>OW028660.1:0-1413125 GCA_932294365.1 Diachrysia chrysitis | reverse complement strand
AGAAAAATACAATACAGAGAATGGTTTAAAAAACAATTTGCAAATCAAAGATATATCACAAATAAAAAAAAATGAGGCAATTATAAAATCTTTTTCATCATAACACTACAAGTAGGTACATAGGTTTAATGAAATTGCAATGCAAATACAAATCCACACACATCAAAGGGTTTAGCGAGCTATTCCATTTAATACGGATTGTTTCATGAGAAATACTTTGTGAATTATTACAGCTATTAGCTCCGTAATTTTGTTAGTGTTCGCAACCGTAACACGATAGGTATTTTACATGTTTATTATGTTATAATTCTCTTTAGTTACTCATTTGTTATCTGTGGTGAATTATTTAAGGCAATTTGATGCTTTAATATTTATGTAACCTACCAAATGCCACTCAGATTTGTTTAAGGCCTTTTTGTTTTTAGGTCTTATCCGTAAAGCAAAAACATTATCGGGCAACCTGACTGGTGGTCTTAAAAGTCTCATATTATTATAATAACTATGTTCTATGTCGTATTTAGTTCAACTCGCAACACCACCGCTACCGCATCAGCTCATGATTAGGGATTCCTATTGAGTCTGAAACTATTAGGGCGATCCCGAGAATGTGCGTGAATAAACCAATATGTTTCTAAATAATTTTAAAGTCTGTTATAGATTTGAGACCTTATCCTGATGAGTTTTAGTTGACAGAAGATGGGGGCCACATGATGCCGATGAAAAAATATGTTATCGATAGCGTGAAGGCTGCCTAGGTATATATCTAATTTTCATCCGTTTATAAGCTACTAGTAGTTCGTATATACCAATATTGTCAAACGAAGAGACTTCCTTCAAAAATGCAGTTTCCAAATGTTTTTTTTTTTCTTTTTTTTGTTTGCCAGTATCTTTAAATCACCTTACTATCTCAGTATCCCTCATCTCAAACACAGACAAGCTCAGAATTGTTGTGCAGACCTTAAATTCTAATCAATTACACAAATTGACACATTGTATGGTACATTACATAAATTGCTGGGACTCAAGTAAATATAAAGATCGTATATAACAAGAAGAAAATACGAGGTATACCTAGATCCTCGATCAATTAACAACCTATTAGATATTTAACGAGCTGTTAACTGTCGATGGATTAAACGAAGATAAAAGGACATTCCTTTAATTGTATCTACAGGGGGCGGCAGTAAAGTCGATTGCTATATAGTTAATAAGATGTAAAAGTAGTTTGCATGTATATATAAATGTATTACGTATATTTTAATTAGTTGAGGATTCTATTCTCCATTTTTATGTTTAAAGTGTGTCATGTATCTGTCTATGCATAATGCTCGTATCTCCAAAATAGGTGAACTCATTGTTACGATGTCTATTTTTATTATTAAAAAAATGATTTTGAGGGTTTTTTAGCTTTCATATACTCAAAAAATATTATACCGCCGTTTAAAGATTATCAGCTCGTTAGATATAAATTTGGAGTGGGAAAGATTTGGGTCATTTATTTATAATCATTTCGACTTTGCTAATATGGTAAAAATGTTACTCCGATTCCGATTCTCATTGTTAAAAGACTCAAAGAGATTGCTTGTTTGTAGAATTTTTGTAGATCAAAGGATAGAACGTTTATTTTTATTCGTATTTCATCTTTCCCCTTTGTAACATAAGGTTTCAAATGTATTTCTGAATATTATTTGTTTTATTCAAACGTTTCCTAAGAAAACACTTCGTATAGCAACATGATTTAACATTTAGTATATTTTTTTTTTGCGGATTTTACCTTCTACTAATATGAAACCTGTCAACAATATGGTAATTTTTGTGGAGAGTGGAGAAAACACATAAAAATAATTTAAGCATGTCATTTTTTTTTGCGGATAACTCAGTGTAGGACGCCCCCAGCCCGATAAACCGATGAACTAAAAAAGGTAGCTGGGTCTGACTAGGTGCGGAAGGCGGAATACCTGGTGTTGTGGCTTACCTTGGGAGAGACCTATGTCTAGCAGTGGGCCGCGATATGCTGAGTTGATTGAAAAGATGTGGGTATATTGTATGTGTCATTATACTGTATTTTGATAACTGTCTTTATGTAAAGCTCAAAATTTTATTTTAGAAATAGTACGATTAAGAAATTTATGTTTTTTTTGTTATACATATTTATTTATCTACTGGATTAACTATATTTTATAGATTTTATTTAATTATATATTTACTAATTAATGATTATATTTTAATTACAATTTATAATTTACATGATGAAGATTATACTATACTAGCTGTCTCCCGCGACTTTGTTCGCGTGTTTTAGTTTCAACGGTTTTTCATTTTTGCAACATTTTTCATTTATTCTCCGCTCCTATTGGTCGTAGCGTGATGTTATATAGTCTATAGCCTTCCTCAATAAACGGACTATCCAATACAAAAAGAATTTTTCAATTCGAACCAGTAGTTCCTGAGATTAGCGCGTTCAAACAAACAAACAAACTGTTCAGCTTTATAATATTAGTATAGACTAGCTGTCCCCCGCGACTTCGTTCGCGTGTTTTAGTTTCAACGGTTTTTCATTTTTGTAATATTTTTCATTTATGCTCCGCTCCTATTGGTCGTAGCGTGATGTTATATAGCCTATAGCCTTCCTCAATAAACGGACTATCCAATACAAAAAGAATTTTTCAATTCGAACCAGTAGTTCCTGAGATTAGCGCGTTCAAACAAACAAATAAACAAACAAACAAACAAACAAACAAACTCTTCAGCTTTATAATATTAGTATAGATTAAAAAGAATATTCATATTATTATTATTATAAGAGTAGTTAGTGATACAGTTTTTGCGTAAGAATGTAACAAACACGTTTAATATTTATAATAAGTATTACAGTATATTAATTATTTAAGTACGTCTTAAATTGTTCTTACTGACAGAATTTACCTACTTACTTTAAGTCGGCGACATCATTTAGTTACAGATTAATTAACTATGCAAGAGGACTGGATTAAAAGAACTCTCGTATTCCCTAAACGAGGATTATTACGGCGCTGTGTAGACAACGTTGAATTAATTAAAGGATGAAACGGAATTTAGAAACCGTGTTTATACCCGACTCTGGCGAAGCCAAAGGAGGGTTATGTGATTCAATGTTTGTATGTAGTACGTCCGTTTCTATGTCCGCTCGTTATACTTTTGAACCGTCTCAACTGATTTTGATAAATGATTAATTAGATTCGCCTTGACAGCGCGAGTGTCACTGGGTACACATACAAATAATTCTTAAAAAAAAAAAGTGGCGGTATTTTATATATACTTTTTTGGCAGACCGTTTTTCTAATTTTTTTTTTTTTTCGCTCTTTTCTTAGATTACGTCGGTAGGTAGGTAAATTTTATTTATGAAATAATTGTAATTTTTTGTTTCGTGTTTTACCTACAAAATCATCATCATCTACATAAGTCTAGTAATATGTAATTATAAATTAATTAGCTGACTCGGTAAACGTTATTTTGCCAGGACCACCCTTATCACCTAGGAGAATAAAAAATAGCCTATGACCTATTCTATCAAAAATAAAAAAATGGTCTAGCTATTTTGGAGGAGTTCAATAACAAACACTGTGACACGAGATTGTTATTTTGTTAGATATTGTTATATTGTACTTATATTATTATTATTTCATGTCGCTTATTTAGGGTAAAAGAAAACTTAATAAAATCTGGCGTTAGCTAACATTAACAACAATTTAGTATGGTCAAGTGGTTTATTCCTTAACCGTATGAGAAGAGGCCTTCGGCCTTTAGTGGGATAGTGAAAATTTGCTATGGCCTGTTCAGCACCCAATAAAACCCTAAATAAACAAACCGTCTAAGAGCAAATCAAGTATTATGCCGGCCACATACGAAACAATATATTGCGTAAGTCGTATTACGTACACTATGATCTAATCTTGCAAAAGCGTAGATACATACAGGGTTAGTTTACAATGACTAGAAAAAAAATAAAATTAATATGTAAAGATCAAACTGAAGGCACACTTTAAATATTATAGTAGAATTAAATAAAAAAATAATAATAGCATCCATTTGAAAATGTCTCAAATTTTAGCGTCGAGGTCCGCCTAGTGGGAATCAATGCACTTATGTGCGTGTACCGCCAAATTTATCTGTGTACCTATATCTAAGGCTGGTTTTATAGCTACGCTGTTAGACGCGCCGTTGAGCAGCGCCGCTGTTAGCAGCGCGCGTTTGAACAACGGTCCGCTGTAAAACGAGATTAGTACCGCGCGTTTCGCTGCTGTGTACAGTCATCTACAAAATGAACATTAATGCGGTTAGAGTAGTGGCTATTTACCTCTTATGGAAAAGAAGGCAAAGAAGACTAGCTGTTGATCCTTATAATGGTACAAGGTTAGTGAGAGATGAACACGTAAGATCTTTTTGCGATTTACGAGAAAATAGTCATAAATTTTATAAATATTTTCGCCTATCAATAACTAGTTTTGAAGAATTACTCTGCAAGTTACAGTCCTCTTTACGACGATCCAGCTTATTTCGCATCCCCATATCTCCAGAGGAAAAATTGGCGATCACTCTAAGGTAAATGAAATAAAATCGATATTATAATTCATGTTGTACTGTACTTAACGGCGCGTCTTAACAGCGTCACTCTAAAACGCATACTGATCGTATCGTAACTCGCGGCGCGCGCTTCGGCAGCGCTGGCGAACAGCGCGCGTTTACTCAACAGCGCTGCTCAAGCGCGTGGCTATAAAACGAAACTAGAACCCAGAACAAATCCGAACGCGCGCGCTTCAACCGCGCTGTCGAAACGCGTAGCTATAAAACCAGCCTAAGTTGATAAACTCTAAAATCGACACTTGGGCTTTTTAGTGGCGGACAGTGGTTAAAATATTATTTAGGTATATAAAGGTTTCTTTTTTCCGCAATTAAATACAAATAATTATTTTTTTCATTATTTCGAAAATTTTATCAATTCTGAAACACCTCTTAAATTTTTTCGGTGAAAAATAAAATTATAAATTCTTTTGCAAGATACATAATACGGTAGATTTTCTTAAGTATATCGTTACGTATGTGGCCAGCATTATTTTAACACCGATAAGTGACTGACATCGACCAATGCTGGCCAAACATTGGAAGAAGTCTTAACGAGCCATAGACTCGCCAATTACATCAATATTTGCGGCCAATGTTGCCCAGAAATAAAAGGTTACCATAGTAACGAGACTGGCTTATCTCATCTATACTACCTCTCATTTTTAGGGTTCCGTACTTAAGGGGTAAGCCTCCGCTGTCCGTCCATCCTTCCGTCTGTCTGGCCGTCAGCAGGTATATCATTCAGAGGACGAGATTATATAATATGTCATTAACCGTAATAGGTAGACAATTAATTGTATTTACAGATTTTGTATTTCTGTTGCCGCTCAAATAATAAAAAAATAAAATGATTTGAAAATTAACCCTTCTAGAAACCTGTTTTTCTCGCATTTGCTTCTTGATCTCAATAATGGCAATAGGTAGACGCTTGAAATTTTGTATTAATAAATTTGCTAAAAACAAGTTCAAAATTAAAGGAGGCAAATTATACTATACAAGAGCCGTGTTGTTTGGAATATTTTTTTCTTCATTTCGACTTCATAAATATTTTGCGTCGGTACGAAACCCTTCATGCGTCCGACCCGCACTTGACCAGTTTTTGTATATAAATATTATATCATTGGTTTTACCACCCAGTAATAAGTTCATTAGTGGTAAATATAACTCTGTCGATTTAATAACGGTGGGCAAATGATATGCTTCGAAATGGATCCTGTAGAACAGGTCGGGTACCTTTCAATAAGTCTTTAATTTGTTTGAATATGTTCGCCAATTTGCCAAAGTTGTCTTTTACTTATTTCTACGTATTTTATGTAAATATGTATTATGATAATTTTTGATGTATCTAAATTGTTGAGAATAATCCTAATCCGGCAGTCTTTGCGACCGTTTTTCAAAGAATCGACAATTTCATTTTGAAGTCATCCACTGCTCTCCTACTTAATAAAAGAAGAAAGTGAAACACTACTTACTCATATAAGCTAAAAACAAAATCTAATTAGGTACATTGATTATTACCAGAAATTATTAACATAATGTTCCGTTTGAAACTAGCGAGAGGTAGGTGGAAAACATCAACATTACTATCATTAACTGATATTATTTCATTATAAAACCGACATGCTCTTTTAATATACACATTCCTGCAATAATTAGTATTCGATGAATAGATATGAAAAAGTGTATACTAACTACTACTAAGTAAGCACGTAAATAGATACTATACAATTTATTTCTCAGGGTGGATTATTCAGTCGACTATTTTTTTTATTCCTGAAATAAAATTAACGTTAGACAGATATAAATTGTACGGAAGAAATGTCAAAAAATATTTTTCGGATATTTTTTTCCGGCGTTGGAAAAATCAGGCCTCAACCACAAGTACCGACATCTCAATAAAACGAAACAACAAAAATAAACACATAAGTATTCCCTGATACAATACAATCGTTAAAAACTCATTTCGTATCTCCATTCGATCAAATTCGACCCACATTTATTTACAGACAAATCGAGTTGACCTTAATTAGTCTAAATCGATGCGAAAAGAATTCTCGTTACCCACCCTCGGGCGAGATAATATGACGTAGGATGACGCATTATGGGTTATGATTGTATAAAGAAAACTATGTATGAACATCACCTAAGGCTGGATAAAAAAACAGTAAGTACCAAAATATTCACTACCTACATACAAAAAATATCGATGTAGGAATAATCTCGGCCATTAAATGTTCTACTGTTGGGCAAAGACCTCTTCTCATATAGATAAGGAACGAACATTGATCACCACGCATGCTCACTTGCGGATTGACGATTTTGGATTAAAACTTTTGGAATTCAGGTTTCCCACTATGTTAAGAAATAAAGAAAGTACCTACATATAACTTTGATAAAGTCACATTGGTATTGTCCTGTAGTGGGTTCGAACCTGAAACCTTGTTCATAAAAATCCGTTCGATAAACCACTAGGCCACCGCGACAACGATGTAATAAATTTGTTGATGATTGGAAAGAAGATACAAGTAACTTTCTTTGTTACACCATTTATAACTCAAGAACTATAAGATATTTTTATCTTTGATTTGTTGAGTTCGTCTCCACCCCAAATAGAAACTATAAAAACATCGACAAATGACAAGAAAAAATAAGATGTCTTGCGGGAAAAAGAGACTACTTACGCGGCTGAAACCGCAGGGCATCGCTAGTTACAACATAAACAAGTGTACACTATTACAATGTCGTTTACTGGCCTATTTTCGTGATCCACTGCTGGGCAAAGGGTATTTTTTTTGTTAGGTACATATCCTACTCTTGCCTTTGAATTGTTTAATAGGGATGTTGACAGAGTACAAAAAATAAAAATCTATTTATTTCGTAAATTAGATAATAAAAAATACACGACTTTTTTCTTGATTAAAAAACTCAAAACAGTTATAGCGATTTAATGTTCATGAGTGGGGGCTGATTACGTTACAATGTTACACAAAACGTACGAGTGATGTCATGCGACATTACTATTCAATGTATCGTCGTAAGTTTTTGGAACCGTAAAAAAAAGGTGTCTAATATTTTTGAACAACTACCAGACGAGCATTAAAAAGAAAATGTCAACATCCCTAACATTTTCTGAAAAAGGACAACTTTCGATATTACTGCAATTATATGGATTAAAAAATGTTGTAAGTCAGACCACAAAATTTATCGATATAATCGCAAGACTGTCCCACCCCTACTCCATATAATCCGACACAGCAATGACGTAGCGGCGCGACAGTGGACCATGACGCAATTATATTCTTGCAGAATTGCAGATTTGTCGGTTGTTTCAAGCGGAAGAGATATCAAATGAAACTTTATTTGTACTGTGTCGTTGACATTTCCTCGTTTAAATAAACAAGTCAAATAGAAAAACGTGTTCTGTGGTTTAGTTCTCCAGTGACCTAGGTACTGATAGTGACCATCTCTCTATTAAGTACTTACCAGCTTTTTTCATGATTTTGGACGTTCATTCTTCCTTGTATCGACAAGGGCATTTTTTTACAACTCAGAAACAAATCCATACTAATTTAATATTATAAATGCGAAAGTAACTCTGTCTGTCTGTCTGTTACGGTTTCATGGCTAAACCGCTGAACCGATTTGGATGAAACTTGGTATGGAGTAAGCTTGGATTCTAAGATGGGATATAGGCTACTTTTTGCCGCGATAACCAACACTGACGAATGCGGAGCCGCGGGTAACAGCTAGTACCTACGGTATAAATCAGCCCAAAACAATTTAAGTTAACTTTGTTGATAAAAATGCCTGCATGTCCTGCACTACCACCTGCACCCTCCAGGACGTAATGGAGGCTAACGACCTGGCTATTCAGGTGGCAAGTTTTTGGTCGGAGAGAGTATGAGAGTCATTTGACACGAGAAGAAGAAGAAGAAGAAGAATTTAAATCAGCTAGGTTAAAAGTACTCGTTAAGAAAAAACAATCCTAAGCACGATGGGATTGTGTCGTTTCGTTACAGAGTTCCTATGGCCACCTTTTGGCTCCATCATCAGACCAGCTCGAAATTACAATATTATTGTACTGTCCTTGAACAAATACGTATGAAATTGAATCTTAATCGGATGCCAAGAAGTACTAATTTAGTGTGTAGATTTGACCTAAACTAACATACATACATATATATTGCAAGTTAAAGGAAAGCTTGTGAAATTGTTGCTATTTCCTTCTTTTACTTGTAATCTTACACATACAACTATTGTATTCAATCTTTTGTGTGTATTCAAAGCAATTTATCGAATCCGATTCAGTTGATTTCTTGTCACTTAATATTAAGTTACAATATAAATCCACATCAAACAAGCGAAACTGAAGACATTTATAAATATTTTTCGCTGTCACTTTTATCAGACAGTCTGTTACTATCTGAGAGAGATCTTCTTATAGAAGATTTTTTTAGCACATTTTTAGTTTCAATATTTATTATCATTCCTCAATTTTAAACTTAGGTGGTAACTTATTATTAACCTCTGGAGTCGCGCATAGCGATCCTGTGACTCCAGCCTAGGCAGAGATAAGAGAACCGGGGTGTTATAAGTCAATGCAAGTTCCACATCTCCCGATAGCCGTGCTTTCGGACTGAAGACACTAGCATTACACCCCGAAAAAAAGGGGGTAACTTATCCTATGAAATCTTTGCAGACTTTCTCGGACACGCAAAATTAAAGTTTAAATAGGAAGAGGGCATATAGTATATTCATGTAATTCTAATATTATAGAAAAGCAAACGATTTTCTGATAGCCATTAAAAAAATATCTCTAGTACTAGGATCATAGAGTAAAAAGTTGATTGAGGAGAAAATAAATATAATTATTTTGTCTTAATGCTATTTTAATACTTAGAAGAGAGAGAAAGTCGGTGAGTACGATTTGAAGGCATTTTTTACATGGAAAAGTTTGAAGCACAACTTTGCATGAAAGAGAAATGATTAAGGGATGCAAATGTGGACGAATTTTTAGGAGCTTTCTGACTTGTTAAAGAGGACATTAACAGGTTCACTGTGCAGAAAATTGTCAAAATTGTTAAACAATAGACATGAATCATAATTATGTGATACACTAAAGTCCGGTAAAGCAGTCAAAGCTTGCGCACAGGCTAACTGCGTACATCTCTTCCAAAAAAAAAAATGTGATACACGGGACAGGGAAAAGGTCAACATGTTTTTTTAATAATTGATTTTCAGTTCTGAGGTAAAACCCTATAAATGACAAAAATATTATTTTTTTATCGATTAATATGAATTGCTGGAGATATCGCGTAACAAACATACAAAAAAAAACGTATTGACAACCTCCTCCTTTTAAAGTAGGTTAAAAAACTCATTTGGTTTTCTAAATTTCAAGTCGTACTTAATTATCATTTAGCGATAAATAATCACGAATATATTTAGTGATACCCTTTAGTATTTTTTGTTAGTTTTGTTGCATAAATAAAATCGGTCTCATTTACATTAATAACTCATCGATCTGTGGTATTCCCTAGACGACAATGATATTTTTTATGCCTATACACGACAAACTACGAAATAATTTTTAAAAACAAATTAAGGGCAAAATTTTCCGACGCTAGATAATTTTTATTCGTGTAATAAAATTTACATCTGACAGATTTTGTATGGAAGAACTGTCAAAAAATTTTAAATTATTTCTGGATTAAATCAAATCAAATCAAAAACATTTATTGCAATCCATAATGTACACTTACAGGTGGTAGATAAATATAAGATATAATAGAAACAATCATGGACCCGGGCACAGCAATTTTTTAAATAAGTAGCGAGAGGAATAGCGCTTTATTAATTTTCCTTGTGTATTTCCATTCATTTACTTATTCTATTAATATCATATATGCATGTCTATATACTCATTTATTATTTATTTAATTATATTGAATAATCAATATAATTAAATCTTTAGGGGTTAGTAAAAATCGCCCTAAATAGATACTTCTATATCATCAAATTCTCATCCAATACAGTTTGACAAGAGTCCTACTTCAACTGGTTATCCTATTCGCCATGACACGTCTAGAACATTCCATGAATAATATTAAGCCGGATTACTAAGTTAATTCGATTTAGTAGCGTAGGAGGCCGCTGTTCACACCTAGGTACTTCACAGCCATGGGTTGTTTGAAGTAATTTGATCGAGTTTCAGCTCATTTCGGAAAGGAGATACTTAATTAGGATGTTATATATATATAAATGTGTTAGGCTTTTATATTAGGAAGGATTTAATATTTACTGAGTTAGATATTCTTTCTTTGAATTAGGATGAGAGTTCTGTATTTTTATTTAACACAGTTTTTATTAATATTAATTTTATTATTATTTAACAACAAAATCAAAATTAAAAATATAAAGCCTATGTCATCCGGGCATAGTGTACCTTCCCAACAGTGAAAGAATTTTTCAAATCGGTTCAGTAGTTTCAGAGCCTATTCAATGCAAAAAACAAACAAATCTTTCCTCTTTATGACATTATTAAAGTATAGACGAAAAGAACCCGTAGCACGAATGCTGTAAAAAAAAGTATTCGTATTGAAGTGTCATAATTTGTGTGAAGAAAGGTATTCTTAACTCTAAATCTCAATACTAATTGTAACGATTACGTTTTCGATAGTGTTTGTGCTGCGGGTTCTGTTCGCATTCAAATGTTCAGGTATACTTTTGATTGCTGTACTTTGAAATTAAACAGAGAAATAAGTAAAAAGACCACGATCGTAGTTTTTTTCTCAAGAAAGTACTTAATGGAGCTGGTATCACTACCACTTCTAAATTACGGGGTTGAACTGTCAATTTCTTAACAATTACTGCTTGCCAAAATATTTTTTTCACAAAGTGATTTGAGATTTCTCAGTTTCACCGACAACTGAACACTAGTTCGTAGTTTACATTGAGCAATCATAATATTTACCACATTAGAATAGAAAACATTGTACATAGATTATAATACAATATAAATATGAACTGTTTGCTATCAAAACTGCGTCAAAATCAGGCCAGGGATGTAAATCCCCGTGGGAGTCCGATATATTAGGGATAAAACTAACTTGTAATAACATTCTGACGTACAAATCAATTGAAAATGAGTCATATGCTGTTTGAAATAGGTAATAAATTTGAAAAATAAAGGAATACGAGGAAGTAGATTTATGTTTGTAATTGGGTATTTATGTCTAGGAAGGGCTGTTGTCTTTAAGGAGGGGGAAAGAGATAAATCTGCATATAGCATCGGTATAGCAAGTGAAGTGGCAAGAATATACAGCATGCAACAAAAACCATGTCCGATCCTCATGAGTATTATTCGGCATCGTACTGCTTACACATATATGTAACTATTGAATGGATTTGAGATTATTATTTTGTGTCCACAGTGAATATAACTAAATTAAAATAGAACTGATATAAGGCAACACCTATCGCTCCACAAATTTCACGTGTACGACCTCCAGTTTTGTATCAAAGAAGCCGCCTGAGCGAGACATTTTTTCTAGTACGTATGTTGAACCAGGAATACGCCTTTATTGGATCAGACAGGGTTTTTGTTACATAGCGTATTGTAGTGTCATGAAGAGGTCAAAATTGATTGCAACTATGCCAATGTAAGGTAAATCCTTACTTATATTATAAATGCGGAAGTAAATCTGTTTGTCTGTCGCTCTTTCACGCCAAAACTACTGAACCGGTCTTAATGAAATTTGGTACACAGATTGTCTATGATTGAGCCTGAGAAAAGGACATAGGCTACTTTTTGCCACGATAACCGACATCCACGAGGGCGGAGCCGCGGGAAACAGCTAGTATATTATATATTCTTAGATACTGAGTAGGAATAAGCGTTGAATAATACCACAGACTAACAAAGTCTCACTTCCTTTTATTTTTTTAAACTACTCCTGCACTAAGTAATTAAATCCTTTTATAACGAGGAGTTTTACAAACATTAAAATCAAATTCATAATGAACTATTATTACATACGCTTGCTTATTGAGTTACGTGTTTCACATCATTATAATCAGAAATTCACTACGATGTTTTCCATCGTCGTAGAAGAAGTTAAAAGAGATCATGTTAAAGGAAATTACATTCAGGTTGTATATTAAAGACACAATTATTTTCAAACCCAAACATTAAACATCAAAATTCGCAGTAAATCTCTAAGCCACAACATGATAAGGGTTTACCTAATTAACTAAGGTCTGTTCTTCAAAACAGTATTGTGACTCGTTATATGTCAAATTTAATCCTTATTTATAACAAAACATTTGTAACTATTTTAGTTCAAAGGATGATACCGTGAGCCATAATCTGTCGCTCCAGTGTCACTGAAGGTTACAAAGCAAATGAAAATGTCAAGGAATTGTGTTATTATGTGACGGAAGGCTAAACTCTGTAAGCTAAATAGGGCTGCCAACATTTCCTAAAAGAAAATTCTTATTTTTCTTGCATTCGTAGTGTCGATGATTTATGTTGAAATGAAAACAGGTAATAATTTGGCTCTTTTATCTGTTACCCACGACGCCGCCCGCGTGGATTTCGGTTATCGGGGCAAAAAGTAGCCTATATCCTTCCTCAGGCTCTAGACTATCTGTGTACTAAATTTCATTTAAATCGGTGTTGTAGTTTGGGTTAGACGAAAGCGTGACAGACAGATAGACAGACAAACAGACAGAGGTACTTTCGCATTTATAATATTAGTAAGGATTTAAGGATAATAGTGGAGTTAATCTTCCAAGGTAATAATCTTTATAACTATATTAAACAAATTCGGGTTAGTAATACCGTGGACCGATTTTCATAATGATCTTTGATTATTTTATTGGATTCGTGTCCACTCCAAATAACAGATCAACGATAAAAAGATTGAAAAAAGACACGAAAAAGAAAATTATGTCTTTCGGGAATGGGGACTACTTAAACGGGTTAAAACGCGAGCCAATTGTTATAATTTTTATAATCACTTAGATTTTCTTATTGTAGGTATCTTGTGTCTGATGAAGTCGTGTTTATGCTAAGTATTTTAAAGCAGAATTCAATTAGTTAAGTGTACTCAGAATTCATCTTTATGCATAGTATATATTCTTCGAGGACGCTTCATCTATTTCTCTGAATGGTTATACAATATTATTAACACCAATTTCTGAGTTTTAACCTGTTTTGTTTTGCATAACTTATACTCTTCTACAGCTTGGCTAAGGCCTCTTCTAACTAACAATGCTTAACAATAAAACCTTACTTTATGTTTAATATCTAAACCTTGCTGAGAGATAACCAGGATAGCTAACTACTGACCTGAACAGTGAACAGTCCATTGGTCAGTTATAAGGTTGTTTTCGAAACACAAAACATAAAGAAAATAAATAAAGTTAAGTACTAATAATCTAGGAGTGGCCCAGGGGTTCTATGAACGGATTTGTGTGCACAAGGTTGTAGGTTCGAACCCATTGCAGGCACGTACCAATGTGATTTTTTCAAAGTTTATGTACTTACTTAATTATTCTAAGACACCGCTGACAATCGGTGAAGGAAAACATAGTGAGGAAACCTGGATTCCAAAAAAAATTCTTTTTGTTTTTGTAAAAGGTTAATTACAAAAAAAAATCCGCAATCGCCAACCCGCAATGAGCAAGCGTGTTGATCAATGCTCGTGCCTTCTCTATTTCAGAAGAGGCCTGTGCCGAGCTATGGGACATTGATAGGCTGGTATTATTATTATTATAATCAAAGAAGTTTAGCTAAGCTATATTATATCGAGCTTCGATTGCAAATGTTACGATCAAATATCTACATCTCACTCAAAGTGAATGTTCCGCAAACGATGTTTATTGGTTTCCGCCGGCACTGAGTTAGCAAGCAAATAACTAACATACCTACTACAAATGCCGGTTAGTTTAAACGGAATACTACTGGTTTGAAGTATTTACTATGAAGGTCAAATTGGACAAGTGTTTCCGTACAAAGTTTGCGGCTAATTCTCCAAAAAGAAACTTAATAGGGTTGCGGACTATTTTTTTTTTATTTACTCGTCCCATAGATTATTTAAAAATATTAGACACTTATTTTTTCTTTTTTTAATTAAACAAATAATGAGGATGATACAGTGAATGGAAATGTCGCGTGACGTCACTTGTGCTACAATATTTACCCATACGTGACGACACTAGCCTCATTCGTGAACTTTAAAGCGCTTTAAGTTTAAAATTAGTCATAGATTAGATAAAAGAAAAAAGTACGAGTTTTTTTTTTTTTTTTTTTATCTATCCGGTGGACTAAATAGATATTTCCTTTTCAAACCTGTCCTCACCCCTATTGTGCGGTTGAAAAATGTTCTCTCAAATAAAGATGTGTAACCCAATTGTAACTATAAGTTTGTAGTCGCAAAAAACGTATTTTTTATGTTACAAAACTACAGATTAACAATTTTCGGATGTTTTCCTTTATTTGTGTCATTAGACCTAGCATCAAGCCGAATTTCGTGATTCTGCGTCGACAGAAAAGTAACCTATACGTTTTGAGTTTCTCGGAAATGTATGGGAAAAACGACATAAAAGGCTGTATTTTTTATTTGCGTTGACATAGAGGCTTGAATGTTTTGATGCATCAAGAGTCCGTAGCACTTGATACCACGCATTCCTAAAACAAATAATATTGACAAACAGACAGACGGAGTACCAAATGATCGTATAGGGGTCCTTTATACCTTCAGAAAAACTCGTTGTGAACTGGGATATAATGTTTTGGGACTCTTAAAACCATTATAATAATAATATCTTGGGACATCTCACACACGGTCATCTGATCCAAACTAGGCAGAGCCTGTGCTATGGCAACCAGACAACTGATAAACATACTTATATATTTCTAAATACATACATATTATAGATAAATTACACCCAGACACAGAACAAATGATCGTGCTCATCACACAAAGATTCGTCCTGGGTGGGAATCGAACCCACGACCTCCGGTTTAGCAGTCAGGGTCACTAACCACTAGACCAACAGGCCCGTCAGTTATCAACAATCTAACTGCATATAAATTAACTAAAAGTTTAATTAACACTGATGTATTGTCGGTTGTACCTATCTATTTATTTATGTATTTATTTATCTACCCATACAAAGGACAAGAATTGGTCTTACTTTTTAAATAATTCGAATTATTTTACCAAAAGTTTGTACTGGCTGGAGGCGATCGAGTACTCCGGAAAATGTGAAACAATGTAAAAGATAAGGTAAAAAGGTTTTTTTTTGTGATTACTGTTTCGTAAATCCTATGTTTGGGTGTATTTTTGTAGGAATTGATTATAAAGACCACACAAGCGCACTTAATATTCCTGGCTTCATCTTCTTTGGTTTTTTTTACATACCTACCTTTTACCTATATTTTTTTAAAGATTTTTTATGTGTTAGTGTGATTTGACTTGTACCAGAATGAAATCAAAATAGGTACGGTATTCTTTTTAGAATCGCTACATATGGGCGTCTGCTAACATAAAATAATTAATAATTTGAAAAGATCGGTTGACACTTTTGATTATTAATTGGCGTTATTAAATGGCAGCTTAATGATTATTAATTATTCTATGACAGTTTAGAATTTCCGCACAGGACACCCATGTGTGGCGATTCTAAAAAGAATAACCTAAGTAATAAATAATACCTAAGTCATTATATTTTCATTTTCTTCAGTTACAAGTCGCTGTTACACTACAATGGAATAGGTACTAGAATAATTATCGACACAATAGGTTAATAGTACAAAAAAACCTTCATTAAACCTAAACGTGTTATTTTTAGGACCAAATAAGGAAAGTGAAATAAGACCTTCGCAGACAAATGTTAGGTGTTTCCTTGACACCTCGCCAATGGGGGCGGTAATGATGAGAGTATCCGAAAATAGATTGGTCATGAACTCGTGTGTTTTAGATGTTCAATAATGATGCTGTTATCTCTTATTGGTAAAGGAAAATTTCCTATTGCTCCACTAATTTACTTATTGTATGTAGTAAATGTGTATGTTTAATATATAGGAATGTATGTAATAGTTTACTCTAAGATATTTATCTTATATATATAAATGAATTACTGTTCGTTAGTCTCGCTAAAATTCGAGAACGTCTGGGCCGATTTGAATAATAATATTTTTGTTATGTACGCTAGAATACAGGGAAGGTTTAAAAACAAAAAAAAAATGGTAGGGTAGGTAGTCAGTTGACGGGAGCAAAGCCGCGGGAACAGCTAGTAAGTATATAATTATGTAATTAATCTGGATAATTTTCGTATAAAATTTAAATCTAATAGTACACCTTCTACCTCTATTTTTTCTATCTTTCCTGTCCATCCAAAGGTTGTCTGGAAGATATCTCTTTTAGCGATGAGACCGCCATTGTACCCTTTACTGTTGTGTTTTATTTTAATGCTGTAACTCTCATGATGTACAATAAAGAATATTCTATTCTATTCTCTACATGAACAGAAATAAATACATACATACTAAAGAGGTATAAGAAAGATCCTTTTCCATTCTTTCTCTTTTGAAAATACTTTTTTTATTAACTAAATATTTTAGATTTACCAGGATTTACCTGCCTAAATTTGCGTCAAAGTTTTGTGCAAGACACACGGCGTTTTTTGATATGATGGTTGTTAACAAAACAAGCCATTTCAATTCTTTAAAGTCAATAAGATTCGAAAACAATATTTATAATTTAGTTAAAGTATATATATAACAAGCCGCAATGCGTAAATATCCAAACTCATTTTTTAATTAATAGTTTCCTGAAATTGGCCAGCCTCACTACCGCGCCTTTACGTCCTGTCATTTTAAATTCTTCTACAGTATTTTTAATTAACGCAACGATATTGAGCTAAATAATTCTGGGAAATGTTCAGTACACTTTGAGCTACAACTCTCGTGAAAATATGTATGATATAAAGGGAATTTCAGATGCTAATTTATGCGTAAAGTATAGATTTTTCGTTAATGTCAATATAATTTGTTTTTGCTGCAAAAATAGTGGCTGTAAGATGTATTACTTTTCTGCTATAGCTCCGATGCAATGAAAGTTGTTTATATTATTATGTAAGTACAAAAATAGTAAATAAATTTTAGTTTTTGAAGTAAAAAACAATTGAACTCGCGACACTGTTACCGCTACCATTACCTACACCTCTGTATGATAGTATCTATTTATTGTAATTATTCAAGTTTTCACTTCTGTCGGAACTCCCGGAGTCCCACTATTTTTTTACTTCCAGGTCCGTCTGCGTTAAAAATGGTTATTTTGACCAATTTTCTTTCTGTATATCACGTATCTATTTGTTTAGTTGTACTTTGTCTGTAATAAAAGTTTTTTATTACTATCTTGTATCTCTTTTTTTTTCACGGGTTATTCTCAGTAAAGAGAATACCCGGTCATTTGAAAGGTTGATAGGGACACAGGTCAAAGACGCTGGGCCTTGTCGAGAACTTTACTCTTATACGAGATGGGGCATCTTCCAGGGACGGTTGTGTAGTAAAATGGGCAGACGGTAACTCGCCAGCACACTAAATGGCCCTCCAAACAACCGTCACTGCAGGCAGCAGGGGCAACACCAGTAAAGACTGAAGCCTGCCGAGGCCGCGCAGAGCTTGCGTAAGCGAGCCCGCGGCTCCGGCAAAGGCAAGGACGGGACCGGGGTGTTTTTAGTCGGTGTAAGTCCGACATATCCGCACGCCGTGCCCTCGGTGTGGGTTGAAGTCATTAGAGTTTCATACGGACAAAGAAAAAAGGGGCAACACCAGGGAGAGAGGCTAGGGGTGTCAAGCAGTGCGGCCCCAATTTCACCATCGCTGTGACGTACAGTAGTAGACTCTATTTTTTGACTTGTCCTACATAGCATCTAACTAAACTGTAGTAGAGTAAACTCAATCTATATATTTAGGTAGTACATAAGTATTTAATGTAGATGTCGATATATAGAGTTCAATAAGAACAGCACTCCCCTTGGCTCTACATAAACATTTACACAACAAGGCCTTTGTTGAAACATTAAGTAGTAAGTGCATGTGAGTGTACTCACAGTGTACAGTCGATGCCAAAGCATTAACAATGTAATTGGATTTCGTTAACCTTTTGACCTTAGACATTTAATTTTTGTTAAGCGAATTCCAAAAACGAGGACGTTCTATGTTCAACTGTATGTATTTTTTTTTAGCACTAAGGATGACTTTTCCAATGCTAGACAATTTTTATTCGTGTACAGATTTTGTATGGAAGAACTAACAAAAATTTGGAATTAATCTTCGGATAATATTATCTGGCATTGGAAAACTTCCTAAAAAATAATGATGGTAATGCTGTTGGGATTTTTTTGCGCCGTTTCTTCTCCTTAGACAGAGCACTAAAAAGTGTTTAAGGGTAGTGTTGCCTATTTAATGTCTATCTTTGAATAATAGTTCAGTCTTAACACTGTCTTAGCTTATTGTTAAATCTTTAGTTCAATAAAGAATTCTTCTAGATTCTGTTGGAAGATGCCTAAGCCCGCTAAAACAAAGCAAATTGTTTAGTTCAATACATCTGCTAGATGTGATATACATCTGAATATAATCAAGGGCGATTCATGTTTATATGTGTAGAGTACATAGTATATACATACACATACAAGTATTGTAGCAAGATATTAAAGTTCTCCGTACGAGAGGCGAGCCATTTCTACTAAATAAATACTACATAATTTATCATAAACTCCAATGTTTTATTTAATTTAGATGTTGACTTTACTGGGATACAGCTCGTACTGGTTCCTTTGATGTGTATCCTAGAGAAATAATAATGATAAGGTGATTGTACCTTGCAAGCGTTTTGCTCCGCTACTAATATATTTTCAACATCTAATGAATTTAGGGTCATTGACACGAAAAAAAGAATAAAAGATTTATTTTAAAGCAAGTGAAATTTTACAAGATTTTGTTGGTTTAGAGCAGGTTAAAAAATTGTTTCTATCGAGGTTTTAGAGATAAAAATCAATGTATCTGCTATCCCACTAGCGGGCACTACTGAAAAGGGGTGTTTTTAACTCCGACATCCCTAAGTTGTCCTCAGCCCGAAAAAAAAAGAAAAAACGGGCTCTCCGGCCTGTGTGAAAATCGATGCGGGTCGATAAAGTTCGAAATATTTTGTGCCGGTAATGTTTAGACACTCCATTCGAGTAGTACTTTGCTTATGTCAGTTGTGTAGTTCCGAGACCAATCAAGACACAGAGATTGTTGTCTAGTAAGATAGTGTCAAGCTTTTTCAACTATTAAATTAGAACACTTCTAGACATCTGAATGAGATAAAATTTTGCATATTTACATAAGTTTGGTGAGAATACAATATCATGGTACTTTTGAGCTGATCTGATGATGGAATCAGAAGGTGGACACAGGAACTATGTAACGATCCGAAACGATCCTATCGTGTTTGGGCTTGTTTGATTTGTCTTAACGAGCACTTTAAACCTAGCTGATTTAATAGCTCGTGTTTTTAGAAAAAACTTATTCATAGTTAACCAATTTCCAGGGCTGGCACAAATCTGTATCTTACTTATGTTTTCATGTTCCAATACTGATAAAGGTTTCTAAAGATTTATTTACTCATTCAATACATTTCAAATCCTACCTGCAAGTGCGGATTAATGTCCGGGATAATCTGTCCTTAAAAACTCTCTGAACGTAAGTAACGTTGCCTGTTGCTGTGTTGCCAAAACCTGCTGACTAAAATCAGTAAGTTTCATGTTAGAAAGTATGTAATAGGTAGAGAAATGTCATACGTATTTAATTTTTTATTTTTATTTATTAGAAGCTTTTACCTAATCCGTAATTTTGAATAAATAAATGTGGACAACGTCACACACACTCTAAACCTTAAGAAAGTAGTAAAGTAAGTAAGTAAGAATGTAGTAGTGTGTTATGGAATTCAGAGACAACGAAGGTACCACAAACACCCAGACCCGAGACAATGTAGAAAAGTGTTTTTTTTCTATTATTGACACGTCCGTTGATCGAAACCGGTACCTCAGAGCTGGTGACACCTTGAAAACCGGTGTGTACGACACTCGACTACGGAGGTCGTCAATATAATATTACTAGCTCTCAGAGTAGATATTACATCCGACATTATATTACCCAAAGTAGCCCAAGGCTGTTCTTTGAACTTAAATTCAAATAACGATTTTACAGACCTTTTAATATTTGAAGGTGGGGAAAAAGATATTTTTATTTATTTCAGTACCTACTTATAGAACTTTCTACATTTATATGAGCAAAGTGATTGAAACAGTAAGGATGAGGTAAAGTATGATAAAGAATATTTTCTTTTAAGAAATAAACAAACTTTAAGAGTAATCTATACTAATATTATAAAGCTGAAGAGTTTGTTTGTTTGTTTGAACGAGCTAATCTCAGGAACTACTGGTTCGAATTGAAAAATTATTTTTGTATTGAATAGTCCGTTTATTGAGGAAGGCTATAGGCTGTATAAAATCACGCTACGACCAATAGGAGCGGAGTATAAATGAAAAATGTTGCAAAAATGAAAAACCGTTGAAACTAAAACACGCGAACAAAGTCGCGGGGGACAGCTACTTCATTAATATAATCCTCTTTTATAAAATCAAAGTCGTTAAGGGTTAGTTGCAACATTTATAACTCAAGAAAGGGTGGACTGATTTTCATGATCTTTGAATTGTTAGGAACGTCTCCACCCCAAATAGCATAATAACTATAAAAAGATTGGCTAACCCAAATAAAACAAAAATACTCACTCAACGGAGTCCCCGTTCCCGTGAGTGTTTTTTTTATTTGACTTGCGGTAAAACCGCGGAGCGTCCTTAGTGCTGACATAAATGGGATTCGTATGTTTAAATAAGTTGTTTAATTATTAATGATTCTTTTGTGGGCTGTGGGTGTGTTTGCAGACGTTAAGTATTTATATGACCGCTTGTTCTTCGTGAGTTGGAACTAACTTTCTATAGAAACTGTTCATAAAGTGTGACGTACTTAAGAGATTAGTAGAAAATATGGGTGGAAATTAATAATACGCAAATATTATGACGTAATAACATGACTACACATTCATTTACATATATAAATACATTTACTAGGAGTACAGAACTTCACCCACCTGATTTGTAATAAATGTACAAACCCAACTGTAGAATCTGCTAATGTCCCATGTACTACAATCTCTTTTTATGAATAAAGTTTTTATTTATTATTATTATTATTATTTGATTTAAGCCAAGCTCTTGCCCGCGGTTCTGCTTGCCTATGTGGATGTATTATGTCCTTTCTTGGAATTCAAGCTTACCCCATACCAAGTTTTATCAAATTCGGACAGACGGACAGAGTAACTTTCGAATTATACTATTAGTACCTATGGACGTAAGGATTGAAGCATTGTTTGTAATTTTCTACGAAAAAGACTTTAAATTTTTAAGATTGCTGTGTTACAATATTTTTCAATTTAGATCGGAAATTAATTCTAAAAGTTACTAATGGATCTATATTACTAGTAGACTTTTATCGATAACATCTAAATGAGAAACTTTGATAACATATTTTTTGGTTTCGATCATTCATTAAATCTTGTTGATATAGAGATAGTCCACCTACTCACTGAAATTAAACTTAAATCTAGAATTGAATAGTCAGAAAAAATAAAGATAAATTCATACTAATATTATATCCGTCTGTCTTTTTGTCCGTATGTAACGCGTTCACGGCAACACCGATAAACCGATTTAGATAAAACTTAGTATGTAAAACTTACTAAGTTTGAATCCTAAGATAGGATATAGGCTACTTTTTACTCCGATAACCGAAATCCACGAGAGCAGAGCGCCGGGCAAAACATAGTAATATATAGTATCGAATCACAAATGCCATTATAAAACGTTAGAACAGATTATACCCACACGTTCATTAATCAAATTACAAAGCTAAGCTCAAGGGTGGTTAACTATCTTGGACGGTGACGTCACTAATGCTCCGATTAGGGTTGTCACTATCTCTTCAGATGAATAATATGATTTGCGTGTTTTAATGTGAATGGTTGGTCTTTTCTTATGTGAATCGAAGTTACCAATTATATAAGTTGTTTTTTTTCTCATTCTGTCTCATTGCAGAGATCTCCTCTTCTTTTACTTCTCTCTTTCAATGTCTCGAGATTTTATTGATTAATGCTTGCTTAAAGAATTAATCGAAAATTGCGAGTTTTTATAAATTTTTGCTTAAAAACAATAACAATATTTTATAAAATGGGGGTGAGTCAGGGCAGCAATTTGGGTCCTCTTCTCTTTATACTGATGATTGATGACTTACCTGGGGTAATTAAGGAATCATTTTGTTTACTTTTTGCTGACGATTTAAAACTGTACCATGTAGTGAGAGACACAACCGACCATAATGTGCTCCAAGGTGAGATTAACAAAGTTATCGAATGGAGCAAAGATTAACAAACTTTACTTCAATGTCTCCAAATGCTCAGTTGTATCTTTCACACGCAGGCGCAGCCCACGTCATTATCTGTATGAAATAGAGGGGGAACCATTAAAAAGGTTGGTAGAAGTGAGAGACCTTGGTATCAGTTTTTCTGCAGATCTTAATTTTAAGAAGCACATAATTAAGACCTGTAATAAGGCCTACAGGAATTTAGGATTTGTGTTAAGGCAAGCAAATGAGTTTACTAATATAAGGGCACTGAAGGCTTTGTATGATGCTCTTGTTAGAAGTCACCTTGAGTTTAACTCCGCCATATGGGGACCTAGCGAGGACAAGAACAAGTTTATGGTTGAGCGCATTCAAAATAAATTCGCTAGATTTATTTATTTTAAAATGTATAAAGTATACCCCGGCTATCCTTTATTATATATACCCTACACTATTTGTCCTGGGTATGGTGAAACCAGGCGGGAGGTATCATTGGCTACATATATGTTTAAGGTGTTTCGCGGTCTAATGTTTAATCCGGATATTTTATCGGAAATCCGACTATGCGTGCCGGACGGGTGCGCGTGCCGGCGGCGGCGGCCGCAGCTACTGGTGGTGCCAAGCGCGCGCACCAACTTGCTGCAGCGGGCGCCACTTACAAGGGCGTTGCGCACGCTTAACAAGGTGGCCGACCAAGTCGACTTATTTACGTGCTCACTGAATGACTTTGTTAAAGCCACTTATAATGTTTTTGACTAGTAATTAGGTTTCATTAGAAGTTAGTGGAAAATAAGTGTTACGTAATAGAATTACTTTATATTATTTTGTTTTAGTATTTAAGTAAAAAATAATATTATTATATTGAAAAAATATATAGTTAGATAGGTACATAGATAAAAGAAGGAGGTTAATTTATATGTATAACTATTTAGTTAAGTAAGTCACTTGTCTGTTGCATTAGGCATGCCTGTAATGATAGATTTAAGTAAATAAATAAATAAAAATAAATAAATAAAAATTAAAACGCATTAAGAAAATATAGCTTAATTTGAGTATATCAAATGGGAAATCCAATATTACCTACCCCTACAAAGAGAATACGTATACATACATTAAAAGTGGCAATGTAATTTCACTCTAAGAAATTATGTCTATGGGTTAGTAAGAAAATCTTTCAATACGAAGTCGGGTTAGTTACGCAATTTGTAACTCAAAAACGGATGAACAGATTATAATAAATTAACAAATTTTCCGCTTCTGTCGTTTGACAACCCTATCAAGGATCGCAAAAGCCTTCTAGACACAACTACGATTGGTTGGCATGGTAGTTGAGTCCATTAATTTATTTGTTATAGACTCATCCCTTTACGTGGGACGGATGCTGTCACCGATTGCGGGAGTTTACAGCTAAATAATAGTTAATATATATTTTTTGGTTCAAGAAAAATTGTTACAATGTTTCCTTCTTTAAAGTAAATTTCAATAAATGTGCAATACCAAAGTACATGTTAGTAGTGGAATATCTGTATCAAAAACTGAATCACAGAACAGAGGGCCTTCGATTTAAATGGACACTATAAACAAATGTATTGCCCATTACAAAAAAAAAGAATATAAATAAATAAATGTGGACAACATCACATACATTGCTCTGAATCAAAGTAAGAAGCTAAAGCAATTGTGTTATGGAATTAGTGACAACGACGGTACCACAAACGGCCAGACCCGAGACAATATAGAACTTTGATTTTTCTACATTGAGCCGTCCGGGGATCGAAACCCGGACCTCAGAGTTACGTCACCTTGAAAACCGGTGTGTGTTCCACCCCAACACGGAGATCGTCACTCGTAACTATTATCTTGATTAACTAAGTAAAAGGAAGTTAAAAGGAGTTAAAAGTAATAGTTAAGAAAAAGCTACATAATAATGCCGCTCTTCACAGCAATCAATCTGTCTAAACAGACGACGTTAGGCAAATGTCACACATCTCTACTATACATTTCATCAAAAATTGTATGACAAATTATTTGCTAACTAGCTGTCCCCCGCGACTTTGTCCGCGTGTTTTTAGTTTCAAAGGTTTTTAATTTTTGCAACATTTTTCATTTATGCTCCGCTCCTTTTGGTCGCAGCGTAATGTTATATAGCCTATAGCCTTCCTCAATAAACGGACTATCCAATACAAAAATATTTTTTCAAATCGTACTAGTAGTTCCTGAGATTAGCACGTTCAAACAAACAAACAAATAAACAAACATACAAACAAACAAACTCTTCAGCTTTATATATTAGAATAGATTTGTAGAGTCCGGGACATCGAACAGATAGTCTATAATACATATACATATAAAAATATAATAGAATAGCTGTTATAAAGAAGATTATAGCGAACAAACTATCATTCAAGCCTCCCACCCGAGCCTTTAATATTCCAATTACAGAAAGATCTCGAAAATTCTGTGACGTATTTCTGTTACGTCATCGAGGCTTACTGAGCTCAAAGTACTTTGGTATCGAGAGGAATGTTACAGTGATTTAATTTATAATGCTTATTTAGTAACAAAATGAGGTTTAATTAATATGTTGTTTTGTTAATGTTATGAGCGTTAAAGGTTATGATGGATGTATGCTACTCTTTTACGTGTACATTACTGAACGTATTTAGGTGATTAAATACTTTCACAACAAACACTCTTAAGTTTGTAACCAATTTTTTTGGTTTAAAAAAAAGTTGGAGTATAAACCCTTCGCCGTGCGGAAGGCGTAGCGTCAGGTTGTGCCGGGTTTGTCGCCACCAGAGTGCTTTTACTGGGTGCCAGGCGGACATGCTGTCGCAATGAACCCAACCTGGATTAAATCATAGGATAGATATGATATTTCTTATCTTGTAACTCGTCAGAAAAGGGAAATATGTGAGGACCGACTAGTAGGCTACAATCCATATTCATATGTCCATACTACTATTATAAATGGCAAAGTAACTATGTCTGTACGTCTGTTTCGCTTTTGATAAAACTTGGTATGGGGTATGTTAGGACCTCATACTTTTGCCATGATAACTAACACCCGCGCGGGCAGAGTCCGGGGCAACAGCTAGTTAATAATAATACAGAGACGAAAACAGTCGCATGGTAAAGGTATTATACAAGTGTAACTTACATGTGGTGAAGTTATAGACTTCCTGCTGTCCGTGTTGCTGGGTTGGCGCGAGAAGGAGGGCGCGTGCGTGCTCAGCGGGGAGCCGGGCTCCGAGTCCGTCTTGCCCTCGTTGCTACTGTTGCCTGCCTCCTGGCAACGACATAGAAACATGAATAGGTACTTACACTGTATTACTATACATGGTGAGTTTTTAATCGTTGTAAAAACGATAATTATGACCTCTATATCGGTGATAAAAATGATGTGCTAGAAATTCAAAAAACAAATGAAAAAAATCTCGAATTTCAATACTGTAGCCGTAAGAGTTTTACGGTAATAGCACTGGCATTCGAGTTTTTTTTTAGTTTGTTTTGTTTAAGTTTTGATAGCAATCGTTTTTTAACCTATGTATAGGTCATAGTTTTCGTTTGTACAACGACAAAAAACTCACCCTGTATACCACTAAATGTAAATGTATATAATTTTTTGACCCGATGGAAGTAATGGATAGGCTAGCTTTTCCGCTCTGAGGAAAACCACCGAAGAGCTTTGTAGTTTCCTTTTGCCGGGGACCAGGCGGGCACGCTTTTTACAAGCCCGGCAGCTAACTGGTAGGTATAGCTGACTATTCTTTCAATAAGTATTCTAGAATATAACTGAGAAGTAAAACTACTTTATAAACAGATTCTATCGCGGTTTATTTAAAAAAAGGAAACTAAAATCTAACTAAACCGCGATAGAATACGTTTAAAAAGTAGTTTTATTTAAATAAGAAGAAGGTAATTTTTTTAAGGAACTTATTTTCATTTATTTTTAATTTTACTATTGTATGTTATGGTGCCTTAATAAATTGCTATGAGTAACTACTGCCAAATCAATTACCTCGAAAATCTTTAAACTTATAAAGCTATGTAGTTACAATTCGAATTAATGTTAATAAAAGGTCAAAACACTTTCCCAATCTCTTTCCCAAAACGGTTTTCTTGACCTCGACCTCACGACCACAACCAAAGGACCAATAAGGATTTACAAAGGGTTACATTACTAGCTTTCAGACTAGCCACCAGAATTACCGCGAAACCAAATCTAGAACAATTACATGGAAGATAAACAATAATTTTCAGAGGATTATATCCATTGTGTCGGATTATTTGGAGCGTCATGGATATTACAATATAATTATTAAACTAATGGACTGGATTGTGACACTAATGAGGGATGAATACCATGAATGATGGACAGGAGCTTCGGTTGTGTGAAGGATAATACATTTATATGTGATTAAAATGATTATTTATATTTATAAGCCAACAGTACACTCGCGTGTTTTTTTTCTTGTCAAGAACGAAACATTTAGATAACTATATGATGTGTCTGAACAAAATCAAAATATTTTTATTTCAAGTAGGCCATTTCAGGCTCTTTCAAAACTTTAAATGACTATTTGCGCGGTTCCAAAATGTCTCTCCTGTGGGTAAGAACCGACAAGAAACTCCATCAAACATACACAAATTATATTAGAATACATTTAGAAGTATAGAAAAGGGGGAAATTTAGATGAGAAGCTAGTAAATAATTGCACCAACAGTTCAAACACTACAATTAGATAACACATATAGTTACAAGCTTCAAAAATAGTGATACATACAGCATGTAACAAAAGCCCTGTCCGATCCTTATGAGTATTATTCGGCATCGTACTGCGTACACATGTACGTAACTATTGAATGGATTTGAGATTATTATTTTTCCCCGGTGAATATAATTAAATTAAAATAAAACTGATCAAAGGCAACACTGATCGCTCGAAAAAGTTCACGTGTACTACCTACAGATATGTATCAAAGAAGCCGCCTGAGCGAGAGATTTTTTTCTAGTACGCATGTTGAACCGGGAATACGCCTTTATTGGATCGGACCAGGTTTTTGTTACATACTGTATATAATGATTTGACTTACAAAAAACTCATTTTAATACACCTAAATATTAAATCCCCTGTAGCTATTTGCACGATTTTAATAAAATGTTCAATATCCTCCATAGAAGGCTGGGCTTCGACAAAATGAAGAAATTGAGCAGTCGTTAGAAAAAGCGTGCAGCTATCATCTAGCCTACTAATTGGTCGTGCGTAACGATGCTTTTGTTGCGTACAACATGACAAACCAAAACGTAATACTTAAAATAAAAAGTTTTTACTCCACTTCGTGTAATTTATTATTCCTCTATTTATTTATGGATTTCTAACGAAGAATACACAAGATACATTTATGGACAAAAGTAAAGTGTACATTTGAGTTGTGCTTTCTCAAACAGCACTTTGTTATCATAAAAGGTGTAGAGATTTTAGCGGTGTGACTAACAAGAAAAAAATCCACATAGTCACACTGGTGTGACAACCTGGTGTGACTAACAGGAAGTCATCAATTAATGTGATGTAACATTGTAGGAAGCACATGGCTTAATATGTAAAATATTTTATTGTAATAATATAGCACATTGATTTAACAAAAGCCGAATTTTACTAAATTTCTTTTTACAAAACAGTTCATGAGCTAGTGTAAAGATTGGCGTCAACTAGGACGCCCAAAATTTTTAATTTATGATGATTTAGGTGTAAGTAAGGTTACAATTTCATATGACGAAAATTGATGAAACTATAGGAAGAAAGAGAAGATGAGACTTGGTTGCGTACGAGTACGTTTGCATGTAGGACCAAAACTCTTACCTGCAGTGACTTAGCGAGTTCGGAATCCATATACCGGCCCGTCGTCCTTCTGTCCGGGAGGATGTACTTCGGCAAGGACTTGAAGAACCAGGCCCCTGACTTCTTCCACATCTCCCTCGTCTCCGCACAGAGGTTGCACATGTAAGCTTCTCTTGAACATAGTGGAGACCTGGGGAAAGAGACTGTTGAGTTTACCTGATGTTTTAAATTTTAGGTTGTTGGTATAGTTTAGAAATGGATAGTCAATTTTTTTTTTTTTTTTTTTAATGTTGTTTTTGATGGCTATATTAATTAAAATTAAAGTTACAATAAAAGTTGTGAAGTTTAACGCTTAAACTTTAAATATGACTATTTGACTGGTCTAGTGGGTAGTGACTAGTAACCCTGACTGCTTTATCGGAGGCCGTGGGTTCGATTCCCACCCAGGACAAATATTTGTATGATGATCATGATTATTTATTGTGTCTGGGTGTAATGTATCTATAATATGTATGTATTTAGAAACATATATAAGTATGTTTATCAGCTGTCTGGTTGCCATAATACAGGCTCTGCCCAGTTTGGGATTAGAGGTCTGTGTGTGAGTAATAAAAATACCATTTTTGACCATTGAGGTTTCTTATTAAAAGATTAAGTTCTAAGTTTCTTTTGAACTAGACTTGACTTTGAGTAGATTGATGCAAACGATTGCACTTAATTACTTGGACTCGCTTAATCTCACCATTCAAGCTTTATGAATTTACCGTTTATTAAAGAGGTAACTTTATTAGTCATTATTAAAGTGATGTCTAAGTTGAGACTAAGTTATTGCAGAAGCACAAGCTACTTAGACCTTATAACAAAGTTTTATACCTTGGTGGTCACTTAGTAACTTTCTTGGACAAGTTTACTTCGTTTTCTTTGAACGGGTATTTGTAACTTTTTTATTGATTGTTACCTGTGTTAGCTCCATTATTTCAAGTATTTGTGTTTATCGATTAGACGAATTAAGTTAGAACTTCGATATTCTGTGACTTTACAGAAGGGTTACTCTTGGATGAATTTCAATTTTAATACAATGCCAATGCAAAATTGTTATTCATTTAGCAGGTCCACAAAAAACACACAACAAAAAAAAATAGTCAATGTTAAGATTCCAGTTAGTTCCTTCCAGTGATATATTTTTTTTTCAAGAAAACTGATATGTGTACGTGTCATTATTATCTTTTACGCAATAGCGCCTGCGAAGCTATTACTTGTAAATAAAAAAGAATAATAGATAATATTTTTTGGTGCGTTGAACCAGTAGTCTCTGGTTCGAATCCTGGCTGAGGTTTGATTTTTTTTTCTTATTTATTATTCGTATTGAATGACGTGTCTACTAAACTAATATTAATTTTGTGTTGGCATTGTATTGGAATTAAAATTAATTAAAGGGTAAGGGCACAGGTATTTATTACTGGTACTTTGGGTGTCTCGTGTAAAAAAATAACTTAATCATGTTATATTTTGTTTTTAAAATATGCGTAAGTAAATAGAGCTTTAAAATTCAAATATAATTCTGAACACGTCTTCCGAAATTCACTAGGTATAATATATGTCTATATTTCCACAAAATTATATTTTTAAAGATGGCTTTATATCTACGACTTAAATCTTACTACTAACGAGTTACCTGATATTGTTAGAACGAGAATCTTTATAATAAACCACATGTTTATTTGGTCTGTGTTTCTATACAAATATAATAAAATTACGTGCATATTGCCGTACAAAACATCTTAGTATATTATAATACCCCATATTTATTCAAAATGTCGAACCAGTAAATAAATTGATAGTAAATAATAATTTATATAATGGGCATATAATCATTCCTGTAACAAAATGCCTCGTTATTATAATATACTGTTATATTTTTCCTCGAATCCTTCATTTTATGTTGGCAATGTTTTCATTCAAACGAGTTCGCAGAATTATAATACACGTGTGATTTTATTTTCTTTGTTTATTTCAAAAATATGTTGTCAATTGAGGCCATTTTCGCAATTTCACAGGACAGATTCGTGATGAAAAATATGATTGAAATGTTAATTAATCAGAATAAAATATTCGTGTTTTCAATGTTTTAATTGAGTAAAGCTAATTGGTTTTTAGACCATTTGAAATATCTATATATATATCTATACTAATATTATAAAGCTGAAGAGTTTGTTTGTTTGTTTGTTTATTTGTTTGTTTGAACGCGCTAATCTCAGGAACTACTGGTTCGATTTAAAAATTTTTTTTTGGCTTGGATAGTCCGTTTATTGAGGAAGGCTATAGGCTATATAACATCACGCTACGACCAATAGGAGTGGAGCATAAATGAAAAATGTTGCAAAAATGGAAAACCGTTGAAACTAAAACACGCGAACAAAGTCGCGGGGGACAGCTAGTAAACTAATATATAAAGCTGAAGAGTTTGTTTGTTTGTTTGAACGCGCTAATCTCAGGAACTACTGGTCCGATTTGAAAAATTGTTTCAGTGTTGGATAGCCCATTTATTGAGGAAGGCTATAAGCTATACATTACGCTGCGACCAAAAGGAGTGGAGCATAAATGAAAAATGTTGCAAAAATCAAAAACCGTTGAAACTAAAACACGCGGACAAAGTCGCGGGAGACAGCTAGTGTTTTAATAAAATATTGGTATTATTTTTCGCCTATATAAATGCAGTAAAAGCATAGAACACATAAAAAGAACCACGTGCTGGTCGAATTCTCTATTAATTTGGGCTATTTCTATTGTCATCATCTCATCATCTTTAGCCCAGTATCAGCCACTGCAGGTTTAGGACGGTAAAATAAAAGTATATACATAAATATATTATAGATATCTATTACAAAAAAATGCGTTAATAGGTACCTACATGCTTCTGTGGAGTTCGACTCGCATGTTTTTGATCTGTGTTACCATTTTAAATGTAAATAATGCCAAATGTAAACATGAAACTATTATTAATTCGTGTATTATTAAACTCCTGTCTATGTTATTATTAATGAAGAATTTTCAAAGACAACTTGCCACAGATTTGGTGGAAAACAATTAAGTTCTTTGTTTTTTTTATGTAAACATTTGTTCGTAAAAGTTAGAATTACTCTTCGGAACTTTTGTCTATTTATTCTATTGTAGAACTGTGCAGTTTTAAACAACTTTTATTTCTCAGTTTTGTATTAGTTATTTGTAAGTTTAGACTGCATGGACAATAAAATGGAAAATAAAACAATTAAAAGTGGTAACTTTTAAGTTCAATTGTTTTATTTTTAATGTAAACCTAGCGTTTCAAGCTTTTCATAAGTTTTATTTTGTTTACGTATTTCCGCTTATTTGATTGCGGTTTTATAAATAAAATATTAGTCTTATTTATAGAGAAGGGTATTTAATCAAGACAGAATCTTAAAATTAAACGGACTATTGGACGAATACTGAGATGTCATTCAGTTTTAATTTTCCTTTAAGTCTCAGGTCTCGGACACTTTAAGGTGTGAAGTAGCAACAGAAAGACATTTTAGAACGGGTCAAAATTAAGTTGCGTTTGAGTATTCGTGGCTATAGGAGGTCCAAAAACACAGTTGGTGCAATTATTTGAACACGATTAACTATATTTGTATAATAACTTTCGTGAGGAGTATTCATAATTATTTAAAAACAAAACGGTTTACTCGGACGCGGCGGCGGAGGTGTCGCGAGTCGAACACGAACAGCTCATGATTAGGGACTCCTACTGAGTGTGAAACTAGTCGGGCGAAACCGTTTTGTTTTTAAATAAAGACGATTAACTAGTGAGAAGTACAATGTAAACAAACTCACCGATGCGGAGGGTTCTCTATAACGCATTTGGAGCAGGCGGTGTGCCTGCAGATGGAACACGTTCTTAGCGGAGCCAGCAGACGCGATGTCTCCCCACAGAGCAGGCAGGTCCGCGGCACCGGCCCTTGTGCAGACCGACGCATACCTAGACAACAAAGATTACAACAATACCCGCCTGTAAATGTCCCTCGCTCTAGATGTCGTGGTGGCTTCTTTTGCTCGTGTTTTCAGGTTTGAACCCATGGTAGTAATGTGACTTTTTTTAAGTTATTTATGTATTTTCATTATTGTAAAACACCACTGACAAGCGGTGAAGGAAATCATCATGAGTAAACTGGATTTACATATTATATTGGATTCTTAAATCGACAAACCGCAAGTAAGCAAGCTTGGTGATTAATCCTCTCCTGGGTAAAGTCCTCCATATAGAGGAGAAATAAGTTTTTCTCATTTGTATTTCTACTTAGACAGTGTTAATTATACTTAGTTCAGAAAAACTTTGCGTTGATTTCCACAGATCTGTCAAGAACGTGATAGTGTTCAAAGCTTTCAACAAATATAATCTAATTTAGATTTTTTTTAAACCACTTAACCAGCTCGGAACGAGTCTTATTTTAACTATAATTCTATTGCACTTAAGATAATAAAAGTTTTTTTAATTACGCTCTACATGTAGTAAAAAGTAGTCTTCAAATAGTGAGAACTCAAGCATAGTACACCACGTCAAAGAACAATGAAATGCATAAATAATTTACAAAAAAAAAACAGGTTTTTACGCCGTCGCTTTTTCATGGGAGTATAATAAATTAATAGGCTGAACTACACGAACGCCCGAAGATTAATTAAGTGTATTATCCTAACGACCCCAGCTTGGGTCCATTAACTGAGAGGCAAGGACCCTTGAGTGGGAGCTCATAAAAAGTCTGGAATTTACCCTGTTGTGAGGCTAAAATGGTTTGCAAGATGACGGTTTTATTGTACGTATAGTTATTATTTTAGGTTCTCACCATAGCCAAGAGACAAAAATTAATAAAATTAAAAAAGGAAGCAAAACTACTTATTTTTCAAAGATGAAGGACACAATATATGAAAATTGTAAGGTTATTTTTAGTCTTAAATCAATCCTTACTAATATTATAAATGCAAAAGTAACTCTGTCTGTCTGTCTGTCGCGCTTTAACGCCAAAACTACTGAACCGATTTAAATGAAATTTGGTACACAGATAGTCTATAGCCTGAGAAAGGACATAGGCTACTTTTTGCCGCGACAACCGACATCCACGCGCGCGGAGCCGCGAGAAACAGTTAGTACGTAATAATGTTAACGGTCGGAATATAACATGCCGTGATTTGTAGCGTATTTTATTTATTTATAGAACCCTTTTTGGACATTGTAGCACAAAGGCGGACTTAATGCCTCCAGGCAACCCGTCACAATGCAATGCCGATATGGATTTCGGGATTGTCTCTTGGCTAGAGTGGTTGGCTTCTGTTGCGCAGAGCTTGCGTTAGCGATCCCGCGGCTCCAGCAAAGGCAAGGACGGGACCGGGGTGTTTTTAGTCGGTGTAAGTCCGACATATCACCACGTCGTGCCCTCAGCGTGGGTAGAAGTCATTAGAGTTTCAGCCCGAAGAAAAAAAAATAGGTGGTTGGCTTGTTAGCATGTTAGCTTGAATGTATGTAGGTACGTATTTGCATTCCTATTCAAATAGGTGTGTAAATGTAGATTTTAAAAATTAAATTAATATTTTTTTATTTTTTTTCTTCAGAACTTCTTTCCTACCTTCAAGTCTTGCGACTAGTCTACCGACCCTCTTGGCTTCCACCTCGTCTATCTTCTCTGCCCTCCTCACGACAGCTGCGATGGCTTCCCTCTCGCTCGCCGTCAATGGAGGCTCGCTTCGAGCTGCGCACCATCCCGTGCGCAGTCTGTAACAAACACCATATTAGTGATGGGTTTATTTACAAATTGACAAAAAACAAGTGACTGCTGTGAATTGTGATGAATGTTAATACAATAGGGATGTTGACGGGGTATGAAGATTGAAAAGTAAAAATCAATTTAGTCTGTCAGTTAGATAATAAAGAAATATTAAAAACGTAGTTTCCTTTATCATAATAATAAAAATTGTCAAAATTTAAGATAAATTTAGCGGAGTAGGGGATTGTGACGCAATGCCGTGCCAAAAAAATTATAACGAGTGACGTTACGTGAAATTTTTTATTATCTGTATATTGTTTTTTTTTGTTTACGGGTCAAAAAAAAATACGCGGTCTATGTCTTTATTCATTAAACTACCTGACGAACATAACGAAAACACACAACATCCCTATTACGATATAATGAGCTTTTTTCTTTTACATGTCTGACATCATTTTAATCTTTTCTACATCAGTAATAGCTACTCCATTGTCCTAAGATATTTCTTAATTCGCTTTAATTGAGAAACTTTAAGCCTTAGAGTAAAAATAATTGAACTATAAAGTGCGGCCAATAGAGTATGAACTGCGAGCACCAGTATAAAAAATATTATCGTAAAATTTGTGCCATAACAGCGCGCCGTTTTATTAAAACTATCTCGGAAACCTAATAATATCGGAACCATCGATATTTTTGTCATCGTTTAAACGTCTGTCGTCGCACATCACTATGGTCTATTGCTTTTTGCATTTTTTGCTTACGCTCGGTATAACGGGCTACTAGCGATGCGTGTACTCTATACCTTGCTATATATAATCCATACTAATATATAAAGCTGAAGAGTTTGTTTGTTTGTTTGTTTGAACGCGCTAATCTCAGGAACTACTGGTCTGATTTGAAAAATTCTTTCAGTGTTGGATAGCCCATTTATTGAGGACGGCTATAAGCTATATAACATTACGCTGCGATCAAAAGGAGCGGCGCATAAATAAAAAATGTTGCAAAAATGAAAAACTCTTTAAACTAAAATACGCAATCAAAGTAGCGAGGGACAGCTAGTTATATATATTTATAATAATATCTCATTCATATCATGATCTGATCATTTGGTTACGTGTCTGGGTGTAATTTATCTGTAATGTGTATGTATTTAGAAATATATAAGTATGTTTATCTGTTATCTGGCTGCCATAATACAGGCTCTGCCTATTTTGGGATCATTTAGCCGTGTGTGTTTGGTTCCAAATCTTATTATCATTTCACTAGCTGACCCGACGAAATTCGTATCGCCTAACTGTCGATTTTTTAATATATATATTTTTTTAATTATTTAAATTTTTCTTCAAGGAATTTTCTATATTTCAGCAATTCATTTTTATATTATAGATGTAAATGTGATTGGTTTTTTCTTCAGTAAATCATTTAGCGGCCCATTTATAGAAACGTAGAAAGGTCAGTCAATAAACACTTCTATATTGGTTTGGGATTAATTGATTTTAACACAATTCATCAGTACGTCAATTGGATGAGGGTCGAAATTAATTAATTTCACCCCAGATTACAGGTTTATTTATAACCGTTTGTTAAAAACATTTTGTTACTCTAGATCTGTTTTTTTTTACAGACTTTCCTATTTGAACGGTATCTACAAGAGATTATAACATTGTCTTTGAGTTAGTAGCTTATGACGTCATCGTTAAAAGAAACTTAAGTTACCTTAGTTAAATCTATACTAATATTATAAAGCTGAAGAGTTTCTTTGTTTGTTTGAACGAACTGTTTGAACTACTGGTTCGAATTGAAAAAATATTTTTGTTTTTTATAGTCCATTTATTGAGGAAGGCTATAGGCTATATAACATCACGCTACGACCAATAGGAGCGGAGCATAAATGAAAAATGAAAAACCGTTGAAACTAAAACACGCGAAAAAAGTCGCGGGAGACAGCTAGTTGAAATGTGTTTACGTCTGTGTTCGCCAACTACAAACGTGTACTTTTAGAACTTTATATATTACGGTTTAGCTGTACCTAAACCTATACTTTAAAGTTTCATAAATAAAAAAAAAACAGTAAAATGATTTTAATTGTTTTAATCGCTACTAATATTATAAATGCGAAAGTAACTCTGTCTTTGTGTCGCGCTTTCACGCCAAAACTACTGAACCGATATAATTAAAATTTGGTACACAGATCATCTAGAGCACGAGAAAGAACATAGGCATTTTTTGCCGCGATAACCGACATGCGGATGGAGCCGCGGGTAACCGCTAGTTAATTATATGTTACATTTAATTTTTTTTTTTTTTTTTTGTGTATCTAGGGACATCTCACACAAGGTCATCTGATCCCAAACTAGGCAGAGCCTGTGCTATGGCAACCAAACAACTGATAAACATACTTATATATTTCTAAATACATACATATTATAGATAAATTACACCCAGACACAGAACAAATGATCGTGCTCATCACACAAAGATTCGTCCTGGGTAGGAATCGAACCCACGACCTCCGGTTTAGCAGTCAGGGTCACTAACCACTAGACCAACAGGCCCGTCAAATATATTTATTTTTTATTTCAAACTAGCTGTCCCCCGCGACTTTGTTCGCGTGTTTTAGTTTCAACGGTTTTTCATTTTTGTAACATTTTTCATTTATGCTCCGCTCCTATTGGTTGTAGCGTGATGTTATATAGCCTATAGCCTTCCTCAATAAACGGACTATCCAATACAAAAAGATTTTTTCAAATCGGACCAGTAGTTCCTGAGATTAGCGCGTTCAAACAAACAAACAAATAAACAAACAAACAAACAAACAAACTCTTCAGCTTTATAATATTATAGTATAGATAAGTTCAAACTTAATAAACAAATATGAAATTAGCTTTACAGATTATGATAATACCGTAATATCTAAAACAAAACTTATTAGTACAGAACGGTGCAGTTTTATCATCCGGAGGATTACTGTATCTCGTGATCAATAACATAAGGGGAATGAACGCGGCCATGCGCCTTACATCAGAGAATAATATATTTGCACGATGTGTTTGTAATGAACTTTGGTTTTACGCCAATCTGTTATGGGAAATGTTGTATGTTCTTATAAAAATACTAGCTGTCCGCCGCGACTTTGTTCGCGTGTTTTAGTTTCAACGGTTTTTCATTTTTGCAACATTTTTCATTTATGCTCCGTTCCTATTGGTCGTAGCGTGATGTTATATAGCCTATAGCCTTCCTCAATAAACGGACTATCCAATACAAAAAGAATTTTTCAATTCGAACCAGTAGTTCCTGAGATTAGCGCGTTCAAACAAACAAACAAACAAATAAACAAACAAGCAAACTCTTCAGCTTTATAGCTAGTATAAGTATAGAGTATAGATTAGTATTCAGCAGAAGCCTATCTTTTGAAAATCTATAATTTTCGAAGTAGAGTTTGTCTATATAACTCCATAGTTGTTTACTAGCTCATCTTCTTCTGTCTAGCCTTTCCCAAGCTATGTTGGGGTCGGCTATTTGACTTACCGAATTCCTACATCTCCGGATACCTGGCTATTTACCTCCACAACCCATTTTACTGGGTAGCACAGTATCCCACAGGAAGACTGGTTGTCACAATTGTAATGATTTTAACGTCTATCAAAGATCGACGTATGATAGTCAGGACCAACGGCTTTACGAGCTGTCCGAGGCACGGAGGGGTCACGGTGTATTTATAAATGATCACACATCCACGGACCAACTGCGGCAAGCACAGCTCGACCTTTATTAATGGTCAAACCGTACGGCTTCTACCTAGCCACGAGCTTCTCTAATTTACTAGCTATATTTAAAGAAAACATCATTTGAGACAATATAGAAGCTTTTATGTTTTGGTAATTAATGCGGCATTTTTTATCGTTCCATTAACCCTTTGATTTCGTAATCTATATGAAGCTTTCTGTAGTTTAAGCGTTTATTATTTCTGTTTCATTTTATGCGCGTTGGAGCATGGAAAAGTTCTGTAAGGGAAAAAGTTCAAAACCGTAACCAAATTTAGCACCTTTTGTCCAAATTATGTCATTATCTTCTGTCATCTCCCTGTACTTCCGTTTTTATTTGAACGTCCTTCACATTAAACTGTTTTTAGCCTTCCATTTATTTCTCCTCTGTACATAATATTAGCAGCCTAACAAAAGCTGTTAACGTTTTCCTTTGATAGCGGAGCAATAAAAAATCTATAGAAACAAGAAAACCCAATACTTGTAACAATCAAAATCAACATTTTATCGCGACCTAGCCGCGTTCAAGGACAATTATTATAACTTAATAAAACAGTTATTTTTTCGCACTCCGAACGCCTTTATTTCAAGGCAGTAAGGTTGCAAATCGTGATTTGTTTTCCGTTTGTGCTTACTGTAAGAGCGACGGCATACCCAAATCTGAAGGGTGTTTGGGTAGTTTGCCTTTGAATGATGGATCACCAATATATTTAATGGTTTCGGTGATAAACATAATTTTTAGTGACAAGTGGAGTTGATGTAAATTGTTTCAAAAGTATAGTTAGATTGTTTTTATGTTCAATGTATTTACTATGTGGTTTTACGTTGCCTGAATAAAGAAATCATTATTTTTTATGTATACTTCTATATTAATATTACAAAGAGGAAAGATTTTATGTTTGTACCGAATAAACTCAAAAACTATTGGACCGATTTCAAAAATTATTTCACCATTGGAATGTTACATTATCCCTGAGTAAAAGATGAGATGAAGAGTAAAATATATCATTTGTTAATATAGATTAATTGAAAAAAAAATTGTTATTAACCTTAGAATTACATCTACTGTATTATTTAGAACAAAACGGTTTACTCACGCATATTCTACGGATCGCCCAACTAGTTTCAGACTCAATAGGAGTCCTTAGTCAAGAGCTTGTGTCGCGAGTCGAACGAGTTCGAAACTAGTCGGGCGATCCCGAGAATATGCGTGAGTAAACCTTTTTGATCTAAATAAATATGAATACTCCTCACGAAAGTTATTATACAAATACATCTACTATACTCGTATGTATATATTTCATGTGCTATCATCTTTTCTCTTTGACAATTTTATACAAAATATTTATCATCCTTTTATTTTTTGACACAGTCGATTTCAGTTGACATACCAAAAGAGAGTTTCGTAGAATTTGTCATCATTTTTAAAAATCTTTTCCAATATTACTAATGGATTTAATGAAAAAATCGGCACAAAGACTTCAAATTATACAATGGTTGGTTTTGTATTTATACCTATACACCTCCATACAATTTAGGTACTATAATTTGAGTCAACAAGCCACAATCGCGTCTGAAACTAGATAATAGTTAGTTGTGGTTACGAATACAGCTTTGATCTGTTGCGGTGAGCTTAGTAACCGACAAATAGAACATGAGAGGAGTCCTAAACCTTTTTCACTGAAAATGTATTGAGTTTATTGCTAGTTTCTTCTTCATTTTGACGACCTACGTGGTCGAGTGGCGTACACACCGGTTTTTAAACGTTACGCTAGCTCTGAGGTCCCCAGTTCGATCCCCGGAATAGCAAATGCAGAAAAAGTACTTTTCTACATTGTCTCGGATCTGGGTGTTTGTGGTACCTTCGTTGTCTCTGATTCCATAATTATATACACAAGTGCTTTAGCTACTTACTTTGGGTTCAGAGCAATGTATGTTATTTTGTCCAGCTTTATTTATTTTTTTTTTTTTTGTTTTTTATTTATTTATTTTCATTTATTTTTTATTTGCTTTATTTATTCGCGCAACTAGAGTCATTTAACGTTTTGAAAGTGCCTGAAAAGGCCTACTCGAAATAAAAATATTTGATTTTGATTTTGATTTGATTTATTTATTCAACCATCGTATTCCCAAGCTATACTGGGTCAGCGTCCAGTTTCACTAGATTCAGCAGAATACCGTATTTTGCATAGAAATAAGGTTATTTGAACCTTATACCTATACCCTATCTTATTCTATATTCTGCGGAATGTTTTGGTTCAGTAGGGATTCAGAACTTTATCACCGACTAGCGATCCGCCCCGGCCTTGCACGGGTAGTACAGCAACATAGCCTATGTTACTCAGGGATAATGTAGCTAACTAATCTATACTATAATATTATAAAGCTAAAGAGTTTGTTTGTTTGTTTGTTTGAACGCGCTAATCTCAGGAACTACTTACTGGTTCGAATTGAAAAAATATTTTTGTATTGGATAGTCTGTTTATTGAGGAAGGCTATAGGCTATACGACCAATAGGAGCGGAGCATAAATGAAAAATGATGCAAAAATGAAAAACCGTTGAAAATAAAACACGCGAACAAAGTCGCGGGGGACAGCTAGTGGTAAAATAATTTTTGAAATCGGTCCAGTAGTTTTTGAGTTTTTTGATACACACATTCAAATCTTTCTTATTTATAATATTAGTATTGATTTATAAGAGGACGCCTTTTGATGATGAAATTACACAATAAAGCAAAGTTACCTGAAATTGTAACACAACTCTACTTGATTTGTTCCAAATAAATTATTTCTATGGTTTTGTAGGTTCTAAAGATAATGGAAAATTTTACATATTTGTTTTTCAGTTTAGACTCTGAATTAATGGAAGCGTAAATAAACTTTACATAAAGGTATTTTCAGTGCTTCGTAGATATAATGTGTTTTAAAATAAACATGGAGGAAGAATGGAGAGTTAATATCAAAATACACGGCGGTACAAATAGGTATTAAATAAACATTTGTAAAGAAGATAAATTTAATGTTTTATATCTATATAATAATATACTTATATATAAAGCTGAAGAGTTTAATTGTTTGTTTGTTTGAACGCGCTAATCTCAGAAACTACTGACCCTATAGACCATTGGCATTTCGACAAGCGTTAACGATGATAGAAATCGCGTAAGTGACATTAAATGTATGGAAATGACATTTCATTTCGATAAGTCACGTGACTTGGACTTGTCACTTCCATACATTTGAACGATTCGATCAGCGTTGTCGCTTGTCGAAATGTCACTTGTCTAGGGGGGCTGGTCCGATTTGAAAAATTCTTTTAGTGTTGGAAAGCCCATTTATTGAGGAAGGCTATAATCTATATAACATAACATTACGCTGCAACCAAAAGGAGCGGAGCATAAATGAAAAATGTTGCAAAAATGAAAATCCGTTTAAACTTAATCACGCGGACCAAGTCGCGGGGGACAGCTAGTATTTTATATAATTAATATAAAACGTTTCTATTAAAATCCTTTACGAAATAGCTCGCATATCATCAGACGTAACATGAGTACATCGTAAGCGTTCTGTCGATAACATGTAACATACATAATACGGTGTTACAGAGCTTAAGCTTTTGTGAACATGTTCAAACATGTTGGGTATTCACGTTAAGGGATTTATCATTTATGTTACTTTGAAGCTTTTATTAAACTAATAATAGATAGTACCTATTTTTAGCTTTTAAGATGACCTCAGTGGTCGATCGGCGTACACAGCGGTTTTCAAAGTGTTGTCAGCTCTGAGGTTTCGGGTTCGATTCCCGGACGGGTCAGATGTTTGAAACAGTTTTCTGCATTTTCTCGGGTCTCGGTGTTTGTGGCACCTTCGTTATTTTTGATTCCATATCCTCGTCGTTAAGTAGGTACTACAGAGTTGTTTTAAAACGTAAACAACTTAACGTTTTAAGGTTAAAAATATAAAATTAAATCAGTTGTAATTGGCTTTACTTAAGTAGGTGCTCAGTTTTACTTATTTAATTATACACACAAACATAAATCTTGAATCTTTCTAATCATTGGTAAAAACCACGAAATAAATAAATAAGGTTGAAAATCCGTTCGGTAGGTTTTGAGTTTATCGTGTTCAGATAAACAGACGCGGCGGAGGAGTTTGTTTTATAATATCTATATCTATACTAATATATATAGCTGAAGAGTTTGTCTCTTTGTTTGTTTGTTTGAACGCGCTAATCTCAGGAACTACTGGTCCGATTTGAAAAATTCTTTTAGTGTTGATAGGCCCATTTATTGAGGATGGCTATTAGCTATATAAAATGCGGAGCGGAGCATAAATGAAAATGAAAATGTTGCAAAAATAAAAAAAACTGTTGAAACTAAAACACGCGGACATAGTCGCGGGGGACCACTAGAGTATTATAACACAACAGACTCTCCAATATATCATGTTATGTAATGTAACTCGATCGACTCACATATTATATTCCTTACTTATCCTCAATCCTGAGCATGAAGCATGAGGCAATAATGTGAAATATGTCCGACACACGATTCCCGGTATTTGAGATATACAAACGTTACTTTGGATTCCCTATCTCTTAACTACGACGTTAAAATAAAAATATGAAAATGCGAAAAATATATGACAAAAAAATATATTTGTTATTTTATTATTTAGTGTTTTTGTAAGGTATATTAATGATTAGCGGCATACCGTGGTTTCACTTGTCTTGCGATTCTAACAAGAGTAATAAGGCAAGCAACTTAAAGATATGAAGGTATATGTAGGCCTAAGTTTCTTTGAGAATTACACCCAAATACTGAAACGCAACTCAACTTTAAGACGCTCTTAAATGTCTATCTTTCTCTACTTTACACCTTAAAGTGACAGAGACAGCATGAGACTTAACGTCGACTTAACACTTATTGACGTCGATTGACGATCGGCCATATGGCTATTAAAACCTTTATCAAATCCGACTAGTAGTTTCAGAGCATATCTATTGAGATAAAAACTATCCTATGTGTTATTTGGGTTGTAAATTGTATGCTATTCCCAGTAAAGTAGCCCCCATTGGCCCTTAACTGAGCACAGACTGGTCTTTGTCTAAAAACTCAAGACGATATACTAAGATAATTGTCTAAAAATAACTTGGATTATTGTCTCATTGGATCTTAGTTATTTAGTAACATAGGTGTTTGTGTTTGAGATCTTGAACATTAGATTGTGTAGTAATAATATATATCAGCTACAACAGAACGCATACCTTTGAGAATACAATAATAATAACATGGAAACCTACAATACAGTTTGTGAAATAAGTTTTCGAGTAACATCTTCGCAAATATGAAAATGTCAGTTAGTATTTACTAAAAGATATAGGTCAAAGGTTTCTCGTTGTTGATAGAAAAATAATAATGCTACCTAGTCTATCTATATCTATACAATTATATAAAGCTGAAGAGTTTGTTTGTTTGTTTGAACGCGCTAATTTCAGGAAGTACAGGTCCGGTTTGAATTTTTTTTTCAGTGATGGATAGCCCATTTGTTGATAAGCACGCTGCGATCAAAAGGAGCGGAGCATAAATGAAAAACCGTTGAAATTAAAACACGCGTACAAAGTCGCGGGGGACAGCTAGTCAAACAATAAAATCAATATTGTAACTCAAATTATTATGTTAGTAATATTTTTGATAAATAAAATGTTTTTTTTTTATTTGCGTTTTTTAACTTTAAATCCATTTTTTTTTTGTGGTTTCATTTATTGCCTATTTGTCATATCCATAATTTATCATAAGTATGTTAGTTACATACTCTTTAATACTAACCGAGTTGGCTTATACACCCTACTATACTATACATTGACTTCCACTTTTCTGTAGTACACACGCTAGCTTCCCACGCAATGTACTGGAAAACTGCACTAAAGTATAATATGTATAGATATATATGTAATACTGTAACCTACTTCCGCATAAACACGTCGACCTTATCTATTCAGGTAGATAATAGCCAGAAGATAAAAAGATTCTTTGTTTACTAAACAATGGAGTTTTGTTTTCATGATCTTATTTAATTAACAAACCTGATGTTCGTTTCTACGCAGTTTTTTGGGTGAATCAAAACGCCCCCCTAGACAAGTGGCATTTCGACAATCGTTAGCGATGATAGAAATCGATAAAATTACATTAAACGTATGGAAATGACATTTCATTTCGATAAGTCACGTGACTTGAACTTGTCACTTCCATACATTTGAACGATTCGATCAGCGTTATCGCTTGTCGAAATGTCACTTGTCTAGGGGGGCCGTTTTGAAATATCAACAAAGGCTGTCGTGGCATTCTGGTTAATAATTATCATATATTTAAATGTCAACTTATTCAAAGATTATTCAGAAGTGTCTTTATTATTACTTGTTTAGGGTTTCTTACTCAATGGGACCCTAATACTAAGAATCCGTTGACCGCTGTATTAGCAAGAGAAAAGTTGAATTGAATTTTTTACAAAGTGTGTATTTCTGTTGCCGTTATAAAAAAATAAATAAATATGATTATAAAATCTAAATGGCAAGAGACATAACGGTAGGCCCAGACGTAGATGGCGAGACGGTTAGACTCCTTTGATAGCAAATTGGTGCAGCACAGCCCTAACCAGGGAGAGATGGAAGGAGGATAAAGAGACCTTTGCCCTGCAGTGGGACAGGAATGGTTAAAAAAAATATGAATAAAAAATTAAAGAGGCTCTATACAATTAAACGGAGCCCTTCATGCGCGAGTCCGACTCGCACTTAGCCGGGTTTTTTTATCTAGCTATTGTCATATTCAACTTTAGGGAAAATTCTCTTTTTCAGGCCATTTCTTTAGTTAGACGTAAAGGTCATTCAATAGGGATGTTTCCTGGGTATGAAAAGTTAAAATTTATTTAGTCCGTCAGTTAGATAATAAAAAATATTAGACAATATATAATATCAAAACAATAAAAAAATACAAAGATACACCGCTTTAAAGTTTCGGAGTGGGGGCTTATGACGCCACGCCTCGCTAAAAATCGTAGCGAGGAGTGACGTCACGCGTAATTTCCGTTCTCTGTATTTTGATAATTTTTTGTTTGCAGGAAAAAAGAAAAAATACGTGTCCAATAAAATTCATTAATCTACAAGACGGACATTAAAAAAAAATAGGAAACATGCCTATTATCTATACTCATAATTTCTTTGAAATCAAGATATCTTTTGAATTTCACGTTAAAAGTAACAAGTAACCTTTAATACACATAGTTTGTTCCGAATAATTTATTATTCTAAGTACCAATAATTTAACTCAAACTTTACCATAAAAATCAAATATCAATAAAAATAATATACAAAACAAGAAACAGATCGTCAAAATGAAGATAAAATCTTGTTTAATTAATAGGCGGTTCCTATATTCATTCAAGAAACGATTTGTTTTGCTTACGGACGGTAGCATTTTCTTCGTTTTGCTTCGAAAATTCTACCATTCGTAAGCAAAACGGATCGTTTATTAAATATAGGAATCAGACATGAATCACAAATAAAATGACGTGTGTTATCAATGTAATAATAATATAATATCTTAGGACATCTTACACACGGTCGTCTGATCCCAAACTAGGCAGAGCCCGTGCTATGGCAACCAGACAACTGATAAACATACTTATATATTTCTAAATACATACATATTATAGATAAATTACACCCAGACACAGAACAAATGATCGTGCTCATCACACAAAGATTCGTCCTGGGTGGGAATCGAACCCACGACCTCCGGTCTAGCAGTTAGGGTCACTAACCACTAGACCAACAGGCCCGTCAAATGGTAAATGTGTTATGCTTGTTACTGTTGTTGTATCATTCGGTACAGATAATTGTGTTCTTGACTTTATTGTTTGAAGCTTAGAGTATACATAGACAAGTATAGAGTCCGCGCATTGCTAGTAGCACGTTGTGCCGAGCGTAAACAAATGTTTAGCTGTAAGTACTACGCTCGTTTGCTGATTTAAGTGATTTTCCGTGCGATGACAGACGTTTATGCGAAGATATCAATGGTTTTGATATTATTAGGGTAATATTCGGTTTTGAGATAGTTTTAATAAAACGTCGCACTCCGTTTCTACATAAATTTTACTTGTTCAAACAAGTGATCACAGTTCATACTTGTTAGATGCACTCTATACTTTAATTATTTCTACTCTAAGGTTTGAAGTTTTAAAAGAACAAGTTCGAAAGTGCCTTGACATGTGACGATACCTTTATGTATGTATATGTAAGGTTTTGGAGAATAACGGAATCAGAATTTATGAATATGAATTTCAGACCTGTAAATACAAAACCAATATAGTTCGATTCATTTTGATTTGGCATACTAACTACAGCATTACCTCACCATAAGATGCACATGCAGGTACCATCTCTTGACTAGTAACATGCAAATTAATGTTTATATAATTAAATAAAACAGTTGGGTTAGTTACACGACTTATAACAAAAGAACGGATGAACAGATTTTAATGATCTTTGGTTTGTCAGATTTGCCTCCACCCCGAAAGGAGAACAACTATAAAAAAGATGTTGGGAACGGGAAACTACTTACACGGGTGAAACCGCAGGGCACCGATAGTAATACCGATAAGAAGAAGACATTTCAAAATGATTATAAAACTCGACGACCTACGTCCTTAAACTCGTAGCCATTATGTAACGTCTACGAGTCTACGCTCTACGAAGATAATATTTAAGATGTCTTACGTAGCGCAATGGCTAATATTTTTGAAATATAAAGGTCAACTCAGTTTTAAGTCGCTGTCATGCTGTCTCTGTCACTTTAAGGTGTAATGTAGAGACAGATATACATTTAAGAACGTCTTTAAGATAAGTTGTGTTTGAGTATTCGCTTTCCTCTTAAGGAAAATATTATTGTAACTTTTTCTCAACATATTTTTATTGTGTGTATGTTATCCTTGTTTACTCAACTTACATGACTTAACGTGACCCTAATATTATGCGAGTACCTCGCGCTTGACTGGATTTACGTTAAAATGTGGGTGGCATTTATTTTTAATATTGTATCCAGAATCTTAAAGAGAATGTCGATCTTTTGGTAAACCATGGATTGTTGTTTATTTTTTAATATCGGTATTTTGCAAGCCTATTGTAACGATAAAAAATTCCGTGTTTATCTCAAATTGGAGGCAAAATCTTAAGAAATATTTTAATAAAAATAGCCTTGAGTAACCTTTCACAAATAATAAATTAAACCTATTGTGTGAAACAATAAGATGAAAAGGCGTTGGCGTTAGTACATTTCACAAATGAAACAGAACTTTTTAATTTAGACCATTAACAACGGAAGACGCCATAGCGCAACAAACGTGCGGAGTTTTGGTAGCCAGTTGGTGCGAGGGACGAGGTAGCACACTTACAAAATATACAAACACTATTGCAAAACGTCGTGGTTGCCTAGTGGTTAAATAAACGGATTTGTATGCACAAGGTTGCAAGTTCGAACTCTTCACAGGAAAGTACTCATGTGACGTTACGTTCTTAATTATTCTGAGACATCATTGACAATCGGTGAAGGAAAACATCGTGAGGAAACTTGGATTCTAAAAATTGAAATGTGAAATCGCCGCGCAATGAGCAAGCATGGTGATGAATGCTCGTTCCTTCTCTATATAAAGGAAGCCTGTGCTTAGCAGTGGGACATTTATAGGCTGGTATTTTATTTCAAAACAAAAAAAAATGCTGGCAGTCCTGACAGACACACAAACAAAAATATCGCACACTATTATAGATTTTCTTGTAATGACATTATACACGATACGTTCACAAAAGGCTTCGGTAGATTCTACCATACGGCCGCCCGGTATGTACTTTGGCCGAGGGGAACGTCAGCGTATGGCATAGCTCCGTTTGTCAATGCTCTAAGCTAAAATTTTAAATAAGCTAAGCTTTTTAAATAATATTTTATTTACTTACAGAAACTCTTTTATTTACTTAAAAAAAAATAAAAACAAAATCTAGTCTGGTCTATTTCAAAAGAAAAATATAAAACCTTTTTTATCAAGAATACTGGCACAGGATATTCTAGACAATACAATTCAAACTCAGAACAGTCCCTTTTAAAAAGGTATTCGATGCAAGCCTCAATTTGAAAGCGATTGTTCCGTAAAATGGAAAGGGAAGCGATTTCACTTAAAGTCGTTATAAGTCTTTCAATTCTATTGCCTCGAGATGTAAAGCCGGCCTAGATTGCTTTGGAATTGCAAAGAATCGTTTCCATCTTACAAATTTTGTGTATACGTCAATATGTTGTGGAAATATTTGATTTATTCATTCGATATTATAAATTTGATCTAGTTTTTATTTTACGAGGCTTATGTTGATGTTTTTCATGAAAAAGAAGGACTGTTGAAATTATTACAAGGTTTTGCCTGCGTGGTTTTCGGTTATCGCGGCAAAAAGTGGCCGATGTCCTTTCTTAGGATCCACGCTTACCCTTTATTAGTTTCTATCAAAATTGGTTCTGCAGTTTAGCCGTGAAAGCGTAACAGAGTTACTTTCCCATTTATAATATAAGTATGGATATTATTGGATATCCTTCAATCTGTTATTATTTTAATACTTTGAATACAATTTTAAAAAGATTTAAAATAAGTACTATAGCTATGAAGGCTATTATTGATGACAATATTAAACATCAGAAGAATAAGTAGCTTGCTACTTATTGAAACACAAAACTGCCCTAATTTAGTGGGTAATTTAGGTACCCAAAATAGCAACATTGACACTTATCATGTAGATAAAATCGTCATCTAAATAGTCAGTTAGTTCAATCAGAATTCAGAAACAATGGAATCTATAAATAAGTTGTTGTCAGGAAGCGGATATGACGAGAGATAGTGCCGCAAGGACGCCGCCATGAATTGATTATCGGTGCGTCTTTAGTACCGGGTGTGCGACTAATTGAATATCATAAAAATAACATGACAACCATGTGTGAGTAAATAGCTGATCTACTTAAAATATTAGCGTCATTTGCGGCGTCGCAACTTACATGTAGGTAGACATTTTTGTATAAAAACTATTGTAAGACATTTTAATTAATTTTCAACATCTTTACTCATATCGCGTGAGTAAAACTGTATTAATTATTTGCACATATGTCTACATTTAGACACTGAGGTAAAATAAGCACAAAAGGCATGTTTCCTATTTTTTTTTGTCCGCCTGGTAGATTATTGAACATTATTGGACACGTATTTTGCAATTAATGATCAGAATACAGAGAAAGGAAATTTCGCGTGACGTCACTCCTCGCTACAATTTTTACCAAGGCGCGGCGTCATAAGCTCTCTCACTCCGAAACTTTAAAGCGCTGTATCTTTGTAATTTTTTATCGTTTTGATAAAAGAAAAAATACGTGTCCAATATTTTTTTATTATCTAACTGACGGACTAAATAGATTTTAACTTTTCATACCCAGGAAACATCCCTAATGAATGTGGTTTACTTATATAAAGTATAACTTACTCGTAATACAGTAAAGGAAAACATATTGACATAGTATAAAACAAAGTCGCTCCCGCTGTTTGTACGCTTACAACTTTTAAACTACGCAACGGATTTTAATGCAGTTTTTAACAATAGATAGAGATTGAAGAGGGAGGTTTTTGTGTATAATTTATCAATGTTTTGTCTACATGTGCGAAGCGAAGGCGGGTTGCTAGTTATATTATAAACTAGCTTTCCCCCGCGACTTTGTTCGCGTGTTTTAGTTTCAACGGTTTTTCATTTTTGCAACATTTTTCATTTATGCTCCGCTCCTATTGGTCGTGGCGTGATGTTATATAGTCTATAGCCTTCCTCAATAAACGAAATAGCCAATACAAAAGAATTTTTCAATTCGAACCGTTCCTGAGATTAGCGCGTTCAAACAAACAAACAAACAAACAAACTCTTCAGCTTTATAATATTAGAATAGATTAAATTAAAATGTAAACACAAATTCTCAGCATTATTCCATCAATAAATAATCACTTACTCTAATCTCTTACTCTTTCGTTTTATCACTGTGTCTAAAAAAACACACATGTGTTTCTAATATTTCCTCAAAATTTCTACTTCCGAATATTGCGAGACTGCGACCCAAATAAATTTCACATGTAAAGTATGGAAACGTATTTCATAGGACGAATATAGGCATCGTATTTTCATTTAATTCACTTAATATTATGAGCGAGGATGCCTGAGTGAGCAGAATGTGTTGAGCAAATTACTAATATGGTCTTCAATGCATCGCATTGCTACATAACTCAATTTATATGTTCTATTATACAAATAAGGACGTAGAAATCCTATGAATATCTAATTAGTAGTAATTAGAGAGGGAGCTTGTGACGTAGTTAATTAAATCGTAATACATATCTGTATGATTTATGTATTCATTTTGACGTGTCGGGAAATCAATTTTAGGAGCAGTCTTGTTTCTTGAATGGCCTTGGTGGGGTGGATAGTAGATTTTTGGAAGGTATAACGAAATACGTACTTTATATCACGTTAGTAGAATATCAGGATAGTAGTACTAAAGGGAAAAATGTAGCTCAAATAAGTGCGGGTTCCTTTTAAAACACCAATCATAGCAAATTCTTGCTGAAAACGTTTCCAAATGAAAAAGTATTTTTCACCGACCTCCTAAAAGAAGGAGGTTCTATGTTTGACTGTATGTATTTTTCTTTTATCTATGTTTGCCGTTTTCTAAATTCCTTTTTTACTTAAAAGGGTATTAACAACCTCATTTATTAAAAGCACTTATTTATAATAATATAATATCTTGGGACATCTCACACACGGTCATCTGATCCCTAAACTAGCCAAAACCTGTGCTATGGCAACCAGACAACTGATAATCATACTTATATAATTTCATTTCTAAATACATACATATTATAGATAAATTACACCCAGACACAGAACAAATGATCGTGCTCATCACACAAAGATTCGTCCTGGGTGGGAATCGAACCCACGACCTCCGGTTTAGCAGTCAGGATCACTAACCAGACCAACAGGCCCGTCGAATTTAAATATTAACCAATTAATAAACGACAAAATTGTGGATCACTAACCAGACCAACAGGCCCGTCGAATTTAAATATTAACCAATTAATAAACGACAAAATTGTGGATCACTAACCAGACCAACAGGCCCGTCGAATTTAAATATTAACCAATTAATAAACGACAAAATTGTGGATCACTAACCAGACCAACAGGCCCGTCGAATTTAAATATTAACCAATTAATAAACGACAAAATTGTAAGTCTTTATGACACTGAAACTGCAGCAAATGTCGTAGTGCAGAGATTAGTCTACAACTAGGATAGTAACGATTTTCATTGCCCAGGGTAAGTTGGACGTACTATCATCAATCGAGGAATATCCACCCTGTACCTAGACCCTCAAATGTTCAGTACAACAGACTTATATTTGTTTCTGAAGGCATACTATCTATTTAAACTTGTAAGGACATCGGTCCCTTCCCCGGGCCGTTCGAATATTAAGTTTAAGGATTATATAAAGTATAAAGTCAATTTGCAAACTTGACCCGACTGGGCCCTTCGGAATATTGAGAGCTAATACTCCTTTCTTTGAGTTCTCAGTTTATTTTTAAATATTTTCTTCAATCTTTATTCGAAGGAATATTTAGTACGATACCTCTTATCGATGGACATCTTTATCTATACTAATATAATATTATAAATGCGAAAGTAACTCTGTCTTTGTGTCTGTCTGTTACATTTTGACGGCTAAACAGCTAAACCGATTTTAATGAAACCTGATAAGGCATAAGCTTATATGCCAAGAAAAGACATAGGATAATTTTTTCGCGCTAACCGACATTCACGCAGGCGGAGCCGGTGGCAACAGCTACTTCTAAATAAAGATTAAGTAAGTAAAGATTAAACAAACTTAAGTTAAACTTAAAAGATCTAGGATCTCTAAAAAATATATGCTTTTTCTTCTGGAAATAGTTACAGAAGTTATTTTTGATATTATTCAATTCAGACCTGACAATTTTGTACTTATAAGCATTCCGGTCAATACCATGACCCTCCAAATTGCCACATGAGAGGCTGTTCATCAGACAGGAGCTATATATCAGCTCAATTAATGCCAGTAGCTTTCTGTCAGTCCATAAATTTTTGACAAAATATGGACACCATAACCCAATTAAAAAAATATCCAGTACCTACCTGTGTATTTTTTAAAGTAAATTGACAATTTGTTTCTTTTTTTGTATCCGTAATGTAATCGTCAGTCATTGTGATAAATGTTATGTATGCTATAGGTACATAGTACCTACGTATGTGTAGCTGTAGATATACCTACTATAAACGCGCCAGGTTATGGCATTCAACATGACAGGTAGATATTCCTGGCTTGAAAGCAAGCTATTTTAATGGGAGAGTATTATTTCCATCTGTTAGGCATTGTTTGTTAATGGCAGCTCTACAAACAGAGAGACAATTGATTTATTTTTGTGTTCAATATTAATTTAAATGTCAGTTTGCCATCAAATGGAAATAATTAAATTCTTGGCAATTATTTCACAATATGTTGTATATTTGGAGTCAGAGAGATTTTATATCATTGATATTTTCTAATGAATATTAACTTGAAATATCTGAATGAAAGGTGACCTTTGCTCTTCATTAAGAAGTTATTAGAATCTGTGTGGAAAAAGAACTGTGATATTGAAAAATAAAACTAACATTATGATCATTAAAACCACTATTATTACGGCACAAGCCCCCCTAGACAAGTGGCATGTCGACAAGCGTTAACGATATTAGAAATCGCTTAAATGACATTAAATGTATGGAAATGACATTTCGTTTCGATAAGTCACGTGACTTGGACTTGTCACTTCCATACATTTGAACGATTCGATCAGCGTTATTGCTTGTCGAAATGTCACTTGTCTAGGAGGGCTGAATATATTATGTTCTAACATAATATTACAATCGCAACCGCGTTTTTAACATAAAAAATACAGCAGTGCCCTCAATCCCAAGAAAGTTCTCTTTCCGCACAGAATATAGATTAATATCAGGAAGGTAATTAATTCATAAAGATAGCCTTTTTAGTCCACAAATACTAAGATATTAAATTCTTCTATAATTGGTATTTTTTGTGTATTAATTGATATTATTTAACAAATTAAATATCAATCTTTAATCCAAATTAACTAGTAGATAAAATACCTACAGATTAGATCCTTTTTACAGCGTTTATCCTTTTGTTTTGCACCCACATCGTTTATCTAACACTATGGGAGATTGCTAAGATTATCTTTTGTTTACCGACACTATCTCAGATGCACATGCTCCTTAGTGATATTTGTATACTCTTATCCCAGCGCTAGAAGCAAGAACAGACAAAAGACGATCAGGGAAGCTATTCAGTTAACTTAGGGAAATTTATCCTAAGTTAAATGAGTCTCACGACACTGACGCGTAATTGTTAGGCTCGAAATTATATAGTAGGGGTATTAACCGAAACCTAACCTGCTTGAATATAGTCGTTTATTCGTTTTAAAAGCCGTAAGAAGAATTAAATATTACATCAATATTTGTATGAAGAACGCGTGGTAATCAATGGATGTATATTTCCTGTATTTGATTATATTTGGAAAACTTACAGGATGTTAAAAACACAATGATATGGCGAATTAAAAGGTTATAATGTTCAAATATAATCCTCGAAGAGTATGAGAAGAGGACTAAGCTCTGTATTAGGACCTCCATGCTTATTCCAATTATAATTGGGATGTTGACATTTTTTTAATGTATCTTTTTTTTGATAGTTTATAAAAATATATCGGACACGTATTTTTCCCTAATCAAAAAACAATTAAAATTGATAAATACCTATAAAGCACTTTAAAGTTCAAGAGTAGGGGCTTGTGACGTCATAAATTGTAGTGTAACATTGACGTCACGCGCAGTTTTCAGTCAACATCGTTTTTGCTTTGACATAGAAGTTTGAATATTTTACAGCTTCAAGGGACCGTAGACTTGAAAAATTAGTTGATATTAATTTCAACATGATACCACCACGCGTTCCTGTGAATAAAAATCTTGACAGACAGACAGACAGACGGAAAACTAAGTCATCCTACAAGAGTTCCTTATTTCCTTTTGAGGTACGGACCCCTAAAATCTATATAGTTTTAAACCAATCAAAATAATTTTAGTTAGATTTTCTCGAATAACTCTGTCAAGATCTTAGAAATCTAAAAATATATAAAATGATCTAAACCTATCATTAACTATTAATTTGTGTTTCCTGACATTGTGCGGTAAAGTTCTTTAATTACTGTGACTTAAATTGACCGGAGTTTCTCCAACTAACTTTCTGAATTAAACGAGAGACTTCTCAAGTTAAATTATTTTTGTTTTTAGTTTATTACGTAAAAAACAAGTTAACATCGTCTTGTTATTGTAGGGATACCGCTATCTGTGATGAGAGCAGGTATCTAACTCTTGAGGATATATATCTTTTTATACTCATATAATAACGAGAAAAATTTGTATTATTGTATGTAACAAACATACAAAAAACGAATAAACTCAAAAACTACTAGACTGATTTCAAGAATTCTTTCATCATTAGAAAGCTTCGTTAACCCTGAGTAACATAGGCTATATTGTTGTGCTACCCGTGCGTCAGCTTTCAAGCTATGTCTTAAAAACAAGATGCTTTTTGCCCATACCAGATTCAAGCAACTTGCAAGATAGATAAAACATCTTTTTCTTATTACGGCCTGCCTTATGGTCTTTCTCTGGAAAAGACAAAACAAGGGTCATACTGTTTCTTAATCAGCTAAAATTTTTAGAGTTCCTTTTTCAAACCTTTACTGAGGAACTTATAGAAAAACAGTTGCAGTTTACCAAGGAACATTTTTTTTTTAATATTAATACCGGATCGGTTGTGATATTTTTTTTTGGTGATGCGAAGTGCACAGGGTAGTAACTACTTAATAAATAAATAAAAAACAAAATGAAGCAACTGTCATTTTCCCCTGAAAATAGGCTAGTATGTGATGTTTGTACCTATAAAATACTACAAACACAAGTAGGTACGCATCTGTCTATACTAAGTATATTCAAGTTCTAATACAAACAGTGCATCTCTCAGTTTCCAAGTTAGTAATACATTGAATTGAAGATAAGCTCCAGCAAACATGTTTTCAATTCAAGTAACTTGCACACAGAGATACACTCGCCCCTAACTTGGACAATGGCCGGCTTATATGTTAAACTTTCCTTATTATCTACGCCAGAGAAAGTTTCGTATCTGATCAGAAATATAAATGCAATTTAACTAGAATAAAGGCATTAGATGTCTCCTGTAAAAATCTTAGTATTTTGTAACGTCCATGCTTGCTGGCGTGCTTGGTTGCAGGCCATCCCTATTGAACTGAAAAGTGAGAATCCACAAAATCATATTCTCAGAACCCAACCAGTCTTAACAATAATGTTTTAAATTGCATTACCTAGAAATGATTTGAGTTAGACAAAGGCAGTTGTTTCATGTGAAATACGATTTTCAGCTGAATCCAGTGAGACTTGAAACCAATTCCAAGTTATTACTTTGGGAAAAAAGCTTGGTAGAAGATCTACAAGACCTGCTTACCTCGCCTTTTCCCAAGCTATTTTGGGGACGGCTTCCAGTCTTACCGGATTCAGCTGATCCGGTAAGATTTATGGAAGTATTTTACATACTGCCTATCTGACCTCCACAACCCATTTTACTGGGTAACACATTATCCCAGGGTAAGACTGGTCCACAACATCAAATACACAAAAAAAAGAGTTTGCGCAAAAAGTATCTTATCTTATATTTTCTTTTAAAAGTAAAACAAAGTTGGGTTAGTTATAACATTTATAACTTAAGAACTGGTGGACCGATTTTCGTGATATTTGATTTGTTGGTTTTGTCTCCATCCCGAATAGCAGAATAACTAGATACTTATAGATGTTTTTATAGACACGAAAAAAAAGTTACAGGTTTACGCAGATCAGACTGCTAGCACCGCTAGTATTAAATAAGATCAATTAAGGATATGAACACAAAAAAAATGTGTTTCTAAAAAGTATCTGTTGGAAGTTCAGGCATATCCGTTCAACAGTTATCTGGAAGAGATCGTCATGTATGATAACATCCATTGTTCGATTGGCTGATAACATAAGGTTCCTTTTACGATCCCGATATCGTTTTTAGCTGCATATAAACGTTTACGTGAGATTGGTTTCTAAAGGTCGTTTGGTTCCAAAGTCTTTTGTCTCTCCTAATTGTATAAGTACTTTTAGTTCGATCCGACAGAATCAACTTGGTTTAAACATAGGTACTTAGATACTCTGAGACCTAAATACATTGTAGAGTACTACAAACATATTAGGTAGGTACTCATATTTCCATCAGTTCATCGCAGAGCGATAATAACTATAAATTAAAAATTTAAGAAAACCCGGAAATATTTTAGAAACCTGCTGATAACTTTTTAAATTATGAACAGATCTTTATTAAGTATCTATAGTTAAGAACCATCTCGATCACGTCAGCTAACAAAAAAAAAACACATCATAATCGGTCCATTCGTTTAGGAGCTACGGTGGGACAGACAGACAGACCGTCACGTCAAACTTATAGCAGCCCTCTTTTTAAGTCGGGTGTTAAAAAGAAAATACGAGATGCTAAGATGAGGACGAGATATAGTAAAATAAAAAAAAAACATTTTGGCCTTGACAGTCCCTTCTTGCTGATGGGTACCATGTTAATTATAGAAAATAGGTCCAATCAAGTGTTATAAAAATAGCCTACGTTATAAATGTGTGTAGCAAAATACTACTATATTTTATACTTACCGAAATGGAGGGATAAATTATCACTATAACAGTGAAGTGAAAGAATTGATTAAAATAATTATAATAGAAACATCTTCCTATTATGTTACAGACATTATATTATGAAGGAATGTTTTGGAAATTTATGTTTTTGAAACAAACCTTGCACTAAACATCACATTAATTCATTAAATAACAGATTAAAGTATTATGTTAATGTATTGACACAAAATCTATGATTATTCTAAAATAAAAAACAAAATAAAAAAAAACTGTTATCAACACGAGGCAAATCACTCTATATTTTTTAAATCAAGGCAAAGGAAAACTTTAGTAAAGCCAGCTTATTTTTACACAAATAAAAAGAGGCCAGTTTTTATATTCATCCCGCGTATCCCAACATTAATTAAGATCAAAGTAACTACTTCAAAATATAAACAAAACATTAACTACAGCTGTGATACGAAACTTAGTTCACAAATAACTTACTTGGCTCTCAAAGACAGTTGACGATCATTTGGACACACATATTTATTGGCCTTACTTTGAAAATTCATTGCACTGTAAAAATAAACTAACAAAAATATTTAAAAAATATTCCGAGAGCGCGGGAATGTCGCGCCGCGCGTTCGCGCCTGTTGATTTCGTCCAACTGTTGCTTCGCGCGTGGCGGCCCCTGATAATCGATATTTTAACATAGCGCTCTTGAAAAGTAACAATATGTTGCAAGCAGCGACATCCCTTTATCAGTGTGATAAACAATGACCATGTAAGTATTATATTAACACTGAAAGTATTAGAGTTATGACACATTTATATTATTTGTGTTTAAAAGAAGCGAAGTTATCTCAATCTATCGAAAGTCTCAACTTTTATCCACATTATGTTTGAATTATTGCGATGTATTTTATTAGAAAATCTTTAAACTTTGTGGCTGATGTGTATTAATGGAATAAACAATGCTCAAATGACTAAATCGAGCCCAAATAGTCCGTAATAATATAAATTTAATAACTTTGCGATTAAATCGACAAAATTGTAATTTCCCGCCGTTCGAATAATGAGTAGGATATGACGTCAACTTTAAGGGTGGACAGCTAGCGGTGTAAATTCTAAATCTTAAAGTAGGAAAATCGCTTTTTACAATTTATGTTAGTTTCAAATACCCCAGTATTTATTTTATTCACTGCTATGAATTAAGTATAACAGTAAAAACATTAGAAAGTACAATCTAAATATTTGATGGATTGATAGTGTTGGTCAGTGTATCCGATTGTAGAACGAGATATCAACAGCGTTCTGTCTCTCTCCGTTTCAGCTTTAGTGATGTGCACGCAATATTACAACGCTAAGCGTCGTATCGGTTTTAACTACTTGATGTTGAATTAGTTATAACGAGTTATATTTATTTAGTCAACTTTATGCTCGCTTGCATACCAAGAATCTATATACCATATTTTAAATATATTTCGTACATAATTTCTAAATCATTATTTTACCTATTCGAAGATTTTTAAATAACTTTTTTTTCATTTTTTGCCTGTTTTTTTCCACCATAAATGTAATAGCAAAACATTTGACTGGCCTGGTCTAGTGGTTAGTGACGCAGACTGCTAAACCGGAGGTCGTGTGTTCGGATCAGGACTAATCTTTGTGTGTCTGTTTGTTCTGTGTCTGTGTGTAATTTATCTACAACAGGTATGTATTTAGAATTATATACTTATATTTATCAATTATTACCTGGTTGCCATAGTTTGGAATCAGATGCCTGTGAGTAAGTTGTCCCAAGATATCATTTATAAACCGTTCTTAGATTCATCGTTATTTGGTTCGAATTGAATCGTTTTTTCTAACGACCAAAATGTTATTTACAATAACGGTTAAAATGCTATTTGCGTAGCATATTACGTTACTAGAATGTACCGTTTCGCATCCCAGCACTAGTGAGTTTGACATTTCACTTTTCAGTAATGATGGCGCACTTGCGAAAGGTGTTTAGTTTACTGTAACTTTTATTTTTATGTTGTGCCGTGAAGTGAAAATCAAGTGATTTTAATGCCGTACCGAAGGCGCTTCGCAGCCAAGATGCCAGATTTCGACGACGAAGTCACCGTCGTCGATGTTTACGACCTGGCGTCGGACATTGGCAAGGAATGCGAGATAATTATCGAAAAATACGGCCCTGACGCCGTTACAGCGCTTCTGCCTAAGGTGATTAACGCGCTGGAGCTGTTGGAGAACCTAGCCGTGAGGAACGAGAAGGAGAACCAGGCGCTGCAGGAGCTGACGGCGAAGATTTCTCAGCTGGAGAACGATAAGATTGAGAAGGCCGAATACAGGCAGCGCTTCGAAAAGGTAAGTTGTAGAGGTCATTGTTAGGTAAATAGGAGTTATTTGTTGCTTTAGTGCGTGTTGCACCGAACACGAAACATTGGATGTTTCGTCACTTCTGAATGCATCGCCAGTATTGCAACAGACGTGAACTGGTGATGGTATTGCGCGACAGTGTCCACTTCTTTTAGAGTCTAAGTGATAAATTGACCTTTCTTTTTGCTATTTTTTGTAAGTACTCACAGACTTTATGCTCCTACAACTATATATTTTTTTTTAATCTAAATGTTTCTTCATTCTATTCAAGTATAATATTTTTTTAATAAGTAATTACATAAAAGTAGTTAAACATCATATTAGTTGGTTGAATGGCCAAAACCATTGAGTTTACATTTCTCTGCTATTAGAATGATGTAATTACCTTTTACTATTTAAACACATAATTGCTTTCATTATGTAAATGAATAGAATTACATGAAGCTGTAAATTTTATATGACCTTATCTCTTAAATTGTTTCTTAAATTTCCTAACTTCTTCCGATGTTAAGACCTAGCTACATTATCAGTGTCTGTCTCGCATCTCTACCCAGTAATGTAAAACTATATATAAAATACATTATTTTGTCATCTCTTAACGACTACATTGTGCAGTGACATCAATGAGGGCGCTCAACATTTAAAAATTGCTACGTTCAAAGCAAAGGTTGGGTAGTCTCGTATGTTGTCAATTTCCACTGATCAAGAGCCAGTAACTTGTCTCTCATTGCTCACCCTAAAAATGGCGTTAGAAATTCATCTGAGGTTAGATATAAGGATGGCTTACAACTACTTTGCGTTTTGAGTGTCATTCATACCGTAGAACTTAAAAATCATTAAGCCACTGGGTGCTGGTGGAGAGTAGGAGCCATGGTTTTTTCTCCACAACCAGAGCACTTAGGTCGCGAAATTTGGGTGCTGTCTATATATCTCTGTTGCCTTTCAAAAAGTGCTACATGGTAGCCAATTTTGAATAAAGTATTTAAGTTTTTTAAATAATGCATTTTTACTATAACTAATTACCTATTGATCTTGAATTAAATAAACTAATGTTATTAGAAACATTAGTAACTAATTATTCAATTACCATAATTATTTAATATTAAAAGCATGATAAGCTTTTATGTTATTGTATATTATTGTTTCCTACAGAGCACTTAATTTGTAAAGTTACTCATACCAGCAGGCTTATTTTCTGTAGCTGTTGTTGCTAACTGTGAGAACACAAATTTTATATTGTCTAACACCAATAACCAACTTAATCTACTATAATGTAGATGGTCACCTACAAAAGCCATTACAAAATTCGCATTGCTATTATTTTTATCCAGTGAACATTGCCTGAGTGTTCAACTAGAGATAGCAAATAAGCCTAGGTAAAAGGCATTAGGTAGGGACAAATTATAGAATTGTCTTGTAGCAATAGTTCTATGGTTTCTGGGGTAATCATATTATATATTGAGTTGACTGCTGAGCTAATATTCTGCTAATAAATATATATTCTTTATTATTATATTTCTTGAAATGGTAGCAACCTGCAGAAGTTAATAGTAGCAAAGCCAAATAAAAATAGGATATGATATTCTATTTGCTGTTTATCCAGCATAATAACCAATAAGTAACCAATAAGTAACAGCACATATTAATACCAGAGTAACGCAAAGGTTTATTTTTACACAGTTAACATACTTCAAGCATTATTACCATGCATCCTTATTTATTGTTAGTACAATTTATTCTGTCTGTGTTAGTCTGTGAAATCTTAGAATAACTAAGAGTGTTAATTCTTCCAAATAAGTTACTTAGATTGTAAACATTTGGTCTAGATTTGAACCCTTGTGGAGTTTGAATTTCATCTCCTTAAAATAATCTCCTTTAAATTAACTACTAAATTATTAAAAAAATACTTAAAATCGAAAAATGTCCTACTCTGCAAGACAGAAAAAATACATGCTAATCTCCTCTCAGCATCTTTAGAAATACCAGGTTACATAACTTTCTCTTTATAAAAAAACTGTCTAAGATAAAGATCTATTTATATCTAAGAAAGCAGTGCAGTTTAAGATAAAAAACTATTATTTATTTATTACTACAAACACCGTTTTATGTAACTATCACTTCATAGTGATTTGAGTTGTCAAACCTGTTAATTTTGATGACTGCATACCAGTTTCTTCGAAAAAATTATAACAATTAATTATCGTTTATTACCCTTTAAATAAAACTTTGACCCTCATGATAGTAGTAAGAAAAAACCGAAATACCCAGTACCCAGTTATTATTAAATGCTAATATATATATACTAATATTATAAAGCTGAAGAGTTTGTTTGTTTGTTTGTTTGAACGCGCTAATCTCAGAAACTACTGGTTCGAATTGAAAAATTATTTTTGTATTGGATAGTCCGTTTATTGAGGAAGGCTATAGGCTATATAACATCACGCTACGATCAATAGGAGCGGAGCATAAATGTTGCAAAAATGAAAAACCGTTAAAACCAAAACAAGCGAGCAAAGTCGCGGGGGACAGCTAGTTACTAAATAAAAAAGTAAATTAAAAGTTATTAACAATATACTAACAAGATTCTTACTACATTAAATTACACAAGACTATGTTTTACTTTCCTGAGAACAAAATGTAATCAACAATTTTAACCTGTTATTCTTCTGCCTAACTTTTTCCCAAGCTATGATAGGGTTCTCGTCCAGTCTTACCGGATGCAGGCGAATACCGTATTTTACATGGAGCGACTGCGTATCAGACGTACTACCCATTTTACTGGGTATCCTATTAACGGTAAGACTGGTTGCCAGAATTGTAATGAATTAACGACTGCCAAGTATCAAAATATATATAACTTTCGGGACCAACCCGGCTTAACGTGCTTTTCGAGGCACGGCGGGGTCTCGGTATATTTACAAACTAGCTGTCCCCCGCGACTTTGTCCGCGTGTTTTAGTTTCAACGGTTTTTCACTTTTGCAACATTTTTTATTTATGCTCCGCTCCTTTTGGTAGCAGCGTAATGCTATATATCTTATAGCCTTCCTCAATAAATGGGCTATATAGAACTGTTTTTTTTTTCAAATCGGACCAGTAGTAGTAGTTCCTGAGATTAGCGCATTCAAACAAACAAGCAATCAAACAAACAAACAAACAAACTTTTCAGCTTTATATATTAGTAGGATAGATTAACACCCATCCACGGACCTAGCGCAGTGAATGGCTTAACTTGTATTATCGGTCAAATCGTACGGCTATCAAGCCAAGAGCCCCTCTAATAGAGATGTTTCCTGGGTATGAAAAGTTAAAATCTATTTAGTCTGTCAGTTAGATAATAAAAAAATATTAGACACGTATTTTTTCTTTTATCAAAACAATAAAAACTTACAAAGATACAGCGCTTTAAAGTTTTGGAGTGGGGGCTTATGACGCCACGCCTTGGTAAAAATTGTAGCGAGGAGTGACGTCACGCGTAATTTGCGTTCTCTGTATTTTGATCATTTTTTGTTTGTAGGAAAAAAGAAAAAATACGTGTCCAATAAAATTCATTAATCTACCAGGCGGACATTAAAAAAAAATAGGAAACATGCCTATTCCAACCTGTTATTATGTAAGACAAATTGGTGGTCAACTAGATAATTGAGTTTGGATTGTTATTTCATAAGTGAAAGTTTAAGCTTCGTGTTAGTGAAAGCACAGACGATAGGAAGCTGCAATTGCATGTAGAGTATAATAAACTTCTTTTGTATCAGGTTAAGGTAATAGTTTCTTATCGGTCTTTATGTGCAGAAATGAGCATTGATCACCGCGCTTACTTATTGCCGGTTGGCGATTTCAGACATACAAAATCTAGATCATCACGATGTTTTTCTGTCGTGTAAAACCACTCGAACAGCACTTAAAGAACTGATTTAGAATTACCGGTATGGTCCAAAACAGCCAAGCTCATGATAACCGGAGAGTTTCTAGAGAAATTAGTCAGGCATTACTGACTATGTTCAAAATGGCTACACCCCGCTTAGATATATACGTAGGCATTGTCACATAAAGAGGTTCTTTACTTGGCTATAGAACTTTTGTCCCACATTTTGAAACCCCGAGCCGAAATGCAATAGAAAATTAATTCGTCTTTTATCGTCATTAAGTATGTTTATCAGTGGTGTGGTTGCCATAATACAGGGTCTGCCTAGTTTGGGATCAGATGGCCGTGTGTGAGTTTTCCCAAGATATTTAGAAATTATTTTTTTTACCCATTAATTGTTTGGGGGTGAACAGGTGGCAAACGGCGTTCTAAGGCTTATATATGTCAGAGGAATAAGTGAACTAACTCTATCAAATTATTAACCTGTAAACGAGTATACTATCATGATAATGACGATACTACGGTATACAATAATATTGTTCACAACCGCGAGACTATTTCGACACTATTGTAAATATTTTCGCGTCTCATCGTATTGTTATCATAATATTCTGACTAACCTCGTTCCGATCAGGTTCCATTGATAAGTCATCTGACACTAAGAGGAGTCATGCTGAATGTCGAATGACCTAATATGAATTGTTTTATACAAAAAAAAAGTCAACTCGCTCGGCACTGGTAGATAAAACATTAATGAATTATATACATAAAAACTTCCTCTTGAATCACTCTATACATAGGTGAAAACCATTTGTAAATCTGATCGGTAGTTTTTGAGTTTATCGCGTTTTAAAATATGTAAATACATATGTTATTTAAGAACTGATTTCAGAAAACATAAACTTTTAGGCATGCAATGAATTATAATATGAAAATAAAACACTCGCGTCACCGCAACCGCCGCGTCAGCTCGAGATTAGGGACTCCTATTTAGTCTGAAACTAGTCGGGCGATCCCGAGAATGTGCGTGAGTAAAAAATATCTAATTATGGAAATGAAGTTTCTGTAATATGTAATTATTAAAGGCATTTACTTCAAACACTTTTGAAGTCCCATGTTTTTAAAATGCTGGCCAGAAATAAAATCACTAGACTGCTTACTTTTAAAATACACATTCTGCTTAATATTCTGTTTATTGTGTTCCATTCTTTCTTTAGAAATAATTACTTAATAACTTTACCATCCTAAAACTGGCCCACTGTTGTACAAATACCTCTTGATAAATATCAAACAAGTATAAACACTGGTCACAAGAATCATCTGGCGATTTCACACGATAGCAGGTTCCCTCGAGAATTCTAAACCACAAGTCAATGATGTTTAGAAAGTATGAGAGTAAAAAGTCACATTATAAAACCAATGTTTGGACTCGCAGACACCGTAAAAACTTAATCCATTTATCTCTCTAACCACAACTGTAACTATTTAAACTATATCACCAAATATGACGGAATATCCGACTAGTTTCTAGTTTAATTATAATAAACTAATCAATTGAATAAAACTAGTGAAAGTACGAAAGGTTTCGCGTATGTGAGTGCCTGGGGTAACAGGTAGTTAAAATTACTTAACTATATCCCATTATAAAGCTGATGAGTTAGTTTGTTTGTTTGAACGCGCTAATCTCAGGAACTATTGGTGCGAATTGTAAAATTATTTTTGTATTGGACAGTCCGTTTATTGAGGAAGGCTATAGGCTATATAACATCACGGTACGACCAATTGGAGCGGAGCATAAATGAAAAATGTTGCAAAAATGATAAACCGTTGAAACTAAAACACGCGAACAAAAGTCGCGGGGGACAGCTAGTAAATAATAAAATAAAAATTACAGGTAAACGTATTAATATTTGTAACAAATATAATTATATGAATAAAAGATGCTGAATTTTTTTGAAGATGTAAAAATAACAGGTGATTATTTGTTGTAAATAATGAAATTTTGCAATGATAATGTTCTCAAAGTGTATCTTTCTGAACACGACATCAAAATATACCTTTTGGCTTTGTATAGCTTATTGTTTTTGCTAAAGCGGATAGGGTATAGTTAACTTACGCACCAAATATGCCTCGTACACATGTGAATACATACAATTTTTTTAAATTAAATTATTTGTTTATCTCTGTGCCTATTGTGCGGCTCGTCGCGAATTTTGAGCCGGTTTGACCGGTATTAAAGGTTGACCCTCACTCAGCGCGTTTGGTCCTTGGATGGGTGACCATTTGTTAACATACCGAGACCTCTCCGTTCCTCGGACATTAAGCCTTGAGTTTCGACTATCATACGTTGATCTTTGGCAGTCGTTAAGTCTTAAGGTACAATTCTGATAACCAGTCTACCATGGGATACTGTGTTACCCAGTGAGATGTGTTGTGGTGGTCTGATAGGCTGTCATTTCTTTTAAAATACAGTATTCTTCTGAACCCTAAAATACTGGAAGCCGCCAACATAGCTTGGGAAAACGCTAGGCAGAAGGAGTTTATTTTATGCCTCAGAATAGATCCAAACTTTCGCAAAGTACTTACGTACACTTACTTACACAAAACAAATGAATTTATTTTCAATTGTAACAACAAGACAGTAAGTAATATTTGAGTAGGTTTCTCATGGTCATTATGTAAATTCGAATGTTTTAGATGTGTTAAGTATGCCATCATGTCGTGAAGTAAACGTGGATGTAATCTATGTAATTTGTTCAAGGATTAATCATTACATATTAAAATTTATTACAGTACCGTTTTGAGGTGTAATCGTAATTAAACTGCGTGTAGAAATCGTAGTTCTTGTGTCATGTCGACATTAGTTGTGTGTTTATTTCACATCACCTGTTTACTAGGTTTTTATACAGGTACATTGTTTTTGTGACTGTAATGTTGTCTGGATCTTAACCGCCGCAGTGTGATACTAAGTAGCCTATAACATTCCTGAAAACTTGGGCTATCATATGCAAAAATTGTTTTTCGAATCTCACGGTAAGTTCCTGATATTAGCGTGTTTAATAAACTATTCAGCTTCATCGTGCCTAATAGCTTTGCCTTGCCTTACTTATAAATCTTTTAAACATTTCCTAGCATAACATAAATACACATGATATATTATCGGCCAAAATGCACTTGTCTTTCAACTAAAACATGTACCTATGAACTTACTGATTAATTGAAATTACGACACGATAATGAACTTAATCTACATATGTATAATATTCATGAGCAAAGTATTTCAGTGACTCATACAATAACTAGAAAACCTTGAAATAAAAATGCATTATTTTTTTCTGAGTTGTTTAATTTCACATTCATTTAAAACTTATTTTAATGGATATTTTTCACAACATCATTGCTCGGATAAATCTGTCGGTTTTAATTATATGTTCTGATTTAATTACATCATAAAGTACGGTGTATGTATCAACTGTAGTAGGAATTAATTAATTTATCAAACGATTAAAATAGTTGCAGTACTTTTCATTTATTGTAAGATACTTTTGCCCCCGTTTCTGCCCTCGTTGGTATCTGTTATTGCGGCAATAAGTAGCCTATGTCCTTTCTTTCGATTCAAGCCAAGTTTGATCAAAATCAGTTCAGCGGTTAAGCCGCGAAAGCTTAACAGACAGAGACGGATAGACAGACAGAGTTACTTTCGCTTTTATATTAATAGTATGGTTCTCTTCAGGTCTGAAATTGATTTTGTTTGCTTATGTTTTTATTTGAACGATATAAATAATTCCAGAGAGTTAGAAATATACAAAACAAAAGAAAACGTAAACAAAGATAAGCATTGTTTTAAGAAGCAATCTGTTTGCTGTACTATCTCTGATAAGAAACAAAGCGCCAATAATACAGCTGTCGACATTATTATAGGAAATCAACGAATTGGAACCATGATTTTTCGAGTGACTAAGAAAAGTCCATAAACAGGCAGAAAGCACTATCCCTTCTTCAAAACGAAACAATGATGCATTTAGATCTTTGTGATATTTAAAACAGACCTTCATTACGCAAAGTTATGATTTGCATGTCATTTCGGTTTATAAAACTGAAACTAGCGAGGTTCCCTTTCGATAGACACGATAAAGAGGACATCATATAAAAATAATAATATCTAAGGATAACTCACACACAGCCATCTGATCCCAAACTAGGCAGAGCCTGTATTATGGCAGTCAGACAACTGATAAACATAAATATATATTTTTAAATACATACGTAAATAAATTACACCCAGACACAGAACAAATGAATGCTCATCACACAAAGATTTTTCCGGGGTGGGAATCGAACGCACGACCTCCGCTTCAGCAGTCAGGATCACTAACCATACCCCTACAGACCAGTCAATATGATCCCTTACAACTTCGTTTACAACCACGGAATTTTCAATTGCAATACAATATCGCATTAACTATTCTATACGCACAATTGAATAATTGTAGGTACATACGGTTTCCGTTGGACATGCATGGATGACCATATTGCACTTAACGTGGCATAAGAACTTAAACATGGACTATGTGTTGTTAAAAACCAGATAAGTGATATTAGTAGTTCATTGAATGAATTTTAATGGTAAGCTGGCCTGTGCCCTTACCGTCCAATTTAATTTTAATTCTAATACAATGCCAATCCAAAATTGATATTAGTTTAGCAGGTGGGAGATTCAGTTTTCATTGTTGTCAATGGGAGGAACTGACTGGAATCTAAACGTTGAGAGTAATTTTTTGTACTGTGTGTTGTTTGTATTGGCATTATATTAGAATTAATTTTAAATTGGAGAGTAAAGGCACTGTACCGGTGATAGCCAGGTGAAGTAAAACTTTGGTTAGAAATAAATTTAAAACATTAAGCCTCCGGTAAATTTACAGTTGATTCTTAAAGCTGTTTAGAGCTAGGTACACCGTATAGATGGAATCTTATCTTGTAACAACAACAATTATAATAGATTACAAGTAGGTATATTATAACAATATCCATGTTATTGTAGTAAAGCGTTTCTCCAAACAGTTATTATAAATGATTTTGTGGTAAGACTAGACAAAAATTTACCCAGTATAGAGTAATCAAAAATGCTTTCAAATACGTGCAAAATAATACGGGAAAAATTGTGTCTTAATCCATTGAGATTTTGAGATACGCTTGAACACCTGTGGCTATGAACTTCGTTACAAAAATGTTTGCAAAATTTTGACAAGCATATTATTTGCAGAATATTGTTTTTAGTTTTAATCACAGCTTAGCATGGATTTCTTTTTGATGTGAATATGTTCATTCCTTTTATTATCCGTGATTGAGAATCTCCTGAATTTTTCTGGTTAAATTTTATCATTTGATTCACAAATTTTCTGAATACCTGATATGTGGACAGATTAAGCTGAAAGCGTCTGGGTAGCCCGCGAAATTCAAATTTTCTTACATTTTTTGCAATTTGCCTAACAGTTTCAGGCTTTTTTAACAAAATACGATTCGCAACCGTAATACGTAATACGTTTGTACTTACAGAATTATAATAATCTAATATAATCTGACGGGCAAATTGCAAAAATGGTAAGAAAATTAGAATTTCGCGGGCTACCCTGACGTTTCCACCTTAAGAGATTGCGTCTCGGAATTTCGTGTTCAAAATACAGATCATAGATTGTAGTTGTCCTTGATCCAGATGACAAACAACTTCGCCCCCATCACGAGTAAGACCACCTACACGTATTATTTTGATGGCAAGCTTTCGGTATGTAACAATACCTATTTAGTCCTTTCTCAATAAACTAAGTATCAGTATGTCTGTTAAGCTCTATGAAATTCCCTTCCAATTTATTAACCTAGATTTAACTTCGCTGCTGCTTTTGTTTGTATAATATTTTAAATATGTGCAAAGGATAAGTGTGTCCTAAACACATAATATGAGAAAGGTAACTGTCGAACCTCGATCACACCTTGATTGGTAAAAGGATTGGAAAGGAGTTGACGCGACGATGTCTCCATAATAATCAGCCATACATTGCATGTTTGAGTTAACAAAACTTTTTACAAAAATACTCGATCTTAAAAATAATTATGTTTATTAAACAAAATGAAGAATCAAGAACGTCTTACATTTTTTTTATTGTCCAAATTCTCCTTTTTCAAGACATACATATTTCGTCTTCTCTTAATAAATCTGTTCCTTTTTGAAAATTTTGTTAAAATCATAGTATCTATTATAATCTACTCAACTCCACATTGCACCAAACGCGAGCATATCGAAATAAACAACTTAACTTACCCTTTGTTGATCACAGCCGTGACGAATTATGTAAAACATTGCCTAATAGTGTAATGAAAAGTAAATTGGTGGCCTTCGATAGTGGTCGGTAAACTCAGCTGTAATGTGTGTAGTTCGTTATGAAATGTAACAAGGTTTATGCGACAGTTTCGCTAGACTGCTCAAGATGTGCAATCAGCGTCAGATGTGTATGGAATGTTACAATTCACTTGTTTATTAGTTGCTTCTGTAACATTTTATACACTTGCTTTCAAATAGCTCATACGCAGTTGCAAAATATCTGTTGAGATAGGCCACTAAGGTCAGGATGATATTCTTATTTGTTTTTATCGCGTTCTACTACTTTTAGATAAGCAAAAGTTTCCAAATCTGCCATCTCTTTGGCAATCGGTGGTCAGCTCTTTTAAAATACGTTTAAGCGGGGATGCTGTGTCTCTTTCGGTCTTCTATACAGTATGTAACAAAAACCCTGTCCGATCCAGTAAAGGCGTATTCCTGGTTCAACATACGTATTAGAAAAAATGTCTCGCTCAGGCGGCTTCTTTGATACAAAACTGTTGGTAGTACACGTGAACTTTAAAGAGCGATCAGTGTTGCCCTTTAATAGTTTTATTTTAATTTAATTATGTTCACTGGGAAAAATAATAATCTCAAATCCATTCATTAGTAACGTAATATGTGTACGCAGTACGATGCCGAATAATACTCAAAAGAATCGGACAGGGTTTTTGTTGCATTCTGTATTGCTGAATATTTATTGAGGCCTGTCTACGTTTTTGTATCAGTATGACGTTGTGGTGGTCTAAGAGTCTGACCTTAAACAGGTTATATAACCTGTTCTCCGTTCCAAGATTTTCTTAAACTTTTTCTTCTCGCTTTTTACTTACACAACAAATGAATAAATGCTTTCTGCACCACAGATATATTCTATTATATTTCTTCGTTGGAACGTGCATGTGACGTTAATGTCTGTCAACTCAGCTCAGCAGAAAATCTCAGAGAAAGAAAAACTTATTCTTTGAAAATAAAAGGATTTTTATTTAGTTTTACATTTATATTGATAAAATAATAGATTCATATTAATGCGAAAGATAAACTACATAATTATAAATATACTATTTTGATATAAAGAGCAGGCACTGATCATTTGCACACTGAACTGACGTTGTATACTTTATCTTAAATCTTAATGCCTTCGTAAAGATGAATAAGGCATTCATATTGATTACTAACAGACGTTAAGAGTTAAAAACAAGGAGATTTGTTAGTTATAATCCCGGTCATTCACATGCGCGCAAACATTTCGACAAAGGTTCACGCGCCTTGATGTGTTAAAAAACGACACAGCTTGGAAATGAAAACATTTGCAAATGTCGTTCTACACTTGTGGGTTTGTGTATTCGTGCGAATGTTTGTGACATATCTCATTTGCATGTCATTGATTGCTTAAACTTTATGGTAAAGAGAAAATGCTCTTTTAATAGGTAATAGTTAAATGGCAAATAACTTCTTACGTTTTTATGCCGCATTGTTGTGTCAAATATTATGTCAAATCGCGGTCAAGCATAGTGACCACCCGGAAATATTCGATAATTTGATAAATATTTGCGTATCAGTAACATTGACATGTTTTCAAATTATATCTCCCATATCTATGATAAATTCTAATCGCAATTCGTTTGTGGTACAAATACTATTTGATTTGTTATTATTAAAAACTTGTGTACTTTTAATGTTTTAATGTTGGTAGTTATAACGTCATTAAAAACTGAAAGCTGTTTTCTTTAGTTTTGATTTGAATTGATTACCTACTTAATAAGCTCATAAAAATAGACAATTATTTGATTTAAAACAGTATGTATGTCTTAGAGAAATTTTAGATCTGTTGATTAACTTTATACGTACATTCCACGTTGTAGGATTTTCGTGACGTGACCCAAGAACGGCTTGGCTTTTCGGGATTAATCAAAACATGGGTCTTAAACGATTTAACCGTCATCGTTTTTCGTAATTCTTGGTTTTCAGTGTGCAAGTTTATTCACCTTACTTATACGTGCTATGCGCCGTCTCGCTTCCGCAACGACAACCCTGCTTTAAGAGCGCATAGTAAGCGCGCTGATACTCCAAACATAAATGTGAGATAGAGATTTGCCTTGTTTTTTGAGTTCCTTACCCGAAACAGTAAAAACGGAACCCTTACAGGATCACTGGTGTGTCTATCCGTCTGTTTGTCACACCTGATTTGCTTCTAAAACGGGCGTGTAACGTAAATAAATGAATTTTTAACATAGGGTGACTTTCAATGGGTTAAAAACTATCTATACATAGTTTTTTGTTTGTGTGACATCTATACTATAACGTAGTACTACTTTTGAATAATTTATATATCTATTTGCACGGATAGTCAACTGGTATAGGTCACCACGCCAATTACCTCCTCTGTGCGCGACGTGCCGCGGGTTCGATCCCCGCATGGGACAAGCATTAATTGTGTGACCCACAAATGCTTGTTTCAAGTCTGGGTGTTCTTTGTGCATGTGATTTGAATGAGTGTGAAACCCCCCGCGACTCAAGGATTAAATTTCTTAGTGCGGGAGTCGTTTAAAAAAATAAATATATATATATATACTTAGGTACGTATATAAAAATGAATCTCTATTTCCCTTGGACATCGCATCACGCATGAACGGATTGAAAAAATTTCGCAAATTCTTTTCGTTGTGTTAATTAAAGGTTTCTATAAAGAAGAAAAAAAGATTGATAAAATGAGATTTCACATCACCTGTGCGAAGCCAGAGCGGGCAGCTTAGTTTAAAATAATCATTTTATTTACTAAAAATTACAGATAGAGACTTAGAACTACTTAGTAGGTTCTTATTTAGTTACATTTTGTTAGTAGAAGAGTTGTTTGCTCTATGTTTCTCTACAATTCTCGCCATTATTCTCCATTCAATCCTTTTCACTCCAACGAGACAGTATAAACGTATTAAGACGATAAATAAGTAAACGGATATCGGAGTAAAATCTATTGGTACGTCCGTCTCAGATGATTGATGAGCGAACCTGAAATGCGATTAATTTGATCCACTCCGTTTCTATGCTATGTCAGCTGTTTGCTCACGAGGGAGATATCTGTGAGAATTTACTATACATATTTTGTAAAGGTGAATATTTTTCTTTTGAATAGATGTTGATAAAAAAAATCTTTAATGACCGTGGTGTAGATTAATAACAAATAGGTATCAGACACGTATTTTTCCTTTTTATGTAACCAAAAACTCGTGATAATACATTAATTTGAAATATCACATGACGTCACACGTTCGCACATTTTGTGGCAACGTGTGATGTCATTAGCCCCACCAGAAAACCACTTTTCTACAATTTCTGGGGTCTGGGTGTCTGTGGCATCTTCGTTGAATCTGATTCCATATTACAAGTGCTTTTGTTTACTTATTTTGGGTTCAGAGCAATGTATGTGATGTTGTTCACATTTATTATTAAGTATTATTAATTTCACTTTAAGATAACTCAGTACATGTACCTGGGTCTATACAATTTCTTACATTTCTCTACTGAGGAAGTAATATTTCAACGAGTATTTTACTGGACACTTAAACAGCCAATATCTTATGCTAATAATTTCCGTATTCATCTGTCCTGTAGTTATGCGGAAGACTCGATGACTGTAATTATTCACAACAGAAAAGAGTTCTTGTACAGAGAAGCCAGGGTGTCACTACCTCTATGAAATGTATTATTTAAGATAAGGTTATAACTCTACGTTTAACTTTTAGTGTTGAATTTAGTATAGTTTGAAATACCTCAATTGTTTGTATTAAGACACGTGCATCTTTTATTAATAAATTCGAATTAATTATTTAACTAAATAAATAGGAAAATAAAAGCTTTATTACTCTGTCTGGTTGGATTATTATTAAGTAGGTTTCTTATTACTTTATTATTAAACTAACTTAACAATACACCTTAACAAAACCTGTATTTGCTGACTTTGTCGAAGAGAGCAGATCATTGCAATATATTGCGTTATGCCGTTTTTTATAGTTTACTGCAATATAACTAAATTAAAACCATAAAAATACAATAATATTATGTATATAGTTATAGAGTTTTCAAGAAATGTATAGTAATGTAACATTCTATAAGGCAATTAATAAAATTACGGAGTTTCTGATAAGAAAACTTATACATATTTAAATGTCGTTCAATAACAGGTCATGTAACAATTTAAACAAATAAATTAAACGGTCAATGTCATGAATTATAAGTATGACCATTGTCTAAAAAGGAAATGCCACAATAACAGTACTGGCCTTGACTGTACATAGTAACAGCACTAGTACCTAAATAGCAGTTTTAATAAAATGGCGTTATGCGGGTCAGATTGATGGGTTTTGGTGACCTTATCTAAGCTAGTTTAGTTGCCGAAGTGGTACGATATTTTAAAAAATACTAGCGACCCGTCCCGGCTCCGCCCGGGTCGACAAAACATTACAAACCTTCTTGTTCAAACACTATCCGCAGGCTAAAACCATATTATGAAAATCAGATCGATTATTTTTGAGTTTATTGCGTTCAGGCAAACAGACAGACACAGTAAGGACTTTGTTTTTGTAATATGTAGGTATAGATAAATTCTTTAATGGATTATAACGGTCTCTAACTATCACATTGTATTATTTGGTCGTAAATATAATAAGATACGTTTTTGCAATCATTACCGACGTGTTAGTACCAAATAGTTATGATAGAAGTTCAGAATTCTCGAGAATTTGTGGTGTAATTTCGTGATTATATAGGTAAAACAAAAAATTAAAAAGTAATCGTAGTGTTTTTCAGTTTTTGATAGGTGGCTAGGTCAATAAACAACTCTAATTACAAGAGCTTATGGACAATACTTATTACTTTAATTATTTGTTACGCATTATCGCATGAGGAGCGAATATTTGTGATTAAATACAAATAATAGAAGGAAAAACTTAAAACTAAACTTTTAGTAGTAGTAGTCGCAGGATCGAGTCCTGCCTGAGGTTTAAGTTTTTCCTTCTATTTTTTGTATGTAATTACAAGCTTATGAACATTTATCTAACAGCCCCTGGAAAATATAATAATTTTGCAACTGCACGAACCATTTCGTATAAATTCGTAGTATCATTGACTGGACGTTGGATCTTATACTATAGTGTCGTACATATATGATCATTTATTTAAAGTAACCGTCACGAGAAGCTATAAATTATGTAAACAAACATCTTTCACTAAGTAAACATTTTATACTGCGAGATAATAATAACTTGAACATATTCAATCGACATGAAATATAGACGGGTTATATGAAAGTAACAACCTATTTAATTTAGTCGAATTATATTTTAACGACGCAAAGCGCTATCGTTTGTGTTTCTTGGTACCGGAACGCGTCCGTCGCAGGGATTGTAAATCATTTTGAAATAAACAGTCATTCGAGTTTCGAATGCGTACGAGTTTGTTTGTTTCATTGCTTTGCATATATCGCGGATCTGGTTGTTATTGTTAATTTTGTTATTGTTTCGTTATCACTTTTTAATTGTTGTAACTTTAATTGTTGCGTTAATTTTATTTGTTATTACGTATAATGGAGCCAGTAGCCAGTACATCTAAGGAAATAAATTCGCCACGAAAAAAACGTCAAAAGGTACGTAATACAATTTATCTAAAATATATATAAAGTAAAAAGAAAGAGTTGTTTGTTCAAACGCGATAATCTTTGGAAACTTATATTAGAAGTAGGTTTTAAATTGTGAAGTAATTGGTTAGGTTAATTGGTATACCTGGAGATATAGCTTGAGCTTCGTGTGAAAGAGACTGAACAGGTGATTTTTACAGGTGACGAGCTTTACTTCTAATGAGAAAAATATGGTGATCAACGTATATAAGTACGTGAAAGAAAATTGGCCATCGAATGAATATCCCTACAAAACCGAAATAAATAAAAAAACAGCAACGATTTTGGGAATTGGCATCGCATCTGTGTATAATATATTAAAAGAATATAAATCAGAAAAGGGAATAAAATCACCTATCAAGTCTAAAGACAGGCCTAAATTTTATCAGAAAGTAGACGATTTTGATAAATCCGTAATTAGGAAAAAAATTCACAGTTTCTTTTTAAATGGCCAATTACCAACAATTCCCAAGATTCTTCAGGCAGTAAATGACGATGAAGATTTGCCAAATTTTAGCGAAACAACTCTCAGGCGGCTAATAAAGCATTTAAACTTTAAATACATAAAACGACAGCGAAATAACGCACTGATTGATAGAGATGACATTGTAATATGGCGGCGAAAATATTTAAAATCTATTAAAGACTATAGACGTAAAAATCGCCAGATATTTTACATGGATGAGACATGGGTGAATGCAGGTTAGTGTCTTTTTTTTTTTCATTTTAGGGCGAAAAGGAGTTAGCAAGTTAGATTATTTAGCCAACGAAATGTTTAATTGTTTTTACAGGACATACCGTAAATAAAACTTGGGTAGACAAACAAGTTAAAAGTAAGAAGCAGGCTTTCCTAGAAGGACTTAGCATTGGTGCACCTAACCCAACGTCAAAAGGTAAACGATTAATAATTACCCATATCGGCAATGAGAACGGTTTTGTAGAGGGCGGCGAAAATATATTTGAATGCAAGAAGACGGGAGATTACCATGAATCAATGGATGCAACACATTTTGAACAATGGTTTGAAAACGTTCTCCCAAAACTTGGAGAAAATGCAGTAGTGGTAATGGACAATGCACCATACCACTCAAGGCGTCTTGAAAGAATTCCTACTACTGCCTGGAAAAAAAATGATATACAAAATTGGCTTGTAAGTAAGAATATTTCTTACGACGACAATGAAATTAAGACTGAATTACTGCTAAAAGTAAAAAATGTTAAAGACCATTTTAAAACTTATGTAGTGGACGAGCTCGCAAAAAAATATAAGGTGGAAGTATTGAGACTCCCGCCATATCATTGTGAGCTTAATCCAATTGAGCTAATTTGGGCCAACGTAAAAGGATATGTTGCTCGCAAAAATACAAATTTTAAATTTGACGAGGTAAAACAATTATTACAAGAGGGACTGCAGCAGATTACTTCGGAAAATTGGAAGCGTTGTGTGGAGCATGTTATCAAGGAAGAAGATAACTTTTATTCCAAAATCGATGAGATGATTGATAAAACTGTAGACAGCTTCGTGATACATGTCACTGATTCTGACACAGAAATGGAAACATCTGAATCTGACGAATAATTATTCTGAAATAATATATGTTAATTAATAAATTATTAAATCTTAAACAAATTCTTTTTTTTTATTGGTCCAAATGTTGTGAACTCCTGAACACTTGTTTACAAAATTTATAGCTTCTCGTGACGGGGACTTTAGATTGATCCGCTCCCTCGCGGTGGGCTATGAATAGCAAAGTCCGATGATACAGCTTCCGAACTAACGGCTATATTGTGATGGACAGTTCTCTATTACGTTAACTACGAAATGAAAGATGAAATTCATGTCTAGATTGGAGAATTACTTAGTTTAATCGTAATACATCAGTAGCAAGGAATTGTAATGCTATGTTGGATGATAAGGGTTACTCTCTGCATTAGTCACATTTGTCCTCAAATCGAATTAAATATAAAAAATCAAATTGTAAAACGTTAAATTTACCATAATGCCATTTGCTGTAACTTCTGTGCGCCAAGAGCAAATACCTCAGGGTCATTAGATTTGTCTTCTAAATGTTTAATGTTAATTAAATACACAGGAAAAGAGGTGTGACTGCTCAACACTTGAAGTCATAGCTACTCACTTGATCCAGACATTTCGAAATATTTATCCTCACATAAACATAATAAAATATACATCGTAAATACCAAGCTGACCCAGACGCAACTAGAGGGTAAATGGAAAAGCCACCCTCCCCTGAGCCTTACAAATCCAAATGACGTCACTATCCATTACATGCAGTCCTCTTCGACACAGTACACTTTCTTTCAGTATTACGTGGGCGTATCAAAAATGTTGGACGAAAACCTTGCTTCATTAATTTATTCTTTAAGAACCTTTTTTGGCTCAGAAATGTCCGATTGGTATCGGATTTCATTTGTTTTCTAGCGTTTGTTTCGTGAGTCATTTTGTTTAGGCTGTTTCGGCTTCCTGTTAAGTTTGCCTCCAGACTTAGTCACGCCATTATTTCTGCTTGATTAAAGTTTGATTCGGTCTAAAACTAGCCGAACAATTTAGGTTTCGCGTGAAACTTGCCATATAATTTGGTTGAAAAATAATGAGGAACTTGAAACTATTTGGCAGCAACATTATATCATCGCTCAGTTGTTTTGTGAGTAATTTATAAAAAAAATATCAATAGATTTAAAATATACTGTAGCACTAATGCTACAATAGCTATTTTTCATGTGGATCATTCTGTAGACTGAGTATTGTAGCGTTTTTATTTATTTATTATTTTGTGATACAAGACAGATTGTGTCAATTCTCTCATAACATCATACATAATTATTGTCTTTTAAATTGATGGTCCTGTAACCAAAACCAAAACACAACTGCACTAAGTATCAGTTCTAAATTCATGTTCACAAAGTATTGAGATTATTTCATTGAATTAATACTCATCAGTGAAACTGTATATGTTTGTCACGAACGCATGTTTATTGTGTTTTACTGGGAATCGATTAGCGAAGATGAAAAAATTAGTTGAACGCCCAAGATATATAATCTAAGAATGTTTATGTTTCTTTTTACATACTTCGCGTGCTTTCGGTTTTATTCGTTTTATTTACATAGCTGATACATATTAACGTAGCACACTATTTACGATTTTGACTCGAGATGCGTGGTCTTAGATATGGGCGCTGAAAGAGCTTTTGATCAATGGCCTCGATTGAGTCCAAAACTAGTGAGGCATTACCGGGACATATTCCGTTTAATTAATAGTTTTCTGGCCTTAATTATCGATGCCATTGATTACATAATTGTGTGCCTAAATGCAGGGTTCTCTACCCTTGTATAATTCCATATGTATTCATGAAATGCAAAGTTTAACGTTCGGGAAAATGCGTTCGTTTGCATAATCACGGTTTCCACAAACGTGACGTCATCCTGCAAAATGCTATCTCGCACATTTTTATGGGGACGTCGAATAAACTGGTAATAAAATTTAATTTAGCATGTATTGCTATGTTCGCTGAGTAAGCAAAGTTGGTTTATTTAATACTGGCAACCTAGTCGAGTGTGACTGGAATATATTTGTTTAACATACATGGTGGAAGAAACCTCTAGGTCTTTATTAAACACAATGTATGAGAGACTTGTTTACTATCTAGTCTCCGTTTAAAATTGATAAAGTATTAAACACTTTTAAATGAAAATACCTTTTGGAATCTATTTATAATAAGAAAAAAATGTTACGAATAGTGGTATGAATCACTCAGAAAGACCCTTGCCTCTAGTACAAATAGCAAAGTTATTATAGGTACCATACTAAGTAATTAATATTTTTAACAGGAAATAGAAGCGATCGAAGAGCAATGGCGAACAGAGTCAGCAGAGCTGGTGACGGCTGTGGCGCGCCTTCAGGACGAGAACAAGCGCTTACGGCGGACCATCAACGCACCTGCAGATGGTGAGTACCGTTGGTATACTTAAAAAGGCTTAAGGATTTTGGAACAATTTTGTGTTTTTTTTTTGTATATGTGAAGGTTAAAGTACGTTAGGTTTTGACAGTCTGATATAGGGATTAGCATTCTGGACTTTTGGTGTCTTCAAATTGATACGTTAAATCTAAATGTTTATATGTATGTACTAAACGATTATTATGTCTACTGTAACCTGTGTGTAAGTTTCAATTATATGAAAGATGAATAAACGGCTGAAAAAAAATGAGAAAATTAAAATTAAAATATAAAATATATTTTCTATCCTCCACAGATATGAAACTTGATGTCACATATTTCTATCAAACCCTTATCAGTATGAATAAAACACTTTCCTCAAGTTCTCACAATCCCAATAAAGTAAACTCGGGCGGGCAATATTTCTAATACAACCCACGTAATTTTATTGAAGCGGGCTAGAGCCTCCCTTGGGACGTCCAAACTTGGCAGATTGATTGAGTTACATTGATTGACCTACAGATTTATAGACGAACTGACATAGGTAAGATGTTATAATGTATAGAGTATTATTAAACTATGTTCTTGAGTATTACGACTTAATGGTTACTTAAAAATCTTCTGATTTAAAAAATTCTGATACGTCGGTTAGCCTGTTTCACTCTGAATATGTATAAGTATCATAAGGAATATATGAGAAGTTATCAAATCTGGGCAAATATCTTTTTGCAGTTTACTAAGCATAGATAACGCAATACATCCATTGGCGCCCAAATCCAAGTTACGCGATGAGTTTTGACTTTGTTGTGGTTCCTTTGGGACGCGTCCTATTGAGATACAGCAAATATTACAAAATGGCCATATATCAATAAATTATTATTCTAAAAATATGCCCACAATGTTACTATCAAGCATGAAATACTATTAGTCGAATATCCAAGGAATGTAATAATTGTCGGAATAACTTAAAGTATAAGCTTTCGGATACCTAAACATCTAAATTTAGACCAAATATCGGTAGATAACTTAGCGCAGCATGCAATTACTCACCGCTAACTGGGTCATGAAACATTCAGCTATACATGCACTCTCGTCTATTCAAAGATTCAAACATTTATTCGCAAAACCACTTAAAACTTAGCGGGCTTTGGCGTTAAAATTAAAGGGGTGTATTGCAGGGTGGTAAACTGGGACCACGAGTTTATACCCGCTTTTTCTCGCTCTGAATCATTAAAGGTTTGTTCTCAGTTTTGTGAAACCCTTTCTATTTATACCTAACCTGAGCTTTTAAAATGTCAATCCTACTTTCTTATCTAATTCCTTCTAATAAGTATTACAGACAGAAAATTACAGATTAGAGTGTTGAGTATGTTGTGTAGTGATATTATTTGTTACTTATTTTCTATTCTTTCTATTATGTCGTTTATGTAAATTAATTCATGAATGTATTAGAAGTGGCATAAATAGTTCTATATTTAACGGTGGTGACTTCGAGCCGCACTGACGCATATAATGTGTTATTCAACTTATATTAAGTCATGTAATAAGTTTGTCCCGTCCTTCTGTGAAGTCACGATGTAGATGGTACGTAGCGGAACGTTTTTGTTGGTATGTAAAGTTAAAGGTGATGTTCCTATGATGACTCATCTAAGTTTTGATATCAAAATATTAAATTAGTGTATTTTTTTTTAATTTACTGACTAGCTTTTTTAGCGGCTCTGCCGGCCTGGATATTGGTTTAGCGCGGCAAATGGTATTGCCTGTTTTTTCTTGGGATTCAAGCTTTCTCCTTACTAAGTTTCATGAAAATTGATCCAGCGGTTTCGCCAAGTCAGCCAGACAGACAGAGTTACTTTCCCATTTTTAATATAATTTTGAACATTTATAGTATCTATGGATATAGCAACAAGGTTTTATTTGGTTACCATCCTCATAAAGATGTCAAAACCTAAATTAAAGTCTTTTTCAAAAATCGTTCTAAAATTCCTGCTAATGATGTGCCTTCGACTATTAAATAAATGTTTTCAATTCCAAGTGTATATAGACCATTGTTGTTAACACGACCTTAGTGTTGTTTAATTAAAAGCAAAAGTTAAACGTTAAACATTTTAGTAAAAAGTAATGTCTAGATTAGAATTAATGAAACAAACACGCAGGTTTTAATGTTTCGAAGATTTTAATTAAAAAGCCAGCGTTTTTTTTATAATGGAGAAACAGGTCGAATTTTCTGTGTATTCTTAGCATAACGAATAGGCAATGTCTGATCTAGTTTAAACATCTTAATCTATTTTCAATGAACAGATGAAATAAAAGTACCTTAAAACGTCTCAAATATTTTGTTCAATAAAAGGGATTTTTTAGCCGTCTTTTCCCTTTACGCTCTAAATAAGCTCTCAAAACTCGAGCAGGTATTATAAAGCAACTCGTATTATAAAGATTCACTCAAAATTCTAATCTTTTTGTATAATACAAAGAATGATTGCTCGCATTCTTGGCGTCTTGTGATTCCCTCCAGAATTCTAATGTTCGGGATAAAATGCTGAAATAGAATATTTTCTTGGAAATGTTGGAGAAATTCTCATTTGAGATATTTTCGAAGCTTTTTCCTTTTACGTGTAAGTTCCATTTCAGTCGAGTATTTTCTTTTTTTACTATTTACAACAGGCTCATGTCCTTCATTTAGGATTTTCATAAACTTCGGCTATGAAATGATCATAGAATAATACGACAGTCCATTTCTGCAATAGATCTTATATTTTTCCACCTTTCTATCTCAGGCTATGTAAGAAATATATAACTGCAAATTAAATAGTTCTTCTAGCTTTCGATGCTATCTTGTATTAAGTAACAATGGTGTATTGCATGAAACTGTATCATTACTTAGATGGGTTCCGTGTGTCGACACATTTCACATGAATGCGGTTGGGTGGTGTTCTAAAACAGTCTATTGCGTATTGGCTTTACCACTTACTACTTATAAAGATGTATCAAGTAACTAAATAGTTTTTCCACATATCTATAAAATCGGCTTTCGGGTTAAGTGTACCGAAAAACAAATTTCGTTTTCCATTGAGATCTTTGATAGTCAAATATTTTCTCGCCTGAGGATTGTAGTATGCACAGAAAATCTTTCTTCCTTAAGGTAGCAGTTTGACAAACAAAGTCATGAAATAAAGAATTTTCGGAGAAAAAGAGGAACATAGAACGCGAGAGACGGCCTATTTAAAATATGGCATACTATTTGTGTTAATTGTTAGCTCCGTTTATATATTATTCTGTTATTTCAAGTCACCACTGAATTAGAAGAAGTATCCTATCTTAGTCGTGCAGGTCTATTTTCTTAGCATTACGAGCATATGTGTCAACACTTCGTAAGTCACATTCTAGGCGGCATAGTTCTGCATTGTCGCTACGATTAGCATTAATTATACTCCATAAGTTACGTTACATCTTATGACTGATTCCGGACATGTTGTAACTTGTGCAGTTCCGCGTATTGACTATATTACTTAATCTCTTAGGTTTTAGTATTGTCTAGGTATTCTAATCCCTTGTTGTGCTTTCTTCGGGTTTAGATGGAGGTGCTTTATAGTTGAGGAACAGGTGATACCTACTTACATTTTTGACCCTAATAAAGGGTAAGTAAAGTTAGGCCTTTTAGATTTAGGAGTAATACATTTTTCTTTTGAATTTTAATTATTGGATAAGTTGTCTGATGTGATAAGCCATTTCTTCTGATTACCATAAATACACCTTAATTCGACCTTTGCGAGTGTAAGAAATATTTACGTAGATGACATCATGGACGTGTATTCTATTACGCTTATGGAAATGTAGAATGATTCATTGGATGTGTACTGCCAAAATAAATAAACAGAATTAGTCAATACTAGCTTTGCTTCGATTTTTATGTAAAATTGTCATCTAATCTAATTGGACTCAAATGTTCTGTGTTAGTTTTTGCCGTTGACGTTCATCCGTTGACAGGTTTTCTTTCTTTTACCCTTATAGGTCTCAGACGTCTTGTTCTTTTAGGATGGTGACTATTTGTTAAAACTGACCCTATCCTTTTTGATAAATCGTTTCCATTTGTCTTTTTATCTTAACCTACGATGTTATATATATACATATGTATACTTTTAGGATGTACTTAGAAATGCCCACTAGTTTTACAATCACAGATAAGGTTTCTACATTACTTTCGTTTGTATTTTTTTTCCATTTTCCTCAGGTTCGAGCGCCCCACCGTCGCCAGCCAGAGAGCACGACCAGGAGGTCCTCTCCCGCCTCAGCAGCACAGCGGAGAAGCAGCGCGCCACGCTACGTCACCAGGAACTGCAGCTGCAAGAGAAACAACAGCTGATTGATAGCGTAAGTTTATTCTGGCACTAAGCAGACGGTAGACGAATTGGTTTACCAGATAAAAATGATTGCGCTTGACTATTGGCTGTTAAGTTGATTGCTATATCGGCGACCACGGTAAACGTTACCGTGGCAACTAAGGGCTATGAGCGGTTATTTCGGACCGCAGACAAGTTGTCCATCGTATCAGCAACTTGTAGTTACAAAAAATGCAAATCTTGTCGTCTGAAAACTAATCTTATCATGGGATTTTTGTTTTGATCTGGCATCAAATGGTCATATGATCCGTTTTTAAATACGGAAAGTTCTTTCACATGTATTGATTTAAATATGCATCATTAAAAAATCGTCTAAAATGTTTATGCCATGTTCTATGTACACTCATGAGTGTACATAGAACTCTCACTCATCAACTCATGAGACTTTGGCTAATTAGGTAAGCTTGACTTACTGGTAAGATGTGCCGACCGTCCCTAAATGCCCTATTTCAGGGTGGTTTATTTATACACCCTAAATATATTTTCCAACGAAAAAATAATTTTCCTAAGAACTTGGCAGGCGTTTAAAACTTTTGTATCGCAGTTTCAAGTGACAAAGACCAATCATACTGTTTTATGTATTCTTGTAAAGACAAGAAAGTGTTGAGCGAAGTTTTTGGCAAAGTAAAGCTTCGGAGACTTGTTATAGTATCAAAACTTTTTGCTTATACAATGAGTTGTTCAGGTTTCATTACAAAGTATATATTTTACAGACAGAATGCCTATAGGATAGATAAAACTTCTCAGAAATTAGTTCTTTGGATATTCTTACACTTTATAGTATCTAAACACAGCAAATTTTCATTACTTGTCTTGAAAACATGAAAAGTTTTGGTGACAAAATTTCAGACATCTTATGTCGATATTTCTGGAAACTCGCAATATTTTATTTAAGGTAGTGGTTTTCTATTTAGGCGGATATAAAAATAGAAATAACGGCACAGTTTTGGTCTACAGAAACTATCAATTCTATTACAATAGGTTTGTGCTACGGACTGAATATATCTTAAATATTCATGCCAAATCTATTTGATACATGTCAATTATTCTCCGTTTGCTATTGAAATTAACAATACGAATTTCGGAATTGTTAAGGCTTTGTTATACAAAAGCTTATTAATGATTGGAATATAGTTCAACAATAGATGAATAGTATCAGTCAATAAGGGATATTTCAAGGCTGAAGGCACTAAGAAAGTGTTTATTAGTGAGTATTTATTAGCTGCTCATTGGCTAATGAAAAATAGTCCTTAAAGTATACATAATAATATTTAAAGTAAAACTGAAAAAGTCACTCTGATTTTTTATAAATATGGTCCTTATCAATTATTTAACTAAGATTATTCTTTTTTTTTGTTTACGGGGAAAAAATTTCGATTAAAGACTTCAACCTACACCGAGGGCACGGCGTGGGGATATGTCGGACTCGCACCGACTAAAATCACCCCGGTACCGGCCTTGCCTTTGCGGGAGTCCTGGGTTCGCTAAAGCATGCTCGGTGGGGCTCCGTGCTGGACAAAGGCCTCTCTCAAGTAGCGCTACAACACTCAGTCCTGTCCCTGCGGCATCCAATCCAAACCAGCTGCCTAAGTTATTAAGTCCTTTATGTTATTCTTATATTTATGTTCGAAGTAAATCGTGCATCTTCAGTCAATCCTGTAACAATTCTAAAAGTATATTCTCTGAGATTGTTGAATTTATGACAGCGTCCTATAAAAGTTGCGTCAAATCTATTCATATCCAAGATTTATGCATCCCTGCTTCATAGGAATACCTGCCAAAGTTAGCGAAGACATAAATCAGGTTTCACATAAACTGCAAACGAGGCATCGTAAACATTATCTTGTTTTACAACGATACCCTTATGTCTATACTGTTAAGGTTGAATTTAGCTGTGATTTGTTTGTTGACTATTAAAGCTCGCCTTTTATGTGTTTGATAACAAAAAGACGGGGTATTATGTAGTACGGTTTAGTGTTTTGAATGTTAAAGAGGTGTCTGGGAGGAAATTAGCAGTACGATACGCAATTTTCGCTTTATTAACTTGTTGTGGGTATATTCTATGCATATTTTGATTGGAAATTAGGAGAATCACGATGATCTGCTCAATTCAAAACAGAGGGAGGTTATAAAGTACATATTTGTTTTGTCGTATGTGTCGTGAAAAGGGTAGTCATGTTGTTAGGTGTTATAAGAAAACTGAGTGACTTGACATGTATCATTTGGTTGCGTCTTTTTATTAGGTATAAAAAAATGTATTATTAAGTTTACGAATTTCAAAATAACATAACTCATCATTATTTAAGAAAATTTTCTTAATAAATGCTTTGTCAAATTGATTATTTTATTAATGGGTCTGATAAACCTATTAGCTTGGCAGTTACCGGCTTAACTGGGGTTAATGACGCGATAATTTTATTTGTCAGAGATTGAATCAATAACTCCGGATGTCCGCACGCCTTCAATTTTATTAAAAATCCTTTTTCGTTTTATTAAAATCTGCGGAATATTTTCCGGAGCTGACACAATGCTTGCTTGGCATATCTTTTGCGAACTTAGATATGTTCTAGTAAAAAGGTAGGCGGGTTTGAGATGTCAATCGTATTTTTTGTAGATGTTTCTATAATAAATGCCAAAATAATACCAGAAACTAAAAACTAATTCGGGAAAATTCTTACTGAAAGATTTTTGTGCACAAAGTTGCAGATTCGAACCCATTACAGATAAGTACTGATGCGAGTTTTTCAACGTGAGTACATATTACGTTGAAAAACTCGCATCAGTAATAACACCGTTTTTCAATGATGTCTTAGAATAATTTCCTAATTATTCTAAGACATCATTGAAAAACGGTGAAGGAAAACATTGTGACGAAACTTGCATTAATATATTTGGAATCTTCTCTACATGAGAAGAAGCCTGTACCCAGCAGTGGGAAATTTATAGGCCCATATTATATAATGAAAAGGAAAATCTAAAAATGATTTATTAATTAAATATAAGAAAAGTTATTGCAAGTTTTAAAACTGAAGTTTTGTAATCATACTGCTTGAATGGCATTGTAATGAGTTTGTTTCTAATTCTATTATTATACTTAACAACCGTGAAAGAGAATTCGCGAGACTTATTATGGAACTATAATAGAAAATTAAATTAGGTCACCTTCAGCCTTTGTGCTTGAATTATTTAACCTGTGGTGATGAGATTACTCTGAGAGATATAAGAATAATAAATAAATAAATGTGGACGACATCACATACATTGCTCTGAGCCGAAATGATTGAATTGAATGTTTATTGTTTTTATCAATTGTCTTATTTACGATATCTAGTATATCTAGATTGTCCTTACTTTCACCAGAGATTAAGCTATCTGACCGTAAAAATCCGACAGGCAGTACAAACACAGAGACATAATTTTTTACCGTCTTTTTCTCATAGCACGTGCTTCAAACCTTCTACTTGACAATTTAATTTATTAATATAATCAAACATTACATAATGAGTCGGATTCACTTATGTTAATTCTTAATTGAAAATAGTGTTGTGTAAGGCGTCGGTTCTTAAGCGGATATTATACGGAACAACATTATTACATAGGCCTAATGGGCCTGATGCAGCTATAAATATTATTATGTACGTTACAGTTAGTTAATTTAAAACATAATCAATCAATCAATCAATAACTCAATCATTTTTGACGACCTCCGTCGTCGAATGGCGTACACAGCGGTTTTCAAGGTGTCGCCAGCTTTGAGGTCCTGGGTTCGATCCCCGGCTGTGTCAATGAAAAAAAAAAAAAAAAACACTTTTCTACAATGTCTTGGGTGTTTGTGGTACCTTCGTTGTCTCTGAATTCCATAACACAAGCTTTAGCTTTGAAATAAAATAATTTTGTTTTTGATTAAAAAAAAAGTGGTTTCGAGGCACAGAGAAGACAAGTTTATAATAATCCTCCCATCTATCTGTAACTTGAATTTTATAATCGGTCTATCCATAATACTAACTTATCCGCGTCTGTTTCGTTTGGCACCTTTCGTTTCACACATAAATACTTAATTAGCTTATCGCTGACATAATTTATTTAGCCCTTACTTATCCAATTCGTTTCCGTTTTCAAGTACAACCTGTTTGTGATAATTTAGAAGACCACGCGGGTATCGTCACGGTCATCATTATCAGTCATAAGTACAGTTTGTAAAAAAGAACAGTAATTTATTAAAATTGGAAACTGAAGAATACAGACGGATGTGTCTGTAGGTACGCTTAATAGAATTTTCATGTCATTGGTAAATTAATATAAGTCAGAAAGTAATAATAATAAAAAGTCAATAGAATAGGAAATTTGACTAAATTTAAGACACGTATTTTTTCCTGTGTCAAAACAAAAACAATTGACAAAGATAAGGCACTGTAAAGGTCATAAGTGAGACGTCAAAATTTGGCTAAAATAGTAGTGTAACAGTGACGTCACGCGAAGTTTCCATTCAATGCATCCACGTAATTTTTTCTATACCAGAAAATACAAAAAGTACGTGTCTAATATTTTTTAAAAACCTGAAACAGTAATTAAAAACAAAAGTGGTCTACATCTCTATTACATATTAAAATGTTGACTAATTACTACATAGGTATTGAAGCAATTCTTATCCTACGATATAAGTTGTTTTGTTGAGTAGGTAGGCTCTGTTGAAAAGAGTCGGTAATTTCATGTTTTTGGATTGTTAGCTCTTTATGTTATTGTAGTAAATTTAATTATTAACGTGTTTTTGTTGCAAACGATACACTTGTCGTTAACCTTGCACCATATCAGTCATTATTGTCGGCGTCGTTTGAAGTTATCCGAAGGATACGTTAAGTATTTGCTGAGACAAAGATCGATATTTTATTGAAAACCTCTTTTACATTAAGAGAGATGAAATGACAATAACTTTCAATATTATTTTGTTCCTCAAATATTATGTTTTTATTCTACTGTGAGTTACATAATTTTAGAAACAAAGATTTTTTAACCCTCGTCATAAAAAGATGGGTTTTACGGGTTTGCTGTATGTCTGTTTGTGGCATCATAGCACCTAAACGAATAGAACGATTTTAATGCTTTTTTTTTGTTAGAAAGCGGTCTTGATTCAAGATAGTACTTAGCTATAATTCATGAAAATTCTGATCAGCATTTTTAGAGATATTATCAATATTCTAAAATTTGTCGGGGATTTGTAATTTTTTTTGTTTATAGTCATTACTATATATTGAATTTGATAAGCGTCATTTAAATTATGACAAAATTTCCAACAAAAAATACGGTTTTTTTAATACGAATTGTAAAATAATCTAATATAAAATACCAGATGGATTGCTAGGGAATAATAATTTAAACAATAATAAATTTTGTTAGGTACGCAATTACGTCATCGACAAAATGTCAAAGAAGGATAATATTATGTAAAGCAAATTCCGCCCTTTCCATGATAGCTTACGTAAATAAGCTCCAAATGTCACTGAACATGCATAGGTCACAATGTCTACAGCCAGTGTTGATGAAAAATATTTGAACTAATATCATAAATGTAAAAGTTTGTGCTAACGAATGTTAGTAACACTTTCACGCAAAAACTGCTTTACGAATTTAAACGAAATTTGGCATGCAAATAAACAACAAACTGGATTAATATATAATAAAAAAATGAGAGATACAAGATAAATAAATAAAAAAAGCCTATAAATGTCACACTGCTGGGCACAGGCCTCTTTTCATATAGAGAAGGATCGAGCATTGATCAACACGCTTGCTCATTGCGGGTTGGTGATTTCAGATTCCAGTTGTTGGAATCCAGGTTTCCTTACGATGTTATCCTTCACCGATTGTCAATGATGTCTTAGAATAATTAAGAAAGTAAATATAACTTTGAAAAAATCACATTGGTACTTGCCTGTAATAACTGGTAATTCGAACCTGCAAGCTTGTGCACACAAATCCGTTCATTTAAGCACTAGGCCACCACGACACAAAATTTATATTTAGGATTAGGGAGGATTAATATATAGAATACTTTATATCCCGATAAATCCACGGCAACGACCTACCCGGGTAAAACCGCGGGACGGTGCTCGTATTTAATAAAGTTTTTATAATCATGTAAGCTGGTTGTTTTTACGGACTTTGGTTGCTTAAAAACGTTAATTAGAAGACAGATGAGGTTAGGATATTTTTTAAGCGGCTTCTAAAGTGTTGATTATACTTTTTTCATGTACTTTTTTGCGTAGTCATAAAAAGCTTAATTAGATACATAATCTAAAAAAGTTTTTAAACAATTAAATTATCTTTGAAAAAATATATATTTCGTTCTTGAAAGTAGATATCAAACTTTATAGACACGGATAATTTACATTGTGTTGGAAAATACCAAGGTCAAAGGTCAATAAATTTTCTGATTCTTAATTAATAATTATTTTTAAATCAGAAAAATATGACACTAAACAAGTACCTACTGATGGAATAGAATCGAGGTTCGGCTTGTAAATATTACAGATTTTAAGTAATAATAATAAACTGTTATCAATTCTGATATCAACTGTCATAAAACATTACGATTAATACGTAATACGCGAACTTACCCAATTGTTGTGATTTTAAAACTGTATGTATAATAAATCATTATAGGTAATTTTTTACTGATAATTTTAATATAAAACCGATTGGCAATTGTAGGTCAGATTTTTTAATATTTTCCTAATGTTATGGATAATGAAATAACTTGTTTGATTGCATTAGTGTTATGATGATTATCAGGAGACCGGTTAGAGGTTGTCATCGTATATAAGAAATTAATTTTTGTCTGCTCCTTTACATCTATTCTCAACCTAAATCTCTCGTAAAATTTAGCAATAGGTTAGCTATGTTGCAGAAATCGAATGAGTATTTTTATTGATTTATCTTTTATGTCCAAATTTTGTTAATAATAATGCAATAAATGTGCTGGGCTGCTGGCGAGTCACGACCTGCCTATTTGATTGCATTAACATGTGTTAGAAGGCAGATGCCATAGTTTTCCCATTTAGTTCTAATAACCAATCCACTAACATTTACCTACTCATAACCTAAATTTTTATTTTCCATTCTTAATTTATTAGCTTTGTATCTACTTTGGACCGTTCATATCTGTTATTCCATAGAGCAGAGGTGTATGGGCCCTGGTAGATGCCTTATCCCAGTTTAGAGTAAAGTTCTCAACAAGACCACTGCACGTTGGACCTGTGTCCCCTCGTAAGCCTTTCAAAGGACCGGCTATTCTCGCTACTGAGGATAGCCCGTGAAAGACAAGAGATAAAAATAAATGGTAGAGATGTTGTGGTAACAGGTGATATATTTTGTGGTACGTATTTATATAGATTAGATAAATATTTCATGTTGAATTTCCAGTTCATATGCATAATCATTAGTTTGTTTTAAAAACAAATTTATTTATTTTAACTTAAGCACGAAAAAGAAAAGTACAATGGCGGATTTAATGCCTCAAGCATTCTCTTCCATTCATCCAAGGGTGGTTAGAGGGTAGAGATATGTATGACTCGTATTTATCTCTTTCATTTCAATATGGTACGCTCTCTTGACATTTATAGCAATAAACAAAACATTTAGATGACATACAACTGAAACTAATAAAAAAATTGCTCATACAAATCCAGATTATAATTTATTAATAAATAAAACTCACACTTAGTACTCTACTTTAAGGTTTATTTTTAAGCAAACATTACTTAATATAGGCTCTTTCAGCGATATACTGTTTTAGGGTCAAGTGGAGGAAATAGGTTAATGCAGTACTTGGATATGAAGGGTTGCATAAATACAGATTGTAGAGCGATGCATTGAGGTGCGCTCTGACCTATATGCATGAATGATTTAACGTTTCTGTATGGGGATGAACTTTGACGGGGCTTGTAAAAGATATGAACAAAGATTATAACTCAAGTAGTTGATATTTTAATATAGTAAACACAAAGTATGGTATTATTTTAATTAATTTTGGTAATAGTTTTATAGCCTGAAATCCCTTCTACTACACGTCATATGATGCAGGACTATTTATGCAAGTCGATATTAATGAATAAAACCAATTTAATGAATATTTCAATTCAAATACATCTTCATAACAGACAAATTAAGGCTAAGTCCTTGGCTTTCTGCTATTATTGTTTCTGCGCCTGCGTTAACACGAAACAAATGTTTTATAACCTACAGATAATTGTATGAGCCTGAACATCAGTACACTGCAGATGTAGACAATGTTTTGTTCACGGTAACGCCATCCCGCTAAATGGACTGGTATCAAGCTAAGATTTGATGCTGTATGTCCTACTTGTTTGGAGCCACGCCAAATGGCGCTGTCGTAAATTCACATCTTTAAAATATTTATTTGATATCGTATTTAAACACCCAGTAAAATGGGCTGTGGACGTAAAATATAGGTAAATAAGTAAACTATTGAATGCGCCTAACAGAGTATGAACTGTGAGCACTAGTATGAACAAGAGTTGTCGTAAAATTAGTGTAAAAACAGAGCGCGCCGTATCTCATAACCTAAAATTACTCTATATAGGAACCATCGATAATTTTGCATAAACGTCTGTAGACACACAGTTGTACTTAGAGCTAAAAATGTGCTTGCGGTTGGAATAACGGGCCACTAGCGATGCGTGCACTCTATTCTTGCTTATATATACTTTAAGGTTGTGGAGGTTAGATATGCAGATTGCTCTACGTAAAGTACGGAATTCAGCTGAATCTGGTAAGACTGGAAGCCAACCTACATACATAGATACTACCATAGAATCAACATAGCTTTGCAAAAGGCAAGCCCAAAGAAGAATTAAAAACGGTCGAGAAATTCTTTACCATTCAGAATACTGAAGGAAAATTGTACAGAATATGTTTCCTACAATTCAATCAACATAGTGTTTATTTAGTGTTTATTTGTTCGATTTGAAAAAATCTTTCAGTGTTAGATAGCCCATTTGTTGAGGAAGGCTATAAGCTTAATACTGTAGTAGATAAAGCATATATTTATATGTATAGAGACACTAAAAATACATTCACTTACACACACATACACACACACAAAGGTACATCCACACTCATACATACACTCACATACACTTGGTAACTCATAATTACTCAACTAATTCTGATAGTTTAATTTACTACTTGCAATAATTACTGCATGCCCTAATTATTAAAACTTAATTGTTCTTTTTAAACGTACTCTGTAAATCTGTTTGACATACTAAAATGGAAATTTAAAAAATGGGAGAAGGGTCTGACTTCTGACATACAGGTTTTTACCTAGTTTGGGATTCAGAGGCTTCAAAGGATATTGTAACCTGATATTATGTCAAATAAAGATTTATTATTATTAATAACATTACGCTGCGACCAAAAGGAGCGGAGCATAAATGAAAAATGTTACAAGAATAAAAAACCGTTGAAACTAAAACGCGCGGTCAAAGTCGCGGGGACAGCTAGTCCTACATAAAGTCACAGAACGCAAAAAATCTAGTTGTTATGGAAAACGAATGCAATGATTTCATTTCTACAGGTGTTTGCTAGACCTTTTACTGTTTTCTCAGAAATCTTTTTATAGATACTAAAAGGGTGTACTTAAAATATACTTTGTACGTATTAGCTCACTAAACTAAGTGAACGACATCGTTAACCTTTAATTTCGTGTAACGTATTACGTGCGGGGCGTGGTGCCGGCCGAATTTAACGTGGGTTAGGTGTAATTCGGTCTCGCTAGTAAATTAGCTAGTTAGGCTTCGATCCTAGATAGTATATGGGTCGCCTTCGGAGAAATATCTGAAACTTGCCGTTAATACAACAGCGTTAGTAGTTTTTTTTTTTAATTAATTAGGGTCTAAGGAAGGAATACTGAAATTTTAATCAGTTTAAAGCCGCCGTTAAATCTCATGTTGTCTCAGTCACTTTAAGGTGTGAAGTAGCGACAGATGGACATTTAAGAACGTCTTAAAGTTGAGTTGCGTTTCATTATTCGTATATAAAGATTTTTATAAATATGTTTAAAAAATATATCGTTGTTTCAGCCAAAGATTAATTAATGGTGAATACTTCTTTTGTAATCTATGTGTCCCCTTCTGAACAATCTAAGGTCTCCTAGCTAATTAGACTATGCGCAGACCAAAATTATATTCGAAATAATGTGGTAAATAAAGATCGATTCCTTTCCTTGAAGACCATAATTCTTTTACAGAAACACTCCAAATCCGTTATTTTGTTTTAAAAAAATACAAGTTGAATTCAAATCAAATCCGGATAGACTTGCGATACCTATTCTAGCAACAGTGTCTGTACATAACGATCGTCTTTTCTTTAACGACCGCTGTTTCTGACGTAGAGTTGAGGCTTTCCTTCTGGGTAGGGAGGTAGGTAGCTATACCTACATACATAGTATGTGTATCGAAATACAAGCTACATTAAATGAGATGAGGTTGTGAGTTTTTGTGTCGTGATCGATAGAAATGGAATAAATTTATAGTATTTTTTCTATGCTCTTTTTTTGTGGATCTTTATTTATTAAATTTAAGTTTGGTAATATAGGTGACTGACCAGGATAGGTTAGGCACAATAGTTTTAATGTTCTATAGCAATGTTTTATTTGTATCTTAGTTTCATTAGTCTTCTCGAGAATGACGGGTAAAGTTAACATAATAGCAAAAAGAAAGAATATTATATATAATTAATTACACATAAAATGAGAACCATCTAAAAATAAAGTGGCTCTAAAACCATTTAACTACCCTCCAAATTGAAAAGGAAATTTCTCCATTAAGCTTTTTTCTTGTCGAGGTTCCACTTAAAAAGGCTGCGCTGCGGCCAACAACGTTTCTGCGTGACATTTCGGTTTGTCACAAGATGGATCTTTTTATTTTTTAGAAAAGTTTTAATTATAGCATAACTAGTCTTTGGCCGTTACTACGTCCGCTTAAGAATTGATAATCAAGCACCAGCAAGGTTGGTTACTCTTGAATTAATTTCAATTCCAACACAAAAGTAAAATTACTTTGGCGGACACGTGATTCAGTATTCTTGAAAATAAAATTTGAAAATGTTTTTATTCCAGTTAGTTCCTCCCAATGGACGCATAATATTGAAACAATTTGGAGCTAGCGTTAAGTTGAAGAGAACGAAAAGTTACAATTTCAATGTCAATCGTTCGGATTTAAATTCAAGATTCCCCTCAGGTCAGCTTATTTTTTCGTCATTTTCAACGTGTTTTTTTATTAAACTTCATATACTTGTTTTTTTTTTACTTTTCAACCAACAAGTAACAAGGACCCTAATAAAAATCCATAAATTAATGGACCTACAATAGTAGGTACTACACTTACAAGCAATAGAATTTCAGTTTTCAGACGTCATAACTCGTATACCAAAGCGAGATTCAATCTATTTTAAAAGGAAAACGTTGCCACTCACATAAATGTCTACCGGAATTACAGGGTGTAACCTAATTATTGCAGGTAGACGGCCAAATTACAGTCCGCTTGCCTCCGCAAAGTTTCACAGCGAATATATAATATTTATAGCGTCTGGACTGAACCATTTATAATTTGAAAACTGATAAATGTTATATAAGATATCCTTCGAGGAATCTGCCAGAAAGACGTCAAGATTATCTTTAGGGAATAATGTGGACGCCTCAAAAGGTATATTTTTGTAAGCCGATGAAATGAAGATGTAGGCGGTTCGGGTAAATGATTGTGTCTGTATGTACCAGGACATTAAGATTTTCGTCTAGTTTTAGGATAATAACATATTACCTTTCCCTAGCACAAAGTTAAGTATTTATCTTCCACCAGTACAAGCACTACATGCATTTTAATAGGCATGTTTCCTATTTTTTTTTATGTCCGTCTTGTAGATTAATGAATTTTATTGGACACGTATTTTTTCTTTTTTCCTGCAAACAAAAAATGATTAAAATACAGAGAACAGAAGTTACGCGTGACGTCACTCCTCGCTACGATTTTTAGCGAGGCGTTGCGTCATAAGCCCCCACTCCGAAACTTTAAAGCGGTGTATCTTTGTATTTTTTTATTGTTTTGATAAAAGAAAAAATACGTGTCTAATATTTTTTTATTATCTAACTGACGGACTAAATAGATTTTAACTTTTCATACCCAGGAAACATCCCTATTTAAGCCAAGATCAAAAATGTGATAAACTGCTTACTTTTAGATTTTCGACAACTTCACCGCACATTTGCAACAAATAGTACATATCTAGTTCCCTAATTACTAATCTAGGATTCTGGACATGGTTATCTAGAATTCAATCTAACTTTGTACCTAATTTATTCCAAATCCGTTCCACGTTTGTCATGTTCCGGGGTAAACCCACCATGTAACGACCCACCCTGTTCAGAATACATTATGATATCATTATACTTAGTGTATAATCTTACCTCTTATATTCATAGACCTTGTCATCAATCAGCTTAACAACTCAACTAAAATCATTACTGTGGTGGTTTAGAGTCATGGTTATCTGCTGACAGAGGAAGATGCTGTACCGGCAGATAGCAACACTTTGTTTTAATCATTAAAGTCCTTTTAAGTTCCATACTATTTAATGGAACTTAAAAGGACTAGCCCCAGGAGTCTCATAATACTTTAAAGAGTATGTTTTGGAATGCTCTTAGTCCAAATAAGGACTAATTTCTTAAACTTGGTAAAGATAGACTTCCTTCTAAGCTAATCGATATATATTCTTTTTTCACGTTTTACGGGACTATATAATACATACGTAATCTTAACTTAATATTTTGTACATCTATACGAAAATATGAACGATTATGCTTACTGGGTTGTAAATAACAAGTTCCTTTCCTGTCACATCGGCGCCATCGGCTCGGGTTTCATTCAATGGGAATTCTTTTAGGATTTACTAAAACCGTTCCTTCTTCGCTTTTACTGTGGTATTTTTTGAAAAACCTCAAATACCAATCATGGTAATGGTATTACGATCATGGCATTCGCATTGAAATATAACCAATCGGATTATGAAGAACTAAGAATTGTGAGCGATTTTAATATTACGTAATTGCCTGATACATTCCCATTATACAAAATCTCTGGCTGTAAAATCCATCTAAGCTCACATGGATTTTCATTCTTTATGTTTGTCGGAACATGCCTGCCCTATATTTACTTGCACGCCCATGCAGTGTGTATTCAAGTCCTTTATTGTAATTCTCATTAAATATTTCCACTTAATTTATTCCGTCATACTTAAGGTTTGCCGTTGTGGGCGGGGTCCCACCAAACCGCTTTGATAACCTTTTAAGGGTTGGTTTTAGAGAGCTTGTTGTATTTTTACCAAGGCCATATAGATCACCGATTCTTTAAAAGTATTCGAACTGTCTTTGTTATTTTTGGAATTTTATGAAGAATTACTTTCTTTTGCTGAATTTAAAATGTTCTAAAATTCTACATTGTTTTGCATACTTATTGTATAATTTGATAAGAATATCTTTAGAAATTTTTGGTAGCACTCAAATGTTTTATTAATTTTGTTTGTAATTCACGAAAATCTCTGAATTTGTTTATTTCCTTTTCAATTGACTAAATAAATAGCCTTGTAAATTGACAACGTAAACCCCCCGAATCTTCACAATGACAGTATCTTATCAAGAAATCAATTGTTCGTGCCCAAACATTCTTATCAACTGTATTATCAATTCCCCTACGTCAGACAGATCTACAAACATATGTAGTACTCTACTTACAAATCATCACGTGTTCACGCAATTTTATAAACATTTTGATTTAAAATAAACGTGTTTTTTGATAGTGCTGTTCGTGTATTAAAATGGCCATTTTGGATACTTTGCAGTTGACGAATCAAGTGGAAAAGTTGGCGCAAGTCAGCCGGGATCTTCGGAGGAAGCATAAGCAGATACAAAATCAGGTCAGTTGGTTATCATTCATGCTCTAAGTGTTGATTTACATTGGATCAGTAACTGGCATCCGTGGCTGGAGAGCAGACGGTCTCGAACTTTTTTCGGGAATTTTATGGTAGCACTGTTATTTCATATACTACAGTGCTTGGTAGTTTACGGTGTTGGGTCAGTACTGACATGACTCGAATTTAAAGTCAGTGTCTTACTCAATGTTTATCAGCCCTAATGTCCATATTTAGTAAAGTCGCTTATATAATTTTTGTCTGTAATTAATTGGTCTGCATTGATACACCAGTAGTATACTTTAATAACACCGAACGGGAGCACTTGGTCAATTGGATTGTACATTGCTTAACCGACTTCAAAGGATTAGGTTCTCAATTCAACCGATCCTCGATTTCAAACATTATATATGTCATCGATAGGGTATAGATCCCTCAGAGGTGGTCCCATATAAATTTCATTAGAGAAGGTTCATTTTTATATCTATGTGTTATCATTTATTTATTTTTAAATAAAATTCTAATTTAAACGAAGTCCGAATTGTGGCTTTATCTCGCATAATTTTAATTGACACCTCGGTTTTTGGCGAGTTTAAACAATTTATTGTTATTATTTCATCCATAATTTCCTAAATATATTTTAACTTAACTGTTAATGTACTGTAATTGTCTATTTTATTGTAATCTTAATGTCTCTATATAAGTTGTCGTCTGAGATTTCGCAGAATGGCTAGGATGGACTAAATCTTACTAATCGTAAGTTTTTTTCCGAATCCTTTTGCGGACTTCTATTATGAACGGTTTAGGGATTAAGTTGTCCCACAAAATATGACGTAAGACTAGTAGTTATGTTCGAAATGTCATATTGATGTGAGGGCCGAGTCTGGCATTAAGCCTGACTTATGTGAGGGTGCCCTTTATGTAATAGGTCTGAATATATTTTGAAAAAATGCGTCATATATGTATTTAACTAAATAGATATTGTGTAATTTCTAACTCTGAGCTTAGGTATTGAATAAATGTCTATGTAAATGTGTGTAACTTAAAAATGACTTGACGAAAATAAGTTAATAACCTACGAAAATATTTATAAAAAAATTTAATTGTAGTTATTTACTTAAAAACATCGCAGCTTACAATTTTAGAGCTAAAACTATATTCAACTAGCGACCAGCCCGGGCTTCGAACGGCTAAGTTTTAAATATTTCAAATCTTTAAATTCCTCGGATTTCTCTACTACAATATGCATGTATTAAACATATAAACCTTCTTATTAAGTAACTATCTATTGCTGAAAATTGAAACATTAAATCCGTTGCGTAAAAATATCTAAGCGTACTAACAGCAGGAGAGACTTAGTTCTGTCCTCCGCGACTTTGTTCGCGTGTTTTAGTTTCAACGGTTTTTCATTTTTGAAACATTTTTCATTTATGCTCCGCTCCTATATGTCGTAGCGTGATGTTATATAGCCTATAGCCTTCCTCAATGAACGGACTATCCAATACAAAAATAATTTTTCAATTCGAACCAGTAGTTCCTGAGATTAGCGCATTCAAACAAACAAACAAACTCGTCAGCTTTATAATATAAGTATAGATTTATATTTAGATTAACAACAACTGTGTTGTGGCTGGTTGGAGACAGTACATCATTATATTATACTAGTTTTACTTTACACGCTATAGCAAAGTTATTAACCTTTAAAAACTGTAATATAGCTGAAGTTGAAACAACGTTAATCATAGTTTATGATAAGATTGTTCTAAGTTAGTTGAAAGCACATATTTGCGGAGTAACTCAACCTACGAAGTCTTTAATAAACCCTCCCTAATACAGAAGTATAGACTACACCATATTATAATGTCTTGACCTGTAAGAATCTCTGTATTCTGACATAATAAAGGTATTATTTCATTAAATGTTTTGTTGAAATTAACAGATAAACGTGTAAAATTGTGTATATTTAAGGCCAAGTCAGTACGTAAGTCGTATTGACTTACGTACGTTCTATAAGATGTTAAATAGTTACATTAATGGCCTTATTAATAAAAAGCTTAACAACGGATTAACAGATTCTAATTTTAAATTCTCTATAGAAAAATTTAATATAGAATCTGCTAAGTAATCGCTAATCGCAGTCGAGATTTTTATTAATAAGGCCACAAGAGGTTTAATTTAAAATATTAAAGAATATATTAATTTACGTAGAATGAACGTCATTAGACGCTAATTAAAACCTAGCTTAAAACAATTTCCTTTAGACATCTTAAAGTGGAGTACATTTTCTTTGATAAAGGATCTGTTGAAACTTTAACTTTTAATTGATGTTGCCGATTTTAACTTCATTTTATTATTCTACTAGCTGTCCCCCGCGACTTTTAGTATATATATGACGACCTACGTGGTCGAGTGGCGTACACACCGGTCTTCAAGGTTTCGCTATCTCTGAGGTCCCGGGTTTGATCCCCGGACGGATCAATGTAGAAATCCAGTTCCAGGGTCTGATTGTACCTACCTACGCTGACTCTGATTCTATAACACAAGTACTTTACATACTTACTTTGGGTTCAGAGCAATGTATGTGATGTTGTCCACATTAATTAATTTATTTATATTACCTATGTCGCAGAACTCACAGTGCTTATCAGTTTGTCCATCTAACGAACCAACAACCAACGTTTGACCCAACATTCGCGACGTAATTTAATTAAATTCTACAATGTGTACAAAAAAGTTGGTCGCACATCCCTTTGTTCATAAAACAAACATGTGTCCGCAAACAGGAATCAACCCTTTGTCTCATCAACAGGGCTTTGCTTTGCACCACAAAAATCGTGTTTAAAATATTCGATAACCTAAGCTTCCGTAGTATGAATATTTTCTTCCATTAAACCATGGAAAATGAACTTTAATGCTTTGACATAAATGCTCTCAATATTTGAAGTTCCACTGATGTTTGGTCGACTATAATGGTGCCGAGATTTAAATATTACAATATTTATGTCGCATGTTTAGTCTCTACTGTGTTTTATGGTCATAAATATCTGTAGAAGATTTGATAGAAGTATGATAAAAAACAAAAAGTGTTTCTTGAACCACAAATAATTTTAAGACTATAAACTATATTTTTTAATCTATTGGGGATCATTATTTTCCCCACTTGTCACTCTGCAGGACAAGGACAATGGTCTCTGTTAGGTTATTTTTCCATTTTCTTCTTCCTAACCTGCGAACTGATTTCACTCCTTTGAATAATAATATTCCCTTATTTTTCTCTAGACTAGATTATTATCGGAATGTCTTTCTAGAGGTCTCGATGTATTTCTGTTAAGGTTTGATTATTTGATGTTGAATTTGATACTAAGTACGGTTTAATAAATTTTAAATGTATTACTTAGCTCTATTAATAATCTAAGCCCCACGATATATTAAAACAGTGTGAGATGCACGTAGTTTAATATTTATTACGCAATATCTGACTCTATGTGATGGGCCACCGCAGTTTAAAACATGCATGTGTCTGCCGCAGAAGGATCGTGTTTGTGCATTAATATTCCATGAAAATTTAATGCACCGGGGTGATGTAGTAGGTGCCTCTATGCGTTGGTAAAGAGACACTTCTCTATTTTTTTGGTTTATGAAAATGTCGTGCTATAATTACTTTTGATATGCTTCAATTAAGATGTTGCCTTTTAGTAGGTTTGTTGTAGGTGTATAAAAATAGTGAACAATTTAAACGTTTATGAATAACAAATAGCACGCAATTAATCCCGGGTTCGATCCACGGACGGGTCAATGTAGAAAACCACTTTTCTACATTGTCTCGGGTCTGGGTGTTTGTGGTACCTTCGTTGTCTCCGATTCCATAACACAAGTGCGTTAGCTACTTTGGATTCCGAATGTATGTATGAATGTATGTCACGTTCTCCACATTTTATTACTTGATTAATAAAACAGATTGGCCCATTTTTTATCTGAGCATTTTTTTACATTTTTCGGGACGGTATCCACAATCAAATTTTCATTTGTAGACCTCTCGTCTACATTTACATAATCATAGGATATAGTAAAACATTCAAAATAATTTAACGTACAACATGCCATACTTAAAGAAAAGGCCAGTATTAATAGTTAAAACTTACACATTTTCTCATAATAATTTAAGTTTATGGCACATGATGTGCTAGCGTATACACCACATTCCCGGATGGGCCATTCACATGCAATATTCATTAGTATACTTACATGAAATCGCCTTTCGGCTTAGTGCTGTACAGTGTATGAGTTTCATGTTTTGGTCAGTTGCATTGAAAAGAGATTAAAAAGTTTGACCCAATTCGCGTTATCCGATTCCCATACAAGACGTATGCATATGTATGTTTGGTTGATACCTAGATTCTGATCCAGGTTTGAACGGTTTTTTATGCAGTATTTCAGATGTTTTAAGCTGATATGACATACGTAACTATCGTGGTTTTTTTTATTACCATTTCTGTCCTACTGCAAGGCAAAGGCCTCCCCATCCTTCTCTCTGATTATGACTGTGCTAAAACTATTTTTATCGAAGGAGTCCAGTTCGTCTCGCCATCTACGTCTAGGCCTACCGCGATGCCTGAGAGTTATGTTGAATGATTTGAACTAGTTTTTAGTTCTGTAATTTGCTATTATTTTTGGTATATATATAGAATAGATGCTTCTCTTTTCAGAAAATCTTTTTATTAGAATTTATTATTGTGAACGAACATTTTCCTTAAATAATCCGATATGCTTATCAAATAACAGGTTTTGTACATTGTGCACCGGCGTGAGACGTATTGCCCTCATTTTCAATTCTGTCAACGTGTAGCAATACTCGATATTAATACTTTGCGCTAATGTTGTGTTTCGATATACCTTTATGAAAAAAATCGATACAATTCTTATGGATCTGATATTTCTTTAGCTGCATTTTGGTATTTTCTAAGTTGATAGCGCGCGGTGGATTTCCTAATAATGTTTATGTTTCACAATTATGTCAGTCTTGTTGTTAGATAGGAAATTATTTTCTTTCAAGCCATTCTATTTGTTGTTCAGTATTAACTTGTTTTTACTTGCATCTTTAACCTCAAAATGTCTGTTAAGAAAATCGCTGCACATTATGAATTCTAATGATAGTTAATTTGTTAATTTACCATTGATTAAGCGTGCGGTGTTGAATGTCTAGCAAACTAGAAGAATTCTTCTTCTTCTTCTGGTTTTTTTTTCATTTTATTTGGAGTCAGCGCACCGACTTCTCCTTCCATTCAACCCTATTATCATTCACAGATTGTTCTGTGTGGATATCATTGTTATAACTTATTATTTAAGTAATTAAACCTCAAATGATAATGTAACTACATCTGTCTGTTATTCACCGGGAACACACATCCAATTTTCATTAAAGTAGGTACAATTTATTTTGTACTCCAAGAAGGACATGCTTACTTTCTTCTGCGAAAAACAACATCCACGCGGCTGGCGCCGCGGACGAACTCTTTTCATGTCATATACCCTCTTTTAAGTCTTGTCTATCTATATGTTCCAGCTTCATCCAAATAGTTGCGATCGAGGGGTAACTCTAGTTGAAAGCTTTATGTCTCAAAAACCTGAGGTATGTACCTTTGTGCTGTGACTTTTGGGGCTAAGCAGAACCATTTAACTGGCGTTGGTGTTTCATGGACTAACATTGAGTTTGTGGTGTGAAAATGAGTCCTGATTTGCTAGAGTGAGCTTTTTAGGTACGTTAACCCCGGTTTCTGAACGGCTGATTAATGTTTTGTCAAATCTACTGATCGCTGCTGCGATTGGTTTTTGAACCACAAGACTAACAACCGATCACATCGCTTAAAATGAGACTTGACAGGCGATTAACAAATTTTTGTGTTTATCAACTTTTCAGAAACCAGGGGTAAATACTGTGGTATGGTTTGAAGTAATGTTTATTTTGATCGGTTCTTAAATTATTATTGTGAAATCTTTTTAAAGTGTTGAAAAGATGTAAGGCCTAAAAGGTTTTTGAAGTTAACATATTATACCTATCTAAACATCATTGCAATGCTGACTGTATCTTGGTTTATTCGTTTGCAAGGGATACATTAAAAGCTTTTGTATTCAACATAATATCAATGATTCACATTAACTTGATCATGTATGAATTTGTTGACCAGTCAAACTTTTCCCGGATATATTCAAAATGCCAGTATTATTTTCTTATTTATGTAATCTCTCATATTTGCCATTTTAGGACGTGTTTCTCATTAAATGTGTCGTTATCTTAGATCCATGATTTTTGTTTAAAACGTCTAGTTCTTGTCCTTATGTTTACTGCTTATGTAAAAAGAAGCCTACTATCATGGGTCAGGGTCTGATATGGGATTAATTTTATTTTATATAAAAAAATCTCAAATGATCTATATTCACGTTCATCAATAATTCGAATCTCATGGGATTATGGTATATAAACCGGTTAAGTGTGAGTCTGACTTGCGCACCGAGGGTTCCGTACAAATTTTACTGATCGTCCGGGTTAATTCTGAAAAAAATTGTTGTAAAATTCTCTCTCATCGCCGCATGACACTATCAGATTTCTAACTGTAAATATTAGTTTGCGATCCCAAAAACCTATTTTTTATGTAACAAAACTAAAAAATAACAATTTTCGGATTTTTGGAGCTTGATCATCGTGATACCACCACGCGTTTCTGAGTAAACAAAACTTGACGGACAGATCAAGTGATCCTATTAGGGCTTTTAAGGTACGAAACCCTAAAAACCAACGTTTTTAACAAAATTGTACCGGCTCTAAGGGGATATACTTAATTATGATAATCCTCTTAAATAAATTATTATGGTTCGTTATAGAACATTTCGCTACTGAAAGAAGCTTGATTTTAATCTTGGAATGATTTTATTATAATTTGTGCATGACTTAATTCTCAATTAATTAATTATTATACGTACATTCATTCAAAAAATTTAAGATATACCGCGGTATTTTCCATTTATCTCTGAGAAGAAATGTCGAAACTTAAAATAATATTATATTCTATCATACATCGTCGGGCTATTTGGCCTCACCGTCTGGAACGCTTATTCTAGGTTACGGCTCTGAATACTAAGTAGGGAGCGAGTAAGTAGCGATTCTACTCATATTTCATAAAAGATACCAATTTATTGATTTCTGCGGTGTTCGAGTCGACGAATGTTCTCGAATATTGAAATCAACAGTTAGGCTCGTTTTAGAATTTTCTTTCGTAGGTATAAAAACTACTATTTAAAAAAATATGTTTTTTTTTTATCATCTGACGTGCCATCATTTTGTCACAGAAAATTAAACAGCAGGATAATAACTTGTCTCTGCTAATTAAGTCTTATACGTTATTATATCCTCAGAATACAGATTGGTAAATTCTTCAATGTTCCTAATATTGAAGTTTAATCGAAGGAGGGATAGTATCTGAAAAAAAGACAATTGCAGAACCAAACTACGTCTTTTATTCTAGGTATTTCCTAGAGAAATGTGAGACAGTTATTTTAACCGCCTTGTTCTTATTTCAGATGCGTTTAGTCTGCGAAGAGCGCTCAGAGCTGACGGCCATAGTACAGTCGCAGCAGAGGGACATCGCCGCGCTACAGCAAGATAGCGCACAAAACAAGGTGAAACTGTTGTATCAAACTTTTAAGTGTTAAAAGAAGTGATAAGCAGTCCAAACATGCGTACCTTTGTCCTGGTGACATTGGAAGCTAAAGCAAGTTACATGAGAAAATTCTTGGCAAAAAAACATCGCATCGATCTTTCCAATGTAAATCCTGCCATATGACATTCTGCACAAAAGTAACACCTGACAGTATATCAAATAATTTTTGCAGTCGCATCAATAGTTTCGAAGATTACCTTATACAAACAAACCAACAACTTTACTTCTTCTTTATAATATTAGTGTAGATTGTTAAAATCAGTAGTTTGGTCGTACAGAAGTGCCCCACGTGCGGCGTGGTGACCCCCGAGGGCGCGGACGAGGACTCGCAGTCGTCGCGGCCGACGTTCAGCGTGCGCGAGCTGCGCGCCATCCTGCACGAGCGCAACGAGCTCAAGCTCAAGCTCAGCCGCGCCGAGGACCAGCTGCGCGCGCTGCAGCACGACGCGCCGCCCGACAGGTGCGACACGAGCACGGGCTCAGCTACCACCCTTGCATACCCCAATCAGACGTTAACTCGATTATCTGTCCCTAGAAAAGGGGTACAAGACTCACCCCCGGTTTCTGAAGGCTGATCAACTTAATATGTTGTCAAATCAACTGATCACGATGATGATTGGTTACACAAAGGACTAACAACCAATCACAGCGCTAACATGAAGTTTGACAGTTGAACAGTTTAACTTTTGTGTTGCCTTTCAGAACCCGGGGGGCTAGGTTTACGTTCTGACATGCTTTGCAAAGCAAGAGAGTGTAACAAGACTTACTTTTTCCCTTCTAATATATCTCAAATATATTACCACTTAAATATAATTTGATAACAAATCGTTTAAAACTCAAACTGACAATGACCTTTAACCTTCTTGATTCTAGTGGTTCAGACACCTCACCCTCAGTGAGCACGGCGGCACCTGAGGAAGAAGAGGCTCCGGTCCAGGGTCCTCTACCCGCGGAACCTGACGACGCGCCGTGGAAGCGGAACAGTGGCATCAGGAAGTTGTGAGTAACACCATATGAGAATACTTAAACCCTGTAGATAGAGGGCAAACAGACCGAGGTTTCTGAAAAGCTGATCAGCAGGAAATGAAAATCCCGCACCAATAATTATTATATTGCTATCACGCGAGTCACTCAAGTGAGGTGATGTGATTGGTTGTTACTTTTTTCGTCAGATGACAATCGATTTACTTGCTTTTGAGAAACCGGGGGTTAGATTATTATTTACCTAGGAATTGGTGCTGCCAGGAAACAAATTTTGTGGGTTGCCATATAATAACCTGAATCTAATTACCTGAAAACTTTGTACATAGCTAGAAAGTATTGGGTTGTTTTTTATCTGGGAAATGTTTTAAAGTTTTTGTATGGGAGTATTTTTGGGTTGCCGTATTATAAGAATTGCAAGTATTGGGAATAATTACACTGAGTGTTAAGATACTAATGTTATTGCAAATATGTTTTTAATTGTTCTCGCACTTCTTCGGAACTAATAGGACTGTATATAATACCTCTAAATATCACTTGTGTAAATAATGTAGCACACTCCCAAACATCCTTACAATGTGGTCAATGGTATAAACTATAATACATGAATAACTAACTTGGTGATGGTTTGTAGTTAACTAAAACTACCTGAATAACAGATATGGATGCATGAAGTATGGGAAAGGGCGCATGCAACTAAACTCGGAATAAAATATAACAAATGATGTATGAATGCAAATAGGGGAAAGCATGAAAAATTTGGACTTCATGCAACTGCTCGTCTAGTAGTATATAGCTCTATAGAACGACTGAGGGTTACCGTTAGTGCGCTCACCAGTTGGCGCCACTGGCGCGTCAGCTGTCAAAGCCCACCAACAAACTATTGAATGACCTCGCGTGTGACTAGCGCCCCTGGCGGCGAAATTAATAACGGTAGCCCTCATTGGATACTGTATTGGATACTTATAAGCTGTTTTGGACATGGAAAAGAGATATAAAGAGATAGTCAAAGAGTAGAAGATCACGATATTCCTTCTCTTTCTCACTTGTAGGCAGCCTGGAGTTCACTCTACATTTATTCTACCTGGGACGTGCTAAATTGTTGTATATTTAAAATAGTGTAGCTACAAAACAAAACTGTTTAAATATGTCACAGAAACATTTTTCAAATGTAAAAAAAAAGTTTGTTTAGTAACTTTCGTAAGAAATCCAAACCAGTATTTTACAGAAAATAGAAAATATGTGTGAGATTAAGATTAAAATTTAGATGCAAAGCATTGAACACTGTTTTGTAGCCACAAAAAATCCCTGTGAAATTTTACTTTGTGTGGTATTTTATAACACATCTGCTACACAACCTGATGAAGTTGTAGATAGATATTACGGTGTATGTTCTATTATTTACAAAAAAAATATATTACTTCACTTGTATAGAAGAGCACTTAACTGGTATCGGATTACTAATGGATTATACACTTTCAAGAGCATGGTACACAAAAGGCGGTATTAATGGCTGAAAACGATTTCATTCTTAACAATCTTTTAATGGGCGTTACGAATGTAGTCCCGCCTTTAACCCCGCCCCTCGCTCCGCCTTTTGTGTGTCACGTGATTGAAAGCAAGACAAATGTACTTTTCTCTTTATCTTGCGTCCAACCCCTAACCTACACTAGCTTACATTTGGTTCTGGTACATTTTTCATATATTTTTGTAAGAGCATGACTTGAGAAATAGCGATAAGTGGGTATTTATTCAAAATTTATTTGTTTTAGGTGTTTTTTTGTTTAATTAAACTATGGGAAATGCCACCAGGGCCGAAAGAGATGGCACACTGTGTTGCATGTGTTGACATACGACACGTTACACTTGACATGGACGCTTCACGCTTGACCACTTATCCCCTCCTTTTTCCTATATTTGTTTAAACCACTCACATCTTTATATGTCCAGCACTTTTCATTTTATGTTTGGTTTTTATACATTCTTGCTAACGAATGTACGGTCAGCATAAACATTTTTGCACATTTTTTTATATTTTTAAATTAAATATTTATTAGTATTTTTCTGTGCTGTAGATTAATGCTAATTATATCTATTTTATAAAAATATAAGAGTTTTGTTTTTTATTATATATTTTTTTAAGTTTTATATTTCAATACAATTTTAATTTTCTTAATATTTATCTAATTGATAACTTAATCTTATAAAATTAAAAAACTATAAAAAACAACCCGTATTTACAAAAAAAAACTGGGTTTAACTTTACCTTCAACTGAGTTAATACAAAAGTAACATTAACCAGTGACATAAAGACCATATTTTATATAAAAATAATTATTATTTTTTCCTACAATCTGCCCATTATACCCCCCTTTTATGTTACACCCTATATGTTATATCGGGTAGGTTCCGCCTGGCGCTGACGTCGAGAAGCGAGGGGCGTCGCTCGCCGCCGCCGCGAATCTCTTTCGGCCCTTGGTATTGAAGATGTGTTGTGATCGGTATGTTAAGGTTGCAGGGGTGGGAAGGGTGCTGACGATTGAGAAAATCAAAATTAACTTAAACTTAACATTCTGAACACTACCGAGATTATTTAATTTAACTAAAACGACTTCTGAAATAAGGAATTTGATCCTTGTGTCGCGGGTGCGTTGATCCTTGTGTCGTTTTACAAACATTCAATTCTTTTTGCACAAAGAACACCCACACTTGAAACTGTGGGGATGGAAACCGCAGTAATGCGCATAGTGGTAATTGGCGTGGTGACCTATACCACTCGGCTATCCGTGCTGTAAAAATATTCAAAGTTCATAGGAAATTCACTTATACCTAAGTGGAACCAAGTGATCTTTCAAGAGATGATTCATATTGATAGAATATCTGTCTCTTATAAATAAAAATCCCCTAAAGACTAATTAATGATGGTTTAGAAAGCCCTCCGAAACAATGAAATACTTACGGACGGGCGCGTGCGCAGCTTTTGTCTTTGTGACGTCATTTTGAGCAATCTCTTCTCACAGTCTAATTGCAAATCACAATTCTCTTTACTGCGGTTGTAAGTGTTTATACATAGTCCTTTTACCTGTCAATCGTCAGTGCCTTTCCGAGTGTCCCCTGAATGTCAGACATTTGGTACACCGGTCTACAGAGTCAGGACTCTTCCCCAGAGATAGCTTTTTAGCGTCACAGACACGACTAAAAAAAACTTAAATATTTATGAATGATGTCAATTTCAGAATTTTGGCTACCAACGAAACATCTAAAATTAGCTTTTTTGATGATATTCTCACGTTATGTGGCGTTGAAAGGTTATCGGAAAACATAACAGGAATATTATTTCATTTTTTTTTGCATTCACTTAGATACACTGCTTATACACACACAAGTAGATAGATTATTTACAGGTTAACAGTGCCCGAAAACGCCGTGTGGTAAACACGGACATTTCGGGCATTATTACATATAAAATTCCGTGCAAAACTCCATGTAGGTTTTATTTGCTTAGCCAAACAAACAAACGAGTGGAAGGACTAAAATGTTACATTGAAGTAGTTATAAGATAATATAGTTTTAAGCATTCGTTACAATACACATAGGATTTAATATGTCTCAAATGGTATAATTATGTTAAAATGACTAGACCTTGTCCTACAATATAAGAATGTGTAAGTAATTGTGGTTTGATGGCGTCCGCAGTTTTCGCAAGCTCTTTGTTGAGTCTGATCTCGCCGTGGGCGGGTTCCCGCGGCGGCCGCTGTCGTCGCTGGCGCGGGGCGGGGCCGCCAGCGCCGGGCGCGCGCCCGCCGCAGGTGCCTCCGCCCCCGCGTAGGCACTCGCTGCCCGCCGCCCCGCCCGCACACCCGCCCGCACCCCGCACCCCGCCGCCCTCGCGCCGCGACCTCCGCCAGGAGCTGCAAGACCTCGACCTCGGCACCCAGGAGTTCCACAGCTGGCTCGGACACAAGTTCGAAGATAACCACGAACACGACGACAGGTTTGACCACGACATTCCCCTGCAGCGATCCATATCACTCGACCGCGGCGTCGACATATTTCATCACTTAAAAGCTTTAGGTTCTAATTGCTCGAGCAGCGTTGGCTCCCTGTGGACGATAGACTCCGACGGACGGGACAGTTTGGCCGCAGACCGGTGCAAGAGTTTAGAAGATATCCCCACTTCTCCGTATAGAGTGAGAAGCAGGCGTGCATCTTTCGGTGTTGAAACGTTCTCAGAACGTGATCTAGCGATGGCGGTATTGAACGAGAGTTATAAGGGTCTGGCCTCGAGCAGCGGGAGCATATCCCCTCAAATAAAGAAACTGCAAAGATGTTTCACATTTTCGGGGACCATTGACAGTATTAAAGACGATAGAGGTTCGATAGATAATTTGAAAGTTAAAAGAGTTAGGTCGAAGTTGAAACTGGTGATTCCAAATATGACCGACACCAACAGTTGTCCACTATCGCCAGAAATCAGAAGGTTAAGAAACTTCGCCTTCAAGGATTTGGCCGACGACGTTGGGAACAGAATGTCTGATGATGAGGACCAAGGTTTGGAAGTACAGGAGCCGGTTTACAGGAGCATATCTGTCGAGTGGACCCAAGGGGAAAACCAGAGGAAGATTGGTTTCCAAACCAAGAATGACTTGAGAAAAGCAGTTTTAGTAAGACAGGAGTTTAAGAGCTCTGAGAGTCTCAGTGGTAGGCATCGAAGCACATTAGAACTTGCCGAGTCAAAAGCTAAAGGAATACAACGACACTCAACCCTTGGAAAGTCAAAAAGACATGTCTCGATTGTAAGCAACACTGATCGTTTGACCGTGCCCTCTATAATTATATCCCGCGCGGATACGAACACCAGTGTTGCCAATATATCAAATACTTCCAATTACGTAGAAATAGGTAGAAATTGTGATTGTCGAATATGTACGAAGGATAGTGGAAGATGTCTCGTTAAGAATGTATTGAGTAAATTGTTTGTTAAACTCCTTTTTTGTAGACAGTACAGTAGGAAGTACTATTGGGACGAGAATAATAATTTGAAAGCTAACGAAATGTACAATTGTATAATGCAAATACTGAAGTTGTTGTTTGGATTGTGGTTGAGGCATCATGATCATAAAACAGGATGATATCATCCAATATTTACTTCGGTGTATGGTATTTTTCTCGATAATATCGCCTACTTTCGTTTTCTAATCGAGTAACATGAGTTTTTAAATCGATTAGATTTTGACAGAATAGAAATCGGGGACCTCTATTATGAAACATGAGCCTCAACAAGGTGAAGCACAAAATGCACTCTTTTAATGGTTATTTTCTTAATATCTAATCGGCATAGAACAGTCTAAATTATGCTGTAAAATCTGTACAATGAGGTTTACTTTCAAATATTTAAAGAAAGTCTTGACATACTTTTGACGTTACTACATAAGATGCAAAATAGTTCTATATTGAAAAGTTATTAAGCAAATAATGATAAAGAAGTACAGAGATCGTGAGTTACGGAACCAACGAAGTTAATTAGCAATATTAAACCTTATTTGTAAAGCAACAGAGCACTATTTAACATTGGATGGTATTGTCTTATGAGCGATATAAATATGTTATAGTGTTGTTCGATGTATACATTTAGCTGCTTAACATAATGTCGTAAGTTGTCTAAAGCCGGAGTGTTTTTGGTTGATTAAAATTCAGAAAAGCAAAATTTACAAAAACTTGAAACATAACGTTGTGTTTTCTGTCTGAACGAAAAAGAAGAATCGTGCATTTGAAGGGTTATGTTAAAGAAAAAATCAATATTATAATTTCTCAATCTGGTTTTTAGTTAACTAAAAACACCCCTGTCGTGTTTTAGTTATCATTTGAACTTTACAATGTTTTCGATCATAAAAACGTTTGCCTCTGTGATTTCTTTTCTTAATGTTTATGACAGATATTACACTAGATACTTTAGTTAATAATGTTAGTTTGGGGCTAGAATTTTCAAGAATTCGCTATGGACTTCAAATTGACCACTTAGTCCGGTGAAGGAGTCAAATCTTGCGTTCAGGCTAACTGCGGTAGAAATATATATAAAAAAAAAACAAGTTGTAAGTAGGAAATTAATTTATTCATGCAGCTAATTTATATGGACGTTGACATATCCATTCATTCTCGAATACAAAAAATATCTTCCTCTTACAAATTCGTTGCTAAATCAAGTGTGACAATCTGTCTAGTGTAATATACGTCATATCTTCATCTATACATAGCATCATTAAATTTATATTCTAGCTAGATTAATCTAGGCAATTTCGTGAGATTGTTATGAATCTTTGTGATCGGCTGAACAAAGTACGTGTCAATTTCTGAGACGCCTGCAAAGGCCTTTGTTAAACGTTGAGGGTACAATACGGGACAAAAAAAATGTATCGCATCGAAATATAATTTATAAACTTTTGTCCAACCTTGCCTTAGAGGGGCAGAAATGTATAAATTATATTTTTAAGATGTTGTCATTGCAAATAGTGATCCCGAATTGCTCTCTCGTTTTGGAATATTTCTCGAGTGAGTGACTGAAATTGTGTTATGACTTGAAACTTGTCTATACCTACATATTATTATATGCGGAATTGCAGTGTTATTCTTAATTGTTGTGTCGAAGGCTACTTTCTATCATAGACTGCCAAATCGTAAAAAGCTGCGATTATCACTGCCCCCTAGACAAGTGGACATTTCGACAAGCGATAACGCTGATCGTTCAAATGTATGGAAGTGACAAGTCCAAGTCGCGTGACCTCTCGAAACGAAATGTAATTTCCATACATTTAATGTCGTTTAAGCGTTTTTATCGTTAACGCTCGTCGAAATGCCACTTGTCTATGGAGGCTGATTGATTACATATTAATATTGTAAAACTACCATTTCCAGTGTCTATGGTAGAATTTCTGTCTATATTTCTGAATTACTTATAATCTGTACTATTATAAAATAGGACATGTATCTATACATTTTATTCGTGTAAGTGAGTGCCATCAATTTTGGTAGTTAATTTAAAGGCCAATCATAACATATCCTAATGGTCTTCGTAAATAGGCTACGTAAATTTTGTATTCGCTTCGTACACTCTTGGCCAAATTTATTATGCACCTTTCATCGTGCACTTCGGGCCAAAGAAATGGTAAACCGTTTCTTTTTTAATATTTGTTTATATGTAGACCATCAGTATTTTCGCTCTTGGCCTAAATATGTTTTATTGTATTGACTTTATTGATATTAATATTACTTTTACTTTCATATTAAAAGTATTAAGTTACCAAATAAAAATAGCCTAATCTTGAATAGGTTTGGGGTCGTTTTCGAGTTTAGCAGTATGGTTCCACAAACATTTATATACTCAAAATGTTTCTGGTTCTCAAATCGACAATTTGTGATATCTACTGCCACATAACTGCTGCTATAGATTTTATGGTGCTATACTTAGCGTCGCTTCAGCTTCAGCAATTCCATAAAGTGTGAAACACAGACAAACAAAATAGCATATTAAGCTACGTCACAAATAACTGCTATTCTGCTACTCGAAAACCGACTGGTATTTATTTCACTAGATAATACAAATTTAGCACATCGACAATAAGACGGAGTAACACAGTTGAGAAATTCTAGTAATTAATAGAATTAACAGTTAAAGTTTGACAGTAATAGTGAACAGTTAGTTTAGAAATGAACCTGAGAGTGTAATTGTGAGATAATTCTTATAGTTATACGAGTAAATGTTAGATTTCGGTTATGTTTGGAGACAGTCTTTCAATTAAAGATATGATTTTATTGATTCATAGTGAAAACAATTTTCGTGTAGAATAGACCAAATATATATGAAGGAAGGTATTAAAAAAAAAGGACAAAAGAAATCATACTGCTCTTTTTGTAAAAAAAACTTTTTTTGAAGCATTTATTATAATTAATTCAGACAAAAAAATAATTCCTAATAAAACTTATTTAATGATCATTTGAACTGCTGTCTCCCAAACATTATGGAAACTTTACCAGGCAGTAAATCAGTTAACAATTTAGTACGTGAAGTGCCTACAGGTCATCACAATAGAATCAATAAAATAGCAGTTTCTTAGTAGTTTGTAACGGTTATTTATATAAAAATAATATTGTGCTATTCAAATTGTGTGGGCAATTTTTATGGCCCCAAATGTAGACTATCATTCCGTAAGTTTAAGATGTCTATTCCTTGTTTTTTTTTTTTATTTCTAGTCACAGTACTACTGGATTAAATTTAGGGGTTGTTTACTGTGAATAAGGCCGATTTTGGCGGGAATTGTAATTCTGAAGCCATTTAATGTGAAGTAAAATAGTAATTTTACTTTTTGTTTTAATGTATCTGTTTGAGTAGTATTAAGTTTAACGTAAGGTTTTGTGCTGGTACACTATTTATTATTAAATTCTTACAATTCTCGCCAAAGTTGTTCTTACTATGAGTTTTGGACACTTTTCTTGGGTTTCAGGGAACACGGGTGTGGACTGCGCCCAACTGACTAACTTCCTTATTCGTGTTATCACGTAGTGAATATGTGTTATAAAGACATTGGTACCTAATTTAATAATGTAATATTTATAAGTTGACAGTGTCAAAATAATTATATCATCTGTTTATATTGTGTTATGTGTTTTATTTGTTAATTAATGAGAAACTCCTATTTCAGTGACCCACCCATATTGGAGCCATTAAAAGGCTTTTAACAGAATTTAATAGAGATTTTTATAAAAATAGTTATATTTTAGTAATAACTTAATAAATTGAAGTGTGCATGTACTCAAATGTATAATACCGTATTGAACATTATACTGCGTTCGCAATTTATATGCCAAACAGGTAAACAGACACAAGTTTTAGGAAAAACAACTGTAATGTTTAGTGCAGTTTGCGCTTCATAATCAATCTAAAATTAACTTTATTTACACTTGCATAAAGTTGATGTTTGTATGAGAAAATAACATCAATTGGCACGGGAATTAAATAAACTATACTTAAGCGTTTACACTGAGGGACCAAACTGCTAATAGTATTATAATATATATAATAGGCATGTTTCCTATTTTTTTTTTAATGTCCGTCTTGTAGATTAATGAATTTTATTGGACACGTATTTTTTCTTTTTTCCTGCAAACAAAAAATGATCAAAATACAGAGAACGGAAATTACGCGTGACGTCACTCCTCGCTACGATTTTTAGCGAGGCGTGGCGTCATAAGCCCCCACTCCGAAACTTTAAAGCGGTGTATCTTTGTATTTTTTTATTGTTTTGATAAAAGAAAAAATACGTGTCTAATATTTTTTTATTATCTAACTGACGGACTAAATAAATTTTAACTTTTCATAACCAGGAAACATCCCTTTTATATATTATAATTAGTAATTTTATCTTTAGTTGTAAGGAAACATTATCTTAAAGTATTGTAAAAAACCGGCCAAGTGCGAGTCGGACTCGCGCACCGAGGGTTCCGTACACACCTGTAGGTATATAAGTAAAAGTTCACCCATCACTACGATCGAGTCATAGTTATGGTATGATAATTGCAAAATGAAAAAAAAAAAAAATCAGAAATATTTTTTTTTATATGATGTAACTAAAAATTTACGGTTTTCGCAATTTTTCCTTTATCTGTACTATAAGACGTTACTTCGTACCAAATTTCAAGATTCTGAGTTCACGGGAAGTACCCTGTAGGTTTTGATTCCCGTGCGAGTTTCGAAAATTTGCGGAATTTTGCGGCATAAACGGGAGTATCTTTTGATCGCGTTGACTTAGAAGTTTGATTTTTTCACAGCTCCAAGAGACCATAGACTTGAGTATTTGATATGAATTTCAGCTTGATACCTCCACGCGTTCCTGAGAAAAAAGGTCTTGACAGACAGACAGACAGACAGACAGACAGACGGACAACAAAGTGATCCTATAAGGGTTCCGTTTTTACCTTTTGAGGTACGGAACCCTAAAAAGGCTAGCCTACAGCTAAAACTCACCCCAGTATAACAAGGCAAGTTGAAAGTCAGTCGGAAACAAAAACAGCAATATATCAAGCGTAATCAACTTGTACGAACTCAATAAATTAATGACAGCGGTGATCAATTTGAGAGATACATTGGCGGGACCATGTCACTTTGACATAGCTTGTGTGTCGGCCATTTTTCATTTGTGAGGGGCCACGAAACAAGTCTTTTGATAGTGCCAGTCTGAAACCTATCTACTTGCTCGGTAGAGATTTTCAATGGCTGGCTCTCGTTTACTATAAAATATTCCTAAGTTTCAATACGTACTAAATATCTAGATAGTATGTCGATATATGGCACAGAAGAAAATTATAATGGTAGTATTTTTTAAAGTGTTAATACATACCTAAATACATATTTTACGTCATACCTACTTAATGTAATATTACCAATAATAATAATACTTAATCTAGAAAATACAAATCTTACTTCGCAGTTTTTATGGCCACACTGAAACGTCAAAGTTCCGTCAGCCAAAACTTATCCAAGCAAGTTTTTGCTGAAGCTTGCGAACATCGCTAACTCTCTTAGTTCCGAGATTTTTTTGATAAACATCTGCGGAGGCATTATAATAATTATGATTAATTGTTATGGCAAGTATATCTACGTACGTTTAAATAATCTAGCTAATGTCAGTGAACCTAGCCATTTTTACTGGCCAATTAGGTACATATGTATTTATGCACACAAAAGTGAGGTGCTTCACAGGACTCTGGACGATCGTTTTTACTGTCTTCCCAGGGAAGTGTCGTCACAGACGTCACATAGGTTATTGACCTATAAAATAAATGTAATACAAGTACATACCTATGTTTCTATACCAAAAACCACTTAATTAACCACCCGTGTATTTTTATTAAACTGACTACCAGCGAATCTTAAAAAAACTGTATAGCGGCTGAAGGAATCCTTATAAAATAATGTTAGTATGTACCTACATAATGGATTGAGATAATAAATTAAAGCCGAAGAGCTGATGATTTTGGGCCTTACCGTATCTAGATTCCCATTTTACAAACGACAATTTTTCCGTACTTTAAACGACCAACCAATTCTATTTCCCAATTTTGACGTCTTATCTTTTTATAGGCGTCCACCTGCGTAAATACTTTTTATAGTTAGGTACCTACTATCTTCTTAAATTCCATAGAACGCTGATAGGACACGTAGCTAATTTATATTACGAAGGCGTATATAATAATGCGTAAGTGATATATAGATAGGTACACAAATAAACACCCGTTAAAAAATCCATACATACTTATTTGTTTTTACCTGGGTGATATCTCTACTCTTTCACCGTCCCGGAGAAGACTGAGGCGCGAAGTATTTTTTCGTTTTTCGCAATAAATGACCCTACTTATTTGTGATACCTAAGGCCGTCGTGCACTAACTCTTGAGCAGTTAATTAGTGATCAACGTACATACACGAACTGCGCGAGATGTCAACCGCTCACGCGTTTCGTGCGCTTCCAGCCTGCTTGCTTTTTGTTTTATAAACCGCTCGAAGCAGTTGAACTGCTGCAAGCATTCCATGTGCGCTCATAGAAGTCTATAGTTCACCCCAAACTCGAAGCTTACAGCAGTCCGAATGCGTGCCTAAGTATAAACCTACAGCTTCTAAATAAATAAGCATCGTCTAGCTATCATGCATGCCAAACAAACCATACCTGCCTATTTGTTGTTTAGCGTCCATAGTAGTTTCGATAATGGTTTGCATTTCATATAACTTTAATAAGCAGATTTGATATTGAAATCAAGTTACATACGCAATCGACAGTGGCTGGTAATGCCTAGACTCGAGACATTTCAATTACCTAAGTACCTATCTAAAGTTATTTTTTTATATTTTAGTGTATATTTCAATATCTCTCGGTAGGTAATAGGTAATATTGCGTTTTTTCACGTTGTGAAAGTCACAATAAGTAGTTGACACAATAATTATATTTGTGTTCTTTATAGTACAATAATGGTTGACTGGAACCTATTTAGTGATACAAGTGACTAGGTCTTAAAGAAAAGATTACAACAATAAAAAATCTTAATACCTAAATTTTATTCTAGTCTAATTTTCTCTTATACCCGGTCCCTATAATTGAGAAACGACTCGTTTTGCTAACGGACGGTAGAATTTTCTTCGTTTTGCTTAAAAAATTCTACCGTCCGTAAAACGGACGAGACGAGACGTTTCTTGAATATAGGAACCGGCATTAGTTTACTGTCAAAGGAAGGTAGGTAGTACAAACCTACATAGTTATTAAGTATTCTATCCTAAACTAATTCGTAGCCATAATATTTTAGGTTCTACCTACTTACTTATGTCCTAACTAACTAATAGCTATTAGGATTGTTTATTTGGGCTTGCCTGTTGGTCTAGTGATCAGTGAACCTCACTGCTAAACCGGAGGTCGTGGGTTCTATTCCCACCCAGGACAAATCTTTGTGGGATGAGCATGATCATTTCAGTTCTGTGTCTGGGTAGAATTAAGCTCTAATATGTATGTATTTAGAAATATCTAGGTAAGTATGTTTATCAGTTGTCTGGTTACCAGAATACAGGCTCCGTCTATTTTGGGATCAGACGACCGTGTGCGTGTGTTGTCCCAAGATATTATATTTATTTTAGGTATACCTAAATATCCACATATAGATAGGGACCCTATCCTTTTGTCTCAAATGCGCTTTTCATAGTGAAAAAACCTCGCCAATATTACGCAATACCTACATCTGACTACATCGAAAATTCTCCCAAAATTACAACCACATTTCTAACCAAACAAAAAAAAACATTCAGCCTACGAATACCTGTTCTACTATTGTGTTAACGTTTTTGCGGGATGTTTGTCAAGTGATGTCTTTGTTAAGTTTTTGCGGTTACTGTACTTTTACTGTCGGTAAGATACGGTAGAGAACACTCACCGCTTCGCATACTGTCTGGTGGACGGTTGTAAAGTTATTGTTATTTAACAGTGGATTTTATGAAGACATAAATTGGGCAGACTCCTGGTACCTACAAGTGTTTTTTTTTTTTTAATATGAGCCATGCTGCTAAGAATGCTCAAAATATCTTTCCATTGCATAAATGCATATTATTATTTGGGTAAATATTTATGTAGGTATTCAAGAATATAGGTTTTATAGCTGTTTTCTTTAAAGGTAACTAGAGGTATTAGACGTTTGCCGTTAACTTTAGTGACTATAACATTCAATGCCCAGCACCCGGCTCCCCGGTCCCACAAAAAAATCGTTCGTGTGCCCACAACCCACCTACCGAGTCGTATCTACACGTAGCTATATGTAAGTTGTCGCCTAGTGATGCGTCCCTTACTCATGAGTCGCCTCATTTGAGTTATAAATACTTATGTATGTCTATTACTAGCGACCCGCCCCAGCATCGCACTGGTAGACAAAACATAAATAAATTATACACAGAAACCTTCCTCTTTAATCACTTTATCCATTGGTGAAAACCAAATAAAAATCTGGTCGGTAGTTTTTGCATTTATCGCTTTCATACAGACAGACGCGGCGGAGAACTTAGTTTGTTTGTATAGATATCTAGGTATAGGTATGTCAAAAAGTATACCGGTACCTAAAACTTTAAATTTAATTACTACATACTTCTGTTAAAATACATTTGCCTAACATTCTAGGTCTTTTCAATTATCTGCAACTTGAACACAGACTACACAAAATTACACCATACACATACTTACATCATATCCTATGCATAAAACTCTTCGGCTTCTCACACAAATAAATATTACATCATACTTTTGGCACGTAAGAGGATAAGATCTCTTGTATTGAGCCTACACTATGCAAGATTTTATCAAGGTCTAAACTTTGTGTTGGATAGAAAATACCTACATCATCTAGGTAGGTGTATTTACTAAGTAAGAAGCCATCACAATTCCATTGAGAAAGAGATGAAGCTAGTTCGTCCCTTTGATTCTTAAACAATTGTGATAATTCGGTTAAGGTATGTTTGTCTAAAATGGAAAGTTAAAGTGTTAGGTAGGTATTCTGAATTACATTTCGCATTTACATACTTAGGTAAAAAGCTGTATAAATAATATACAAAGTATCTAGGGATAATTCAAACACGGCCATCTGATCCCAAACTAGGCTGATCCTGTATTAAGGCAACTAGTTAACTGATTAACATACTTATTTATATTTTTAAGTACATATCATAATATATTACACCCAGACACGGAACAAATGATCATGCTCGTCACATAAAGATTTCTTCTGGAATCGAACCCACGACCTCCGGTTAAGCAGTCGGGGTCACTAACCACTAGGCCAACAGGCCAGTCAAATATATATAGATCAAATACTATCCCACTATTTAATTGAGAAAGTATACAATCTCTTTTCGTAGTATCTCTATCATACGCGCTTTGGCTTTAAAATAAGTATCTACCTTCTTTACAAACTATTAAAGACATGATTAACAGAACATGATTTGAATAAGTTCTATAAAATTGCCAGTTAAAATAAAACGTGTTTATGGCAACCTTAGCAATGTAGGTGCCTCGCTGTGACCGCTAGATCAACACGTGCGCCGTAAATTATAACCTGGAGACCCCCAATCAACATGCCGGCGTGATTATAGACTTGTCTGTGGCTAATAGATAAGTATGGCAAGTCGGGAAATTATTATACCAGCCTGTAACTGTCCCTCTGTAGGTTAAGGCCTCTCTCATGAGTAGGAATGAGTACCATGTTCTTACTGTAGATTGATAGTTGCAGATGATTTAAACCAGGACTTTAACCGTTAGTTCCGTCAGTTTATATTAATAGGAAAAGATAGATGATATTTCATCTTTTAAATAGTCGTATTGGTACCTAGCTGGAGCTAGAGCCAGGTTAGGTTCCAAAGTAGGCTCTAACCCAGCTAGGCACACCTAGTGCATCAAATCCGCTGATTAAATGACTGGGACACGACGAGCTGAAGATGTAAGTACTTTGTTGAAATTCTAAGTATTGTTTTTTGGGGTGGAAATGTGGACAACAGCACATGCTTTGTTCTGAAACCAAATTAAGAAGCTATAGCACTTGTATTATGGAATCAGAGACAACGAAGGTACCACAAACACCCAGTCCAAGACGGGTCTATGTGGAAAAGTGGTTTTCTACATAGACCCGTCCGGGGATCAAACTGGGACCTTAGAGCTAGTGACATTTTGAAAACCGGTGTGTCCACCACTGGACTACGGAGGTCGTCTTCGATTCTATTACCTACAAAATACTAAATTTATTTATCCATAAAATGTAGTACATTCACACATACTATTTTTTATGTACCATAATGAATACTTACTGTTAGATCACCCTCATTTACCAACCCATAAGGAGAGGTCAGGCTTGATCAACATGTGTTTACAAATAGTGTCTCGTATAGTATGTGTGTTTGTATAACATTACAGTTGCAAAGCATCATTGTATGTGATGACAAACAATCTAGTAAACAAAATGTTTTGTTTATAATAAGGAAGATTTATTTACTAAAGTAGGAATGTATTGTAATAATATTTAAATAAATTAATAATAATATTTAAAATGTATAAAATAATAATAATTATCAACTGTAAAAAATATTAAAGTTATAAACAGTTTGCGTTAGGCTGTTTTGTTATTGCAATTTGAGCCTTATGCCAATGTCTCCTCCCAACCTCACACGACCCCTCTATAATTTGAAACTACTAATATGGACAAGTTCGTAATAACAACTTCTATAGTACGCGCAACGTTAAAAAATCCGACACATTTTCTCTAGGAAACGCCTGTTGACAAATGCCTACCTGTTTGTGTTTTTTACCTGGCAAGACATTACGCATCATAATAAGTTTAGGTAGGTACGCAAACTTTACAAATATTGAGGCTCAATTAATCTAGGAATACTTATTAGTTCTAGTCAGAAGAAGTTAAAGTCTAGAGACGATGAATTACCTCAAAAAACATTAAGTTGTTATTAGAATCACCAGTTAGTTCCATCGCCCATCCACATGACAATTTTTTATTGTAAACTAATTTTCAAAGTAAAAGTAGTAGTAGTTGAATTTTGTATTTTATTTATCTTGCAAATCTTTCCCGAAGTCAAACCACGTCAAACATTTAAAACATAAAATAAAAAAGTACACAATATTAAAAAATAAACCAAATGGTCGAAATGCCGCAAAAAATCAAACGCTACCTGCCATATTACAGGTTCTTCCATAACACTTCCATAAACTGTAGAGATAAGACCAACAGATCAATTAAGTACCTCTTAGACTTGATGTCTCGACGTGTAATTTCGTGTGTATCACCGTCGGCTTTTACTGGCGAGCCGGTTTGTACCAGAGACAGGTTGAACCTTGTAACCCACTTAAAAAAACTTTCTTCGGTTCACAAAAATCGACCCACGCGGTGATGGACCTAAGAATACAATAAAATGTTCCAAAATATAAATTACTTTCGGTTTAAAAAAAATCGTTTCGTATTATGAATATATTTTGGAGTCTGTTGATAAATCATTTGATAGAGTTTTTTTTAAACGACTCCCATGCTATGTAATTTAAGCCTTGTGTCGCGGGGGGGCACAGGCACAAAGAACATCCAGACTTAGAACAAATGTCCCATGCGGGGATCGAACCCGCAGCACGTCGCGTACAGAGGTAATTGGCGTGGTGACCTATACCACTCGGCTATCCGTGCAGTCAAATTTGATTTGGGAGATTTGTTTTCCCTGAACTACAAGCTGGGGTTGTTAAATTATGAAGGTTGTGCGGTGCGCAATATCACGGATCACCCCGCACCGTCGACCGTTGGAAGATGATCGTCCTCACGCGCTATCACAGCGCAGATGCATCTGCCCCGGTCCGTCGCAATCCATCGCGAGTACGAAGTACATCCAAAGTCAGTTTAAATTGGGTTTGATTCTCAACACGCGGTGCGTGGCTGTCCGTGGTCGTCAAAAGTCCGGTGAAATAATCAAAAGATCAAAGATAAAATCAATAATAATAATTACTTTTTATTTCAGGCAACTTGGCCCATAATTCATGAACGGACACATGATGTACAGTCCCTGTGTCTTTAACTGGGCACAGTATAGCTAGAAATAAACAAGAAACACGTATTAATATTTAAATTAAATAAAGTAAGGTTAACAGCATCATAATCGATATTAAATTACTTATTAAAAGTATTAATTTGTCTATCAAGTATTAATTAGTCATAATTATTTTATAGCATAACCATTTAAGCACCAGTTAGATATGCTAAGGAATTTGGACCGTCACGTCGCGTCCCCTTATACCTATGTATAGAAATAGATAGGATATTTTTAAAGGAGGCTTGATGTAGTTTTTTTTTTAATAATACCAATATAATACCTTTTCTCCATAATCGTACCTAATAACAAATCATTTTTGAGCCCCATTCTACATAGAGCCATCGAAAGTTGCCAAGTAACTTAATAGTATAAAACAACACATTTTTGGGCAAGTCAAGAATTTTAATGTAAAATGACTGGCCTCATTTGCCGGCACGGTATGTACCTACTCGCTTCTCGTAAGCCTTCGTATAATATATGACATATACCATTACCTAACACTTATGTAATGTAATTAAAGTACGAACAAAAGGAACGACAGACTTGCACAATTGACAAGAATACGATACTTTAACTATAAGCTGACCGTTAGTGATTAATAATAAAGTATTGAGTTTTTTTTTGACAATAAAAAAAAACAGCTACAAATATCATTCTTAAATTTTTCTATGATAAATGTGGACAACATCACATACTTTTTTAAAACAAAACGGTTTGCTCACGTATATTCTCGGGATCGCCCGACTAGTTCAGACTCAATAGGAGTGCCTAATCATGAGCTGACGCGGCGGCGGGCGGTGGTGTCGCGAGTCGGAATTTTAAATAATTGTGAATACTCCTATCGAAAGTTACTATACAAACATCAAATACATTGCTCAAACTTAAAGTAAGTAGCTAAAGTACTTGTGTTATGGAATCAGAGGCAACGAAGGTACCACAAACACCCAGACCCGAGACTATGTAGAAAATTGGTTTTCTACATTCATCCGTCCAGGGATCGAACCCGGGACCTTAGAGCTAACCATCGTGCCACCTTATTAACCATAAAACGATGAAGCAACACCTATTTTCGAGTATAAATTATAATAGATGACATACATTTTCATTTTATTTTGAATTTATAGTTTATTAATTAGGTTATACGCATTCCTTATTCACTGAACAACAGATAAACGGTATTTATCGATAAAATAAAAATGGACTGGTTTATGTAATACCGCTACAGTTATACGACTTAGTTTGGCCCGCGGCGTCACTTGCTATCGGCGAACTAATAGGTTTACTGCTCGCTTCTATAAATTCGATCGGGTCTTTAGCAGGTTGGTTTGACCGATTTTTGTAATGTTATTGGTTGATTGGTATTTTTATGTGATTTTGTACGTTAGGAATTTAATGTGGGTGCGTTGGAGGTGTAAAGATTTAAATGATCAACTTTGTAATAAAAATGGTCTAACTGTCCTGCCTGTGGTTTAAATTTTTTCTTTCTACTATTTGTATTTAATCGTCTAACTGCGTTATATCAATGATACAGTCATAAAGTAAATTGTAGTTTTAATAAGATACATTTCTTGAAACTTAATGAAAACATACCTATAAGTAAATACTTAAGACGGTTAAGTTTTTTACCTGACGGTAATTGATCACTCCAGGCCATCTTCAACAACAAAGATCTTTAAAGGCAATTCCACCCTTTGACTATTTTAAAGACTGGGAATGAAATCTAACTGACTGCCAAAGATCAACGTATAACAGTTGGGACCAACGGCTTAACGTGCTTTCCGAGGCACGGTAAGGTCTCTGAATGCTTACAAATCAACCATCCACCTACCAACCGCGTCGAGCTCGGCTTATCCTTTATTATCAGTCAAACCGTATGCCTTATACTTAGCAAAATCAAAAAATCAAAATATTTTTATTTCGAGTAGGCCTTTTCAGGCACTTTCAAAACGTTAAATGACTCTTGTTGTGCGGTTCCAAAATGTCACTCCCATGGAGAAGAACCGGCAAGAAACTCCATAGGTTACTCTTTTTTTTGTTAGCCACGAGCCCCCCATTGCCGTTACTAACCATTAAGTAAAAACCCTATGACACAGATATGAATATATTATACAAACGTCAAGTCAATTCTGTAGGTCACGCATATTTGTCACGGTGGGAATCAGGCTTCAGATTTTTCGACACTCGTCGTGCGAAACGCATGATCTTACTACAGCTCGCTTGTAGATTGTTATTGTGATACTTCCCTGACGATTTCAGATTAAGTTCAGGTGTCGCCATTTATATTTTTATTGTACGTCAGTGGAGTTTTAGTGTATGTAGTATTTAGATTACTGCCGTGGCAACGAAAACCGTCGTCGCAGTAAGAACGGAACCTTTTTTCACAAATTTGGGGGGGGGGGGGGGGTAAGGATATAAAATAATAATCTACACTTAATAAATACGAAAGTAACTGTCTGTATGTCTGATAGACTTTTACGGCAAAACTACTGAACCGATTTTGATGAAACTTGGTACGGGATAAGTATGGTTCCCAAGGGCAACAACTAATAATGAATAATGACAAAAAAAGGAAAAAGTGTTAAAGCAATAAAAATGGGATTCTGGTTTATAATTCGTTTCCCCGTTCTTCACAAGTGAAGTCTTAAAATAAATAAAAGTCTCGTTGGAACTAGCTTGTGTTTCAACCCACAACCTTGCATATAAATCCGGTCAACGAGCCACTACTCTATAAAATAAAATCAAGTATGACTCACACATTTATATACAAAAACCTGCAACTCCGTTTGCCTAGTCTTCTGCCATACAGCTGGCAAACTTTCATCTGCAAAACAACTATCAATTGAAGTAGTTTCGAATCCTCACATATCTATGGTTAATAGATAGAAATCAGTTCTATTAAAATCACAGTGAAATCTATAATTGGCGCAATTAAATTTGGTAGGCGTGTTAAGAAGTTAAAAAATATTCGCTTAATTACACCAGTTCATTAAAACTTGTATTTTGGCAATCAGTTTTGCAGGTGTTACGGAGATTTTAGACTAGGGAGGATGTTTTGATCATGGAGTGACCTTCGATACGGTCCCCAGGAGTTATAAAATGGATTTTTATTGATTGGTTGTACAAAACTGGAAAAAACCGGACAAGTGCGAGTTAAACTCTCGTGGAGATGGTTCTGTATGATTGAGTTTTCTATTACTTTAAATACTACAGACTTTTTATAGGTTTACCTGTAAACTATATATAAGGAAACAGTTTTTTTTTCAAAATTTTAATACCTTTAATTTCGGAAATAAATGGGGGAGGGGGAGAGGATGGTAAACTTTCACCTATTTTCTTTAGTAACAATTAAACTACTTATTTTAAAATGATTAAATAAATATATTTAAGGTTATTATAAAGCTCTTTTATTTGATAAATGTCACAATAAAAGGTTCAACAAACAATATAGTTCACAAAACTTATTTATTTTTTAATTTTCTAATTTACCCCGCAATAGTCCCCATGTTTAAAATTCATTTATTTACGTTACACGTCGGTCTTTGGGTCACCGACTTGCGAAATATATTGTGTACCAAATTTCAATGCAATCAGTCCAAGAGTTTCGAAGCAAAGTGGCGGTAACATGGACGGACAGACACACACGTGATCCTATGTGGAAACATAAGATCACTTGTGTGTCTGTCCGTTTTTACCTTTTGAGGTACGGAGCCCTAAAAATGTTAAATGATCTAGTATTATTTTATAAACTTTTTGGTAATCTCTTCTTATAATTTTGATTTGTATGTAACTAATATTTGTAAGTACGGAAGAACTTTTTCTAAGTAAATGGATAACTTGTCTATATTAATAACCGACATAGGTCATAGGTTTCGTTTGCACAACTATAACAAAATCATCTTGTATATAGATTTTGCGAAAATATTGTGATGAATTCTGTAAACCCTGATATCGAATTGCATTAAACAATGGTAAATCAATGATCGTCTCTATCTACCTATGTATTTACTTATCTATTTATGAGAAAAGACAACCTACAAGCTCGGATAATACAACAAGCAACATAAATTCTCTTACGTTTAACAGTTGGCTCTAGAATAATAGCTTATTTTCACACAACTTTATACTGAACTTTCTGCTCACTCCAAACTATCTAAAAAGCGTTAAGATACAGATTCGTATGTAGATATGTGTGTGTTAACGTTTGGCAAACGCCGGGCACGCATGAATGTGGAATAGCGAGGTGGAGCGTAGAGAGGTGCCGTCCAAATAACGAGGACAAGAGATCTTGTAGACTGCACACGAACGGTCTTGATACTTTGAGATGATGTAAATATACGACGATTGTTATTTAGTGTTCAAGATATTTTTTGATGAGCTGTAACTGTTTATGGTAGAATATCATGGACAGAAATCGCCAAATAAAGTTTTTTTTTTAAATAAGTTGTAATAGTATATAGAAGGTCATGGCTAGAAATCGCCAAAGATATTGATGTTTGTAAGCCAAAAAAAAAAACCTTTGCCCAGCAGTAGGATATAATGTAGTCTACAAAAATGTATTTTGGTAATAAGTTAGGCATAAAGCGAAGTGCTGTTTGTTTATTATTAAAATTGATATTTCTGAATGTGGTTCTCAATAAAAAAGTATCTTCAAAAAATAGGTATATATTCAGCGATGTAAATTCAGAACATTATACTCTGTTATTGGTGACAAAGTAAAAACTGATACTATAAAAAGAAATAGCTTTTAGATACATTATCATAATTTAAATTACATGATATTAGTTTTTAGATCTTTTTTCTAGTAAACGTGACTATAATGTTATCTTACTTGGATCGCGTGTAAATGTCAAAGACTGAGTGACTTTTATTACATTTGATATTAGCTGAACAATAAACGCATTGAAGCGTAAGACAGACTCACGAATTCACTTTTATTATCCGAGTTTCTGCACTCTGATTACTTTAAAACCTAATTTCGTTTACATTTTGTAATGTTCGTTTGTATCTTGGCCATGCAATAGAGATGGTGATTAATTTTTTTTTTAATGCCTCTCAGGTAAATTATTCAAAAGTATTTGGTAAATATATTTTTTTTCTTTTGCACGTAACTTTACACTATTTTGATATACATTGTTTTGAAATGTCGGATGACGTCACGATGTCGTACGTGTTTTTGTAACACCGTGACGTTATTAGCCCGACCTTTCAGTTGGTTTATCTTTCCAGATTTTCGTTACTTTCAAAAATTAAAAAAAACGTGTCTTATATTTTGTTATGAAATTAAATTAAATTGACAGACTAAATAGATTTTTACTTTTGTATACCCAGTCAACATCCCTATTTTTTGTTTCTAGTATTTAACAACTCTTTAATATGTTTTTTTTTTCCATTTTAATTAATTTATGTTTTACGCATTTTATTTTAAAGTGTTTTACCTCTAAAGAAAAATATTACTTTATTACTGACTTATCATCTTTAGACAGAGATAGATTCTAGCAGCTGGTAGCCAACCTTTATTAATTGGATTGGTACTTATAGAATAAGACTCATCGTAGTTGAATAGGTCGTGACGTAGGTAATTAGCAAGATTCTTAAAAAGAGGTTTTAAGTCCGCCTATCAAACTATAAAGAAAAGTTTATATCATGACCTGTCTGAATAGCTTTTACTTTTAACATTATTAAAAAAAACCTGCATAAGTATGTTACGGATTGATCCAATTAACTTCCAAAGCCTTATCCGATTACAACAGATTACACATAATGCCCACGTTGAAAATATTAATATGAATCGAAGATTAAAGAATCCTTACTAGCCAGATTCTAATATTTCATGAGCTCATGAGTCATTTAAATTTGAACCGTATGGTGTTATACATATAACTTAATCTTCAAACTACCAAGTTTATTGTACAAGTTCAAGGAGAAATGTACACAAAACAAAGAAATGAGTATCAATTTCCTTAATTAATTTCAGTACGTAAATTCTCACAAGCCGGTAATGTTCGCTTCCTTGCTATACTAATAAATTAACGTTTTTATTATAAAGCATTTTTTTTAAACAAACAATCGTTGAATAATCTATTGCTCGCGATCTAATATTAAGATTTATAGTTTAATTACGATTTTTATTTGGTTACGAAAATATAAATTAACAATAATTTTATGTCAAATAGAAAGTTTGTGTTTCTTTTTAATTTTTAACAGCACTAGTTTTTAGTACATACTTATTTTACTATTTGGCGTTTTAATTTATAAATAAATAAAAAAAACTTCTCTATCTTTCAAGTATCAAGGTTGTTAAGTTTATCTAAAATAAGTTAGTAAAGGTGAGGTGCTCAGACGCAGCGAGTGACGTGTCGTCTTGCTCGCTTCCTTCAGTACGCCGCGAGACTCTGCGCGAGACAGACGTGTGTTCAACGAAATATAACTAGTATTAATTAATTGGTGTCGCTAAATAACTGTGTTTGTTCAAAACATTTTAAATACTGTTAATCTCCGAACGTTCTATTGCAAGTCTGTGAATATTCTAGTGACAAAAAAGATTTTTAATAATCTTTTCAAGTGTTTTTTTTTGGTATTAATTTCTATTTCAATCGGGGATTACTATTCTGGATTTAAGAGGTAAGTTTAAAATACATTTTTGTTGTAATTAAATTGTTTTTGAGTTGTAAAGCTAAATTAACTTGTGCTATGAAGTAACTAAGTACAGTTAACTTGGTCTCAAGTTGTGTACGTTTTCGCTGAACCAAGAGAACTGTGTTTTAAGTGAAGGCTCGAAGGTCAATAGGTATTCGAACGATTTAAACTAGCTTTTTTTTAAAGATGGCTTCTTTTAGGGTCGGTAACCTTTATATTGTGTATTTACTAATATAAAAGATAACATTTTTTTATGTGTTTTGTAACGTTTGGATATTAAGTTAAAGTTCTATAAAGGCTTTAAATTCTCAAGGATTACTTGCGGAACTCGGCCGTATTTTAATTGACACAAGAATTAACTTTCACGCAAGTAAAAGTAAAGAAATTGTCGTTTGCGGAATGTCAACACCCGTTTTGGGGTCGATTATTGTTCAAGCTGTTATTTTTGCATATTCGAGTAATTGGTAATTGGCACAAATGTTGAAATACCTCCAAAATTCGCACCCCCAGTGGAAAAAAGGCATAAGTGATTTTACGTTGAATTGTCGATTTTAACATATTTGAAAAGTACGTTTGAAGATACATATGCTGAATTTTTTTCATATTTTTCTTGATAAATTTGACGAATTTAGGCAAGAAATCTTGTTTTATGAATTTTGAATACGGTATCTTTTTTCTTAGGGATAAATAGAATAAACGTTTTAACGCAAAAAAATTGTTGAATAATAAGGGGTATCACATCTTATGACGTTTTTCGTTAAATTTTAATAATCAAAATAAACAGTAACAAATATTATGATTAAAATCCGTTTCTTTCGTTTACATCGCTAGTCTTGTATTCACGGATACGTCTTTTTTTGTTTTATTAATCTTGTAACATTATATTATAAATGCACATACTTACTAAAAAAAATATTTTGATAACAATAAAGCAGCGATATGAGTGTTTAAGAGGTCATAATCTTGTAACTACTGTGTTAAATTGGTAAAAAATCGTGAGTTAACGTGTTCAGTGATGTAATTTGGTTTTGTGACAGTCGGGTAAGTCCCATTAAGTATAATTTTAGTATAATATAATCATACTCAAAAAATAAATTTATGTTCAATTTCTTCAAAACTTTCTTGCGGCTGGCATACGCGCCTTCGTATTACCTACATAGCGAAATTGAACTTTATTTGCTAGGCCACAACAAAATAATATGTGACTTAATTCTACAATTTCCTAGCAAATGGTTGCTGTCGTGCCGATGATGATAATTTGATTAATAGTACCAAATATTTTGTATTTGGATTTAGCATTTACCTATTTTATGGTAACTGCGTAAAACTTTTAATAAATAAAGTAATTTAATTAAAATAAACGAATATTGTTTCAGATAAACCATGTCAAAAAGAAATAGGAAAATGATGATGCTATTTGCACAAAAAAATAAGGTGTTGAGAGAAAGGTTTAAGAAATCGAAACATTTACAACGTAATATTCAAACTATCGATCCCGACTTTTTCCCCAGTAGTCATTCAGATGATGATTTTCCATTTTCAAGATACGACAGTGCAAATCAATCACTGGCTCCGATTAATAATGGGTCAAATTATTTCGACTCTGTAGATTTAAACTTTTGATCGGGCCCATTTACATCAAAAGGTGACTATTTCAATCAGCAACAACACGATCAGAACACAGAAACCGGGAACAACAACATTTCTACGAACTCTTTGATTAACAACTGTGCCGATTATTGAACATAATAATTTAACTGATATATCATCGACAGTATTTTGTTCTGATAAAAACAATGGTTTTAATTTAGATAGCGCTAGTACAGGGACTAATTACACAGACTGCAAATGATCAACAAAGATCCTGTATTTCTCATGTTGATATAGACCAAATAATGATAACTGTTTCCGAAAATAAGAAAATACTTCTGACACTCTAACAAATAATTTAAGTGTGTGACGTGCTGAACATGAAAAATCTGTTGAGATTTAATCCCGAAAAAACGAAGTTATAAGTAATGCTAATCTAAGGGACACCGAAAATCTGGCACAAAATGAAATAACTTACGATAATACACATGATCTTACAACTTATACTAAGGCAGGTACAATAAGAAAAAGAAAAAAATACAACCAACCACTCAATGTGAGAAAAGAAGCGAAAAAAAGATATAAAAGAGAAACATGGCTTGCACCTACCCTGTCCAGCTTCCTGCAAAAAGATATGTATCCAGAATATATCAGATGATCAGCGAAAAATCATAAATGAAAGCTTCTGGAATTTAATTGACAAAGAGAGGAAGACATTTATGCTGCATCATACTTCAGCAAAATCTGTGAAACAAAGAACAGTAACAAGACCTTAATCAGAGGACAACGCATGGAGTATGCAAAACTTTCTTATTGACAACTTTGGGCTACAAACCATCTAATGATAAACCTTTACAGACTGCATTGGCCAATTCCAAGGAGACAGTTGTATCGCCAGTAGACAGGAGACAGGGAGCTACTCCTCACAATAAAATTGACTCAAATCCTATTAAGGAACATATAATGGGCTTCGAGCCTAGCATATCTCACTATAGGCGTGAACACGCTCCCAATCGCTTATACCCTACTGCTTATACCTACCGCTTATAACGCTTATACGCATATACCCAGTGATTTGACAATCAATGCGATGCATAAAGACTTTTTAGAAAAAAAAAAACCCTCTCACAACGTATCTTACGAGAAAAATACCGAGAAGTGATTGCGGCATTAAATATTTCTTTCGTAAAACTTGGCCACGCAAAACTTTTTGTGAACCAAACAACCAAAAAAACACACTTCAAAGGAAATATTCAAGAAGACTGTTTAGGTTGCACAAAGTAGTATATGAACCTGACGTGACTTTTTAGTTCATTTAATATTATTGATCTCATTATTGTTTGAGACATATTTGATTTATATTTAATTAAAAGTGTTTTATCATTATTTTAAAACAAAAGATACAGGCCATGTGTGAAAGGCCCTATTTTGTTAACATATCGATAGTCAACAAAAAATAAATACAACTAAATACCTTTTAATAAAAACTAGCTTAACAGTATTTTGATTCAAAGAGATACAAAAAGTGATTTCTTTTTTGTTGACTAGTAAATGTTTCTTGCATTTAATTTTATTAGAGTTTAATATTTTGTTGTAAATAGAGTTGCGAAAATTGTTCATTTTGTTATTTTAATAATTTTTACAAGTTAAAGCTGAATATTTAGACATTTATCAAAAAAATATTAGTAACGGTAATCTTCACAGAAAATACATACTATCTTGGCAGTTATTGTTCAATACTGTTATCTATGTTACAAACTTTAATTGTATCCAAAGCTATGCTGATTATTTTGGATATAATAAAAATTATTTGATCCAAAATATGAATTTGTTTTTTTTCCATTAGTCGTAATTATTAAGCCTCAGGTAATATTAGTCAATATGCATGTAAAATTTCTATAACAGATAATGGAATAAATCATTATTATTGTTTACTTAAGGTCTCTCAACAAGCCTTTAAATGGAAAAAAGGCGTAAGTATTGGATACTTAATACAAACAACAAATTCAATAAAAGAAAAAATGCAGTAATCTTACTTATACTAGCAATAATTCACAGTGTTACAAGTTCATAATTGCTTTAACTGAACATACTTTTTAAAATATATTTAATTTCACGGGAAAGTTTGGCTTAAGTGTTGATGCTTAAAATACCATATTTTTTTAAATTACGAAAAGTAGCATAATAATTTATTTCTATGATTCCTAATAAACTAGAAACATTAGCACTAATTTAAAAACAACACGCAGTGTAATATATTTTTCCCTTTTTTTTGATATAAGAATCTTTCCTCTACGATCAAAGACGAAGTAAATATTTCCATAAAACCAGTTTTTTGGCCGTACTGAAAAATTGTCATTTCTGGCTTATGCCTTTTTTCCACTGAGGGTGCGAATTGCGCAGCAGACGCAAAACTTGAAAAAATGTGGGTATTTGATTGTCAGTTTGTAACTACACATTATTTTGATTTTTTAACTACATTTTGATTTTTTTTTTTCTTAAATCTTTATTACTGTTATTTGTGGCCAGTTCCTATACCTTACGGACGATATAATTTTCTTGGTTTTGCTTAGAAAATTTTACCGTCCGTTAGCAAAACCAATCGTTTTTTTTAAATATAGAAACCGGTCATTAGGCGGTAAGGTTAAAAGTTGTAAACCTGAATGACATCAGTATCGATAAATATTTTTACGATTCTAATTCTAACCTTGGCAAAACTGCCAAAAATGCAATAAAACCCAGTCAAATACTTATTTAGTCTGTTTGTCTTAAGTCTAAGCGGTTGTATGATAAAATAGAAAATAGGAACATAGAAATCATTCACGGTTAACGTAAATCTAAAATGGTAAGCAGCAGTCCAGTAGGTGACGTGATGAGCTGCATATTTTCCTAAATATGTAAATTATAATAAAATTACGGAAAGGAAAGACAGCATAACGTCATCAAAGAACATAATACAGGTTGATGTAACTTAAAAACCAACTTATCATATAGTATTAAATACCTACTTAAGTTATAAATTACTAGAGACCCGCCCCGCCAAACAATATAGCCTATGTTACTTTCAGATAATGTAGCATTATAATGGCGAAGAATTTTTGAAAACAATCCAGTAGATCGTTTTGGAGATTCGTTACAAAGATACAAAAATACAAATCATTTATCTTTATAATATTAGTGTAGATTTAGTAGTACCTATAGATGAACGATCAACTGACGTAGTGGAAAAGTGATTGGACTTCTTTGCGAGGAGTCACAGGTTGTTAAACAGTTAAGGTCACACACATGCTGTTTTTATCCTTGAAGAGTCAAATCTTAGGGCCAAAAACCTATTAATATTAATACTTGATTTCTAAAGACAAGAATTTAAATAAATAATAAAATAAATGAGGACAACATCACATACATTGCTCTGAACCCAAAGTAAGTAGCTAAAGCACTTGTGTATGGAATTCAGAGACAACGAAGGTACCACAAACACCCAGACCCGACACAATGTAGAAAAGGGGTTTTATACATTGACCCGGCCGGGGATCAAACCCGGGACCTCAGAGCTGGCGACACCTTGAAAAACCGGTGTGTACGCCACTCGACAAATACGTATTACTTTTATTTAATAATAAGTCTATGTATGCTAGAATATGTAAGAAATTATTTTAATCTTTTCTAAGCTTTCATTCAATAACGATTCGAAAGCACCGTATATTATATATATACGATATTATTAAAATACGATTAAGCAGTTACTTTTTTACATAGCGTCGCAATGCAACTATTTTACATACATTAAAATATTTCTTGTTTTTCAATCATAATAACACTTTGTTAAAAACATACTTCAAGAATATGACTTACTAGCTGTCCCCCGCGACTTTGTTCGCGTGTTTTAGTTTCAACGGTTTTTCATTTTTGCAACATTTTTCATTTATGCTCCGCTCCTATTAGTCGTAGCGTGATGTTATATAGCCTATAGCCTTCCTCAATAAACGGATTATCCAATACAAAAATATTTTTTTAATTCGAACCAGTAGTTCCTGAGATTAGCGCGTTCAAACAAACAAACAAACAAACTCTTCAGCTTTATAATATTAGTATAGATTAGTATAGATTAAAAAAAATAAAATTGCTCGTGAAAACGGGATCCTAACTATATGTACATTATACGGGAATATATTTATCGGCCTAATCAGACTATTTCAAATGCTAAGCATATACTAAGAACTTTACTATTTCAGCAGGAATCATAATCTATCAATCAACCAAAAGATTTTTAATTCAAGTAAGTCTTTTCAGGCACTTTTGAAAGGTTTTTTTTTTTAAGTATACTAACAATTTGGTGGAATTTAAATTACTAGCAATCTTGTGAACCCCTCCAAATAAGCTAAATATATATACGACTATTCGGCCATCTGTCTTTTAAAATTGTATAATATAGTAACGAAAGACATTTTAGAACGTCTCAAAGTTAAGTTGCGTTTAACTATTCGAGAGTATGCCTTGCCTTGACTCAAAATTGAAAATCTCACGCACTTAGAATATTCACACGCATAGTCTATGATTCGGTATCATTGCATAAACTTTGCAGGATACTTATTAACTACATCATTTCCTTGTATCGTATTGAATACTAATGAACTATATAATTGGATAATATCCGCTTTTATAGGCATATGGAAGATAATTATACGCCCTATTTCATTCTTACTACCTTACGTATGCAATTTAATGTGAGTATGCTGAGTTTCCTGATTAGAATTTCATTTTATAGACGTAATATTAAAATTAATAATAGGCTGTAACTCGCCCACTGCTGGGCAATACTTCTTCCCCTATGGAGAAGGAACGAGCATAGGTACTTACTTTGATTTAGCGGTTTCATATTTAGGAAATCGTAGATCTTTACTACTGTCTTTAATTGAAAAATAAATACAAATAAATTTGTACAAAATCACTTTCTGAATACTTATATCGAATTTTCAACCTTGAGCATAATAATCCGGTCACTGAACCACTAGGTACAGAGCCTTACCAGCAAGCCTTTAACTACAAATTAAGCATCATTTACCAACCAAACCTTATCATAAATTATTCTTCTTCTGCATAGCCTTTCCCAGGCTATGTTTCGGTCGGCTTCTAGTCTCACCGGATTCAAGTGAATACCGTATTATACATGGAGCGACTGCCTATCTGACCTCCACAACCCATTTTACTGGGTAACACAGTACCTATCCCATTGTAAGAGTAGTTGTCAGAATTGAAATGACTTAACGACTGCCAAAATCTTAACGTGCTTTCCGAGGTACGGTATGTTTACAAAATGTTCACCCATCACCAACCAACCGCGGCGAGCGCGGCTCAACCTTTATTATCAGTCAAACCGTACACTTAGCCACTAGCTCCAATCATACATTATTCAATACACATGAAAAAAAGGTATGTAATTTTTAATAAACTTTCTCTGTCGGGCCCACTTACACAGTACGGCGTGATAATATTACACATTATGACGAGCCTTAGTCATAGCGTGTTAACTTATAATTAATATCTACGTTTTCAGGTGAGCCATCGCAATAGTGAAAGTTATCGATCTAGTCTTTCTTAAATTCAGACCGAAATTTTAGATTTTATTCGGTTACGTATACGTTTTTAGCGAAGGTTCTATACATCGTTATATGTATCGGAAAGTTATTAACCAATTTTTGGTAGACCAACTGACGGTACTTATAAATGCAACGTTTTATATTAAGAGTGTAATAATAATATCTTTAGACAATATACTATGTCCTTAGGATCCAACCTTACCCCATACCAAGTTTCATCCAAATCGGTTCAGCAGTTTAGCCGTGAAAGCGTAATAGACGGATAGACAGAGTTACTTTCTCATTTATAATATTAGTATAGATTAGTATGGAAGTATCAATAATTACGGCGTAGTTACAAGATATTATGAAAATAAATTTTAATGCCTTGAACATTAACATTTGTCATTAAGAGCGATGTTAAAATCTAATTGTCACTTTTGATGTGCCGTCAACTGTATTATTAATAAGTGTTTTAATCAAACATAATAGCTATAACTGTTGGATAATAACATTAGTTCAGTGACAAACGGTTAAAATTGATTGTAGTCGCCGCTAATTAGTTTAACAATTAACTCGGTTATTACGTTGTAACAGAGATCTAATGACTAATTTATGTATAAAAGTTTGTTATTTCCATTACAGGGTGATAATCCAATAGTAAGGTCATTAAAAAAATAAAATTTAATACCAATATAATATAAATTAATTATTTGATTCATATTGAACAATACGCAAAACAAAAGACATCAACGCGTGTAAATACAAGTCTCAACAATTTCTTGTGTGTAACTTTAAAAAAAACTGTTTTATTCCATTTCTTAATAAAAAATGATTATCACATTTAATACACAAGAGAAAAGTCTAGATGCAACGATATGAAATGATGTTGTCGGAAGATTTAACTTTTTATTTTGCAGATTTCATCTTGGACTTTCCAAAAACGTTAAGTCCACATTCTTGGACTTCAATTTTCTAACCATAAAGTCTGTTTGCGAGCTATCTGATAATCAGTTTATGCTGGAAAGTTGTAGAACATGCAACTTGCGCTTGCACATCGTATGTCATGTCACTTTCATTCACTTCAGAGGTTAAATTGTTCAATATCTTAATTATTTAAATGATTAAACGCCTTAATTCTAAAGAGTTTTTACTTATTGACTTAAAAAAAAATCTTAGGTAATAAAAATAAGGTTCTAAACACAATGCCTATTCGATATTAAAATAAATAAAATAATCTTTTATTTCAAAAGTATAGAATTGCCTCTTGCAGGGATAGTAAAGGAATAGGAATAAAACCAGCTTGTATAACCATAGTATAACCATAGTAGCTACTATTCTCTTGCATGCTTAATGTCAAAACTTTCAAAGATTGGGCCTATACGAAATTACGTAAAACTGGCATCCCAACACGTACACGTATCCCACTCCTATTTCAAAATCTATTATTCCCATGGTTATTTCACCAGAATAGTTACAAATAAATAAATAGTAATTGACAACACGACCACCCTTTAGCTACATAAAAATGGACCATTTAAATCAGAGACCCTGATATCCTCTACTAATCAATTTTGAACTCTATCCATTTAATTTAAGGTTTAAAATTGCTTGTTCAGTGCAGCTGAGCTTAGTGGTGTACCCACCAGAAATTATCATGAACATAAATTTAAAGAACTTTTATTATTTAATTTTCTGCTTTATGCTCGTGTATATAAGGTGTATTTTTGTTTGTTATTTAGTCTTGTAGCTACACAATAAGTCGTTTGTAACGTGTAGGTATAATTTATGTTGTAATAAGAGTATCGTTAGTGCAGTTATGATAGAGTACCGGCCTGGGAATCGAACTGTGATCCTCGCAGTGTTAAAGAGCGAAAACAAATTATTGTTTAATTACAGGTTGCTTTGTATTTATTATTTTCGTGCGCAATGTATAACAATAGTCGATGAAGCAACGTTCATTTGAAGTTTTAAAAGTTAACAAAATTTTGACCTTCTCTTCAGGTTTAATTAAACTTATATATATTTTTCTAGCTGCGAAGAGTCAATTTTTTTATTAAAAGGCGTTTTCTTTTTTATTTCTTTTTATTACTTAGATGCAGAGTACAGTGTCAAATGTCAATCAACAATATCATCACCATACGTATTTACTAAGCAAAGTGGAGTTATTTCCTGGATTTTGTAGCATTTATCATTTAATAAATATTTCCTTATATATGTAGGTATTACCTACTGTAAAAATAAATCCCAATTTTCCTTAGTCGGGCCATAACTTCCAAACGACGCGACGGCTCCAAATCGGATAATTCTATTGTTGTTCCTTTTTGTAAGGACAAGACTTTTTAATATAAAATAAAAGTATAAAAATATTTTGATTAGCTCACACCATCCGTGTAAAGCCGGGGCGGGCAGCTAGTTTTTAATATATTTTACTTACTTAGTCATTTTTAACTTACATTCTCTTTTATATATAGTAATTAAAACATGGGTGTAATAAATCCAAGTTCGTGTAAAGCAAAAATGGTGGTGTGAAATCTGAATTCATTAAATAAAGAATAACTAAAGCGGTTACTTCTTAAGAACAAAAAAAAAAGAATTTTCATTTACATGGCAACCAGTTAGTTAAAGAATGCAAGATGCATTAAAGTCACATGCCATGCAAATAACTGAAATTGACTCTAAATTGATAACTACATGTATTTTAACTCATTAAAAACACGCGTTAACCGCCTCCTGGGATCTCGTGCAAATTTCTCTTAACTATTTGTTGGGTTTTAATTTACAGGGAAGGCAAGTAGCGAAAAACTTTTTTTTTGGTAGCATGATACGAGATGATGTCGTGGTGGCCTAGTGGTTCAATGAACGGATTTGTGTGCACAAGGTTGCAGGTTCGAACCCATTACAGGCAAGTACCAATGTGACTTTTTCGAAGTTATATGTACTTTCTTAATTATTCTAAGACATCATTGACAAACGGTGACGGATAACATCGTGAGGAAACCTGGATTCCAACAATTGGAATCTGAAATCGCCAACCCGCAATGAGCAAGCGTGGTGATCAATGCTCGCAGTCGCTAGTAGTGTGACATTTATAGGCTGGTACGATGAAGATGATGATAATGATATGGGAAATTAAGATTTTTGAAATATTAAAGACTAATTAAGTATGTCTATATCTATAGATAGATTGAGACAATAGCGCATTCACACTAATATAAATGCGAATGTAATTCTGTCTGTTTGTTTGTTACACTTTCACGGCTTAACCGCTGAACCGATTTTAATGAAACTTTAAAAAGAACATAGGCTACTTTTTGAAGCGATACCAGACATTTTTGCGAGCGAAGCAGCGGAAAATATTAGCATTTAATATTTTAAATCGAGTATTCGTTTGTAACACGTGCGGCCAAACAATATAGTTATTGGAAAGTGCCCCAACTATGTTGCATAACAATGCTTTGTCCGTAACTTGTATCGTCAAATACTAAGTAACAATGAACTACAAATCTAAACCTTATAGCCTACGAAATAAAGACGATTTTACTTATTACGCACAGGTTATTTTGTATTCGATAGATTTTGGATGCCTCGTCATGCTTGTTTAGGATTTTAATTGTATTTTTGTTGAGTGAAAATGCTTAAAAGCAGGTGCATTGTGCACTTGTAGTTTTGAGAATGAGTAATCTATGTTTATTCCTTCTTTAAGATTCATTTGTTTCGTGTGCAGTTGTTTTTTTTTCAAGTTTTAACACTTAGCGCCAGTTTCATTGTTAGCTTAAAATTTATTAAGATCTTTTTAAAGAGTTCTACTGCAGCTAGCCTGTAGACACATGTGGGATTCGGACCTTGACCTATTGCGTTGCTAACAAACAAGGGATAAGGTAAAAACAGCAAGGAAGTGCTGGATCTAAGTTTTTATTATTTAGGGACATATTTTTATTGCTAGCTTGGTCGGCTCGAGCCAGCTTGATCTAGGGACGGACGGACGGAACCATTCATCTACGAGTCCGACTTGCACTCAATTGTCGGTTTTATTTTCTTAGTTAGACCTAAATATATGTCATATAACACTATTTCTTAATAATTCTATAGGCATAAAGACTATAACCTGACAATAACATATTTACTTCTCTAATGCCCGGTTTCTGAGGTCCATTTGTTGGTAGTTTATCTATTAATTAGCGCTATTGGTTCGATAACTTTTGAAAATGCGTTTCTGAACAACTCACTGTTAGATAAACTCTGTTTAAACGTAGGTTAACTTAACTGATCATTTTGTGCCGTTTATCGGTTCCATAACTTTATTTGACGTTTCATGTCATGGCAGTATCTACATTAACTTTTGAATATTAAATTTTATTACTAGTAGAATAATATTATTAGTTAGTAATTGCCACTGAAAGCTGAAATTATTACATTTAATATTAGAAAAAATGAATACGAGCAGCTCATCAGAGTCTGATATGGAAGTACTGGAGTTTATTTCCAATATATCAGTACCCAGAAACCTAAGACGTAGGAGAAACCCTTTCGAAATCTTTTCGGATGAAGAATTTAAATTGCGATATCGCTTTGATAAGAATACTGTGATACACCTAAGTGATATCGTCAGCTCTGCTCTAGCTCCCGTTACGCATCGCAAATATACATTGTCTGTGTTGGAACAAATATTCCTAGCATTACGATTTTACGCTACTGGTACTTTCCAAGTAGTAATTGGTGATGACATAAACGTTCACAAAACTACAGTGTCAAGAGTGGTTCATAAAGTAAGTAAGGAAATAGCAAAGCTAGCTAGGAGTTATATAAATATGCCAAATTTTGCAGAGCTAGTGGAAGTAAAAACACATTTTTTTAATATTGCTGGTTTTCCAAATGTAATTGGTTGTGTCGATGGATCACACATACCGATTCAATCTCCTGGAGGCGAGCAAGCAGAACTTTTTAGAAATAGAAAAGGTTTCTTTTCTATTAATGTTCAAGTTGTGTGTGATGCAAAGTTACACATCCGTGATATAGATGCCCGCTGGCATGGATCAACACATGACAGTACAGTATACCACAGTTCATTCCTGCGAGCCCGCCTGGATAACAATGAGATAGACGGTCACCTCCTGGGAGACAGTGCCTATCCATGTGGAAGGTACATGATGACACCATTTTTAAATCCAGCTACAGATGCTGAAAAACTGTACAATGAAGCACAAATCAAGACCAGAAACACGGTTGAAAGGACATTTGGTGTGTGGAAAAGAAGATTTGCATGCCTTTCTCAAAAATTAAGATTAAAATTAGATCACACATTGGCTGTTATTGTCGCAACAGCTGTGTTACATAATATAGCTCTAGAGCAAAATGATTCTGTGATAATTGATTCTGTTCCTGAAGAGGATATTGTAACTGAATCTACTGAACAACCTCTTTCCTTTGAAGGAAACCATTTTCGTCGACTATTGTTGGAACAATATTTTAGGTTGGTAAACTATTTCTTTAAAAAAAATTTATTCCTTTAAAAAATATCTCTAACCTGAATTTACATAACAACTAGCTTATGCCCCAGGTTCCACTCGTAACCTATGGGAACTACTTCATTTACTTGCCTGGATAAAAAGTATGCTATGTGTTAATCCAGGACATGGTCTTTTATATTTTGTAAGTGAGAACAGAAATTAAAAAGCAAAGAAACTTGAGTAGATATTTTTATTATAAAAATTAAAAAAATATTTCAAGTTATTAATGAAAATGTTATAACAACTAAAAGAAAATTTGTACATGTGGTGCTTATTCATAAAAAGACTTGACCAATCATATCTTATATCAAAAGAATACATCATAAATTGAAAGACTTCTTTTTAAAATCTAGGTCCATTTTGGCATTTTCTAAAAGAATTCTCTTTAACTCAATATCAATATCAAGTAAAATTTTTGTTTTTTCTAATTTCATTAGTTCTTGTTGTCGTTGAATCTCCAATATTTCTAACTTTTTAGTTATTATGGCATCTTCATTAATTTGTTTCTGATTTTTTCTGTTTATTATCGATGCACTGAGATTATTAATGTTCCTTTTTTTTATTTCAGTTAAGCACATTTTCTTCTTTTTTGGTGTGCTTTCAACATCCTTGATAAGTGGTGTTATTGGTGTTTTGGGACATTCTTGACCTTGCTTAGAAGGGATTTTAGTCACCAAATCTTCTTGTGCCCTCAATTGTACGAGGAAGTCTTGAGAAGTACCAGCTTGTGCATCTTCACTTAGTATTTGTATGTCTGTGGTTGTTTCACTATCTGTTATGAATAAATTGAAAAAATTAGTTACTATTGTGTTAAAATTATTGTTACCTTTGTGATTATGTTACCTGATGATACTGAAATATGATTTATTTAATTTTATCAAAGCAACATGTAAGTTTTTCAAGTTTGTTGTACGTGAATTATTGCTGTTTGCATAGCACACTGCTCTAAATATGAAGTAATTTCTGTATGTATTAGAGTCCAATTTTGACTGGATTTATTATACATCAAGTATAGTTTATACTACAACTGTGACCAAAATAACCTTTTAAGGTTCAATAAAGATGGATATAGTAGGTAATATAATATTAGAAAAACACTGATCTTACCCAAGTTGTAATATGGTGCGGATGAGTCAAATTCATTTGTTAACGGTCTGAATTGAGGAGTTAATAAGGCCACAACTTTCTCGTCAACTATGGTTGTCTTAGGACAAAATGTTCCGCCTCCTGTCTTGTACATCTCAGACTGAAATTAAAAATTTAACATTAATACTTTGCATTTGTATCTGGAACTATTAATGTAACATAACAGGAGAATAAACTTTATTATTTAGTTACTCCGAGCCGTAACTGCCTATCAAATATACTTAATGACTTTTTAATTACTGGTAGCAAGACGTGATAAAAAAAAATAAAAAAAAACACAAATAACTGGGATACGATTCGATCTACTTACCTTATCATCGCTCATGTTTTTTCTCGCTTTTTTCTTTAAGTTATCATACAAGGCATGTAACTGCTTTTGAGTCCTAACTCCAGTTTCCGAGACAGCATTATATTTATTTGTCAGCGCAATCCAAGCTTGTTTCTTGGCCTCTACAGAAGTCCCGTCCGTCTTCTTATTGTCAATTATTGATAAAAAATCTTTGGCAACTTCGATGAGAAGCATCTTCTCTCTTTCACTAAAATTTTTACTGCGTTTTCCGGAGTCCATTATTTTATATTTACTAAAGAAAACCCAAATCAAAATAAACTGGCAAACAAAAAATAATACAACACACAAAAGTAATGAGCACAGAACACATTATACTTGACGTTGATTTTTTATTTTAAGGTTTGACATTTTCACAATGATGTCTTTCATACAGCCGCTAATAATTAAAGAATTATCATACTTTATAACTAAAACAGTGTTGGGTTACTTATTTACCTTCGAAAAGAATGTTACTATAAATTAAACTAATATTAATGACTAATTAAAATCACAAAATCAATTTTAATCTCGACATATTGAAGAGAACCATCTATTGGCACAATAAGGAACTGCTTAACGGTTTCATAGTTATTTAAAGACTCTTTTCGTATTCAGAAACTCGGCGACAGATAACCGAAGTTTATCTTATGCATAACTTTATGGAATCAATAGCTATTGAGAGTTTAACTGGAAACTTCAGAAACCGGGCATAATACTACATTCATGACGATAAACTTGTGAAGTCACATACAATGTCACGGCCAAGATAACCAAAATGCTTATAACCAACAGTTAACCCGATCTTAGTCGTCACAGTCTGAAAAACAAGTAAATTGTTAAATTATAGTCGTTTTGAGATGTAGGCCTCCGTGTGTAATCGCTTACTGAGACTGACGACAGTTATTACATGTATTGTAACTTATCTTTACAGCCTCTTAGCTCATTTGAGAGTAATAGTTGTAATCTTTTTATTTTGCCAATTCCCACTGTGCGACGTGTGTGATCCACAAATGCATGTTCTAAGTCTGGGGGATTTTCAAAAATTCAAATTACAGACACAAAGGTGTATGTAATTTGAATTTTTTAAAAGCCACCCGCGGATCAAAGATGGAATTCCTAAGTGCAGGAGTATAAAAAACACCATACTAAATGAAACTTATTTAATAAAAAAAAAAAACATTTAATTATATTCTCAATTCTATTTTTCTTTTTAGAAACAATTAGCCACCTAGGAGAAAATTATAATCAAATGAAAATAATGTAGCTCAGGAGTTAAATACTCTATCTGTACTTATCGATAAGTATAAACTTTAGTCGAAATAAAAAAACCACCTTATCGATCATCAGATAAAAACAAGATGGTAGACCAGCCTTTCCCAAAGTGGGCGATAACGGACCCTTGTGGGCGCTGCAGGCCTAAAGGGGGGCGCTAAGAGACCCAGAAATAAAATCGAATCTCCGCTAATATAGCTCACAATAATAAATTTAATTTGAAGTTATAGTGGTTTTTAAGTAGGTGAAAAAATGTGGACGCTAAAATATAATTTATTCTCAAAGTGGGCAGTAGACAAAATAAGTTTGGGAACCCCTCAGGTAGACCAACAAGAGGCCTATCCATACCAAAACAAAAAAAAAAAAAACAATTTATTTTAAACCAAAAAAGCTACACTATACTCTTGCTTATCCCAAGTACATAGTATACAAGCACACAGCCTCTTGTTTACGCCTCAGGCGATATACAGATGGACGGAGAGCTTTCACCTGCCAATGAGTCTTTCAATTCGATATTACTTATGCTTGAGCCCATTTTCACCGGCTTAAGAAACCTCCACACAGTATAGTTAATCATCTATTTTAGTAGATAATATGAAAGATGTGTATTGTGTTGCTAGTCGCTTGACCCTTTAGTTATTCAAACCCTTGGCGTATATGGTAATATCATTTGGATTTTATGATGAGAAAATGATTAGAAAATGGTCTGAGTGTGGCATTTGACTTTCTTATAAACTGAGCTTCTATGAGACACACATACATAAGCCAAGTAGCATGGGGGCATCACACACCCCCGTCCCTAGATCAAGCTGGCTTGAGTCGGCCAAACTAGCAATAAAAATATATCCCTAAACAATAAAAACTTAGATCCAGCCCTTCCTTGCTGTTTTTCCCTTATCAAGATTGTTAGCAACGCTATAAGTCGAGGTTCCGAACCTCACAGGGAGTGCCATTAGGGAACGTTGCTGACGTAGTTAGATTTTTTGTTGCTCTGGCTGGAGATCCTTAAGGTTTTTGCCAAAAGTCTGGTGAAGTCAAAGCCTGCGCTCAGGCTAAATGCGTAGATACCTTAAAAAAAAGGGGTGCTCTACGCCAATTATCACTGCGCTTGGTGCCGTGGTCTTGATCCCCTCATGGGTCAAACTTAATAATTACGTTATCTACAAGATATTGATCCAAGTCCTTAGTATATTAAAAGGCTCTGACTTTTACAAAGAGGTATTTTTAACTGACTTTAATAGGAGAAGGTTTTTAGTTCGATGATTTAACAAACATAAAACAAATTTATGTTTGTTAAGTGATAACTCCGGCAATGAGGATTGATTTTTCTAATTATTGTCATCTATAGATACCTCAGAGGTGGTCCATATAAATTTAATTGAAGTCTGTTCCTTTTTCATTTCATATATCTTCTTTACATATGAGAAAGAATGGAGTTAATGCTGAGATGACGAGTAGTAGAGATGAATGATAGCAAAATACGCATTGCACCGACCCCAAATGGATACAGGGCAGGGAGATCTAATGATGATGATATCTTCTTTACATAGAAAACAAAGTCGCTCCCGCTATTTGTGAGGTTAGATATTTTAAACTACGCAACAGATTTTTTTATGCAGTTTTCAACTATAGATAGTGAAGCAGAAGGTTTACATTCGTGCGAAGTCGTGGCGGGTCGCTATTTTAATCTATATACTATTACTTAATTACTAATATATAAAGCTGAAGAGTTTGTTTGTTTGAACGCGCTAATTTCAGGAACTACTGGTCCGATTTGAAAAATTCTTTCAGTGTTGGATAGCCCATTTATTGAGGAAGGCTATAAGCTATATAACATTACGCTGCGACCAAAAGGAGCGGAGCATAAATGAAATATGTTGCATACATGAAAAACCGTTGTAACTAAAACAAGCGGACGAAGTCGCGGGGGACAGCTAGTTATAAATAACTCTTATCGAACAAAGATGCGTTAAGTGAGGCTGTTACAAGGTAAAGAGTACATTTACTAGATCTTGTTGCGATTGCCAATGATATTTGAAACGATACTGAAGTGTGCATACAAAATGGCTTGCAAATAACAGATTTAAGTATTACATTATCAACTTGGAATGCTGTCTTGAGGTCGTGCTTACGACTTGAATAATCGAAACTTGTTTTGCGACACAATAATGATACCTACTGCAGATTTTATTATTTTATCAAAGAGTTTTGTTACTTTCTTTGATTAAGTCTGAAATATCCTTCTTATAATCTTTATGTAATTTATACATGAAAATAGCAGCTACTGTGGGGTAAGTATGAAATAATTAAGAAAGAGTTAGTTAACACTATGTAAAAACGGAATAATTGAATTTGCTCTTGTGAAACTGGTCATTTGCTTAAACGCAAACTAAATTTGGTTTACAGAGTAACAAAATTACCTATGCCTATAAATCTGTTTTTTTCTAGTTTAGGTATTTGACATTGACTTAAATAATATAATAAAATAATATCTTGAACCAACTCACACACGGCCATCTGATTCCAAACTAGGCAGATCCTGTATTATGGCAACCAGTCAACTGATAAACATACTTATGTATTTCTAAATACAAACATAATATTATAGATAAATTACACCCTGATACAAAACAAGTCTGGATGGGAATCGAATCGACCCCCGGTTTAGCAGTCAGGGTCACTAACCACTAGACCAACAGGCCAGTCAAAATGCAGATTATTGATCGCGCATTACATAACTATATAATGCGCGATCAATTATAAAAGATTTTTTTTTTCCTCTATATTTATTTACAGGGGTTTTTACCCATAGGGCATGTCAACAAAAGATTATAGATATTAAATACCTGTATTTGCTAAATAACTTTAATAAATACTTTTCGGTGAAGTCAAAACCAGAAAGGGTAACCTTTTTACAAGTCTACGGTATATTTTGTTCGTTCCTTGCGAATCGTCTTTGACCGGCAGAAGCCATACAACGTTGCGGGCACTTGCGGGTTGCGGTCAATCGCCTTCGCATTGTTTAGGCCTCGATGTCTTTAGATACATGTTTGAAAACAAAACAATAAGTCGTTTATAAACGCCGGATGTTTGTGTACGAGACTTGTTTTTTTATTGTCCTGAGATTTGGACCTTTATTGATTTGAATGGTGATAACCAAATTTGGTTGGAGACGAAGAGCTGAAGATCGAGCTCAGTGGCGTGCCATAGGAGAGGCCTATGTCCAGCAGTGGACGAAGATAGGCTGATGATGATGATGATGATGAACCAAATTTTATCACTTGATTTGGTAGATGAGATGGTTATAAACTGAAAGAGATAAAAGAATTTTAATGGCAGAATGAGAAAGGCATATAAGTGATAGAATTAACAAGACTGATGTTTTGTAATGTATAGTTTTGAGACTTACTTTAATGTTTAACGATATATTTTACGTATTTTTTTTATATGATGTAATAAGTAAGATTGAGGTTGCAGCCCAACAAGATGGTCGGATCAGGTCCGTTCCACCCTGAACACCCAACTACACGTTGCAATACACAAAGCCAAGAACAGGCAAATATGGTGGGCTCCTCACGACCCTCAGTAATGAGGAACACGACGCGAGGAGGAGGAATAAACAAGATGAAATTTTAAAGTTTATTTGCATGTATCACTCTAACTCCCGGTTTTTTAAAACCTGACCAACTAAAAAAATAGTTTATCTCATGTCTAACCTTACGTTAAGCGCTGTGGTTGGTTGTTAGTCTTTTGGTCAACCAACTACAGTCGTGATCAGTAGATTTGACAAAATATTTAATTGGTATAGAGCAACAAGGAACTATGTTGCAAGTTTTTTTTTCGGAAGGCTAAAATCTTAGTGTAAATATAAACAAGCATAGAGCGTACGTATCGCTAGTAGTCCCTCATGTTAAGCGTAAGCACATTTTTAGCAAAACGTACTGCGCTCTTTAACTGATTTATGTGATTTTCCGTGCGACGACAGACGTTTATGCGAAAATATCAACGGTTCCGATATTATTAGGGTAATATTAGGTTTTGAGACAGTTTTAGTAAAATGTTTCGCTCTGTTTTGACACTAATTTAACGTTTTTACTTGTTCATACTAGTGCCAACAGTTCATACTCGATATGCGCACTCTATAGTTTACTTATTTATTCAACTAAGGTTAAAATCCTCATATTAATGCTTTTAGTAATTAATTTACATTAATTTTATATTCATCAATCTTTTATACGTCACGATTAAAGATGGCGGTAATGTCAAAATAACTGCGAAGAATCTCATCTAATATATTTTATAATACCGTGTTTAATGTATTGTAAAATCCAGTCAAACTTAAATGTCAGGTGAGTCAAGGTTGAAAATAATCGGTAAGTGCTAATATAAATTAGCATACTGTATGTCTGTGTGTAAACATAGATTTTATTTTTAACATGAATATAGTCAAATACGTAGTTTGACAATGTATTTTCCTTAGTTTATGTAAATGATGTTCTGATATTAAAATGCATTTTTTGTTAGTAAGTCGTAAAAAAAATAGGCCAAGTCCGAGACGGATTTGCGGGCGAACGGTTTTGTAAAATTTTATGCAGGCGCCTTTAATTTATTTCTGTCATTTGTTGCTATAGCGGCAACAGAGATAAACACCCCGTAAAAATTAAATTCTCTTGGTGTTGCGGTTTATTTATTATTTATTTATTTTATCTTTATATCACAAAGGTATCTTATAAGCTAAGCCCCACAAAACCACGTTTATAAGATCTCGTTGCCAGAGAGCAGGACGGACAGACAAACAGTGGAGGTATAGTAATACGTACGGTACGGTATGGTTCGGGTATGGAAACCTAAAAATCAATCGAATATGAAGCCTGAAGTTGGTGGGCTGATGCGTGAATACTGAAACGTCAATCAGTTTTAAGTAACCGTTAAATCTCGAGCTGTCTCTGTCACTTTAAGGCGTAAAGTAGAGACAAATAGACGTTTAAGATCGTCTTAAAGTTAAATAGCGTTACAGTATTCAGGGGTATAAAAAGTCATATTTAAGTTTTGTAGCCGTAATTTCAAATTAATTACAAACATTTTCTCGTTACGTTTCGTAGATAAGATTTACTTAATAGCTAGGAAATTAATTAATTACATTACATTTACCATTGTAAAGATAATAAAAAATATGTTGCTAATATTTTCTTATTCTTTTCCAGATCTGGCGTCTCAAACATTGTGATTACTTTGTAAGTAACAAATAATGTTATGCTTTATTCATACTCACGTAAATATTTAAGTAACTGTTCGCCATTTTGAAATATTAATTATTTTTAGGGTTCCGTACCTCAAAAGGTAAAAACGGAACCCTTATAGGATCACTTTGTTGTCCGTCTGTCTGTCTGTCTGTCTGTCTGTCTGTCTGTCAAGACCTTTTTTCTCAGGAACGCGTGGAGGTATCAAGCTGAAATTCATATCAAATACTCAAGTCTATGGTCTCTTGGAGCTGTGAAAAAATCAAACTTCTAAGTCAACGCGATCAAAAGATACTCCCGTTTATGCCGCAAATTTTCGACACTCGCAAGGGAATCAAAACCTACAGGGTACTTCCCGTGAACTCAGAATCTTGAAATTTGGTACGAAGCAACGTCTTATAACACAGATAAAGGAAAAATTGCGAAAAGCATAAATTTTTAGTTACATCATATAATAAAAATATTTTTAATAATTTTAAACTTATTACCCCTTTACTCATGAACGCGTAGTGGTATTATATTGAAATTCTTAAAAAATACTCAAGTCTATAATATCTTTAAGCTGTAACAAAATCAAACTTCTACGTCAACGCAATCAAAAGATACAGCAATTAAAGCCGCATATTTTGAAACTCGCAACTACTCGCAAGGGAATCAAAACCTAAAGGATACTTCCAGACGACCTGGAATCTTGAAATTTGGCATGAAGCAACGTTATAAAGTACACATATAGGAAAAATTCCGAAAATCTTAAATTTTTAGTTACATCACATAGTACATTTTTTTTAATAAATATAAACTTACTAGCTGACCCAGCATACGTTGTTCAGCGATTAAAAAAAAAAAAACAGATGTTGACCGATTCTCAGACCTACCCGATATGCACACAAAATTTCATGCAAATCGGTTCAGCCGTTTCGGAGGAGTTTGGAAACAAACACCGCAACACGAGAATTTTATATACATATTAGACTTGCTGACCCAGCAAACGTTGTTATGCGATTAACAAAAAAAAATAAAAAAATAGATTTTGGCCGATTCTCAGACCTACCCGATATGCACACAAAATTTCATGCAAATTGGTTCAGCCATTTCGGAGGAGTTTGGAAACAAACACCGCGACACGAGAATTTTGCTTCCCATTCCCTCTCGCTCCACACCATGGTCTGAACCAGGGGCCCGGCCCTACGAGAGGTCGCTGCCGCCGATCGCCTCCACGAGGACACGGCGATGCTCCGCCCAAGCGGGGCAGACCTCCACCGTATGCTCCACCGTGTCCTCTGGGCGATCCGCACAGTGGTGACACCCTGGCGTGTCCTCCCGCCTGATCCGTTTTTGAAGCGAAAAATGTGCTACAAACACGGTCGTCAAGAGCGTATTCGTCCTGCAATAGTGAGAGAAGCTGCAAAATATTTAGTCCAGACAGAATTATTTAAAGAATTAAAAATTACATAATCAGCGAGACATTTGAGTGAGCATGACAAACTCTCAATTGCCATGCTCGTTCATGTCAAAAAAAAAAAACAAAAACAGTTACATTATATTACACGTGGTACTCATATTTACAAAATAAATAAAAAATGCTTCGAAGTTATACAATACTATAACTTTTCAAAAGTTAAAAATAAAAAGATTAAACATTTACTCCAAAAAAAAAAAAAATACGATTTAAAAAAAAAAAAAAAAAACCATGTTTATAAAAATAAAAGGGAGAGCATCTCTTCCAAATATAAAATAAAAGAAAACTAATTAGTGGACCCAAGTGGCTGTGACTGTAGAGCAGGACCAGCATTAAGCCAAGCTTTTTTATCAAGGATATAATCCTCTAATTTATAATATGCTTGTCTACATAGTGTGCGTTTTATGCATGTTTTAAATTTTGTCTCGTTCAGTTGTAGAATCCGCAGTGGTATTTTATTATAAAATTTTACACAATTCCCCATAAAAGAATTTCGTACCTTAGCCAATCTAAACCGAGATTGATCCAAATTGTGCCTATTTCTAGTATTAAAATTATGTCTATCACTTCTCTTCTTAAAGAGATGAAGATTTTTCCGAACATACATAATGTTTTCATATATGTATTGACAAGGTACCGTCAGCTTTCCACATTGTTATGTTATGGATTTCATTTAGCAATAAAAATACCATAACTTTTACTTATATACCTACAGGTTTGTACGGAACCCTCGGTGCGCGAGTCTGACTCGCACTTGGCCGGTAAAATTTTACTTATTAAAGTTAAGTTTTCCTTAAGTATTTCTGGGGTCACCTAAGTTGTAGATAGATGAACAACATAGATAATTATATTTTCTATGTATAGGTACTGTGTGTGGCATTTATAATATAATTACTATTGGGTCACTATAACGCAGTACGTAACGTTTTTGCCGCCGTTCTTCGTGATGTAAACAAGTCTAGTAATTGGTATCTCGGGTCATTCCACACATACATGTTCACCCATCAGTCTATTTAAGTACATATATAAGGCGGTACATTCATTACGCGATATAAAAAAATGTATGGAATATTATTATACCTACTAATTTATATTAAGTTTTTAAATAATTACTTTAGGTCAATAGCCGATCAGTAAAGCCCATATCTATACTTACTAATATATAAAGCTGAAGAGTTTGTTTGTTTGCTTCTTTGAACGCGCTAATCTCAGGAAATACTGGTCCGATTTGAAAAATTATTTCATTGTTGTATAGCCCATTTATTGAGGAAGGCTATAAGCTATATAACATTACGCTGCGACCAAAAAGAGCGGAGCATAAACAAAAATGAAAAACCGCAGAAAGTAAAACACGCGGACAAAGTCGTGGGGGACAGCTAGTAACATATATAATTTTAAAAGACATACAAATTTTATCAAAGGCAAGGATGATAGTGTAATCAGCTATTCAAATTGTGCGTTTATAACTAAAATTGATGTGTCAAACATCTTGATTTTGTGTCCTTTGATTCGAATTACAGTGATTAATAAAATAATTGATTGTGTTCTTAATTGAATTAAGTACAATCAACATTGAATTCGACATTATCAATAATTCAATGCACATTCAAATCGTTTAGTGAATAGGCAGCTTCAAGTTAACTTTGATTTAATAACGTGTTCAGTCACTGGATGTTAATAAAATAACATGCAATCATTGGATATGAAACATTTGCTACGTAATTACTAGCTTTCATATTTTATCTAAGTATAGAAATAAAATTTAATGTGTTACATATTAAAACCTGACATTTCTTACACGGATAAATAGAATCATAATAAAATTAATGATAATGTTTTTTTTTTAAAAAAAAGAAAGCCTGAGCTTAGTAATGTTTAATATTGGAAGTCATTTTTTTTTATGTTCGTTGAAAGTTTTTGACCATAGAGTAGGTTTGGAAAACAACTTTTTTTTTTTTGGCGCAAAGGATGTTATCTAATGCTTATAATGATTCGTTATATTGCTTATATAAATTCTTGTTTAAACTGTTAAGATTATCGGCTGAAGTATCAATGAATAACAATAGTAGCAGAAAATATTAAAAGCTAGATGTTTATTACTTACAAAACCTCGTTGAGAATAAATCCTAAACTTTTTACAATTCTTGACATTTATACGTACAAAGAAAAACAGCCTAGTAACTAAACGGTTCCCACACAATTTATTATTATATCACCACATACAGCAAATACACATAGTTACGTTCGAAAACGTGTGAAACATAAATTCGTGAAAGCTGACCAACCAACGAGTTGCAAGCAAATAGATTTACACGCAAAACTGCACTTTCATTTCCTGACGACGCGTGTTTTGGCGCGCAATTTGACATCTGTCAAATTAAAGTTTTTTTTTTTTCTATAATTTGGCGTTCGAAATTAAGGTTTTATTATTTTGTGATTTATTATTATTTATGGTTGTCGTTATTATCGATTATAGTGATAGGTTCACGTTAATTAAATTGCTTTGTGTGGGTGCGAAAAGAAAGTATGTAGTTTGACACGTACCTATGTAGATATTGCTATAAGGAAAAGTGTATTATTTGCTGCAATTAAACCAAAAATTAACATCAATTCATGACTTAAATTAAATCATTGGATTATTGATGCCAATTGTAACTCAAAACAATAAAACACAATGGTAATTATAGTATTGATTATAATTAATTTTCTTAAGAATGCGTGCCTATACAAAAAAATTAATAATTATAATAAAACAATAAGCTTTTTCTAACTGTCAGTAAACTCCAAATTATACAACATTACTTAACCTAAATACCCAAGTTGCCTTAACAACGTTTTATTAACCAAAGTTTGCCGCACACCTGTTCTAACATTTACAACTCGTTTAACTTGAACCAAACGTTAGCCTTAGTAATTAGCTTCGGATGTAATTACTTTGATGATCAAACATGTCCTTGTATCTTAAGATTAATTTGTAAAGGTTAGTGAATCATCTGAAAACTAAACGTAAACATTTGTTATCTGTGGTTAAGAGTTTTATAATCTGTGAAAAGTAAGTGACATTGTTTACTTGGTTGATGACGTCATAACGGAAATTTTTAGGCTATTTTACTATAAATTTTAATATTAGGGGTAATATGGGGAGTTCGTCTATACTCCAGCGTTTTACTTGAAAGGAATTTCATAATATTATCCATTTAGAAACAGCAACAAATATAAATAAACTAGCTGTCCCCGCGTTTGTTCGCGTGTTTTAGTTTTAACGGTTTTTCATTTTTGCAACATGTTTCATTTATGCTCCGCTCCTATTGGTCGTAGCGTGATGTTATATAGCCTATAGCCTTCCTCAATAAACGGACTATCCAATACAAAAAGAATTTTTTAATTCGAACCAGTAGTTCCTGAGATTAGCGCGTTCAAACAAACAAACAAACGAACAAACTCTTCAGCTTTATAACATTAGTATAGATAAGCTATATAAAAAAAGGAGAAAGACATAAATACTCTTACATTTATTCTAAACGGTTTTCAGATGTTATTATTGGCCAACTACAAAGTTTAATCATATTCACCTTAATTAAAAAGATATTCCAACCTGCCAGTTAATTTTAGAAAACGTCAAAGAACATAAACATTTAGCCATAAACAGAATTGCGACAAGATTAATGAAACCTCACTATCTTGATAAGCAAGGAGGTTAGTTTGCACTTATCTAGATTGCTTGGTTTACTTGCAGTCATGTTTATTTTCCTGAATGTTGGCAGTAGGTATACGTTTTATTTTAATAAGTGTGTTATTTAAATGTGTTCTATTTTGACATGCGATTAAGCTGTTGGCTTAGTTACATTCTAGAAACAAATTAGCAGAACATTATATTGTTAAATGAGTGTATACCTACCAAAAAATATTGTTGGTTAGATTGTAGTTAAAAATATATGGATTAAGAAAATACCTTCTGCAAAACAACAGTAAAAATATAAATATCATCTAAAATATATTTTTTTCGTTTTTTTAATAATCATGAATTGCTGCATTTCTTACTTGCAACATTTTCTCTTAATATGATATGGAATTAAGTAGAAGTGTGAAGCCGTAGAAAAACCAAGAGTTTTCTAGAAAATAACTTCCATAAACATTTTTTACTATATCTAAGCCTTTTTTTAATCATTGAGTCGGCTTCCTGTCTTATCGGATTCAGCTGAAAAACCAATATAATACGACCCTACAACACTTCTCCTGTATATAATTATCCGACTTCTTACTTTCAGGACTGACGTACGAAATGTATACAATAGAAAACAAATTGAAATACACTTTTACTATAAACGATTAGCATTCACGTATCGAAGAGAAAACAATTGTTCCATGACATGTATTATGTATACACTTTCTGGTCACATTTCTATACATACTTGACCTAGCATCACAGCATCCTGTTTTGATCCGTCATTTGCGAAGATTTGTAACTAGTTTTCAAAAACCGGCCTCCTTTTCTCTTCTCTTGTTTATTAACTCATTCATTCATCTTTAATGAATGAATGAAAGTTTAATTTACCATATTATACTGTAATGATTAAATATCTCAGAGGCTTTGAAGTTGAACTTTGAGCCTTAATTATAGATACTATTTAACTATCCTAGGGTTTTTAAATTATTATAATCATCATTCATAGCCTTTATCATCCTACTACTAATATAGCAACTTATGCCATCCATTCATTAATAATTTTCTTCTCAGAAAAGTTAGATAGCGTTACGCTAGAAGCCAAACACAGATTGTATTCGATTCATGGTTAAAATATCTGATTATACAAACATATAAAAAAAAATACTACTTCCATTAGAAAAAAATACTTTGGAAAAAGTTTCCAGTTATTTTTAATTAACAACCGAATTACTAAATCGATGTTAATGACATTTAAATGGGAGTACTTTGAAGGAACATTTTGAAATCGGTTCACAATTGTCAGAGATATCGCGTTACAAACATAAAAAATAATACAGACGAATTAAGACCCTACTTACTCCCTTTAAAGTCGGTTCAATTTTAATTCGTTAGTTTCTTTAGTACAAAAAGTTTACACATCAACTGCAAAAAAAACGTTTTGTTTCTTAATGCGTACCTCACAGCCTTCAAAAGTCTTGTAGGATTTCTACCACGGTGAGCAGAAAAATAGGTGCCATACGACCGTTCAGTCAATCTCCGGGACCACGTGACCTAAAGCTACCTAGATACCGGTATTTAATAGGTTACGTGTGCGAATACCGTTTGGAATCCTGCACACCCTATAAGGCTGTAGCCGTAACGATGCGATCGTAGTTTTTGCGCGAAACCTTATTTAATATGCGGTGGGTGTTACTATAAGTCAACGACACGAGTTTCCTTTTTGGTTTAGTGTTTTTGTGGTTTCTGTTTTTGACAAAGATTTTGTAGTTTTATGTTTTAAGCATATTTTCTTAATATGCTACTCGATCCATGTAGACACTCATGTTTAACTAGGATAGATCTTGGAGATTTCGATTTTACCAAGGTTTCGAGTTTCTTTCATAATATTATTTATAAATGTTGATTTAAAATGTAATGAATTTCTGTATGTATTGTATTAAATCGTTTTAATTTAAAATAACATTTTTACAAATTTAACAAACAAACAAACTCTTTAGCTTTATATATTAGTATAGATTATATTATACACTAACATTTTATAACTTATTGTATTCAGCTTAAGTAAGTGGATTATAATATGTAATAAAAATGTTAGTGTATAATATAATATAACATAAAAATGTTGTGTGGCCTGCAAACCTATCTAGTTTACGATGTGTACAAACGCCTTTTCATCTAGATTAAAGAATGAAGGTTTTATCTATGCGTGACACTTACCTTAACACGCTAGACAATTAATTATGAAGGCATTGTTTAGTCTTTTTGCTAGATATATAATAATGACAATGATCTTAGTTATTAGGTCGATAGCACAATTTCTAGTTCGTTTTTTTTGTTTTGCTTGACTGCGAATTTCTCTTATAGTATTTCATAATGTTGAATATACATTATGCTAATGGCCAGACTGGATATTTAGCTATGTAGATATAAATATCTTTACGCACAAAGTTTAACTATTTTAAACGGATTTCTCGATTACTATTTATATCTATTTATTTTCCGATTAGTCGACCTTCTTTTTGTAAGTCCCGTATCGTAAAGACTGGCCAAATGCGAGATCGGACTCGCGTATGTAATTACACAATCAAAATCAGAAAAAAAAACAACTCTCCTGTTACGATTCATAAGATACAGCCCGGTGACGGACGGATGTATCGATGAATATCAAAGGCTTAGTAATCCCTTTAACACCCTTTGGGTACGAAATCCTAAAAAAAAGAGTTCAGAAAAATATAGAGAACCTTCCTCTATTCTTAAAAATCTATTTGCTCTTAAAATATGAAAAAAAAACATGTTTCCTTTTCAATACTTCTTTGTAAGCTTACCCTTGGTTGCTCGACGTAATATTTCACAAGATTATACGCCGATTAAAATTCTTGGATGTGATATCAAACATAAATTGAAGTTTCTTTTATTTTACAAAAAGAAGTGTAAGGCGAGAGATTTAAAACTAGTTTCGACCATAATATTTTGGTACGCTCACACACAAAAGTATTTAAAAATAATAAATCGATGGATAGTTAGCAGATTTGATTTGGTGGTTAGGTAATTTAGTTTTTTTGGTGTTTAAGTTTTGTTTATTTATATATTTGTTTTGGCAATGTAATTGTGAAACTGTTACTTATGGTGAAAAGTATTTGGATTCAAATTACTGAAACCGTTTACCTAAACATAAACGTCCACGACATTATTATAATAATAATACCGGTCCATTAATGTCTCACTGCTGGACATGCCTCATCTAATATAGAGACACGACATTGGGAATAAATAAATAAATAAAACGTGCAACAATTTAGCAAAGTAAACAAGACACGTTTTGCGTCGATATGATACTATCTGTGTAGAATAATAAATACCTAACTGTCTCAGTTCAAAGGCCTTGTAAATATACAGAAGGCACGAGCAATGAGCATTGGTCAACAGGAATTACTATTTTAAATAAAATTACTTTCAACGAATTTTGTCCTAGTTTATGAGATTTAAGAGTCCACGCCGGGCTCTTCTGTATATCTGAACACGATAAACTAAAAAATGACAGAACGGATTTTTATATGGTTTTCACCAATGGATAGAGCCTACCTACCCTTTTTACGATACCCGCACTAAGGAATTTAATCATTGTGTCGCGAGTGGTTTCACAAACATTCAAATCTCATACACAAAGTACACCCAGACTTAGAACAAAGCATTTGTGGATCACACAAATGCTTGTCCAATGCGGGGAACGAACCCGCAGCACGTCACGCACAGTGGTAATTGGAGTAGTGACTTATACCACTTGGCTATCCGTACAGTCAAAAAATTTGAGAAGGTTTGTGTTTGAAAGTTTCTTTTCCACAGCCAGAGCACTTAGGAAGCGGTGAAGGGTGGGCGAATCAGGGTGCTGTCCATTGTATTGACGTTCTTAAAGTGCTACTTTGTAGCCTAGTTGGAATAAATGAGATTTTGATTTTGATTTGATTTTTTATGTTTTGTCTATATAAATCGCGAAAAAATACGTTAAAAATATTTAATTATAATGAGTAAACTTTGCTTAATTGTCAGAAATCAACAGCTTATTGATGTTACTCTTCGTAGAACGTGAAACTGATGGTTTCATACTAACGACGTTTTCCCTCACTGGTCGTAGATTAACGTAGAAAGTACGTAATTATGATGATATGAAATTGAAAACTCATATTAGTAATGCTTGCTTGAAAGTCGAAAGAGTTAATGTTTTTACTTAGGTTAAGCAAATGGTTGATTTTCTTTTGTTACGGTAGGCATAAAGCAGGCAAAAGTCCTTGTAATTAAATACAAATAGAAAGGAAAAAAATCTAAGTTATGTGTACTTTATTAGTAAGTAGCTGTTCGCGGCGGCTAATGCCAAAAAGGCGCAGTCCTTTCTTATCATAGCATCGTAGGTTATCCCTTACCAATTTCCATCCAAATCGGTTTAGCGGTTTAGCCGTAAAATCGGAACAAACAAACAGACAGACAGACAAAGTTAAGTATTAATCTATAAACATATAAAAACCTATTGGGGAATCGAATTTTCTCGTGTACTTTGCCCAATTAGATTGTCCAAGACAAACAAATAAACTGAACTATATATACATACAAAAGGAATAATAAAATAAACTAATCTAATTAAACATAAACCTAAAATATGGCATCAGACAAACATAAAATAATAATATCGAAACAGCTTGTGTGATCGTTTGTACAAGTCACCCTTTTTTCACCAGGTAGGCGTGCACCGGCCCGACGCGTTAATGCCACAGGTTCGATTCCTGATCGCGTGCCGAGCTCAGGTATTTTAATACCGCTGTTGTTGTTGTTTTTTGTAACTAGCATTTTGGAAGTTTAGTGATAAGTTTTGTTTGGCTGTCGGATACAAATATAAAGATAAATTCACTTGGACTTTAAGCTTTAGAAGATTATTTGAACTTTAATCTTTTGATTTCTGAATTTGAGGATTTTATAAGTCATCTTTTAAGAAAGTTTTTTATAGTTGTTCGTGATTTAAAACAGTATACATATTTTAAGGGTTTCAATCCAAATGACATAAGTAAATTACATATTAATATAGGTACATACATATTATGTAATTAGGTTACTTAGATTTAATATCGCCTGTTTTTCATAGGTTTGTTTGCATTACACATAAGATAAAAGACTGCCGCGTTGATCTAGTGTTCGCAAGCGCGACTGCTGTGCACGAGGGCTCAGGTTCGAATGGATCGAGCCTAAAACTCAGTACAGCTCAGCTCGGAGTCAGGAAGTTAGGTGGTGTGCCTCAGAAAGCACGTAAAGCCGTTGGTCCTGCGGCTGATGCGTATGCCATCCCATCGGACTATGAGAGTGAAAGAATAGAGCGTGCAACTGTGTTCGCGCATACACTCGTGCACTGAAATATCTGCCGCGCAGATGGCTAATCTCTGTTGAGAGAGGCTGCCGTGACCTAAATTAGGTCAGGATGACATTATCAAAGATATTTTAATGTACTTCATTTGTTTTCACATCTATTTCTGATTTCCTTCTGCTGTTCATCGTACAATTTAGTTATGACACAACAACAATTTTTTTAGCAAAAAATGCCTAATAAATATCAATAAAAGTCGTGAACACTGTACTTGGACTGGTTTAGCTCGGAGTTTCTTCAGATCATGAGGTCATGAATGATCTCATACCATCCACTCATGTTTACAAATTTGTAATCTTTTTATTTACCAGAATAATCTTTGTGCCTATATTTCTAACACGCAAGTCTTTGTTCTGACTCTTGACAACAACTTTTAATTTATATCTATATCATAAGAGGAAAGATTTGTATGTATGCAACGAATAAACTCAAAAATTACAGGACCGATTTCAAAAATTCTTTTACTATTTGAATGCTACATTATTCCAGATTAACATAGGCTATAGAACAGCGGGCGGGCCTCTAGTCTTGCATATAAAGGGTTTAACTAATAGAAGCATTCTTGTTTATACCTACCGTATGACCGTTCATGGGTTTAGAGAAAGACAACTAAAAATGTAAATTATAGTATTCTGTTATTAGCGAACAAAGAAAGAATTCTCAAGATAAGAAATGTATATATTTCAAATTTTCAAGGTAGAGTCAGAAAAAAAAGTAAGTGAGGGAGTTGGCTAAGTGTAAGCTGTACGGTTTGACTGATAATACAGGTTAAGCCGCGCTCGCAATGGTCGGTCCGTGGATGGGTGACCATTTGTAAACTAAAGTAATATGACATGATGATTTGGAGAGCAAACAAATTTTTTACTACGAGAGCGTACATGTTTACTAAATTAACAATTTTATCGTAATTAAATGAAGGATGATCAGCTCAATACTGTTTTAAACTGTGTAGGCAATTTTCAGTTCTTTGTTTAACCTACCAAATCGGTTGGCGACCCAATAGAAACGATATCATTGGCCGATTGGTCAAGCAACTTGGCCGACTTGCCGAGTACTATCGAGTCGCCAATTACCGAGAATCGATTCTTCCGGAAAATCGATGTAATCGGTTACGTAATCGAATAATATAATAACGGAGGTTCGGACTCTATCGGTTAGTTACTCTTGTTTGTATGATGTATTGTTTTGTTAACCGACTACAATATAGGAGGTTCTTAATGGTATTGAAATTATTTAGTTAGGAATGAGAGATTGCTTTTGTTTTTTTTATTATTTATTTTAGGTAATTAATAGCACAAACATTTTGATTGTTTTCTGGTGAATAGACAATTTTCAAAGAATTCACTTTGGTAGCTTTATTTTTGTCTCATTATTAATAAATCATTGTGTAAGTAAAAAAGAGATGCTTTTTAAGTGAACAGATGTGTTTTCAGAAAATTATTTAAACGTAGCTGCCCGCCTGTCTTCGTCCGGGTGGTGTGAGATTTTCAATACATTTCGATACGGATTTTTGGGGGTCCGTATCTCAAAATGGAAAAAGTTTTTACTTTGTTAATTCTTTTCTAACTTGTCCTTGCAATAAGGGACATAACAAAGAAAGAAATATTTAAGTTTATGTTTTATAATTATTATATTAATGAACTATTATTTTATATTTTTCTATTTTAAGCCTGAGCTTTCCCACTGCAGGGCAAAGGCTTTCCTTTTCTCTTCAATCAGTTATACAGTTAGTTAATTATCAAAAACTTCTACACATTTATTGTCTATAAATAGCGACTCGGTGACCTATACAACTTCCACGGCTACTATTAAAGAGAATAGAGAAATGTATCTACGTATTGAGTGCCTTATAACTAGTAATAATAAGTAGTTACTAACAATCTCGCCTTTCGTCGGCAGTGACCCCTGCAGGCGAAAGTTGGCAAGGTCGGGATAATACTTGTTTATGTATGGTGTATATATTAGTAGGTTCTATGTATTTGTTGATAGTACTTTAATAAAGTTAGATTCGTGATTACATTCCTTTAAATGTCTCTATCTGTGATCTCGCGATTTATGAGAAGACATTCTCTCTGTATCTACCTTATCCGACTTATAAAAAAAAATCGGACTGATTATTATCATTACAGGTAACTAGCTGTTGCCTGCGGCTCCGTAATTGTCGGTTATAGCGGGAAAAAGTAGCCTATGTCCTTACTTAGGATCAAAGCCTACCCTGTACCACATTTCATCCCAAACGGTTCAGCGGTTTAGCCGTGAAAGTGTGACAGACAGATATAGTTGCTTTTGCATTTATAATATTAAGTATGGATTACTATGAGCTATATTATTGTTTGTGCAAAATATTTAAGAATTGTCTGTAAGCATATCAATATAATAACAGAAGTAATTTTAGGCATTGAAAAGGCATATAAATTTACCCTATCACAACAGTTTTTGCTCTTGAAAGTACCTTCATTCAGACATTTTTAAGCATTTGGGATCCAATGTAAATACATAACAATGTAATGTGGGACCCAACGTAAAAAATATTAAACTAAACCAATGAAAATAATAGAAATTTAAACCTAAAAACTTGCCCGAGAACTACTTTTCTTACCAACATTTTGTTTATAGTGACTACATTTTATTTTTCTGGAATTTATTTCCACTATTACCCAATTTATTCAAATCCTATGCAGACCAAATACCTAAAGACTTTATGAACTAAATAATTGGTTAGTGTGGTGACACTTCAAAACCAAGTGCAGAGCATTTTCGTCATTACCTAATGTCTTAGTAAAACTTTGAAAGTATATGACATTGAAAACGTCACTTTGGTATTTGCCAGATTTTGAACTCGCAGCCTTGTACTCGCAAGCCGGTTTGCAAACCTCCGGGTCTTAACGATCATTTATATTTTATAAGAATGAATTATTTACTCTTTCTGTTTTTCTCTATACGACGCATTAGCTTGCAGAATGATTTTTAATTCATTTAATTATAGCTGCAGCGTAAATAATTTGCTCTTTGTTTTATAAGATTTTTTAAATTAAATTTGTAATTATGAGCCATTTTACTAGTTGAATAGCAACATAATAATATTAATAAAATAAATAAGTATAGAAAATATATAGTAATAGTAATAAGTAGCTAAAGCACTTGTGTTATAGAATTCAGAGACAACGAAGTAACCACAAACACCCAGACCCGAGACAATGTAGAAAAAAGGTTTTCGAACCCGGGACCTCAGAGCTGGCGACACCTTGAAAACCGGTGTGTACGCCACTGGACCACAGAGGTCGTCAAATAATACCTCGGTTTATATGTTATCTTACACTTTTGCCTAAATATTGTTTAGTTAAAGGTCTGGTGATTATCTTACATCATTGAGTTATAAACTTTTTATAACTGTGCCCTTACTCTCCAATTTAATTTTAAGTCTAATACAATGCTAATGCAAAATTGATATTAGTTTAGAAGGCAGGAGATTCAGTTTTCTTAAAATAAAATACTGTCAATTGAAGGAACTGACTGGAATCAAAACATTGAGAGTATTTTTTTAAACTGTGTGTTGTTTGTGTGCCTGCTAAATGAATAATAATTTTGCATTGGCATTGTATTAAAATTCAAATTAAATTGGAGAGTAAAGGCAATGTTTTCTTATGTCTAAGCCAGAGATCGCTTATAATTTTTCATGTGCTCATACCATTCTTCTTAAAGCACTATCAATGAAACAAGCAATCAAATCTTTAATTAATCACGACACAGAACTTAATTGTACTGCTGACCCCACTTCTCTAGTACCGTAACAGTGCTAGCATTAAAAAACAAATGCGTGCTAGTGGAATGCGACCGGTCGGGCTAGCCTTGCTTGGAGGGCGACTGGTGGACAATGTCGTTATACTGCGCTATGCCGCATACACTGTTTGCATCATGCTTCTTCCTTGAGAGATTAAGCAGGGCTCTGCTTATTATCCTAGAATATAAGTTAAAAAAAAATACCTGTAGGTACCTTTATCAAACAGTTTCAAAAGGATCACTCTAAAAATGTTGAGAGAGAGTCAAACTTTAGTTAATCAAAACCATTATAAGTCACCGTTTAGTCTTTTAAGACCTTGTTAAAGTTAAGTTTCTCTTGAGTAGATGAGGCTGTGTTGAAATCTTAAAAGTAAACAAAAATCTCGTTATAGAACTCCTCCGAAAAGTCTTGACTATTTGGTAAGTCTGAGTATACATTGTAGGCTCTCCAGAGTTTTTAATTATTTTTTTGGACAAATTTTGTATGGTACAACAACATTTGTCGGGTCTGCTAGTACGTGTTTGTGAGTTGTGTATGTTTGTATAAATCTAGATTCTGGTTGATTAGATTTGATTGGGTTTAGCACAAAAACAGAGTCTAGCTGTCGTCAGCTGATTATCATTACAAAACAGCTTGTGCTATGGCATAGTTCTTGACATGTCTACAAACATGTTAGTAAGGTTGATCGTCCGTCATACCTATTTGTTGTAATGAATCATAGAATGAATCTACTTGCATACTATTCTGCAGATTTACATCCGTACTTTTACCTAATTTCTAGCTAAATGCTTGCAATATTTGGTGAAAACACTTACGAAATATATTTTAGCATTTAAACGTTAAGTAAAAGTGACCAAGCGTTTTGTATTTATATGTTAAAGTGTTTTTACTACCAATGCATTATTTTTAACAGTCATTCCAAGAAAGTTTGTTAAATAAAATCATATTTCATAAACTCTGTGTATTCTGCCACGTTTTTGACTGTAGATCAATGACCTTTTAACAAGAAGTTGGGATCAAAAATCATCGTAAAAATCCAAGTAGTTGTCTAATCAAGATTAGTGGTACTATACCTAGAGACGGCTTTCTTTGCAGACGGGCTAACATACTTAGTAAGAAATCTTAGGTATGCCTTAATCTTATTTTATTAAGATTTTTTTTGTATGTTTGTTATGCGATATCTCCGGAAATTGTGGATCGATCTCAAAAGTAATTTGTTATCTATAACATATACCTTAGTGGTGGTCAGTAGTTTGGTTTCGTACTCAAAATAATAGGAAATAATTACCAAGAGTGACAAAACAAAATAGCATAATTTGAACTGTCCTACAACTGTTATTTTTTAATTGAAGTCGGTTCTTTTATCTATATTTATGACATCTAAAGTCTGACTGGAAAGAGAACTGTCCTGGAAAAAAATGGAAATAACATTATAATCATTCTAGAAAACAATAGGGATGTTTCCTGGGTATGAAAAGTTGAAATCTATTTAGTCCGTCAGTTAGATAATAAAAAAATATTAGACACGTATTTTTTCTTTTATCAAAACAATAAAAAATTACAAAGATACACACACCGCTTCAAAGTTTCAGAGTGGGGGCTTATGACGCCACGCCTCGCTAAAAATCGTAGCGAGGAGTGACGTCACGCGTAATTTCCGTTCTCTGTATTTTGATAATTTTTTGTTTGCAGGAAAAAAGAAAAAATACGTGTCCAATAAAATTCATTAATCTACAAGACGGACATTAAAAAAAAATATAGGAAACATGCCTATTATGAAGACGGCATCTGAAAACATTATGTTCTAACATCATTTTATAAATATCCTGATTTTTAACATCAAAAATACAGAAATTAAACACAGCAGCGCCCTCAAAGCCCAGACGATTTTCTTTCCCCACAGACTCTAATATTACATTAAGAAATTTACTATTACAATCGCTTTATTTCATTGTGTAAAGTTCGCGTTCACCTTACAATTCAATAAACAAACGTATTCATATTATGGGTACATAATATTCGCTTTTACAGCTCTACACAATGTCAATACCATATTGAATAGAAATCAATGTTCTCTCAAGGTGTTTAATTAGAAAGATAATGGGTGCAGTGTTCTCACGTGCGGTAGAGGTCGCCACTGATTGACGCCATAACGTTAGAAGGGCGATTAGCGACACGCGTCTTTATATGGTAGTTATTATTATAAGGTTGTATGCGGTCCGTTTATTTACATAATAATATGTTTTATGCTATTACGTATTTTCAATTTTTGATGCACGTTCATAGACTTAATATAAGTTGTTTTTTTTTTCACTTTAACAAAAATTTGTTTTTATTTACTAATAAGTATAAAAAGAACTTTACATATAAATAAATCAAATAAAACATTTTAACGATTGAACTGTCTAAATCCGCTTTACGAAAAGGGCCGTAAATAAAAAAAAAATCGTCTCCAAAAAAATTTTTGAAATGAAAATCCTTTTTCTGAATTGGTATTTTCACATTTGAAGATAGCGCCATCTTTATTTTTAAATACTACAATTCTACGCATATCTATATTAATCACTTCTTACTTTTTCATATCATCCTTCAAACGGTCTATTTCTTCATTCTTCTCTTAAGCCGGCGTCTCACGGTGCGCGATATGGCGCGACCCGCATCGCCGACGACTGCCGACCGAGCACCGAGGTTCTCCCACAGTGCGCCTTGGTCCGTGTGAGTCTTGAGAATCAAATCCAAACGCAGACGCGTCTGCGTTAGTACAGACGAGCGCTTGGAAAGCCGACTTTACACTACATCACTATATTCACAATTCTGTAAACAAATCTTCTTTTATCGTGACATTTACAATTCTCTAGAATTGCGAATCGATATAACAACTCCAGCCCCCCTAGACAAGTGACATTTCGACAAGCGATAACGCAGATCGAATCGTTCAAATGTATGCAAGTGACAAGTCCAAATCACGTGACTTATCGAAATGAAATGTCATTTCCATACATTTAATGTCACTTAAGCGATTTCTATCATCGTTAACGCTTTTCGAAATGCCACTTGTCTAGAGGCTCTGGTACATTAACTTGTGTGGACACACAAGTTAATGTACCTTAATATCTAATTGATTCGTTACGCTTCGTTACAGAGTTATTGAAATCTTTTTATTTGCTAATCAAAATCTAGGAGAATTCAAGTGCACATGCTCTTAACGAAACTAGTTCTTATCTGAGTATGTATGTCTATGGCTTATAATCATTGATTACATACAAATGTAAAAAGGAACCTTCTTCAATTCAATTTATATGGGACCACCTCTGAGGGTGATATTGATCTCGATGAAAAAAAGAATTCAAAATCGATCCACAATATTGCCGGAGCTGTCGCGTAACAAACATTAAAAAGACATAGTGTGGAATTGAGAAATCCTTTTTCAGTAGGTTAAAAATTGATTTTGACTTAAGTACGAAATAAATTTATTTTAATGTATTAAATTACTTCTGAGTTGAATTTCGCTACTTAAACTGAAACGACAAATACAGTATCTTTAGAAAAATAAACTTTATGACTGTTCATAAAGTTTGTCCAGTCATGTTAAATGCAGAAGCTGGCATGAAATACCCTTATTAATGTAGTGTTAACCCTGCACTTCGTGTAATAAGTATTCATGTAGGGCTGTGAAGAGGACCAAAGTGCTTGTATTTGCATGCACCGTGCAGCAACTGCACTGAGTGCAAATATAGTCGTGAGGAAAATAGGTCATTGTGCTAAACAGAAGCCTTTAAATGTATGCGGTATCATTAACTGTATTTATAGATAAACAAAATAATGCGAGAATTTACAACTAGAGGATTATTTGGGATATTATTATTTTTTTGAAAATCCTTACTAATCTTCTTATTTTAAAAGTATTTTTTTTTTTTTTTTTAAACGACTCCCGCACTAAGGAATTTAATCCTTGTGTCACGGGGGGTTTCACAAACATTCAAATCACACGCACAAAGACATAACAATATGATTTGTGGTTTACACAATTACTTCAAGAGTGTATTTCATAAGTTCAAACTTTACTTACTAAATAGAGTATTATATTTATTCGCAGAAAGTGTCAAATTAAATGGAACATGGATTCATTAGAAACCTATAAGCGTGCGTTTATTTGATATTGATTGACATTATTAGCACTGCCTACCCTTAAAAGACAGTGTTAAGGATAATATATTCCAAACACAACATGGCATATACACTATAAGTACGTTGGTTCACCGTTAAAATATTAAAATATTCAGCTCCAAACAATTTTAAACAGTTAGGAATATTATTTTGTCGTGTAACATTAACCTATATAGATGGATAAACAGTTTAAAATCTAGATTAAACTAGCTTTCGCCTGCGCTTCCGCCCGCTTGGATATCGGTTATAGAAAAAAGTAAAAAGTAGCCTATATCCTTTCTTGAGGCTTAAGCTAACTTCATACCGAATTTCATAAAAATTGGTTGTTTGGTTTACTCATGAAATCGAGACAGACAGCCAGTTATTTTCACAACTTCTTATTTTATACATATAAAAGTCGGGTTAGTTACACCATTTATAAATCAAGAACGGGTTGACCAATTATTATGATCTTTGATTTGTTGGATTCGTCTGCGCCCCGAATAGTAGAATACAAAAACTAAGTACTTACGCGAGTAAAACCGCGGGGCACAGCTAGTTTAACGTATCAGTATGGATGTAGGAATTAATTCAACAAACCGACATTTAGATAGTGTATGTGTGCATAAAATAAATTAATATGACACAATTAAATCTTGAAGCTTAATTACGAATGCAAATTAAAACTTCAATTCTTAATTTTATTTTTGTGCAGAACTATGAATGTATTAAATAGCGGTTTTTGCTCAGCATTGGGCTATTCAAGGGTAAACACGACATGATTTTATTGTTTTTTTTTTAACGTAATTGTCTTTATCTAGAAATAAAAGTTAGACGTAACAATACCTATTATAATAGCCGAAATCTTAGATAGAGTCTTGTTTGGACAAAATGACAGTGTTTGCGAATTCCAATTTCTTAAACATGGCAATGTTTTGGAAAATGGCATTCGTATAACAGACGCATCGTTATCATTGTCTCGCCCTTGTCCTATTGTCAGAGTTGAATGTCAATCGTAATATATACTAGTTGTTGCACGCAGCTACGCCCGCGTGGATCTCGGTTATGAAGGCAAAAAGTAGTATCATTTATTTCTTAGGATACTAAGTTACCCTGTACCAAATTTCGTCCAAATCAGTTCAGTGGTTTTGGCGTGCAAGCTTAACAGACGGACGGAATTAATTTCGCATTTATAATATTAAGTATGGAGTATGGATTTTATAGCCGAATATTTAAATGCAACTCGATTTTAAGTCGTCGTGTACTCTTCTGTAGTCTCCTTCACTTTAAGGTGGAAAGTTGAGACAATAATAAAGTAGAGAGAGATTTAAGAACGTCTTAAAAGTAAACGGAACTTAACGTTTCAATATTCGGAGGTTAGAAAGGTAAATTCTGAGGGGACGAATGATATGAATGAAATGTAAAAATGCTTTCGCAGCAACGAAACTAAACCGATTTAAATGAAACTTTGCATGGGGTAAGTTAGGATCTTGAGAAAAGACGTAGGCTACTTTTTTCCGCGATAACCGATATCCACGCGGGCGGAGCCACGGGCAGCAGCTAGTGTAGTAATAAACAACAAAATAATAGTTGCGTGGTCGCGTCAGTGGTCGGCGCAGCACCGAGGTCGCCAACTGTTAATAAATTCTAATTTTTGTTCCTGATCTTAACGTTTTCTTTGTTTGTATTGCTCAGTGAATGTTGACTTTAGATATCGTTACTATTGCCGCATTTTTTTGTAGTATTTCTTTGTTATTTAAGGTCACAGGCCTCTTCTCATATAGAGAAGGCACGAGCATTGATCACCACGCTTGCTCATTGCGGGTTGGCTATTTCAGATTCCAATTGTCGGAATCCAGGTTTCCTCACAATGTTATCGTTTGTCAATGATGTCTTAGAATAATTAAGAAAGTACATTATAACTTTGAAAAAGTACCTGTAATGGGTTCGAACCTTTCTAGGTTTGTGCACACAAATCCGTTCATTGAACCACTAGGCCACCACGACATGTTATTTAAGGTAGAGCTCGTAAATGTAGTTGTAGAAACTACTCCTTTATGAAGTCGGTTAAAAAATAGAGTAACATCTCCAGTCGATACGACCCTGACGCACCTCTTTTTCTTTACTTTCATGTCAAAACTTATCGATACTTTATTTACAAGACGGACGGACGGAATGTGTAACATTCTTTAAAGATTTGTAATAGAAAACATGTTTTAAGATAAAATGCAGTTCAATAAGTTTATCTGCTGATAACCCAGAGTCTTTGTAACAGTTACTTAAAAAATAAGGATTGCAGGAAACGCTTAAAAATAATCTAACTTAAATTATTAAACCGCCTTTTTGAGTAAAAAAAGTTTTTTATTTTTTTGTATGTTGTTGTTTGCGCGTATGTCCGGTAATTGTGGATTTTTTTTTATCGATATGGTATATTATATATACCTCAGAGGTGGTCCTTTGGTTTTTTTTACATTTATGTGTAATTTTGTATTTAAGCTAACAAAACTTCACGATTTTTTTTTAATATTTGTTGGTAATAATGAATATTTTTTTTATCTAAACTTTGAATTATAGTTCTTGGAAATTCGTATATTTTTTTTTATGACTTGTGTGAAGGAAGGATATTATACCATTGTGCAAATCCTACTGAAATTGACTCTACCTAGAAAAAAGCCTCCAATCAACGGTAATGTTATTCAAAATTGTCAAATCAAAGATTCTGGTTGAGAATTCTATACCCCCTAGACAAGTGGCATTTCTACAAGCATTAACGATTATACAAATTGCTGAAATGACATTAAATGTATGGAAATGACATTTCATTTTGGTAAGTCACGTGACTTGGACTTGTCACTTTCGTTCATTTGAGCGATTCGATCAGCGTTGTCAAAATGCTACTTGTTAAGGGGGCAGAATGATAATTCTTGACACTCCTGTTAAAACGACCCACATACCTGCCGGTACCTAAACGCCACTATCTTAAAGATAAATAATACATGTATGTTAACTTAGCAAGGAATTCCGCCATTTCTAATCAATTTTCATCAAGCCATTTTAAACCTTAACTCTCAAAGAATAAAGCAATTTTCTCATTTGAAATTTAACTTAAGCCTTACGAGCTAGAAGACAAGGTAGAAAATTGATTGTAATTCGTCTGTATTAGTAATAAGTGACAAAAACTATTGCAATGATATCATATGTAGTAAATCTTTACGCTCCCGTTTACGGTGTAAGCAGAGATAGTGGTTATCTATTTCTATTACTAGCGACCAGCCCCGCTTAATATTGTAAATGCGAAAGTATCTCTGTCTGTATGTTACGCGTTTACTGCTAAACCGCTGAACAGATTTTGATAAAACTTACTGACATAGGGTATGCCAGGAAAACCAACACCCACGCGGGCGGAGCCGTTGGGAACAGCTAGAATATCTATAATTTCAATCATCTAATAGATCTGAACAATTCTTATTTCTGTTCTATTTTGGCCTTTTGAACACCCTTGTTTTTTATTTTGTGTACCAAATTGTTTATAAATTATAAATATATAAATAAAAACTAAGAAATTAGATTAAAAATATAATAGTTATAAAATATTTACTCTAGGAAACATACAGTTTTCAGCTGAAATCGTTGAAGATGGAAGCCGACTTCAACATATGAACTCGCAGCGGTTTTGTTGAGAACTTTACTCCTTTTGGGATTGGGCATCTACCGGGGTCCTTTAACCCCTGCTCTGCAGATGCAGAACTATTGTACATTATAATTTAAAAATAATTTAGTCTTTTTTATGGGATGTTGAATTAATTTTACCAAAAAAGCTATGATGCCTGCCCTTTAACACAGCTAGGCAGAGCCAGAATTTAGTTGTAACTTGAAGTGTGAACGTAGCTTGGATGTCGGCGTCGGTTTGGGTGCGCTTGCGCCGGTCGTTGACAGCGCCTAGCTCGCGTGCCGCGCGCCTTTTTATTTAGCAGCCTCGAAGCATTTACTTGTTAGGTAAGCGACTGAACTTTCGTAAGATAGAGGCTTTAAATTAATGTTTATTGCTGTATTACCATTTTTTAAGGCAAGTCTTTTTCTTTTTTTTTTTTTTGGGAATTTAAGAGTGTGGAATTAAGCACAAGAATAATTAGGTTCATTTTATTGTGAAAATATTATAAGTCATTGGTGTCATGGCATGTAATGAATGTCGTGGTAGCCTAGTGGTTCAATGAACGGATCTGTGTGCACAAAGTTGCAGGTTCGAACCCAATACAGGCAAGTACCAATGTGACTTCTTACAAAGTTATATATACTTTCTTAATTATTCTAACACATCATTGACAATCGGTGAAGAAAAACATCGTGAGGATAACTGGATTCTTGAATGCGTAATATGAAAGCGATAAAAATTATAAAATAATATTTACAAAACTATATTAATAGGTCCTAAAGTTCCGTTATATACAGGCTTACAGCCCTTGTTAATTAAATAAACGACAAAAGCCTAATTTTTATACATTAAATTAACTAATCCTAGTAAGTTAATATCATGATCCCTTACTATGCAGCTATAAAGATAATTTTAAATTTATACAACTAGAAGGCTTTAAATAAGCACAAACGACTGCATCTAAGTTCCATGCACCGTTAGTTTGCCAGTCTTACCGACTAGTTTGTGCCTAGGAGTACCTAGCTAGTGTAGTTCTATGTATTTACGTACTACTGCGTCTAGGTATAACTTCGCTAGTAGCGAATGACAGTTATGTTGAATGGTTTTAACTTTACGCTAGTGTAATATTTGGAGAACTACTTTGGCTATTTGCCGGGGCTTTACCAGTTCTCGTATTAAAAGATAGTATACTTCTTTAGATTTTGCCTTTTTACCTGCCTATTGTACAAGTATTTCAGTGATACCACAAGCGGGAATTAACGTAATTTTTATTAAATACAAATAGTAGAAAGAAAAACCTAAACCTTAGGCACGACTCAAACCTGCGACTACTGGCTTGACGCGCCAGTCGCTACACTACAGTAGCTACCGAGGCCACTGCCTAGAAGTTTAAATTTAACTGTCGACTGGCACAGCTTTGGCTTAGCAGCCTACCAATATAACATAGTTTAGAAAATTCTAGTTATTCTTAAGCGTGTTACTTAAATATAGATCAGAAATAGTTCAGAAAAGTTATCGTGCTAACCTCACGTTAGAAATAGCTGGTAAAAGGTTCAAACCTTGGATTAGTTGAGGTCTGTCGTGCGTTACTGTATAAATTAAACTTGTTAATTCGTTTTCGTGCGTGGAGACTGTGATTTGGCACATTTTGATCAATGGTCTTGTAATGTATTTATTTCCCGGTCAAGGGGATTTGGCTATTGACTATTACAGTTCTAATTGATATTAGCTTTCTTGTACGTTTATTATAGTAGTACCGAAGTAATTACTCTACTGCATGGATAGCCCAGTGGTATAGGTCACCACGCCACTTACCTGTTTGCGCGACGTGCCGCGGGTTCGATCCCTGCATGGGACAAGCAGTGTGATCCACAAATGCTTGTGCCAAGTCTGGATGTTCTTTGTGCACGTGATTTTAATGTTTACAAAAACCCCCGTAACACGAAGATTAAATTCCTAAGTGCGGGAGACTCTGTGAGATTCTTTAAAATGATAAAAAAAAATCTACTACCAAGTACTTAGTAGACAAGCTAACTAGGGATAAAATCAATCCATGTGTATTGTGTTTTATTACATAAGAGTAACGTGCCAACATAAAAATCATTAAAAAGAACAACTCAAAAGGAAATTATCTAAAAAGAAGACCTTTTTTTATAACTTAGATTAAAAAACTGTCATAAATAAGCAAGATTGAATAGACCATTGAAGCTTCTAGCAAAATATTCGAAATGTTAGCAACACTGGTGGTCTAGAAGTCACAGATAATACAAGTAAGAGTAAAACATATTCTTTATTTGAAACCTGTTTGAAACACGCATTTACATGCAATAAAAGTTTTGAACAAGATTTATTCTCAGTCTGTCAGTCAAGCATAGACTAAGATTTATTTTATCTAACACCTTTTTTACTATTTAAATTCAGAAGGTTGCTTTTAATGGTATGTTTTGCGTAAATTTTACGATTTAATAAATAGTTTTGATTTAAAAAGGCCAAGGTTTTTGCTATTTTGTCTTTTCTGTAAGCGAGTCTATTGTGATTTTAAATATTAACTTAATTTTAAGTAATTTTCGTTTCATTTTATTTATAAATGTTTATTTTATTTGTTATTTTATTTTATTTTACTTTTTGTTTTGTTGAAATATTATGCATAATGTGTGACAAAAATTAGTGTAAATATTATTGTACTTAGGTACCTAATATTTTCGACTTTTATTTAGAGGTAGTCGACAGAAAAAGCCGTTGTTTTTTTAAATATCTTGTTTTGTAGTTATAAATAAAATCCCACTTCCATAAATAAACTATAAATCAGCAATACTTGTATATCCTTTTACTACCTCAGCTATTGGACAAACTAACCAAAATGGACTAAAACAAAATATATTCTGTGACATGAATCCATAAACAATTTGCTGACGAACAAAAAAGACAAAATCCGACAAAACTTTCGCCGTCTCTACCGCGAGTCGAGCTTCAACGATATCATCGCTTAACACGCAATACATTGCCGCATCTCTTAGTTACATTTTCAAATGTAGTTTTGTTAGCCAGCGATGGATGTACAACTATGCGTTACAAGATTGTGATTGTCTTTATATTTTGGTACAAAGATGCTTTCACAGATATTTGTAACCATGTCAGTTTTTATGTAATAATTTTGATTGTTATTTTTATAAATATCTTCACGCTCAGTTTGTGGGGTCGACAGAGTTGAGGAAGCTTTTATTTATTTAAATAGCCTGTTCTAATAGATAAGTACGAATCCTATGCTCACTAGTACCTAAATGTCTAACCCTGAAACATATTTTAGATATTTGATTTTTGATATTAAAAAGAAATTAGGCCAGGATTTCATTGTAAATAAGAGATAAAATGATTAGTTTTCAAAAATGAGTGTCTGTGTTTAGTGTTTAAAGCTATCTAAAATGTGTGGACGGATGGTAGGAATATCCACTTCAATTCTAGTTTAGCAGATTTTATTTTTAATAATTAACTGGGTTTACAACTACTTATCCTAAAGCAGTATTGTTCTTGTTGCGAAGAGCGGGGTCGAGGGAGAATTATTACACGTGTCTTATTTATTCAGTAACCATTTATTGTATATTGGTCCCTAAAATTCATAGAATTTCAACACTTCTAAAATATCTGTAGGTCAATAGTCGAAGAGATTAAAAAATATAGATATTTCAGTGTCTAGATATTTCTTTGTGCTTGTTTCAAAATATTGTTGTAACTGGCAATTCATAACGCAATGCCTATTTGATATTCAATACCTACACTTGTTACATTGCATTTTTGGCATTTATTGTCGATAGTAATTAATTATGTTGATGTACCCATGGTCATGCTTACGATTTTTAATTAGAAATAATAAATGACTGAGCTGAACTAAATGAATATTTGAAAACAGTGATATGCGGTTTGGATTAAGATATAACAGACATACATACGGGCCGGGCATCAAGCTGAGTTAAAGCTATAGTTTAAAACGCAACGGCTAAAAAGTGTAGTCACCTTTAGATTAAAAAGAAGTACCTAAACTATGGATTGCGCATAACAAATATGAACTGTAGAAAATAGTATTTTTTTTATTATTTTTGTCGGGCCTGTTGGTCTAGTGGTTAGAGACCCTGACTGCTAAACCGGAGGTCGTGGGTTCGATTCCTACCCAGGACGAATCTTTGTGTGATGAGCACGATCATTTGGTCTGTGTCTGGGTGTAATTTATCTATAATATGTATGTATTTAGAAATATGTAAGTATGTTTATCAGTTGTCTGGTTACCATAGCACAGGCTCTGCCTAGTTTGGGATCAGATGACCGTGTGTGAGATGTCCCAAGATATTATTATTATTAAGTATTAACATGTAAAATCGTAAAATTTGTGTCAAAACAGAACGCGCCGTTTTATTAAATCTATCTCAAAACCTAATATTAGGTCCCCTTACAATATCCAAACTATCGATATTTTCGCGTAAACGTCTCACAGAAAATCACAAAGTTAGTGAACGAGCTAAGTACTTACAGCTAAAAATTTGTGTACTACTAGCGATGCGCACACTCTTTGCTTGCTTATGAATACTTTAAGGAATATACCATTTCAAAATAAATTATACAGTATTGTCTTGTGACAGCGTCACATAATTTATTCTACAACACACCCATACCCTATTCCTACAGAATAATTAATAGTTGGTACTACGTACAGAAGGTTCACTAAGCGAAAAACAAATATAAATAGGGATTTTAGCTGCGACGAAACAAAGTGCAATTCAGCTCCTCTATGGCGATATTATAACTTACTGCCATTTGCCTGTTCGCGAAGCGCACCGGCCTATTACACTGGGCAACGTATCCCATTCTTTCCATTTACTGAGAATATTTTCAAATTACTCACAAAATTTTTACAGTAAGTAAAACCCTAACCTCCGATTTCGGAAAGGCTGATCAATTTAATCTGTTTGTCAAATCTACTTATCACGACTGTGATTGGTTGATTATAAGACAAACAAACAAACAACTGATCACAGCACTGGAAGTGACCGTATTTTAAAGCAATAAAGTTCATTTGTGTAACTCAAAGTTGGAAATTACGTGCGGCCCACAAAATACAATAATAATAACGTAAGTAACGAAATACAAATTAGCACTTGACTAAAGTAGAACCCGCATACTTGTATGTATAATACATGCAAAGTGGATACCTACCTCTTGAAGGTTATATCCGTGATAATGTGCGATTGAAAAACATTGCCTGAATATATCGAGCGTTGACCTTTTATAGCAGACTACCTTTTTAGCGCCATCGGTTGTAGTGACGTGACGTGCGAGTTTAGTCGATTATAAAATGAACATGTGAAAATCGATTAGCATTTATGAATGTATATAAAAAAAATATTTAAGCAATATTTAAATTTAAGGCGCTAGTCGAATAATTATTTCGTTTGCGAGTAGGCGGAGTCTAGCGGAGTTGAGAGCAAATCCGGAAATGCAAGACAGATAATACTAACTGCTTGCTAACGGGACGGAAAGAGCTAAACATAATATGTCAAAGTCGTGAAAAATTGTCTTAGAAATAATAACGTTAGTTACAAAATGAAAAATCTCATTTTAATCAAAATCTAACAGATGGAACAAAAAATCAATCAACATTAATCTAGGCATTATGATTATGCATCAAATAGTGTGAAAAAAAATATTATTCAGTTGAAAGTGTTTTTATAGAGCTGAATTCAAAAAATAAAACTATTGAGTAAAGTTACTTTAATCGTGTAACTGGTTTTCATCATATCCTCTTCTATCTAGGAACTAAATTTCAAGTCAATAACTTTTAAAGTTGCTAAGAAAAAACGAAATGAAAATAACTAAATAAAATGTGTATCGCCTTAAATCTATCGCAAATATTTTGTACTCTTTGATTATGGCTTTATCAACTAACACCCCAATTTGGAGTCATTATTTTAAGAAGGTTGCTCGCATTCTAGCTTTTAAGCAATGCAATTTATTTGTGCTAACCCCACAGGATACCAGTAGTTTTTTGTGCGAAAGTAATACAAATAAAACAAAATTCTAGATCGAAGTCTTTTTTGTCGTTCTATTTTTAACTCCCTGTGGTTATGGGTAGGCGACCCCCGACCACAAGCAAACGTGCTCACTTTGTGCAAGTATTACGTCTAAGTTTTAAGGGGTGAAAGACACCAATTTTATTGTTTATACAAATGTTTAGAGGTTGCGTTGCTATGGTAATAATAAGTAAAGCTAATTTAGCCTTAATAACTTAGTGATTTTTATTACTTTTACAAACAGTTAATTTTCTTAGAAAAGCTATCATTTTTTATCGTATTTGAAATAATATGGCTAGGCAAAACATAAAATTATATCTATTATTTTTTATTTATGTAATAAAATTATATGAGATATTAGGTACAGTATCTGGTTAACTAAATAGTAAAATATAAATAAGGTTATATGAATTACATTTTAATGTAGTCTTGTTTCCCCTATTAACCCTCATTGTTACAATTAACAGGTTATCTAATTAGTCGATTAGTGTAATCGAGTAGGTAGATGTCCCATCCCTAAGCACCTTAGCCTTAAACGCAATAGATAGTTCCAGAAGGTCATTGCAACGCAGAGGGTAGGGCAAAAAAGTCAGAAAACCAAATCGTATAATATACTTAAAATAATGAAACTCAAAACATAAAAATTGCTATTTATAATACCCAGTTTCATACTTATGTAGTAGTAGTATTATACTGTTGTAAAGTAAAGTTCAATCGTTTATAATGCTCATAAGAACTAGACGGAGGCCTATTCACGGACACAGCAGACTTGATATTACCCAATTGACTAAAGACCTCCGTGGTCAGACACCAGTCTTTACGGTGTCGTATCATCGGCTCTGAGGTCCCGGGTTCGATAACTGGACCGTTAAATGTCGAAAACCACTTTTCTGCTTTGTATCAGGTGTTTGTGGTACCTTCGTTGTCTCTGATTCCATAACACAAGTGCTATAGCTACTTACTTTGAGTTCAGGAGCAACGTATGTGATGTTTAACTATTTATTATTTTCGTCCCGGTAAAATCATTCTCCTTGACAAGTCTCCAGGTGACTTTTCTCGGCTAAAACTACTGGGATCTAAAAGATTTAAAAAAAAGCAACACTTCTTTTTTCAACTTTTGTTTCTTGTGGACCTTCTGTCCCTTTCTTAGTTTACGTTTTAAGGTGTGTATGCTAATAGCTCTTATCGGTTGTCGACCCCGCGATAAGGTAAACACTTAACGCGGTAGTCTACACAAATTGAATTTTAATCGCAACTTAGATAGGCCTTAAGTTAGCCTACAGTATTAGGGTAAATAATATAATAAGATAATCTAATTTGCTAAACAAATTAGATTATAGAATTCGTATAAAATTTATTGATGTATAAATCATTTTATTGCACTAACCCCCGAATACTTAACCGCAACTTAACTTTAAGACGTTCACAAATGTCTATCTGTCGCTGAATTCAATTGAATAGTCAACCTTACTGTGTTAGAATAAAGATGGTTTTTAAAACAGTAAGCTATAATTTTATAATTCGTCGTTACCACTGTTATGATCTCGACCATATTTTTTTATTTAATCGTGATAGTATTGAAGTATTTTTTTCCAAACGCTATGACTTTATTAAAGTATTATTTCTTTGTTTACAGATCGAGATAAAAGGCGTGAATAATTAACTGAAAGGTAAATATCAACTTTATTTATAGTAGTCAGGTTAATATAATTAATTTCGAAGGCAAATATCAAAGTTATCATAACCTGACAAAAGCCATGACTTGTAACGATTTCTTAGGAGGTACAGAGTTTTCTGGAAAATCTCTACACTATAATTCATGCAATAAATAGACAGTAAATAAAATAAAAATTACACACTGTAACTATGTTTCTCTTAACTTTTTCAGTCCTGGTCTGCTAGAAGAAATTTCTTAAGAAATAAGCAGTCCCTTTGTACCTTCATTTTCTTTGTCTTGTTTCATTTTTATTACACAAACTATAAATACAAAAACACTAATGGTCATATTTATAAAAATCTGGACGGTGTTAAGCAATTGCTAAGAAACTTCTAAATTCAAATGGTGTATAGAAAAAATTAAATAAGAATCTGTTAATCATCGTCGAGATTTTTATGACTAGAAGACACATATGGCCTTAGCTTCTAATTAAGGTAATTTAGGACTATCTTATTTATTAATAAGTACAATATCAAGTTACCATCACATAAATAGGAAATATCTAAACAAAATACAAGAACATAACAGATACAGCCATAACTATCTTGACAATCAACTATATTCAAAACGAAAGCTCAACGGGGGAAGTGACGTCACTCTTCCGACACAGGAAGTGCCGCCATGACAGTCCGCCATTAGCTTATGTAATAAGCTTTATATTAATAGCTGGCTTTTTCTAACGTTTGTGACGCGTGACAAGATTGATAAAGCTGTTATGCTTGGAGTATTATTCAATATGGTTATGTATACCTACTATTACTATGTAGGGCTTTTAGTATTGACAAAGCGTAGGGAAATTTTGAATTTTAACACGTTGATTTTTTTTTAATATTTTTTAATTTATCCTTTGAGTACTTTGTCGTTTGGCGACAATACCGTTCAATAAAATGCAACACATACAGTGCGATTAGGTTAGCACACACACGTAAATCACGAATAAAAAACAGCTTTCCCATACATTTAAGTTCACAAATCTCTACAAAATCTATGAGGCAGCTGATTTTTGTTTTCGCGATTTGGTATTTCTCTCCATAGTAGAAGTTGTTCAAATTGATGAGTACAATCAACTTAATGTTAACCTAATCGCCACTCAGTGTATAAATACAACAAACAAGACTTAAACACTATCAAAAACTAATGTATCTAATTACCAAACCAACAACTGCTAACTGGTCCCTTTGGGTTCAAACCTTTTTGTACATATATTATATTATGGTGTTACCGAATGTATATATACATGTGGTATAGAGTCAGTTTACAAAATCACAGCTACTTCGGTATACTAGAATAAAATATGCGTGAAGAATCAACACCTCACATACTAACTGGCGTTTTCAGCCTTGAGATTTAATCAACCGTAATAGGAAAAATAACAATTAAGTGTGTCGATTTCTTTAGCATTAACCTCTATTATCATCCTTACATCTATCGTGTAAACAGATCCAGAAAAAAGGCCGCATTATCGATAAGATATCCATAAATGAATCCTAATTAAGATTGTAAGTCAGAAAGTTTGTGAGAATGGATGTATGGGTGGATGTTTGTACCTTGATCACGCAAAAACTACTTAACGGATTTGGCTGAAACTTGGCAGACAAATAGTTTATAATTACGATTAAAATAAAAAATTGTTTTTATTAGGTTAAGTTCTCAGAAACAGAATCTAGGTGGGTAAAACCGCGTGACGCTAATACTCATGAATAATTATTGTGGATTCTCAATAGCATCGTGGATATAACAAAAACGTTTAAACTTGCACATGTGCATTATAATTGCTCGTGTTTTCCGCTTTGCTTCCTACTTTCATTTAGCTATAAATGCAAGAAAAACAAATTGAGGCGCCGCAGTGTGTCATTGTAGAGTTTAGGTCCAGAAAGTTAAGTTAGTATGTACCTAACAGTTTGTTTAACGAAATTGAAACCAAATGAAAATACTTTTTATTTCCGATCATGTTTGTTAATTAAGTACAAGGTTGTGTGGTATCATAATCGGTGAGATAATGATTCCATACAACCTTGTATTACATGACCTTTGGTTTTTGAGCCCTTTTTTTGCAGAAATATAATAGTTTTCGTTTGTTATACAGCATTATTTATTTATTTTTTATTAAGATGTAGGAATTTTTGCAGTATAAAGATAAATTTAACATGCTACATACAGTTTATACTAAGTTACGTATGTAGTAACGGTTTAGTTGGTAAAGCGACTGGTGCGTTTAACCAGTAGTCGCGGGTTCGAGTCCTGCCTGGGTTTTAAATTTTTCCTTTCTATTTTTTGTATTTAATATCACAGTTTAAATGATATGTTCAAGTACCTACAATTAAATAACTATCTACTATGTGTTGATTTTCTGCACAAATAATTTGGTAAGATGCACGATATTTTGACATTATAAATAAATTTTATCCTTCTGTATTTCTTTTATAGTGTCACTTGTAGGAAAATGTTTCGTCAAATACCTTTCTTGATTGCATTGTAGTATTTGATTGAGTTCGATCAGACCGATACAGTATCATTATTCAAATGAGATTGATTGCGAACACTTTCTCTGTTAATTTAATGATCATTATCACTCATAGCTTTTGTCACAGCACAATGTAGGCTTATAATAGTAGGAATACGGTTATGTAATATCTAAAGTATTATTTAATTGACTGGGAATTTATTTTTATTTATAAAAAATAAAAATTGTGACGGCAATCAGACAAAGTAGGTACAACCAATTGTCGCTTTCCCGCGATGGAACTATATCAACAAAATTGAATTGAACTGATTTATTTTCTGATAAGAAATATGTAGTAGTAGTAGTGAGGATATACACTAATATTCAGTATTCATGAATACCATGACGGAGGAAAAACCAAAGTTCTTGATGGGTGTTCGTCATGAGTTTCAAAGCTCGACAAACGTTGTCCACCTTGATCCATCTTTTACTTAAATTGCGAGACCCTTTCAATATTGTGTCTTGCCAACAAAACCCACAACCTCACCTACTTTCTTAGTCACAGAATTTAGTGTAAACATTCTGTATAATATTTAATCATGTTGGAATATTGACGGTTTACTCACGCTGATTCTCGGTTAGTTCGACAAGCGAAACCGGCGCCACCACGTTAGATCATGATTAAGGACTCTTATTGAGTCTAAAACTAGTCAGGCGATCCCGAGAATGCGTGTGAATTAACCGTCAATATTCTTAAGCAATTGTAAAAATTCTAACCCCTCATCCACAACCTAGCCTTGAAAAGAGTTGTTTGACCTCCAATTTCGTTTTTTTTTTTTACTTTGGGAAACCTTGTTTTATTCCTACAGTATGTAGGTATGTATATATAATGTATACATAAATGTACGGAGGTAAAAGTATAGATGTGTTCCGTCCTCGAGGCTTAATAGTCCATTGTTCGACGTTAGTCACGGCTACAAGTGTTGTGGGTACAATTCCTTGTGTTTTGCTCACTATTTGTTACTATATTATATGTTTGTATGAATTGTTTAGCGTAAAAATAGATGATGTTGGCTGTTGCTAGTGAAGGCTTTGGTTGTATGTGATCTGTTGTGTGAAAATAGATGATGTTGGCTGTTGCTAGTGAAGGCTTTGGTTGTATGTGATCTGTTGTGTGATAATAGATGATGTTGGCTGTTGCTAGTGAAGGCTTTGGTTGTATGTGATCTGTTGTGTGATAATAGATGATGTTGGCTGTTGCTAGTGAAGGCTGTGGTTGTATGTGATCTGTTGTGTGATAGTACTTTTCTTAAGTTTAGTAGAGTTGTAACCAAGTATTTGTAGACAGTCATCTGTGGTCCTAGGTGAGCTTGCTATACATATTATTAACAGGCTACAGGCCGAGTTTTTTAAAGTTTAGGATGTAGAATTTCCATCAGCATTTTTTTTTTATAAATATTTTATTAAAATCTAACATAATATGACCGCCAAGAGAAGATATTTATATATATTTTTTAATGCGAAATATTTTTCGTACCTCTAGTGGATATTTTTCGTATCTCTAGAAGTCGAAATTATAATGTTATCATAACTAAGAACAATTCAAGTTTAAATTCAACCATACATAAGGTGTCATAACATTTTAATACTAAATGAGCATTTCTTAACAGAAAAAAACATCCAACCTGGTAGCCGAACCCAGGCCCTCACGTTTACCATTCGTTTGCGATAGTCGGCATAGCAATAGAAATATGAAATAGCAACAAAAAAATGCTTTTGTAGTATTTTACGTAATATTACGTGTCAATTCATGTTTCTTATGCGTTTTGTAACTCCAAGTGCAAGTTATTTAATATTCCGTGATCTTTTTATACCACAATAGGCGTAGTTTGAAAGCTCAAATCATGCTCTGATTGCTTTTAAAGAAATAGCAATTCTAGTGGTAGTGATAGCTTACTTGATTTTTTTTCATGCTCGCCAATTTGATATAATATTTCAAAACATAATTATACCTTAACTAACTCGGGAATTAACCCGACAGAAATAAAATTAATAATATCAAAATTAAAATTATCTGTCTATAAATAGTTTTTCCGACTAGCTAGACATTTCAAATTAGCATAATTTATTTTTTTGATTTGAGGAGTTTGTGGTGAATGCGTGATGAGAGCGTTACAATAAGTGTGATCGGGTGAGGCGGACTTGAGAGGGTGATATAAGTTAGTGAAGATATAAAGTGAGAGAGTAACGTTTCGTATATTACTGAAGGGGCAAGAGGAGAGGAGCGCGCACAGATTTTCTTTCTCTCTTTCTCTCATAGCCAGTCACGTTTCGTATATAAAGAAGTCTTACTTTAATCATGTAGTCGTGTTTTTTGAAGAATACTGAATCACGTATCTTCTAAATAAATTTGAATTTTGCATCGTATTGAAATTGAAATTAATTCTAGAGTAACCCCCGTATTCACATTTGAATATCTACACCTAAAAAATGTTTAACATACCAAGTCTAAAATCAAACTGCATTGACCTACATTTATATATGTATATACCTACTACATAGTACGTACTATCTACGTATAGCGATTGAACAGTTACTCTTACTGTCTTGTATTAGTAAATGTATGGACAGAAATCGTGACAGGTGAAAGACAATGGACATGTCAACAGGCCTTGTTTATCATTTGATGCGTGTTAGAAATATACATCTATGCATAATATTTACATTAATGAAATGTAAATCTTACTAATATTATACATAAGAGAGTTTGGGTAAGTGTGTCATAATTAAACACCTGGGCTATAATTTGACTGTTGTTTTTTTGCTAGTAAAAATATCATTGGACTTTTCTCTGGGGAAAGACAGCACTTACTTACTAGTTCTTATTCCTTTATTTACAAGACTTTTGGCTCATAGTCATCATCCACAGCTTTTATCATCCCACTGCTGGGCATAGGCCTCTCCTTTTACGTGCCATTCTCTCCCGTACTGTGCTAGTCTCATCCAGATTCGACCCGAAACTTTAGTTATGTCGTCGACCAATCTAGCTCCTGGACGATCGACTAGGGCTAAAGCTACCGAAATGTGTCTCCTTTTCATTTATCGGGGACCGGGGAAAGGAGTGGTATTTTTTACTCCTGGATCCTCAGAACTTATCATGGATTTGGATTAGATTTTGTTGGAAAAAGGATGTTTGATGACATATCTCCTACTCCTCACTTCGGTTTCCTCAATGCTGAGAGTTGTGACAAGCTCTTCGCAGCAAGAGTTTTTTGTAGATAACATATCTATAATTCATATCATATCTATGATAATTTGATCACCGACAAGTTTCCTCACTTTTTACCGGAAAAGTTTTTATACGTGACTATAATTTACAAACACGTTATTCTTATCGGAGTTAATGCCAGTACCGTTCTGCTCACCCCTTAATTATCTGTCATGAACATATATTACTTTTTCTTTCATACCGACACGAGCGTGTAATCCAACGGTGTCAACTGTAACATAGCTAATGTATAAAGATGGGTTCACATGGGATAGTCACAACACTAAACATTCACTATGGGAACAACGAGGAAATAGCCGGAAAAAATTACTTTCATACATACTGTCCAAACAGCTGATAATAATTTGTAGTATAATAATAATACCGCCCTATAAATGTCCCACTGTTAGGCACAGGCCTGTTCTCGTGTAGAGAAGGCACAAGCATCTCCACGCTTGTTAATTTCGGGTTGGCGAATTCAGATTCCAATTTCTGGAATCCAGGTTTCCTTACGACATTTCCTCGCGACATGATGTCTTATAATAATTTTATTAAGAAAGTGCATATAACTTTAAAAAAATCACATTGGTGCTTGCCTGTAGTGAGTTCGAACCTGCAACCTTGTGCTTTCAAATCCGTTTGTTAAATCGCTAGGCCACCACGATGTGTTTTGAAAATGTATGTATGGAGAAGTCCAAAATTTTTGACAATTGTATATTAGGTCCCATAATGAATATTACTCATACTGACGAGAAAATTTAACCCCTAAAGTATTTTTCGGGACTTCTGTTACACCCTGTATAGCGTTGTAATGTAAGCGTAGCTTTACTCGCACTAATAATGTTTAAATTGTCGGCACAGGCGCAAGCCGTTACTACTACAGTTACGACGCTAACGGTGACGTAAGGTGACGGTCAATTTAATTGGTTAGACAATTATAATATTATTATGGTTTTTCTATGTATTAAAATGGCGTGTAGTTTGCTTTGCTAGTGTTTGTTTTGTATACAGGGTTAGAAGTTGTTGTTTTTTATTTTTATACTATTTATAATAATAATATAATAATAAATCATTATTTCAGCAAAGCTTACAGAGGTCCATATTATATATACCTTACAGACTAACAACAACTATTTGTAGTCCTGAGATTTATACCTATAATAATAATAGTAGTTAAGTAATCTACGCTTCCATGTCTCATCACCCAAAGGTTTTTCTGTTACAGAACTCAATTCTGAGTTAAGCACGTTTTATCATCTCTAACGTAAACAATAAAGCACTAAAATTAAAAAATATTCACATGCACCATACACTCAATACTTACAATCGCTAAACGGCGATGGGCAAGCGCGGTAATCAATGCTTGTGCCTTATCTACACGAGAAGAGGCCAGTGCCCAGCAGTGGGACATTTATAGGTCGGTATGATTATTATGTTATGCCATACACAAACCTAAAATCGAAACAAACGGCAAATCTCATCAAACACTTAACCAATCGTGTCTTCAAACGTTATAAGGTGTATTTATAACTGCAATAGAAATGTCTATGAACAATACCGTTCGTGCAAGATCGTCATAGCTCAAACAATACGGGTTCAACAACAATAAAGCAAGTCGGTCACTTCGTTCTCACTGCCTCACAATTAACGGAGAAAACGTACTTGTTTTAACTTTTTGCCGACGAGTGCAGACTTTTTAAGATGCGGAAGATGAGTTCCTGTTTGCAAATATTGTGTGAATTAAGGATAATTTTGAAGTTAGTGCTCATCAGTAGGACTGAATGCAGAAAGCAATTTGGGCAAAGCCTATGTCCAATAGTTAATAGATATAAGCTTTATTCACTTCTCAAATTAATTAAGAACCTCACGTAGAGATGATCAATTTTACTCAGCTTTGGCTTCAACTTGGTTATTTCTTTTTGTCAGGGTGAAAGTTAGTGACTTCAACCCACGTCGTGTGTTTTTTTTGAAGAAGTCTGCTGCAATTCGCTTGAGGGCAGGCTTTGACAACTTCACCGGAGTTTACCACGCCGAGGGTACCTACCGCGTAAGGAGCTGCAAATCTGTCGGACTTGCACCGACTAAAAACAGTCCTTGGGTAGCTTAACCTTATCTTTGGTAAATATACACCACAAAATAAACCATTGTATGTAAAAATCTAAATGTCCATTGAATCGCTGTTACATGGTCAAATTTATTTTTTTGTAACACAACTCCGTTCATACGTAAAATAAATCGACTACAACCTTCTAAAAAGTACGTAGTTACCTACTTATCTAATTTAATTTAAAACAGACTAGCTGTTGCAGCAGCTCCGCCCGCGTGTGTGTCGGTTATTGCGGAAAAAGTAGCTTATGATTTCTTAGGACCCAAGCATACCCCATACAACAGACAGACAGATAGTACTTACTTATATTATAGTAGTTACTTTCGCATTTATAATATTATAATATGTATGGATAAGATCTAATTATATCTAATAGATGTATTAATAATTTATTTTGGTTTACTCTGCAATATTTTTTATGTGGTAAGCAGGATTCTAGCCTTGTTCCTCTTGCTCCCACATATTTCTACCAAGTCTCAGTAATTACAAGCAGAAAAAAAAAACTTTTCACACTTAAAACAGGAGGCTATCCTAATATGGATCGATGATTACACAAATATTCTTGAATACCAACGTCCATAAAACAGACATTGTATACTCCATATAAGTATAAATAATAACAAGTATAGTATAGTTAATACCAGTTAAAGTGAGAGTTACTAACATACCGACTGCGGTTAGCTGTGTCTGTTAAAATGATATAACGATTGTTACCTATTGCATAACGTGGTTCCGAAATTGTAGGTAGGTGGGTCAGTATTTTGTATTTTATGCATAAGTGCATAAGTGGAATGACCTAGAGGTTTAGTTACCTACCGGATTCTTAAGCACTAAGTAAGCCTTTTTTTTGACACGGTGATAATCCTCACAGACTACCTTCAGATTTGGGAAGACGAGGGTCGTACTGGTACCCGGTAAAACCACCAGAGTGCTTCTCCGTACCCTTTTGCCGGGGACCAGACGAAGCCTAAATTAACTGTAAAATAATATAGCATATATCTGCGGTCCGAAAAACAAACAGTTAATTAATCATTCTAATTATGTACATATCAGCTTATCACTGTAAATATGATCATTTCATAATAAATCAGGACATATTTTAAAATGCCAAGATAGAAAACTAATCAACACAATATGTAGAAATATTTATAACTGCTTTTATTTTTCGGAAAATCAGTAATCAATCCTGGCTGAAGCACATTTTCTGGGCCAACATAACATGTTTTTATAGGTATACCATACACTGTAGTTTAGACAGCCTGTTTTGTTTGATTACAGGACTAACAATAAGTCCAGTGTAAAGACACGTTCATAACTCGCTAGAGGAGAAGTCATGGTATTTATTTATATTAAACGCTTTACTTCTACGCATTTTCGGGATCGCACAAATAATTTCGACGACCTCCGTGGTCGAGTGGTTTCAAGGTTTCGCCAGCTCTGAGGTCCCGGGTTCGATCCCCGGCCGGGTCAATGTAGAAAAACAACTTTTCTACATTGTCTCGGGTCTGGTTGTTTGTGGTACCTTCGTTGTCTCTGAATTCCATAACACAAGTGCTTTAGCTACTTACTTTGGGTTCAGAGCAATGTATGTGATGTTGTCACATTTATTTATTATTTATTTAATTTCAGCAAACGAAGTACTTATTCATCAATTTACAAATAAAGACAATAACTCTATTTGTCTCTGCCTCAGCGAAAGTATTAAAACCTTTTTCCTATCATAATTACATAACAGGCCTCATTACATAACAGCCATAAACAGTTACGTGAACAAATGAATGGTGAATGATTTGAAAAAGGAACGAATGGTTCTCTTTTGTTTTGTGATTGTCTTAGAAAACTTTAATTAGAGGTTTCTCTGTTGATATTTTTTGTATTGACTACTTGAGATACGTGCTTCGCGAATTCGATGCCAATTTTGTTTTTTAAAAAGTTAATGTGAATTTTTGTAACTTATTCTTCCAAATTGACTTCACGGCTAGCCGAGTATAGGATGTGTGATCCAGAAATACTTGTCGTAAGTCTGGGTGTTCTTTGTGAATGTGATTTGAATATAAGGTTATAAGCCAAGTTAAAAATATTATTATTGTTGATTTATAGCAGTCTTGTTCTGAACATCAATAATATACATTCAATTTTCTTACAAGAGATACCTATATTATAAGACCTATCCTTGAGTTTGACAGAAAATGAACTAAAACCACTTTATTATGTTAATACCGATATAAATAAAAACACAACAGCTTATATAATGGTATTTAAAAGCTACTCAGGTGAGGCCCAAGATTATTGGCCAAATTTTCTCCCTGGGCTTGTTCCAAACGAAAAGATCTGGTGATTTATTGTATTAGTAACGTAACAGTTTATCGCCCGACTAGTTTCTCGAGTAGAACTCGAGTCAGTTCGACTCGCGACACCACCGCCACCACGTCAGCTCATGATTAAGGACTCCTATTGAGTCTGAAACTAGGCGGACGATCCCGAGAATGTGCACGAGTAAACCGTAATGCTCTATATAATTATGAATACTCCTCACGAAAGTTATTATACAATTAATGTATAGAATTTTTGACTTCTGAATCGTAATGGAGCATCTAAAATAAAATCAAATGTATACTACAGTTAAATCTACTAGCATTTTGTGAGACACCGGTTGTTATACCGTTAGGACGCAATGCACCAATTGGGAATGGTACAGAATTTTCAATTGTTTTTTGAATGAAAACTTTTTGGTAAAACTGTCTTCAGAAAGTCAGTGCTGTAATCTTTTTTCTCCTTTGTAAAAGGCTATCGGGTTCTTGTGTTTTATTTGTAGTTGTCAATAGTAGGCAGAAGAAATGTGAATCGATCTACCAATGTTTTGTAATGACTCTTTTCTCCTTGAAGTAAATTTCAAGTTTTTTTTCCGTATAAACCATTTAACCAGCCTTTTTTCTGCCAAAAAACAATTTCTTAAATATTCTACAACACAAGACCAAAAAGCCTCAATAAAATATTGCCTAACCTATACACAGCTAGTAAGAATCAATACTTCTAGATACTTAAAACATTTATTTCCCTCCATTCCATTTATATTAAACTGTAATTATTTGTCAATTTAATACGAATATAATAAAATTAACATAATATAAAAAGTTACATAATGTTTTATAACTGGTGCGTTGAACTAGTAGTCGCAGGTTCGTGTCCTGCCTGAGGTTTAAATTTTTCTTTGTATTTAATTACAATGTTTTATAACACGATTTAAATTGTATGTAAGAAGTTATGGACACAGCAAAATTCCACATAATATTAAATAATAGTACCTCCTATTTATTAAAAAGATAGTTTCTTATACACACACCGGTAAAACAATATAATAATAGTAATATTAAAACTAACAGCCATCAAGTCCCGTAATAATTGAAATAATTATGTCAAACGATTTGTTCGAACGTTACTTAATAATATAGTTGGCAACCGATGGTCCGTCCGTATGTGGGTTAATAACTCTTTAACGTCGTCGGACTAGGCTTTGCTATTCACTTATAAAGAGGAACATATCAGAAAAGGTTTTACAAAAAATTTGAAATATCTGCTAAAACGAAGAAGAATATATATTTGGTAAGTAGGTATACACTGAGTTTTAAAAGTATGTTAAATAATATTTTAATGCAATATTTAAGACTAGCTGTCCCCCGCGACTTTGTTCGCGTGTTTTAGTGTCAACGGTTTTTCATTTTTGCAACATTTTTCATTTATGCTCCGCTCCTATTGGTCGTAGCGTGATGTTATATAGCCTATAGCCTTCCTCAATAAACGGACTATCCAATACAAAAAGATTTTTTCAATTAGAACCAGTAGTTCCTGAGATTAGCGCGTTCAAACAAACAAACAAACTCTTCAGCTTTATAATATTAGTATAGATAATTTGTAACTGTTAGGTCATGGGACTGATCAAGGAGGTGTTATTAAACAGTTAAGCTTTTTTAGAGTTTCGGTAGAAAGAACCTCTGTCACTTGGTTGTCCGTTAAGTTTTTTTTCTCATTAACTCGTGGTGGTTTCATGTTGAAATTAATAATAAATACTTAGGTCTACAAACACTTGAAGCTATGAAAAAATTAAGGTACTATGTTAAAGCAATTAAAAAATACAGCCATGTTTCTAATATATTCCCGAGTATCTCAAAACCTATACCTTCCCGTCGACCCAGAGTCACGAGATCGTCCCAAGTAAAGAAAAAACTCCGAAAATGTGTACTTTGTAACATAAAAAATACGGCTTTTTCAATTAAAAATCTAAATTTACAAAATTAACCGTGACGGTCGGCACTTGTACGGAACCTTCGGAGCGCGAGTCCGACACACACTTGACCGGTTTATCTAGATTTCGGGCTGTTAAGATTCAGGTTATTAATGGTCGCAGAGAACCACCTTTTTTTTTATCCATGTGAAACTCTAATGATTTCAACACACACCGAGGGCACGGCGTGGGGATATGTCGGACTTGCATAGACTAAAAACACCCCGGTCCCGTCCTTGCCTTTGCCGGAGCCGCGGGATCGCTTACGCAAGCTCTGCGCGGCCGCAGAGTACCACCTGCAACCTAACCTGACTATTTTGTCGCGTGTTTTTATGGTACTAAATTAACTCCATCAATATTTATTGCTCAGTTAGCTAATCTATGTTGTGAGTGCCAATTATATAATTTATTTGTGACAATCTCTTGATATAAAATACATGGTTATGTCATACTTATTTGCTTAAAGGGTATACAGAGGCTTTAGATTACCAAGTCTTTGGTGTACCACCTTCTCTTCACACCTTCGAAATTACCACCTTTAAGAGGGTAAGGCGCGATCGATTATTTCCTATAAAAGAGAGGTTTACTTAATGCATGCTCCTATTATTTAAATTTTTCACTTAAAGAAAAATGCCCCTTTAAAAATGCCTGTTTTTAACGCCGTGTCCTAAGGACTTTCAGACGAATTTAATAGGATTTAAAGATAATAGAAGCATAGATATACCTTTCCTCTACTTTATGGGTGTAGGTGGTACGTGTGCGACGGCAATATACCTATTCTTTAAATACCTATTTTTGAAATTCGTCGGGAGTAGTGCCCCCTCTTAAATATTCGTGGATGCTGAGAACGGCATTTACGTTCGTTCTCAGTTCCGTCAAATGATTAGGTAAAGATAATCACGGTTGCCTAATTTTGATGTTGAGCGACATGTTGGCAACCAATTAAACGAAGCCAAGGTTGCGTGGGGCAACCATGCGTGAGACCACTTTTATGATTATTCTTTTCTCCGTTTGTTTAACGTTATCAGTGGATTAAACCAACAATGTTACTACAGCGCCGTAAATTATACGCATGCGATATTCACGTAGGAATTTTATATATTCTTTTAATAAAGATCAAGTAAAAATAATAGTAAATGTAGTTCTTTCAAAAACCTTTGGACACACACCCAGTAGACAGTGATGTGGACGAATTTTTTGATGCCATATTTTAGGTTTATGTTTTAATTAGATTCGTTTATTTTGTTATTTCTTTTGTGTATGTAAATATAGTTAAGTTTCTTAGAATTAAAGAAAGTTGTACCTCAAAAAAAAACTTTTTATTGTTGCCTTAAGAGTTGCTGCTGTAGGTATTGGTTTAAATGAGGCAATGTGGTTTTGGTGCATACTACTTTTTTTAAAGCGACCCTCGCTCTATTTACTTTAACCACTGTAAAGCGGGAATTCTAACAAACGTTTTTGACATGGATAGCTGAGTGGTTTAGGTCACCACGCCAATTACCTGGGACAAACATCTTTTGATCCACAGATGCTTGTTCTAAGTCTGGGTTTTTACTTCGTGCATGTGATTTAAATGTTTGTAGAATCCCCCGCGATACAAGGTTTTAATTTCTTAGTGTGAGAACAATAAACAAAAAGAAATATAGTTTTAGCGAAACTGCGGGACGTCGCGCACAGTGGTTATTGGCGAGGTGACCTATACCATTCGGGTATCCGTGCAGGCAAAGACATAGCTTTCCTCAGCCTTGCTTTACGTAATATTTTAAGCTATTTTAAAAAGAGTCGTAAATAAATAAACACTGTAATCATGTAAGAGAGTTGAGTAGCACCAACAATACTTTTAAAAAGAACTTCATTCATTATCTTAACACCAGCTTCAAGTTGCGAATACCTCAGCTCCGAGTATTTACCACTATCATGTTACGTTGCTAAACAACCATTTAGCATTGTTTTAACAATACTATAAGGTCTTTTATGTCGTAATACGCGTTACGTATCAGTTTCGTCTACTTAACGCGTACAATCTGCCACAAACATCAGTAGTAACATCAAATTTCAAAAATCAACCTTAAAGCTCTGTATTTAAGGCACTCTGAATATCAAAATGGAACTGTGTGGTTGACTGTATCTACATTTGTTGAATTATAATATGTACAATTGAGTGACAAAATTCGACGCATATGTTTATAGAAACGTCCAATTCGATCTAGTACGTGAAGGGAATTTTAAATATATTTATGGTAATAGGTTAGTTTTGGTTGGGCCCCCTATTATCTGGATTTTGTAATATGGTGCTGTCGGTGTAATCATCTACTGGGTACCTTTTGGGAGGAATAAATGCTCCTTATCTTTTCTGTGGCGGTAATAATAATTGATAGACACAAAATCTAAATAATTTGTTATTCATTACAGAATTTTTCGATTGCTTCCAAAATAACCAGTTCGTTTTCCTTTTGTTCCAGTGAGTTCCCCAACAATGACATAAGCCCACAAGATGGCGCTCCGGTTGAAAAAGGACATAAAGAAGGCGTCGTACTACGTGTGGTTCCTGGGTGCGCAGGAGTCGAGGGGACTTAGAGGAGAGGAGTTTGCGCTACCTGCGATCAGGATATTAGAGGAGAGGGCGAGGGACTTGGAGCCTTTTAAGGTCACTTTACAGGTGAGTGAAAAATATTTTCAGGGTTTCAACCTCAAAAACAATAAAAACTATTAAGTAAATATTAGTTTGTTGCAAAAAGAGACTGGTATAAGATCAGTCAATCCATGTCTCGTCATCGTATGTCAAAACGCTTATTTGTTTTTTATTTTGCCAAAATGTTGACGCCCCTTCAATGGATCAATTTAAAGTTTCAATGTAAGATATAAGCTTCCAAGGACGTATAACATTTTTTGAACATGTTTTGTTTTGGTTATCGTTCAGGCCGTATGGTCTCCGGTAGAGAAAAAGAGAAGCGAGAAAGAGTCACCACATCTCTCCTGGCAGAGAAAAGCGATAAAGATTTCCTTATGTCAAAAAATATGATATTCTCCATCGTTAACCACAATCTCCACTCATTTCTACATTTTATACATTTTAACCGACTTTAAAATTAGGAGATTTTCAATTCGACGGTATAGTTTTTTATATGTTGGTTACGCGATATCTCCGGCAATTGTGGGTCTATTTCGAAAATTATTTCCATCTAAATCCTCGTTATACTCCCTTAAGAGGAGGTCCCAAATAAATTTCAATTAATTAAATTTTTACTATAACTTACAGTGACTTATCATCCTCATGAACGTTGTTCTCGTGACTTTGTCCTTATAAATGCAACTCGGCCATGACTTCTTGATTCTCTAGCACTCAAAATTTCGCACGAGCATCTGTGAATGTTGTCATTTAGGTGTGTCGTACTCTTCTCAGTACTAAGTAAAGGTATTGAGTTCATTTACAGGCGCGGCAAACTTCACTTTTGTTGGCACACATACCGATCAGCTTTGTTATTGTACTATAATATAGTTTTAAAGTAAAAATAGGTTTTTATGTAGTTAAGTTTATTTTTATATCGTATAAATATGTGATTTCTTGTTGGGATAGGCTGAAGTGTCCCATGTAGTCCTACACGCTGTGGTTCAATCATCATTCTGATGGATAGTAATTTACATTTAGGACAACCTGACTCGTTTATTTTCATAACGCTTTAGCAACTAACGTTGGAAACATAATAAAGGCTCCTCTTGTAACTAATATTCAATAAAATATGTAAAAGCATTGTTGGTTGATATTAATTTATTGTGATTAAAAAAAAACTGTTGAAAATTATTTAAATCCCTCACAATTCCAAAAGAGACCATAGTAATAGAGTGAAAATTCAATTAACCACCACTAACAATTTTAACGATGCCTCCATCTAAGGTGTCCATAATTAACCCATCTTTCTCCCCCAGGTATCTCACAAAGGCCTGAAGATAGTCCAGAATGTGACAGCTAAAGGCAAACAGCAGACGATCAAGCACTTCATCCCGCACGGCAGCATCACCAGCGCGGTGGTGCAGGCCGACGTGGTGGCGTGCGTGCTGCTGCTGTACAACCCTCTCACTGGCTGCCCCGTGCACGTGCATGCTTACAGGTTAGTAAACAAACCATTTGGTAATTAACAAAAACATTTGGTGTCTGGAGACAATAGAAGAAAGAAAGAGGCCAAAGGAAGGGGACATTATTCACAAAATATTTTTATTTCGAGTAGACTTTTCAGGCACTTTCAAAACGTGAAATGACTCTAGTTGCGCGGTTCCAAAATGTAACTCCTATGAAACTCTTTAAAAAAAAAAAGGTAATATGTTGGTACTTGTGCCTCCCCTCCCGCCCGATTGCTTTATGTTTTGTCGACCGCTCGAATTCGATGCCGACTGCTTCAAGCAGTCCATGTGCACGCGGCCTAAGAATTTCCAAACCAAATTTAAGGTTCACACTTATCAATAGGGTTATAATATTTTAACACTAACTTATTAAAAGCGACAAAACTACCGATCAGCAGCTTTGATCGTAAATTCCTAAAGCCGTAAAATGAGTATTTATTCGTAGTAAAATCCTTCGATAGTAAGTCGTTTGGTGTTTGTTTTAATATCCACTTGAGACGCCCTTAGCTTTAACAGCTCCATTACTATCGATTACACTTAATAATTGAGGCACGCATTTTATAATTCGTAGTTTTATGTTACAAAAGGTTTTTATTGTTAGCTACTTATTTAGTAGGTACCAGAAAGTAACTACATCCTTCTACAGGGTTATATTTTTCTTAAACCCTTTTTCATACTTTAATTTAAGGAACAATACGCAAATGACCTAAATTACCTTTATTAGAGATCAAGGGATCACTTAAAGACTAAGATGAAACCAGGATCCATATCCACAGATTTGTTTTCGAGGACAAAGATTTTATATTATAACAGTTGCGACAATTTATATCTCTGTAATTTCGTCATTAAAGATTTAATAATAAATATATTTTCATAATAATCAAGCTCAGAACGCATGACATTTAGAAAATAATAAGGTCGCCGCCATTTTAATGTCACTGATTATTTCAAGATGTTTAAGACTGGTTTGTTTCCTACTTCTGTAATTTAGAACGTCGGTCTGCAATCGTCTGGCTCACAGAAATTATATGTAAAAAAATGCACCAACACCTCAAATGCCGTAATATATCATCAATCATTTGACAACAAGACAGCGTGGACATGGCACTACACCACCCAAAATAACCTCCGTTAACCGCTTCGAGGACTATTTATATGGCCGAAATACACTCAACACACGTACATATTTTATCTAAGTAACCAAATCAACACGGTTTTTATCTGAAAGATTCAAACCTATATTTAACATTGCTTATATAGGCATAGGTAAAGGTTTAACACGCAAAAGTGTTTACTACTCTAGTTAAAAGCCGATCGTTAAGATAAAACCATCAGTTAATGTAACCAACATGAAATAAATTGGATTGTGTAAGAACGGTCTCGTTGCGGTCACAATGATTAACTGATAAACTGCTCCAGAAACAATAGATTGAGGTAAATAGGTAACCGTTAGTGTAACTATAAACTTAGGTACTTAACCACAGTTAGGTGTAACTTAACCTTCAAGTTTTAACACTTAAACGTGTTTCAGAACGTAATTAAAAACAAAGTCTTTCAACTTAATTTTATTACTAAGGTGAGGATATTTAACAAAGGATTAAAAATAACATGGTCATTGCACTTCAGTTGCTATAATGCAATTGCAGACACAGCTGAAGTTGCGAGCGCAACGAGCAGATTTGTTGTTTGTGAAATGAATTGATGATAAAGGAGTCCGCATATGCACTTCAAACTAGATAATTAAATAGTTGAGATGCGACTGTTTAAATAAATAAAGAATTAAATAAAATAAGCTTGTGTTTATACAAGGTTTTTGTATTTAAATAGGACAATGTTTTGGGATTATTTCCTAGATTCTTACATATTTAAGGAATTTTGCCTCTGTTTAGCTGTTTCTTTACTTTTGTTAGCCCTTAATCAAATCCTCTGAATATTATTTAACTAGCCACATATCTACATTTTAATTTTAGAGAAAAAACTTCAAATTACTAAAGTCGTAAAGTAAGTGGTTTTAAAATACCTAGTTGTGAAAGATGCTAGCCATGTCTTCATAGGTCCTAAGTACAATACCTATACAAAGGGTTGAGGCATCTTCACCTGACATTTAACATGTTTTGCAACTCCCGCGCAGCTCTTTGTGCAACGTAAACCTTCCATTATTTATGTTGCTCACCATTAAAGGTCCTCCATTCAAAATAATTTTAATTTTGATATTATAGGAAGTTATTTATTGAGAAATTTGATATACTGCGGCCGAATACTGAAACATCACTCAGTTTTAAGTCGCCGTTAAATCTCATGCTGTCTCTGACACTTTAAGGTGTAATCTAGCGACAGGGAGACATTTAAGAACGCCTTCAAGTTAAGTTGCGTTTGAGTATTCAGGGGATAGACAAATTATGATAAAGTAAAGTTTGCAACGTGGCGATCAATGTTCGTTCCTTCTCTATATGAGAAAAGGACTATGCCCAGCAGTGGGACATTTATAGGCTGGTATTTTTACTATCATATAAACTTTACAATGCTTATACCACAATTCCAATGTAAAAAAGCACTGTCAATTGAAATCACACGGATTCTTTTAATATGATAGAATTCTAAAATAGCCAAAATTTCATAAAAAGTTAATTAAATTCTGTGTCTCCTTAAAACCTTTGACTATTTTAAACGCGAAACAAAAGGATTCCTCTTTTCTCTGGCAAAGTATTATTTAGTTTTTCAGGGACACAAGGTGTGTTACACATAAGTATCTATTAGTATTAATCGTTATTATACGTCTAATTTACTAATGACCGATTCCTATATTTAAGGGACAATTCGTTTTGCATACGGACCGTTAAATTTTCTTCGCTTTGCTCAAAAATTCTACCGTCCATAAGCAAAACATATAAATATATAAATATTTATAAAGCCCAAGTACATGTTAAATATCTTCATTTAGTATATTTAACCAGTCTTTACAATACACGTTGTAATGTAGCAACGGCTGACATTTCACGTTCCATGCGCAGGCGCATCGTGGAGGTCACAGCGACATCTATCTGGCACTTCGAAAATTTGTTACGAGACCCACTTTTGTTGTTTATGGAAGTTCATTCTAAGACGTAGCTGTCAAATGTTTGGGATATTGTGATGGGGTTTGACAAAGAAAAAAAAACATATCTTCTTCTGCCTAGCCTATTCCCAAGCTTTGTTGGGGTCGACTTCCAGTCTTACCGGATTCAGCTGAATACAGTATTTTACATGGAGCGACTGCCTATCTAACCTTCATAGCCAATTTTACTGGTTAACACAGTATCACACAGTAAGACTGGTTGACATAAATTATTGAAATTTATATTGATGTTTTTTTTAATTAAGTCACAGTCGTAAATAGGATATATAGGTTACTACTTATAAGATGCGTTGTAGTTAATATCGTGTTTGATCAATATATCACACATTTGCATACTCTATTATGCAAAAGCGTAGAAAAGTATGTCAATAGACAATAATCCTAACATTCTTGAATTGAATTTTAATTAATCATATACTTCTTAATTTTATTATTAATTTTATTTATTCTCCATCCAAAACTAGCTATTATAGTTAATTATGTAAATATAAATCAATAAGAGTTAATTAATATTTAAATCTCAAATCTAATAAAATCCTAATCAAAGTAACCCGATCTAAGACCTATACAGAAATCTCGTCCAATACCGCTCTTTAATAAACATAAACCTCAATTTCTAAAGAAAATAATTCCTTGATAAATACCACACCCTGTAGAAAACATGGGTCATTAACCCTTAGAGGAGTTTTCGAATGGCATCATCCTTATTTCGATGCAATAAGGTTTATATTCGCATGCTCGTCCACTTTACAAATCGCTTGCGAATGGGTTCTCTGTTTACGACAATCATCTATGCGGGTTGATAATACAAGCCGTCTGTGATAGTAAATTAAGAGGCGGTAATAGCCGCCACGTTTTAAAACCGGTAGCCTAGCCGTAACCTAGGGCTTCAACCCAGGGTTGTTAAAGCTCATCAAAAATTTACGTTTTTTTTATACACAGATTTTTTACATTATTAGTGTTGACTGCTATTATATACAATAGCTGTCCCCCGCGACTTTGTTCGCGTGTTTTAGTTTCAACGGTTTTTCATTTTTGCAACATTTTTCATTTATGCTTCGCTCCTATTGGTTGTAGTGTGGTGTTATATAGCCTATAGCCTTCCTCAATAAACGGACTATCCAATACAAAAAGAATTTTTCAATTCGAACTAGTAGTTCCTGAGATTAGCGCGTTCAAACAAACAAACAAACTCTTCAGCTTTATAATATTAGTATAGATAAGGCCTGTTCAGTTAACGCCAGATAATAGTATACGAAGAATAATTTTCAATTTCAGTTCATCCATAAATAATTAATCTATCAGACGTAAATATTATTTAAGGAATAAAAAAAATCGGGCGATGGTAAAATCAGCCCTAAGTAAGGCTAAATAGATTTGCTATATTTTCGCTTTTGTTAATATTTTTTTCCTAGAAAAGCTCTTGGTTAGTAAGTCGCGCGTTTGCCAATAGGTACCTTTTTAATTAAAACAATGTGAATTTAACTCAATAAAGTCTCAGTAGAATCACAAATCATTTAGAAAAAGAAGGAGAAATTAATTTGGAAGGTAGGCAGCCCTACAAACCAGATTCATCCAGTTATCGACCCTAACGAGTTTGCGTTTGAAGCCAACCATGTAATGGAGGCAGTTTTGATTAGAATTTTAATGAAATTCACAAGTTGTTTGACGGTAAAAGTGCAATGTCACTTTTATGTGGACATTAAAAATGTACTCCTATAGAAATTTCTCCGGCATCGAGTGGAAAAGTTAATGATAATGTTCTTGTAATATTATGCTTATAAGATATTATTATTAATTTACCTATCTATACTAATATTATAAAGCTGAAGAGTTTGTTTGTTTGTTTGAACGCGCTAATCTCAGGAACTACTGGTTCAAATTGAAAAATTCTTTTTGGATTGGATAGTCCGTTTTTTGAGGAAGGCTATAAGCTATATAACATTAAGCTACGACCAAAAGCAACGGATCATAAATAAAAAATGTTGCAAAAATGAAAAACCGTTTAAACTAATATATATATATATATATATATATATATTTTAGCAAATAAATATACATTTATTAACCGTCAAACAATCAAAAATTTCACCAAAAATTCTTTACAAAGAATCTGTAAATATTCATTCATGAATTCTTTTCTTAAAGTTTATTTTATTAAACTTAATTTAATCAGCGACAAGTGAAAAAGGTGCGGCCACGACTGATACCTAATTTAAAATCAAAGGATACCTACTACAAACTTTCTAATAAATTGAAATTATTTGAAATACACATTTTCTAGCGCAAAGGTGAATAGGGCAACTAACAAAGACTTGTAAACCCAATTTATCTACTCAAATATGTAAAACATAATCCATTGACGGCTGTATTAACAACAAATATATGTCTTAACCTTTCACCGCGGCAATGGTCGCGTAAAATGGATAATTCACGCATTTTGACAGCACGGCATTTTTGACAGCTCGAAAATGGCGGACGCACAGAAAAGAAATACTTTCACTTATATTTTGTGAACTCGAATGAGTATGGCGATAACAATGAAACACCTCTGGGTGGTATAAATAGCTAGCTAATACAGCGTAAAGAGAAAATTAAAATGGAGGTGCTTTTTTGTTTGTTCTGGGAGCACGGTAGCAGTTTCACTCGCCAAAATGTTATTATAATGCACGTGCCTTTTATAGACTGTTCAATAAGCGGTGGGCAAGGTTTTAATATATATATTTTATTCAAGCCATAATACAAACGTGGGTTAACGCACGCAATATTATTTAAGCAATACACAAAGATTTTAATGATATATCATACAAAAAGCTGGTCACCCAATTTGTCACCTGCGGTAATAGATTCTACGGCTCAAAGCGCAACTGTGTAGCTGCACCTGATAGTATAGCTCTCTCTGTCTAATTAGCAAATTTAAAATGTTTGTAACTAATTCAATATAAAAGTAATTCATCTGCCGTTTTAACAATTTGACATAGTTTGTAATAAATTTAAAATTACTTTTTAAATGAAATTAAATCTTGTCAAATAGCCAGTAGCCCCATAGAGTAAACATAGACAAGCAGAGAGCGTTCGTATCGATAGTAGCCTCTTATGTCTAGCGTAAGCACATTTGTAACTGAATGTACTGCGCTCGTTTACTGATTGAAGTGATTTTCCGTGCGACGACAGACGTTTATGCGAAAAAGTAAACGGTTCTGATATTATTAGGGTAATATTAGGTTTTGAGATAGTTTAAAAAAAACCGTGCGCTCTGTTTTGATACTAATACTCGACATGCGCGCTCTATGGTTTACTTATTTATTCCTCTAAGCTAAGGGTAGCCCTCATTACGACATCAGTTAATATATTTGAGTTAATTATGAAAACTAGTATTTCTGTGCAAATCTCATGCAAAACCTTTACACTAAAATTCAACACAAATATTGACTCTATATAAACTTATTTACATCGGTGACATTAGCAATTTCCGTACGAATCTGTAACTTATTAGAAGCGATGACATTGCGCATCTGACATTATTATATCACAGATTATAAAAGCAGTGATTGCACACTGTAAGGTCATTTTAAAATCATTATGTCATTTTCGGTATGAATTTGCACTTTGCGGTAGTATAAGAAGTAATAATTGTTAGTTTAATATATTTTAGGTGGACTAATATGATAATAAATGGTTGGTAAATGGTTCCAGACTTTCTGTGTCGATTGTTTTGCTTATAACTGCAATTTATATATACATACATACTTTTTTAATATCTTGGGACAACTTACACACGGCCATCTGATCCCAAACTAGTCAGAACCTGCAACCAGACAACTGATAAACATACTTATATATTTTTAAATACGTACATATTATATTACAATTACACCCAGACACAGAACAAATAATCTTGCTCTTTACACAAAGAGTTGTTCTGGGTGGGAATCGAATCCACGACCCCCGGTTTAGTAGACCCACAGGCCAGTCAAATATGTAACGCTAACTACGTGTTTATTATAATTGACACTTATTCTGAGGAATAATAGATCTATATAAGATCAACTTAATATTTCATTGTATGTTCGATTCGGCACTATTATTCAGATATTCATTAGAGTCTACTTTTCAAGGTCATCCTGTGTCATTAAAGTAACCTATACCACCTTTATAGGTGCTATATTTCATAGCAATAGTACTGTAGTTATAAGTGGTAGATTTTATGGTAGGTAAGTGATGAATAGTCATGACTCCATTATTCATTTCAATGGGGCCGACCTTCGACACCATATGGTATCATTTTAACCTCATCTAGTAGCACTTAACGGAGGCAATGTTAACAACGTTTTCATCTTAAACAAATAAAACCCCAAACTACTTATGAAAAGTGAGTGTACCTATTGTTTTCTAACCCATTGCAAGTCCTCTGTGCTCTCCTTCCATATATCTCTGTTTACAGCTATGGTGAACAAAATTTTATCAAATCGGGCTATGGCGCTGATTCCCTTGTACGCAAACTAAGTAAAAAATTAAACCATTGCTATGTTTTACTAACATACAGCGTAAGACAATAGATAACAACTAACTTCGAAATGTCAAACAAGTTTTCGCTTTGAACATCTCTGTGTTTTTAGTGCTTGTTTCTGCGTGTCGACCAATTTGTATAAGAATTTTAGTCGGAACTTAATTTGACAGCTCTAATTTTCGTCTATCCTTTTCTTATTATGTACAAATGTAAAATATACCGAGGGCCTATAATAAATATAATAAACTCCAGTTAATTATTTTACGACCTCCACTGCCCATTTCCAAGTTTTGAGGTCCTCAGTTCGATCCCTAACCAGGTCAATGTAGAAAATCACTTTTCTACATTGTCTCGGGTATGGTTGTTTGTGGTACCTTCGTTGTCTCTGATTCCATAACCTAAGTGCTTTACCTACTTAATTTGGGTTCAGAGCAATGTACGTAAAACAAATGCTTGTGTATACATTCCTGTCCTCTTCTCCAGAGATGTCATTTGTGATAATACGCTAAAAAGATATGCAGAAGTGTATTAAAGCAGACTTCTTTCCGCTCACCTAAAAATAATTGAATAAAAGAAGCTACCACCTTGACATTCGTTCTAAGGAATGTCGGGTCATATGAGTCAGAAGTGGTTTTGTCTGAGGCCGCTTGCGAACAGGATAATATTATTATAATTACTACATCATCAAAATGATTGGCTCGCTAATTATTTGCATACAAAACATGTTAAAGATCTATGTTAAGACGTTGGTAGTGATTTTATGGCCGCACTTGACTATATATGTAGATAGATATAATATAGTTTAGTATAAAATCTTGTGGTAAAAAGGTATAATAATGGACTTATAGTTCATAGAGAGAAATACCTCTAATTACTTTGTACTCGGCGTACGAGTTTTTTTTTAATCATTTATTTAATGAGGCTTTTTGCGCTGGTGCGCCAAGTCAGCCTCGTAAGGTAACACAAATTACAACAAAAACTTATCACTAAATATCTATCTAATTTTTACCTTAACCTTAAGTTAAAATTAGACACCACACCACGTCGATATGCAGCGCCTTCGACTCACTGACACCGTCATACATAATCAAACAACAGTAGTAGTACATAATAATCAGCAGCAACCTGCACAGCGGTAGAATCCCTGCCCTGCTCGGGAATTCACTATTTTGTACTGGGTTGTGACCCAGACAAAGTAATTGAATTCAAGTTCGATAATGGCTCGGATAGAAAATAATTGATAACACATAAATGTAAAAAGGGAAACGACTTCAATAAAATTTATATGATACGACCTCTGACGTATACACTATCGATAACAAAAGGATTTTTTGAAATCCATCCACAATTACTGGAGATATTGCGTAACATACATCCAAAAAAAATAAATCCTCATAAAAACTTTCTTGTTTTAAAATCGGTTCCAAAAAGTCTTTATTTTTATCTAGCAGTCCCGAATGTCGCTTTAATCTCATTAATATGTTATATTTTTCTAATAATAGTTCGTATCAAAGAAATTATGAACTACTAGCTGTCCCCCGCGACTTTGTTCGCGTGTTTTAGTTTCAACGGTTTTTCATTTTTGCAACATTTTTCATTTATGCTTCGCTCCTATTGGTCGTAGCGTGATGTTATATAGCCTATAGCCTTCCTCAATAAACGGACTATCCAATACAAAAAGAATTTTTCAATTCGAACCAGTAGTTCCTGAGACTAGCGCGTTCAAACAAACAAACAAACTCTTCAGCTTTATAATATTAGTATAGATGGGTGCGACTGTTGCAATACTTGCAATCTTAAACATCCGATACTAAGAATTTTCTAAGCACGGCTCATATCGCTAGTTTTTTGTTTAGATTAAATATTATCCTTCAGAAGAACCGATAATTTTATACATTTTTAAGACTTCAAGAGGAAAAGGTTCACATTTCGACGCTATTATTATTTTTTAATATGTGTTACGCGATATCTTTGGCAATTATAGAAAGATTTCATTTTTTTTTGTCATCGATATGGTGGTCCTCTTTAAATTACATTAAAGGCTACTTTTTACATTTATGTGTTTTATTTTCTTTTTCGATTAAATAATAAAAACAATAATTTCATACATTTTTCTGCTTTTTTTTTTTTCTGAATAACGATTACTGTTTTAGGAAGATACTTAATTGTTTTAGTGGAAGTAAAGGCAGTGCTTTTTTATTTTAACCTATTAGACCTTTGGCTTCAGTGGCAATCTAACAGTTGAACCTAAAGTAAAAGTCTTATTTGAATCACTTGATCTCTCCATTTACGTATTCAATCATCTCCATACACTGACTCATACCACCTTATTTGTTGATAGAAATTGTTTTAATGAGATCTTCGTTACTAGCTTCATTGAACCTTGGATATGTCTATTTAGAATTAATAGTGACAGGTAAATCTTCCCACAAGTGTAGTTACCTTCGTTTAGTACGAGGGCTTTTGGTGATGCGATCGGTGTCTTAATTAGGTAATCGTTAGCTGCTAAAGTATAGACACTAATATATTGGATGACAAATTGTTTTGTTTTATTATTTTAATTATTTGTTACGCATTAACGCATGCGGAACGAATATTTGTAATTAAATACAAATAATAGAAGGAAAAACTTAAACCTCAGGCAGGACTCGAACCTGCGACCACTGGCTTGACGCGCCATTCGCTTTACCAACTACCTCGGTAGCATAGTTGGTAAAGCGACTGGCGCGTCAAGCCAGTGGTCGCGTGTTTTGTTTTAGATATCTTTATTTTTATGAAACGACTCCTGTACCAAGGAATTTAATACTTGTGTCGCGGGGGTTTCACAAATATACATTTCACATGCATAAAGAACATCCAGACTTAAAACAAGGATTTGTGGATCGCACTAATCCTTGTCCCATGCCATTTTGATATTATTTTTGTTAGACAGTAATCTTAGTAAAAGATTTTATTAGCTATAAATCAACAAGAAATATTAATCCTTTTAAAATTATTAGCTTTTTCGATATATTTGTATTATTTTTAGATCAAAGACGTTTGCGAAAGTCTTCGCCTTCAAAATATTCAATTCAATGCCTTAATTGTTTTGTTATTATTCATCAACAAAATGTTTATAAAAGATACAGCAATAAACTTAATGATACGCTCACTTATAAACATAAAACCAATGTTCATCATTAAATAAACATTGCCCAATTGTAATTCTTTGAATTATAGGTAAAATAAACAGATAAATTACCTTTTTCGTTAAAGGTCACAGTTGCAATAGCATTCTGCAAAATCTTGTGGGTAAGGTGTGTCTACAGTGCTAGACCTAGGAATATTATTTGCAATCATTGAAAGGACATAAAAAACTGACTTATTTTTTTAATGTTTTAAGGTTCCCTTAATTATTATCAAAGTTCATAATCCAAAATAGTTTTATAAATATTAGAATAATTGTATTATTTTTAGGCATATCTATCATACATCTACTCACCTTCACTAATTAATATTATAAAGTTATTTGTATTTTTATGTGTTTGTTACGAATAAACTCAAGAACTATTAGACCGATTTCACAAATTCTTTAACCATTACAATGCTACATTATCCTTAATTAACATAGGTTATATATTATTTATTTATTTTATCAAAAAGCTTAATGCTTTGTCAGGTTGCCGTCTAAATATGAGAGTAAAGAAATAGAGAGTGCAACTGTGTTTGCGCACACACTAGCTGATCTTTGTTGAAAGAAGCCGCCATGACCGAAATTCAGTCAGAACAGACATTATTAAACACTAGTTTTGAAAACAGAAATATTATACTTACTTTAAGATTCATAGGTTTAAGATTCACTTATTCTTCAACAAAGCATCCAGCTAACAATAAGATGTTTGCATCGTGTACCCTTGACATTAAAATGTCAACATTCCTTGATCGAGCGAGTTTCGAACATCGGCTCGAGTCATGTTGCGTCGTTTTTGTTGCTCCTGCGCATGTAATGTGATGCATCGCCGATCACACCGAACAGAGTTTAGAATGTAAATTGATTGATTAAATTAGATAAGAATGTCAATTAAGAGGTCAATTGAATGACATTTGTTGTTGTGGCCGAATAATTCGTCGATTACGATTGTGTCTAAATTAACTACCATTAATAAAGATATTTTTATTTGTATTTCACCTTTAATATTCTACTTATTGTTACGAAATCCTACTAGTCAAATTTTAATGACATCTTATTAGAATTAATTACAGACAAGCACATCTCTAATAATAATAATGAAGCTAAAGAGTTTTTTTTTTGTTTGAACGTACTAATATCTGAAACTACAAGGCGGATTTGATAAAAACTTTTTGCTTTTGATAGCTTGAACAAGGTCATAGGTGTGGTGTTAATAGTCTTGATCAAGGCTATTAACATCACGTTACTTGCCTTTGGAGAAAAGCAAGACGAGTGAAACCGCGAGCCACTGCTAGTATACAATAATAAAACATTTTTGTTCATTGTTAAAATTAACTCAGCGTTATGTTTACATTATACATTAATAATGAGCTTTCAAAGTTACACAACGGTGTGATAGGCGTCCAATCAACATTGTTCAATTAAGTGTCGTGCCATTAATTTTCACAATAATCATTACATACATTTAGGTACAAATGTTTTCTAAAATACTAACGAACTGATGTCTCCTCTGGTATTCGACATATAAATGTCACGAAATGCATTCATTTATCGATCTAAAAACACGAATTCATTTGGTTTTTAAGACTTCTTCTGTCAATTAAATTTTTGTTACATCTTTTTTTAACGATATCTCACTAAACGACAATGTCTAAAATTTTTGTTACATTGCTGGCGTTGTACAAGCAATAGTTTCTAAGAAAGTAAAAACGTTTTACGGTAGCTCTATCAAGATTTTATTATTACATATTTTTTCCTTTTCACAAGACAAGTCAAGGCCTAGTTATACAGGGTATGTGGGTAAAGAAACGTGGATCAAACGGAACAAGGCGATATTTAAGGTTATTTGCAGTAAAACATATGTGGCAAAGCCCTAGCTGATAACCATAAAGTTAGGACTGTTAAAAAAAATCGTAAAATTTAAAAGTTATAGAATTAACTCCGAACACGCATAAATCATGGTGCCAATGCCATAACAGCACTTTTGTAGTGATGATACATTTTCTAAAAGCAACTTAACATATTTTATTGTTTTAAAATATCTACGATATTCATCTGTATGTCTGTATATCGTCCTGTATATCTGTATATCATCCTGCATATCTAAACTTATCGACGAAAACAAATACAGTATTAAAATTTTTAGTATCCGCAAATATCTTAACGTCACACCGATGTCAAAAGCCAAACTTTCTCAACAAAATAAAACCTCTTTCCAAACGACAAGCAAAACACAATTTCGCCATAAAAATATTCTTTCACCATTAAATCATATTTATTAGTTAAACACTGAATATTTATATAAATACCTGTGTTGTGCGACATTCATTTGAATGTATAATTCAAGATATTTCATGCAACGTTTAGACTGATTAATTCGCGTTTGTAAACTGGTTCCTAACCCTATGAATGTGTTTAAACGGGTTGCTATTGTCAACGTAGGTGGCAAGTTGAATATGCATACGATGTTGCCTCACTGGTAGCTCCTGGCATGTACCACCTGGTGGCTAAGTATCATGAGCTGGTAAGTTAAAGGTTCCAGGCGTATATGTATCAAAAGCAAATTGTTTTATTTCAAGAAAACCTTTGTAAGCCACTTGAAAAACATTAAAATGAGTTCTAGTTTTGCAGTCCCAAAATTGTATACATATGGAGAATAATTTAATTGGTATATATCCATACTTCCATTTTAATATTATAAATGCGAAAGTAGCTCTCTGTCTGTTACACACCTAAATTGCTAAACCGATATGGATGAAACTTGGTATGAGGTAAGCTTGGATCCTAAGAAACGACATAAGCTACTTTTTGCCGCGATAACTGACATTCACGCTGGCGCAGGCGGAGCCGCTGTCATCACCTAGTAATATTAAACTCTTATGCATATTACAGTAATATTATAACTGCAACAGTCTTTGTAAAGCTAGTTTATACTTTAGTAGCAGATTTCCTAACTTTTTATTCCAATTCTTATGTTTATAAGGTCATAAGGCGTATATCACATCACTAAAACATTGCTTAAATGTTTTTATAGTTATATAACCAGTTGCGATGACATAAGTCTATGATAATTTAGTCTATGGTAATCGCAGGGCCGGCCCACTCGGCCCTTGCGACACATCCGCTCTATAGTACCAAGATATAAGTGTTTAGTACCTGTTTTGTACCATTTATAGAATCAATGATATGGTACACTTGAACCTGAATTCTTGTTATGTAATAGCTTCGCTAAACTGCACTGAATGCATAGATCTTTTAAGAAGATCTAAAGATGAAGATCTATTGCAATAAATGTAAATAAGTATGGTTCCACAAAATTACTGTGTGAAAATTGATTAGATAAGAATGTATTATTTAATACAGAAAATTTAGCAATATTAAGAAAGCATCATATATATATTTAAATAAATGTATGTTTAACGATAATAACCTCTTTAAGAACAGAACTTCAAAACACTGTTTCATTCTGTAAAAACGTTAAAATTATGCATTCAATTAATCGAAATATTGGCAGACAGGTAACAATAATAACACCACTGCCACTAAACAAACATTTCATGCATACCAAAGCTGTGGACAAACGGACAAATGCAAATGAATGAACTATTACAACACAAATAGAAAACCATCAATATCAATCACTGCTTGCCAATATTACTCAATTTTGACAGATGACAGATGAGGTCATCAAGTCAACTTTGACATTTAAGTTCGTGCACATTCGGGTGCGATCGGCTCGCGTGACGATGATAAGCAATAGTAAAACGATCGCGTTTGTCACGAGTAATGATGGAATGTCGAAAAGGCGTGTATTACACTGTTACAAGGTTTTGCATGAATTTGAGCGTAGACGCAAAAAGTTAATGGGCTAAATTTTAGTTTTTGGTGCAGATTTTGCAATATAACTTGCAGTTTTTGCTTGCTATGCTTTTGAAGGCATTTGACAAAAAATATTTAACAGCAGTAAAAAAGAAAGCATTTCATAAACTTCTGTTACTTTATTGTCTCTATAATCTATACTTAAAACATCTGTAAGAATCCCTTTAGGTATAGGCCAGCGATGATGATGTTCTTGTCAGATAACCTGGTAACCTGCCCAGAAATCGCAAAAGATTTTTGAAGAGAGGTTTGAAAGAGGAAAGGGATGGCCTATGCCCAGCAGTGGCATCTAATACAGGCTCACAAAAAAAAATCTAATTATCTTAAATATGAGAAAGAAATTAAGTTTTTTTTTTGCCACGAGGATGCTCACACAAGTCCCTACGTAAATTGAATCCATCCTAATCCTAATTAACCCGTCTGAAACAAAATATTCACAATTTATTTTTTCATTGTACACAGATGTGACTCCGACCACACAGCCGAGATGCTGTACACTCACCTCCAAGCGTTAATCGAAAGACCTGAAAACCAGAAGAAATTCGCTGACATCGAGCGCAAACTACAAATGAGAGGAGCTCTGCCGTCTTCGAAAAAACCTCCAGACTCTTCCCTTGGAAGCGAAGTGTCCAGGGAATCGGATTCGGGGAGTAACGAGGAGCGATGTGTGGCCAACTTGTACGACAGTCTGGCGGCTGAACTGAAGCAAAAGTTATCGACAGGTAAAAGGGGTATAGGTCAGTCCATTTTACCAGTTTTCGTAGGTAGATGCTTTCGCGTTTTGCACAGGTATTGGGTATGTACTTGTAGAGCTTTTTGTGGTTTAATTTGGTTAGCTTCTTTTGTTTTAGTAAGGATTAGCAGGTCTTTAACTTAAAGAAGTAAGTAACATTTTTGTTTTTTTTTAAATTATGTATTTTAATACTTGAAATATATAAATCAATGACATTATAGTAATATTCATAATTGGTATTTAGAAACAAGCATTAAGAGGTGTATGAATATTGTAGTGCTTACATGTTATAGTATGTATTTATAGCTAAGTGATTAATACCACGCTTTTTAAACAACAGATACATCAAACTGGCACAAATACAAACACAAAACAAATCAATTCTATTTACATATTAGTATACCAGACCATGGAAAAATACCTAATTAAGATGTCTCACTTTTAAATATAAAATAACTGTACCATACTCAGAACAACAAATAAAACACTCATTTAGACTGAGGATTATATTGTTGACTTTTCGCTTCAGTGTTCTGTTACATTTATTACATACTAGCTGTCCACCGCAACTTTGTTCGCGTGTTATATAGCTTATAGCCTTCCTCAATAAATGGGCTATCCAACACTGAAAGAATTTTTCAAATCGGACCAGTAGTTCCTGAGATTAGCGCGTTCAAACAAACAAACAAACTCTTCAGCTTTATATATTAGTACTAGCTGTCCCCCGCGACTTTGTTCGCGTGTTTTAGTTTCAACGGTTTTTCATTTGTGCAACATTTTTCATTTATGCTTCGCTGCTATTGGTCGTAGCGTGATGTTATATAGCCTATAGCCTTCCTCAATAAACGGACTATCCAATACAAAAAGAATTTTTCAATTCCAACCAGTAGTTCCTTAGATTAGCGCGTTCAAACAAACAAACAAACTCTTCAGCTTTATAATATTAGTATAGATTAGTATAGATTGACCCAACCAGACAGGACATCTAGATACCAAAACAACGTTAAAGCATATACTTAATGAAAAACCAATTTAGAAGCATACATTCTTTTAAAAAAACTTGTTTACTTTACCACATATAAACACCATCACTCTTCAAACTCCTTCACACACTTCATAACTCCTCAATCTTGCAGGCAAGAGCCCGATCCTCCTCCCACCACGAGACTACGACACTGTCCACCGGCAGAAGGGCAACCTCTCCAACATTGATACGAGGAGGTGCCTCAACCAGAACATCGTTGGAGTGAACGCGCGACGCAAGCTGGAGTCGTCGGGAGGAAGCTCTGGGATTGGAAGCGACTTAGCTCCCTCCCCTGAACGCAACGAGTATAGGCAGCATGACAATCATAGTACCAGTGGTGAGTTGGATTTTGTTTGTCTTTTGTTATTTATTCTATATTGGTGGCTAGAACAGGTCGCAAAAGTCTGGAAAACCCATGTCACGTTAGGTTGATGCAATATTTAAGTAAGAAGACAAAAAAGGAGGCCTATTATAGCTACTCAACAGTGAGTGAGCCCAGGCTAAAATCATGCCTGATGTATTTAAATTTTGGCTCTTTGGAACTTGATTGAAAAAATGGTTTTAAAAACATATTTTTGGGATCCTAGGAATTGTTTTATTTGTATTTTTTAATGTTTTATGTTCTATTTGCCTTTTTTATTGTTTTAAAGAATAGGTGTAACATAAATAAGGCTTTTATCTGTGAAACCTGCAAAACAGAATGTTTACAATTAAAAAAAAAATGAAATAATTTGGGAGATTAAGTGATTTACCGTTTTCTAAATTATATAAAAATAAATATTTGCTAAGATATTATTAGTACCGTAACCTTATAATTTGCGACAAACTAAAAATTTTCCTAATGCTAAACATTTTATATAAACTCAAAGTATTGCAAAATATTTGAGTCATACGCTAAATTTTACAACCTACCAGGCTAAATTACGGACTGTTATTCACATCACATCTGTTTGCTGCCAGGTCATTTGAGAATACACGATTTTATTCTAAAGTTACTCAAATGACGTTATGGAAACATTATCCAGTAACAGAGAGAGATGCAGCTATACAAACAGGTAGATCCTTCTCTTTCTACAAAGGAATAATGATTACTTTTATAATATGTTTTGGTTCTTAAATTTACCGCCTTAAGAGGCCCATAGAAGCTCAATATAACACACAAAAAACATAATCTCTTACATTAGGAGTTTGTATCATCAAGCAAATGGTTCGCCATTCTTTTTTTATGGTAACGATGAGACGATCTTCTATAACTAATATAAAAACTGATTTCCGCATTTTGAACTGTGGTTAGAGATAGCAAAAAATATATTTTGTTTTGAATATTATGTGGTTAATGTTATGACGATGAATGGCTTAGATAAAGCTTATCTCGGATTAATATGTAATAGTGTTTAAATGTTTTATTTACTCTCTAATTATCTTAATAGTAGAGCAGGAATTGACTGCGCAAATAGCCGAGTGGTATAGGTCACCACGCCAATTACCACTTTGCGCGAATTGCCGCGGGTTCGATCCCCGCATGGGTCAAGGATTTGTGTGATCCACAAATGCTTGTTCCAAGTCTGGGTGTTATTATTCCCCGCAATACAGGGATTAAGTTACCTAGAAAGGGTTTTTTTTTAAAGTGGTTCCACGATAAACTACCTTTATTAAAGAAATAATATTATAAAAAACAGATCTAAAAATAAAGAACATAATTTGTAACACGGTTGGTACTGCAAGAATAGTATAGTAATATTTCTCAGAAGGTTTAACATTTTGAATCTATCGGACTCTTTTGAAAGAGAAAATTAATGAATTTTAAATCAATCAATTAGCTAGTAACAATATGCAAGAATTACTTATTAAATTGACATTTGTTAACTAACCTCTGTCATTAAACTTGCATCACGATGAACCGCATATTCAACTTTGCTACCATTTTGTATTATTATGCAGACATTTTGCAAAACTACAGCGATCATGCAACATACTAAATGTTAAGTTCGTCTATTTGTAATTACATCAAAATAGTTTAAGAGTTTTATGTAATAGAAAATAAGCAGTAATAATCTATACATACATATTATAAAACAAAGATTCCTATCGCGTCTGTCTGTCTGAACGCGATAACTCAAAAACGACGATCGGATTTTCATATGGTTTTTACCAATGAATAGAGGGATTTAAGAGGAAGGTTTATGTGTAAAATTATTTAATGTTTGACTACTCGTGCGAAGTTTGGGGCGGGTTGCGAATAACAGCATATAACTATCTATGTAGATTTTTTTTATTATGCACCAAGAAAACAGGCATAAATCAGTCTAGTATAGTATATTTAAATTTTTGTGCCAACTGATATTATTTCCATTTAAACAAACATCAACTTAATGTTATTGTAAATAAAGTTAATTTTAGACTGACCAGTATTTTTGAAAAAGTCATAAAATTATGAAATTGTAGCGCAAAATGAACCCTATATATCATAAGCATTACAATTGTTTTTCCTAAAACTTGTGTTTGTTTACATGTTTGGCATGAAAAGTGAGAACGCATTATAGTTCCAGATACTAAGCAGATCAAATAAACAATCTTTTCACCTTTTGTTTGTTTTAGGTTATTTAGGTTGCAAATTAGTTAAATTTTATTTATTTTCATAAAGTAGTGTGATTGAACACTTATATTTATCCCCTCAAGTATTATGTATATAATGTATGGTATTATAAACTATTTCTTTTTTATTCATTTAAAACACATTAAAATAACGAAATATTTCTCTTAATCTCTCTTACCTAACTTAATATATGCAGTGCAACAAATAGCGGTAAACCAATTTATATTAATATTACGATAAACATAATGAAATCGATACTAACATACAAATGTCAAACGTTGCGCAGGAGTTTATATTGAACCACATTCACTAAGATATATAACTTTCATCACAACACTATCATTTAGCGTTTCCTGGTTTTATTTATTGTGTTGGAATGTTAATTTGATGTTAGATGCGATTAAATATATGGTAACATTCCGATCATTAACTTTTTTAGATTTTGTATGGTTTTTTAATGGCCTGTCACTGGTTTAAATGGATCATCGAGTTAATGATCCCTAGTGATTTGATGATGGCAGATAAAGCCATAATTGGAAAACTTGGTATGAAAAGTCAAAATCTAATTAGTCTGTCAGTGAGATACCTAATAAAAAAAATAATCGACACTAGTTTTTGCTTTTTAAAAAAGAAAATCAATACTAATATGTGGCTAAGACGCAAAAAAAAGAACTTGTACAGAATAACAGTGTTCAGATCTATTGTTATCTATATTAAAATATAACTGTCATCTAAAAAGTACCATCATGGCCAGGGAATGAACCCGCATTTTTGGCTTTTTATCCGGTTCATTAACCCCTATACCACCACGACAAAACAACACAAGAGTTCACAGATCCACCGAAATAAAACCTTTTTGAAGACCTTTTTACTATTGAATAGCAACTATGTATTACAAACTAATTACACTCAACATACAATTAATTTCTAATTATTACGGCGATGTTCTTACACGGGAAGTGACGTCACACATGACGGCTACTTATTATCACACTTACACTTCATATAAAGCCATTGTTTGAAGTAATTGGTTTCAAATAAAAAAAAATGGAAGAAAAGATGTATTGAATTTAGTTATTGGGTGTAATTTATCTATAAAATTAGTATTTAAAAATATAAAAGTATGTTTATAAGTTGTCTGGTTGCCCTAATACAGGCTCTGCCTAGTTTGGGATCAGATGGCCTTATGGTAGTTGTCCTAAGATATTATTATGATATCATTATTATAAACAATAATAAAAAGGTAGTTAGAGGCTTTACGTTTATTGTAAGATGACTCGAAACAAAGACACATTAACACATAATCTTGTTGTTAAACTCAAGTTTATTGATCTTAAATGGATCAAGATCGCACTTACCTTCAAGGTATCAAAGCATTGAACTAACTAATGACTTGTGAAACGTATCCTCCAAAATCTTAACACTACACTCCATAATCAACCTTATTTACACTGGATTAGCAGAACGATTTGAGACTCTACGGCAAAAGTGTTAGAATTGAAAATTAAATGTAACAAAAATGTAGAGTAAGTTGACGATGGCGTGTTATGTTTTATGGTGAGAGGCTATGTATTGTAAACTGGAGCAATTATTCTCGGTGTTGTTGTTATACACGGTTAGTACGGTGTTTGAGGGCTAGCAGAGTCGGTCGTAGGTTGTAAATATAATGCAAAGGCAGATGCCTACGAATCATCATTATTGGCGATTCGATTGACTGAAAACTAAAAACCCAGGTCCCAAAACCTTATGACCCAATTTGTTTATTAATTAAATTCCAATTTATATATCTGAATATCAAATACCCAGAATCGAACCTAACATCTTACTGTCTCCACACACCATAGTCATATTCAACTAAAACACCAGAGTTTAAACACATAAAAAGAACCTAACCTCAAAATGGTAGAATAGTCAAGTTTTTCACAAGCACAAATAGGCAGTTTAGAGTTTCCCACGCCTCAGCCGTTAAAAACAATACTGTGCGACAGAGACAGCACTTGTTTTTCTATTATGGAAGCTCAGTTTTCCCAAAGTGGAAAAAATGGTGATTGTCTGGAAAAGATCTTTCAATCAACGACCTTCCTATTCTTTGTGGCTATTCTATTGTTTATAGATTTAAATACTACGTGTTTACGTTTTACGTAGGTATGTGGATGTGAATGTAGGATGTGCGTATTAGTGTTGTATGCAACACTGCAATGTACATTGTTAGTTTTTGGTGTCTCAGTTCTACCATCTCCATCTTCTCTTTAGCAATATTGCTCCATAATCTGTCAACAGCTTTTCCTCCTTATTAGCAACGACTGGCCTGTTGGTCTAGTGGTTAGTGACCCTAACTGCTAAACCGGAGGTCGTCAAGTTCGATTCCTACCAAGGACAAAACTTTATGTGATGAGCATGATCATTAGTTCTGTGTCTGGGTGTAAGTTATCTATACTTAATATGTGTATTTAGAAATATTTTGGCTGGTGTCGTAATACAGTTTCTGCCTAGTTTAGGATCAGATGGCCGTGTGTGAGTTGTCCCAAGATATTACACAGTATGGATTCGACATATACGCAATAAATGAACCTACATTTTTGATTTCGTTATTGTAGATATTAAAAAAAATATGAAATTGGTTCAGTGTTTAGGTCAAAACGTAGAGTTTTCATTATGAACAAATTGAACAATGTGCCTATTAAGTTAGTGGTACACCGATCTCTTAAGCAATTTGGAGTAAATAGGTTGAAAGGCAATTACGTCTAACGACTCGACCAAATTCGCACAAAATATGTTTTTAACGGTCGCTCTACATAAATAATAATTATTGGTTGTAATCATTAGTTTTTATTTCGTAAAGCCATAACAGACACACAAAACACTTGCAAAAAGTCAAACCTAGAAGCTAGGTACCAATTAGTCATTTTCATGGCTACTTTATATCTTAACTAGCTGTTTCCCGCGGCTCCGCCCGCGTGGATGTCGGCTATCGCGGCAAAAAGTAGCCTTTGTCCTTTCTCAGGCTCTAGACTATCTGTGTACCAAATTTCATTCAAATAGGTTCAGTAGTTATGGCGTGAAAGCGCGACAGACAGACAGACAGAGTTACTTTCGCATTTATAATATTAGTTAACAACAAATTCGAAAATCCAGAAAGGTTTTATCACGTGTGACAAACATTTGTGTTACTCCCGAGACCTATATATAATTTTCTATAGTTATAATATATTCAAACCGTTTGGGGTTGAAACCCTTGGTCCCTAGGGTTAGAGTGCACTCATGCTTTTTAAAGATCTGGCCAAACGCCTTGTTGACTCCTCGCGCGACCCAAGCGCTGGCTTTTACTTTAGACAGAGGATAAGCATTGCTATACGATGTAGACGATTTTGTTGATGCTATATTGTAGGTACCTATTTGGTATAAATTTGCCAATAGTTTGTTTTGTTTTTTGTTATATGTATATATAATTAAGTATTCTTTTCTCGGTGCGAAAGTAGCAAAAAATGTGGTATTTCGTATTACGTATTTCCTCATTATACAGTCACAATTATTGTAAATTAGTATTATTTCACAAAAGATAAAAGAGATAAGACTCATAAACTTTAATTCACCAATTAGGGTTACCATAAAGATAAATATTTTAAGAGGTAAAAGTGAAACCTTTCCGTTTTGAGAAAGTGTTATAAAGAGAGTGAAATATTGTATTGTTCTTACGTGTGAAGGTCACTAGTTCACATGGACAACCATTATTAAAATTATAAAGTATTTTTATAAATACCTACTCGCTTGTGACTGTTCCACTGAAGGGCGTCTTCCTTAGAGTAATCATAGACAAGCATAGAGCGTGCGCATCGCTAGTAGCCACCCAGCCCTTAAGCTAAGCGTAAGCACATTTTTATCTAACTGTACTGCGCTCGTTTACTGATTTATGTGATTTTCCGTGCGACGACATAGGTTTATGAAAAAATATCCATGGTTTCGATATTGTTAGGGTAATATTACGGCGCGCTCTGTTTTGACACAAATTTTACGATTTAACATGTTCATACTAGTGCCAATAGTTTATACTCGATATGCGCACTCTATAGTTTACTTATTTATTTATACCCGCTTCACACGATTTTATGGTTAGTTTCGTTTCAGATTGGTTAAATTTAAGTGTGATCCCGACGTTTTTTTAAACGTTACTGGCTGAGTGGTATTTTTATGAATAGCTTATAAAGAACTTTGATAAAGTCAGATTGATACTGACCTAGGTTAAAACTTGCAATCTTGAACGTATGTCATTAAAGTAATAGGTTACAATGTCATTTTAGGTAACGTTCTCGTAAATAAAACACTAGCGGCCCGTCCAGGCTTCGCCCGGTGGATATTAATTTTCTAATCAGTAATAATTATAGCGTCTATTACTCGGGGATAATGTAGCATTCTAGCTGTCTAATAATGAAAGAATGTTTGAAATCGGTCCAGTAGTTTTGTAAGTTTATTCATTACAAAAATACAACATTACAAAAAATCTTTCCACTTTATAATATTAGTATAGAAGTATAAGATATAGATAAGTATATATATATAGATAATATTTAAGTAAGATATAGTAATAGATATAGAGTTCAAATTAGCTACTTATCAGTTAAAAACTTCACACATAAGCAATCAAATGTAAAGTACAAAACAAACGAACACGGAACCGAACAGTTTTATGAAATAAAAGTTCATTAAAACTTACAACAATGTAATATAAATTACTACCTATGTTCTCTAATAAATCACAAAGTGAATCGGAGCAGTCCAAACAATGAACCTAACAAATTCTAACGTCGCCCGGGTCCCACTAATTGCGCGCACTTTTATACAAGATGGCGACGCAAAATGGCGCCGTGGGAACGAATTAAAACTGTCAAACTTAATACTGGTTCGTTAAATATTATTTTGATAGTTTTATGTGTTGAAAATTAAGTTACACTAATTATTATTGGTGTTAATGTATTTTTATTAGCTGTCAAAGCTATTATCGTACATTTTTGAAATGGAGAAACCTTTTAATTACATTAATCGCCTTTTTTACTTTAAACTCGGATTTGATTCGATCGGATTGTTTTGGAAACCGGATATTGTTCAATTATTAATTATATCTTGGCCCAGGTGTCTAATTATGGTTATGTACCTCTACGTCTTTATGTAAAGTTAGTTTTTTTCCACTTTTTGTTATATATGTGTGTGTCTGTCGGAACGCGATAAACTCAAAAACTACTAAACAAATAGATAGTGGTTCAACAGGAAAGTTTTTGTGTATAATTCATTGATATTTTGTCTACCCGTGCGATGCTGGGACGGGTCGCTAGTTTTTATAAAATTTTGCCTGGTTGAACAAAACCACACATATTATTCATATTTTATATAACTAGATAGATAGGTATTTAATCTACTTTCATTCAAACCTAAACTTTCGTAAATTTATTTAAAAGAAAAAGCCTATCAAGTTATCAACTTAATCTAGAAGAAAAAGTTGCCAGTTCACATATCAATAAATGGGCGGAATATATATAGCTGTCATTATACAGTCAAAACTGCCTAAAGCCTCATCTCATAGAAAACAGACCACATAACAGTAATAAACCGGTATCATTAGTAAAAAAACCTGCCAAGTGCGTGTCGAAGACATACATACGTATACATTAGGATCCCGTAGAGACAAGAACATTTTCTTAATATATTTCTTTAAGTATGATAAGTTTGAGTACACGAATAGCCGAGTGGTATAGCTTGTTCGATCCCCGCATGGGACAAGCATTTGTGTGATCTATAAATGCTTGTTCTAAGTCTGTGTGTTCTTTGTGCATGTGATTTGAATGTTTGTAAAACCCCGGCGATACAAGGATTAAATTCCTTAGTGCGGGAGTCGTTTTAGAATATATATAAAATTAAAACAAAATAAATGGGTTTTAAACAACTGTCACTGCGATATGATATGGGTTTTTTCCTGCTATCTTTCACTGGAAAAAAGTATAATGGTGTTTAATTATTTAGTATCCAATTAAATTTTTATTACATTATATTTTCGATGCCTATCTTAAATACATAACACTTAATTCCACTTTAACGGCCAAGAATTAATTATTAATAGCACATTTTAGCACGAAAGAAAAAACAAGCTTTAATCATACGGAACTTAAATGAATAATCCAACAATCATCGCGAAGACTTCAAACAATAATACCTGTTTCACGCTTCTAAAAAAACACACACATGTAAATGTCATCTAACTGACAGTTTCAAACTGGCAGGTTATTTTCTATGTCAAATGTTATTTAAAAACGAGTTACCATGGGTTTCCAATGATCCCGTTACTCGTAAAAGTGAGTTTAGTATACAAGGAATTCTTTAAACGACACGCATTAATTATAAAAGTAGGCTAGTATTACAGGTGAGTTTTAGAAATATTTTTATGAGTCTTTGTCGATATTAAATGCTAAACAAATAGTTGTGTTTGTTTAGTAAATTGTGCGTGTAAATAGATAGAAACACATGATTGGATGAGTGAGTAATCTCAAGTCATTGTACAAACAGATCTTAAAATTAAATGTATGTCTTGAGGTCGCATTAAAATAATAAATTTGATAAATAGGCTTTTAGTAAAACAAAAATAGGCATTACATTCAATAACAGACAAATTCCTTGTGTTGTCATAATTAAAAAAAGAAGTAATTATTATTAATCTAATTTAAATAAAATATATTATCCAATCTTCATCTAAATTAATTAGAAGTCGCTAACAGATATATTTATTACCTACATACCTTATGTATAATAAAGTAACTTAATGGTCGTTATTTATTACGAGTTTTAACTGTGTTAGTTAAACTATCCATTAAAACTTTGAGAAAACAGTTACCCAGGTGCTGTAAATTTAACTGATAGAGAAGCTATTTTGCATATTGTATGTCTATCATCGCTTAATTTGTATGAAAGGCAGCGAAAGAACAATATTTACGACATAATTTATTTTTGGTGACATTTGAAGCCGCCCCCAATATGTTTATCTTAAGAAAAGTATAACAAGAGGGAGCTGTACATTAGTTACTTTCGTAATAGATTATCTATATACTAAATAAAAGAATAAGTAATATAAATATACTAATCCATACTAATTTAAGAAACTTGAAAAAAACTAAAGAATTAATTACGTTAATTTTAGCTTAAATTAATCAGTCGCATTTGAAAAAATCAAATTTTCTATCAAATCTTGCATTTGATATCCTGAATTTCGAGGAAGGGATGGATAGTCTATTTAACATCTCGTTACCTGCCTTGAGAGCAAAACAAGACGAATGAAACCGCGGGGCATACATATCATAAAGACTATTATATGTTAGTTAGTGTGGCAACTACTGGGCGCAACAAGTTTAAATAAAAATATACCAAGAAGATCGTAGAAGAAAAGCTCAAAGGTTTATAAATTTTTAACAGTTAAATACGTTTGACCTCAGAGGCGACCCTTGCAGTCTGCAGACGCATTCCACGCCATTGTACTATCAAAACTCTTTCGTTCAGAATCCTAATGTATTGCATAAGATTTAGTTTGTTTTAAAATGTTTTTGGCACGAGTAACTGCACTTCGGGCGTGCTGTAATGCAGAACGAATCTTATCTCAGAACTAGTTGTCCCCCGCGACTTTGTTCGCGTGTTTTAGTTTCAACGGTTTTTCATTTTTGCAACATTTTTCATTTATGCTCCGCTCCTATTGGTCGTAGCGTGATGTTATATAGCCTATAGCGTTCCTCATTAAACGGACTATCCAATACAAAAATAATTTTTCAATTCGAACCAGTAGTTCCTGAGATTAGCGCGTTCAAACAAACAAACAAACAAACTCTTCAGCTTTATAATATTAGTATAGATAAACGACATTTCTAATAAAACCACTTGATTTCTTCGCTTGATTTTATGGCTGAAGTTATATTTTATATTAGGTTAAAGTGTTTAAAGTTAATATTTCTTCCTCATTTAAAACTATCTTAGGTTAATGTTAAGTTAATAGTACTGTAATCTCAGTGGCCAACGTTTATAGGTTTTAATACCTATGGTTATTTCTATTTAACTGATAAATGCATTTTCTTTTTTTTCAGAGGAGGACTGGGCAGAGAGCACGGCATACATGATGCACGAAGCCTTCGACGCGTCCCCGCCGCGCCGCGCCGCCTCACCCCGCCGCGCGCTCTCCCCACGCAACTACGAGCGAGCCTATCCCGACGACTACAACGATCAGTTCCGAGACCAACTAGCCCCCTTCCGGGACCAGACCTTCGAGCGCCGGTTCCGCCACGAGTCTCTTGAACGCGTCAGCAAAGAGAAGCCGGAGAAATTCCAAGATGACACTGTCTACAGGAGAAGATATGTCGCAGAAACCAAACCGTCCAACAGAAGCATCGACAGGGTCGAAGATCGGAGGTTCGGGAAACTACAAAGGGGAGCCAGCGAAGGTAGTCTAAAGCTGGCTGAAGCTTCCCCAAAAGACAGGTTCGTTGTAGCTAAGGAAAAGTTCATGAACCTCGAGCGTGAGAGGTTCAACAGAGAGCTGGAAGCGCACATGGCCATGAGGAGGAGCATGCTGGAACGGAACAGTCGCTCGACTTCTTCCCCCGAGGAAGAAAGAAGGGACGAGCGTCAGGACCGACACAGAGACAGCTCACGGAGAGAGCCGGAGCGCTCTCATCGCGACGTGGAGCGCCACAGGGAGCCCGAGCGGCGCAAGGAGACCGACAGGATGCGAGACGTCGAGCCTCGCGACCTGGCGCGTGACCTGCCGCGAGACCTGCCGCGAGACCTGCCGCGAGATCTGTCGCGAGACCTGCCCCGAGACCTACCGCGAGATCTGCCGCGAGACCTACCGCGAGATCTGCCGCGAGACTTGCCGCACCGAGAGATAGAGCGCCTCCCACGCATCGGCAGGAAACGCGACGATGCCAAGCGCTACGAATACGGCGCCGAGGAGTACCTGAACAGAATCGAACCGAAACCGCACAGAGATGAATTCGACAGCTTCGAGCGGAGACCTAGGAGGGAGCTGGACCGGCGTATCGAGGAAGACGAGATCATCGAACCAGTGATCGAGGATAGGAGGAGGGATTGGAATGACAGGCAGCGGGCGTTCAGCCGCTCTCGCCTGCTGGACGACCAGCGCCAGTCATACGCGGAGGGCGACCGCGACCGGTACTACGACCGCGACTACCGGGACTACCGCGACCTCGCCGACCGCCAGCAGACCAAGTTCCGCCACAGCTACGCGGAGCCCATCCCCAGAGGGCGCCTCGGTACAGTCAGACCATACTGAATGCCATAATAGATTCATAGATGATAATTTTGGAATATTGAAACTGTAGAACCAAAAACCACAGGACAGGAGGAACGGAGATGGAGTAAGAAAGAGACAGAAGGAATTTGTTGTCAATACCTGATTTAATCGTTAAATATATATTGTATTATTGGACACAAATAATATAGTTGACAAATCTAATTAATTTAGGTAGTTGCGCGGTGCGGTAGGTAGAAGATGCACCTAACTACCGCCTCGCTCAGTTTGTACCTATAATTGCGGTATGTCAGTAGTTAGGATAAGCTAATTTTTCTAAGTACTTATCTGTTAGCAATGTATTTATAAATACTCATAAGTGCAGTTAATGTCACAGATTAAATAAACACTGGCAATATAAATAAGCCCTTAACTTTTTATTGGTATGTCCAAAATGGTTCGAAAAATTAATTATTCAATCTAAACTAATTTAAAATTTAGATTGTCCACAAACGGCAAAAATGCGACAATCGATCGAACAAATAATGTGAATATCAAAATGTATTAAAGCTTATTTGTGTTGTTAGTGTTAACCCTATTTGTAAATATAATTCAAGTACCTTTTGTTATTTTATAGAAAATATACAATTTGAAACATTGTTATAATTATAAAGATATTGTTATTGAAATGTTATTTTTTAAAGAATTCATAAACTTATGTTTTTAGAACACAAAAAAATAAAAACCAATATGTATCATTTTGTTGTTAAAATTTCTAAATTTATTTTGTATCTTTTGGCCAATTAAATATTTCAATTTAGATTTTGGAGTGCTTTACTGAGAATTTTAACAAAATATTAGTTATTTTATATAAAGAAAAAATAAGTACCTACTATATAGACTTGTTTGTCTTCTAGTTCTAGTTTACATGGCTGCAGCTTATCTCGGGTTTCGACAGGGATTTTAACACAATTTGTATGAGTTTCGAATCTGAGAATAAAAATAAATAAATTGAAACTACTTACCTGTTATATATACACAATATGGAATACAATAAAGTATTGAATATTACATATTTTATAGCTAGAATTTATTGAGATTAGCCGCTGTGATTAGGTCAGGAAACATGATTATTGCTTTAATTTGTTATCCATTAACTAAGATAACTGAAAAACTATTCTCCTCTTTACTTCTACACATATTTAAGAAACGGGGCAAGATAAACAGTTTTTGTATCATTCTATACCGATTTATGATTCTATACCTGACCTAACGTAAATGACTAATGAAAAAAATAACTTGACCGCCACGTCAAAAAATCAAAAACGTGCTCTTGGCCCCTTTCTTTCTTTAATACGTACAAAAAAGTAGTGATGCCGGAATAACATCGATAAAGCAAACGGGTAACTGATAGCGTTTAAATGTGTTTCATGTAGTCTTGACCGTGTTGTACTGGACAAATTTTGCTTTGTATATACATGACATGTTAAATTAAAAATACATTCTATATAAATCGGCTAATCTTTAGGTGTTAGATAGTTATTTGATACAATACATACTCCTATGGCTTGGTTTGAAAAACAACTTATAATCAGTATTTAATGAAATGAAACTCAGTAGAATAGGGATGTTGACTGCGTATGAAAGGTAAAAATCTATTTAGTCCGTCAGTTAGATAATAAAAAAATATTAGACACGTATTTTTTCTTTTATCAAAACAATAAAAAATTACAAAGATACAGCGCTTTAAAGTTTCGGAGTGGGGGCTATGACACCTCGCCTTGGTAAAAATTGTAGCGAGGAGTGACGTCACGCGAAATTTGCGTTCTCTGTATTTTGATCATTTTTTGTTTGCAGGAAAAAAGAAAAATACGTGTCCAATAAAATTCATTAATATACCAGGCGGACATTAAAAAAAATTAGGAAACATGCCTATTTTATACCTACTCACAATTTAATAAATTTGTTTTCAGTTTATTATAATATGGACACACTACTTAGGTCTGATTCTGGTTCTGATTCTTAAGAAACGTTCGTTTTGCGGATGGTAGAATTTTCGAAGCAAAACGAAGAAAATTCTCTACCATCCGTAAGCAAAATGAATAGTTTCTTTTTTATAGGAACCGGCCATAAGTTAGCTTCGGCCAATAACGATAATTATGGATGTTGTTTCGGTTAAAATTCTCAGTTTAATACTTCGAATATGATTGTAATTTATTTGTAAGTTTTATATAGATTGTAAATGAATATAATGTCATATTGTTTTATAGAAGGACTTTGAACAATAAAACTTTAAATTTATTTATTGCATTATTATTTGTAAAAAACCTCAAAAATACTTATCTGTTTTGAAGAAATTAAAATTTTCGTTACTTGTCAGTCATCTGTTTTTACCACAAAGAATTTATATTATTCCAAATAAGGTACTAAAACAAGACAGATATGGAAACCAGTACTACTGTATTAGCCAAGTATTGCAAACGAGATTAATCCACGTACGAATAAAATTTTAAGCGCCAAACATTTCATAATATTTACGTAGGTTGCCAAGCCAAATTACTCGCAAGTATTTACACACGAATACCTTGCCTAAGTTGATCGATTTATTTGCCAAACGTACCTACAGTAAGTCTAAGCTTGACGTAACGACGGTTACATAAAAAATCAGAAGACAGAAGTAGTAAGCTACCATAGAAAGAGTGTACATCACTTAATGATATACGATTCTATGAAATAATTATCAATGTATCACAGCTTCGTTAATTATTTTTATAATTTTTGATCTTGATGTCGATCTCGATTTAAATGTCGAATCGATCGACAGCGAAAACACGCCTTCACACACCATGCTCAAAACGAGGGACTTCCTGGACAGCACGCCGGTCAAACTCCTGGGTCACCCCCTTACAGCCCTGACCTAGCACCATGTGACTTATTTTTATTCCCAAAAATAAAAAATCAGCTCAGTGATTCAATTTTCGTCGCCGGAAGATGCGCTGTCAGTGTTCGAGCAAGCTGTAAACAAGATGTCTGCGGTGGGCTGGAAAGTGTTTCGAAAACTGGTATGAAACCATGGACACATGAAACTTTGTATAGAGGCTAGGGGAGAGTACTTTAAAAAGATTAAAAAAATATATATTAACCTATAGAACATTGTTTTTACTTTCGCAAAGCTTTTTGAGTGTCCCACGTATCTAAATATAAAGTAGATGACTTTCTGAACATACAATTAACACGTAATAAGGTCCAAAACAGCTAGAGCAATGTTATTATATTTTAATTTAAAGATTATCTAAATTTTTCACGTTTATGTTCTTTATTTAGTAGTCAACATGTTTTAATATCATTAAACGGGTTTCAATTAATAAAACCTACTTGCTAATGAATCACTTATAAGTTTAACTCGCCAAGTAAAGCTTAGAAAAATGTAATTAAATACAGGAAGTCCAACTAATTATGTTAATGGCTGTCGCATTAAGTAACTGGGCGGTCGTAGAATTTAGGACGCGACAAATTGAGAGTGTTCAGTAAAGTAATAGTTTTTTTTATACATAAATCGATTTGTACATAAACTGTCAATATAGCTTTTAAAAGTAGTTACTGTACCGTATTTACGATTATAGTTACACTATTAAGGTAGCTCCACGCCTATTGACACTGATTCACAGAATCTATCGGAATAGTAAAAATTGTACGATGTATAGTTGTATTTGGCACAGTAGGCATCAATATACTCCTAAATATTTTAATTGAATGCTATTAGATTATTGGGGGCTAAGTGCAAGTTCGTTTGACCGATAATAAAAGTTAGGCCGCGCTCACTGCAATTGGTCCGTAAATGCATTTGTAAAGCAACTATTGCTGTAAAATTTCTTAATTGTATTGAATTAGTAATTTTAATTTGCAAATTTTGCTGTCAAATGCTATTGCAACATACATTATACGGCAGACTTGCGCAAGTCTCTCGTTACGTACTATGTCCGGTATTAGGGTTGGAAAAATTTAAGACTTAAAATTAAATTCAAAATTCAAACGTCATTTATTTAAAATAGGCTACAAAGTAGCACTTTTTAATCGCCGGAAAATAGACAGCACTCTGATTCGCCCACCCTACACCGCTTCTTGAGTGCTCTGGCTGTGGAGAAGAAAGGGCGCAACAAACTAAACAGCAGGATGTTGTCGTTCCGATATCAATAATACTAATGACTAAAGGATCTGATAACTAAATGAAGACCGCGCCAAATAAATGTCAGAGGTCGATAGGCACGATTATGAAATAATAGACATTATTTACGCAGCGGTTGAAAGTGTTTAAAATGCATGTAAGATTTGAAAGATTTAAGAGTTCGTAAATTTAATGAAAAACAAAAGTTATACATCATTAAATCAATTTATTTACAAAATATTGCACTAGGTGAGTGCCGACTGAATTATCAACACATATTGCACATACATTGCACGAGTTACAAGATCGACAGTTTATACTATTAATAAATATTCGTTGACGTCACATCCTTACGACTTTGACAGCAAAGAGGTTGAATACTTAACATTTTGATATAAACCTCTTTTTAACGTTTTTAAATGCGAGGCGGACATGGCCAGCATTAATATGATTTTATATTACATTCTTAAAGTTTAACAGACAGTATTGTCTATGAAAATAAGTACATATTGAATTAAAAATATTTTCACAATTTTTTTCAATGATTTCCTCAAAATTTTGTATGACATTTTGAGGAGTTAAAAAAAGTAAAAATATTTTAAGGCTACATAAATAAGTTACATTATACTACCATTTAATTACATAAAACAGATACATAAAATACATTTTCAAGCACTTGTCTCATCAGGACCTTTATTATATAAAAACTGAGTCATAGCCCAAAAATAATGTCAAACATTTATTTTCAACTTGGCTCGAGCACTGCCGTGCTTCCTTTGACTAAAAATTTCGATATAATAATAACAAAACCATTTCAACTTATTATGATTGGTGAGACAAGCGCCTAATGTTAAAATAAAACGATTTTAAAAGGATTGCTATTAAACTTGCGCAGGCGCAGTAAATGTACACCGTATTATACATTAACAATGTTAAACCAGTCTCATTACTATAAAGATAGACTTATAAGAGAAACACTATAAATTAAAATATTTAAGTCATTGTTAGGAAATGTTTTGACAACAAGGTTTAAAAGTCCTAAATAAGGAAATTATCGTTTTATGTAGCTACGTCTTTCGTAGCTTTTCGTAGCCAGGCGTAGCGTTACAACCAAAAATATTTTTTGGTTAATTTTCGGTAGGTAAGCTTGTATAGCTTCGTAGCATTAGATTATTTCGTAGCTTCGGTTAGCTTCTGGCTTTACGCAGCTTCGCGTAGTTATACATAGACTCTCATAGTATCAGATAATTCAAAATCTCTTAAACCAGGGTAACAAATAGTAAATTACTATACAGGTAAAAACGTTGACATCAGTTAAACTTAACGAAAAACGTTAAGTTAAAGAGCGAGATAGCTATAAATTTTGTATGCGCTAGAAAGAGAGGACACATAACTTCTTTAATAAAAAGTACTGAATCTGAGGACATTCTCAACTAGGACATATTTGCGCTCGTTTTCGCTTGAAGTCGGTAAAAAGTGTGTTGTGTTTATCACAATAGTGAAGTAGTGACAGACTAGCCTTTCACCTACTTACACTAAAATAACTAAATACAGGGTGTATATTTCAACAATAGTATTTTTTTTATTTTTCCCTACAATTTATAGCTTTTATTTTAATTTTAGTAATTAAACTGAATTCTAAAAAAAGAGAGGGACTTTTCCTAAAAAGCAATAGTAACAAATTTCTGAATTATACACCCTGTATATGCCTTAATTATTCCACTCTATGTATAAAGGTTATTTTCAAAAATAAATAACTACATACATAGTTTTACATTAACAATCGATATACTTTATATCCTTATTACAAAATAAGGTGGTATACGTGTGTGATACAAAAAATAATATATCCGAATATATCAGGATAGTGAGACAAAAATATCTTAAACGGCTGTAATCGATTACTTGGCACGCTTCTCGATTATCTAATCGGAATCGATAAAGATCCGATTTGGATGTTAAACTTCTTAAATCGTTATGAATGTAAATAATAAATTATTATTGCACGTTTTCTAAAAATATAAAATTAATAAAATATTGCACGATCCATTATGGAATTTTTCCGAAATAAATTTAGTTCCTTTCATATTATTTACAACTAGCTGTTGCCCGCGGCTACGCCCGCGTGGTTGTCGACTATCGCGACAAAAAGTAGCCTATGTCCTTTTTTGGGATGCAACCTTACACCATACCAAGTTTTATTAAAATCGGTTCATATGGTTAGCCTTGAAAGCGTAACAAACAGACAGACAGAGTTACTTTCCCATTTATAATATTAGCATGGAACACACAAAGGTGCGACCAGAACTTTTGAAGATCGTCGCTCGAATACTCGCACCTTAAATGCGTGTGGGAACATGTGACATCACCCAATATCTGGACGCAGTTTTAAATTCTTCATTGATATTGATACTCAATAAAATCGATTGTAACAATTGTGTATCGTTTACAATAGCTATATGTGTGTAGGTATAATTTTACCATATTTTATAAATGATAATTTTATAAAAATAATTATACTGAGTAGATTTCAACGCCTTTTCATGATACAATTGTTTGATGCCTAAACCACTGTAACAATTATTGTCCTTTAAATGTTTCTAACACAATCACTTTATAGTCACTAGCAATTAGGTACCAAAAATATCTTCTTAAAAATAAAATAATAAATTTGAAAATACGTTGGTATCGTTTATATTCATTATTTTAATTTTATTTGCACCATTGCACTGTAACATTACACTAGAATTGCAATTTAGAACAACGCTGTTGTTATACGCGCAGTCCAAAATGGCCACAAATATGTAACAATGATTAGCTTTTTCGCAAGCCATTGTGGAACCTGTTAATTGTTTATAATTTAATTCTAGTGTAATATTGTTTCATTGTCACTTATATCATGAAAGGCGTTCTTCTCATTCTTGAATCTCGTCAGGCACTTTGTTCTCATCATGGCAGGTAGCCGAGCGTATCTTCCAAACTGGCGTTCCTGCTGAGCGGCGGCAAGGCAGTGTGCGGCAATGCTGTCGCGGCAACGTGCGGCAAGGATAGTGCTGGTGCTAGAGCTGCCCTTGTTCTCCCCGGTGCGGCTCTCGGCAAGCCTCGAGCTAACCCTCGCACGTCAGTACGTTGGGATAGTCGGACGTCAGCGAACAAGGCCGCCATCTCAGCTGATTTCTTTACGCTTAATGCGTCTTGAGAGCCCGCGCCTGTGCTGCGAACTGTAGATAAAAACATGTTAGGAACACTGCCCAATACGCACCTTACATTTTAAATATACATAAAACGTCAAAACGTAGCATAGTGGAAAGTCAGAGTATTAGTATTTCACAAAGGCTTTCGACACTCTCTCGCAGTCCTTGGACTGCCATTCAGTATAAACTACACATCCTTAAAGCTTGTGATCTACCTGTGTACTGTCCTGGTAAAGACAAAATGACGGGCCTGTTGGTCTAGTGGTTAGTGACCCTGACTGCTAAACCGGAGGTCGTGAGTTCGATTCCCACCCAGGACGAATCTTTGTGTGATGAGCACGATCATTTGTTCTGTGTCTGGGTGTAATTTATCTATAATATGTATGTATTTAGAAATATATAAGTATGTTTATCAGTTGTCTGGTTGCCATAGCACAGGCTCTGCCTAGTTTGGGATCAGATGACCGTGTGTGAGATGTCCCAAGATATTATTATTATTATTAAAATGCTAAAAAGCACTAGGATAAGAATTGTATTATTTTCATAAAAATATTGTTCACAGGGTTTCACAAGGTACGGCATTTAGACCAACACAGGCACTTAAGTAAGGTAAAGGTATGTTATTCTATACCGAATGAATAATGAAGGTTCGTTACCAGTAAGCCGCTGCATGTTCCTGGCCCGCGGCTTGTTCTGCAGCAGCAGCTCGTAGTCGAGCGCCACGCTGTCGGAGGAGCGCGCGCGCCGCGCCCGCTCGCCGCGCCGCCGCGCGCCGCTGCCGCCCGCGCCCGCGCCCGCGCCCGCGCCCCAGCGACTGGAAGCGGAACAATATTTAAAGACACTTTAAATAATTAATAATAGTAAGAATATCATCATCGACTCAGCCTATCGCGGACCATAGACGTCGTTCTATCGGGCATTGGCAATATTGCACACTACTTTTAGCGATTTTTACGGGCTTCACTCAAGGACTCGAAACGGTAATATATAAATAGTTTTCAAAACTCCATCTGCCTAGAATTTTCTATATATATAAGCTATATAAATAGTTTTCAAAACTCCATCTGCCTAGAATTTTCTATATATATAAGCTATATAAATAGTGGGGCCGCAGGGGCTGAAAACCGACCATAGTTCGGCAAAAATCTAGGCAGCAAAAGTATTATTGTTTCGGTTACTTAATTTTTAGTATATCCAAAGCTCACCTGGACCTCCCACTCTTGTCATCGTGCGACCTCATCATCCGCTCGCAATACGAGCTGGTAGGACTCCGCAGATACTCCATGCTGTGCGAGGCCTGCACGCGGCGCGGGCCCGGGCAGTAGCACTTGTTGCTGTCGGCGCAGCTCTCTGAGTCGCACGAGCAGTAGCTGAAGTCGCCATCATAGTATTCACTGGAATTTGATAAGAGAAGGAATAAGTATCAGGAATAATAAACATTATACATAATTTCTCATTGTTAAGGATCTAAGGAGTCATGAGGAATAATTGCTGTCAAAATAAAAATAAAAATGTCGGCCTGTAATTACTCATCTGCTGAGCTCTTTGCAGGCTCTTCTCATATAGAGAAGAAACGAGCATTGAGAAAACTTGCTTAGTAGCGGATTAACGATTAAAATAATTACAAAAACTAAGTATAATTTGGTAATACAATCTAAGGATGACTATGGAGGCTATAACAGAATATTATGTGAAAACGTTGAACCACACGAAAGTAAAATAAGATAAGATAAGAAAGAAAGTGTAAAATCAGCATCAAGTCAAGTGATATTACTTTGAGCATTTATAAAGTTTAATGCTGTATCACGTCGCCTGTCGTTGTTTAATTTTATACATTATGTAACTTACGGATCATTACAAAATGAAAAATCATCAAAAAAAACTATTTTTTAGGTAAACAACTAAAGAATTCACTACCATAAATCTTGAAATTAATCCAAGTTTCAACACCTAAACATTTCACTAATCAAGCTAAATATTTGGTGAAATTAATTCCTAAATTCAACTGTAAATAACTCTTAATTCAGTTCAGTAACTCGCTAGTCGTCCCAGTCGTGCACGCTCTGATTACCCACCACACATTTCATTTCTACTGCACAATCTTAATTCCAACATCAACCGTATCACAAAGAAATAAGGTTCAAAATGATCTCAGTAAAAGGATATTTAATATAATTAATACTACACTCTCTGAGATACTATATTGGTGGTAAATGTTGAAGACGTCGAAAGTAGAGAAATTTTTCATTTTAAACAGTGAAGTTAATAATGTATGTTGATTGTTTTTATGAATTATAATGATTGTTATAACTATTTGAGTTTTCTTAATTAATAATGTGAGTAATAAAGTGACCAGCGCCCTTTTTAATTATAGGATTATCAAATTTTGATGGAGCCGTTCATTTACTTTCTTTTAAGAGATTATTGTTTTCTATTATCTAATTAGAGCGATTATAATTAGGCTATAAAGCATCCTTATCTTGTTTTTTTTTGATATTTTACTTTCCATTGTTTTCAAAGTCAAGGTTTATCTTCCCTTAATTTTTACTACACAAAAGAATATAGTCCACGATTGCAATATTTGCGCAAAAAAAATTAGAAAGCTCTCAATAATCTACGTTCTGCAAATTACAACTAAATCAGTAATCTTACCATAGAAAATCTATAATCTGTTGGTTAATTTAACTAACCATTTATTTTAGGACCTTGATGTTACACGTTGGTATTTTTATGAAGAAGTAGCGGATTTTTTTTTTTATGTAACCATCACTCAACGTTTTTGTATCTATAATGACTGGGCATTATTTGTTAAACTAATTATTAATGATTTAAAACTTACCCGTAACAATCTTTACAGCTTTTGCTTTTACTTAAAAGCTTGGTCTTCGCAGGGTCCTTAGGTTCCACGGCTGAACAATAGCACTTGGATTTACTGTCACCCTTAAGTGAACAGTAGCATCTATCAATACAGCTCTCAGACTCGCACTCAGAGCATGATACATAACCACTCGAACTATTTCTGTTTTGACATCCAAGTCTGTTGCTTAGGGTAAGAAAATCTGAGTCTTCCGAAGTAGATGTCCTTTCCCCAGGCCTGGATTTTCCAGTTCGTTTTGAAACCTGGACGACTTTGTCTGATCTTTTCGAATGCCTCTGTCTCGTCGCTTGCCGTTTCGGGGCAGGCAGCATAGGTTCTTTGGGGCGAAACTGCCGGATGTCGTAGCTGGAGGTAGATACTGAGCTTTCTGATACTGGGTCTTTTACTATATCTACGGAGCCTGGAGCTTTACTTTCTTTGTTTCTTATGTCTTTTCCAAATGGCAACCGGAAGACCATGCGAAGACCACTGGCGCCTTTTAATATTTTTCGCCTTTTATTCTGAAACATACTGTTTTTTCTTAGTATTTTCTTCTTCTGTTTCTTCATGATTGCTTTGCTGTGCTGAAAAATTTCGTCTTTCGTCAAAGTCACAGCTAATTTCAGTAGAAATTCTTTGTATATCGGTTTGAGGTCATTGAAGGACATGCCTTCTGCATCTATTATGGCGTTGAGGATTTCGTCCATCGAGTGCAAGTTCTCCTGAACTTTGAATTCATTAAAAAGTTCATTGAACCCTAACGGTGAACCGCCTCCCTTTTTACCATTGTTCCTGAAATTAAATAATAAAAATACTCTTACTTATTTGAAGAATAATTTATAAAATTTAAAACAAAACCTATATAAATAAACTAATAATAAAGAATTAAGTAGTTTTTGGTAAACTTTCATGATCTTGAACGATTAAGTTATTGATTTATTACTGTAACATAATTCATAGCCATTATAGGAACTTTTTCGTTCCGGTGCAGTTACTGTGACGTGCGGTGTACTTATTATTTGGGAATTTAATTAACATGTGCGTGCAAGTTTTAATAAATTTTACTCTTCATCGCCCATACAACATACTACCCAAAAACATAACAATATCAACAAAAAAAAGTACATTGGCTTTCTCAATAAGGATGTTGCAAGTGTAATGATAGTTAAAAATAGCTCGGCGTCGTATTGGATCAGAGGAATGTAGCGGACGCGGTTGCGTTGCCACAATTACGAGCATGCGAGTACTCGAAACACTCCACTAAGCACGCTCTATTCGTCTCTCGTTACAGCAATTTGAACGAACATATTGATCATGTGAAAAACACAAGATGTCAGCGTGCATCGGGTAAAAGGAAATAACAACTCACGCGTACCAACGAAATTGCTAAGAACGAAATTTCAACACTTGATTTATACACAAGAACAATTTAGAAATACATACCTGTGTCCAATTGACTTGTACCTAGTCAGTCCGCCGGCGTTTAGGAAGCTACCCGAGCGTGGAATCGCTACTTTTGTCAATATATCACCAGATTCGTTTATAGACTTTCTTCCACTTTGACTCCTTCGTAAGGGCTCTTTGGGAGGCTCTGGCGGGGCTTCCGAAGGCGGTTTAATGGGAATAGGAGGTGGTAAAGTCGGTGGTCTTTGTAAACTTTTTCGTCTTTCTAACTCTCTAAACAGTTCGATCTTTTCTGAAACCTTGCTTCGGACGGACGATTCACTACTGTGTATATTATGGAGATTTTGAATTTGACGGATGCTGGGATTTTGGAGTTTCTTAAGTGATTTTTTCGAGTCCTGCGTGTCGCTACCACTCGTGTCGTTATGTTTTATTGAATCCAGTTTGGCTTTTACTTCTTCCACTGTGATTCTCTTCATTTCGGCGGGGAGGATCGACGGAGGTGGGGGCAGGTGCGGCAGGCTCTCTGTAGAAATCTTCTTAGTCCTTTCTAGTCTGGGTTTCTCGATGAATGACTCGCTTGCAGAGTACCCGTCTGCTCGGTCACTGTCTCCGCTCATCGAAGACGTGCTTCGCTTCTTGCGCGGCGGCCTGACCGGGATATCGTTTGGCGACATGCTGCTTCCAACGCTCATACAGCTGACTCCGTTTCGATTCTTCAGCTTCTTCTTGTCGTTGTGACCCTGCCGGCTCATGTGCGCCATCAGCGATTTGTATAACGTGGCCGCTACTACGATAGCGTCCTCTGTCGTCTGGCATACAAACCCATGACACTCCAACTGCTTCGCGACGCCGATCTTCCTCATCACTACAGCGAAAATAGGTGAATGCGAGTTTTCGTTGTGGGAGAGGATATACTTTTTGTCTGGTGACTCTAAAGTTTTGAATAAGGCTTGTCGGTCGATGTTATCAGGGTCGGTGATAAGGGGCAAGAAGGCGTAGCAAAGATCGCGGTCGTCGCACTCTGAAGGTTGGACGACGAACTTGACAGCTGACCATACTGCTATCGTGGGGAAGGGGTTGAGTTGTTCAAGGTCGCCTTTGTCTCCTTTGTATTTAACCTTGAGGCCGCTTTTTGAGATTTCTAGTCGTCCGTTGAGGCCGTTTTTATGGCGGTAGTTTCGTCTGTATGTGAAGTAGAGGTCTCTGAGTGGTGTTTGTAGGCCGGAGAGGCTGGTGACCTTGCTGTGGAGAGGGGTGGACCCGAGGTAGTGCACGTTAAAGATGTGCACACCGATGCTGTCGACCGGCTTAGACTCGCCCGCCATGTCCGCGAACATACGCTCGATGCGATCCTGCACCGTATTGCTCATGTTGCTGATCTTGCTCTGACAATAGCCGTCGTCATCTTCATATATCGTTACTTTGCCTTCCTGCGTTGAACTAACCTGTAAGTAATCATATGTTTTTAAGTTAGAATAAAATTATTAATTAAATTTCCTTAAAAATAAGCCTGTTAATATAATAATATAGAAGACCTGCCTACAATATTAATTAAAAAATATTTTGAGTTAGAGATTGTAATTATATTTACAGGGCTTCATTATCATTCACCATCTGTAGTCATTACATTTGGCTTTATTTCTGTAATACATAGTTACATGCAACATGTAGGTCGTCTTGTCCTAATAACGTTGCAATACCATTACAATTGTAACATTAAATCTATTTTGTGAACTGCGGCTTTAAATGTTTCTCAATGTGTAATTATGTATCGTCATTACATATGCTACGGCTGTTTCTAATAAGTACCAAGTGGAAAAGATTAAATGATAACTCTGTGGCAATGCTTAAATTTGTTTTTTTTTTAAGGTTTTGAGTTGCTTTTCTTGTTATTTGTGGCTTGATTGTGTCTATGTCTAGCTGCCTTGTCACTTACTGGTAGGTACATCTAATAAGCATTTTACGATGGAAGAATCCGGAAGAATACTATTCATTTTTTAACGGCGACCCAGAAGGAATTTGTCCTTTTTTTCTCTAATTAATACTTTATTGTAGGTATTTATTTATTAATGTTAGGGGTAGCTATGTAATGCTTGTTCATGACTTTTTTTATTATTATTAACATTTAAACTTGTAATAATGGATCAATTACCTACAGCATATCACGAAGTGTTAGTATCGTGGTGATGCATACCACTCGGATATCTGGTCTGGTTCTGGACTGATTCAGTGCTTTCTTGCAGTCCTTCCGGACGAAGCCACTATTTGAAAAAAGTTTTCAAACAGGCATGGAAGAACCTAAGACCGACTTTTGCCCAGCAGTGGGACGGCATAGTCTTACAAATAAGAGAGAATTATATAGTATAGTGTGTCAGTTACCTTAGCTTCCCTCTCAAGCGGCTGCACTGGCGCATAGTGGCTGTTCAGCGATCTGGTATCATCGAACAGCGCGTCGATCTTGTGCTTATACGTGAGGGAGGAGACGGACGGCGCGCGCGCTCGCCGCGGCTCGTCGTCTCGCGCGCCCAGGCGGAACCCGCCTAGAGGCGCGGTCTGGTTGTCGCAAGTCACCATCTGGGAACAAATTATAAGTGGTTAGTTTGGTGGAACTAATATTAGGTACATAACATTATAGCATAAACAAAAGGCATTCAAAATTCCAAGTTACTTTTCAGGCTGTTTTGTAAGGTTCAAAATGATTCTAGCTGCAAAAACACATACCTACATATTATAGATAATTTACACCCAGACATAGAACAAATGATCTTGCTCATCACACAAAGATTTGTCCTGGGTGGGAATCAAACCGACGACTTCCGGTTTAGCAGTCAGGGTCACTAAGTCAGTCAAAATATATTTATGCCTTTATTAAAATCAGCTGTAAGGCTTGCTTAAGATGGCTTAGTTGTAAATTCAGATTGTGTAATAAATAAAGTAAACGGTGATTTTCCAAGGCTGGAACAGTAACCTTTACCATTAACAGTATTCAGAATAATTGGCTACCAAAATACAAACACTTTACATGGAGGGAGTGAATTCTACTTAACGATAGATATCCTAGCAATAATAAATAATAATATATAAATTATATGTAGGGACAACTCACACAAGGCCATCTGAATGCAAACTACATTAATTAAAACTAATTACACCTAAATACAGAACAAAAAATTTGATCGTGATCATCACACAAAAATTTGGCCAGGGTATGAATTGAACCCACGACCTCCAGTCCAGCACACTCCAGTTTACCAGGCAGGGCCACTTACTACTACCCGACCTGTCGGCTTCCCAGTTTGGGTTCAGGGCGGGCCGGTCCACCTTGGGCGCCCTTAGCCAGGTAAAGGAGTTCGCCATGGGGTCTGCGGCGCGGGGTGGTTTGGCGCTGGCAGTATCGCTCGACATTGCCAACGCCTTCAACTCGCTGCCGCACCAGTGCATAGAGTCGGCGCTTCGCTACCACGGGGTGCCGCTCTACCTTCAGCACATCGTGGCGGACTACCTTCGTGACAGGTACGTCGCCTACTCTGGCCTGACCGGCCCGCAGTGGCAAGAGACTGGGCGCGGTGTTCCACAGGGGTCAGTCTTAGGAACTCTCCTGTGGAACATTGGGTATGATTGGGTGCTACGCGGTGCCCTCTTATCTCGGACGCAGGTCGTCTGCTATGCAGACGACACCCTGGTGTTGGTCAGAGGGACCACCCAGGAGGAGTGCATCCGGCGTGCGACCTGCGGCGTCCATCTCGTTGTAGGTCGCATCCGGATGCTTGGACTTGACGTCGCTCTGGGGAAGACCGAGGCACTTGTGCTGTACGGCCCCCGGAGCAGACGCACTACCGGTGCGTGCCTGACAGTGGAGGACGTGAGGATCCCATTGTCGGGCACGATGAAGTATCTCGGCCTGGTCCTCGACGGGCGGTTGAGCTTCCGGGAGCACTTCAAGCGGTTGGCGCCGAGGCTTCGGTCCGCCGCGGCAGCCCTCGGAAGGCTCCTGCCCAATGTCGGGGGCCCTGACATCGGGTGTCGCCGTCTATACGCCTCGGTCATTCGATCGATGGCGTTATACGGCGCACCCATTTGGAGTGACGCTATGACGGCCGATAACCGGGCGGTTCTACTTGGTTCGCAGCGTGTTGTCGCCAACAGGATCGTCCGGGCCTACCGGACCGTCGGGCACGAAGCCGCGTGTGTCTTGGCTGGGACACCGCCTTGGGATCTGGATGCAGAGGTGCTAACGGACCTTTACACCCGTTGCACCGAGCTCCGGTCCCGGGGTACCGACCCCCTGCCAAGGCAACGCGAACTTTGGAGAAGACAGGCCCGTCTCGTCACGATGCGGAATTGGGAGCTTCGGCTCGCGAGACCGACGGCGGGACGGGCAACCATTGAGGCGATCCGCCCACTATTACAACCGTGGGTGGAGAGGCGGTATGGTGTTTTAACCTACCGCCTCACGCAAATACTGACCGGGCACGGGGCCTTTGGCCACTACCTGTGCCGGGTCGCTCGGAGGGAGCAGACGACTGCGTGCCACCAGTGTGGTGACGGTGATGACACCGCACTGCACACTATGGCCGCATGTCCTGCGTTTGCCGCGCCTCGCGCCGTTCTCCAGGCGGCGCTGGGAGGCGTAGACATCTCCGCGCTGTCGGCTGTTGTCGCTGCTGCGCTCAGCAGTCGCACAGCGTGGAATGCGCTGTCCTCCTTCTGCGAGACCGTCATGTCCCAGAAGGAGGCGGCGGAGCGCGCTCGGGAGGACGACCCCGACGCGCCCCAAATACGCCGACGTCGAGTGGGGCGGCGCAGGGCCGCGTATGAGCGCGCCCTCCCGCCCTAACTAGGGTCCTGGGCGATGGACACGGGGGTGTCTGTCGTCCGACTATAGGACCCACGACGGGGGGCCGCATTCCGTGCTACGGGTGTGGCTCCAGTATGAGGCGGAGAGGCCGACGCTCTTTACACGTCGGTCTCCAAACCATCACGATAGTGATCCGCTGGCCCCTATTGGCCGGCGGACCCGCGGTTGGTGCGTGATGAATTGCAATGCATTGCCACGCACCAACACAACACGCGGATGACGTAGCACGGCGGTTCAGGTTAAGTCAGTAAGAGTCTGACACTACCCGTTCGCTCCCCCGAGTGAGCGGGCGTCCATGAGGATTCCCCCGCCTAAAAAAAAAAAAAAAAAAAAAAAAGGGCCACTTACTACTAGACCATCAGGCCAGTCAGAGCAATGTTATAAAAGCGAAAGTTTGTAATTATACTGTTGTAATTGTACTATGTCATTAGATATTTTTCGATACAATTAGTGATAAAGAGATCCCAGCCTGAACGAATAAACCTAGCTTATGTTTCCTCAGGACAGGACTTTTATATGTGTATTTTATTTTCTTACATGAAAAGCTCGGCCTTACAATAAGAAATATAACAAAAAAGAATTATCCGATTTGATGCAGTCGTAAGGAAGTTATGTCGTAACCAAGAGATATCGGAATTATTTTTTAAATAAATGAATGGTTTAAATTTTAATATTGTAATATCATTAGTAAAAAAACACTATAAATAATAAATATGATAGCATTTCCATATTTTGACAGGATGCCAACAAAATCAAACACATTACAATATATAAATAATATTTTTTGTCTAGTCTAGACTTCCGATACTAAAAAACCGGCCAAGTGCGAGGCGGACTCGGACCTAGTTATAGATAAAGGTTCCGTACCTTTATCTATAACTAGGTCAACGGGAACTACCATTATAGGTTTTCGACCCAAAACCAATGGGTACTCTCGGTTGACCTAGAATTAACAATTTTGGTTAAAAGGTCTTACAGCACAAATAAAGGGAAAATTCCGAAAAATGAAAAGGTTTAAAATTAAGGTAAATTTTGTTATTTACAAGTTTTCGCAAAAATCTAAATTTACTTATATTATCTTTTTATCATGTTGACTCGGGACCTAATAGGGACTATAGACTACAGTATCACACAAACACACACACACACATATAATCACACACGCACACATTCAAAACATTTTTATATTATTTTGATTAATAAATAGTTTTATGAAAGTATTTTAGATATAAAATTATAATTTTAGTAATAAGCTGCATATGATCTCTCCAATTTCTTTAAGCTGTGCCCTACCGGGTCCATAATGATTATAGCTCATAAATGTACCACCTGTATTTGACTTATGGAATGCTAATAAAGAATTGAGTATTGAGTATTGAGTTTTGAGTAACTGATATAAATTTAAACTTGCTAAGTCTACGTTCCTAGGAAAATCAAGAGAGTGATCTTATAAGGGTTACTTTTTTTACCTTTTAATAAACGAAACCCTAAAAACGGATAGAGTAATAGCGACACTAAATTGACCTGCTTCCTAATATTTCTAAACCAAATTCTTATGAATGACACAGTTACATTCGCAAGGTGTGAGAAAAAATAACGAAAAAATACTGTCTATTCATAATCTAACAATACCCCCATTATATAATGAATTAAGTGAACTAGATTCTACCTGATTAATATTCATTGTAGACATGTTATTATGTATGGAAAGAGATCGTAAGATTCAAAGACCAGATGAATGACATTAGGTGTTCAGTTTGTATATTGGCAATGTTTTTAATGTTTTTTACATTATAATAAAGTTTTAGAATATCCAATGAAGGAAGAAGAGCGATGGTAGGTTAACACAGTTGCAATGATACAGACTTTTGTTTCAGACGTCACGTGCTCTTGACAACACGGATAGCCGAGTGGTATAGGTCACTACGCCAATAACCTCTCTACGCGACGTGCTGCGGGTTCGATCCCCGCATGGGACAAGCATTTGGGTAACCCACAAATGCTTGTTCAAAGTCTGGGTGTTCTTTGTGCATGTGATTTGTGTTTGTAAAACCCCCCGCGAAACAAGGATTGAATTACTTAGGGCAGGAGTCATTTAAAAAAAAAGAGAAAGGAAAAAGAGGACTTAGATGTGCATTAGATGCTTTTATAAAGAGTTTTGACTTCCGGATCTAACAAACTCCAGCAATGGAGCAGCGGAGCGGCTACTTTATATTGTAACAAGGTAAGACAAGGTACAAGGTAGCAAGTGGAAGAGAGGTGCTTTATCAGCGTCCTTCAAATATTGGGCAGCTACCTGGGGAATTTAAATCGAGTTAGTACTCTAGAACCCGACAGTAGCGGCAGATCTAGCAAAGACACGAGTAACTAAGCTCGATCGAGAATACCCTAAGAGAAAATCCGTCACAAACGTTAGAAGATATAATAAATACCATAAAAACGGAATATACTAAAGACTTTTAAACCTTTATGATGACGTAGTCACGTACAGCTAACGACGCTGCTAACGCTCGATTATTACTGGATTTTGGGTTTCGATTCGCTAATCGAGAACCGAATCTAGTTCGAATCAAAATGAATCAAATAAAATCAACAAACCTAAATGACTCTAGATGCACTCTAATGAAAAATAGAACCAAACCAGTTTCAGGTGTAAGCCTGTTGAAGGCTATAGTGACACTACCATCACCAAAATCATGAATCATCCATCGGGTTGATTTTTCTGCGAATATAGTAAACTCTCTTAAATTAGAAGAGATTTACGATAAAGCTTATTTATTTCGCCGTTTTTACTAGTATTACTACCTAATAAATAGCAAATAAGAAAATATTTACCGTCATAAATAATAAATGTCAGCTTTCAACAAAAAAATAATAGCCGTAATATTATTTAATACTCAATATCTCATATCCAATAAACGACGGTCACAAAAACATATTACAAGTATACGGTTGCCATGGTTACTAAGATTATTATACTTACAACATAATGACATGCCAAGAGCTCTCAAGTTACGCTAATGTAAGTTGGATGTGTACTTAACTTAAGAGTACTAATTGGATAGGAAGTGAAATACTACAAATTATTATTTAATGTTATATATTACGTACTTAAATAGAATTATTCATATTTTTCGTCTCCGCTGTGGTGGAAAACGGGCCTTACTTAGCGGTTTATATAAGCTTCTAAATGACGCAGTGTGCTATTTTTAACTTACTAGGTTTTCATATTTTTTCACGAATAGTAATATACCTTATAGATTTCTTCCGCACCGGGGAAGGCGAAAGTGTATGCGGGACTCTTCTTTCCATTTGAAATAGCGGAGTACATTCTTCTTTCTTTTTAGCCAGATCATTGAAACGGGACCTGGGCCTGTACCAATGACAACCTAGATGTTTTTCCCAAAAGATTTAGGTTTACTTAATGCGGGTTATCGACATCCGCCCCTATTAATTCGTTTTTTCCACAACATAACAACATAAAGAAATTATGACGCTCCAATCATGGACCTTTTACCGCCGTGTTCCGGCGACTATCAGGTAAATTTAATAGGATTTAAACAAAAAAGAAAGGATAATTATAGATTAAAGAAAGAAGCATAGATATAACTTTTCTCTAAATTTCGATGCACAAATTAATTGGATTAGTCGAATTTTGGTGAAAACAGCGGAATACTACTAAACGTCTTTTTGCTCAACGATTTTGTTGGTATATTCAACCCGAGTTGCAGTTCTCCCTTACCCACTTTACGGGGATAGGTCAGAGGTGTGCTACAGCAATATATTCTTTTAATACCAATTTTTCAAATGCTTCGGGAGTAGTGCAATTCACTGCGAATAGCGGCGTCTTGCTTCCACAACGGCAACAGTCCTGCTTTAAGAGATTATAGTAAGCGCGCTGATCTTACCTAAAGTGAAAATATATCTTATTACACTGTATTTTAAAGTCAAACATCTGCGAATTACAATGCTTTTATAATAAAGTAACGATGACGTAGATAGTATCATAACAATCGTATATCTCGGACACGACTGATTGCTGATCGATTCGTGTTCGTAACAACAATTTTTGCGGATCCGTAACAGCAGTTAATAGTACCGCTTATGTCGAAAACCTGTCCGTTTTGCACCGCATAATCATTTAACTTGATGCATGCATGATGGGCGGTAGGTTTTTATAAATAAATAAATGTGGACAACATCACAAACATTGCTCTGAACCCAAAGTAAGTAGCTAAAGAACTTGTGTTATGGAATTCAGAGACAACGAAGGTACCACAAACAACCAGACCCGAGACAATGTAGAAAAGTGGTTTTCTACATTGACCCGGCCGGGGATCGAACCTGGGACCTCAGAGCTGGCAACACCTTGAAAACCGGTGAGTACGCCACTCGACCACGGAGGTCGTCGTTTTTGATAGTATGTAGGGATTTATGGCCGTATCGTTGCGAAACTATAAATGGACACGATAGACTTTAAACAACTATAAATGATATACATATATGTACTTCTTATCGTATATTTAAAGCATTTTTTTTAAAGTTACTAGCAATACTGGTGGAATTCACATTAACTAGCAATCTTGTTAACCCCTACAACTAAACTAAATATGCTTGAGATTAGGTTCACGTCAATCGTGCAATGGGTGGGGTTCGAACATGCGACCTCTCGATCACAAGCCCGTCACCCTATCCATTAGGCTATTGCCGCTTCAATTTAGATTTGATCATTATGGTTATTAACATTAACATGTTGCGGAAACGAGACGCCATATTACACTTCGAGTAGCGGCGTCTCGCTTCTACGACGGCAATAGGCCTGCTTTAAGAGTTCATAGTAAGCTTGCTGTACTCATGGAAAACATTCGCAATTAAAAAAAAATCCCCTAACTCCTGGTTTTTTACAGTATTTAGATTTTTAAACGCAAATAATGATTATCGAAATAAATTGTTTATAATTTTAAATTAGGTATTAGGTGCCTAAAATCTTCAAAATTTGTGAACACTGATACTCAAAGTGAGGCTTAAATTGTGTCATTGGTAACTATTTGAAAAACGTTTGATTGAGTCTGATATCGTAGTAGGAATTTTTCATTATCTTTCACAAACTTATTGGATCAAATTATCAAACTCTGTCTAGCTGTTCAGTCTAGTCGTTCAGTTTATTATACAGACCAACCAATAGGTGTGGAGAGAGTTCTAAATTCCTCATATGGAATGGAATAACAGGTTGAAACCACATAACGCTACAAGACATATGAAACTATTGCTGTGGTAAGATTTATATGTTTTGAACTAACGCCATGACACTATACAATACACCATACACTCAGTTAAAATACATTAACATTTTTTGGAAATTAGATCTATTTATCTTATAAGAGAAATAATAAAGTTTAAATTCCTATAACCGCGGCAAAAAAGCTGTTTGGTAATAACGCCAAACATATGACGCGCGTGACGTCACTCGCAAGCAAACATGAGCAAAATAATGACATATTATAATGAATGAATTTTAGTGTTTACTTGCGTGTGACGTCACCAGAGTTGCGTAAAATCATAAGGCGTTCCCGACTTAAATAAAATATTAAAATATATTGGTAATTTAAGTCGTGAAATTAACAAAAAAATTACATAAATTAGTTAAAATAAATTAATTTCGCTTTTAAATCATGTTTTCTCATACGATGACCACGATTTGTAGTATATTTTTAACAAGCGACTCGCCCCGCCTTCTCGTGGTAAGTTTTTAACATTACAAATGTTTGAATTTCTCGGCTTATTCTGGACTTTAATATACATACATACAGACCTACCTCTTGAATCACTCTATCTATTGCTAAAAGCTGCATTAAAATCCGTGGCATGTTTAAAAAGATCTAATCGTACAGACAACGAGATGGACTTGGTTTTATACTATGCAAACATATTGTCAATAGGGGATCGGACTATTTTTTATTTATTTACAAACTGTTTACAAACTATTTTTTATTTATTCATTAAATATATATTTTCATTACATTGATAAAAAAATAATCGAGTTTCTTTTTTTGTTTTTTACTTATTTGGTGGACTAAATAGATATTTCTTTTTGAAACACAGTCCGCTCTAATATTGCGAGTATTGCGCCCACTGTGACGCACAAACACTCAAACGAAGAAAGTACCGCAGTGTGAACAGACTGATTTGTGTCGCTGTGTATACGTCGCTTAATAATTTAAACAATGGAAAGCAAGAATGCTTGTAATGGAGGAATGATGATTGAAATGCCATGGATCCACACCCATAGCTATATATGGGGTCGCAGCCAGCGAAAGCCATGTAAAAACTGTAGTTACAACGTAAAGTGCCTTTACAACTTTGTAGGTTTATAATATGAATGTATGTACGCTAAAGGTTAACGTCTAGTTGTAACTTACTTGACAACCTCCGTGGCCGAGTGGCGTACGCACCGGTTTTCAAGGTGTCGCCAGCTCTGAGGTCCCGGGTTCGATCCCCGGACGGGTCAATGTAGAAAACCACGTTTCTACATTGTCTCGGGTCTGGGTGTTAGTGGTACCTTCGTTGTCTCTGAATTCCATAACACAAGTTCTTTAGCTACTTACTTTGGGTTCAGAGCAATGTATGTGATGTTGTCCACATTTATTTATTTATATGTTAGGGGTACGGAGGGGTAAGGAGGAGACGGATGCTCACCCACTCCTCGAGAAGGAGACCGCCACGACTGGGTCCCGCCGGAAACGTGCAGGGAGTGCGCGAGTGATCCCACGTTCCGGTAAAGGCAGAGAAGGGACCGGGGTGTTTTTAGTCGGTGAAAGTCCGACATATCCCCACGTCGTGCCCTCGGCGTGGATCGAAGTAATTAGCTATTCACCCCGGAACGAAAAAAAGGGGGTTCTAAGGCTTTTTATAAGCACTACATAATATGGTAGACAACTAATTTCTCATCTTAAAGTCTTTCAGATAGATTATTAAAAAATATTAGACACGTATTATTTCTTATTTTACGTAACCAAAAAACTCACGACGATACATTGAATTGAAATGTAGTTAATTTTGTACGAAAGCATGACGTCATTAGAGTTAACCGGTATTTAAGTACAAAAATACATTAATTAATTTAATTTTAAATTTATTAAATTGATAAATGTTATTATACAATAAAAGATTTTTTTTAATGATAAATTATAAAATTAAGAATTTTGAAATTATTTTGTTAACTAATTTGATTAATTATAAATTTTGTGTGTTATGTTTTCAATTTTAATTTTATCTTAAATTCTTAATATTGCTAGATGATAATAATTATAATGTTATCGCCAAATTTGTATGTCTTTATGACAAAGCATAGCGAACCTACTTTGTTACATTTAAGACCATCATGGTTACCACAAAACCTACCTATGTTTAACAAATAAATTTGATTTGTTTTAGACCCGACTCCTAAACTCAAACTTTAAACGTTAAACGTTACTACCATACATATATTCATCAGAGTTAAATATTAATTGTCTCACTTTACATTCGTTTACATTCAACTTTTTCATACGCTTCAGTATATTTTCATCCGCCAGTACTTTTTCAACGACTGTAGACTACCGCCTCTTTTGCCGCATATTAGTGATGTCAAGATAGTCGCTAGTGTTGGGTAATTTAGTAAGATGCACATTTCCGTCTAACACAGCTGTTTTCTCATTCTGAAAAAGCAAGATAATACGTTTCTTTTATTTTTTATTATTTAACGGACGGACTAATTAGATTTTGTCTTTTCATACCCAGTCATTTACCCCATTATATGGATATTACATTGTGTAAATTATTACAATAAAAAACAGAGACATTTACAAAATAGTTACTGCAGCCAAAAACAGAAAAGGTTACTGCATCAAAGGTCCTCTACCGTAACCCGCTAATCGTAGCGGCCGTGCGATACCGACCTTCAGTCATCTCTAAGATCAAACGTCCTAGACACACTCTCTTACCCCGACGATAAAACAACGCTTCTACACGAAGCATTCGAGTTAGCTAGCAGTAGCAATACAAAACACAACCGCCGTATACTACGTCCTCGCCGGCGAGGCCCGTCGCTTATTATAAATAACTAGCTGTCCCCCGCGACTTTGTTCGCGTGTTTTAGTTTCAACGGTTTTTCATTTTTGCAACTTTTTTCATTTATGCTCCGCTCCTATTGGTCGTAGCGTGATGTTATATAGCCTATAACCTTCCTCAGTAAACGGACTATCCAATACAAAAAGAATTTTTCAATTCGAACCAGTAGTTCCTGAGATTAGCGCGTTCAAACAAACAAACTAACAAACAAACAAACAAACAAACTCTTCAGCTTTATAATATTAGTATAGATAGTAACGTAAATGTCCCCCGCGTCCCTAGATCAAGCTAGCCCGAGCCGGCCAAACTCGCAATAAAAATATGGCACTAAATAATAAAAACTTAAATTCAGCCCAAAAGCCCTCCCTTGCTGTTTTTGCCTTATCCTATTCATTAAAATACTTCCAAAAAAAAGCAATCAAAGGGCTTTGGAAATTCTCAAACAGAACATTCTATTCATACGAAAATCGTGTTAAAATAACTTCACGAAACAATTCGCAAGTGTGTTAGTAATTCTTGAGTAATATGACTTACAACGGACTAATAAAGTCGTAATTAACATCAATTAATGCCAAATTTTCGGTAACTGCTGTCAGTTATATCAGATAATCTAGTTTTTTTTTCTATTTTTGTTGATAATTTTATTGTTCTAGTAAACTTAATTTGTACTGTACTGTATATACTTTGGCATACTTTGGAAATTTTACTTGTCAAAGCCAATCATACATTTCCATATTTTTTGTTAATTACAATACCATAATAATAATATCATAATTAAGAAACTGCGCACCTATAGTCATTTCGTTTTGTAACACGCGTAAGCGCTTTTTTAAGGTTTATGGAAAATAAAAACTTAAGATTTTTCCAACCTTTCAAAATGCTTAACAGATCTTTATAAATTCTAACTAAGAAATATCTTGAACACGTCGTCTTTCGAACAAAAAAAAACCAGTATCATAGTGATTCCATTCGTTTAGGACAGACAGACCGACACTTCAAACTTTAACACCCCTCTTTTTGCGAGGGAGGTTAAAAAGCACTTAATCCGTCAAAAGAATCGTATCAACTTGATTTTATGACGGTGTCAGTAAGCCGTTGGAGGCGCTGCATGTCGACGTGGTGTGGTGTCTAATCTTAACTTAAGGTTAAGGTAAAATTAGATAGATATTTAGTGATAAGTTTTTGTTGTAATTTGTGTTACCTTACGAGGCTGACTTGGCGCACCAGCGCAAAAAGCCTCATTAAATAAATGATTTAAAAAAAACTTGATTTTAGGCATTTGATTTTGATGAATTTGTTTATCAAATTAAAATTTAATTATTTCGTTAGGTTTTTAAATGTTTGTACATCACGGTACATACAATGTCAGAGCTTTACAAATAAAAGCCTGTTCTTACCGTAATTTAATTAATCTTATATAAAAAACAAAGCTTCAAATAATGTACATTATCTTCCGGTTTCTATCTACTATAGACAAAACAGTTAATTAAATAATTTACTGTTTTTGATTTTACTGCCATTTTTGGCAAAACTCCAAAACTTTCAAAAATTTCTATTTTTTAAATTAATTTTTTATAGTGTCGTTGGCATTTAAAATGTGGCTAAAATTATATAATTTATTTTATTCAATTAGGTACCTTCTTTGAATTATTTTACAGTTTGCAATAACTACGACGTTGTTTTCTTTATCAGAAAAAAAGTTATGAGAGGAGAAAATGTAACTTTTTTTTATACTTACATTGATATATAGTTAACTAGCGACTCTCCCCAGCTTCCTCTTAAATCACTCTATCCATTGGTGAAAACCATATGAAAATCCGTTCGGTATTTTTTCGTGTTCAGACAACGGAACATACGCGGTGGGGACCTTTGTTTTATAAAATGTACGTGCGTACGTATAGATATTGATAAATGTTACCGAATTTCAAAGTAGTTGTGTAAAGAACGGGCTTTATATAATTTAAGCTTATAACTTTATTTTTATCAGGCCTAATCTGGTCCCAAAAAGACAAAAGCCTAATCTTGCATAGTTCTAACAGAGTTGTCTTGGACCAATTTGTATAAGCTAATATTATTTAAAGGAACAAACATTATGAATATGTTTTATGACGTAAAGCTTATATCAACTTTATAGCATTTATTTATTAACACTTATTTACATTTATGTACATTTTTTTTATGTTTTATAATAATAATCCAATGAAACTAACCTACGTCACTTTATGTAATTAGGTAATGAATAAGTTAGCCCCTCTAGGCAAGTGACATTTCCATAATCTGTAACGCTGATGGAAATGCTCAAGTTCAAATCACGTGACTTATCGAAATTAAATGTTGTTGCCATACATTTGAGCGAATTCTATCATCGTTAATGCTCGTAGGAATGTCACTTGTGTACGGAAGCTGGTTGTTGAATTACGAAATAGGATGTCTGCACGTTCTGTATGAAATTTCGCTCGTAAATATAATGGCGGCGGATGATATTAAAGATATATTGGAATCGATGTGCATCATCTAAATGTATCCTCTTTTATAGGATATGTTTTATCTTTATTATTTAGTATTATTGTGTGTCTTAGGTAATTAGTGAACGATTTTGTCGACAATTAAAAATAATTTCCTGTTCTTTCTGTTTTTGTCTAAGAACAACAAAATTTCATATATTTTGCTTTCGTTTACTTTCGAATTTATAGACCTACTAGATGACTCTTATTTATGGCTCATATAAAATTGGTTTCTATTTTGTATATAATTAGGAAATGTACTAGTAGGAACTTACTTCTTGGCAAGCCGGTGGGCCTTGGGCCCAATATTTATCAGCATATTGACGCACCCTTCCTAACTGCCCAGAACACCTGAAACAATCACATGGAAATATTAATCAAATTCTTTAATAACTAATGGATATAAATAATAATGTAAAAAAATAAATAATAATAATGGAAATAAGATCATCTTTAAAAAATAAATATTCAATATCAAGTAATTTCGGGACCAAAATAAGGTCAATGTTTCTTTACCTAAAAAAAAGAACAAATTACTATTAAGGATTATTAAAAAAGTATAAGGTATTATGTGTATTGAACTCTAAATCTTTTGCATACCGGGCAGAGCAAATTATTATGTTAAAAATCAGCGCATACATATGCATATAAGTCCTTTGTTTGCGGTTGATATTTTTGCTATAACCAAAAAAACTTAAAAACCCCACCAATTTCACTTTCAAAACAAAAAAAAACTTGAATTTTAGTAAATCTTTGACTATCACTTCCCACATACTTCATCACGTTTAGTTGATCGATTTCTATTATTATGCGGTTGAAAATAAAATGGCCGCGTATCCTGCGATCACCACAGAATGACGTCATTTAATCGTTGTCATATCCTTTTTGAAATATGGGAAAAAGTTAACCACTTAAATGACCTCAGAGTAAAAGTTAGTTGACTGTAGATTGCGCCTAACAAGTAAAAACTATAAGCACTATAAGTTCTAGCTTAATTATTAAACCAGCTCAAAAGTAGCATAATACGGTATTGCCACCGAACTTATATAGATATACAATTTTATCTCAATCGGTAGACCAGAAGTGATTCTTATTTAGTTTGCAAGTTTTGACCTAAACAAACATATATAATAAAATACTTTTACAATTATTGCAAGTCAGAAGTATAATTATGTTTTACTCAAATATCAATATAGAAATGGTTCATTGTCAATTTACCGCTAAAGGTGACTGACCCGCTGATCAGATAAACCAGAATTTAATTTAAATGTAAACATGAGATAGATGTTGTTTACTTAACTATGTAAATGAGATAATAAAGTAGAAAGTGAAAGTAACGCAAAATGTTGCAGGTTGAATCAAACAACATATTGTTGACTAGCTGTTCCTCGCGACTCCGCCCGCTTAGGTATCGGTTTTTACGGCAAAAAGTAGTACTTGTCCTTTATTAGGATCCAAGCTTACTTCATACTAAATTTCATCCAAATTGGTTTAGCGGTTTAACCGTGAAAGCGTAACAGAGAACACACAGAGTTACTTTCGCATTTATAATATTACTATGGAAGTATGTAGGCCTAGCTTGAGTTTTAACCAGCAAAACCGAGGACTCTTCGAGATAAAATGTATACTACGTGTTTATCCTCTAAAATCTAAATAAACTATCTGTGTGCGTAATGATTTTGTTGTTTTTTTTTTCTAAAGTATTGTAATTTATTGTAACAAATAGCGTCCTATCTGTAAAGTAATAAAAGTAATTTTGATACCGGGCCTACTCTACACACTGAAAAGTGAATGTTTTTTTTTTTAATTTCCTTCCCTCATTACTTCTTCCACTCTGCCTTCGTCTATTGGGAACCCAGTCTGTAGAAGCTTTTTGCCCACGGTTCTTCTAACATTCGGCGCACGTGTCCGGCCCAGTCCAGTTTTTATTTGGCAGCTTTTACAGCAACGTCTAATGAGTCTTGGAGCGCAGTAACGAGTATAATAGTAATAGAATTTTAATTACTATTCATAATTTCCGATCAAATGTCCTTGATCTATGTTGTTATAAAATATTTCATAGTTTAGACTTAAATTTACAATACCTGGAGCTTTGGACTACAAATCATGCAAATGTCAACATTCTTCAACTTGACACGGAATTTATAACATTAATATTGCAATCATTGCATGATTTCATATCGTTTAGAATGACTTGATGCATTTAAATATCAAGGTTAAGCTTTAAATGGGTTTTAGATAGAACAGGGATGTCAAAACGTTAAAATGATGACTTTCGATATCGATTTATTAAAGATAAGATAAAGATAAAGATATTTATTTTGTAAAACATGAGTAATATGTACAAGTACATGGTGGTAAAATATAAATAGTATCTACATGTTTTGCCGTAATGGCGTACAAAAAATTTTAAACTATACGTTACTTAAACTTACATTAAACTTGCTATATCGTTACTTAAATTAAAAATATATCAATCACATAACATTTTACAATAATTATTCAATCTGGTCGTTCAAAAATTCTGTTAAGCTGTAGTAACACTTGGCTATAAGAAATCTTTTTAGGTAAAATTTAAACTTTAAAATTGGGAATACTTTCATGGTTTTTGGGATTTTGTTAAAGATTACTGGTGCTAAACAGAAAATACTTTTATGCATAAATGCTGTGTTAGATTTAATTATACATAATCTGCTGTTATCTCTTCTATTGCGTACTATGACATCTGATAATTTATTAAAAAGATTTGGGTTACTTTTAACAAAGCAAGCTACTTCGTATATAAATAAGGAGGGCAGACTTAAAATTTTATTCTCAATGAAATAACTTTTACAACTATCTATGGTTTTTAAACCAAACATAGCTCTGACGCATTTTTTTTGGGCTTTAAAAATGATTTCCTTATTTGTAGAATTGCCCCAGAAAATTACACCAAACCTAAGGACGGAATCAACAATACCGTGATACGCAGTTAGTAGGGCATTTATGTTTAAAATGGGTGCGAGTTTATACAGTGCGTACGCTGAAGAGTTGATCCTCTTATTTAACTCTTCCGTATGTGCTTTCCAGTTCAAATTTTTATCTATGGTAATACCTAGAAATTTAGCCGTATCTACTTTATTAATTAGTTGCCCTTGATAGTTGACGTTAATAACTGGTGGTAATATACGTTGGCTGAAAAACATTACTTTTGTTTTTATAAGATTAATTTTTAAGTTATTTTCATTTAACCAAGTAATTATTGAATCTATTGTACTATTTATATCTTTTTCAAATGTATATTTATTATTTGAGTGTATAGTTACAGTACTGTCGTCAGCAAAGAGTGAAACAGGATAATTTGTTATTTTTGGTAGATCATTTATGTAAATAATAAACAGTAATGGACCTAACACACTCCCTTGTGGGACACCATATTTAACTATTTGTTTCTGTGATTTGCAGATCTCTTCTTTTTTTGTGTTTATGTTTATTTTAGCTATTTCTGTGTATTGTAATCGATTTCTCAGATATGATTCAATTAGTTTCAATACATTACCCCTAATGCCATATGCTTCAAGTTTGCTTAACAGTATGTCATGATCAACGTAGTCGAAAGCCTGCGTCATGTCGCAATATATCGCACATACTGGTATTTTTTTGTCTACATTATTTACAACTTTATTTAAGAAATCAAAAATGGCTAAATTTATTGTTTTATTTTTTCGGAAACCTTTTTGGTATTCTGTAAGGATATTATATTTTTCTAAATAGTTGTTTATTTGAATGTATATATATTTCTCAAAGACTTTTGAAAGTATAGGAATAAGTGCAATCGGTCTATAACAGTTCATATTTATATAGATAGACGCTTATCATCTTTTTTGAATAGCGGCTTAACAATTGAAGTTTTTAAATTTTCTGGGTATGATCCTGTGCTTATACAAATATTTATGATATGGCTCACGTGATCACAAATATCGTACGCAACATATTTTATAATTTTAGTAGAGATCCCGTCATGACCAACACTTGAGGTGTTTTTTAATGATCTTATTATTTTTAATATATCACATGGTGTACTAGGTGCCATAAACATAGATTGACTTAACTTCTCAATGTTTGAATTTATTTGGTTGCTAGATCTTAATATAGGTTTAATTTTGTCTGTAAAGAAGTTATTAAAAGCATTTGTTATGTCTTGTAGATTAGTTAAAGTTTTATCACCTACTTTTATTGAATTTATTATGTCTAAATATTAATACTGCAAGTAACTGAAGAATTCTTTTTAGTTAATATTTATGTGTTATTGACGTGAATCCTGATAGGACTAGACGCTTTTTTAAAGCTTTTACAAACAAACAATTCCAATACTTGAAAGTTGATGAGGAGGACACGATACCTAGTTAAAATAGTCCGGGTTTGATCCCCGGATGTCAATGTAGAAAACCAATTTTCCACATTGTCTCGGGTCTAGGTGTTTGTGGTACCTTCGTTGTCTTTGATTCTATAACACCAGTGCTTACTTGAGGTTCAGAGCAATGTATGTGATGTTGTCCACATTTATTTGTTATTATTATTTATATTTCTGAAGAAAAATTGTCGTCAAGAAAACGAAAAACCTTCATGTCCGTCAAACTATGAGCTGTTGGGAATAAAGAGAGCATATGTGTTTGCCTCCATTGCGAAAGGTTCCGAAGCTTACCTGCTTATAGAAGAGGATACGTACCATTCAACAATTTGAATAGCTATCATCAAAATCAAAAGATATCATAATTATGTTCATCAATTCCTCCATCCGTAATAAAATGCGGTTTTCCACAAAGTATGATTTAGATTCATTTATGACTGGGTATATTAATTTATGCAAGTTAATTAATTGATAAATAAAGGTCAACCTTAATATAGGACAATATATTTTCCGTCGATTGACGTACAAAATTCAGATCACTCACACAGATCTAGTCTAGATGCTAGAATTTATGTATAAACATATTTTTCAACAGCTCTAATATATATATTTTAAAGCTAATACACCCGATAGTAAACAAATGAGTAAAGTTTTAGAACTATGATTATTTTTTGGCAAATACTTAGTAGGCACCAATTTTTTTTTTAAAAGTCATAAAAAAAAGATGATTAATGACGCATACGTCGCCTTAAAAACGTAATAATTAGAAGGCAAGATTTAAACTTCCAGGAAGTGACCTCTGTAGGTTAGTTGGTAAAGCGACTGGCGCGTTAAGCCAATAGTCGCAAGTTCAGGTCTTGCCTGAGGTTTAAGGTTTTCTTTCTAATATTCGAATTTAAAAACAAAGAAAAAAGATACTTTAATTTCTTCTTTTTTTTTTGTTTACGCAATATGTCCCAGAAATGCCAAAAGCAGCAAACACTAACTCCAAGTAAGCTAAACAAATAAAATTCCCATCAACACGTTAACCATTTGTTGAAAAATTTATGCCCGTGGTAAACTATTCATGTATTTATTTTCTTTTCTATTTACGATTTTGTTTTCTATTAAAAGCACGTCATTTTAGCTGTGACTTTCACTAAATGGCAACATTTATGTCGAGGGACCTTTTGAACAAAACTTTACAATACTTAACAATACTCAGTTATAAACTTTGGTACTGCCATAAACAGGCGTTTTACCGCTTCACCTTTGCAGTAATATTCACTATTCCTGTTTATAATAACACATGCATGTAACTACTATACACCTAAGCATTCATAGAAATTCAATCTCTTCATAAGCGTTTGGAAATAATTTAAACGCCGTTTAAATCAATAAATATTTTATCTCTAAGGTAAATTGATATGCGTATTATGTGCTTAATAAATTCTGTCTAACATACACCTAAGCACCGTTTAGTAATTATCTTTAACGGTCGTATACTAAAACGTAATCTAACTAAAACTAAGTATATATTTGTAGCCACAATACAAATTTCTACGAAAGCATGAAACTCAAAGGCGACTTAAGAGGAAACACTAATCTTGAGGAATTCGAAAAATAGGTTTTTAAAGAATATATTGCCGTTGCACACCTCCGACCTACCCTTGTAAAGTGCGTAAGGGACAACTGCAGCTCAGGCTGATTATACCTACAAAATCGTTGACCAAAAGTCGTTTCTTATTCCACTGTTTTCTTCTCTAAAACTGGACTGATCTTAATAATTTTTGTATCAAAATTTAAGGGAAAGGTACCTATCTATGTTTCTATCATATTCCATTTGGTTTAAAACTTATCAAATTTGTCTAATAGTCGTCGGAACACGGAGGTAAAAGCGGACCTTTTTAGAAGGTCATATTTCTTAAAGTGATTATGTTTTGCAGAAAAACTAAATAATAGCGGCAATCATTAAGTAAACCTAGATCTTTTGGGAAAAGGGCAGTTTCAACGAAGAAAACAGCGGAATACGATTGTATGGAGTAAGACCCAGTCGCCTCCCCTCTTATTTTTTTTTTATTTAATGGTTACTAGCAGTGTGTGTGGAATTCACATTACTAGCAATCTTGCTAACCCCTCCAACTAAGCTAAATATGCTTGAGTCTGGAGTGGGTTCAATTAAGTTACTAGTAGTAACAAAATCACTTGAAAAAGTACATCTGCTCACTCTTTTACGTACTAAAGGTATGATGTTTTAAGTACATATAAATTGTTACGTAATTTCACATCTCCCTCCAAATATTTCGAGATAATTATATACTTATTAAAAAAAATTATCCAAAAACATTTGAGGCATTTTAATTGCTTATTACTTGACCGAGTTTTATGGAGGTATGGGCAGTCTCTCTAAGTAAACTGAGTAACGGGCGTTACGGCGATATGTAAAATTTTAAGTAATATTTGTATTTTTTACTTAGAGTGAAAGAATGAAGATATAAATTAACAATAATGCCGTTAATAAAATATTTGTTTAGGGAGACAATAATAGTTAAGTTTGTTTTTTATTTAATTTTATATAACACAAGAAAATCATAAATTCTAAATTAATTACGGCATGCAAAAAAAATACTACAAAAAGCACATGCTTTTTAATTTCAACCGTATTCCCAAGCAGTTATGGTCCGAAAAAATCTTTTTAGATAAACATAACATTACTTCAATGAGTAGTGTTACTATTACTTTTACTATTTATATTTACTAAATTACTATTTTCCTTACATAAACCATATATTCGAGGACACCAAAATCACAATAAAGTACATTAAAATTAAAAACAACCAACATAAACAAAACACGATCTACCATTGCTAGGGAAAATTCCAGTATTGCTGTATAATCTTAAAGTAATCCTACAGAAAAACCTAATATATTTATTAGATACAAGAAGAGGCTAGATATTAATAATAATTCGCCTTTCTACAGTTAATCTGTTTCATCTGAACTGGTCCGTAAATGTCAATGTTAACGATTTAAACATTTAATTAACATATTAACAAAGAGAGAGAAATGTATACAGATACTAAATTATTAATATATGTATCGATACAAATGCGAAAGTTCTGTCTAACTCGACGAATAAACCTTGACTTTGATTTAATAGAGGATCAAATTGGGTAAAGTTTATTGCACCTATAAATAATATGAACCATAAGCAATAAATGCACGGATAGCCGAGAGGTATAAGGTCACCACGCCAATTACCACTGTGCGCGACGCGCTGCGGGTTCGATCCCCGCATGAGACAAGCATTTGTGTGACAACAAATGCTTGTTCTAAGTCTGGGTGTTCTTTTTGGATGTGATTTGAATGTTTGTAAAACCCTCGATACAAGGATTCAATTGTTCAGAACGGGAGAGGTCTTCAAAAAAAAACAGTTGTATTGCAATTTGTTCTTAAGATTTCAGGTTCGATATCCGTACATTTCGTCTCGAAAACCTTTTTAGGTATTTGTTAGGTAAATGTCTTAAGGGTAGAAAACAGTAAGAATATCGCATTAGGTCATGTGGATACATCTTTCGTTTTTGCTACCTTTGTTTTTAACTACCCAATGTTTATCACAGCTTAATTTATTTGAGTGATACTTAATATTCTTCTTCATCTACTTTCCGAAACACAGATACTTATTTATCTAGTTCAGGCAGATGTTTACTGATTTGCCGCATTAACTTGCATTTTATTAATATAAACACAAATACAAATTGGCCCATTATAACGTGCAGAAATGCAAAACAAAAACATTCTACTGTACCTATTTTACTAGCCGCGCCTTCCGGTTTTACCCGCGGATTTCACGTAGTTTTCTAAATAAATACCCTATGTGCTAACCCAGGTGCTAAACTTCCTGTGCACCAAATTTCATCCAAATTCGTGTATTCGTTTTAGCGTGATGTCGCTTACTCACATTCGCACGAATACAGAAACCCACAAGTGTAGGATGAAATTTGCAAATGATTTCATTTCCAAGCGGTGTCGGTGTTTTAAGCACAACGAAAGCGCGCGAACCTTGTTCGAATGTTTGCGCGCATGAGTGAATGGGGTAAAAGGACAACAAACATCGAAACTAAAAAAAAACCTTGAATATTAGTAGGTTTATATATAAGTCTCATACGAGTTATACAGATAAACTGCGATAAATAAGATGGATAGCCGGTGCATTGCATGCGGTAACGGCTCAGGCAGACCGCTACCTCAGCTTCCCTGCGCATTGGACGAGCACAGTTAGTTTAACCCACTTACCTCAATCTGACAAGATCAGCCTATATGCGACAGTGAAATTAAATTGTTAAAGTTATGGCTGTACTGTGGATGTCATTAAAATTCTGTTGTATTTATGTTGCAGTTAAGATATTTCAGTAATAAAATGTAACGTTTACTTTATTTGTGATATTTGTGCAGATTAAATAAAAAAGTAAACCCCCACTATATAGCACAACATACACATTTATAGAACAAAATAAAACGTGTTCTATTTTTTTTTTATTTGGACTCCACATTTCCTAACTTCAGCAACAACTTAAAAAAAAAAACAAATGTTCTCTAATAATATAATATCTAATAATTAAAAATTCATTTAAAGTTTTATAAAAAAGAGTACCTACCTACATCTCGTGACAATAACATTAGGCTCTATCTAGGTTTTTTCAAACCTGTGCTTCTTATAACACTATACCTAATGAACTATAACATTATACATAATTTTACTTAATAGTTCAACTATTACCCAAAAAATATTACAAAAAACATTTTCACAAAATATTACGTAACAGAAGTAATAAAAAAAGCTATTTATTCAAATGAGAGTGAGTTTTATTGAATCTACATCCTGGCAAAAACTAGTCTAAATACGAAAGTCTAATTAATAAGGCGCGGCTTTGAGATCCGTTTGTCAATCTCATAAAGGTATTTTTGGATCATTTATCAAAATGTCGTTCTTGTAATGTTTTGAAATACATCAAAGTCAATGTTAGATATGAGTTGATAGATCGATTTGAAATGGAGTTGATTCAGAGAAATGGCTTATTTATTACATTACAGAGTCCGCTACTTTCATTATTCAATATACCGGAAATCAGCGTGGTACCAATAAAATCACAGAAGCTTATTAGAGTGCCTAAAATATCTTAACAAATACTTTAGGTCAACGATATTATACGCAGGATATGTTACCTTTATAGTTACCGAACTTTAAAATCTGAGAGTGCTGGGATATGTCAAAATGTTGTCAAGTTGCAGATAGCTTTCTCAAGGCAGTACAATGTCGTTGCTGCCATAATGTGATTGCTAATACACTCAAGAAAAATGTGGAGCTGATAAGTTTAAAATCTAGAAGACTTCTTTTAGAAACAATGTTTCTCTATGACTTATGTAGTAACAAATACGTCTGCCCAGATTTAATCAATAAGTTAAGCTACATTGTTCCAAGAACTGTGATGGGACGTGGGGTGCGCGCTAGACCACTTTTCGCCGTTTGTTCGTGCCGCACTAATGCTGATGTTCGTGCACCTGTACGTCGCATAACTAAAAATTATAATTTGTTATTTTCTGGCATTGATTTGTTTAACTTGGCTTATAATAAATTTAAAAACACTGTAATAGAAAATATCGAAAACTTATAGCAATATTACTCTCAAAATTAACTTAATTATTATAAGAAAATATATTTATTTTATTTTTGCAGGCTTATAAGATTCACTCGTTTAAGCTAGTTTCAAATTAAAATATTTTTCTAATTAAGATGTGGATAACGTTGTGATTTACACATATTTATACATTAGTATCTGTAATATTTATTATTAAGACGTAATATGTATATGTTTGTTTTCCCGAAATAAATAAATCAATAAATAAATAGCTATTATTGAAAACTTACTAATTAGGAGGTTTTTTGAGTCTTCAAAATTCAAGTCCTCAAAACTTAGCTGCCTCATGTTTTTAGAAAATATTTTCATTTATTATACAAATTAAGACTTTTGTTAAAGTGTTGACTTCTTTGGAACTTCTAAATGCTACAAATCTAATAAGCAGCTGCTAATGCTTCATCTTTATATGTCTTGATTATAATATGTTTTATAGCTAACATCCATACCTACATATGAACAAGATGCCAGTAGTGCCTAGGTATTTTTAAAGTAATCTAAACCAATATCTATTAATTATTTATAAAGCATTTCTTCATTAGCTTCTCTGTCACCGCACCAATAAAGTGTTGATCATTCTCAACACCTAACTAAAAGCAAAAACGTATAAATTGTTAATTTCTCGAGAATACTTGAGGCATCGCGTTCGGATATTCTTAGTTCGCGCGTAGAGCGCCGTGAAAACGACATCGCGTGTTATTAGGGTTGCTGTCTAAGATAATATTAAATTTATTACATGTCAGATAGTTTATTAAGTATATGATTGTACATCACAGTATAAAAATGTATTAAAGTGTTGTATGTGTAGGTATTTAAAACTAATAATGCACAGTCGTGTGGAAATTTACAAGGGATGCAAAAATAATATTGCCCCATTTCTCTTTTGACATTATAGAAAAGATGGATTATTCCGCTTAATTTTGATCGCTTTGCACAAATTTTTGTCTTAAGTATTCGCAGTTTTTCCCTTGCTCAAACATTCGCATCCAATGTGATATTTAGGTTTTTTTTACAGTTAAGTATTAAATAAATTTAAAACGCTCTCGGGCGATCCCGAGAATACACGTGAGTAAACGTTTTGTTTTAAATAATTATGAATACTCCTCACGAAAGTTATTATACAAATTCATTAAATAACACAGCAAAACTATACTTATTGATATTGTAGTACTTAAAACTAATTACTTAATACTTAGCTACGTAAAGTTTTAGTGCTCGACTCAAGATCAAGTTTAACAACATGTATTATAATCTTTGCCAGACTAAGCGACATTCAAACTAGCACTTTACGATTTAACGAAGTAGTGTGTAAATATTAACTACTTACTATCTAATTAACTTCTAAGCTGGGTACAGACGCTAGACGGTGACATCTATAAAATGTTAGTCTAGTCTACAATTTTTGGCCAATCGTGTACTTTTGTGCCTCATATTTATCTATGTAGAGCCACCTAATATCTTTCTTTGGTTATTTTTAGAACGCGACACAAACGCGAAACGTAAGACGAGACAATAGTTTAACGAATGTTATATTAAACATTTGTGACAACCCTGAGTATTAAATAATAATGGCTATCCAGTTAAGTAGTTATAATATCTATGCTAATATGTATTTTTTGCTTAACTATCTTCGCACACGAGCTGTTGTAATCATTTACATTATATGCGTTTTTATATCAGTTCGCAAAAACATGTTTTATATTTATTTTATATTTTATTAATTTCAAAGTCTGTGGAATAAATTGCAAATAAACAAAGTGTCGAAATTTGGATAACTAAACTAAAATATATTATATTGAACGAAATCCTGCCACTGACGATACTAAAATAATAAAACAATTATTTTTGAAAACCCTACAACACACTCCTTATGTATGTAGTCCTATTTTCCCACTTAGCAACGCACTAAGTCGAGGTCCGAATCCCACAGGGCGTGCCCTTGGTGAATATTGCTAGCGTAGTTAGTTTTTCTATTGCTCTGGCTAGAGACACTTAAGGTTTTCGCAAAAAGTCCGGTGGAGCAGCTAACTGCGCAAATCTCATTCAAAAATAAATACAACCTAATAAAGACTTTAAGACTTTTTAAGTAATATCTAAAATACATCGTCTAATTTGTAAACAGCATTAGTACTAAATATGCTCTACAAAACCACATGCACAGACTTGCAAATTATAATATGTGTGAGTAATTAACAATTGAAACGATTGCTCGCGTGTCAAGAGCACATCAATAGCTTGAATGTCTCACACTATATAGCGATTTGATAGATACATTATGTTACTAAAGTATAATGATATACACACATTTTGATTACATACCAATACTCTTTAGAAAACATTAAACATATCAAACTGGTACTTGTACTTAGGTGCATTGAATTGCATACTGAAAAACGGTCCCAAGTCCCATAATTACTAAGTCTTAAATACGGTTTTGCTACCGAGTACCAAGAAGGTCTCACATATCTCCTATCATAAATGCAAAAGGATTGCTTAATATGGAATCAAGACGCCATGTGCATTTATTAGGATTCATACATAGGGTTATCACTGATAAACGTCCATCATACTTATACAATAAACTATTTTGGTGCGCTGATGCGCATAACTTAAATACTAGATCTAAACTAAAAAATAAACTTATTATACCGAAACACAGAACACAGGGATATAAGGGTAGCTTCAAATATACAGCATCGAAAATATGGAACAATATTCCCCCACCTTTAAGAAATGTTAAAAACGCATTCAATTTTAAAAACAAGTGTAAACATTTGGTTTTGGAAAAACAAAAAAACACATAAAAAATATTATAAACTATGTATTCAAACTACACATTATATCCCTTATTTTATTACACTAAGATCCTAATCTAATATATTTATATAATATATTTTTAAAGTAAACAATAAAAAGCCACGTGCGACATAAACTTTTTTTCACATTCTAATTTATTTTTTCTGTAATGTGTGATCACAGCGTTAAAATTGTACCTATATTGTATTTTGGTTTTCCTGTAAACGGGAGTCAAGGGTTCGAGCTGAAAACCAGCGCTTAGCAACCCCTTTTGGGAAGCCTGAGCATAAGCTGACGCTCGAACCTTTTGCTTTCGGTATTATAGCCTCCATGTCAAGTGTTTATTTTTTCTGTTTGCTGTAATACTGGAAACAATAAACTTCTATTCTATTCTATTCTATTCTATTCTTAAATACATTGTAATGAACGACAAACGCATCTAGAGACCGTTTTGACTTTTTAAATGTTTATGGGAGATTCATTTGAATTCACTTTAAAATGGCTTACTTATATAATACTTCAAAACTGTAATACCATCGGCCCTTTTCTATATGAAAAGAGGTCTTTGCCCAGCAGTGGGACAGCTCCATGTTGAAATATTACTTTACTTATTTTATAATGCTTTAGAACCGTAGCCGTGAGCTGAGATGTCGTGGATACTTAAAGTTGAAATTCCGATCTTAACTAAGACACATCACGACATAGTGACATTAGGAAAGGAAATAATAATAATTTGATTAATGTGTTTACGTCGCTCCGTCAAGTAGCACATATTTTGGTGTTCTAAAAACTGCATCCGATTGAGAAATATTGATTCTTAATTAGTATTTAAATCGATTGATCAATCATTGCGATTTGTCACTGATCTCTTTTGACCTTAGATGCGTCTACTTAGTTATTAAAATGTATTTAGTTTTGAATAAATATGTGTTAAACTTAATTAAATTATAGAATCAGGTGGGAGAATCTAAATGAAAGATTTTTATGGCGTGATGATAAAATACATAATCTTTACATAGTATTAAACAAAATCGCTCCCGCTGTCTGTACTATTAGATATTTTAAACTACACAACGGATTTTAATGAAGTTTTCAGCAATAATAGAGTGATTTAAGAGGAAGGTACATTTATGTATAATACATGCATATTATAATACAGAAAATTCAAGAAATTCAATGATTTGTAATGGTAAAAACTTTACCTTGTGACACATGGCTGGTCGCTAGGATTAAAAAAAACTTAGCATATTATCCATTGGCGATAAAATCCATAAGGCCATAAATTAGCTAATAAAAACTTTTAGCGCAAAACTTATCTCAAATAACATTTTATTTTATATAAACAAGGCCCGTTAAAGCACAAGGCCATATGCCACGTGGTGACGCCACACAAAAGTGAAATTTATCGCATTCCGGTATAATGATTTAGACATATTTAATAGACATATTACGTAACTGTCTAAAGAAAATGAATATAATTAACAAAATCAAGTAATCTGTGGTAAATTAACTTTCTCAAACAATTTATTGCCCTTTAATTTATGACTGAAATTGGTTTATAACTTGAAAATCTGTTTACGCTATTAAATCAATCAATCAAATATGTTATTGAATATGTTTGGTTATATATAGATATTTATTATGATCAAACTACAGCAACAGTTGTAGAGATTTAACCGTTGACACAATCTTAGTCTCTTTCTATGACTCGGAAAGGTAAACTTCTCACAATCCTAGACCAGGCAGTTTTTCTTTCATTACAAAACTGACTTGCCTCTTGGTCTAGTGGTTAGTGACAATGACTGCTAAACCGGTGGTTATGGGTTCGATTCCCATCTAGGACCAACATTTGTGTGATGAGCATGATCATTTGTTCTGTGTCTGGGTGTTAATTATTTATAATTTATATAGGCTCTGCCTAGTTCGGGATCAGATGGACGTGTGTAAGTGGCCCAAGATGTTATTATTATGATTTTATCAGAATTTCTTACCTAAATTAATAATAAAAGTATATGGCGCAACTTTAAGGCCTATAGGCCAAGAGTGGACCAACTCACTAACATTTTTCACGGTTCCTCCATATTTCCCTAGTACCCAAAGATTGAGAGACTATTACCCATTCATCAGATCAACACCATTCATCGCTTAATCAATAACATAAACCAATAACCCATATCTAAATACTACATATCGGTAATAATGCATAATACATTTACGTCTCCACATTGTATCTAAAGTGCATAACATAATACAGTTACAAGCTCACACTGCGCATGCGTTTATAACATGCACTTAAGTTTAACGCGCATTGCCAAGCGGTTATTATGCGCGCACGGCCATTACATTTTATTAAGTAGGCGTTTACTTGCTTAGTCAAGACTAACTGCAAATGTCGGGAGGTCTTTATTTATAAGTGTGCTATGGTATCAGAGGAAAATATTACCAACGAGCTGTAAGATAAAACAAACAAAAAGACGAATGTTTTATTTAACTATCACTTGAAGACTGGATTGACACTAATCCTTAGTTGTTTTATTGAACATCATTGATTTAATAAATAACTAGCTGTCCCCCGCGACTTTGTTCGCGTGTTTTAGTTTCAACGGTTTTTAATTTTTGCAACATTTTGACGTGACAACGTCTTATAAATTGGTTTGCCGGGTGACACTTCAAGAAACTGGGTAACGCTCCGCTCACGTTATGCGCTCACAATGAGAGCGAGTGAGAGGCACGCGTCCCTTCCACTCGGGCATGGTTAGCCCGCCTAAGAGCGAGAGAGACAGACATTGACATTGACAGTCGTTGTCACGTAAAACTTTCGCCCGTATACCGACTTTACAGGCATCCAATACTTTTTTCATTTATGCTCCGCTCCTATTGCCTATAGCCTTCCTCAATAAACGGACTATCCAATACAAAAATAATTTTTCAATTCGAAAGAGTAGTTCCTGAGATTAGCGCGTTCAAACAAACAAACAAACTCTTCAGCTTTATAATTTTAGTATAGATTACTATTAGTGGAGCAGATGACTGGGTAGTAACGTCAAAATCTAATTCGTCTGTCAGTTAAATAATAAAATAATGGACGCATGAAAATAAAAAAAACGCTTAGTAGATAAAGCAAATCAAATTTCAGGATTGGGAGGTTAAGGACGCCATGCTTGCGTTTAAAATGCACGAAATTGTCACGTCATGCGACATAAAAAATTCATTAAATCATGTATCGTGAGTTTTTGTTTCAGTAAAACCAGAAAAATATTTTTTAACAATCAACATCATCAGACTAACATGCATATTAGAAATAATATTGTCAATAAATTTAGCTTATAGATTAATATGTAATGCTGTTGGTATACCTATAAATAAATAAATAAACATATGTCGACGTGGTGTGGTGTGTAGATAGATAATTATTGATAAGGTTATTGTTGTAATTTGTGTTACCTTACGAGGCTGACTTGGCGCACCAGCACAAAACGTCAGCTCATTAAATAAATGATTTAAAAAAAAAACGTAAAAAAAATAGTCATCTACGTCATAACTAACTAATACTAGCTAAACCTAGCCATGCTTTGAAATAGGGTAATATTAAAGAAAGTAAACGCAACAATAAAATAAACTATGTTTCACTGTAGGTGGAAAAGACCTTAGTAATGTTGACTCTTCTTGAGGCACAAGTATTTTTATTACACCATCTCAGCAACAAAATAATAAGAATAAGTACTACTCAAGGCATTGAAGATTGATTGAACTGACAAGTAGGCTACTAGAGCCCTATTCAAAAGCCACTCGTCACCCAGTCACATAACAAGCAGACGGTCTGATCACATCTCTCGGACTTGAACTTTCACGAGAATGACTAGAAACTTTAAGGTAGTGTTAACATTGCCTTTTGGCAGTTTCGAAGATTTTAAACCGACTTCTAAAGGAGGAAGTTCTTAATTTGTCAGGATCTTTTTTTTTATGTGTTTTCCCGGTTACTCGAAGATGGACCAATTTGGAAAATTCTTTTTTCGTTTGAAAGGAGGAAACTTTACAGTTGAAATATATAATACCGGACTATAAATGTCCCACTGTTAAGCACAGTTAAGGTAAGTAAGGCCTCTACTCTTGTAGATCTGATGCCAAACTAGGCAGAGCCTGTATTTTAGCAACCAGACAATTGATTAACATACTATTATATATTTCTAAATACATACATATTATAGATAAATTACACCTAGACACAGAACAAATAAATCAATCAAAAATCAATTAGTTACCATTTGTTACAACGTTTTCAAAACTATAATGTCATCGTAGATAATTGTTTTAACGGTTGCATCGTCTGGTGTTGGACCTTGACCGTTAGCAGTGAGCTTCTATGTAATAGTAATGATGCCCATGTAAGGAAACCGGCACAATATTAGGATTTACTCTTCATGAAAGAAATTCGATTCTCAGACTCATACTTACCAACGGTGTTTTGTTTTGCATTTGGGAATGAAATCTTAGAGTAACGTAATGTAGTCACCAATCTATACTAATATTATAAAGCTGAGTTTGTTTGTTTGTTTGTTTGAACGCGCTAATCTCAGGAACTACTGGTTCGAATTGAAAAAATCTTTTTGTATTGGATAGTCCGTTTATTGAGGAAGGCTATATGCTATATAACATCACGCTACGACCAATAGGAGCGGAGAATAAATGAAAAATGTTGCAAAAATGAAAAACCGTTGAAACTAAAACACGCGAACAAAGTCGCGGGGGACAGCTATTAAGAATACAAGCGATTAATTACAATTTTATTTCGGGTTTTTTAAGTTTAGTTTTGTTTTAAGTGAATATATAGTTAAGTTTGTAAATATTAAAATTGTAAAATGATGTAAAATAAAAGAATTAGGCACCCCAAAAAAAACGATTAATAAATCATTATAAATACTTATAAATATTTTTAAAAAATATCTTTTTTCATAGCGTCAAAGATATATAATTTTTGTGAAAATATTGAGCAATCTCGATAAAAAAATATATTCATTTGGTCAGTTCACTTTATACTCATATTCAGATCAAGTAGAAATCGTTTTCCATCAGCTAAGTGTGTCCTTAAGAATATTAAAAGTACAGTTATTGAGACATTATTTGGCAACACGATAAACTTTGATATGTAATGTTAGCAAGTAATTTTATATCGTTTACATTGACAGTTAGATGAACTAAATGTTCTACTGTTAAGTTATGCTAAAACCAATATTAATTAAAATTAAATAATAATTAAAATTATCAAGGGCTAGATAGATTTATCAGTTTCCCTGAATAATATAACCAATATCCAATTAGATGACAAGTTTTACAAGTCTAAGTCGTAGGTACCTCTAAACTAGACTTTCAATATTTTACACCACTGCCCAAAAAAAACGTTATTCATCATCATCAATTAGCATATCTTCGTCCACTGCTGGACATAGACCTCTCCTATGGCACGCCACTGAGCTCGATTTTCAGCTCTCCGTCTCCAACCACTGCCACTTTACGGATGTCGTCGCTCCATCTAGCCCTCCGGTCATCCTACACTACGTAATTACTAATTATCAATGTGTTATTGTCAATGCCATAGAGTAAGTGGAGCAAGTAGAAATGCAGATGAGACGACTTAATGACTTAATAATACATGATGTAGTTGAGAATCCGGTTCACCAAATGGGATTAACCGAAATTCATAATAATTAATTCTTTGAGCTTTCTTACTGCATTTGGAAAGTATTCAGAACATATAGGACATTAACGGTTAATTTCAGTCAAGAATTACAAGTGTCCAGCTCCAGGTACCTGACGAGCTTGTTTAAAACCCACGATTCTCATGTCTAGTCATTGAATAAATTACTGTTCGTCATTGTTCTCAAAATGAAATTAGAAATTGAAACATTAACATTTCTTTTTACCTACTCGTTTTGTTTTCTAGACATAATGTTCTTGCATGAAGCGACGTGATTTGAAGAAATATGACGACCTCCGTGGTCGATTGGCGTACACACTGGTTTTCAAGGTGTCGCTAGCTCTGAGGTCCCGGGTTCGACCTCGGACGGGTGTAGTTACGTCTTTACGGGTAAAACACCAACCTATTTTGATAAAATTTGGTATGGCGCTGGCACGGGTCTAAGAATGGACTACTTAATGGGCTATATTTTTTCCGAAATGACCGTAATCCAAACAGGCTGTGGGTAAAAATAATTATTTATTTATTCAATTGAATTACTATTGCCTCTAATAAATAAGAGTTGAATGGATCAGCTGTATATTTAATCCTCATTCTCAAAGCGAAAATGAACGTCAAATTACCTATGAAAAGGACTTCTATACTGTAACCTAGATAAAACCTGATAAAGTATCGTAGCTCATAAACCCAGAAGATATAACGGTACAGGCTGGATTGTAGGCTAGGTTTATAAATGGGCCTACTTATCATGCTGACCATCTAATGTGAGTAATGAGTACAAATCTAGACTGACATTCAATATGGTTAAGTGAATAGTTAAATAAGATTAATTGTTGAAACGTGCAGCAGTTTCTTTGATAATGTAGCAGTTAATGTAATTAATCAGTACGTGTACACAATATATGTTTCCTTTATAGTTACCGATGTATTTAATATGAATGCGCTGGTATATGTCAAAATGTTGTCAAGTTGCACTAATGAATAGTACAAAAGATAGGATAAGCACGTAAGTAAAAGAGATAGCTATAATTGAAAACGTCCTAATTAGAAGGTTTTTGAGTCCTCAAAATGCGAGAGCTAAAAACATATCTGCCTCATTTTTATATAATTTATTGTTGTGTTTAGTAATTAAATAAAGTGTCAAATCTTTACTAATATGATAAATGCGAAATTAACTCTGTCTGTCTGTCGCGCTTTCATGCCAAAACTACTGAATCGATTCAAATGAAATTTGGTACAGAGATAGTCCAGAGCCTGAAAAAGGACATAGGCTTTTGCCGCGATAACCGACGTCTACGCGGGCAGAGCCGCAGGAATCAGCTAGTTATAAATATGTGTGTATACCTATATCTATTTGTTAACGAAGACTATGAAAATCTATATCCATTCCTATATTTTTTACACTTTTTAAACGGGGTCGCATAAACAAGCTCTGGGCGACTTCGGCAGAAGTACCAATACTATCCAAGTCAGTCAGATGTTTTTTAACACTATTGCGAAACTAACAAAAAACGAATAAAAATTATTAAACAGATATTAAATTAAGATATTTTAATGGCTTTTTATTAATAAAGTAATTAAATAACAAACTTATGAAATTATATTATGCAAAATATATAGTTAAGTGTATGATAGCAATCATGTTAATCTCACGCCTCGCTTCACACAGCTCTTCTTATACAAGATTACTTTAGGGGTTTTCCTTAAGTTTAGACTTGGATCTAATCTATTTTATAATAACTTTATTATATTTTAGTAGTTTGGCAATCTGACTAAAAGTGTTGGCGATTACATTGATGCGCAAAAGGTTGTTGTTATCAAATTACATAATTATAATGTTACTAGACTAGCCACCCGCCCCGGCTTCACACGGATAGAAAATACTTATTTATTCGCAAAAGTGTCGTGGTGGCCGAGTCGTTCAATGAACGGATTTGTGTGCACAAGGTTGCAGCTTCGAACCCATTACAGGCAAGTACTAATGTGACTTTTTCAAAGTTATATGTACTTTCTTAATTATTCTAAGACATCATTGACAATCGGTGAAGGAAAACATCGTGAGGAAACCTGGATTCCAAAAAATTGGAATCTAAAATCGCCAACCCGCAATGAGCAAGCGTGGTGATCAATGCTCGTTCCTTCTCTATACGAGACGAGAAGAGGCCTATGCCCAGCAGTGGGACATTTATAGGCTGGTGTTATATATATATTTATTCGCAAAAACTTTCCTCTTGAATCACTCTATCCATTGGTGAAAATCCGTTCGGTAGTTTTTGAGTTTAACGCGTTTAGACTGACGCGGCGGGGGACTCTGTTTTATAATAATATGTATAGAAAAAATTTCATATTTTAAAAACGCACACGGTACAGAAAATATCAACAATTATTAGATATATTTTAAGTTTTTCACTTTCAAACGCTAAAAAAAAGCGTTAGATTGTTTTGGTACTATAATATAACTACGAATTAATAAATAGATGGTAAACCAGTACATATATATTTTAACTACTTCATTAATAGATAATTTATCTTCCTAAGGGAAGGAAGGGTAGATAAGCTCTTGCCATCTCAGCACTTTTTACTCACTTTTTATCATTACTTCATTTACATAATTATTTTCTTCTTCATCTTCCTATTATATCGTCATTCATATATTTTACATATGGCGTCTAGTTTTCACCATCAAATCTCAAAACCGGTAACGCACCTAAGACCGCTTCTCCCATAGAAACCGGTGTTATGTTAAATTAGGCAAGTTACATCACTATTAATAATTCTATTTCGATTTCGTTCGCCGTAATATTAAGAAAAAGTGTGTGTTATTTTAATATTTATCATCTAAGATATTTTTAATAATTCAATACACAGTGAAAGTTCTTGCAACTCGACGCAATATAAACGAAATTTTTAATGTTATAATTAATTCAGAATTTTATGTGGCTTTGTGAATCCAGTTGTTATAGTTATCCAACAGACTTCAAATAAGAAGGTGTTATTATTGTTATGTTACACTATTATATGAGTTAATGGACTTATTTTATTTATAAGTATAAATAAAATCGATGAATTATAATTATTGGTTTGTTACATGCAACTTATGCTGCACTTTCCAAGCTCATAAAAACCAACAATTAGAACGAAATGGAAGTAGTTAATTACGACCAATAAGTGAACCCTTCATTATAAAAAATAAATCATTTGTCATATTATATAATAACAAATGATAAAGATAAGGTCTCTCATTGACAAAGTCGCAAACAAACCTAGTTCTCTTTTCTTTTAACCAGCTCAAGTATTTTTAAGAATATCATAATCTTACATTATTTCTTTTAAAAAACGACTCCCGCGATTGGAAATTTATTTAGGGGATTTAACAAACTTTCAAATTACATGCACAAAGATCACCCAGAATGCTTGTTTGCTTGTTTTGTTGCCTTATTTCGCCAGCTTGCTTGCTTGTCCGATGCGGGGATCGAACCAACAGCACGTCGCACACAGTGGTAATTGACGTGGTGACCTACGGACAGCCTAGTGGTACGTACTAGGCTGTCCGTGCACGTGCAGTCATTATTAGTCTTTGAGTTATAGTCATGACTTTGACAGTGCTTTTACTTTAAAAGCAGTAATGGGCTTATTAAACTATCCTGAAACTAGTATCCTAAATGAAATTATTCCTGAATTCAGGAAGATGTAATCGCATTCAGTTTTCCTAAATGCGAACAAATCAAATGCTTTAGCATGAAGGATTCCTTCCTAATTCAGTGACTGAATTAGGAAAAAATACAGGATAGTGTAATAAGCGCCTAATATTAGTTTTCAATACTAGCTGTTACTTCTGTCATGCAAACATACATAATAAATTCTCGGTTATGGCAATTTATTCCTACCCGATTCACTTTTGATAGTAATTTCTATTTAAAGAGACATTTCATCGAAACGTTTAACGAAATCCATAATTGTGTGAAAGTTGTGGAGATTATTTATGATGACGTCTGTATTGCTCTTAGCCGATTAATGCATCTGTTTTTATGCTATATATAGAATGGTTTCCATCACTACCGGAAAAACATGTGAAGGTTTATAAGTAGGTATATCCATAATAATATTATAAATGCGATATTGAAAGATCACTCAGACGTGTAATGATATTTACATTAAACCTAAGTAAGAAATAATATGTTGATGAATGCATGTAGATGAAGATTTTTAATGGCGTATAAAAACGAGCTGTAAAAGAAACGTAAAAGAATAGGATTCACTACATACTTAATAGTTGGCTTATTTGATCAGATCGGAATACAATAAATAAGAAACACAACAATAACAAAATATGGTGTACTAGCTGTTTCCGGTGGCTCCACCCGCGTAGTTGCTGGTTATCGCAGCAAAAAGTAACCTATGTCCTTTCTCAGGCTCACTCTAGACTATCTGTGTCCAAATTTTATTTAAATCGGTTCACTAGTTTTGGCGTGAAAGCGCGATAGACAGACAGAGTTACTACGGAATTTATAATATTAGTAAGGATTTAAGAAAAAAAAACTAGCTAGTCTAACCCCGGTTTCTGGAAGGCTGATCAATTTAATCTGACGTCAAATCTATTGATCACGTCTGTGATTAGTGGACCGAAAAAATAACAACCAATGACAGCACTTGACATGAGGTTTGTCATTAGTCATTTTTATATTGATATCCCTTTAGAAACCGGAGGTAACTTATAAGATGTTTACTTACAAGTAAGAAAAGTGATCAAGCAACCTTAATACTACAGTATATCGATAAATACAAAGAAAGAAGTTATTTTTAGACCTTAAATATTTTTGTAGAAAGTTAATCCAAATAAATGTATGGAAGAATACTGCAATAACTTTCGCGGCGCCTGCATCAGAACTTATTACTTAAAGACCGGTTGGGATTATAATATCGAAATTTAAAGATTTATTATATTAAATAAAACAAAGTATATATTTAATTGCATTTGCAAAAGATTTACGTCTAAAGTTAGATGGTAATAAAACTGAAATTTTAATTTCTGTCATAGAAGATGAACAGACTGAAAATCCATTAAAAAAAACCCTGCATTTATTACACAATATTAAATCACAACTATTGTCTGGACTTTCAAAGAGACTGTGACCCCTGAGTTTGCTTTGACATTTCTTCCCAGGGTATCCAGTTAGGAAATGTCGACTACAGGAAACTCAAAAAATATATTACATGACATGTAAAAGTGATAATGGTAATATTTCTTTATTTATGTAGAGACAATACAAAGTCAAAATAATATAAAAGTTCGATGTAACTTTAAAGATAAAATATATGTAGTTTATTTTAACCCCCAAAGGTTGTCTGGAAGTTATCGCTATTAGGGATAAGACCGCCTTTGTACCCTTATTAACTTTATTCCATAAGATGCTGTATCTTTTGTGGTGTACAATAAAGAATATATTATAATAATAAAACGAATAAATCTTGTAGACTTACATAGGTACCCATAAGATGTATTTTATAGTTTGCCCCACATCAAACTTGATAGTGTTAACTGCATACAGTACGTGGAGTATCTATGTACTTACGGTCAGATTATAGCAAATCAATTATAGAGATAGCCTAGATCGTTATTCAAACAAAAAAACTGTTGGTTAGAGCTCTTAACAAATCCAGTTTGTTTTTTCTGGTAAATGATTTATGATTTGCTTTTGGGAGTAGGTTTTTACAATGTGCCGACTGACCGACATCAAGATACAATTGGTCCATCTTGCTAACGGGTATCATAAAGAAAGATGTATTGGTATCAGCCGGTAAGATTCAACCTTGTAACAACATAAAACAATCAGAGGAGAGGTTAAAGGCATTGCACATTGATAGACAATGATTCGCCAATAATTTTCATCATCAGCATCAATTTAAGAGCTAACCTCTTGTCGGTGCAGCTCCATCCATTTACTTGTGTCATGTGCCAGCTCTTGGACCTCTTTATACGTCAAGAATTTATTTAACCTTTTCTTTTATTTGAGTCATATAATCTCTCTCTGTATCTCGCCCCCTTCCTTTCTCTACTTCGATCTTTCCTTCTATTATATTCTTTGTCTAATTGTTTTTATGTATTCGCCAATATTCAGAGAGCACTTAAAAAGAGATTAGAGGACTCTACTAGTTAATCACAAGAAGATTTAATAAAAGTAATATAGTAAAGTCATTTATTTGCAGACAGGCCTGTTGGTCTAGTGGTTAGTGACCCTGACTGCTAAACCGGAGGTCGTGGGTTCGATTCCCACCCAGGACGAATCTTTGTGTGATGAGCACGATCATTTGTTCTGTGTCTGGGTGTAATTTATCTATAATATGTATGTATTTAGAAATATATAAGCATGTTTATCAGTTGTCTGGTTGCCATAGCACAGGCTCTGCCTAGTTTGGGATCAGATGACCGTGTGTGAGATGTCCCAAGATATTATTATTTCCTTTATTCAATTTATAAACATATAAAATACATGTTTAAATATACATTAAAAAAAAAACATACGTATTATTATTATTATTATATTATTATTTATATATTAAATACTATACAGGGTGTTAGCGAAGGGTATATCTATCCAAAAGGGGTGAAGAGTACATCTGGCATAGAGTCAGTTTACAAAATTTCAGGTCTGAATGAGTTAATTAAATAATTGATATACAATTTTTCACATCAATTATTCGACACTAAAAATCATTTTAACCGTGTCACCGCACTACGTGGGAAAATATCTTATTACGTCATTCGCAAAATGTTAAGATACATTCATCTTTAGTTTCAGCGGTCAGATTATGATTTTTGGTATCTAATATAATTGTTGCTTATCATTTACAGCTGCAAACTGACTCAAACTAGATGTACTCTTTAGCCCTTTTGGATAGATTACCTTTTGGTAACATCATAATAAAACTCCATCTATAAATAACTAGCTGTCCCCCGCGACTTTGTTCGCGTGTTTTAGTTTCAACGGTTTTTCATTTTTGCAACATTTTTCATTTATGCTCCGCTCCTATTGGTCGTAGCGTGATAGTATATAGCCTATAGCTTTCCTCAATAAACGGACTATCTAATACAAAAAATATTTTTTCAATTCGAACCAGTAGTTCCTGAGATTAGCGCGTTCAAACAAACAAACAAACTCTTCAGCTTTATAATATTAGTATAGATTTATAGTTGTACATGTGTGCCATCTTTTACGGTTACAAATTGGTCGCAGCTTCAATGATTGCCCGTCCCTAAATAGAGATGAAATTACTCCATGTAAGTAATAGTGCTATTAACATGGATTCAAACTAGGTCAGAAACGTGAATGATTCGTCATACGTCATTTGAAAGGGCCGAGAGAAATTGAGCTTGTGTTTTGTTATATAGACAGTGTTGCTTTGGACCTTAGAATGTTGTAAAGTGGCAGGTTCTTATTGACAATTATATTATCACTAGCTGTTGCCCGCGGCACCGCCCGCGGGGTTCAGGTTCGGGATTCGGTTCTTGTGTCCAAAAGTAGCCTATGTCTTTTCTTAAGATCCAAGTTTACCCCATATAAAGTTTCATTCAAATTGGTTTAGCGGTTTAGCCGTGAAAGCGTAACAGACAGACAGTCAGAAAGACAGACAAACTTTATATTATTAGTAAACAAACTATAGTTCGTGCGTTGTAGGATTAGACAAACCGTTCCTTTACACTAATTAATATTTTAGTGATCAAACGGATCGTAAATAATTTCTGAGCTAGCCTGAATATTACAGGCGTAAAATACTAAATTATTGGTAACACAACTAAATTAAATCATTTTTACCAAAATTTTACTCATTTATGGTGTATATACTATGAAATAAGTTTAAAACGTTTTTAAGCGATGTTAATCTTTATGCATGTAACGTAATGTCATCGACTTTTTTAGAGATGGGAAATTACTGCTACGAAATTCTCGATAATCATATTTTACACTTAATTTTTTGTTATTACTAAAACTTATGTTAACTTTTTGTGTGTCAAAGTAATTACTATAGGTTATTTACTGTAAGTACTGCATGTACAGCGTAATGTGTGTATACCTTTAGATTCATATTAATTGCATTATAATGTAGGTTTATTATGTACATGCACGGAGTATTCATCATTTGTATTTTATCTATACTAATATTATAAAGCTGAAGAGTTTGTTTGTTTGTTTGTTTGTTTGTTTGTTTGTTTGTTTGTTTGTTTGAACGCGCTAATCTCAGGAACTACTGGTTCGAATTGAAAAATTCTTTTTGTATTGGATAGTCCGTTTATTGAGGAAGGCTATAAGCTATATAACATCACGCTACGACCAATAGGAGCGGAGCATAAATAAAAATGTTGCAAAAATAAAAAACAGTTAAAACTAAAACACGCGGACAAAGTCGCGGGGCACAGCTAGTATTATATAAAAGGATAATTAAACAAGATGTTAATAAGCGATCAATAAAAAAATACATGATATTAAAAAAAGGTCGATGTAACTATTTTATTTTATTATTTTATCGACAGCACCGTTCGAATAGTGCCACTTCCCTAGTCGTCTCATACTGACAGCTGTCATACGCACGATGCTAGGGCGCAGCAATTATAGGTTATTATTTTATGACACAAACTACAAAAAACATGTTATGGAATATATAATATATATGGTAGCATATTTTATAAGGATTTTTTGTGGCAGACCTGCGATAGAACTGGAGAATATATTATATGTCGTAGTCTAATGGGAATCCATGGGCAGTACGGGGCACTCACTTTAACACTAAAACCTCCGGTTTCTAAAAGTACGATCAACATAAAAATCAACTATCTCAAATCAAGTTTGTTGGTTCGCTGTCAGGTTTTGGTCATCCAAATATGAGTCGACACTAGTTGTTGCCCGCGTCTTTGCTCGCGCAAGGATATGGTTGTTTGGACGTTTCAAATTAAGCAGCCTTTGAGAACCTGACAGTGCCTAAGTTTAGAAAAGAATCAAAGGTCATGTCAGTATTGATTTCCAATTGACTAATAATATTGAAACGCTGTAGTTTATGTATTTGGAAAGTATTCATCTCATAGAATGAAAGTGATGCTAGGATACTGGCTAAAGGTTGCTCATTCAGCGGAGGTAACCTATAGGTTCTAGAGAAACCTTAAAATGGCACCATTAAATACCTTACCAATATAGTGCATTAAACATTCGTCTTGCTTGACCTGCAGGTCAAAAAAATGCAACTGAGTTATATCTTTTCTCTGTCCAAATAGTAATATGTGTCGCCATACTAATTATAATAAATCATTAGTATTAAAACATCAATTCATTATATGAATAACAAACTACGCATATCTTTAAGCTAGATTGAATAAAATAAACAGGTATTATATTTGGAATTAGCCTTGAATATAATATTAATATGGAATTTCACAATAATATTAATTTAGTCATGCTTTCTCTTAATATTCAGTGTCAAAAGCAGCGTCGGAATGACAAATAATGTATTAATTTTTACGTTTTTAACTTTGTGCGTTCAATGCTGGCCTTTCTGAGAATAGATCTGCTTCTTTTTCTTTTTTTGTGTTGATGCGTATCTTCAGATCTGAGCAGTCCAAAACATAGCCAGATAGATTGCTATTTGGTTATTTGAAAAGAAACCCACCAAATTTGTATGACCAACCCCGAAACGGTCTTTACAGGAACAAGCTCTCATTGATCTACTATTTTCAGCAGATCAATTCTCTTGCCGTTTTAGATGTTTAACAAATATAATTATCACTAACTGACTATAATTAAAAAACACGGGCTTCCTTTTTCGTCCATGGCTCTACCGAAATCAAATCAAAGTGACTATTTCAGTCCTAGGATACCCTTATAATTTTCTTCAAGGATGAGCTGTGGACTAAAACAACTACAGCACCGAGCATAAAGCATAAATACAGCATAAAGCTAGACTACATCGCGGCAGATTGAAGAGAAGGTTAAGAGATAAACTTGACTCTTACCGAAAGAACTGGCCTATCGTATCTTAGAGGGAGAGGGAAGCTTTCGCCTTGCAGTGGGACAAGACAGGCTTATTAGATTAGATTAGGGAATGAGAAGGGGTGTGCCCGACTCTTACCGGCAAGAAGCACTTCGTTTCCCTTTTCCGGGGACCAGGCAGGAACTCATTGCAATCTACCGCGGTAGTCATGCATCTCAATGTAGTCAAATTTACTTCAATATCTTGAAGCTCATAAGTGTGACAAATTCAGCCGCAATTTCTATTTCCTATACTCATAGCTCGATGCCCGATGGTGTAGTTATAGAGCACAAATTACTAGTCTATCGCGACTTGAGTTGTAATCGTCGTTGCGCTGACAAATTTGCCAGCAATTATGGACTCAAGTTACATTATAGGTATCGTCGAGAGCAATCGTTTTGCTAAGGCAGTTTTGCCAATGCAAAAACAAGGTTACGTTTAATATTTATTGTCTGCTACTGCAGATCTGAGGCTTCTTCCCAGGTTCTACAAAGAAGACACTGACGACTATCTCTTTGATTTGAAAGAGTAAATAAAGTGACATGTTTGTATAATAATATAATATTAGTATTGCGAAAGTAAATCTGTCCGTCTTTCTGTCTGTTATGCTTTCATGGCTAAACCGCTGAAACAGTTTTAATAAAACTTGGTTTGGGATAAGCTTTAATCCCAAGAAAGGACACACCTCCTTTTTGCCGCCATAACCATCATCCACATGGGTAGAGCCGCGGGTAACAGCTAGTTAATCTATACTAATATTATAAAGCTGAAGAGTTTGTTTGTTTGTTTGTTTGTTTGAACGCGCTAATCTCAGGAACTACTGGTCCGATTTGAAAAATTCTTTCAGTGTTGGATAGCTCATTTATTGAGGAAGGCTATAGGCTATATAACATCACGCTACGACCAATAGGAGCGGAGCATAAATGAAAAATGTCGCAAAAATGAAAAAACGTTGTAACTAAAACACGCGGACAAAGTCGCGGGGGACAGCTAGTACCAAATAAGACAACTGTAGAAATCTAAATCAGTTCAACTATTATATATACCTATATACGTCCCATGACTTTTGATGACATAAATGATAAAAATAAGGAAATACATGAAACCAGGAATGAAATCATCTCAGCGATTAACTTTATAATTTAGAATTGTTAGCAATGTTATTGTTACTTCTTATGGCAACATAAGAAAATTATAGAGGATGAACCGCCTGTCATATACCTAACAAATTGTGGGAATTGTGCTAACAAAATGTGTTATTGTGTTTGTTGTGGATTACGTTTTGCCCGTACATTATATAAGTGAGCTACTACTAACCAGTTCGTAGTGAGGTGGTAACTATCTCTTGATGCCTTTTGGAGTGATTCGTCAACTCTTCCTACATGCCTACGGCCCATTTAGGACGACTTGCAGAAAACAAAATAATTAAAAAAATATTTTCAAAATATTTTCATTTCAAATATTTATAATGTTTTCATCAAATATTTTCAAAATATTTTCATTCTGCAACTCGTCCTAAGTTGCTTTTTGTGTGGGACTTTAAACTTTATCAACGTTTGGAATACCCAGTAAGACAGTTGATAAATAGTTTAAAGTTCCACACGAGTTGACGAATCAGTCGCCTTGTGTGCACACCCCATTTCCCGAACTAAAAAGATTTTAGTTCGGGCAATGGGACAGATGACTGGGTATGATAACGCAAAATCTAATTAGTCCCTCAGTTGTATAATGCAAAATTTTAGACACATTTTTTTGTATTTTCAAAATATGTAGGTTAAGCGAATCAAAGTTCAGGAATGGGGGCAAATGAAGTCATGTTTGCGAAAAAAATGCACGAAATTGTGAAGTCATGCGACATTTGAACTCAATGTATCGTCGTCAGTTTTTCGTTACGTTTAATACATAATATCTAATATTTTTTAATAACCTATCAGATGGACTTTAAAAAGTCATCTATACCACCCCATTCTTTAGCTATTGACGTTTATTATCTAAGGAGACTTGTACACAAGTTAACTTAATTTAAGATTAACTAAAACATTTCATTTTTTGAGTAGGGTATTGCATTCGTATCTAAATGACCAAATACATCATTCAACACTATTAAAAAAAACGCTATATAAATAAGCCTAACCAACGGTTTAAAATAATGATATCTATACTAATATTATAATGCTGAAGAGTTTGTTTGTTTGTTTGTTTGTTTGAACGCGCTAATCTCGGGAACTACGGGTTCGAATTGAATAATTCTTTTTGTGTTGGATAGTCCGTTTATTGAGGAAGGTTATAGGCTATATAACATCACGCTACAACCAATAGGAGCGGAGCATAAATGAAAAATGTTGCAAAAATGAAAAACCGTTAAAACTAAAACACGCGAACAAAGTCGCGGAGGACAGCTAGTCAAGAATAAACCTAATGTTATTTAATGATGACATTTCTTTAACCCTGACCTTAATCTAAACAGTAAACAAAACTAAAACAATACACCCACGTAAGCATTACGTGTGCGACAGTACTTGCGCACGCGCATACAGATGACGGATCGGTCACCGTAAACTTCCTAGGAACTGACTCCAAGCCGTTATGTATGGATGAATGGAAGTAATATGCAGTGACAGGTATTAATTATGATTTAAACTTCCAATCGAGTAATATAAGACTCATTTTGCCAAGTGGCAAAGTAATCAAGCTTCTGCGCAAAGATTAATGCTAAAAACATAGTCATTTTACAATTTAAAATAGCAAAATCTTTAAATGCAAAAATTGTAAAATTTTACTTTTATTGAGAAACTAGCGACCCGCCCCGGATTTGCACGGGTAGACAAAACATTAATGAGTTATACACACAAACCTTCCTCTTGAATCTATTGGTGAAAACCATAAATGGAAATCCGTTCGGTACTTTTCGAGTTAATCGCGTTCAGACATACTGACATATAAAGGTACCTACAAGTTTAGGAGGCGAGAAATGTTAAAACAAAATATAATCATCATTATTTGATAGAATAAAGAAGAATAAAAACCACAAATATAAAAAAAAAAGTATCTACGTACTTACATTATCAGGATATAAGAGAAAAGGTGAGAAAATGCATATTTGTCGCACGAGAACTACCTAAGATGTACCTAAAAACATAGCCCAAACCAACTTTCAAGTACAAAACTGGTCTCATTTAGATTAAATCGCCTCTCAAATCTCAAGGCAGATGTCCGCGTAAAGGGTAGCCTTTCATTAAGTGACCTTTACTTTTAAGCATAGGTATAGTATTTAATTTAAATAACCATGTGAACGGAATTCTGTTGGTGACATTTAAGTACGATTATCAGACTACAATTTTGATCCAGGAGGACTAATAAGAACTGGATAGATATTAAAAACGGGATCGTAGATATATAATGATAATGAAATGAAAATGAAAGATAGATAATGGTAAAACATTATCTTTTTTTTTTGGAAGAGATTTACGCAGTTAGCCTGAGCGCAGGCTTTGACTGCTGCTGCCGGACTTTTGGCGAAAACCTTTAGTGCCTCCAGCCAGAGCAATAGAAAAAGTAACTACGTCAGCAACGTTCACTAAGGGCACCCCCTGTGGGGTTCGGACCTCGACTTAGTGCGTTGCTAACAATCTTAATAAGGCAAAAACAGCAAGGGAGGGCTGGATCTAAGTGTTAATTATTGCGGTTGTGTTTTGTATTGCTACTCCTAGCTAACTCGAATGCTTCTTGGAGAAGCGTTGTTTTATCGTCGGGGTAGGAAAGAGTAAGTCTGGGCCGTTGCCATTATCTTTCTTTTTAAATTAGTTGGACTGTGACCCTAAATATCTAATAAAAATCGCTCACAGTGGTAGTTTGTGACGGCAAATGTACCTATGTTGTTTGTGTGCCTGCTAAATGAATAACAATTTGTCATTAACATTGTATTACAAATGAAATTCATTTGACAGTAACTCTTCTCGTTATAGACAGTCACGTGACAGCTAAGCAACACACATCTCACACTATTGATAAAATATAAAACACTTTCTATATAAAAAAAAAACCGATAAAATCCTAATAATTTCATGGTCGAAAGTTGGCCTTGTCACTGTGTCCTGTGTTAGGCAAGAAAGCGGTTATATAACCATAATCTTACATTATATTCACAACCACTAGACATTTTATTTATTTATAAGTTTTCTATAGGCAACCTACGCATTTTATCTAGAATGTACCTCCATATTAAACTGGGTGTGTTTTGATGATATTGCATATATTTCTTACTTTATCTTGCCTACACAGCTCGATGTATATTTATACAATTTCACACACAGATAGGTCTATTTTTTGACCCGGGGAAATCCTCACAGACTTTCTCCGCCATAGGGGAGGCGAAGGACTCTTACCGTGTATAAACTACTAGCTCTTGCCCGCGGTTGCGCCCGCTTGGGTGTCGGTTATCGCGGCAAAAAGTATAGCTATAGTATAGCCTATATCCTTTCTTGGGATCCAAGCTTATATCATACCAAGTTCCATCCAAATCAGCCTATCAGACATATATATCAGCATACCAGTCAGCTAGACAGAAAGACGGACAAACTTAATTTCGCATTTATAATATTAATATGAATGTGAGTATAACTCATTTCTCAATATTGGGGATCAGATCCTAATTTACCTAGCTGTTGGGTTCTGTGGATTAATTCAACACTTTATGTTATAATCCACACAGACGCAATTGTTGGTTGTACTAACAACCGTTTTATAATCGAAATGCATTACCTTATTGCTGCTCCTTCTTTTGACTCTCGACTCTTTCCGACCAAAAAGTTGAAACCTGGATGGCGGCCTCCCCGCTACGCGCCTGGTAGCAGCTAGATCCGGTAATCCACTCTAGTCTAACCTGTCTAACTAATCTCTGCACCACAACGATCCAAACTCAGCTTCGATAAAACTTATCTCTAAATAGGTGCATAAATTAAACACAACTTTTACTAATATCGAATCAAACTCGATTGAAACAATAACTCTATGTTTTAAATGATTGATTTTAACATTAAAACTTTCTTAAGCTTTCATTTAAACTTAAAATACTAGTTTTAAATCAAAGTCTAGAATTCTAGATACAATTTGAATAAATTATGCGTTAATATTCTTGTATTGATTTAATGTTATTGCCAATTTCTTTATATTACATAGTTTATTGGTCCATGAAACATGCATAGATAATTTAATTAAGATATACGCAATGGTTAATGATTTCCGAAAACTATTTATCTAGTGTTATTGCGTAACCGTTTGAAGATAATATCATTTTTTTTAATTAATTTGTGCTTTCTTTTATAACAAATATACTTCAAATAATTTTGATATAGTAGCTTGCCTCTGGTCTTTTTAAAACTAAGCAAAAATTGCCTTATGTAACAGAATACTTACTATTTTAATGCTATATATAATAAAATTCTTTAGTAAGCCAATATACTACTAACTAGGTAAGTAACAAACATGTAATCATATCATTGAGACAGTCATTAAACCTCATTCGTACATTAAGCCTATGATCAAACGCCATTTAAATAAGAACTGATGATGTTTATATGTTTTTTCTCGCAATTTCCTACCATTACACGTAATCTTTATCTGGTACACCGTACTGACGGGAGATCCGACGGAAAGTATTAATTTCCGACCGTATAGAAAGTTAAGCCTGTATCGAACACTAGAACAGATAATCTAAGACAACATCAGATAGGTTAGATGCAGCGTAAATCTCATATTTGAAAGATTAAATCTAACGAAAGCAACAAAATCGAAACGATAGTGAAAAGATTACCATAATGATCTATTGTGAAATGAAAACGCAAGTAACATTTAAAAAGTCTTGTTAGCGCGACCTTCGACCTTAACTTTCGCTGTTAAACAAAACACTAACAATAAAACTTCCGCGAGTCATTGTAAACTTGAAACAACGAGAAAGGCTGAATACGTTATGTCCTTGGCCACGAGCCCGCCAAAACACTGACAGTGACATTATTTGGTATGCGCGATTAACACAATATGGCGTCGTACTGCCGCTCTTGAGAGGAGAAATTGAAAGCGAATGTTTTATAAACATGAAACAATGGTGGCTAGATATTATAACAAACAAGTTCTGTAAATTAATGTGTCTAACTTGAATGTAGCCATAATTTTGTTAGTTCCACTTGGATAACTGTTTATCTGCAAGGATGACAAGACAATAAGAAATGGAGGTCAGGTTATTAAATATAATGTTTGATGTAGTTTATTTAAAAATACATTAAGGACAGGTCAACTGTAAAATATTGAACTAGACACTGAAGCGTATGATAAACTAGGGGTGCCCCGCGGTTGCACCCGCGTAAGTAAGTTTTTTCCTGATTTTCCTATGATTTTATAGTTTTTAGGGTTCCGTACCTCAAAAAGTAAAAACGGAACCCTTATAGGATCACTTTGTTGTCCGTCTGTCTGTCTGTCTGTCTGTCTGTCTGTCTGTCTGTCTGTCTGTCTGTCTGTCTGTCTGTCTGTCTGTCAAGACCTTTTTTCTCAGGAACGCGTGGAGGTATCAAGCTGAAATTCATATCAAATACTCAAGTCTATGGTCTCTTGGAGCTGTGAAAAAATCAAACTTCTAAGTCAACGCGATCAAAAGATACTCCCGTTTATGCCGCAAATTTTCGACACTCGCAAGGGAATCAAAACCTACAGGGTACTTCCCGTGAACTCAGAATCTTGAAATTTGGTACGAAGCAACGTCTTATAACACAGATAAAGGAAAAATTGCGAAAAGCATAAATTTTTAGTTACATCATATAATAAAATATTTTTAATAATTTTAAACTTATTACCCCTTTACTCATGAACGCGTAGTGGTATTATATTGAAATTCTTAACAAATACTCAAGTCTATAATATCTTTAAGCTGTAACAAAATCAAACTTCTACGTCAACGCAATCAAAAGATACAGCAATTAAAGCCGCATATTTTGAAACTCGCAACTACTCGCAAGGGAATCAAAACCTAAAGGATACTTCCAGACGACCTAGAATCTTGAAATTTGGCATGAAGCAACGTTATAAAGTACACATATAGGAAAAATTCCGAAAATCTTAAATTTTTAGTTACATCACATAGTATATTTTTTTTAATAATCATAAACTTACTAGCTGACCCAGCAAAAGTTGTTCAGCGATTAAAAAAAAAAAACAGATGTTGGCCGATTCTCAGACCTACCCGATATGCACACAAAATTTCATGCAAATAGGTTCAGCCGTTTCGGAGGAGTTTGGAAACAAACACCGCAACACGAGAATTTTATATATTAGACTTGCTGACCCAGCAAACGTTGTTATGCGATTAACAAAAAAAAATAAAAAAATAGATTTTGGCCGATTCTCAGACCTACCCGATATGCACACAAAATTTCATGCAAATTGGTTCAGCCATTTCGGAGGAGTTTGGAAACAAACACCGCGACACGAGAATTTTGCTTCCCATTCCCTCTCGCTCCACACCATGGTCTGAACCAGGGGCCCGGCCCTACGAGAGGTCGCTGCCGCCGATCGCCTCCACGAGGACACGGCGATGCTCCGCCCAAGCGGGGCAGACCTCCACCGTATGCTCCACCGTGTCCTCTGGGCGATCCGCACAGTGGTGACACCCTGGCGTGTCCTCCCGCCTGATCCTGAACGGGAACCTCCCGAAACACCCGTGTCCGGTGAGGACCTGCGTCAGGCGGAACTCACGGTCACTCCTCAAAGAGGGGCACTACCGCCGCAATGGTGAAAACGGGTAGACCTACTTTTATTTATTTATTTATTTATTTAACACTTCATGTACCGTCAGCTTTCCACATTGTTATGTTATGGATTTCATTTAGCAATAAAAATACCATAACTTTTACTTATATACCTACAGGTTTGTACGGAACCCTCGGTGCGCGAGTCTGACTCGCACTTGGCCGGTTTTTTTTTCTGCTATTCAGGGTGGAGACGAATCCACCAAATGAAAGATCATGAAAATTGGTCCACCCGTTCTTGAGTTATAAATGGTGTAACTGACCCGACTTTGTTTTAAAAACATAATTATATTTTTAAAACTTACTTCGAGTATTTAAATGGTAATAGTCTATATTAAACAGTCAAGCATAACTTAGATCAAGGAGCACTTCTTTCGCCTAAAATTAATACGATTCAATATTATTCAAGATATATTTTAATCTATAAATTCCCAGCATTAATCTGTCTGCAATAACTGAGAGCATTTACCTTATAATATTTTTACATTTACAACTATCATTAATAAAACTATTAATAACAATCTTTTTATTAAAATATACATATTAAATTAACTCGAGTCACGCGATATTTCAATCACACGGAATAATTAAGATGTTTACTCTCTTGCATGTTAAAATGATTATAATCAGGAAATGTAGTGAGTTAGTCTGGTGCCATGTGACTGAATAACCAGCTGAGGAAACGATATGAAAATGTAAATGGAATTGCGAATGCAATACGTATTTGCATATTCAATTTAAATTGTATTTATTTACTTACTGTACGTAATGTATGTACTGATCCAGTGATTATCTATACTAATATTATAAAGCTGAAGAGTTTGTTTGTTTGTTTGTTTGAACGCGCTAATCTCAGGACCTACTGGTTCGAATTGAAAAATTCTTTTTGTATTGGATAGTCCGTTTATTGAGGAAGGCTATAGGCTATATAACATTACGCTACGACCAATAGGAGCGGAGCATAAATGAAAAATGTTGCAAAAATGAAAAACCGTTGAAACTAAAACACGCGAACAAAGTCGCGGGGAACAGCTAGTTTAATTATAAAATTGATTTTCGATATTTAAATTTATACTCCGTTCGATTTATTTAGATTTAAATGTGTAACATTTTCAGTGACAGTGAAAAAAAAAAACATTTTCGTAAATCTCAGACGTCACTGATGTTTTTTATGGGGTATCAAAAACATACACAGTGACTGAATGAAAAAAAATCTATCTTACTAGGTACACCTTCTGTAATCAATCCTGCAATATAGGAGTAGCCTGTATTTAAGTCAAATAAGGTCTTGAATTATCCCCGAAGTCCGGTAAAACAGTCAAAGCCTATGCTTCGCATCTGCAGTAGCTTCCTTACAAAAAAAAGTGATGTTAACCATATAAAACCACTTGGGGTAAACTATATTTTGTTATTTGCCAGTTAAATCGAAATAACTACACAAATTGACAGATCTTGCTACACTGACCAATAAAGATTGCTGTTTGAAACATGTCCGCAATTCGGCAAAGTTCAATCACCAATCAGTCTGGCATAAGAACAGCTACATTAATAATGTGGACGCCATTTTAAATTCTGTTTGACACTAATTGTACTTACGCTTTGACCGCAGACAGCAACAAAAACTCAACAAATTAGTGCTTAGCAAATAAAGATGCTACAATATAGATAATTGAGGATTGCATTAAACAGAACTTGCGTTATACTTATTTAGTACTTAATAGTATACAGTCTACATATTATCTATATATACTTATACTAATATATAAAGCTGAAGAGTTTGTTTGTTTGTTTATTTGTTTGTTTGTTTGAACGCGCTAATCTCAGGAACTACTGCTCCGATTTGAAAAATTCTTTCAGTGTTGGATAGCCCATTTATTGAGGAAGGCTATAAGCTATATAACATTACGCTGCGACCAAAAGGAGCGGAGCATAAATGAAAAATGTTGCAAAAATTAAAAACCGTTGAAACTATAAAACGCGGGCAAAGTCGCGGGGGACAGCTAGTCTTGTATATTAGTTCGAAAGAATAACTTTTTGAGCATATATTTTAAGTAAGGTGAAATATGTGATACGCCGAATCAGTGTAACGTGTGTCCAGATTTTTATCATCATTAAAAAATACTCGCGTAAATATGATAAAAATTAACGATTAATTGGTGACTTGGTCTATGCGATTAAGTAATAAAAAACAAATTAGGTATTTTAAGATTTCCCGGGAACTCGAAACACAAAAAATATACATTTTTCATTTATCGATAATTATTATAATAAATCGTAATATATAATCCGTTCAACCTAATCTTATTTTTGTTTTAATTTTTTAAGTTATTGCTGGAGACGCTAAAATAACTTAGTAAACACAGCTTTAACAGGCACTAAAGGTTTATAACGTCATATGTAGCGGTTCGATCTAACTGTGTCGGTCGCATTGGAAACGCACGCGACGACCCAGTTCATACGAATCTTTAAGATAGAAGATAGTACCGTGTTCATAGATGCCGTTAAATTATTACCGAAATAACGCACTAAGAAATGGAAAGTACCATTAGATGGGTACTATTGTATGTTATGATACTTCAATGATGTGTAAGGGGATCAAGATATACAAGGTGAGTTTTTTGTCGTTGCACAAACGATAACTATGACTTCTATATCGGTTTCAAAAACGCTTATATACAAAATCAAGAAACAAATGAAAAAAAAACTCGAATTTAAATACTATAGCCGTGCGAGTTTTACGGTAATAGTACTGACATTCGAATTATTTTTGTAATTTCGTAAATTTTTGATACCAATCTTTTTTTTATTACCGATAAAGAGGTAACAAAAAACTCACCTTGCATAGTAGAGAATAGTTCGGTTCATAATGTTTTAATTGTAATGTTTGAATTAGATAGCGCATTCATGTAAATAATTTTAGTTTTGAATTAGTATCAAGATATTATTATAATCTTGAAAACTAACTTTTTATATTTGTATATCTCATAGGCAAAACTGAAATCTCCAACTCGCAGGTGGACAAGCGTGGTGCTCGTGCCTTCTCTACATGAGAAAAGGTTTGTGCCCAGCAGTGGGATATTTATAGGGTGGTAATATTTCTTTATAGACAAAACGCAAATTACCGATTCTTAATTCCGCCAATGTTAACGTCGCAAACGTCGACGTAACGTCGTAAACGTCGCAAAGAACACTGTGTAAAAGACCATTTTATTTTAGATTCATGAATACAATTAATTAATAATGAAATTTCACTGTGCTATATTTTGGAAAAAAGTGCGTTAAAATAAATACTATTAATGATAAATAAATCATGTTGTTTTCTTAATTACTTTGGAGCACAGAACCATAGAGGGACTTATGCATCACCCAGGTGGAGACCCTACGCGAAGTACGGGTCCAGCCTCGAATATTTTATACCAATATCTAGACTCCAGACATTGTAAATAACATACAAATATTAAAGACACAGCTTCATATTTAAAAGATGAAGGTACAGTAACAATAAACGACTTTCTAGCACATTGTTAACTTTCTCACTTACTGCCCATAACGCACACACGAGTACAACTGACCTTTTATAAAGACAATGTATAAATTCACGCATGCGTATTGATATTGTAAGCCTACGCACTTATACGCAATTTCATATAATAACTGTATTTTAGTCATCATATATTTTTACAACTATTTTATCTGGAAGACGCAGAAATATGCTGTAAATTACCACATAACTCACTTAAGAAGAAAAAAGGTATCTAAAATCGTCAACCGCAAGAGAGCAAGCATGGCGATCAATGCCCTTTCTCTAGATATTAAAGGAGATGCCTTTGCCTAGCAGAAAGGAAATGAAAAAGTAATTTACTTTTAGTAGTATGACTATTTAATAAAATAAACATGTGATTAAATAACACTATAATAAAAAATAGTAGTTTGTGCTTTTGACTCTCGCAAAAGGCGAAAATATATTTGTCAAAACAACCTTTCGTTCTGCTTGTGACATAATCAAAAATGCATTTCCAAAACAAAAAATCCGAATACAAAATCCACGTCTCATTCGTAACAAATCTGTCTAAAATCATGTCACAATTAACATTTCATATTAACTTGTCATTTGACCTACAGTTGCGTAAAACTGTTAGTCACTTTGAAAGTGGGCGACGAAAAGTATCCTATGCAACTGGCCACCGCTTTTACCAAGACGATACTTTGTTAAGAATTTCACTTACAATCAATGTATCGTAAAGGTTTGTAATGAGCTGTAAATCGATTGAGAAAAACTTTTTAAATACTGTTCTAAGAATACAGATTCAGCTATTAATATATTAAGCTAAGTATATTGGTACAATGATGGTGGAATAAAGGTGAAGGAAACATTGTGGTTAAAAATTGCTTAAGGCAGAGAAAGATGGCATAAACTGAAGGAGGCTTACACCCTAGCGGTTGAAAATGCATAAAGAAAAAGAAGATACCTAAGTAGATATAGGATTGTTTAGTTTCTCTATTGGCTGATTTTACCGACACCAGATTTTTTTTATGCGATGACTAAAATTGCCGTCTAACAGATTCTGTATGGAAAAACTGACAAAAATTCTAAATTATTTCTCGGATAAATTTATCTGGCGTTGGTAAAATCAAGCCTATGTGCGCATTTTTCCTCCTAATATTGATGAAACTTAAATTTAAAATACAATTTATTCTAGCTAAAAGAAGGGCTTACTTAACGATTAAGATAGTATATTATGGTAACTTTCGGTACTAATTCGTGATATACCACCATTTGTCGAGCACAAAAAACTTAAAAAACATGCACATAACCGTCTACTTAGTCCATTTTGTAGATGAATATTAACATTTCTAGATTTTTACCAATTAGCACGAAACCTCGGGAATAGAAGGAATTCCTAATTTTTTTTAATGTCCGCCTTGTAGATTAATGTATTTTATTGGACAGGTAATTTTTCTTTTTTACAAACAAAAAATGATCAAAATACAGAGAACGCAAATTACGCGTGACGTCACTCCTCGCTACAATTTTTACCAAGGCGTGGCGTCATAAGCCCCCACTCCGAAACTTTAAAGCGCTGTATCTTTGTAAGTATTTATTGTTTTGATAAAAGAAAAAATACGTGTCTAATATTTTTTTATTATCTAACTGACGGACTAAATAGATTTTAACTTTTTATACCCAGGAAACATTCCTATTAAATATTAATAAAAATCGAGAACAAATCTCAAAATATTATTAAAATATCATAAATAAATAATAATTTATTTTTTGTCTGAGTATAAAATCTTCTGACGTAAAATAATCTTTCTTTTAAAACCATCATGTACGTAGCTTCAAATAATTCGCGAACAGTTAGGCTATATGCAACGGGATAACATCGCCTACAAAATGCGAAATAACTTCTGCTAAGATATTCTATGACTCAACAAATTGCCAAGTCATTGAACTTATTAACGCTAGCTTTACAAGTACATAAATATAATTAAATTTTACATACAAGACTTTTTCTTTATTACCTTTTCTCTCATTTAGAAATTATAAAATATAGTTATTAATTTTCAATGTAATCTTTCACTTAGGCTTTATCACCCAGGTAGGTTATTTATTTAGTGAAGTCATGCATTTTAAAAGAACTAAAAAATGTCTAAGAAATTATTATAATGAGTTAAGCAGCGACAAAACGAATACAAATAGGTGTACAGCGTACTTTTTGCTAAAGTTTAACTTTGTGACAATGTAAGTATTTTATAAAACTTTCTATTTGCGTCTTTGGAGTCCTCAAGCTTTATGATATTTTTTTCAAGACAGCCCATGAAGGAATAAAGAGCAAGATCCAAACCAAGCTATTATTTGACATTATAATTTGTACCTACTACGGCAATGCAATGATATGAAAGAAATATAAATAGAAACCAAAAGATTTTTATATAAAAGAAAACTTGATCAAATTACTTTTGGAACTTGCGGAAACATAAAACATTTAACTTTTTATGAATAAATAAATAGAGAACCAATTTCATAAGAAGCTAGAGTGTGTCAATGCTTTAGACCAGTTTTTCCCAAAGTGGGCGAAATCACCCCCTTGTGGCCTAAAGGGGGGCGGTAAGAGACCCAGGAAAAAATCGACTCTCCGCTAATATAGCTCAAAATAATTAATTTAATTTGAAGTCTTGAAGTGGGCAGTAGACAAAATAAGTTTGGGAACCCCTGCCTTAGACACTACTTTAACTGTGAAGTATGTCCCAAGTATACGTAACTGGGCATACACTTGTGTGTTTGGTAACAATCCCGGAAATCTCATAACTCTAATGGTTATCGCTCACAGCTTGATTTAAGTATAAATTATCTCATCATGTCATTTATAAAATTTACTTCAATGCACATAACTTAAAGTTCAAACTGGAAAAGCAGTAATTTTTTGTAAGATATAGCGTTGGCTAATATATTTTGATTTGATTCATAAATCGATGGATGGCGTTATAGTAATATGGGTATAGCATGAAAGTACCATCTTCTTACTTAGCACCGATGTAAACAAGGGACGTTACCTTTGCAATTTTTTAGACCATTGACTGTCGAAGCATAATGCTTAATATATTTAAGACCTCTGGTGGCAGAAAAGGATTTAGTCAGAAAAAATCACTTGCCATCAGGAGAGTCGTTTATTTGTCGGTTTCAAAGCTATTTTCAATCAATCACAATCCATACAACTTAAAAATTATATTTAGTTTCTACAAAAAGACCATAAAAAATTCTTCCAATATTGACTAACGATCTAAATGATGACTACACTCTATAGAGCTTATAAAATGCCCAAATATTGAAAGTTTAGCCATTACGATAACGCACGGTCATTATTTAAACTTTCTTTTATTCTTATGTATACGAAAAAAATATTGATTGAATTATGAAAAATCAAAAAAGAAGCGGACAAGTTAACACTATTAAAAGACCAATATATTTTTTATCGGCTGTGATGAATACCTAAACTACTGTATGATAATTTGCCGTTTTCAGGAACTAAAATACTTACTGATTACACAATAATTGGTTTTGCGATTTAGAAATCCATTTTCCACATTCTACCAATGAGAGAAAAGCTACTGGCTCATGATTGGTGGAGATTGACAGATGGACCGCATGCGAGATTAGCCAACCAAGCAGATTTTTAAATCCCGAACACCTTCAGAGGAATAAATTAATAAACTATAGAGTGGGGATATCGAGTATGAACTGTTGGCACTAGTATGAACATGTAAAATCGTAAAATTTGTGTCAAAACAGAGCGCACTGTTTTGTTAAAACTATCTCAAAACCTAATAATATCGAAACCGTTAATAGTTTCGCATAAACGTCTGTCGTCGCACGGAAAATCACATAAATCAGTAAACGAGCGCAGTACATTTAGCTAAAAATGTGCTTACGCTTGACATAAGGGGCTAGTAGCGGTACGCACGCTCTATGCTTGTCTATGTTTTCTCTATGCGAACACCCTTATTGTAACTCATTAGAACATGGTAATTTTAACATAATATTGTTTATTTTTTAATCATAGTAGGTCAATGAACGCAGTCTCGTTAAAAAAGATATTTGACGTAACTTCGCAACGACCATTTATATTTTATGTTGTACGTGTCATATTAACTTTAATTCTCACCTACAATAGTTATCTTTAGAAACATCAAAAGAGGACAATTGCGCAAATATTTATAACAACAGGTTATATGAAAGCGTACCTAGGTCAGAACTAGGCCATTCGCGAGCAAACGTCATTGTTTCAAAAATTACTGTGTTAGTATAACAACACTAATGCGTATATGTAACGTATAAGTATGTCTTCACGTTTGTATTTTGTATTTTGAAATAAGTAAAGCTACTAAAAACTTTTTTATATTACACTAGCCCGTGTCTTCGCCCGCGTAGCAGTCGTTTATTGCGGCAAAAAGTAGCTTATCTCCTTTCATCTTACTTCATACCAAGTTTCATTAAAATAGGTTTAGTGGTTTAGCCGTGAACGACGACAACAGATAGACGTCTAAAAGTTAAATAGCGCTTCAGTATTAGGGGGCTAGTGTGTTAAAAAATAAAATTAACTAAGCTTTTAATACAACATAATACATAAGATTTAATCGCTTTAACAGCTTCTGTACATTTAATGGAACACATAAAAGCCACAATCAATCTCTAAACCAATCAATCAAGGTGCCATCTTTATGACATAGTTTGACAGGATGTCAGCCTCCCTACTTATGTAACTCAATCAAAACAATCTGGGTTAGTAAACAGGTGATGCACCAAATGACTGTGAGGTAACGTGCGGCTATGTCAGTGAATACATTATAAAACGTATTTATTTATTGTTTTTGACATTTTTACATTATTTATATCTTAATATTTACAAACTTAACTATATATACACTTTAAACAAAACTAAACTTAACTAAAAAAAAAAACTAAAAAAATGCGTCAAAAAATTCATCCACGTCGCTGTCGACTGGAAGTGTACCCAAAAGGCTGGCAGCATTGCCACGTTGTATGGCAATGCTAATTCTTTGTCCGAGGTAAAAGCCAGCCCTTGGGTCACGCGAGGAGTCAACAAGACGTTTTTCCAGATCTTTAAATAAAAGGTGTGCACTCGGACCCCACGGTCCTAATGTTTCAACCCCAAACGGCTGGAAAGTATAACTTCCAATAAGGTTGTTATATTTCCGCCGTTTGAGGTTTATAAAACCATTTAAAACTTGACGGACTCTGTGGTCGAGTGGCGTACACACCGGTTTTCGAGATGTCCCCAGCTCCGAGGTCCCGGGTTCGATCCCCAGCCGGGTCAATGTAGAAAAACCACTTTTATACATTGCCTCGGGTCTGAGTGTTTGTGGTACCTTCGTTGTGTCTGAATTGAGCAGCGTGAACAAGTGCTTTAGCTACTTACTTTGGGTTCAGAGCAATGTATGTGATGTTGTCCACATTTATATTATATTTATATTTATATAAACCAATTCATAGGATTTATGTTATAAAACTCTACTGATTATGGTTTTATCATATATAGAGCTTAAGTCATTTGAATAACCTACCTTGCCTTTGACTCAACAAGAAAATATATATATTGAAACTACTTTTTTAATAATTTATTTAATGAGGCTTTTTGTGCTTGTGCGCTAAGTCAGCCTCGTAAGGTAACACAAAAGCCTTTGACTTAACGAGAAGATATGAATATTTAAATACCTTGAACAAAACAAACGCGTAACTTAACTGTTTAGAAAACAGTGTTAAGGGAAAATACATAATTAAATTGCATGACGTGTTATCCGCTAATTGTGTATTTGTTTCGTTGAAATTTATACTAATATTATAAAGCTGAAGAGTTTATTTGTTTGAACGCGCTAATCTCAGGAAGTACTGGTTCGAATTGAAAACTTCTTTTTGTATTGGATAGTCCGTTTATTGAGGAAGGCTATAGGCTATATAACATCACGCTACGACCAAAAGGAGCGGAGCATAAATGAAAAATGTTGCAATAATAAAAAACCGTTGAAACTAAAACACGCGAACAAAGTCGCGAGTGACAGCTAGTAAAATATAATTATTAAAACGCACTCGCAATAGTAGTAGGTTCTTTGCGTGTAATAATCCTCAAATTCTCTCTATACATAAATTCGCCACCTGGATGACCCAGTGATTGGCTCTTATCACGAAACGAAATGAAATAGTTTATTATGCAATTAGGATATACAATCACTTTGACACGTCACTTTTTTTGAGCTCGCTGGAGTCGACATTTCTTAACTGACTGCCCTGAGAAGAAATGTCGAAACAAACTCAGGGGTCAGTCTCTTTTTAAGTCCAGACAATATACACAATTAATATTGATTTAACAAATGCAGGTGGCAACGTCCTGAAGAATGTAGGTGGTAATGCAGGACAGGCAGGACATAAGATGCGCCTTGACCTGCCAAGAGGCAGACCACTCACATGGGCATGTGAATGGTCGATTGCATTTACTTCTAACGCCGTTTTAAAAATGTCGATAGTGTAAAAACATCTAAACATACTCGTTGATACGTTATTACACAACAAAACCAGCCTATCAAAACTTGAAAAACGACTTTCAATCTTCTAAAATTAAAGTATTTAAAAATATTAAAGTTAAGTAATTTCTAATCGAAATTATAACATGAAATTCGTGTCAAAAACCTTTGAAAATCCAGCTTTATTTAATTAGATTAACATATATGAATATTGATTAAACTATCCGATATAAGAAGTCAATCAACATTAGAATATTATGAAACTCGTCAACAAAATAAAGATACATTAATTTTATGAGCAATCTCTACTTCAGATAGAGATTTATCCACTTTCATAACTTTAAAGTATATAGTAATTATTTATTATTACGATTAATCCGAAATGTTGTTATTTTGAATTAAATGGGACCTGTTTTTCATACGTCCGTTTCAAGATATTGAATATTAATATAAGTAGTCAAAGATTTAGAAATCATTTCTAATCGACTTACGGTGGCAATACTTTGGCATTGATTTGGTCAAAGCATTTGATTTAATTCGTTTTTAATTCATCACATACTACAAATCATAAACTGCTATCTATTCTAAAAGATCCTTCTCTTCTCCATTTCTAAACCCATTTTTATAATTATAGATTACTAGCTTTTCCCCGCGCCACCGCCCGCTTGGGTATTAGTTATTTCGGCAAAATGTAGCCTATGTCCTTTCATGGTATTCAAGCTTACGTCATACCAAGTTTCATCAAAATCCCCTTAGCGTTTTAGTCGCAAAAGCTTAACAGACAGACAGACAGAGTTACTATATATAGAGATACTATATGTTAAACACGGGCTAAATTACTGTTTATTGTTTCAATCTATATTCCTATCTTTTCAATACATTTGCAGGAAACAGGGATAAAGGTAGAAACATTTCTTAGTAGTAATAAAACTATATAAAAAAACAAACACCGCTCCAATTATAAGTATAGTCTTGTTAAAAGTAAATAAACTTTAACGATAGCATTTAAATCCTAGAATTATATAAAAACTGGTACTCTAGCTTCACCCACGCGTGCATAATAATCTAGCAATTAGTTGTAGCTTGCAGTTGCATCGCGAATAATGAAGGCAGATCAGTTAAAACTTGATCATTATGAGCTTGCAATTATTCTGCTGTTATAATACCTCTTATAATAAGAAAGATAAATTGATCTCGATGTTTGCTTGTATATTTAGGAATATATCCAAATTTTGCCTATTTTCTCTAATTTAGATTACTTACTTGTACACTTAACGTGAATATTCTTATAGCCTAAGAATTGTAGGCAACATTTGTACGATTTTAAAATGCGTCTTAATAATCTTCAATATATAAAAATGAATCTCTATTTCCCTTGGTCATCGCATCACGCGTGAACGGATAGAACAATTTCGCTAATTATTTTTTTGTTAGGTTAATCATCATCACGAGAAGGTTTTTATAAAAGAAAAATAACATATTTTGACAATCTCACATCACCCGAGCATAGCCGGGCGGACATCTAGTATGTAGTATACTACAAATAGAAGAATGGAAAAATTTTAACCTCAGGCAGGACTCAAATCTGCGACTACCTACTGGTTCAACGATGGACCAGCAGTCCCAAGTCTAAGTAAGCTATCAACTACAAGTAGTAAGTACTTAACTAACAACTAAATAAAGATAGTAATTCTTATGCCTCTTGATTATAAAAATGTTAAGTATCTAGGTATTTAATCTAGCAGTTTTCTATACCGAGATGCCAATAGACGTAAGCAATGTGGAAACGTTGCTAGCGACCAAGCGTAACCGGGACGCATCTGTAGTTGTAAATCGTAGTAATAAAACTGTAGTCTACTAACTACAGTATCTTATGGTTATTTGTGCATACATCTGTTTTGTAGATGTACACAAAGTTGCAATAAATATTAGATTCAACAAAATTTTGTTTTACTTTAAAAATGCAAGTTGTAGATACATGTGGGGTAATTTTTTTACATATCGGTTTACTAGATTTTGCTAAAGACAGCATCTAAAAATCAATACGCTATTATGAGTATTATAAACTTGGTTGGTTGTTGGTTGGTTGGTTGATTGGTTGGTTATAAAAAACGACTCCCGCAATAAGGAATTTAATCCTTGTGTCGCGGGGGTTTACAAACATTCAAATCACATACACAAAGAACACCCAGACATGGAACAAGCAATTGTGTGATCCACAAATGCTAGTTCCATGCGGGGAGAACCCGCGGCACGTCGCGCACAGAGGTAATTGGCGCTTTTGAGTTTCTTTTAATTTAAACTTAGTGTATCTTTGGACCAAATTGATGCAATTTCACAGAATATTACCTACTAGTAAAGATCATATTTATTTTTATTGAATATAAATAAAATCAAGGATATTCAATTTAATGCCGTTTAATTTTAAATTCATTTATTGATAAAAATCTCAGCAAACGACAGAAGCCTAATTCGATAAAATAAAAGGCGCTAAATAGACAAAACTTTAGTCATTCTTTACTGTACTGTGAATCCTTTTCTCAAACCACGTCGGGAACGACTTCCAGTCTCATCGGATTTTGCTTCTCAGTATTTAATGAAGCGAATAAATAAATAAAATATTTCAAAATTAGACTGTCTACACTAATTGGTGAAGACGACTAAGAAGAACAGGAAAAATAAGACTTCGTCTGATGTTTCTTATGTGACATATTCTAGCCAAAATGTTATGTGAGCTAAGATCAAATACCATGATTAAACAGAAATGTAAAAAGGATCCAACTTCAATGAAGTTTATATGGGACTATGTCTGAGTTATACACTATCGATGACAAAAATAAAAAATCAAATCTATCTACAATAGGCATGTTTCCTATTTTTTTTTTTAATGTCCGCCTTGTCGATTAATGAATTTTATTGGACACGTATTTTTTCTTTATTTCTGCAAACAAAAAATGATCAAAATACAGAGAACGGAAATTACGCGTGACGTCACTCCTCGCTACGATTTTTAGCGAGGCGTGGCGTCATAAGCCCCCACTCCGAAACTTTAAAGCGCTGTATCTTTGTAATTTTTTATTTTTTTGATAAAAGAAAAAATACGTGTCTAATATTTTTTTATTATCTAACTGACGGACTAAATAGATTTTAACTTTTCATACCCAGGAATCATCCCTATTGCCGGAGATATCGCGTAACCAAACATACAAAAAAAAAACAATAAACGTCGAATTGAGAATGCCACCTTTTGAAGTCAGTTCAAAAGATAAATTATCAAGAAATTTTAGTAATTTTTTAAGCTTAATTTTTAAGACGTTTCACATCAATCAATATTAAATCTCAATCTTTTTTCCGTTGTGCAGAAACTCTATATCAATATTAATACGTAATTAAGTTTAACATGAAAAATACGACTTCAACACAGCTTCTGTATTTATTTCGTTGCTTTCTAATACACTTGGTATATCTGCGCTTTAGATACTTAATCAACTTGTTTGAGCTGTCAATGGTTCACTAATGAATAAGAGAGGAAATAATAAAATATACTAACTCATAAAAACAACGTTTAGACAACTTGACATGTACAAAAGTAACGAGCTCTTATAAAGTATATACATATTATAAAAATCAAAGTCCCTGCCCCGTCTGTCTGTTTGTCTAAATGCGATAAACTCGAAAATTACCGAATGGATTTTCATATGATTTTCACCAATGGATAGAGTGATTCAAGAGGAAGGTTCATGTGTATAATTTATGAATGTTTTGTCTACCAGCGCGAATCCGGGGCGAGTCTTCAGTATTTATATAAAACGAATCATGGTATTTTTTTCTTTTTAAGTATATTTATAAATAAGTTGTAGCATATTTAACTTTACCATGTCTAAATCAAATAAGATTGAATTGTATATTTTAATCTAGTTACGACTGAATTTGTAAAATATATATAGCTATTTATATATTTATATATTAAATAAGGTATTTGCAAAAAGATATTTGGTGTAAAAGATAACTCTGCCCAGACTGACATAACAGTATATATCTAATATTCACGTCTATAAGACATAACAATGGTGTAAATTATACATAGAATAATAAATCTCACAGTAATTTACACTCTACTTATAAATTCAACCTACATTTCAGCTTTATGCAAGACCTGTTCTATTAAACCTTATTTAAAAGAAAACCTTATGTACCTTCCTATTCTCTATACAAAATTAAATAACGTCAAAAATTAAACATTATGTCAAAAATTTAACGTCTGAAATACAATTTACGCGGGAGAACACACTCTCTAGCTTCCACTTTCATAATTCTCTTCATGGGCGATGAATTAAGCGTACGTTACTGTAATAAATATTTATCAGAGGCAATGACTACCTGTAAATTGACACTTAAGGTAAAAATTACAACATATTGAACCTTATTTGGAGGGAGGAAGGTACAAAGTTGTGTACTTGTTTATGATATTTAGGTACTTTGGTAAATCACGGAGTCTGGTAAATCACGGAGTCTTCGCAACTTTTACTTGACGAAAACTTTCGAGCACATGTGCTATATGGTAGACGATTGTGGTACAAAATGTGTTTAAAAAGAGTATGCTGTCATGACGTAGGTAATTTTATATAATTTATTTAATAAGACTATTAATTGTGTTAATTTCACTCTTTATATATGCGAAAACTTTTAAAAATATAGCTTTATATTTGACTTACACTAAAAGGTATAACTCTGTAATAAATAATAACAAAAATAATAAAAACTCACCATAATAAAGTCCAAAGCAATCACCATAAAATCCAAATTGAATATAACTTAAATAAGCAACAAAACTTGCAACAAAAAATTACAGAGCACTACACATCACAGATTAGCTAAATTAAATTGCGCGCGCAAGAACCATAGATGTTTTTTTTTTTCGGTGCAAGGTGTGTTCGCGAATGCGTGCGGCGGTGATGCCGGCCAGTGGTCAACTGCCTTCGAATGCGTTTCGACATGCGCATCCACGATTCGAATCTCAAAACGAGTGAAATTCTGTTTATTAAATTAGTTTATTATTTTTAATTCTTTAGTCGTCAAGGATGGAGACATGGTTATAAACTTTTTGGTTTCGTTTTCTTGACAGTTCATTTCGGTACAACTTGTGGCTAGTTATTTGATTGTTTTTTTTTTTTTACTACGTAATTCGAGTTCATTGTTTTAGTTACATGTTCTTAACTAACGTCATTAAAAGTTACCTTCAACTTTCACTTGATTATTTTGACAATATTCATAATTACTGACCGCAAAATAAATACTTTCTTTGATGTTAAGTGACGTAACTTAAGTTTTATAGAGAAATTTATGGTTATTGAAACAAACGGTCCTAATTGCGATTCTAAGTCGACAACTGGCTAATCGATATTATGTTGTAGTTATCGATATGGTATGAATATATCGCACGTGAAAGCTGGTTGGAGAGTTAAGTTTGTGTACTCCTGAGACCACGAGAGTGCTTGGGGCTCGGGGCTTTGCATTGAATGTGGAGAAACAACATAAATTATACGAGTTACTTAGTATGGTTGCGTCGCGGTGCTCGGGGAAACGGTGTGGGTTACTTATGGTGCCATCTGTTGCTGTAAGGGTGGCTTCAATGCGGTTAGACGAACCGTACTTTAATTTAGAAAACAGTTACATATGTCATACCATATTTCAATTACTTGAAAAACAACTTAAACGTTTTTCTTAACTGTATTAGCCAGCTAAATTCGGATTAACATGGTCTCAAGTCTTGTACTCTAAAATCTAAATAACAAAAATTATGCATGACAGTCGACTCACCAATTTAGTGTTAAGTAATAAATACCAATGATAACTCTTATGTTATACCAACAAATATAGGTACATAAAACCCAACTACCAGAAGCAAGTACAGTTGAGGATCTTAACACAAATTGTTATCTCTTTCAGAAAACCAATCTATGTCGAAATGAATAGTATTGGAGTAAGTGAGTATAAGGGGTTTAATATTAATAAACAACAGTATGAAACTCACTTCGAAGCCTGCAGGTTTCATACGAGACGTGGCCGGGACGGCGTCTGTCAGAGCCGGAGTGACGGTCAGAAAGCGAGCCGCTATCGCCGCAAATATCCGCCGGTACCCGCGCACCGTGTCAAGAACATGCCACAGACTAATATCGTAGACAATGCATAATAATAACTTTATCATTATATATCTCATATCTTAGAACAACTCACACACGGCCATCAGATCCCAAACTAGACAGAGTCTGTATTATGGCAATCAGACAACTGATAAACATACTTATAATATTTTTAAATACATTCTATAGATAAATTACACCCAGACACAGAACAAGTGATCATACTCATCACACAAAGATTTATCCTGGGCATTGTAAATTTTTAAGCTTGCTCAGTAAACGCTAAAATGTTTTGCTAAATTATTTCGGCTTCAACAAATCTCTTTGACCCACAGTGCCACAAGTACAGACCGAAACTTCTTACATACATACCTTACACTTACACTATCACAAAAACATACTTTACCGACTTAATTTACGACAAAAAAACCATTAGTCTCCTCTGCAAACCAACTTAATCTTTGCTTACATACGCTCGCAGTACTGTTATTAATTAAATATACCACCTATTTGCTCGCTGGGTAAACGCGCTGCGAGTTATTATAATGACAGATGACGCGGGTGTGTAACTTGATCTCTATAATAGTGATCAATTTTGTAGAAGGCGATTAAAGTAATGTATTTATCTAGGTATAATATTGATTATGATGGTGATTTCAGATTAGGTAGAGAAAGTACATAAAGCAGTAAATATTAAATTTGTTTAGAGGTTTACGCACTAGTGATTGGCTTTATGGTGCGTTACCTTACCGTAAATTCGCTAGTGCATGCGTGTTAGTCACCGATGGTAACAAACATAAAAAAAATATCCCTCCTGACCGAATTTCGGCCACGGCGGCTTCTCTCAACAGAGATTAGCCTTAGATTAGATTAGATCTGCGCGGAAGATATTTCAGTGCACGAGTGTATGCGCGAACACAGTTGCACTCTCTATTCCTTCACTCTCATAGTCCGATGGGACGGCAATCCGACACGACTGGAGAGAGATCAGGCGCAGGACCAACGGCTTTACGCGCTTTCCGAGGCAAGTAACAAACATACATACACGATAAACAAATAGACTCATAACCAAAAATAACTTAAAGAACGGGTCACTCAAATGTTTTCATGTGCCGGGATCGAACCCGCAACATGTCGCGAAACAAAAGTAGGCGTGGAGACCTTTCATTCGGCTACCTGTGCAGTCAAATTATTAGTTGAATTTAATGTCTCTGCTGTATAATTATGAGAGCTACCGTTATAAATTTCACCGCCAGAGACGGTAGTCGCAAATAATGTCCGAAAATTCCAAATTCCATAGTTTAAAAACTGGCACGCCAGTGGCGCCAACTGGTGAGCGCAATAATGGTCCCATTGGTTCTTGCGTCAAAAGAACACACTACATCCATGGCTTCTTGCGTCAAATCTGCACTTTTACTATCATTAAATAGTTTCTACAAACCAGAACAGTCTTACTATACCTACCTAACCTATATTAGTCAACTGAGATTACATAAAACACCTTAATTACAACCTTAGGTTAAGCAATCAAGTAAAAAGTTAACAGACATGTTGTATATTAACTATTAATTTACATAACCCTTCCGTGGTTGTAACCGGACAAAAACTGAGGCTAAATACGAGATTTACATCATAACATCATAATATTGCATTATACACGTAATGTAGGCAAACACTTTCCTTGGCTTCTATCAACTTTTGACGTTTAAAGCTGTCATTTACACGTCATAATTGTCAATTAAAACAGTAATGCAATGTTTTGAAGACATTATGACAAAATGGCACGTAAAAAGAGGCGAATGGCGCCCAGGCCCAGCAGTGGGATGAAAAGAGCTGACGATGATGATTGTGACGGAAAATAAATCGTCATTTGGCCTTCATAATTTTATCGATCGCAGCATTCATATATTCTAATCCCAATGCTCATGGCTCATCAAATCAAATCGAATTCGACTTTAGCCTTTTCCCAAGCCATGTTGGGGTCGGCTTCTAGTCTAACTGGGTTCTGCTGAATACAGTATTTTGCATGGAGCGACTACCTATCTGACCTGTCACTACCCATTTCACTGGATAACACAGAATCTCATAGAAAGACTGGTTGACAGAATCACTTTTGATGTTTGTTGGATTGGATTTGAGGGGTCGGATAGACCAACGTGCTTTCTGAGGCACGGAGGGTTATCGATATGTTTACAAATGGTCACCCATCCTCGGACCAATAGAGCGCCCGAGTTTGGAGCATATTTAATGCTCCAAACTCGGGCGCTCGGGACGCAATACACTATTAAGACAAACCAGTGTCGTAATGTAAAAAGTTTGTGTCGCAATAAGTGTCAAGGGTTGTGAAAATCATAAATAATAAAGTGAAGAAAACTATCGACACTAAAAAAATCCTAACCATTTCTGTCTACGCGGGAACATGTTTTGTAGGATTAAGGTTCAAAGAACGCTAGCTGAGCGAGAAATTTGACCACAAAGCATTATAACATTCTCATTCTACCACAATAAGTAATCTGTTACGTTAGATATCATCACGCTAACATTCTTCGTGGGTGCGCAGTAGTGTGGAGTCTTTGCGTATTGACTTCAGACACACCCACATATACAATTACATACTTATACATAAGGAGTTCATGTTGCTTTGTGGTGTACTCGTCCTTAATTAATTATTATGTTATTATCTTTAAAAGGCCTCTGTGGCAAAACCGAAAAGGTACCAAAAAGAGTTCATTATCATAAAACATTACTTTAACATCATTTACAGTTCTTGTTATTCTAAAGCTGGAAATGATTTTCAGAACTGATTGGAACTGATTCGACCTGGACCTAAAATAATGATATAATGAAAACTTACCATATATTATTAGGCCGGCAGATTATTCTGGGAATGAGAGCTACTGTTAGCAATTTCGCCGCCAGAAGCGCTGGTCGCACGTGATATCCAAAATGTAAAATTCCATAGTTTGTTAGTGGACTTTGACAGCTGATGCTCGAGTGGCGCTATCTGGTGAGCGCAAAAAAGGTAGCCCTCATTAAAAACAAAAATCAGATAATACAGTTGTATATGTACTAAGAGCTTCTTTTGTCACACATCACATAAAACATATTACACACAATACACAGCATACCCAAACAGAAAAATATAGCCTCAATTATTTATCAGTACCTAGGTACGCAGAAATTGAACTTGTAACCCACAGCGTAGACGACGAATACATGGGCCGTTGCGTATTGCCCGGATTTTAAATACCAACGTAATGTATCAGAATCTATCTATATTTTAACTGGTCACCTGGTCTTTCTTCATGTATAGGTATCGTCGCAGATTTCTTATAAAAACAAACTGCTACTAAACTAACTTTCAACTATTAAAGCCATTAAATGTATCGCGTTAGTTACGCCATCTATATCACGACCAATAAAACATTGGATACATTCAACCACAGAACACAAAACATGCATTAAACTTTCTCTTTTTAAATATAGAACGTGCATGAACGACCTTTTCTTCTAAAGCTGTATTTTAACAATAGATGGCGTAATAATTTCACACGTCGTACACGGGCAACTCTAGTGTCCAATACCCGAAAATTTTGTATCCAAGCGACTTTCTGAAATTGCAACCCGCAAGTGTGCAACGTCGTGACAATGCTTGAATCATCTCTACATGAAAAGAGGCCTGTGCCCAGCAGTGGGACATTTTTAAGCCGGTATTATTAACCTTATATAGGTAGTTTTTTTTTTTTTTGGATGAGATTTACGCAGTTAGCCTGAGCCGCAGGCTTTGACTGCTTCACTGGACTTTTGGCGAGAACCTTGAGGGCCTCCAGCCAGAGCAATAGAAAAACTAACTACGTCAGCAACGTTCACTAAGGCCACCCCCTGTGGGGTTCAGACCTCGACTTAGTGCGTTGCTAACAATCTTAATAAGGCAAAAACAGCAAGGGAGGGCTGGATCTAAGTTTTTATTGTTTAAGGACATATTTTTATTGCTAGTTTGGCCGGCTCGGGCCAGCTTGATCTAGGGACGGGGGGTAACAGTATAGGTAGGTAGAGGACCTATAGAAGGTTAATAATACCGGCTATTATACTATACCACGTCATTTAGGTACCGAATAAGGTAAATCATGAGGTATATAAATAAAAATCATCTTTATATATTACAGACTACATTTAATTGAATAACTATAATAAAGATACATCGTTGTCTGTTCGTTGAAAAATATACCATACAATATAAACATATAGATTAATTAGCGCGTATCTACAAGATATTGTACAATTTTCAATCTTTTGCATTGAGTTTTGATAAAATATTTTTATTAAACACATAATATTTACCGCCATAACCTGTTTTCGACAATTATATCGATGTTTCTGATTTCACACAAAAACCTTGTTATTTTTACTAAGACAGGTCACAAGTAATAAAAGCTATTAAATCCAGAAAATGTGAAGAAAGACGAGTCAAAGATATATTAAAAGGAAGACAGAAAAAAAATATTGCTGCATGTATTAAAGTAATAATTCAAATAGTAAAACATAGAAATCTCATAATAAAAATATTACACCAAAAAGGTTTTAGTTTAAAATCAGATAAACATTTAAACAGGCGATGTCACTGTCCAATGCAGACGACATTAACATCGAACGTTATTATTAAAAAAAAAAAACTAAACATGATAAATTCTTCAATGGCACCCATAGCCTATTTAATAATATGATGATGAAATATTTTTGAAAAAATTAGTAAAAATTCTATTTACATTAAATTTTTGTTAAAATTTCTTGATATTATTCGCTTGGATCAAATTTAAATTTTTAAATTGATGTAAATAAGTAGATAAAATTAAATAATGCCGTTGTTATCTAATAAAATAACAAATGCTTGTAACATATAAAAATCTGTGAAAACTACAGTTGTTTTAAACTAAATACTAATAAAAACCATCCTAATCGTAATATAAATCTCCATTTTTAGGACGTTTACTATGTGGTTGACAACTAGTGTTTTCTCCTACCTATTTTACACATACCAACTATTTTATTCCCATCTATATGACTAATATTTTTGTTTTGTACACACGTTACATCAAACATTCAAACTGTATATTAAGGTACATTCAGTTGTTTTTTATACATACATGGTTTCCATATACAAATATGTCTGCATCTTTTATGAATCCCACCTCATCATGTAATAAATACATGGTTAAATTAATGGGGTTGTGTTAAAAATCGCAAACTAAACCTTTAGGACAAAAGGGCCTACACACCGGTGGTCGAGTGGCGTACACACCGGTTTTCAAGGACGCCAGCTCTGAGGTCCCGGTTTCAATCCCCGGCCGTCTCGGGTCTGGGTGTTTGTGGTACCTTCGTTGTCTCTCGAATTCCATACACAAGTGCTTTAGCTACTTAATTTGGATTCAGAGCAATGTATGTGATGTTGTCCACATTTATTTATTTATTTTATTTTATTTGTTTAAAAGGTTTCTCATTATAAGCGTTTTCTTTGAAAGAATTAGTATATTTAAACCAACATTTTTAAAACTTGATCTATCGATTTTATATTAATACGAACTCCATTTAATCAACTATGTATACTGAAACCATGTTTGTAAAAAGTTAATACATAATTAAAAATCATCGTTTATTGTTAAAAAATTACCAAGACAGACAAAACAGGGTTTACTATGATGTTTTTAAACCATAATTCTTTCAGCAACAAAGACGAATGTCGATAGACAAATATTTATCACCATCTTTCTTTGACAACGAAACAACAATTATGGCTTTAACATTTTCACAAATACTAAATCCCATAAAATTACACAATGAGCTGCAGTAATACCGCATGATTTTATAAAACAATAACCAATTATTATTATGATAAAAATAACCATTTCCAATTTATAAATAATAAATGAATTACAAATTTATTATAATTTATTCTTTGAAAATAATGATAAAATACACGATTACTGACTCGTCATCTGTTACGGATAAAACTAAACTTAATCATTTTCTCTGATATTAAGGCACAATTAAATAGGTATATAAATGACTATATAGTGCTTATACTAGCTTATAAACAAAAATACGTTTTATAACAAGCTACGACACCTAAAAATATGCAAAAATTTATTATTGAAATCAAAATTTTAAAAATAACTAAAGAGATAGGTTTAACAGCTATCTCAATAATAAATATTGATGGAGGAGGATGGAGTAAAAAATAAAAAATCGTGCTGATCGTCACTTTTATCGTCACGATTTATCATAATTATATAATGCGTAAAATGTTTCAGCGATTGATGAAATATAAGTAATAATTAGATTCACTACTACACAAAGAAAAGCTAGTAATAAAATAAAGTTCATTCAAAGTATCGAACACCTTGAGTCTCTAATTTTTTTTAAATAAAGCTTCACGCTATTACGGTCGTCGTGAAGACTCCCTATTAGTCTTTCCAGGAATTCTGAGAGGGACAGCGCGAACGCAGTCCCTCACTACCAAAAATTACGCGTCCGAGTTATCCACATTAGGGATAATCGCAAGGGTCAACCCGCCCGCAGTGCAATGGGAAGGCCTCGCCCTGGGAGAACCGCCTTCATGATCACGGTTTCTCCTACGCCAGGTAAGTATGAATTCACTACGGAGCGCGCGAGTAGTCATGCGACCGCGGAAAATCTTAACACCGCCATTCAGAAAACGGGTGTCAAAGCACAACGCCATCTATCGAGCTAACGAGAACTAAAGTGTTCTATCTACTGAAGGGTGACACAAGATAACAATAAAGTACAGAGGGGTGGCACAACGGCAATGAAGTCTATAAACAATTTATGATTATAAAATATACGAGCAAGTTTTTTGACATGTCATGAAACATGATCATTGATCGCATGAATGTTTGTATTTTTATCCGCCATAATATTCTAAAATATTAATCAAATTGTAATAAACCTTTGGTAGACACTTCTGAGGACACCGGCGTGGAATTTCAAGTCAAAACAATGAGATAAATGAGTAAATTAGTCAATGTTTTATTACTTAACATTGTATAGTAACGCATGCCAGGTATAAAGGGCTAAATATGTATGTATATACATGTCAGCAGAAATATATAAACTATAAATGTATAAAATAAATAAATACATAAAATAGTCCAGAAAATAGGTAATAAATATATCTCTGATTGATACAATTTACGTGAGATTGTTCAAATCGACGAAACACGATTCCTATTGAGTTGTCCGCTGGTGTGTATTATGTACAATAGTCACGAATTCGTGACCATTTCAACAACATTAACCATAGATACTCGCTAAATGTCGATAAATGTTAAAAGAAGATTTCGATGATTCTTCTTTCTATGAAAAATAACTTTGCCACACAGTACTTTACAGATAATTTTATTTTTATATTAGAAATTTAATATTCGAAATATAAATATTTAATCTAGCCCGGAAATAGTTGCCTATCACAAATTAGTTGGGCAAAAGCCAGACAGAAATAGTCAATGGCGAAATATTAACAAAATTGTATTTTCTTTTTAATTTCGTAATTTAGGTTAAATAAAATTATGTATTATAAAACGTATTCTTGCTCATTAAACATATTAAAATTGTAATATACAAATTATATAAACAACATTACCTTAAAATCTTATTTCTTACAATGAAAACCGAAACATTTCGCGGTTCCATGCAATCATTTGTTTCAAACGATTAAAATAACATTCCGATATTAATCGATATTTAATTACTAGAAATAATTAAATTACAGTTTCTCAGGTACCCTGTTTAACGTAGGTACGGATTTCTAAAGTAATTTATCGATTATCGGATACAAGCCGAGAACGTTCGTGACAAATCGATTTAAATCGAACCTCGATTCGATTCCACGATCGCTTTTCTGTGAAGTTTATTTTTTTTGGGTTATTTAACGGCTCATACACGATGGTTTGAAGTCTCAGTTTGATATTAATTACTGCATTTGTAGTACAACGGTTACTCGTTGTAGGAAGCTTTGCAATGTGCATTTAGTGCCTTACTATCGAGTGTATATTGCAAGATGGCCACACTCCGATGTACATTACTCAGTACATACCAACGACTTACATGTAACCCTATACAAATGCAGAAATGGTGATCAAAATATGACTATCACAGTCCGTGTACAATAGGGACGAATCACACTTTGTGAATTCGTCTTATCAAAAAATGCGGACGAATTCACAGTAATTGTATAGCTTACTTTAGTACAAAGTGTGATCAACCCTGTGACGTCATTGTGTATTTGGTTGAGTGTTCGTTTAGCTTCGTAATCGAGGTAAGTTGTGTTGGCTCCGATGGTGCGCTGCTTTCCAGTTCAGCCGACAGATGGCGCCCTAACCGATGTGGCGTTGTGTTATCTGAAAAGTTAAATTAGTCTATTGTAGTAAACAGGAATGAAATTACAGTGAACTCTAGAGTAACTTCTATCGGTCTTATTAGGAAAAGCGGTCTATCTAAAAACAGGTTTAAACCTCTTGTTCCACAATATAAGCAGGATTCAACCAAATAACGCGATGTTATGCGCAGGCTAAGGGTCAACTGTTATGGCGCAACTATTTTCTCCTCAAAATCATTTTCAGTTGTTGACTCCTAATAAGTTTTTATGATATATGAAAATATTTATAGTACTATAAACCCTTTTACTATAAACGCTTTTTTCTCCATTACCCGTCAAAGTTCGAAGTCCCGGCTATCTTATACAGCCGGGAGTAAAATGCAGAACCGGTTTACATCATATCCTGATTATAAGTGAATAATGCTGCCCACGAACATCCATTTTTCAACACTGGGGATGCGTATACGGCTTTTTAAAAAGAGGTTTGGACTTCCGCATGTTCCAGTAACTCGGAACCAATCACAGCGTAGTTGCTACTTTACTTGAGTAGGCAGAGGGAGAGTATTCCTTCCACAGACGAGTTGACCCCATTTGTCTACAATCTGACGACCACAGCGTGGGACTAATCCAACCTTATAAGCCCCTATTGCCCCTGTCATTTTTCCCTTTTATTTTTCTTTTATTCCTCTCTATAGAAACACAAGTTACCTGGGAGCGTGTCTCTGTCGCATGACATGCGGCAACTCCCGGCGCTCGTCCTCCCCCAACTGCAGGCCAGCTACCAGCTGCATGATCTCTCGCTCCTTCTTCAGTTCCTCGCGACCTGACTCCACCTGCAATCGTAAAACACATCGTAAGTACTAGAATGTTTCTCCATTTAATTAAAAAGAGGTCGTAAGGGCAAAACGATCTTTTGCCCAACCACAAAGGCCAAGGGCGGCACGCGGGTTTCCCCCAAGTAAAAAAGGTAAATATTCCGAACCGTGGGATCATATAAAAGGTCTGATATCTGTGATGATGTAAAAAAAAAATATGAAAGCAAAAAAGAAAAAAAAGAGAATCGAAAGCAAGGGAAGAGAAGAAATCGCTCTTTTACCAATTAAGGGAAGGTAAGAAAAGAAATTGAAATAAAAGTAACAAATTATAGATATTTAGCTCGTAGCAAAATTGCAAAAACTACAACGTATCTGTAACTTATTCATACTGATATTATAAGGGCGAAAGTAACTCTGTCTGTCTTGATGTGTGTCTGTCTGTTACGCTTTCACGGCTAAACCACTGAACCGATTTTGATGCAACTTTTGTATGGGGCAAGCTTGGATCCCAAGAAAGTACATAGGCTACTCTTTTCGCGTTAACCAATACCTACGCGGGCAGAGCCGCAAGCAACACCTAGTAATATAATTAACAAGGGCCAAGGTCTTGACGTAACTTTAAAAGCCACAAGGCTGTGTAAATCAATATGGCGGCATTTAACATGTCTCCCGCAACTACCTACGATTCGATACTCAATAACGTTAGCGATGTAACGCGTTGCGCAACAGTTGTAATGTAACGCAATAGCTATCGTTTCCTTATGGGTGCACGTGGAAACACTCACGCACAAATTGAATAAAGCTATTACTATAAAATGAATTGCGAAAATTGCCCGTTGTACCCAATTTCGAAGCTGTTTTGATAGCATTTGGGAGCATTGTTATGGTGTTTCGGGATCAAGTGAGGCCTGATTTTAAGCACATGTAATGTTGTTTGGTTTTTATTTAGTAAACCCGTTGTAAACACATAGGTACAAGATACTCAGGTCTGTAGTCCATACTAATTTTAGTCGAAGACAATCCAGACTACAAAATAATTTTAAACACCAGATAATCTAATTCACGAATAAAAATTATCTGGCTTTAGTACTTAAAATCAGCCCAAAACAAAATAACGTTCCTGACCAGTTAACAAAACTAAACAGAAGTCGCGCCATTAAAAAACAAAAGAAAGTGAGTTGGTGACAATACAACTGCACTTACGTGTACGTAGCAACCAAACTAAAAAGACCCGAGTGAAGTGAGCTACGAATTCCACTGACTGTTTAATTTGAAGTCATTTTGCTTACTTGCGACAAACTTCACACGGTTCAATGTATACTGGCAGTACGTGTTAGAAGAAAAACAAAGTTATCGGAATGTTAGTAAATTAAAGACAGACGTGTAGTTGACGCCTCCGTCGTGTGACAATGTAAATCATTATGATTGCTAGACATGTGTGATTAACGCGAATAATGCACGTATTTACTTTTTTTTAATTATCACGGAAGCTAGAAATGACTTGTTAATGTTTTGTCGGCGGTAAATGTGTAGACAACATCATATACATTGCTCTGAACCCAAAGTAAGTAGCTAAAGCAGTTGTGTTAGAATCAGAGACAATGAAGGTACCACTAACACCAAAACTCGAGACAAAGTAGAAAAGTGGTTTCAGTCCGGAGATCAAACCCGGAACCTTAGGGCTAGCGATACTTTGAAAAGTGGTGTGAACGCCACTCGACCACGGAGATCCTCAACGTTTTATATTATTATAATAATCCGATTATCTTTATAAATTACAATTACTATTTTATTAGATCCTTAAATATTACAACGCAAGTATTTCATGTTTTTTTTAAATGTAGTCTACACACTCAAACCAAAAACTGATATTATTAAAGCTATATGATAAATTGATATATAGCTACTAAAAGTGAATAGTCGGTATATAGCTGCTAAAAGTGAAAAACCTTACAAAAGTATTTCATGTTTTTTTTTTTCTTAAAATTTACTACTTTACAAATTAATAAAAAGTAAAAGAAAGTCAATTAAATGCGAACCATTTGTTATTACGTAAACCTTACGTAATTATTTAGCAATACAACGTTTTGGACTTTTTATAAATTATTATTTTAAATAAGTTGGTAAAATGAATAATATATAATCTTGGTGATGTAAATGCCTTTCTTTCCACGGGTGCAATGAATTCAAGCCCGGTCCCAGGTAGGGAAAGAAACAGTATCCCAGTGTATTTAGCCCGTAAAGTCAAAACAAAACACTATCTTCCCTAAAGGTGCTAAAAGACTTGAATATTTACTTGTAACAGAACATCGCGCATTCGCCGTTTGTAAATTCATCACAACGAACAGAGCCAAGCAAAAACCCAAACATCGTTTCGAACATTTTCACGTCAGAAAATATATTCCTCACGAAGATGCTTAGCAAATTTACTGTCGTTTCGCTAGAATGCTAGAACCTAGTATATAATACCTAGATGTGAATGCTCAAGTTTATCGTCGGAGGTAGTACAAGACCCAGGTCTTCCCAATCAGATCCCTTCCTATTAGATTTATTGTACCTATCCCTTGATAAGCCTATATTTATAATTTTTTGGACATAACGTCGTATTAAAGTGACCAAAATTGATTGGTTCAATGAACGGATTTATGTACACAAGGTTAGCAAGTACGCAAGTACCAATGTGGCTTTTTGAAAGTTATATGTACTTTCTTAATTATTCTAAGACATCATTGACTATCGGTGAAGGAAAACTTCGTGAGGAAACCTAGATTTCAAAAATTGGAATCTGAAATCGCCAACCCGCAATGAGCAAGCGTAGTGATCACTGCTTGTTCCTTCTCTATATAAGAAGAGGCCTGTGCCCAACAGTGGGACATTTATAGGTATCATATTATTATATTTGGACATAACGACTATTAAAGATCAACGTATGACAACCGACAAAATCAGTGTAGTAGAAAATCTATGGTAGTATTGGTTCAGTCTAAATGTAAGTTGTGCTAACACTATACGTGTACCATAACATTGTTATGGTGGCAGACCGTTAAGTCAGCCATATTGGTTGTAACGAGTAACCTAGAAACAGCTCAGGCCTAAGTTTGATAACCGCTTGCGATATGTAGGCGTCGAGTAGGTATAGTAAGAGTATTAGCACACCAGTGTAGTTCCATTACTTGAGTTATTATATGGTGTGGTTGCAGGTTCGAACCTAAGTTATAATAATACTGGCTGCCCGCCCCGGCTTTGTTTATTTTTATTTTCTTGTACATAAAATTTTTCCTTACAATAAGGCACATGTTAAAAAAAGAATTATCCGATTTGGTGTAGTCGTTCGGAGACAGGGAAATCGGGATTCATTTTTTATTTATAAGATAGAATGTTTATTTTATTTTAAGACACTGCTGTATATCGGAAAAAGAATACACTAAAAAAAACGGAGTAAGAGACCATTCCTTCTCTGTCATTTCACACCTCAGGACGTTTTGTTTCAGGGGAAGCTACTAAGTAGTATTTTTTTAAAGTCAACATATCAGACAGCACCCCGATTCGCCCACCCTTCGTCGTTTCTTCTCCACAGCCAGAGCACACCAAGTGCTCTGGCTGTGGAGAAGAAACGACGCAACAACTCCCCAGCAGCACGCTGTCATTCCGTTTACTCAATAATAATGATAAATTAATATCATTTAGGGACCGCGAAAAATAAACAAGTGTTTGAGGACGATAGGTACTACTATGAAATTAAAAATATTATCTACAGACAGAGCCCAAGGTCAGATCTTTTCCAGTACAGTTTCTACAAACCTGATACATTCACTGAATACCTGCATAAATCATTTGATTTACTTTTGTTTTCAATCTGTATTGTTGAACACAAAACACAAGCATCATTTTGTAGCCCCAGAAAAAAAATCGATAACATTTAAATCCAACTTCTAAACTAAATAAAATAAAAAGCCACTAACAAAAGAATCCACTGTCCTCAATATCTAAATACAAAGTGCAACTCTAAATATGCATCAAAGTACATCGGATGACCGTACATTCAAATAAGCGCGCAAACGATTAGCAAACAGCGCATGCGCGGTGCAAATAGACAGAGTTTGCATAGCTGGCCGTGGAAAGTGAGACGCACTGCGCAGGTTGCGATACTCGAACTCATTTACGACTGTTAGTAATCAATGATTTTACAGAAGGTGTAAGTAAGCTTAAACCTTTGGAAAAGGTATTTAGAATTCGCGATCTTATTATACGGTGTAATGAAACGTGAATCTTTTGAACGGGCAGAGAAGACGTTGGCAATTTATAAGATAATTTATAACAAGTGACATAAGATTAGAACTTCTTTGATAAGCTATTACTTAAAGTATCGGCGATCAATGTCTCTACCATCCCCATTGAATAATATTACTCTGAGGTACCAAATATTCTTATGTCAGTTATATAAAAAAAAATATCTGACCATCAGAAAACATGGCCAATTCGATACCTAAGAGGTTAATCAAAGAACTCATTATCTTAATGGGCTGATTTTTCCAACGCCAGAGCATTTTTATTCGTGGATAAAATTGTCATCTGACAGATTTTGTATAGAAGAACTGTCAAAAATTCCCAATTGTTCCTCGAATAACAATATCTGGCGTTGGAAAAATTTGCCGATAAGAAAATAAGATGATGAAGCAATAAACTACAGTTTTGTACAATCTTAAAACCTGCATTTTTAGAAAAAAATGTGCAATATTCGTATAACAGGAAGTGAATCAGCTAAAACATTGAAAGAAATATGATCGAGCGTGACTTAGAGAGGTAAGCTTCCGCATCTGACGTGATAAAACTATGAATGTTATTAATATCAGCCTAGAACTGTCTAGCTATTGAGAAGGCTGAATATGCTGAGAATTAAACTATTGTTTGTTACATTCATCTTTGGTTTTGGAAGCAGAGGTAGGTATAAAATGTCGATAGACTCTAATCCTCGTCCCTATTTATCTCTCTCTTAGTTTTCTTGCCTTACGAAACAGCAAACCTGTGCCCTCTCTCGCCAATTTAATTTTAATTTTAATACTAATGCATGTAAAATTAATATTGGTTTAGCAGGTAGGAGATCCAGTTTTCTTAAAAAAAAATGCTGTTTATGGAAGGAACTGACTGGAATCTAAACATTGAGAGTATTTTTTAAACGGTGTGTATTTGTGTGCCTGCTAAATGAATAACAATTTTGCATTGGCATTGTATTAGAATTAAAATTAAATTGTTAAGTAAGAGCGTACTTGATAAAAATTGGTGCATAGAATGCAAAACACATGCCGTAGTAACATTTTGTAGCAGGCGTTACGTTATTCTGTTGAGTGTTTGCAAGATTTAAGCAAACAATATTAACAAACATTTATCTCAAGAAATGAGAAAACAACTTTTGTTCATCTCAACAAGAAACAAAACACTTCTTTCCACACTTTCGAATAGTTTCGCCAAAGCACCAATTTTTTTCAAATCTAACACGAAAAGTGTGTTTCAAGTTTGAGTACTATGATTGTTAATGGGTCTAAATGCACAGGAAGACCGAAAAAGAGATGGATGGATTGTTTGAAAGATGATATGAGAAAGAAAGGAGTGAATGCTGAGATGACGAGTAATAAAGATGAATGGAAGCAAAATACGCATTGCGCCGACTCCAAATAATTTGGAACAGGGCATGGAGAATAGAAAGATTGTGTATTAAGATTGTGAATGTCACTCAATATTATATAGTAGACGATATGATCCAGTGCCCAGCGTGGGAATCACGCATTTCCTTCGCAAATTGACTTGAAATTGCGTGCAGTTATGGCGTAATATACTGTTTTGATATTTTTTCTTCTGCAGTCACTGGCTGGCACTGGCTGGCTAGAGATGGCATTCGAAGAAAATTAAAGGATCATGTAACTAGTCTATGGGCATAAGTTAAATTATATTAACTGTATATATTATATTATTGTTATTGCATGCTATTATGTGTGAATATAAAATATGCTGTACCTACCTAAGTCTCTGATAATCTCCCCTTTTTAATAAAAAAACAATTTATAAAAGAGTCTTCTTGCCAACAGACGATTTTTAAGATACTAGCCTAGCAAGTAACTGCAGCATAAGTCAGATATTTGCGAAAATAATCAGCAATTTATCCCAAAAAACCAAACGTGTCCGTTCATTAGGTTACCATCCTGCTTGTCGCAGACAGATTTATTTAATTTTAAAACCTGTCTAAAACATCTGAGGTTTAAAATAAACCCAGAGGGATAAGAAATAATTACAAAAGAGGTTTTGTGTGAGCTCCCGAAGTAATGGGTGTTATTATGGCAGACCTTCAGATGCCGGAGTCACGGACAATGCCACAATGGTAATATCAAGACCTGAAGCTAACAATTATCAAGATTGTTGACTATATTGCGAGTTACAAGCGTTTTTAAGAATGCGCTGATGTTTAGGCATGTATTTTGCTGCATCAGTTGCATTCTTTTGTATATCTTTTAGAAATAATTTTCAGATTTGACAAAACCTAAATTCAAATTACATTTTTTTTTATGGTTTAGTATTTTTAGGTAAGGACTCGGAAGAGACATTTGCATAAACAAAATATTTATGTTGGAGAGAATACGATAATTGCAAATGGTTGTCTAAATATTTAGAGCAGTCAAATTATTTAATGTCAAGCCTCGCCCTACTAAGGTAGTCAACGGCAAACGCCTATGCATTTTTGTCCAACGTACCTAATTATGTATTTTTTAATATTTTACTAGATTTTCCGATGAAAGTGTAACTGACAGACAGACTTACTTTTGCATTAATAATATTAATAATGATTTGTATAGTATCTATTATACGACGTCGTCTTTGGTGTTTTAAAGCTCATTTTATGGCAATTATTTTATAGCATATATAAATAACTTGTTAAGAATAATAGTTTCTATACAAATCCATATTAATATTATACGTTGGGAGAGACCAGAGACCTATGTCTAACAGTGGACCAAAGTAGGCGGAGTTAATAAAATACAAATTCAATTCATCTTGACTTGTAACAAAACCTAAAATGATATTTCTAATTCTTTATTATAATTTATTTAAATCGCAATATCAAAGATACTGTTATAATATCTAAGCTGTCAAATTCGCGGGTGATTTGTGTCACATTATTATGCATTGATTCTAATTCACCGCTACGGCCTAAAGACAATTCGACAGTGACTTTTGTAGGTCGCGCTAGTCCATTCACGTCGCGACGGAACGCCCGTTCAAGGTTATAGCTTTCACACAATCAGCTGGCTTGTTGGTCTCATTAAATGCATCAATCATTCAGTGACCGAACTATCTGACGAGATTGTTGAATGGATGAATAAGTATAAAAAAAACTCCGTAATTTGAGTTTTTTTGTATTTAATTAATCTTGAAATCTAAAATAAAGTCAGAACATTAGATAAGTATTTTATTAACATAAATTACATAAAGATATTTTGATTTATATGTATTTAAAGGTGTCATTTAAAATCTAAATGAATAAATGACAATATAATTATGTAATTTGAAACAACACATGCTTTCTTCAGTTTTATTGTATTAAATAGTATTTACAAACACTTTGAATACTAGACGCTACATACATGTGAATATGATTATATTAAACCTGTTTAGTGTTTTCTAAGGCTGCTAACAATGGCCTCGTTTATTTTTTACACGGAACAAACTATGACCTAGACATTTGGTCTAAGTCTAGCCGCTAGTGAATCATCTTATACGTAACAAGAGAAATTTCAACGATGAAACTAAATGATGCAACATATTGATTTATGTTTGCGCTTGTACAGTTGCGTGCAAAAACATGATACTTAATTAGCGTCATTCAAATGAGATATTGTAGTTTTTGTATAAGTTTTTTGTAAAATACTTAAGCTGTCAATTTGACACCTGGTCTGACAGCTATTGTCTTTTTAAGTACATTAACTATGTATTTTCTTAAGACACTGTTTGTTTTTACATTTAAATTGGTACTTACCAAAATTGTTAATTTCTTAGGGGTTTAAGTCTAATTAGGTCTTCTTTATCTCCGCAATGTAATTGTCTTTTATTCATCTCTACTACTCGTCATCTCAGCATTCAGTTTTTTCTTTCTCATATCATCTTGCACTATCCATTTATCTCTTTTCGGTCTTCCAAGGCCTGTATATCCAATCCAACTACTTTCATATTAATAACTCTTTTTGCAATGTGACTTCCGTCCCTCCTCATTTCATGCCAAAACCACTATATAGATTTATCTAAGCGCCACTTTAGTTTAACTGAGTAAAGATATGGTTTTGAATTTTCACAATACGGGTCCTAAAATCGTGAGTTGTTTTACATTTATTTATTCAATTTATTTGCACATAACTGTACTTAACATCCGTTATTTCTATTGCTATGCCAAGAAAGAAAGTGTCAAGACAGATTAAACATAACTTTTACATATTTAGTATTTACCAATCAGACTGCTATGTGGACATTATTACGTGTATCAAGTAACACTTTACGGAGAGAGTGAACGTATATACTGTTTCATTGATTATGTGTAAATTGCAGTTTTAATACGAAGAATAAGGAAGAAAATAAAGTATTTCCTTTGCTTGTAAAAAAAAATGTGTTATAACACCTATCATTATTATACGATGTTGCAAAGCTAATAAAATAATAATCTTTATTGCAACGTTTTAAAAAAAATATCTGTCAAAATGACCAGAAAATATTAAAAAAGTTTTAATTTTTAATATTTTCTGGTCATTTAATAAATAAATAAATAAAATAAAATAAATAAAAGGTTTATTTCAGAAACATGTACAACTTTTACAGTAAATCTTACATAGGGACCTCCTTTTAAGTAAAAGTTATACCTGTGCTAGGAGGCCCCGCTCTTCAATAACAAATTATAAAATAGTAAAAGTGGTGTACAAAGTGAAAAAAAAAAAAAAAAGTTTATAAAAGTTACAGATAAAATAAAATTATAAGAAATAAAAATTAAAAATTCAACAACAAAATTAAAATATATCCTAACATTGTTTATGTGCGTGTGTGAGAGAGAGTGTGTGTGTGTGTAGTGTGTGTGTGTGTGTTTGTGTGTGTATGTATGTGTGTGTGTGTGTGCAGGGTGTGTGTGTGTATGTATGTGTGTGTGTGTGTGCAGGGTGTGTGTGTATGCGTGTGTCTGTGCAACTCATATGTGTGTGTGTGTGCAGGGTGTGTGTGTATGCGTGTGTCTGTGCAACTCAATTTGTCGATGCTTGTAGCAATAATTCGATCTCTTCATAGGACTGCGGTTTTAGCCAATGCACTATTGCCTTTCTGCAGTCCTTAGTAGTCATGGAATAGATGTTAATTATTTTATTAATTTTATTATATAGGGCAGCGGCATTTGCATGATATTGTCTTTTGGCATAAGTGGTTTTTACAAATTGCACCGGTGCCACATCGTGCTTTCTTCTCTTATTCTGAAGATGTGGGTCATAAGGGAGGACTCTATGTAATTTAAGGACAGCATGGAGTATGTACAATTTTCTAACGGTAAGAATACCGCTTAGGGAGTATAACTCATTTGTTGGGAATCTGTAAGGCTTACAGTACATGACCTTAATAAGAGATCTCTGTGCTCTCTCTAGCTCAAGAAATTTCATTTTAGTTGCACCGCCCCATACTGGTATGCAGTAGGATAAAATTGATTGAGCCAAGGAGATATATATTTCTGTTAACATTTTGTTAGTTGTTACATGTCTTAGGTTCTTAAATATCCAGATTAGTTTCCTCATACGGGCCATGACCATATCTGTATGAGTATGCCAAGATAATCGCTGATCTACAATTATACCTAGGTATTTTATGTGAGTAACTTTTTCAATTTTTTTACAGGAGCAGTTTTTATTAGGAATATTAAGACAAGTATGGATTTTAAGACTTAGATTAGGTCCTGGTTGAGCATTGTTATAATTTGTAAAAGTAATATATTTTGTTTTATTTATATTTAATGTAAGAAGATGTGAGTTCAACCAGTTTGCAATTTTGAGTAGGCCTTTTTCAGCAGATTGATATACAGATTCCCATGTATCACCAGTAAAGGCAACCGCTGTATCATCGGCATATGAAAAAACGCGACCATTTTCAGGCATCATTTTGCAGAGATGGTTTATATATATTAAAAATAGAGTCGGGCCTAATACGCTGCCTTGCGGAACACCGTAGGTCACATATGCCTCCCTACTAACATAGTCTCCTACCTTAACTTTCTGCCTACGATCCCGCAGATAATCAGTTAGTAATGCTAACGGGTCTCCTCTAACGCCTATACCCTCAAGACTACGTACAAGAATGGGGACAGAGACGGTATCGAAGGCTTTTTTTAAATCAAGAAAAACGGTTAGACATCTTTTTCCCGAATCCACTAGTTTAACAATGTCAGTGGTTAACGCTAACACTGCGTCTTCCGTTGATATTTTTTGCCTAAAACCGTATTGAGCTTCTGAAATGATGTTATACTTATTAGTGTAACTGGTTAGTCTGATGTTAATTAGCCTTTCAATGATTTTAGATATTGCAGGCAATACAGATATAGGTCTGTAGTTATTAATGTCATCTCTGTCTCCACCCTTGTACACCGGGGTAATTATGGCTTGCTTCAGAGCTGGTGGAAATTTTCCTTGGGTAAAGCATAAGTTAGCCAGATGCGAAATTATAGGTACGACCAATTCATGGGCAGTTTTCAAAAATTTTGTAGGTATATTGTCCCAACCTGGAGCGCTTTCAGATTTGAGGCTCATCAGAACGTTATAGACTTCTTCAGGATTTGTCTCTAAAAGAACAAAGGAGGAGGCCTGAGGGCTTGTTATATGATCAGAATCATCTTGAAGTTGGAATCGATTTGCGGAGGTAATGTCTTCAGCCAGGGTTTTACCAATATTAGAAAAATATTCATTAATGTGGTTCACTGAATCAAGAGGGGTGGGCTTCATCTCTAACAGTTCTAAGTTAAAAATTTTCTTTGGTTTGCGATGAGTTATATTATTAATTGTGTTCCATATCTGTTTCGTATTTTTATTTGCCTTTTTTAGTTGTTCCCTATCATATTTTCTTCTTAACTTTTTGATTAGACTATTGCAATAGTTACGATACCTTCTGTATGTGATTTGTAATATGTTGTTATGTGGATCAGATCGTAGCTGCCTTTGCATTTTATTTCTGTTTTGGATACACCGTAAAATTCCTATAGTTATCCATGGTTTAATGACGCGGTTCCTTCTTGGAACAAAAGATGTAGTAGTGAATTGCTGAAGGCAATTTTGAAGTTGGTCTATTAGTTGTGCTGATAACGTAACTGGATCATTAATTGAATTAAGTTCAAAAATATTACTTTGTTTTAAGGTAGTTATAGTTTTGTCAAAGTCCACAACTCTCTTTGTTTTTGAGCATTTATAAGAATTAACTAGATTAGATAATTTAAGGAAAATCATGCAGTGATCAGTGATTGTGGTATTCAAAACAGCAATAGAAGCAGATTTTTTAATTTTGTTTAGTTTCAGAATAAAATGGTCTAAGCAGTTTTCGCCCCTAGTTGGTAAGGAGTGTCCCGGTAACAGGCCATGCATTGCAAGCATATTTAGGTAGTTTAGCCTATTATTGCGCTCATTCGTGTGTTCAGTAGGTTTAAAGATTATATTTATATTTATATCTCCTGTTATAAGTATATTTTTATGTGGTCTGAGCGACTCTAGGTGATTGTTAAGGGAGTCTATAAAATTGTCTGCGTTATTATTTGAGGGGGATCGATAAATAGCAAGAACGACAAGATTAGGCATTATTATTTGTAAGCACGATGCATGAGTTAATATTATTTCTTTGACATTGACCTTGTGTTCACACTTGATATATACTGCCACGCCATCGCACTGGTTTATATGGTTACTTGTGGTAAAAGAACAATAGTTTGAAATTTCAGGGGTAGGTTTGTTTGCGTCTAACCTACATTCATTTAAGATTATAATGTCTACACTAAACCTAAAATTTAATTTAATATATAAAAATTTAATATATAAATACAACTCATAAAATAAAATACAAACATTCTAAAATCAAACACTTTCGATGAAATTCGAAAAATAATGGGTATCGTTCGTTAACCATAAGTACTGAGTCAAATCAAATTTACACGTTTTGTTTCCTTATTTCATTCTCGACGCGACATTGGCAGCCTCCAAGACTTGTGTGCCACGAGAAAGTAAAATGCAAAGAAAAAAAAAGCTCGCCCGTCGAGTTTCTACCGCCAAAACCGAGGTCATTGACCGATTGACATTCGATAGTCCCGCCCAAATATCGATAATAAATGTCATTTACGGTGAAATTATTTTATATGGGTACCTTTTTTTTTAATTATATAAGAGATATTCAAATAGGCATATAGTTTTATGTTCTTAATAGCCAGTCTTAAGAATATTTGAATATGAAATTAAGATATTAAAATCGGTATAATTAAATTGATTAGCTGGATTTAAAACATAAATATTGCTAATTAACCGATGTCGTTTTCAGCCTTGTTAATCGAAAGTTAAGGTTAAAAGTCGACAGGTCGCTGACGACAAGCCCTAGGGCCAGCTACCAGCAGACATCCGATTTCCATAAGCCACCAGTGACCCGATTCTCTCGATAGTTCGTCACGACTGACTTAGTAATACATTAAGGCTATTTTTCCCTATTCAATAAAAGCCCAAATGCTTATTTTTTAATTTTTTAAGAATTTAGAATATGTAAACAAAAACAATATCATAAATAATAATTATATCTTAAGACATCTCTTCACACACGGCCATCTGATCCTAAACTCGGCAGAGCCTGTATTATGGCAACCAGACTACTGATAAACACACTTATATATTTCTAAATACATACATACCTAATTACTCTTCGCACAAAAATTTGTCCTGGGTGGGAATCGAAATCACGCCCTTCGGTTTAGCAGTCAGGGTCTTTAACCACAAGATCAACAGACCAGTAAAACTATAATACTTCCCAGCCTATGACATTTATACTTGTTTTCAACTATTCCTAAGTATTACAGATATAAAGATTTGTGTTAGCATTCCATTTTCAAAAATTAAAAAAAAAACCGGCAGTTGTAGTTTTTTTTATTAATGTTGCAAAGGCCCACCTGTGAGGAACGTACAGCTAATAATTTATGTGTAGTCTGTGCCACATATTACCGGTTTTTAGAATAGAAAAGACGGATCGATTCGATAAATTTACATATTATCTTATTTAATAAAATTAGTTTGTTTTTTAATATGTAATATGAAACAGAAATTAATGATTCTTTGATTGCGTTTATTGGTGAAATAAAAAAACGTGGAAATGATTTAATAACTGGTATATATATACTTACAAATTAGTGCTTTAGTGTTGTAGTTGAAACTGTAAATTTGAAAATGATTATGTGATAAGCACATTACATTAATTATTATTTGATGCTTGAATGATATGAAAATGAATGATGAAAAAAATGATGAACTTTTAATACAAAAATAACATTACGAATTCTTGAATGATTAAAGTCAAATGAAACAAATAAGTAACTATGATAGAAAGTAAACAAGATTGCGTCAACACCGCTAGTTATTCTGAAATAAGACATAATTTACAAACCACCATAATATTGTGAAGTTGAAACGTAATCATTTGGTTTCGTAACTATCAGTAAGTAACCATGGTGACACTAAAAAAACTAAATGCAGAAGATCAACACAACACACTGTTCAATATTAGTAATATTTACACTATTTTAGGGTTAACCCCTGTATCTTGTGCCCGTCACTCACATTCTCACGAATATGGAAACCCGCAAGTGTAGGACGACATTTGCAAATGATTTGATAACATGTCGGTTTTTTGGCATCAAAGCGCGCGAACTTTCTTCGAATGTTTGCGCACATGTGAGTGACCGGGGTTAGGTTAACAGGCATAGGTCTTAAACCATGTCTGCAGCGCTAGTTTTTTCACAAAACATGGTTAGTAAACATAAATTAGGGGTGTGGCCTAAATACAAAAAAAAACAGTCGAACATAGGCCACACCCCTAATGTATGTTTTGTGAAAAAACTAACATAGCAGACGCGGATTTACAAGAACCAAAGAACACAGAAAATCCCATGGCAAATTGTGACATCTTTACGATAGTTAGTGTTACAAATTTATTTTAAGTCAGTTTGGTTTTGATCAGCAATTGGATATAACCTATAAAGAAGAAAGAAGGCTAGGTAGAGTTAATAGCAGTAAAACCGACCACAAAACGACTTCAACAAAAAATTGACGAACAATTAGAAAACAAAAACAAATAAACCTTTTCCCATAATCTTTTTCTCTGACGCTGCGTCGACAACACAGTTAACCAACCATAAATTTGTACCATTGATATTTTATATTACTTTTTACATTTTTAAACAGAAATTATGAGTTGTAAATCATGAGTAATTTAATGGCCAGTATCAAATGATTAATTTTTTTTTCGCTAGTTTATATTATATTATTACATCATATTATTATCATATTTTTTGACGACCTCCATGTTTGAGTGGCGTTTAAAAGGTGTTGCTAGCTCCGAGGCCCCAGGTTCGAACCCGAATGGATCAATGTAGAAAAGGACTTCTACCTACAATGTCTCGGGTTTGGGTGTTTGTGGTGCCTTCGTTATCCCTGATTCTATAACACATGTGCTCTAGCTACTTACTTTGTGAGTTCAAAACAATTTATATGGTATTGTCCATATTTATGTATTTATTTTATTTTGTATCTAAACGTACACGTAAAATACGGTTCAGCTGTTTATTTATGTAAAATAAACAGCTGAACCGTATTTTTAAATATGAATGATATCATGTTTATTAAATATTCCTTTTTTTCTTTTTTAAATGTAAACCAGAAAAAATAATAATACAAAAAGTTTGTCTTAAACAAAAAATCTTTTTAGTTTATTTTAGGACAGTTTAAATAAAATCAAACAAACCGATTTGTTTACTCATCCTCTCACGATACTACATATCACTAACGAAGCCCTAAAGTGGTTACATCTCACAAAAGGTTTATTATCTATGGTCGAAGGCCTAACGGAAGAATTCGGAAGTCTTATGACGTGTCTATGGCAACCGGTCGCCGTGCTTCGCATTTTGTAAAACCGGAACAAGCAAGAGGCCTGAGAACTGGTAGTGAATAGAACCTTTTTAACGGTTGCTCGAGCTGTAGGCGGCATTTCATGGATGAATTGTTACCTTGTTATAGTTTTTAGAAGAGAGGTTACTATATTATTCGTCCGATTTATGTGCTAATTCAACAAATAACTAAGCAATAGATAACTTTATGTTCACTTTTTTCTTAGCATATCTGTTATTATGTTTTTTATATAAAACGGTTCCTGCACTAATCAATTTAATTCTTATGTCGCAGAGGGTTTCACAAAAAAATAACAAACACCCAGACTTAGATCAAGCATCACATAAATGCTTGTCCCATGCGAGGACCGAACCTAGAACCATTTAGATTTGTAACTTTAACGTTTCTTATGCGCCTTTATGAAATATAAAAGCTTTTTGATTTTGATTTTGAACCTACAACACATCATCCACAGTGAAAATTTGAATACATCCTTTTACATTCGTAATTTCAATTTATACAACATACTACGACTTTGAAAAAGAGAGGAAAACGAAACTTTTAATACCTATCCTATCGTTTTATTGCAAGACGATAAATGACTATGTTTTATTACTAGCAATATAAACATATTCCTAGTACACATTCCGTACTCACAGGCATTACTCATATTCCACGGAGCTCGCATTGCCCGATAGCGACGTTCCCACGAACGTCGATAGCTATCACATAACTTAAGACAATTAATAACTAACAATAAATACATAAATCAAACACATTGTTTTAGAAAGTAAAAACTGTTACGTGTTTCAAATGCTACTGGGCATTCTTTTTATTGATTCTGTGGTATGTTTTGTAGGAATGCAATGTTTGATATCTTAGGTCATGGAAACGCTTGCCGGACCGACGTGCATGCTTTATCTTATCCGGGACTCTGGCAAAGACAAGGACGGGACCGGGGTGTTTTTACTCGGTTTAAGTCCGACATATCCCCACGTCGCTCGTGCCCTCGGCTTGGGTTGAAGTCATAAGAATTTTCAGCCCGTAAAAAAAATTGTAAGCATAAACAAACACATTATAGATGTAGCTGACCGGTCAGCCGTTATTTTGTGAATTTACGACATTTTTCGCGGAGTTTTTTTGCGAATTTTCGTTCATACAAACCTTGTCCTGACAATTACAAACACAACAAAAATAACAACCAAATCGGTCGAGCCGTTCTTATGTGATACTTCGTCCTATATGTGGTAATTGGTTTTTAAAGTATATTCTGAGATAAGATTTCACATTTTATAATAATTAAAAATGATATACTGATAGATCATTCGTTTACGAAATAACCTTAATTAAGGTATCTTTAGTTGACGCAATTAAAATGTAATCAAATTGATGTTTAACCGTGACATTAATCGCAATAGTAGTTAAAAAAATAGTTAATTTGTTTGTAATTATTGAATAACTTTAGAATAATGTAATGGGGAAAAATAATGACTTCAAAGGTAAATTCAAAATATAAACTCTTATTTGATTTTTCATCATTAATTTTGTAAACTTGTAGATGTGAACAAAGTTGTGTACATAAGTAAAATCATATCATAAAAAAATACTTAAAAATCGATTTACTTATTAGGAAAATATGGCGTAATATTGTGAGTTGGTCAGTGTAGATGAAAAATGGTGATAATGATAATGATGAAAAGTAGCCTATGCGCTATTCCAAATAATAAACTATCTATGTACCAAATTTCATTTTAATCCGTTCAGCCGTTTTATGGTGATTGAGTAACAAACATCCATCCATACATATAAACTTTCACATTTACAATATTAGTAAGAAAGTAAGACGTTGAAAAAATTAATTGCCAATAATGGCGACCAAAAAAATATTTCCTTACACCACTGTTTACACCTTTAGGATATAAGCTTTATAATATGCCACTAACACGACAAAGCGTGCTCGAACAAGGGTCACGATGACGAAGGGTCTCGTTTCTCGGTACCCTAGTGACGCACACCAACGGGTTATCGATGCAAGTCGATATACTAAACACATAAATGTACTGTTTTTGCTCAGGTGACAATAATGCTAGATAAGTTATGGGCAGTCACACACTGTCATAAAAAGAGTTACGTACTTAAACTTTGACTTGAAGGCCATTTTCTGCAGAATTTTACGGTTTTCGCTTCGAACAGTTAGATTTGAATATAACTTGCTGGCTATTGCCCGCGCCCGCGTGGGTGTCGGTTATCGCGGCAAATAGTAGCCTATATCCTTTTTTAGGATCCAAGCTTACTCCATACCAAGTTTCATCGAAATCGGTTCAGCGTTTTAGCCGTGAAAGCTTAACATTTATAATAGCATTTATAATATTAGTATACATAAGGTTTAGTAGTAAATAAATACATCTCTTCTCAAAAATTGCAGACAAAAGAAAATAAAATAACTTCATGCTTAACGATGCATCGAAACGATTTGACATATGGAAGGTTCTTGCTTCCTTTGTCTCATTTTAGCAAGAGCAATACCCTAGACAAATTATCTGTAATGTATAGTAATATATTTTTATTTAAATTATTATTAAAATATCGTAATAAACTAACGTTAATTATAAATCAAGCCATATATGTTTTGTAAGTAAAATGCACCAAAAACTTTTACGTTGTTTGCCGATGTAGATGCATAATAAGTATAAATACTTATGTCAAAAAGTATCAAGTTTTTTTTTTCTTACTTTTTTAACACAACTTTATCATTAACCATTTAATTCAGTTGTCGTCTCAATTTCGTCACACTTTTGCTTACGAAAGTGTAGGCGCTATCTTCACGTTACGTCACAGTTGGAAGAGACTCGTAATTGAATAGTTGGGATGTCTGCAAAGGTCGCGGGTCGATTCCCACGTAGGACAAACTCATTACAAAGATGATTCAAATAAATTTGTTTTCGACATGTAATCGCTGAAAGGATTCGTTGCAGTATTTTTTGCCCTTACTTAATTCGTAAGTATTGTTGACATCCAAGGCAAAATAAACTACACTACTATATTTCTAGCTATGAGTTCAACAAAACAATGATGAGTAAACATGACATCACTCCGCTAAAATAAAAAGTTAAACACATCTTCATATAGCCAAGGATATTGAATACACGACGCCGTAATCGACGCGTTTTACTACAGAACACAGACTTATTATTATATAGCAGGGGGTAATCAAATGGCGGACCGCGGGCCGGACCCGAACCGCCGACCAAATTCTGTGCGGACCTTAAGATTTCACACAAACATAGTGTAACTCTAGGCTTAGTAAAAGCTGTACTGATTGATCGTAAAAATTACGGCGGTTAGATCAAGGATGGGTGAACATATCTTTAAAAAAACTGAAACCACTCCTTACTCGGAGAACTCTTATAGCGGGTTTTTCAGTCATATGGTGACCTTTGACAGAACAGTAAAATGTTAAACACCAACCTCTTGAATTAATTTCAATTATAATAATGTAAATGCAAAATTGTTATTTAATTAGCAGCTACACAAACCACACACAGTAATGTTTAGATTCCAGTCAGTCCACAGACATTATTTTTTATTTTCAAGAAAACCGAATCACGTATCCTCTGAAATAATATTAATTTTGCATTCGCATTGTATTAAAATTAAAATTAATTGAAGAGTAAGGACACAGATAAAGTAGTTGCATGTACAATACTGATTTGTAGCTGTACCCAATGGAAGCTAAGACTATGACCAATACTTTTTGGGAAAATTCACCGAAGAAAAAAGATACATTGTCACTTTGGAGACCAGATTATGTAAATATATTTAAATTTATACTTTAAGCTTATGTTGCACATACAGATCTCTAGATAATAATCAGTATAATAATCTTAAAGGTAGTTAGATAAATAATCTATACTAATATTATAAAGCTGAAGAGTTTGTTTGTTTGTTTGTTTGTTCGAACGCGCTAATCTCAGGAACTACTGGTTCGAATTGAACAATTATTTTTGTATTGGATAGTCCGTTTATTGAGGAAGGCTATAGGCTATATAACATCACGCTACGACCAATAGGAGCGGAGCATAAATGAAAAATGTTGCAAAAATGAAAAACCGTTGAAACTAAAACACGCAAAAGTCGCGGGGGACAGCTAGTAATTAATAAAATGTATTAGTTTGTACATACAATGTTACAGAGCCGTATACCTTCTTAACTCTGTGAGATGTTGCGACAAGATTGCTCTCCGAATTTCAGTGACTGTAATAAAGGCTTTTGCAATTTAAGTAAACGTAGCTTTTAGGTGTTTCGATGTCGGTTAATTGTTTGTTTGAGCAACGTATTATTTACTAATCAGCTTTTGTTAACTACTTGATTTCATTTGAATTTAACTAAGATAAAAAATAAATTGTCTTATTTTGTTATAATGCGAATTATGTGTCTGGCAAACTTTATAAAAATCCGTTGAATTGCCTTCGCAAATCGAAGTAACATACTATGTAAGATTACATTAGGATTATTTGAAAACTCATTTTTAGTGTCAATACCTTATTTCCACACCAATATAATTAGATATCCATCAATAAGTATAACTTACATTTTACATTTACTGACTTAATATTAAAGCAGGCAAAAAAACATACCCAATACTCTATTTTGATTGCATTCCACAATATATTTTAGGTGGTAAAATTAACAAATATACCATCATGGACCCTGACGGGCACAGCAATTTAGGAGAGAGGCAGTACTGTAGATACATAATCAAATATTATTTATTAAATAAATTATGAGTTAATTTTGCATCACAGATTTATTGATTATTATTGCATAAGACTTGCTCTCGCTGAGCCCGCATTCCTTAATCAACATTGTTATAGAGTGATCAACGTGTTTTGATACTTAAATCAAGGTCCAAGTTTCAATAGATTGTAGTATACTGTCAGTAATAGTTTTTTTATAAACCTTGTAAACAATACGAGTTCTTTATCGTAGCCTCCAGATGGGTGAGCCTAGTTAGTGTCCTTTACGTGTTTTTAAAATATAAAACCTTCTTAGTAATAGAATATGAATAACTAGCTATTTCCCGCGTGGACGTCGGTTATCGCGGAAAAAAGTATCCTATGTCCTTTCTCAGGCTCTAGACTATGTGCATATCAAATTTCATTTTAATCGGTTCTGTAGTTTTTGCGTGAAAGCCCGACGGACAGACAGACAGAATTACTTTCGTATTTATAATATTAGTAAGGATTTAAACCTGTTTGAAAGGATTCTTCGCTATAATATAAGAAATCCTATTCAACCGTTTGAATATATCGAACGGTATCGATCTTTCCGATATTTAATTTTGTCGATGGCTATTAAGATTTTAAATTTAAACTAGCGGTGCCTCGCAGCTTTACCCGCGTAAGTAGTCCCCGTTTCCGTAAGACATCTTTTTATTTTTAAGACTTTTTCGAGGTAGAGACGAACCAAACAAATCAAAGATCCAATCAAACAGAGTATTCAAAACTTCTTTACATTATGTTTGGTGATTACTTAATCAATTGTCAGAATTAAGCAGCGCTTATCAAGGACATGTTTAGATGGGTTAACGAGATACCATGTAAACATTACCATTCTAATATTATGCAGTTATTTTGTATGCATGTTACACCTACTGATTGAAGTCTCATTAAATCATCAACAAGAAACTAGGCGTTTTAATAGAGATAAGCGTAAGATTTATTTAATAGACTTATCAATTAAAAAAATCCTTAAATTAGCCCATTTAGTATAAATGGAATATATTCTTATCCATATATGCATCTTACATACTAATATTAATAATATCTATACTAATATTATAAAGCTGAAGAGTTTGTTTGAACGCGCTAATCTCAGGAACTACTGGTTCGAATTAAAAAAAACTTTTTGTATTGGATAGTCCGTTTATTGAGGAAGGCTATAGGCTATATAACATCACGCTACGACCAATAAGAGCGGAGCATAAATGAAAAATGTTGCAAAAATTAAAAACCGTTGAAACTAAAACACACGAACAAAGTCGCGGGGGACAGCTAGTTTATAATATAAATGCGAAAGTAACTCGGTATATCTGTTTGCTTTTACAGCTAAACCGCTGAACCGATTTTAATAAATCTTGGTGTAATAAAGGACATAGTCTTCTTTTTGTCGCGATAACTGATTCGTTTTAAAGGATTCAATTATTTTTGTTCTTCATTTTTCAACAAATAGGCTCACTCAACGGTTACAGTACCCGGTGATAAATATTGCACATTGGCATTCGCCTATTTACTCCAATATTTATCCATTCATCACTTATAATTTCACTTATTGTTCTAATTTTAATATAGCTTATTGTTATTTGTATAAATGTTTGTAGCGACTGTAAATAATAACTGAATTATTAATAAATAAAAATAATAAATAATTTTTCATTCATAAAGTTTCACCTCCAAGTTTTTCCTATTGAGTGGGATGTACCTACGTATGTAAGACTTACCCCCAAATACTCAACGCAAATTAACTTTAAGACGTTCTTAATTGTCTATCCGTCGCAACTTTACACCTTAAAGTGACAGAGATAGCATGAGACTTAACGGCGTCTTTAAACTAATAGACGTTTCAATCGGCCATTATACGAGGGTGCATTTTTATATTCGCGGAATAGGTAGGTAATTAATAAATGAGGGTACTTTCCTTAGTCGTAACTGGTTAAGTAGCTCATTATTAGTATAAATAGAACGTTTTGTTTTAATCGAGCCATTACTATTTGAATTATCGTCGATCAAACAACTCAGTTGGGAAGAACATTGTGAAAAATGGAGAAAATCGAGCACCGCGCTGTCATAAAGTTCCTTACCAAGCGAGGTAAATCGGTTCAAACTATACTAGAAGAGATGTCATCCGTTTACGGGGAGTCTTGCCCCGGTAAAACCATGGTTTATGAGTGGCATACCCTTTTTAAGCAAGGCTGGGCCTCACTTGAAGATGATTCTCGGCCTGGACGGCCGATCGAGGTGACCACTCCGGAAATAATTCAAAAAGTGGAAAAATTAATACTGGAAGATGCTAGACTAAAAAAGAAACAGCTCGCAGAAATGGTTGGAGTATCCGATACAACCATATTTAAAATTCTTCACGATCATCTCGGCATGACCAAAGTCAGTGCAAGGTGCGTGCCGAGAATGCTCACGCCGCCTCAAAAACAACAGCGCGTAGAGTGTTCTCGCGCGTTTTTGGACCTCTGTAATGAAGACCAGGATGGAGTATTGACTCGAATTGTTACTGGGGATGAAACTTGGGTTCATCATTATGAACCTGAGTCCAAACAAGATTCTATGCAGTGGGACAAAAAGGTACACTACCACCAAAGAAATTTAAGGTGTCACAGTCGGCGGGAAAAATCATGGCGACAATCTTTTGGGACTCAGAAGGAATCTTGTTGATAGATTATAAAGATAAAGGTGTCTCCATAACCGGAGAATACTACGCTTCAATCTTAGAGCGATTTAAGGAAGCAATCAAGGCAAAAAGAAGGGGAAAATTAACCAAAGGTGTCCTCCTTCTGCACGACAACGCGCCTGTGCACAAGAGGCGTGTTGCGTTGGCTTCCCTGCATAAGGTGGGCTTCGATATTTTGGTTCATCCACCCTACAGTCCTGACCTGGCTCCCAGTGATTATTATCTCTTTCCAAAAATGAAAAAAGAACTTCGGGGGAAGAAGTTCTCAAGCGATGAAGAAGTGAAGGAAGCAGTTTCAGCTTATTTTTTAGACAAAGAAAAAACATTTTTTTTCGAGGGTATTCATAAGCTAATTGAAAGATCTGAAAAATGTATTAGGGTTGCAGGAGAATATATTGAAAAGGAAAAATAAACTTGTATTTTTATTTTCACGTCTTACCCCCGATTCCGCGAACTTAAAAACGCCCCCTCGTACTTATACTAGCTGTCCCCTGCGAATTTGTCCGCGTGTTTTAGTTTCAACGATTTTTCATTTATTATCCGCTCCTTTTGGTCACGTAATATTATATAACCTATAGCCTTCCTCAATAAATGGGCTATCCAACACTGAAAGAATTTTTCAAATCGGACCAGCAGTTCCTGAGATTAGCGCGTTCAAACAAACAAACAAACTCTTCAGCTTTATATATTAGTATAAAGATTTGTTTCCTGTTTGTACACCTAAGTTGACGTATATGTGGTATATGGCCTATTCCAATAACTTGCGAAGGTCGATGTGCAATACCTATTTATCACAGGGTACTGTTCCTTCATACGGAAATATAGAGAACTAGCTGTCCCCCGCGACTTTGTTCGCGTGTTTTAGTTTCAACGGTTTTTCATTTTTGCAACATTTTTCATTTATGCTCCGCTCCTTTTGGTCGTAGCGTGATGTTATATAGCCTATAGCCTTCCTCAATAAACGGACTATCCAATACAAAAATATTTTTTCAATTCGAACCAGTAGTTCCTGAGATTAGCGCGTTCAAACAAACAAACAAACTCTTCAGCTTTATAATATTAGTATAGATATATATAGTATAGATTTATAAACGGTTTGAATGTCCGTCGCTGTGAGAATGTTTTCATTTCTCTTCTATGTGAAAGTCTTACCCCGCTGGACAATGGTGTTTTCTTAAGGTTCTGGTGAGATTGCTGGTCACGTTTATTTCTCAGACCGATGCAGCATCCTTGTTTATTTATTGAAATACAGACACTTATATTGCTTACTTTTTTCCTGTTTTGTTTGCAGCGTGACAGTTTTACGAAAGAGACTTATTATTATAGAAATATTTTTATTCAAGGAATAAAATTGACATCTGACAGATACTGTATGGAAGAACTGTCAAAAAATCAAAATTATTCCTTGGATAAAATTATCTGGCTTTGTAAAATCAACCAATCAAAGCCTTAGCTTAAAACAGTCTCTTGGTAGGACTGTCAGAAGTTTAGGGTCTTGGAACAGGTCACATACATTTCGATGTCTGTTGCATCGTTATCTACATTAATATAATAATACTAGCTGTTGCCCACGGCTCCGCTTTCGTGGGTGTTGGTTCGCAGCAAAGAGTATCCTATATCCTTACTTAGAATCCAGCTTACCCCAAACTAAGTTTCATGAAAAACGTTTTTGCAGTTTAGGTGTGAAAGCGTAACAGACAGGCCAACAGAGTTATTTTCGCATTTATACTCTCAGTATGGATGATAGAGCTAATGTCCCTTATATTGAACGCGCTAATCTCTGGAGGTTAAAGTCGTATTATTTGTAGGTATCGCGAATGTTGACTCTAAAGTGACGAGTAAAGTTTGAGGACCTCCGTGTTTGAGTGGCGTACACACCGGTTTTCAAGGTGTCGCCAGCTCTGAGGTCCCGGGTCCGATCCCCGGCCGGGTCAATGTAGAAAACCCCTATTCTACATTATCTCGGGTCTGGGTGTTTGTGGTACCTTCGTTGTCTCTGAATTCCATAACACGCGTAAAGCACGCGTGTTATGGAATTCACTGCTACTTACTTTGGGTTCAGAGCAATGTATGTGATGTTGTCCACATTTATTATTTATTTATCTAAATTCTATCTGAACCTTGACCCACAGCTGAACATACATGTTCGTAGTTTTAAATCACAAATCCATTCTTTGAAGTTACTTACTGTGACGAGTATCTTCTAAAAAGTCGTTACAAAATTACCAAAACAGGTTTCTACAACCTTCGTCTACTGCTAATTATTCAGTTGATTAAGTTCTAATTAATTCGTAATGAGTATGTTAGCGATTAACAATAAATATTAATTTCCTGAAAGCATTTCCGAATATATTTGAACTGTAATTGGATTACGAAATGCAATTATGTATTTGGTTTGGTTTTTAGAAAATTATTGGTAAGGTCAGCTGGTGTTTGACCTCGGATTAGGTTCGTTTCTACTGACCATTTTGTCGTAGGTATTTTTGGAGTTACTTATTTAAGAACCTTAATTTATAACCCCTCACGCAAAAAGAAGGGTGTTATAAGTTTGACGTGTCAGTATGTCTATCTGTGGAATCGTAGCTCCTCAACGAATGGACCGATTATAAGGCGGTTTTTTTTTTAAACTGACGTGATCGAGATGGTTCTTAGCTATACCTTATAAAGTTCTGTTCAGCATTTGTAAGTTACACGTAATTTTCTAAAATATTTCATGAGTTTCTTATTTTTTTTTAATTTATAGTTGTCATATCCAATGACTGAAATATACACACATCGTAATATGCAAAAAAATTGCAATTGAAATACCTGGAACACAATCTAATACTATTTATACGACTTCAATTTACTGTAGAGTTAAAAAAAGAGGAAAATTTTACAATATCAGATTTCAAAACATCGAAGCGACGAACAAGGAAAATCTTCACAGATCTATGCGACGAATTAAATCTATTTTTACCTAAGAGTTGCCATAACAAATACTTTACCAATATTTTTATAAATCATTGCTGTGCGCCGCGGTTTCACTCGCTTTGGTTGTCCAAGCAAGTAACGTTATGTTAAATATAATATATTTGACTAGCTTTTTGGTTTAGTGGTTATTGACCCTGAATGCTAAACCGGAGGACTTGGGTTCGATTTCCACCCAGGACAAATTTTTGATGAGCATGTTCATTTTTTCTTTATCTGGGTGTAATTTATCTATAATGTATGTATTTAGAAATATATAAATATGTTTACAAGTTCTCTGATTTCAAGCATGCGAACAAACTCTTCAGCTTTATATATTAGTATAGATAGATTAAAATCCAATTATAACATAAACTGAAGACAGTACGTGGTAGTGGTACAGGGTAGATAGACATGATCACAAGCATTTGTTATTTGGATGTGATTTGAATGTTTGTAAACCCCACGATACACGAATTAAAAGCTTGTATGGAAATTTAAAAATACCTTTACTTACGTCTTTCCGCAACTCTCAAGCCTTAATTATATAGATCTACAGCACATGTAGTGCATACCAGCGGATTGCGCAACCACGCATGCGCACAACTCGTCTATGCGCTTACAACTGCAAAGATAACAACACCAAACTCCTAATACCAACTATAACAACTATGCTATAGAGTTCACTTTCAAATGAAAGTGGAATTCATGAATAAGCAATAGTCCAATGAATGTGGTTAATGAATACTAAAGTGGAGTAATATCTAGTTTTTATGAAAATTATTAAATTGTTACGTTATTTTTAATAATATCATTAGGTATTTGCGGAAGAATCATGCATCCTTGTAACACTGCCCTCTACTTTCAATTTATTGTATACCTTCTTAGCTTGATCGAGGCTTTGAGTCGAGGGGAATCTCATAACGGGACCGCAGAAGCCATGAAGGGCCATAGTCCAACCAATCGGCTCTTTTTAGAGGTAAGCAGACCAGACACTTGAGGCCAGAGCTAAATATACCATCGCATTCAGTGGCTTTTACACGCTGGATTCTGGATCCAAATATGTAGAAATGTAGATAGGCTAAATTATCCAACCATTGTTTGATAATAAACTGATGATTTGTTTACGTCCATTGCGACAATACAGCAGTATTTTTTCCGGCATTGAGATTACATTTCACAGACAAATTCCTATGAGCATTCAGAAGCGAGTGCATTCTAAACGGAATCTGGATGCTGTGTATATTATACTGAGCTACAAAAGGGCTCTATAACATAAAAGTGTCTGGCTATCCACTGCGGATAATCTAATCCTTACTAATATTATAACTGCGAAAGTAACTCTGTCTGTTTGTCGCGCTTTCACGCCAAAACTACTAAACCGATTTAAATGTAATTTTGTACAAAGATAGTCTAGAGCCTGAGAAAGGACATAGGCCACTTTTTGCCGCGATAACCGACATCTATGTGGGCGGAGCCGCGGGAAACAGCTTGTCTAAAAATAACAGGCTAAACCGATCTAAAAAAAATTTTTTGATATTGTTATATCTTTATTATTATTTTAAGAGCAGGCCAAACGGCCAGAACTAGATAGTACTAGACTATATCGCAATGACTAAGTATAATATAAGTGCGACGACAAATTACAACGAAACAGATTCGCAACCGCAGTTTTCGCAACGCAGCGGGTTCGAGTCCCGTTAGCGTGAAAGTGACGGAACGTGATCCAGTTGTTGCTTTATCTTCACGCCGACAGCTGTTGCCGTAAATACAGATATCCAGCTATTATAATGGTTTGTCGGTATTATTTAATTTTTGGTGGGAATCGGTTTAAGACAGAACAGCCTGAAGCAAATTGGGAAGACCTTTGCCCACGAGTGGGCTATTTAAAGACACTACTACAGAACAATTTGAAAAATAGGTATTTGAAGAATATATTGTCGTCGCAAACCTCCGATTTACTCCCGCAAAGTGCGTAAGGGACTATTGCAGCTCGGGCTACAAAATCGTATGTATGTATGCTTATCAAGTGTAACCCTCGCGTCGAAGGTAGTATGAAATGATCAATGAACAGTTCAGTAATTCAGTATACAAGTTATATGTGGATGAAATTGTTAAGCAAAATGCAGATTGATTTTAAAGCCTTTGTCCTGCAGTAGTAATCCATATAGGCCTTAAAAACCATTACATTTTCATTACATCAAAACAATATAGTTACCACTGTAACGACATAGTAAATAATAGTATTTTTTGGTAGTTATGATAGAAAGTGATGTATTTTTTGGTAGTTGATGCAATTAAAGAAATCGTAAAAACTATAGCTAGTAGTTATGTAAATATTTTATGCGTTAAAGTGATTTGGATACGGTCTGTTCGAGTCTCGGCTTTCGAATGTAAGGACAATTATGATTCTGTTAATAGCAATAGAAACAATAAAAACGAGTGTCTAAAAATTCACTTTTGTATTCCGTTTTAATCTGTAACTTTACTGCCATTTCTATTGTAAGTATTCACTGTTTAGAGGACGTATAAAGATAGGTAAATTTGTTTATTATACACCAAGATTAGTACATATTAACCCGACTGCGACAGAAGGAGGGTTATGTTTTTAGAGAATATGTATTTATATTTCTTTGGCACGCTCTGTAGCGTAAATGGCTTCATAAATTTTAGCTTGAGAGGTGTCGATAGATTCATCTCAATTGTGAGAGAGACACCAGCAATATATTTTTTTTATTTCATGTATAAGTTTAACTTTTTTTACCAATAGTAGCACCTTGTTAGTCATTTAGTTTTGTAATTTTAATGTTTCTTAAGCGCCTTTTTGAGTTTTATGAGAAATAAAAACTTTTGATTTGATTTGATTTAGTCGCGTTTTTCGTTTGTTTTAATATTGTACTTGTAAGCATATGTACATTTTAGTGTGCCTGTATCGCTTTCCCATGTTGTCGGAGCAATCTGTATTTCAAGACACAAACTATGCTATGTAGGTAACCATGTTTCGATTTTTTTTTTCTCATGCAAAGAAATAAATGAAATTGATTAACAAAAACGGTCAACTGCGTTGGTCTGCCTGTTATATTCAAATACGAAACACGTACCTACATATAGTTTACTTAAATAGATATAATATAACAAGTTAATAAAAATAAAGATGTTGTAAGAAAGCTCGCTCCGAGGTCAAAGTCGCCGAGGATCAAGGACACACCGCGCATAATATTACAATCACAGTTTGAATAAACACCTCGGATGTTACGTGACGATAGGTGTGTATAAAATGTAATAGCGTTTCTTTGAGAGATTTTGGAATGACGTGAAATGAAACATGTCAAATAAAGTACCCTGACTAGACGCTATTAAAGAAATGTTGGCCCCGATTCCCTTGTATGCTAACTTAATCAAAATTAAACCATTGCATGAGAAAAATTCGGCCACAGATAACAACTAACTTAGAAATGTCAAACTAGTTTTCGCCTTAAACATCACTGTGTTATAGTGCACGCGTTTCTGCGTGTCGGTAGATTGGTATGAGAATTTTAGTCGAAACTAAATCTGACAGCTCTAATTTTCATGTCTCCTTTTCTTAGTTTGTACAAGCGAAAAGATACCAATGGCCTAAAAAAAGTCTAGTGTGGGTTTAACAGAATCGGGCCATTGAATGTGTGATCTTAGTTTTCTAGGACCACCACATTGTTAGATTACAAACAATAATAGGTTCTGTGATAGCTAATTTGTAGCACGATATTTCATCTATACATTTATAATATACAGGCTCAAAGATATACTTAGTAGCTGACTGACACACAAAATATTTCCCAGAGCGACTACTACGCTACATTGTGTTATAAGGTAAAAAGTAAGCGATAATCACAGCCAAGTGAGCCGTTAAACAATGTGGTTCAATGCGGCACAGACCGCTAGATTGATTGGCCTCCGCTCTAGGGCTGACAATAACAATGTTACTTAAATGTCAAAATAAAATGTCAAAAGATCAAAACTAAGACTGGAATTGTTATTTTAACTGAAGACGCAGGATGTAGGTAATAGAAATACAACAGAATTAAGAGCTATATAAGTCATATTTTAAGTTGTAACACTAGATAAGAATAGCATTTAAGTAAAAACACAGATAAGTTTTTTTTTTTTAAATCTTTATTTTTATCAAATATTTTTTTTTATATTTAAATCGATTTGTAGATTAAATAAGGGTGTTCATTTGTCTTCGTCTAAGTACAGTAATATCAGAATGTGAATTGATTTAAATGAAACGTCACCTTCAAAACACCACAGAAAGTGAAACTCAAACACCAAGACTGTCAACCCTGCATCTTAATTGACACGACATGCCGTTACTATTAATTGAGGTAAAGACCCACACATTTGTTTTATAGAACAAGAAGCTATGGACATGGTAATACCATGGTAATACCACACTAACACCACTCTAATATATCTAACAGTAACATAAACCTCTGATTTGCTAGTTTAATTACGTGTGACAGCTAAACTGCTAGCTATACACGTTTAATGTGTATCATAGACAATTGATAGTGTTTTATTGTCCAGTGAAATTGGCGAAAGGTTTAGAATGTTTGTGGACGAGGTCCATTGCGGTTTATGTGTTCATTATGTGTTCCCGCCCTGGCTTCGCACGGGTAAACAATACATTAATGAATTATACACACAAACATTGCTCTTAAATCACTCTATCCATTGGTGAAAACCATATGAAAATCCGTTCGGAAGTTTTTGAGTTTGTCGCGTTCGTACAGATAGACGCGGCAGGGGACTTTGTTTTATAATATGTATAGATTTATTATTGTCTGTCAGTATACTTAGTATTATGTATTTTCCGGTTGTAAAGTTTAAATTGTGTGACGGTAAGATTATAACCTAGTTTAGTAAATAAATAATAACTAGTCTGCAGTCTGTACTACTACTGTTACGGCTTCGCGTCGTATAATACCGAATATTGAATTAAATCCATCTTAATGAGAATTAGCTACTTGGATAGAATCCTCACATAATTTATATTGCACTAAAATCAAGGATAGCATAAGTTCCATTTAACAGGTATCTTTGACCATTTCAGAATACTTAACAATATTGTTAATCAGCAAAATTGTATAATAAATAAAACCATAAAAAACAATTGATAACACCAAACAAAAACAAATCTTTACTGTTAAAATTATATTTATCAAAAGATTGGAATGCATTCAAACGAATACAATTATTTAATACCTGGACCCCTGGGGTCTGAATGGTTGAACGTAAGTACCGTATAATTTAAATACTCAATACATTATTGCATTCCACAAAATAATATTTTACCTGCCAAGCTCCCAAAGAACAAAAACAAATGAATGAGTTTTTAGACCTCCAAAAATCTCCATCCTTCAAAGAAATAACTTTTTTTTATTTACTTTAACATTGTGTTCATTTATTTTTAACGTATTCTTGGTAGCATATTGGGGTCCAAAGCTGTGTCAAACACAGACAGTAGGTAAGACGTGGGACTTTCACATACTGACGGCTGTGGATTGAGAGATTTTATAAATATTTTACCCCCGAATATACAAACACAACTTACCTTTAAGGCGTTCTCAAATGTTTATCCGTCGCTACATTCCTCCTCATAGTGGGAGAGACAGCATGAAGTTTAACGGCGTCTTAAAACTGATTGACGTTGCAGTATTCGGCCGTAAGTTTCAACACACAAATTTTATTTTTATATTAGTAGGATTATAAGGGGCTGAAATAAAAAACCATTCGAGTGACGATAATTGGAAGCGAATTTTGGATAGTCATTGTTTAAACTAGATCCGACTATTTTAAATCGACTCCCGCCCTTTTATTTTAAATCCTTATGTCGCGGGAGTTTTACAAACATTCCAATCACATGCACAAAGAACACTCCAGATTTGGAATAAGCATTTGTGGATCGAACCCGCAGCTTTATCATCAAAACGAAACGAAAAAATCTAACATAACCAAAATAACAAATATTAGACTTTTATTAGCAACTGACAACTCATAAAAGCGACATGATATCGACCTTACTAAACTGAATAAATTCTTAACTGTCGCATTAATTGCGACCAAAAAAATGTTCTGACCTAGAGCGTTAGGAACCGATTTGCTCCAAGCCTACGCTACGAATACTGTTAAACTAGTTGTCTCAACATTCCTGACTTCAATCGAAGTATTAGCATATCATCATACTACTTGTTATTAAGGGGGCGACAGAGAACAAGCTTTTTTAGAAAAAATGTCGTGATCCTATAATCCATATCTATACTAATATTATAAATGCAACTGTATCTCTGTCTGTCTGTTTGTCATGCTTTCACAGTTAAGCAGCTGAACCGATTTTGATGAAACTTAGTATGGGGTAAGCGTGGATCCCGAGAAAGGACATAGGCTTCTTTTTTGCCGCGATAACCCACGCGGGCGGGCCCGCGGGCAACAGCTAGTAATGTATATATTTCGAAAAGTTAATAAAAATTAATAAAAAGATTTAAGACAATAATGGCAATGTCGTGTAGATTAACATTCTGAAAATTTATCATTTAATCTCCTATTACTGTATATACCTGTAAAGTATTTTTCATTTTTTTTTTTCGTCATAATCCATCCAATCCAATTAAAAATAAATTAACATTCGACTATCGGCTTGCAAAATACGGAAATATTTAATATGTCTAAACTGTTTGAATGTATTGTTTACCCGGTGTAGGATTCCTATTACGAGAGACCAACCGAGCGAGACCGAATGAAAAACAATAGCTTGTTAAACAGATAATAACTCTTTGCAGAGTATATTATTATGTGTGAACAATGATCTATTTTATTCGTCTGTTTGTTTGTTTTTCTTGACTACAATCGAAGTAGTAGAGTAGAGGCCGAATTTCGTTAATACCTTGTTCAGTTTTTTTTTTTAAAATATGATTACGCAGTTAGCCTGAGCGCCGGCTTTGACTGCTTCACCGGACTTTTGGCGAGAACCTTAAGGGCCTCCAGCCAGAGCAATAGAAAAACAAACTACGTCAGCAACGTTCACTAAGGGCAACCCCTGTGGGGTTCGGACCTCGACTAAGTGCGTTGCTAACAATCTTAATAAGGCAAAAACAGCAAGGGAGGGCTGGATCTAAGTTTACCTTGTTCAGATATCATTCTATATCAGTACGGGGTTTATTTTATAAAGGGTTGTGATATTTATATTGTTTCATCATCATCATCAATATCATTTCACCGAAAGACGTCTGCCGTTCCCGGCTATGATTTAGGGATATTATGATTTAGGGTTATTATGCTCGGAGTTTCTTTGCGAGATCGAATCAGAAATGAGGAGATCCGCAGAAGAACTAAAGTCACCGATATACCCCTTAAAATTGCCAGACTTAAGTGGCAATGGGCAGGGCATATGGCTCGGAGAACCGATGGCCGTTGGGGCCAAAGGGTTCTCGAATGGAGACCACGAACCGGAAGACTCAGCGCAGGTACGCCTTCCACAAGATATTGTTTACTTTTCATAAATTGTTTCAAAATAGTCAAGTTATTGTGGCAAAAAATATTTTGTATTTTTAGTTAGATAATAAGCTAGGTATTGTCTGAGAAGGGCTCGTGGCTAAGTGTAAGCCGCACAGTTTGACAGTTAATAAAGGTTAAGCCGCGCTAGCCGCGGTTTTTCCGTGGATGGGTGACCACACCGAGACCCCCTGTACCTCGGAAAACACGTTAAGCCGTGGTCTCGACTGTCATACGTTGATCTTTGGTAGTCGTTAAGTCATTACGATTCTGACAACAAGTCTTACCCTGGGATAGGTACACAGTAGTGTTACCCAGTAAAATGGGTTGTGAAGGTCAGATAGGCGGTCGCTCCATGTAAAGTACTGTATTCAGGCGAATCCTGTAAGACTGGATGTCGACCCCTACAAAGGTTGGGAAAAGGCTAGGCTGAAGAAGTTACATAATAAACTAGGTCTGCTATAAAAATGTAAACTGTACAATAATCCAATATTTCTAAACTTTTCTAAATTCTTTTGTGTTTGAAATAAAGTACATTCTTTTTGTTTTTTGTTTTATTTGAGTGTTTTTCAAGTACATTTATATTTTAAACTAGCTGTCCCCCGCGACTTTGTCCGCGTGTTTTAGTTTCAACGGTTTTTAATTTTTGCGACATTTTTCATTTATGCTCCGCTCCTATTGGTCGTAGCGTGATGTTATATAGCCTATAGCCTTCCTCAATAAATGAGCTATCCAACACTGAAAGAATTTTTCAAATCGGACCAGTAGTTCCTGAGATTAGCGCGTTCAAACAAACAAACAAACAAACAAACAAACAAACAAACAAACAAACAAACAAACAAACTCTTCAGCTTTATAATATTAGTATAGCGACATTTTTCATTTATGCTCCGCTCCTATTGGTCGTAGCGTGATGTTATATAGCCTATAGCCTTCCTCAATAAATGAGCTATCCAACACTGAAAGAATTTTTCAAATCGGACCAGTAGTTCCTGAGATTAGCGCGTTCAAACAAACAAACAAACAAACAAACAAACAAACAAACTCTTCAGCTTTATAATATTAGTATAGATAAAAATGAAAACTGAGTGTCTCTATTATATTTATGAGAATATCTAAAACAATAAAATACAACGACGCATTGTATATGTACGTCTGTGACAATAATTCTCATATTATACATATAATAGGAATTTATTCGTGCGAACTACCCCTAGTTACTTTTTAATCTAAGATTAAGAATGCAAAAGTATTTATTGCACTGCAAATTTAAAACCACTGCGCGGTAATGAAAATAAACTACAATACTTTAAAATTCAAACCTAGATAAAGACTTGCCTCAGTTACAAATCACCTATTAGCACAATATAAATAATTTCGATATTAAACACTGGCTAGAGTATTAAATATTAATGGTTTCGTTATCTTAAATCCTGTAAAATTACTGGATCTAAAACTCATAATACATTAACTTAGATATAATAATCATAATAAATTAGGACAACTCACACACGGCCATCTGATCCCAAACTAGGCAGAGCCTGTATTATGGCAACCAGACAACTGATAAACATACTTATACATTTCCAAATACATACATATTACAGATAAATTACACCCAGAACAAATGATCATACTCATCACACAAAGGTTTTTCCTGGGTGGGAATCGAACCCACGATCTCCAGTTTAGCAGTCAGCGTCACTAACCACTAGACCACAGTCCAGTCAAATATTTTACATTACAGTAAAAATACATAGCAAATATCAATCATACTTGTTGGATGTAAATATGTTTCCCTATCTGATGACTGTCTCATCACTAATATGCGGTTATCTATGTGTGCACAGGAAACATGCAATCTTTCAAGTTTTTTCTCGACAAATCAGCATAATTACTTCAGCTACGTTTAGTGCTTGCAACGAATAATTATCGCCCGTAATTATAAGCTAATCGAGATGTGCTCGGAATCATGAAATATGAAACGAAAGTGATAATTATGGGGATGGTATTGACTACTTAGTAGCCAGTGAAGTGAACACTATTATAAAGTCTTAATGCCGTCACATTTGGTTCAAGAAAAAGCTTGTGATGTCAACTACTCCCGAGGAATTTAAAAATAGATATTTAAAGAATATATATTGCCATCGCACACCTCCGACTTCCCCCGTAAAGTGCGAAACGGACTACTGCAGCTCAGGCTGATTATACCTACAAAATCGTAGGCCAAAAGAAATTTTTGTATTCCTCTGATTTCTTCTCCAAAACTGGACTAATTACTGGTAATTAACGCCTAAAAATTTAGAGGAAAGGTATATGCTTCTAGCATTTTCTTTTTTGGTAATATCCTATCAAATTTGCGTGATAGTCGTCGGAACGCAGCGGTAAAAATGGGCATTATTATATAATAGAGGCACGCATTAAGTAAACCTAAATCTTTTGGAAACAAAAAATAATACCTATATAAAAAATCATTGCCTTTTCAAAAAGCATTTTCCATTAAGCGCAGAATGTTTGTATGGAGAAAGAGTCAGTCGCTTCTCCTCTTAATAACTCTATGCATCGATTTAAAATACCATATTATGTTGGCAGGGTAACTATTATATACAACTTCGGATCAACATCAGGTAGAGCTGCAAGTGAAGGGAAGTGCAAACCGGCACCCAATCAGCTGGCAGGTCACGGAGAATAGCACGAAGAGTCAAACGCGTCCTTCTTCGGAAGAAGTAGGGGTGCTTGTGAGGCACATTACACCCACCCCTCTGAAAACGGCCTTCAAAAACCGAGGCCTGCCAGAGTTGCGCTGGAAATGCGCATGTGATCCCGCGGCTCTGGCTAAGGCAAGGACGGGACCAGTGGTTTTTAGTCAGTGAAAGTCCGACATATCTCCACCCCAGCCCTCGGCGTGGATCAAAGACGTGGATCGCAGAAGCTTTACACCGTAATAAAAAAAATGGCAACTATTACCTACTTATACTAGTCAATATAGAAAACCTTAAGGCACTAATGCGACTATTGGTTACCGCACCAGTAAAACAGAAGCTCTTTTTTTATACTCATTGTAGTAAAGGTCTATTGTAATTGACTCTTAGATAATTACTATACTACTTGCCTAAATAAAATGACGTCACTATTGTACGCCTTCAGTCTAAACGCGGCATGACATACAAGTAGCATTAATTAACCATCGTTGTTAATAGTTTTAATTACACCTTTATATAACCATCCTCAAGCAAAAACCTTCCCCTTAAACACAATCTAGGAACATTGACCGCGTGCAGCGTGGGACTACAACTACCAACTTACAAATACACTTGCCAAAACCCTTATAACAATGCAATAGAGTTCATAATCGTTAAACTCATATATAATTTATACTTGTATTGACAACGTTTATAGTTGCACTTGATATGAACCTTATTTGCTTGGGATAGGGTTGGTTTTCGATAATTTTATGTGGTTTATATAGTTGTGAAATTGACAATGGTTGTCTCACGTTAGTTTGAGTGAACTAGACCAGTGCAGTGTGTAACTGTGCTGTAGAATGTTGGTGATTGAGTTATTTGGAGTAAATTCATGGTTTTATCTTTATGGTTGAAGCAGAGCTATGTCATACAAGTTGGATGAGTTACTAACAGTAAACTTTTCATGGTGCGTTTAATTATAAGTATTAGATGCGCCGGTGTTAATGCGTAATCTATACTAATATTATAAAGCTGAAGAGTTTGTTTGTTTGTTTGTATGTTTGAACGCGCTAATCTCAGGAACTACTGGTTCGAATTGAAAAATTCTTTTTGTATTGGATAGTCCGTTTATTGAGGAAGGCTATAGGCTATATAACATCACGCTACGACCAATAGGAGCGGAGCATAAATGAAAAATGTTGCAGAAATGAAAAATCGTTAAAACTAAAACACGCGAACAAAGTCGCGGGGGACAGCTAGTTAATAATAAAAATAATATAATATTCAACAAATTTTATATCTAGATTATTCTAGATAGATGAATATAGTTCTTAAGCAGATGGCGAGATGAGCTCGACTCCTATATAAAGGAATGGTCCATAATTGCTCTTAATAGAGAAGAATGGAAGGGCAGGGAGGCCTTTGCCTTGCAGTGGGACAGTTCGGGCTCAAAAATAAGTAAGCTAAAATACATAATCTTCTAAAATATAATTATGTAATTGCATTTTCAAATGACCGATCAAATATAGGGATAAGCAAATAGGTAGGTCTGATATTACGGTGTGATGGCTCTAATGGCAAATGGAAATTTATGACATAGATGTGTGTATATATTGGGCGCGTCCGCAAATACTATCTCATAAATAAACAATAAAGTGTAGGTCATACAAACATTAAATACATATGTGTATTTACTTGTAGTAAAAGTTTTATGTATGGCAAACTGGTATTAGGCAGTGAAATTTATACGTGTACATAAAAATCCGCCATAATTTTATAAATTTACCAAAGTATTAAGCTATGAAATTCAATAAAGCGCTTATACTCATAATAATACAACAACTTAATGTTTCTAACGCACCTTTTAAGTTTTACTATAAATTTAAAGATATTGATTTTGATTTTCTACGATTAAATGACTAGCCTGCCTAATAAATGAAATGAAATGAAATGAAATGAAATGAAATGAAATGAAATGAAATCGTTTATTATGCAAATAGGATATAAAATCACTTTTACACGTCACTTTTTTGAGCTCGCTGGAGTCGACATTTCCTAACTGACTGCCCTGAGAAGAAATGTCGAAACAAACTCAGGGGTCACAGTCTCTTTTAAAGTCCAGACAATATTCACGAATAATATTGTGTTAACAAAATGCAGGTTACTGGACTGGTCTTTTGAAGAAAGAACCAGATCAATCTGAGCAAGCCTGTGCCAGCTGGCGGCAAGCATGCCCCGAATGAGAAATGAGAAATAAAGCAAAAGTACCAATGTACCTCGTGGCAAAATTGCGTGAACGTCAGTTCCCATACAAAAGACATCAACGCGTTTTAACGAAATAGGTGAATTATTTTATATTGCATATTGGTTACAATTATTCTAAAAATGTATTTCTACTAACTAGCTGTCCGCCCCGGCTTTGCACGGGTATTGTGAGATTTTACAAACATTCCCTGCAAACATTCACCGTTTATTAATGTTTTTTCTTTTTCATATTTTCTTTTGTTTACAGTGTATAATAAAGAATAAATAATAATAAATTTAACAACTACAAACTGCCTACGTATCCTGACTACACCGACGCTCAAATACTGACTACCTATGGTTCAACAAACTAGTTACGCTAGCGACAACTGGTTTGAGTGACGCTTAATCGATGTTACATGATACTGTTCATTGCGACACTCACTATCGTCACGAGTAACGGAGCAAGGGATCTATAATAGCTATGCAGGAGTATTCATAATATCTCTCATTTTACACGGGCTATCCTCAGTATCGAAAATACCCGGTCCTTTGAAAGGCTTACGTGGGGACACAGGTCTACACTAATCTACACTGTAAAATAAGTAAGTATAGTAATTTGGTATGCATTAAACTGGTTGAGGTATTTTTTAATTGCTGCTTCTTCCTCTAATTAGAAGTCTTATCCGTAAGAGCATTTTATTTATATCCTCGATAAGAGTCTTTGCATATATTGAAAGATAACTGGTAATTGATGTAGTATATCGGCTATAGTCTATTTAAATTCTTGTGCCAATGTTAATTCCGTTTTAACAAAACATCAACTCTATAAAAGTGAAAATAAAGTTCATTTTAGACTGACTATACAGTTGAAAAATTAATAAAAAATATAAAGGTGTAGCGCAAAGTGAACCTTATATATAGGCATTAAAGTTGTTTTTCACAAAACTCGTGTTTGTTTACATGTTTGGCATATGAATTGCGAACGCAGTATATTCTAGACTAGATTACATAAAAATAAACTTTTATCGTGTTAATTATTAGATATATTATCATACATAAATATTTTAAACTAGCCTTTGCCCGCAGCTTTGCCCATTTGAACATTTATTTTTAACTAGCTGTCCCTGCGGTTGCACTTGCCTTCTTTTTCTCCTAAGGCAAGTAACGTGATGATAAATAGCCTATGACCTTGGAGAATTAGCTTTCAAAACATTTTATAAAAATCCGACAGGTAGTTTCAGAGATTAGCGCGTTCAAACAAAAAAAAACAAAATTATAAGTATAGATTTAAAGACTTAAAAAAATATATATGTATATTCCATGTTACATGCTTATACCATATAACATGGAAGGTTTACGATTAGTATTTAAACGTTAATGTATGTAAAAATCTCGAACCAGACACTGGAAGAATGTTATACCTTCGTTTGGAAAAGAATTCTCGGAAAAACAGTAGTACCCACTAATTACGTAAAATACAGTATATGTGAACATCGTACATCTTCGTGTTATTTCGTCAATGGTCGCTAAATACCAACGTAATATTTATTTTATAATGTAATAGGTACCTTATAAGTTATAAGTGAAAATTTAAAACCAGTATTAAAATTCTACATAGGCTGGTGTGTTTTTTAATTATGTAAGTGTAAATAACGCTTTCTTTCTCGTTTTTACTTAGCCTTATTTAACCAAAGAGGTTTTAGTTTCTTAGCACACAAGCTTGATGTTAAGATTTATTGATATTTTAATGGCGAGGGAAGATCTTAGAAGTTTTTGCAAACATATTATTATGATAAAGCTATTGTTATCAGCTTATAATGAACATCGGTTCATTATCTCGCACATACAAATTCCTTTAAAGGTCATTCCGATGATGTGTTGTCTTCAGAAACACGTTCGTATAAAACCCAACCTTTGCATACCTATTGCGCAAAGTATGAAATAAAAACTCAGCAAAAAATTCGCGATAATTGCATACCGAGCGTTCAAGCAATCGTTTAGACTTATAACGTATTTAATGTATTTATATGGTTGTAAATATATACGGTGATGACGTAAGAGGCGGGAGAATGCCGACCCTTTGTCAGAGTCCGCCGAGTGCGGGAGAAAGCGGCTGTCACTTATTTTATTATCTTGACCCTTATTTACGCACTTCGATTGCCCCATGAATATTCATCATGGAAGGTTAAGAGGTAATTTCATGAATGTATCGACGGATTGGCAACATTAAGCCGGACTGGCAACAGCTGGCAGCGAGCTGTCGGTACCGGTTGTGGAATGCGGACCTTACTGTGCTTCCTCGCCCAGCCAGTCGCGACATCCTCTAGGGACCAAGCGCTCTCATTGCGAACCGACCTTTTCGTATTTATACGATTTAAAAATGCCCAGTATGTGTAGTAGTATTGGATAGGGAAAACAAAAGGTTGCTCACCTCGGGTGGAGCGGCAAACTTCAGGTTGGCGAGCGAGCCGTGCGACCTGCTACGGTGCTCCTGGCGGATGCTGTAGGAGAAGGCGCGCTCGTTGAGGTGGCCCTTCTTGCGGTAGATGCCGCCGGCGTCGTCCGCCGCCTCCAGCCCCGTCATGCTCTGCGCGGCCTTCATCGCGGGCGGCGGCGGCGGCTTAGAGCGGCGTGGGTCCACCGTGGCGTACTGCAGGCGCGCGCGCGCCGGGCCGGCCGGGCCCGCCGGGCCGCCGGGGCCGGGCGGGAAGCCGGCCAGCGCCGCCGGCACGCGGCCGCGGTGGCCCAGCGTGGCGTGGCGCGCGTGCGGCAGCGTGGCCGCCGGGTGCGCCACCAGCACCATGGGGTGCGCCGCGGCCCACGCGGGCGGCGCGCGCCCCAGCGACCGCCCGTTCATCACCGGCGCCGGGCCCGCGTACAGCTCGTCAGCTGACGCCGACGATTTCTTTTTAATCTTCTTCGTGGTGGCCTTCTTCTTGGGCTCCTCGGGCGGGGGCGGCGGCGGCGGCACGGACGCTGGGCGCGTTATCTGCCGGGGCCGGGGCGCGCGCGCGGGGTGCGGGATGTCGTCGCTGGCGTCGTCGCGGTCGGCCTCGCCCACCCACACCTTGTGATTCTCATCGCCGTCGTACACCTCCAGCTCCTCGTCGGCATCGGGCGGCAGCTGCGACGGAGCGCGCTCGGCCTCCAGCCGCTTGGCGTACGAGCTGTCGGCGTACGCGTGGAAGCAGCAGCGTACGAGCGCGTTGGCGGCGGCCTCGCGGCGGCAGATGAAGGCATGGCACTCCAGCACCTTGATGCCCTGCGTGCGGCGCAGCACGGCGGCGAACAGCGGCGGGCGGCGCGGCGCGGGCGCGCGCGCGAAGGGCGAGTCCAGCGGCAGGAAGCGCGGCGCGCCCTCCACCGTCACGCGCCGCACGGCCGCACAGTAGTGCAGGCTGGAGATGGGGAAGAAGCGCGCCACCCGCGAGCCGCTCTCGTCGATGTTCTCCAGCAGGATGCCGTTGGACCACACCGACAGCCACGAGTCGATGCCGCTGTTCGTCGCTCCCTTTTCCGGATACAACTCGCGCAGCGGTTCCTGGATGCCTTGCAGTCCGTCCTTGCTCTGCTGCGGCACTGCGGAGCCGAGGTAGAGCACGCGGCACCGACATATCGGCGTCGACTCCATTTCGTCACTGCACTATCACAACATGACACTGAATCACTTGAAAACACAAATATCTCGCGGATCGCTCGGGCGCGGAGGCGTCGTGCTGGCCGCGAGGCGGGCGCGGGTCTGAGTGAGCGGAATTCAAGATGGCGGCGGCGAGCGCGGGGGGGGCGTACCTGCGCGCACGCACCTGCGAAGACGGCCTGCGGGCGGGCCGGGTACCTACACGAGTGCCGATGAACCGGCATTGTGTCAAACGAATCGTCGCGAATTTGGCCGCGTTTCTCTCCACGTCACCACATCAGCGGCTCACCCGCGACGTGACGGAATGCCGAGCTGTCCTGTTGCAGTGAAATCTGAAGGTCGATCAATGTTCAGATATTACCCTGCGGACGCGTTCCATATGGACGTAACTCGGACATGAATAACAATTTTACAGTTTTCCTCCATTAATTAGGACATTGTTTTCGAATGTTGGACCTTCAGTGAATGGAATGAATCAGTCGCGTATCGCGCCGTTTGCAATAGATCGTGATTGTGTGAACGTTTGGATATAAAGTATGCACATCACTGGAACTGGTTGAGAACAATGCCTTTATCTTTTTATTAGCTGCACAATTAAGATTACACGTGGTAATTAACATTCTTTTTCTGTCGTAATAATGAGCCGGGTTGTAAAATCAAAGGTTAAGAATATCTTCCAGGCAATCACTAATACATTTTTTTTTTACTAAGCTGATGGGTAGGTAAACAATGCTTTTTTACATACAAAAACGAGTTGAAATAAAATATGTAACTGTAATTTACGTATTAGGTATTACATTCGTCGGGGAATCCGTGTTTTTGCGCATAAAACCAAACACGTAACAACTGCGCCATTGGGCTAAAGCAATCATTTTTGTATTGTACTTTTTTGTATTGTTTTTAAGTGCCGACTAAAAAAAAGAGGGATTATAAGGGATCTTAAGGAATAAGTTTGACGTTTGTATCTGTCTGTAGCATTGTAGCTCCCAAATAAATGCGCAGATTTTGATGGGTTCTTTTGAGTTCGAAAACTGATGAGATCGAAATGGTTTCTAGCTGCAATTCATGTAGAAGTATGATTATCAGTGCCTTGTAAAGGTTTGTCGGGAGTTTCCCTTTTTTGTCTAGTATATATTTGATTTCCTGATGGACATACTTAAATGGAAAACCAGCGAAAAAACACATGACATGAAGCTAATAACGAATGAAATATTCGTTTATTTCCGGCCATAATTATCATAGATAATATGTCCAAAGTAATAAGAGAGGGATAGCGCAACTTCTCTTCCGTAAATAAATAGTTTAAAAATAGTTAATCATTTGTTATTATTTTAACTTAGATTACAAAATAGATTTAAGAAGTTATCTTGCGACCGGTGTAGCCAGCTCGTCCTGTAACTCCCGCATTACAACTTAGGGAGTAGGAATGGCTGAAAATCAGCGCTGTGACGGGTCGTGCTCGTCCCGGTACAGCATTAGCTGAGCCATCTCCTTTTGCTACGTCTTCAGACTGATATTTAATAATATGTACCGTGTTTTTTTTAGTTTTAGTACAAATAAATGTCTTTTATTTGATTTTATTTTGCTCAATATTTATCATCTCCATACATTTTTTTTTTACGAGTTCTGTGCCTGATTCATCACAATAAGATACCTTTATATTCTTACGATTCACTTGTAGTTCGCAGCTATACGGTAAGTTTTAGTACCCAATCGACAGACCATAATCGCATGGTTCTCAGACTTATTCCGTCTATTCGTATTGAATAGTAAATGATCAAAACAATAGTCGCGTGAATAGCATACAAATCGCCATAAATGGTCATTGTCGTAATAGAATCATAATCATTTTGAACTTGCGTAATATGACAGTACATTTAAACACCATTTATTTTACTCTAGCTGTCCCCCGCGACTTTGTCCGCGTGTTTTAGTTTCACCAGATTTTCATTTTTGCAACATTTTTCATTTATGGTCCACACCTTTTGATCGCAGCGTAATGTTATATAGCTTATAGCCTTCTTCAATAAATGGGCTATCCAACACTGAAAGAACCAGTAGTTCTTGAGATTAGCGCGTTCAAACAAACTCTTCAGCTTTATATATTAGTATAAATTTAAATTATTTACCTATATGGATCTGGTAAACACCTATCCACAATTAATTACCTTTTAAACTAAGTAATTTATATTATCCATTGTTGATGATAACAAATTAACATTTGTTTATTCCGTTCTTCATCTGAAAACGATGTATTTTATTTACTTGCTTGTGCGATCGACTCCATGACAGGTTACTGGTACAGTTAGGCACATAATTTATAACAACGAAAAACATAATGTGCTTTGATAATGAGTTGTTAGCCTGTTATGATATTGATACAGTGTTACCACTGATATGCGGTTGACTGTACTTGGTATGTTTTAAACATCTTCAAAAAGAAACAATGTTCTCAATTCGTCGAAATCTTTGTTTTTTTTTGTTTTGTCTGTTCCCCGATTACTCAAAAAAGCTGATTGAAATGGTATACTTCCCTAGAGGTCCCATGGTCATCAGGTCAGTATCTAATGATGAGATCCCAAAGAAATCGAGAGCAATGCTCAATTTTTATAGACATATTATTTGTCGACCTCCGTGGTCAAGTGGCGTACACACCGGTTTTCAAGGTGTCGCCAGCTCTGAGGTCCCGGGTTCGATCCCCGGCCGGGTCAATGTAGAAAACCCTTTTTCTACATTGTGGTCTGGGTGTTTGTGGTACCTTCGTTGTCTCTGAATTCCATAACACGAGTGCTTTAGCAGACAGGCCTGTTGGTTTAGTGGTTAGTGACCCTGACTGCTAAACCGGAGGTCGTGGGTTCGATTCCCACCCAGGACGAATCTTTGTGTGATGAGCACGATCATTTGTTCTATGCCTGGGTGTAATTTATCTATAACATGTATGTATTTAGAAATATATAAGTATGGTTATCAGTTGTCTGGTTGCCATAGCACAGGCTCTGCCTAGTTTGGGATCAGATGACCGTGTGTGAGATGTCCCAAGATATTATTATTATTATATTATTATTAGCTACTTACTTTGGGTTCAGAACAATATATCTGATGTTGTCCACATTCATTTATTTATTTATATATTCTGTGTTTTGAGTTGTTTATTGATTCTCTTCTAATATGAAATGACGATGGTAGTTTACATTTCAAATATTTTTTTATTTTAATTTGTTTTTTCATGTATAGGCAGTGTACATAACTGCTTTATAATTATTCTAAAAAAGCTGAATTATAACAAAAGACATATTAAGTCTGCTAGTTTGGCAGTCAATGGGATATAAAATAAAAAAAGCGCATGAAATCAACACTGTATATTTATCATTGTCATATATACATTACAGTCAACATTAGACATAGATTTTTCTATTTCTTTATGGGATTACACCTAAATCAACTGAGCCTTACAAATACAAAATACTAATGTAATATGGAGACTTGAAACATACATAAAGAAAAAAATATTTCTACCTTGGTACAAAAGTCTGCCCATTTTATTCCAAAATTGGGCAATCTTAATTTCTGCCCACAAAAAGGAATGGGGTAGTGGGGGTAACTGGGTATGAACAGCCAAAATCTACTTAGTCCGTCAATTACATAATAAAAAATATAAGACACGTATTGTTTGCTTTTTCAGAATAAGATAGCACTGAATAGTAGATAAGTTATTTTACAAAGCAAGTGCTTATTAATTTTTGCGTTTTTATATCTTTATAAAAATGCACACACTATATTTATTTCAATTTACATAACATTTTCAACTTTTCACTCAATATACGCATTTATAACTCTGCTTTAAGACCCCCCTCTTGCCCCCCTTGGGTTACAGAAAGGCTCAACATAACAATTAAATGTCAATTTCATGCCAGGTTCTGTGATTGGTAGATCAACAAACCCATTATTTCGATAAAAACTTTCGTGAGGTGAATTCATAATAATTTAAAACAAAACGGTTTACTCACGCATATTCTCGGGATCGCCCGACTAGTTTCAGACTCAATAGGAGTCCCTAATCATGAGCTAAATCAAAGGCGGTGGTGTCGCGAGAACATGTTCGACTCGTGTGTAAACCGTTTTGTTTTAAATAAACACATTATTTGAAATTCGTTTTGAAAACAGATTAAATAACATTATTTGTTTTATCGAAGTAATTATTATAATTGTCTAATATATTTGTATTATGTTGTTACTGAGGGACTAAATAGTTTTTGGTCTTATCATACCCCATCATCATCCATTGTATAGTTTATTTAAATTCTTGTGCCAATTGATGTTATTTCCACTTAAAGTACTTAAAAAAACATCAACTTTACAAGTGTAAATAAATTTCATTTCAGACTGATTAGTACTGATTAAGTCATAATAAATTGAAGTTGTTGCGCAAACTAAACCTTATATGTAAGCAATACAGTTGTTTTTTCCTAAAACTCATTTTTGTTACATAAATTGTGATCGCAGTATACAGCGTTTTTTAAACCACGGTAAGAAAAAAGACATTATTATCAACTATTAATAATATTGCTTTTATAACTCTGCTTGAAGACTAATAGCCGAATACTCGAACGCCACTTAAATTTAATTCGCCTTTAAGTCTCTGTCATGACAGGTGTTTACACTACTACTACAGATAGACATTAAGTACGCCTTAACGTTGAGTCGCGTTTGTGTGTTTGGGGGTAAGTTACTATACAGGTCTTGAGACCTACCCTTAATTATAATCAGCTATCGTTGTTGCTTCCCAGTGGGTGAGGGACAGCCGTATGCTAGTACTTCGCAGACTTATAGTTGGGCTCGTCCGCTGCTTGCGGCGCCTTTCGCTTCTGTATTATATTTTGAATCTGAAAAAAAAATCAATTTAATATTGATACATAATAGGCATGTTTCCTAATTTTTTTTTTAATGTCCGCCTGGTAGATTAATGAATTTTATTGGACACGATTTTTTTTTTTTCCTACAAACAAAAAATGATCGAAACACAGAGAACGCAAATTACGCGTGACATCACTCCTCGCTACAATTTTTACCAAGGCGTGGCGTCATAAGCCCCCACTCCGAATCTTTAAAGCGCTGTATCGTTGTAATTTTTTATTGTTTTGATAAAAGAAAAAATACGTGTCTAATATTTTTTTATTATCTAACTGACGAACTAAATAGATTTTAACTTTTCATACCCAGGAAACATCACTATTGTAAGTAAGAATTGTAATGTACTTATATGGATAGTAGAGTGAAACTAAATGGCATATTCAGGCCTTTATTTTAGATGTACTAGCTTCTCGACCCGGCTTTGCACGGGTGGTGTAAGATTTTCAAAAACTTCCATAAGTTTTTTTTTTATAAAAACCTTGTCCTTCCAAGGATTATCTGATTAGGAGCAGGTGCAGTGTCCAAGGGAAATCGGGACCCATTTTTATATATATAGATAAACATTACACTTCAGTTTTCGGGCAATCGTGTAAATTAGGCCTAGGCCCTGTTCATTGGCCAGTCAGTCCAAAAAAGGCCTGTATTCACTGTTCAGACAATCTTATAAAGTACTTTTGCCCAGCAGTTGCATAACGAACGCCTTGGGTAGTCATTTAAAAAAGGATAAAATCAATTTAATGGAATGACGGGCCTGTTGGTCTGGTTGTTAGTGACTCTGACTGCTGAACCGGAGGTCGTGGGTTCGATATCCACCCTGGACAAATATAATTTATCTATACTATGTATGTATTTCGTAATATTTATGTATGTTTATCAGTTGTCTCGTGGCCATGAGTTTGGAATCAGATGGCCGTGCGTGAGTTATCCCAAGATATTATAGATTATAGAATTTTTCGGGCAATTCTGTAAAAAGGCTTATATAACAGTAGGATACCAAGAGGCCTACCTGTTGCCACTCTCTATCGAGTTCGGCCTTCTCGCTCTTATCCTTGGTCTTCCTCGTCTTGCGGCCGTCCTGCGTCTTGACGCCGTACTGGAAGGCGGCCTTGGGTAAAGCCTCCTTGCTGCTCATGTACGCCGAATATTCTTCCTGAGTGTCGAAGTCCCAACGACCTGGTAAAATGTGTTTGTTATGTCAAACAAATTTTGACATGGTTATGGTATACGGGAAACATTTGGTAAATACAATTAATAATGTTTTTTTGCACGCATAATAGCAAAGGTTTTTTATATGCTGTGTAGTGGGACTTGTTTTTGACTTGTAATTAAGTTTAATAAGTTGCCAAATTATTATACTTATATGTGGATTGTTATCTCAAAAGGATAGACAGATTTTAATGAGGTTTTGTTTCAAAACTAATATGATAGAGATAGTTCTTAGCCACAATTTATGTAGTTCAGCAGTTTAAAAGAAAGTTTTTATCTAAATTGAGTTGAATGTAACGAGTGATGATGTGTATGTGGCCAGCAGCACTGCAGTACCTATGGGCCCCTTCTTGTTGCCGGCGTCCATCTTGGTGTAGTCGACCTCGTCGTCGGAGTCGTCGATGGCGTCGTCCATCTCGCGCAGGCCCGGGTAGCACTCGGCGTAGCCCTGCGGCTCGGCCGCCAGCCGCGACAGCAGCAGCGCCGAGCGCGCGGACCGCAGCCCCGCGGGCCCCGGCCCCGCCGTGCCCCCGCCCGAGCCCAGCTCTTTATTGTACACCAAGAAACAAGTTCAAATAAAACAATATTAATAACGATTACAAAGAGCGCTCTTATCACTAATTGTGATCTCTTCCAGACAACCTATACAATTTTACTACTCACTGAACATCACGGTGATAGGATAAATGACTAAAAATGTTTTTTGTAAAAAATATTAGACTAGTAGATTTTCTTTATTTATATAATCTAAGACGATTTAAGCTGTCGTATGGCATCGCGATTTTATACATGTTTACAAAATTGTGACGTAGCAAGTCTTCACTCCTAACTTAAAAGTGCTTTATCCACGTTATTTTTTAAACTGAAATAAATTGTTATTTTAAGTGGAGTTCATGGTGTAAGTGAGAAAGTGTATTAGTGTATTGGGCACACCGTCGTCCTTGGTGTCGCTGGCGCCGAAGTAGCCGGCGGGTCGCGGGCGCTCGTCGCGGCGCGCTCGGCGCTCGGCCGCGCTGTAGTCGCCGATGTCGCCGTAGATGGACTCGTCCGCGCGACCCTTCTCCGACGCCTTCTCCTAAACACCTTCTCAATTAATACTCACATACATTTCTTACTAATTTTATATAACTAAGTTTTGTGTATGTATGTCGTAGTGGCTTAGCGGTTCAACGAACGAATTTGTATGCACAAGGTTGCAGGTTGGAAACCGCTATGGGCATAAGTACCAATGTACCTTTTTCAAAGTTATGTGTACTTTCTTAATTATTCTAAGACACCATTGATAAACGGTGAAGGAATATATCGTGGGGAAACCTGGATTCCAAAAATTGGAAATATGAAATCACCAACCTGCAATAAGCAAGCGTGATGATCAATGCTCGTGCCTTCTCTACATAAGAAGAGGCCTAAGCCCAGCAGTAGGACATTCATAGGCTGGTATTATTAAGTTTTGGGTAGGAAATATGTCTTATACCATCATTTAAAATCAGTCTTTCTTTTCTTCACTGATAGTCCAGAGCCTGAAAAAGGACGTAGGCAACTTTTTGCCGCGAGCGCAGGCGGAGCCGCGGGAAACAGCTAGTATATATATTTTACTTATTAATAAATTGCACCGCAAGCCCGCTTTTATAACGTTTTTACGTCCGCTTTCAATTTCATCGCTCTTTTTCTCACACGCGATTCATCTTTCCTTATTACATCCCATCTCATAGGACAAGCGAATTGCTTATATCTTTTCTGTCACTGGAGATGCGTTCAAGATTCCCTCACTAAGCATAAATTTACCCTAATCCATAATAAATGCGAAAGTAACTGTTTGTATAGTTGCTCTTTCTCAGCTAAACCGCTGAACTGAGTTGGATGAAATTTAGTATGGTAAAAGATTGGATCCTGAGAAAGGAAATGAGCTACTGTTTGCCACGATAACTATCACCCACGCGGGCTAACAACAGCTAGTACATGTTATATAAGGAAAGTAAGTCTGTCTGTATGCAATCACGGCTAAACTATACAACAAATTTTAATCCAATAGGGAATCGGACTATTGTTTTTTTATTTCACACGCTGTCGCTTAGGCATTAAAAAATATTAGACACGTACTCTTTTTTTTTTAATTTAAAGTTGAGAAAGATACAGTGATTGGAAATGTCGCGTGACGTCACTTGTGGCTACAATTGACGTCACAAGCCAACTCCAGAACTTTAAAGAGTTTTAACTTTGTCACATTTCATTGATTTGATGAAAAAAAAACGAGTTTTTTTTTCTTTTTTTATGTATCTGGTGGACTAAATAGATATTTCATTTCCATACCCAGTCCGCTCCCCTATTTGTTGTGAAGTTAGTTTAAACTGCAAGAAAAGAAATAAGCTATATACAATACGTACCCCTGCCTTAGTCTTCTTAAGTTTCCTATGGCGACCATGCCTTAAGTACGAGAAGATCTGCGCCAGCTTGTCCAACACCACGTCGTTCGCGCTGGAGGCCGCAGTGCGCCGGTCGGGCTCCGGGACGTCGGCCTTCGACCGCGTCAACGTGGTGGGGATGTCGCTGTCTATGGTCCCTTCCTCGTCCAACTCTACGACGTACGCCATGCGGCCCGGACCGAACATCTCGTTGCGTGTGACCTTTTTCGTTCTGCAATAAAAAAAAATTACAAACAATATATTATTTTTCAGAAAATATATTATTCTAAAAAATTAAAGCTAATAAAAATTTGTGGTCAGAATGGGGTAGATAACATTATTTAAAAAACTATCAGACGATAGGTTATAAAAAAATATACGACACATATTTTCTTTTTATTATAAGTAAGCAAAAACTCACGACGACACATTGATTTGAAATGTCGCATGACGTCACAAATTTGGTGCATTTTGTACGCAATCATGACGTCACTAGCCCCCAATCCTGAACTTTGATTTGCTATATCTACTTAGTGTTTTCTTATTTTGAAAAATCAAAAAATACGTGTAATATAACCTTTGTTCCTGGACCAAATTGTATATATTCTTCGCCATGGGTGTCTCGAACTGCATTTCTTCTTCCTGCGAAACACATGACATTGGATTAATGAGGACATCCGAGTTACTCAGAGTTTAACACGATAAACGACGGCTACCGTTATCCATTTCACCGCCAGACAGACAGACAGACAGCGCTAGTCGCACGTGTTGTCCGAAAATATCAAATTCCATAATTTGTTGGTAGCTTTGACAGCTGACGCGCCAGTGGCGCCCACTGGTGAGCGCAACGACAGTACGGTGCCCGTTTCCAAAATGTCATTCATATACAGTATATAACAAAAACCCTGTCCGATCCAATAAGGGCGTATTTTTAGTTCAACATACGTACTAGAGAAAAAAGACTTGCTCAGGCGGCTTCTGTGATACAAGACTGTAGGTAGTACACGTGAACTTTGTCGAGCGATCAGTATTGCCTTTGATCAGTTTTATTTTAATATAATTACATTCAACGGGGAAAACTAATAATCTCAAATCTATTCAATAGTTACGTATATGTGTACGCAGCACGATGCAGACTCATAAGGATCGGACAGGGTTTTTGTTGCATGCTGTATAGGAGCAGGACCGGGAAGGAACTTTATAGGTTACACTTTTAAAGTGATATAGAATGTTTCAAAATACATTAAATACAAACAAGTAAATTATTAAAACTAAAATTTTTAATCTTAATAATGAATTTAAAAAAATATATAGCTACCCAGTGTCACTCAAATACTAAAGCCGAATCTAACGACACCTCTCAAGCTAAAATCCATCAAACCGTTTAGGCTGCAGAGTGTAGTAGCAGTGTGCCAAAGAAATATTCATACATACACTACTACACTAGCAAAACATAACCCTCCTTCTGGCACTGTTGGTTAATGAAATATACGCCAATAGTGTACTTACAACAGGTACTTCTTTCTTCTCCTTGACAGGTTCCACGGGGAGGGTGACGAGACGTTCCATCTCAGCTTCCTGTTCCAGCTCCCGCGTCTGTATCTCGGAGCGGACCTGCACAAATATAACAGTGTATAACATATCTATCTAGATAAATAAAAATAAATGTTCCTCCATGTTTTCCTAAACGAAAGATCAAATGGGGTAGATGACATTTTTTTTTTTTCCTTCAGAGATTGAAAAAAGAAAAAAAATATTAGTCACTTATTTTCTCTCCTCATGATACATTGATTTGAAACGTCATAATTTCGTAAATACACCGTGTTGGAAAGAAGAACGTCATTATTCCCCACTCCTAAACTTTCATTTGCTTTATATATTTAGTTCTTTCTTGTTTAAAAGAAGTTGCTCTATATTTTTAGCTATGCTTTATTACTAATTATGGCATTACAATGCATGCCTGTTGCAGTTGTTGGTTCAGTGAACTGATGTGTGTGCACAAGGTTGTAGATTCAATCCCAGGCAAGCACTAAGACTTTTCAGTTATATATTATGTACTTTCCTAATTATTTAAAGACATTAAGGCACCATTGACAATCAGTAAAGGAAAACACAGTAAAGATTTAGATTCCAAAAATTAGTAATAAAAGTTATATTACCTTTTGCAACAATGCATAGTCAAGTCCTTTTACTAAATGGGTGTGTTCCATGTCACCACCAAGATACTTGGATTCCTGGAACCAAAATAAATTTAGTTTTTTGTAATTATCTTGCAGTGACAAATGGAATACGGCAGTTCATGAGATTGAAGCCGCTCACAGACAGAAGGCATAATAATATGATATGTGGGCACCTTAGTGTATAAATAAGTAAACTATAAAGTGCGCCTAACAGAGTATGAACTGTGAGCACCAGTATGAACAAGCGCCGTCGTTAGCGTCGTCGTAATATCGAAAACATCTAAAATTTCGTATAAACATCTGCTGTCGCACGGAAAATCAGTAAACGAGCGTAGTACTTACGGCGAATTTTTTTACGCTCGGCATAGTTTGCTATTAGCACTGCGCGCACTCTATCTTTGCTTATGTATACTCAAATAAAGGCACTCTTTTGGTATAGAATGAAGACAAAATCATAACACATGAGGTTTCTTTAATATATGCATTTAGGAACATAGCCAGGTAATTTTAATAAAAGCTCTAAAATCACACCTGGATAAGCTGTCTTCGTCTTTCTTTGGCATCCATTCCTGACTTCAAATCTGGTGCTACAGCTCTGTGAATAAAACAAATATACTTTCAGATAGAAAAAAGTATGACAGTAATGACTAAGATACAGACATCTAATAAGATAACAAAATACTTAGAAGCAATTATTAAAGTAGAAACAAATTAATGAATATCTATAAATAGTAAAAACCCCATCTAAATCAGATCAGTATTTTTTGAGAAAACATACATTACACACATACATACATTATTAAAATCACAGAACACATTTTTTTTAAGTACTTAATAAATAAATATCATTGGTGCTCAATGTTGTTTTTGTTTTCTTTATATATATATATATATATATATATATATATATATATATAAATTATTTCCAAGTTTTATGAGTAGGTTACACATGAAAAAAATATTTTGTAGCATATTTATTTTTTTGACGTGACAACGTCTTATAAATTGGTTTGCCGGGTGACACTTCAAGAAACTGGGTAACGCTCCGCTCACGTTATGCGCTCACAATGAGAGCGAGTGAGAGGCACGCGTCCCTTCCACTCGGGCATGGTTAGCCCGCCTAAGAGCGAGAGAGACAGACATTGACATTGACAGTCGTTGTCACGTAAAACTTTCGCCCGTATACCGACTTTACAGGCAACCAACGATTTTTTTTTTAAATACATAATACAAGCAAAAGTATTAACTAATATTTTTTTTAAATAGATTATGTAAAAGACAGTTTTATTTCAATACTGTGACTTAAGTAGTACCTGTATGCACTGCTAGTGTTGCTTGTGGGGTCTGTAGGCCCCAACTCATTGACTCCGTCTCGTCTTTCACGGGCCCTGTCTCTGTACTTCTCTGCCAGTTCTGCCAGTTTATTGTCCTCTTGCTTCTTAAGGGCTGCATAATATGATTTCTTTTTTCTCCGGAGTTCACCCTTGTTTTCAGCTGGTGGTGGCATGGAACTGAAATTAAAATTAGGTTAATAATTACATGTTTCGATCATGAAGACCAAGTTGTAGACACAACACACATATATATATGAACTTGAAACAAAAATCTTTTGTAGCATGTTGATTTATTTTTGTCTCTCAAAAGGCTATATAAAGTTGATAATTTCGATTATGGAGGCACTTATTGGTTATTTCGTTATACATTATAGAAAAGTGAACTCTGATCATTTCATTACACATACGTCATAAGCTGCCATTGCTATTCTGTTGTAGACTTGATTCTAATGTAATTACTATACTTTTACTTTGTATTTATGTCTGTAACACTGCCTAAAAGCCTTCTAAACACAGCGTAAACAAACCAGCCGACGTACCAAAGTAATTTACACCTTTGGTATGTACAGTATTGCTTACCCAGAGTTGGCCATGGCTTCTCGCACGGAGCCCGCAGGGTGGGAGCCACCCGAGCCCCCGGGCGTAGCCCTAGGAGTCATCAGAAGCTTCCTAAAATCCTCATTAGTAAGTCTCTGAGAGGCAGGCGTCTGTTCCACGTTGTTGTCATCCATTTTTACGAGTTTTATTTAAACTATAGCTGAAAAGGTATATACTACAATGTAGTTATTGCATAAACTATTTTGCGATGTAGAATTCAGCAATTATTAGCTTATTCCACACATTGCAACACGATTTTTTGAAACATCAAACAACATTGAACTGATTGATTGTAAATTTTGACAGTTCTCAAATCTGTATGTTCTGGCCACAGACTATAAATACTAACACTACATTACTAGGCTTTTCGCATCAAATTTAATATGTTTACGTATACATTATATTAACGATTATAGTACGAGTGAAACATCTGGATATTAATAAAATAATGTTCGAATTAATAAACAAATGTTTTCAAATGCCGTCTTCGTATTTTTTTATGGAATGATTTTAATATTATCATAATGTTAGTTCTATTTAACGCCACAACGCACGACGATTCTCTTTCCGCCCAGACTATACACGTGCGAGGTAGGGGTGGGTCCGCTGGTATGTTTGTGTGCATTCTAATCGAATTATTATAAGTATAAAGTAAAATATTTGATATTGTAAAAAACATCATTTTATTAAATGGTTTATTAATGTAAATTATTACTAATGTGATGTAAATAATCGTAGATATAGGTACTTCGAATTACAAAATCACCGAAAATATAACTACTAAAATAACTACTTAATAAACACAACAGGGGAATTAATTTTTTGCAGGTCTTACCAAAAAGGGCATGGAAGGTTGTGCCCTTAAACCCAACGTTTCCCGTCGGATTATCTTGGAATGTTATATACATCCTGAAACAAAAAACAAGATCGTAAAAAAAAATTGGTTGCCTGTAAAGTCGGTATACGGGCGAAAGTTTTACGTGACAACGACTGTCAATGTCAATGTCTGTCTCTCTCGCTCTTAGGCGGGCTAACCATGCCCGAGTGGAAGGGACGCGTGCCTCTCACTCGCTCTCATTGTGAGCGCATAGCGTGAGCGGAGCGTTACCCAGTTTCTTGAAGTGTCACCCGGCAAACCAATTTATGAGACGTTGTCACGTCAATAAAGATACATTACGAATAGTTTTCATTTACCAAGCTAGTATTGCTTTTCCCACTACAATGGGCAAACTCCTCCTAAAGTTTTCAAACCTATTCTTTTCTGAGCAATATTTCGCCAGTTCCACACAGATGGCCACACTGCCATCCCCGCTTGAGCCTTCCACGTCTGAATGAAAATGGATTTCCACAAACCATTTTCAGATAGGCAGTTGATCCATGTCAAATACGGTATTCAGCTGAATCTGGCAAGACTGGAAACCGAATAACATAGCTTGGATAAAAGATAGGCAGAAGAAAAGAGTCCTAAGTGTTTATGATCACTGGCGAACAGCCCATGTTACTTTAGATTAAAATGCTCAATTAATTGTTGTTGCTTGTTAGTTCTTTACCCGTAAGACTGAGCGTACAGTACGATGCAAACTTAAAGGCGGCTGTGAACACGAGTCGAGTCGCTGCGCAGTACCAAACTTATGCGCCAGCGGGGGTGCGGGGCGAGGTACTGCGCAGCGTTTAGCGCACTTCACAGCTGCCATTAAGTTTGAATTGAACTATACCAGGATCATTATCTAACATAAAGAATATGAACTTTTAGCATCTAATGTGTTTTATATGTACTTAAAATAGAATATGAAATGTTAGAAACTATGATTTACCTTTGAGAGGATTGCTATTATTATAGATATTAGTGCGAATTAAAGTGCACTTACACGGGCAATTAATTGCGCGATTATTGGAAATTTTAATTTTTTAATTGGCAATACAGCTAACAAAGTATGGCAATACAAAATATTTGTAGAAATTGACAATAAATAGACAAGAATAAGTACTAAAGTACAAAAATTAATTGCCCAGTTGTAGTTGCCCGTGTAAGCGCACCTTTAGACCTCTGATGGAGTCACCTGTGTAATGATGATACTGTTATACATTATATAATTTTACAATGACCAATTATAATAATTATGAACTGGGAATAGAATAATGTAAACGGTAATTCACTCTAAATTAATTAAATATATAAACTCGAAAAGTTTATTATATAACAAAAGAAACTCCAAAAAAGTATAAAATATAATTTATTTGATAAATACATGTCACACGAGTAATCTTATCTCTTTAATTAAACATTTATAAATTATTTCGCTTAAAACAACAACATAAAATAAAAATACCTTTTGATAACAGAAGACCCTTGGTTATTTGATTATTAAGTAATCAGTGAAACAGTGGAAATGATAAGATTTGCATGCGTTATAATTACCTTATGAACGTAACAGAAAAAAGAACAGGATTTGAATGACTTGCCGCCATTTTTGCTGTCAAAAGGTAAACATTTCACAGATAGGGTATCATACGTAAAATAGGTCAATGCGTTTCCTATTCTTATTCGGAACGCTATCAAAGCTAGTAGTAGTGTTACAAGATGTAAAAAAAAATAGGATTATAGAAAAGGCACAAGGGTTAAAATAATAATAAAATGTTTATCCAAAAATAGCGTGGAACGTGGTGCCTTTGAAGCCAACGTTTCCTGTCGGTTCGTCTTGGAAAGTTATGTACATTCTGAAAAAAAAAAAATTTAGTATTAATTATATGTAGGTACCTAATTAGTTATGGTAAAGTGGTCTGTTGGTTAGATTCGTATGAACAAGAATGGAATCCAGGCTGAACAATGAGAGTTTTTAAAGTTACATGTATGTACATACTTTCTTATTATGTAGCTATTTAAATTACGGTATAGTAGGAGAAACTAGGGATATGTTAACGGTAAAATGGGGTGCATAGAAATGCAGGAGTGAATAGAGCGTTGTGGTTTTTTTACATTTTACAGATTAAAGGAAAGAAACCCTGGCATGCGCCACTATAAAAGGTTACCTCCAGCCATTTTTATTCAGCCCATTGCACCTTTAGGGACACATTAGGTTAGTAATTATTAAGTATCATAATTAAACATGCCTGTATCCATTAAATAATAATTATCAAGAATAGTATAACTATCTTGCAGTACCACGAAAAGTAGACTACATTTTTATCTATTCTTTAATTATTATTTATTTAAAAAATAATAAAAGTCGACCCCCGGTAAGCCGACATACGTATAACAGAGCAGTGTCGGACTATCGAATTTATCAGATTATAGAGTAGTGCCTGAGACCTGCATAAATCACACCCCTATAGTCCGAAATATTTTAAAAAGAGTACCAAGTAATACGACATATTAAAAATCAAAGATTCTATCTGAATTAAATTATATGTACAATCAACAGTGATAGGCGTGTCGGATTACAGGGGCCGCCTGATTAGACAGGGGCCGTATTACCGGGGTCCACTGTATTATGTTAATAATGACGTCATAATAGACCTGATAATATTTGGACATGAAAATAGAATAAAACTAACAGAAAGGCACATAACAAGAAACCTGGCAGACTACCAATCGTAGTGAGTAAGGACATTGTTGCCATACAGGGCAAGATCTAGGTACAAAGCATCTTTACAGATATAAGTTGCGTTTTGGCCGGAGAGACAAGATACAATTGTAAAAAACCGACTAGTTTCAAACCCGACCGGGGCCCATAATTAAATAATTAGGTATTAGTTATTTCATCCTCACGAAATTTATTATACAAAGAAAGTACTATTATACATAAAGGCTGGTTATAATAATAAAAAATACAGTAATTCAAGATTTCAGAGGACGTATTCTGAGAGTTGAAGCAATCACATTTCCGTTGTCAACCCCCGGTTTCTGAAAGCCTGATGAATTTAATCTATTGTCAAATCAACTGATCACGACTGTGATTGGTTGACCAAAATACTAACCACCAACCACAGCGCTTAACAAAAGGTTGGACAGGTGATCCTCTAAGGCTTAACAAACGATCCCTCTACCATCTATAGATCAATCAAAATTATGAATAACGTTTGGATACAGTATTCTGTACAATTAATATAAAACTTACATAAGCATTATATTTAATACGCAGAATGAATTGCAACATATAATCAACTGAAAGAAATCTCGGCTGATCGCTTATCGCGATAAAACAAGCGAGTATTTGTAAATAGCGGCTCGTTGTTACTAAGAGTTTCGTTCTCAGGGTAGATACCTACATAATCCCACGCCATTTGTATTCGCTGACAGACATCCGCTTCTTCTTTAACCGACTTTAAAAGGTTCTCAAATCGTCTGCTTTTTGTTTTTTATATAGGTACGTTACGCGATAAACTGATTTCAATAAATCTTTTTTTATTGACAGGGTATAACTCTCAGGTGGTCTTAGATAAAATTTATAATCATTGGTTCGGTTGATTATTCGATTTAGTAAAAATAGGTACCAAGAATGTCTATTCAGTAAACGAAATTGCGTACTAATAATGTAAGTTTGGTGACAATGCGTTATTGTTGTACTTTAATTTGGTTTTCATGGATCAAGTCTCCTCTTACCCCGGTCACTTACATGCGCGCAAACATTTCGACAAAGGTTCGCGCGCTTTGATGCCTTTAAAAAAACCTACACAGCTTGGAAATGAAATCATTTACAAATGTCGTCCAACACTCGTGGGTTTGCGTATTCGTGCGAATGTGTGTGACCGGCATTAAACAAAAAATATTATATTAATATTTAATATCAACATTAGTTCACCAATTTGAGAGCTGCGATGCCACAGACAAAACAAATATTCACGTTAAACTTTTAATGTTCTTGGAGGTTAAAACCTGGAATGATATAGCTATAAAATAGCAGAAATAATACTAAAAATAAACAAAACCTTTTGCTGCTGACCGTTCTAATATTAGTCATACCAACTTGAACAATAGAACCATCTGGCCTAAGGTGTTGATAAAATATAAGTAGGATACGCACACGGAAATATTGATAAAGCTGTACTCATAATAGTACCTAAGACTATTATTTTTTAATAAACTGCGCCAGAATTAGGGTTGCGATTTTCGAGTGTGTTTACCTATGTTAATTTCTTTGGCCCACTCTGTATCCCAAAGTAGACAAAGAGCTACTTTGGGATGCTAGAGAATCTAAAGCAATTACCTGTCACTCTTTACTCCCAACTCTTGCTCAACTAATTCGAACAGTATTTTAGCATGTTTCTTGTTCTGTTCGACTCCTAAAGCACCAATAGACATGAGGTTGGCGATAGCGCAGGGGTCCGTAGTGCCACCAAAACACATCGGCACGTCTGGGATAACAGACACCACACAGTACTGAAAAAAACAATACTTTTGTTTAGGACCTACAAAGCTTTTAACAAAATTATGACAGAAAATATTTTTTTTACACAGATTTGCATATTGTAAACTGGCTGTTAACTGCAGGCCACCTAGGTAGATGTCGGTTTTTGGTGCAAAAAATAGTTTTTAATTTATTAACAAGTGACAATATTAACTGTCAACCATAAAAGTAAAAAGATTATCACTGTATGGTACTTAAATAAATGTTCCAAGCTGTTATAATAATAAATCTTATAATTAGAAACTTAGTTTTCAAGTTATGCCACAACAATAAAATCAATTGCATAGAAATAATGATATCATTTGTTTTTATTTTAAGCATGTTCATATTGCTAATTAATCTTTCAAGTTATGCCACATTATTATCCTGTTAACTATGTTATATAGGTATGCATAAATACTCAATATAATAATAAATAAATTTATTGCCCACATTGTATTAAGAAAATAAAGAGGATGAAGTAACAAGAGTGGACCATGTAACGCAAGGCTAAACTAGGATAGAGGAAGAATACTGGCAACATATACAAGCTGAGTTTCATACTGTTTTAGAAATTCTCTCGAGTTTGACAGTATTATTATTAAAATTCAAGTTTTTTTTAAATTACAATATGAATCATTAACCAACAAAGAGGTCACATTTTAAGTTTTCAAAATGATAGTTACATTATATAGGATAAAGGCAGAGTTATAGGTGACTTCTTATCATTGGATTAACTAAAAAATATACCTAGTTAAAGAATTATTTGAAATTGGTTCAAATCTTAAAAGTCTATAATTATGTTTTAAGAGTGTATAGGGTAATATTAGTAATTTAATAAATACAAATAGTTAATTAATTTTGTATGAGTTTATTAAGGCTTATGTAATCTACAATATTTAATAATTTAAAAAGAATAAATTAAAGAATTAATTTTCGAATAATAAGGTGAATTATCATTCAATAATTCATTTTATCATTACCCAGGGGACAGAAATGTAAAATTTATCACGAATGTTAATCAGTATATGAATTTCGAAAACAATTTGCAATCAATTTTTAAATACCTGTTCAGGTTTCCCGAGTGCCTTGGCCAACACCGGCACTGCTTTTAAAACGAAATCTTCAGGAATTTTGCTCCTAGGTACATTTGTTTCAATCCTGAAGTGAGGCATCGTTGTTTATCAATAAACAAACGTTGGAATCAGGTTATTCTTTATTATAGAACTCCACAATTTATCCGTCCGTCTTAGCCGCAAGCTAATACTGGAATTAATGGAATATTAGACTTTTAAAAACAGACTAGAAATGCACAACATCCGAATCAAATCAATGTCATACAAAGTCAAGTCAATCGATGTCAAATTGTCAAGTTGATGTTGATGTTTATTAAATACGTAATTTTGTACATAGATGGCGTAAGTACGCTAGTTTAAACAAATTAAAGGGAAAATACCTTCAACCTTGAAAATACGAGTATCCTTTTTAGGCTGTTATTAATTTTTTTAATTAGATTTAAGGCTCTTAGATGTAGTAGTCCATTAGTTTAAAAAAATATTTATGTTTAAGAAATGAGAAGAATAACACCGAAACGCGACATTATTACGTAAACTTTGTCTATGGTGGGTATTTCCCTGTTACCGGAAATAGTGATGTACTCAAAATGAATAATTACAATCGATAAATTCACAAAAAAGGAACATTCATATTCTTTAACTATATAATATTAACTTAATATAAATGTTTTCTTGAGGACTGTTTGAAATTGCTTGTATTAAATGAAATGGACATACCTGTCTGTGGACCACAATTTTCTATAACTCTTTATGAAATCAAATTTCTTTACCTAGTTTCTTAACATGACCTTCTTTTCGCAACAGTTTATAACCTGAAATCACGTTAAGTATTTTTGTTATTAGTATTTTATCAGCGCAGTGTTTTATGTTGTAATTTAACATAGTGGTTTGATTGATATTAAATGGATTTCATTTTGATAGTTCTTGTTGTTTAATTCATAAACAACAAAACGGGCTGCTTTTCACACAACATTACTAATTTAATACTTAATAGTTCTATTCAAATCACTCATCGATTGTTAAAAATATATATCTTTCTTCGACGAGTCCTTAGTATTATCGATAATTTCAAATTTTATATTTTTCGCATCCCTCAAGTTAAATGGACTATGAACTTTATTATCTGGATGGACATTCTGGATTGTCTTTGGTCAGTGCATTGCTCATTGCTTACTTGTTGTTCTTGCGGCGTAGCGTAGGTCTGTCTGTAATTTTTTAGGTAATTCACATGTTTGTCAAAAGTTAAAAGTATTTAGTAACACGTGTAAGTCCATATAAATAGTGATTTACATCCGTAGTTTTGGTATTTATACGCTTTGAATATTTAATTAAGTGGTTGTATGCAGAAGGAACAAAGTTAACAAACTTGTTTGTTAATAGTTTTTTCGTGATACTTATACCTAGAAACAATGGGCAATGAGTTATCTTCCGACGAGAACCGGAGGTTAGTATTTATGATTTTGTATTCAATTTATACGTACTTTTAAAGATTTGTTTAGTAAATCTAAACAAATCAAATACCAAATACCTACCTAAGTACCTATTTTTTTTACCAAGTACCTACTTGCATGTTTAATGCAGTTTTTCTATATTTACCCTCTCTGCAACTTGCAAGTTTTTTGTGTACAGTAGTTTTAAATGATCAAGGAAAACCCGTGGTTAATAAGTACCTAGGTATGATTACATTCATATAATATAATTATGTATAATATGTACAATATTGCAAACTAATTATTGTAATAATAGGAATGTAGAACACTAGTAGGTACTTATATCAAACAGTTGTAGTTATGATAAAATTACATTTTATTATATTTATTTCATGAGCATTATCGCAACAACGAATGCTTTAAAACAACGAGAATCAGGGTTCATAGGTATATTATTTATTTCAAAAAACGACCATAACGTAAAGTCGTTAAAGTTCAAATTAAGATACTTAATAGTTTTATCAAGGTTTTATCTAAGTATATTTTATACACAATGCTTTGTCCTGAATGACTGACGGAACAACGCGGAGCCTAACCCACTGATCGTAGAGACCTGAAACTTGGAGGGGTGTTCTTTGTATGACGTAGGCATCCCATAAGAAAGGATTTTCCTAAGGGGGTGAGAAACGGGGGCAAAGTTTGTATAGGACAACGTGCTTCTACGGTCAAATCCACTTTAAATTTTACATAAATATTCTTTTATAGAAATGATGGAAGATGTGTTTCGTATTTTATTGTAACTTATCGCCCAACGGGGTTAAAAATTATAAAGTTATTTTGAGGGTGATTTTTGACACATGTTTGAAAACTCAATTCGATTTTATTCAAAAATCGTTGAACTGACATAAAACCTTGTTGCAATGCAATATTACTCATTAAAATTGGAATGTCAAAAACCATTTTCGACTTCAACGCGGACGAAGTTGCGGGAAAAAACTAGTATCAATATAATAGGTATAATAATTGAATACTGTTTGCAACCACAGAGTGGTTTTAATCACTTATCTGTGAAAATATAAGTTATTAGGTACCTCTATTACTTATTAATAAAAAACTGAAAAAGATCCCAAATTATTTCAGACAATGGGGTTGATGATAATTTTTTTGAATGTCCGTTAATCTTATATATAAAAATGAATTGCTGTTCGTTAGTCACGCTAAAATTCGAAAACGGCTGGGCCGATTTGTTTAATTATTTTTTTGTTTTGTTCGCTAGAATACAGGGAAGGTTTAAAAACAAAAGAAATAGGTAGGGTAGGAAGAGTAGGGTAGGTAATCAGTTGACGGAAGCGAAGCCGTGGGCACAGCTAGTAGATTATTAAAAATATTAGACACGTATTTTTTACAATTTTACATATCTAATAATAAACTCCCTCCGATACATTGTTTTAAAATTTTGCATGGCGTCATTAGCCCTGTTTCCTGAATTTTGATTTGCTTTATTTAAGTATAGTGTTTTCTTATTTGCAAGGCAAGTTAGCCTATAACCTTCCTCGAGAATTAGGCTATCATTTTTGTTGTCTTTCAATCCATTTTGAACCTTAAATGACAACCTTTTTAAGCGATTTCATTTCTCTCTATATCATACAGTATACCTACCTATTACGTGTACTTAGGGTTGCCAGATCCTGAAACCGAAAACCGAAAAGCCGGTAGTTTTGCCGGACATTTGGGTGAAAAAGCCGGACATGCTTAATTTTTTTTGTCATATTATTTGCATAACACGACAATTTTTATTAAATAAAACAATTCTTATTACAATTTACCATAAAAGCTTGAGGAAATTTTAATTTGAGGAAAAAAACAACAAATAATCGAATTTAAAAGCCGGTCATTACGTTGGTCGCCGTCTTATTCGGATAAATATTTATGTCGGTTAAAATACGCTTGGAATTTAGAGCCGTTTTAAATAAATCATTCGCGAAGTGTTGTGTTACTTTTCTTAGAAAGCAAGATGACACCGGGTAACGCAACATGAGGCGCACACATTTTTTGTTATAGTAGGTTGGCAGATTTTTTAAGTCATTGTAAAATATTATGTTTTAAGCTTTGTTTTCTTTGAGACTAATAACTTTATTACTTAAGTGCTTCCCAAAATAAAAGGTACAATAACTATTTTAAGTTTTAGCACCATGTATTTGGAGAATGGTTGTAAGCTGAGGGCCAAATACTGAAACGATAATCAGTTTTAAGTCGCCGTTAACTCTCATGCTGTCTCTGTTACTTTAAGGTGTAATGTAGCTACAGATAGATATTTAAGTATTCGGGGGTGAGACTCGGTGCCCAGCCCCCGTAGACAAGTAACATTTCTACATGCGTTAACGATGATAGAAATCGATAAGTCACGCGAGTTAGACTTGTCAGTTCCGTACATTTGAGCGATTTGATCAGCGTTATTAAATGTATAAAATATTGTAAAATGTCACTAGGCTGTGCTTTTACGTAATAAGTTCTGTCGACAGTTCGACACTTATGTTATGTTTGACGGGCCTGTTGGTTTAGTCACTAGTGGTTAGTGATGCTGACTGCTAAACTAGAGGTCGTGGGTTCGATTCCCACGCAGGACAAATCTTTGTGTGATGAGCACGATCATTTTTTCTGTGTCTGGGTGTAATTTACCTATAATATGTATGTATTTATGTAATATAAGTATGTTTATCAGTTGTCTGGTTGCCATAATACAGGCTCTGCCTAGTGTGGGATCAGATGGCCGTGTGTGAGCTGTGCCAAGACATTATGTAGAAACGTAGTGTGTACTTAATTCTTTTAATATTTGTCCAGGTCTAAGAATGTGTCGCAAGCAGAGGTCAGGAGGCTTCTGGCTAACCAAAGGCGGGAGTATGAACGAAAATGCGAGGAAATGATGGCGCAGGCTGTGAGTGCAACGCAAGCCGTAGAACAACCAGCCCCAAGGTAGCCAATATCTATACTTTATACTTATCTATACTAATATTATAAAGCTGAAGAGTTTGTTTGTTTGTTTGTTTGAACGCGCTAATCTCAGGAACTACTGGTTCGAATTGAAAAAATCTTTTTGTATTGGATAGTCCATTTATTGAGGAAGGCTATAGGCTATTTAACATCACGCTACGACCAATAGGAGCAGAGCATAAATGAAAAATGGTGCAAAAATGAAAAACCGTTGCAAGTAAAACACGCGAACAAAGTCGCGGGGGACAGCTAGTTATTATTATATTACTGTGAGTCTTTCACAATTATTATTGAGCATCATAAAATGGAATGAATGGATAGCCTATAAGAGAACTTTCAGTAAATGCTTTTGTTACTTACCAATATTAACGCTATTTCCATTTCCGTTTTATTGAAAAAGTCATAAAGTATTAAGTGGTACCGCAAACTGAACCTTATGTAAAGTGAAGATTACTTTAGTAAAACAGTACACCTTAGTTTTCTCCCAATAATGTATTTTCGGTTATGAAAACCAATATTTAGTACTTATACTTTAGGAAATATCTTACTTCTTATCTCAACCCCGCAGGGGCTGCCCTTAGTGAACGTTGCTGACGTAGTTAGTTTATTTTACTTGCTCTGGCTGGAGGCCTTACGGTGCTCGCCAAAAGTCCGGTGAAGCAGTCAAAGCCTGCGCTCAGGCTAACTGCAGTAAACCTCTTCCAAAAAAAAAAAAAATACTTCTTATCTTTATAACAATAATTATGACTCACGACATTCCTACTCTATCGATCGGTTGAAGGGCAAATGCCCATGTTTTTACAATTTCATCTTGTCCTAACTTTAGTTACTGGCCTGGATAAATGCCATAATTCATTATAAAATATGTGACACTTTATAATATCCTGTCTAAATGGGATCCGGTAATCTTATCGTAAATACTTTAAAGTATAGTGATATACTGCTAACATTCAGTCAAGTGGAATAGAGGGACCCTCTGTTTTTATCTGGCACTTAATGGCGTCGGAGTAAGTATAATAAAATATAATGAAATATTATACATTCAGTATATTGATAACTAACTGTCCCCCGCGACTTTGTCCGCGTGATTTAGTTTCACATTTTTCATTTTTATAAGCACCAGTAACAGTTTTTCATTTTTGCAACTATTTTAATTTTTGCTCCGCTCCTTTTGGTCGCAGCGAACTGACCTTTCCTTTCAGCTTTGAAATACATCATATTATTGTATCAATGAATAGTTTTTATTAGACTTTAACATGTTTTCACACTATAAAATAACAAAAACTGTTTTTAATGTAATATGAAAAAAAAACCTGAAGCAGCAACAGTGACAAGGAATATGCATGATTTTTTTGTGCTTAATTGGTAAATTACAGCGTCTTAAAACTAGAAAAAATAACATCATAATAAAAAAAATCATTTACGATGTCAAAATAACTATAAATTTGTAAATTTATAGTTATTTTAATGTATTAACACAACAAATAACTATTAATTTCAACACATAAACAACATTACTCACATAATAATTATAGCATTTGAAACAGGCGCTATCTTCTGCGTCTTAGTGCGGACATTGACGTCAAAATAATGTCGGAGTCGTTGTCAACGGGAACAATAACACCTCAGAGCAATAACTAAAGAATAACGAGAGAATAACACTAATGCATCGCGTACCGTGACGTCATATTTGCACCGACCAATGGCGTGCATTTTGATATGTCATAAATCCTCCATTAAATATGCGATCTATTTTATTTTATGTATTTTATTGAATTATTGAAATAAAAAATTAATCAATAAGGTACGGATTTGAACTGAAAAAGAATTCGATATAAAATTTTAAACAAAACCGATGATTTGTGCATATTCCCTATTAGTTCGTCACTTCTTTAGTGACGTATGTTTTTCGTTTGTTACAGTTACGAGAGGAATTGTACTCCTTATAATTACACGAGAGACGATCTCCATGACATAGGACGAACGACTGCCTCCCTGTACCCAGATCTGAACCAGCCAACACCTTCAGGAACCTCTGGTGCTCACAGTTTCAGTTTCGCAACAAATAATTCAAACTCAAGACCACCGCATGATTTTGTCTTCGTCAAGAACCCTCGAAACAATAGGTATAAACCACCGCCAGAATCACAGCTGATTTTATCTTACCGTGGAATACTGAAGGCAACTTAACAATAAGAAGATATTGAATCAATGATCTACACCTTAAAATTAAAGAGGTTGTGTGAGACTTAACGACGATTTATAATTGAGTTGCTTTTGGGTATTCGGCCATTATATATCCCGATGGAAATATTCATGAACTTCCTTGCTACTGGGAAGGCGAAGCTAGGGCATACTATTACTGGTTATATACACTCTTTACTGGGGACTTGGCGGGTATCGCAATCTACTGCAGTCTCCCGACGCTGGATATAAGCCTTTTCCAAATATCTGTACGACCCTGCATTTAACTGCACATTCGCTACCTATCCATAGATTTTAGATCTTCAAATTTGTTATCAAAATGACAAAGTTACTCTAACATTCCTTACTTCTTTTTAATGTTGTAATTAGTTAAACTTTTGTTTCTAAAAATAAGAACACGAATTGAGCTTAATAGATCTCTTTTTTTATTAACTCTTTCTTTGCTGGAGTTGCTCAAGGCAAACTAAACCATTTACACTTTTCGATGTATGTATAAGTATTTTAACCGACTGCAAAAAAGAAAGTTTTATATTTGACCTAGTTCAAAACTTTTTGACAGTAACCGCCACATGTCCCCGTCCGCTCCTCCGGCCCCCAGGGAGCGCTCTCACAGCAGGTATGTAAACTAAAGAGTAGTTTTAAAATAATTTACCGTCTTAAAAAAAACATTAGAAAAACTTACACAAGATTTTAAAACAGCGTATCGAAAAAAAAAACCATCATTTTCTGTCCAATTTAGTCACGTTGTTACTACTTATTACAAGTTCCTTTGGTCAATCAATTCCACCAATAATCAATTCCACTACAATTCCAATTCCAAATACATTAAACAGCCCGTTAGAAACGGGATTAAGTGACGAGCAAATCTAAAAATTATTCCCCTCTAAAGCTCAAACAAAAACAAAACTAACAGTCTAATTCCTACGTTAGTAAAATTATCACTTACATCTGAAATAGGTATCAAAGGTACCTTTAAGTCCCAAAGGTACCTAGGATCTTGGTCTAGCCGATATTTACTCGTGTTCATCATAATACCTGTATACCAAAGTACCTACTCGCACGAAAATAACGGAAGTGCCCGAATTCTTTCGGGATCAAACGGACTCAGTTCGTCGAAAAAAGTCGAGCACCACAACATTTCAACCTTGATTGGTTTTTTGCAACAGACACCGCAACAGGAACGCGGGAGGCTGCGAAGTGAACTGCCCGACTTGCAGATCTCCTTACGGGTCGAACATCTTCCAGTGCGGCCAGGGACACAGCGCGTGCAGTCAATGCAAGATCAACGGCCGCAACTGCAAGCTCTGTGGCATGGCCCTCACCGATATGAGGAATTTTGTCCTCGAGGAGGTCGTGTCTCAGGTATTACAAATATTTGGTTAGCTCAAAAAATCAATAAACATAGAGAAATGCCAGTGATATTGTGAGTGTTTAGTGAGTGAAGACCACTTTTTTTCAAATCAAATCAAATCATTGATTCATTTGCGAATATGGGTACATAAAAGTTCTTGCATGGTATTATAGTGTACATTAACCATATTCTACCAGACGGCATGCAAACTACACAATAAAAATTGTAAAATAACTACAGCTAAAAAACAGTGTTTTACTCAATCTAAATATTATATAATTTTAAATTATCTTCTAGGTATTCTGCGATATTGTAATTTGTAATACGCTTTTTTCAATAATAATTTCTTAACACTATTTTTAAATTTATTTATGTTTGAAATTTCCAGTATTGATTTGGGTAAATGGTTGTAAATGCGTGGAGCCATACATAAAACACTTTTGTTGAATAGAGCGGTCTTGTTTGCTGGTAAACTTATATTATAATTTAATCTTTTACTTTGTAACTTTTTAAAGTAGTGCATATTTTTTCTAACAAACATTAAAACCTCTAATATATATATACATGGTAGCGTTAAAATACTTAATTCTAAAAATAATGGTTTCCAGCTCTCTGATTGCTTAATATTGGTAATAGCTCGAATACATTTCTTTTGCGCCTTGAAAGCAGCTTCTTTATCAGTGGAGCTGCCCCAAAAAATAACACAGTACTTTAAAAGTGGTGCAACATAGGCATGATATGCTGTAATTAAAGTCGATCTACTGACCGTTTGCCTGAGTATATACAGCGCATAAGAATATTTATTTAATTTAAAGCATAACAATTCAATATGTTGTTAAAAATTTAGAGTATTATCTATATTTACACCTAGGAACTTTGTGGCATTTACTTCTTGGATCTTATCATTTTTGTAATTAATGTTCATGTTTGTTATTTTATTAACTTTACTTCTAAATGTCATGTGATTAGTTTTGCTAAGATTAATGTGTAAATTATTTATTAATAGCCAATTTATAATATTATTTAGGGTCATGTTTATCTCTGGTTCCATTTGGAATCTGTTGTCACCTGTGAAGAGCACTGTACTATCATCAGCAAATAAAACTGTATTGTATTTTGTTACCTTAGGAAGATCATTTAGATATATGATGAAAAGGAGTGGACCAAGTACACTTCCTTGTGGAACACCCGTTGTAACTATTCTACATGCTGACGAGTAGTGTACTAGTTTTTTTACATATGGACATATTCTAGTCACTTCAGTTATATGTGTTCTATTGTATAAGTAAGATTTAATTAATTCATGAACATTCCCTCTGACCCCATAGGCGTATAACTTATCTAGTAAAATTTGGTGATTTACATAAGATTTATTTCTTTATTTTATTTATTTATTTATTTCAGACGAAAGTAAGTTGTACTCACGCGAATGAAGGCTGCAAACAACGCAACAGGAACGTGGGAGGCTGCGAAGTAAACTGCCCGACTTGTGGCTCTCCTTACGGGTCGAACATCTTCCAGTGCGGCCAGGGACACAGCGCGTGCAGTCAATGCAAGATCTACGGCCGCAACTGCAAGCTCTGTGGCATGGCCCTCACCGACATGAGGAATTTTGTCCTCGAGGAGGTCGTGTCTCAGGTATTACAAACATAGAGAAATGCCAGTGATATTGTGAGTGTTTAATGAGTGGAGACCCATTTATCTTTATATGGTCTGTGTGCCTGTGGCCCTGGTTTCTGAAAGGCTAATCGTTCTAATCTTATTCGAACTAAAATAATAAATAAATAATAATGTGAATGTTAACGACATTATTCGACGAGCTCTTGTTGCCGTCGACGTTCCGGCTGTATTCGAACCCAATGGCCTGGCACCCGACGATGGCAAGAGTCCGAACGGCATGTCTTTGTTCCCGTGGAAGTTTGGTAGGCCTTTAGTATGGGACGCTACTTGTGTCGATACTCTTGCGCCATCTCATCTTCCTAGTTCGTCGTGCTGTGTTGGTACCGCAGCGGCTGCTGAGAACCGCAAACGGTGGAAATATAACAACCTAGTTGGAAGTTATATATTCGAGCTGTTTGGGGTTAAGACCCTTGGTCCGTGGGGTAAGAGTGCGCACGTGCGCACATGCTTTTTAAAGATCTAGCCAAACGCCTTGTTGACACTTTGCGCGACCCAAGGGGCTGGCTTTTTCCTTGGACAGAGGATAAGCATTGCCATACAACGAGGCAATGCCGCCAGCGTTTTTGGGAACACGCCCAGTAGACAGTGATGTGGACGAATTATTTGATGCCATATTTTAGGTATTATGTTTTAATTATGTTTGTTTATTTTGTTACTTCTTTTGTGTATATATAGTTAATTATAAAACAAAATAGTAGGTATATTGAAAGGAGAACTAATTATTTGGTTTCCCAAACGGTTAACATCCAATCAAAATATACAAATTTTATGTTCATTGACCTCTCGAAAACCAAACTTCTGACCAAATGTTTTTTTTTTCAGACCAAAGTAAGTTGTCCTCACGCGGATGAAGGCTGCAAACTAGTCTTAAAGGCTTCTGACGTAGATAACCATATTAAAGAGTGTCCTTTCAAGGAACAGAAATGTCCTCTTAATCCTCAGTACGCGAACTGTGTTTGGAGAGGTAAAATTTTGAAACTTGATAATTAGTTTATTAATATATTTAAGTAGTATAAGATACGCTTTCCGTTTTCCGAAATTCACATAATTGCCACCCCAAAATTAAGCAAAGATATTACTTCCAGGAAACCTGGTTAGATCAGATTATGTCATGTTTATTTTTAATTTTAGAATTACACTTGTTCAGTGTAATAGGGGTCAGAAAAGAAAACGTTGTGACGTCACATGTTGATAAAAATTGTAGCTACAAGTGACATCACGCGACATTTCCATTTACTGTACATTCCTTATTGATTGATTAAATAAACAAAAAATACGTGTATAATATTTTTTTATAGTCAACATATTATGTGACACGTAAATAAAAACAAATTGTCCGCACCCCTATTGATAAATGATTTTATAATAATTATACTGCCTTGTGGTATCGAATCCTATCGAGGTCTTACTTTATGATTTCTTTATTTAAGGAAATAAATGCGCTCTGCTGTATTTTTTGGCTGTTGCATTATAGACGCTGATTTCATCTAACATTATCGGTTTGATTTCAGGTAAATTAAGGCAAATGTCGAACCACTTTGAAAGGTGTCATCGGGACCAATGGCAAGGTAGTCAATATTATTTATTTTATGTGATTTAATTGTATTAAGAAATCTCATAAACAGAGCTCAGGGATAACGCACAGTGTAGGCCATTGTTTTAATAAAAAATCCGTGCATTACGTTACATCTCATCTATTAACATTTAATACATGTAAATAAGTCAGTCATTTATCATCATCATCCACAGCCTTTTTTATCCCACTGCTGGGAAAAGTTGTTTTCTTTCACGTGCCATTCTCTCCAGTCCTATGATTCGGGTCAAATCTGGATGAGACTCATCCAGATTCGACCCAAAACTTTAGTTACGTCGTCGACCCATCTTGCTCCCGGACGACTGACACTTCTTTAGCATAACCTTGGTCATAAATTAATGATAATACCAGACTATAAATGGCCTTTTCTCGAACGAGCATTGATCAGATCAATGGTCAGTCAATAATACATGCTTATATGCGAAACAGATCGAAAAGGCGAGGAAGCACCAGAGATGCAGCTTAATAACGTGTTCCGCAAACTTCATGACGTCCACCTCATCGTGATAGGATTCTTCAACTTCTTGCTGTATTTGGAAGTGTCGGAAGCCGACCGCAACATCTACATGGCCGTACAGCTTATTGGCACAAAGAACAGCGCCGAAAAATGGATCTACGAGATACACGTGTATAATAAAAACGAAAATCGCAGAAAATACACATTCACAGATAATTGTAGCTCGAACGTTGAATCTGTGGAAGATATAATTAAAAGCCGGCGATGCGCGGTCATGCCATTCGCGCGGGCAGAAACTTTCGTCAACAATGGTATAATTGCTTTCAAAGTTTTTGTAAAGAGTATCAATGAACGTATGGGCGCAGGGAACAACCAGCGCGGTAGAGGCAGGAACTAAGATAAAATGAGAACATATGTTACTTACATAAGTGCCATCTTAATAAAACATTTCTATATCTTTTATACCTTAAAATTTAAATTGTATGAATATATTTTAAAGCATTTTTATTATTTGGCAGTACATAATTAATATGTTTAGCTTTTGAATGATTAATGTTATATATACTAAATAAACTTCTTTATCTTTACATAAAACAAAGTCGCTCCCGGTGTTTGTGCGCTTAGATCTTTTAAACTACGCAACGCAGTAGGCTGGAACGACATTAAAATCTGTAAAATCTTCAAGAGATTCAAGAGTTAGGTTTTTGTGTATAACTCATTCAAGTTTTGTCTACAATAATAATATACATGATGACCTATATACTTATATAAAAAATAATATTCCGATTTCCTTTGGTTACGCCATAACTTTCGAGCGACTGTACCAAATTGGATAATTCTTTTTTTTATGAAAACTTATAGAAATGTTCTGAATATCTCATATTGCCCGAGCGAAGCAGGGATGGGCAACTAGTTTGTTGTATGCTGCAGGAAAAGATTCCGGAAATATGATAAAATAATCAAAGTCCATATATTGTATGTTTTTATAATGACAATAAACGACTCTACGGGTGTCGTGATTTGATGAACCTATCATCAAATCATAATTATATTGTAGCCCGTTAGACGGACTATTGCAATTTTGCATATAAAATGCAAGTGCGACCTATTCAAGTCGCTTTAATTATTTTGTGTACGATTTGTGCCCAATTGTTGTTAAAAATGACAGTGCATGACTTCAATATTGTCATTATTTTTATGTTTTTGCATGCATTAGTTTAAGTGATAATAAGCGATAAAAAAACATGACTGTGTTAGAATTTATCAACACTGAATATATCTCGGGGCTGCCGGCATGGGTTTACCACTGGCAACAATACCGAATTATCTTTGTTCAATTGTACTGTATATTCTATATTACGATAAGTTTAAAGTTTCCAGTTATTCATTATTAGATATTAATTTTGTTGTAACTTAATGCGAGTGCCTACCCACCTATTGATCATTAAAATTTGTGGTGACTTAACATTCTTTACAGCCAAGTTAACTTTAAAGTTCTAAAAGTAATTGCTGTAAAACTCGTATTATATGCTTTGAAATGTAATGGTTTTAGGTAATAAGTAAAATCCAATAATATGTTACTGCAGACAAAGGTTTTATAAGAAAGTATTCGAGTGAAACACTGTAGAAGAACGATTAAGCAAACTAAAAGATATATATCTGAAATATCTCTGTTATAATAGGATAGTCAAGTATATCTTTAAGCTGATCGCACATTTGACCGCACCGACCACGTCTAACGCGCCAAAAGCGCCAATTATTTTAATAGGAGGGGGAGACCAGGATGCTAAATGAGGATTTACTCGAATGTCGTAAGTGTTATTAAATGATCTATGAAAAATTAACGTTTTTGATCTATGCCCTTTCTCCAATGGGGAAAGGGTCGATAGGATTTTAAAAATTATAAAATAACAAACACAGAAATACTTCCACCCTATTACGTCTCGCGCAAATCGTCATATTATTAAAATAGACACGTAATTGGCTACTTGACAGTTTTCGGAAAACCTTTTTTCTATAGAGAAAATAAATATAAATAATGACTTTAAATACGCGCTAAAACAATCAACTGTGACGTCAAATCACACACTAAGCTAATACGACGCTCTAAATCTTGTTTAACAAAAATAAGTTTACTATTTATTTTATTATTTTTCTATAAACTAGCATATATAGTTCATTGTTACACCTGCAGAAAGCCAACTAGCCCAACCTTTTTGACGCGTTCGAGAATTTTCAACGATCGTTTTTTTTTTTTACTATTTTCATCGACTATTCGGGTCAATCCCGATAAGTCTTGACGCGCGGCGCTACATAGAAAGCTGATGTATAGTGCAGGTACTCAAGAGAATTCAGGGTATCCCCCTTTATCGCATTTTCCTATTTTTAAATATACTTTAACTATTCGGTCTCTAGGTGGTTCTGAATTGACTTTGTAAGATTCAGTTGTTGGTTTCTATTTATATCAAACGCGGTTCAGTAAATCAACTCTTATCTTGGCTCTCCTATTATGAATGCCAACCGAACGCGCCGCATTTTTGGGCGTTAGCATTCCTAATTCAATATTCTGACACCTTCCGTATTTCATAAAATTCGCCGCGTACTAGTTTCTACACAAATTATTTGAAAACAAGGCGCGTAGGGTGCGTGCTGCGCGGACAAATGTGCGATCAGCTTTATTGTGCATGCTTGTTATAAGTACTTTAAGTTTTAATCGTATGTAAAAAAAATACTAAAAACAAATAAAAAAACAAGACAAGTCTGTCTTTGACTCTTTCCCTTCTACAATATTTTAGTCCCTAGCACGAACACAATCGATATAGTATTCGTAACTTAACCGATACCTACGATCTTTTAATGTACTACCTCGTCCGCCGCAAAAACTGGCAAGCTGAAATCCGTGCGTTGCTCTTTGTCATCAGCCTTTTTCTGTGCCTAATAGTTAAGTACAAATCAGTTTTAAAGCTAAGCTAATGAAAGTGTTTAAATCTGTTACTGTCCTTTATAAAATTAAAGTAAAAAAGGGCAAAAAAAACGATAAAACTTCTTAGTGCTTATAATTTTTAAGAAAATAGGCAAAAATTACCATCCTTATCATCGAAACTAAAGAGCCCAAAACTAAATAGTTCTATATTTAGTGGTGTTTAAATGTTTGGTGCAACCCTCTCCACGCTAGTTTAACTCGCACTTGTCCGGTTTATTTCTTTACAAGTGTTGAAAAAAAGCCAATTTCAGTAAACAATAGATTTGTAACCTGTCTAAAAAAATTTCGGTTTCGGTATTGTTTTCGGCCGAAACTGAGACAGATACCAGAGATTCGGTTTCTATTCCAGTAGACAATTCTGTTTCGGTCGAACACAAACAAATTAATTGTCACCTTTTTGCTCTAAACCTTTTTCTTACGGATGAAATAAAGTCGGAACGCAACAAAACTTACGTGTTTAAAATAAACACAATACTCGGAAACCTGACCTTATTTTAGCTTGCTTATCGTAGTTTCAAACAAAGCTCGCCACTGTCTCGAGCTTGACGCGGGTCTGCCCTGACCTGACCCCTAAGCCCTGGCAGTTAAGGCGATACACAATTTTTTAAGCATTTCATTTTTACTTAGCAACTATAAAAGTTATTGAATTTGAAATTTAGTTTCTAGATAGCAGAGGATTATGATGAAAATAAATGTCATTCAGTTACACCAGCCTTTCCCAAAGTGGGTGATAACGCCCCCTTGTGGGCGCTGCAGACCTAAAAGGGGGGCGGTATGAGATCAGAACAAAATTAAATCTTCGCTAATATGGCTCACAATAATTAAATTAAATTAAAATTATTGTGGTTTTTAAGTAGGTCAAAAAATCAGGGCGCTATAAAATAATTTATTCTCAAAGTGGGCAATAGATAAAATAAGTTTGGGAACTCCTGAGTTACAAGATTAAATAAACTCTCCTCGATAGTTTTATTTTTTGAAATCAGTTCAATAAAAACACTTTTTTGCTTAAACTATTCAACTTAATAATATTTTTTCACACTATTTGATGCATTATCATAGTATCTAGATTAATGACGATTGATTTTTACTCCATCCGATAGATTTCGATTAACATGTATAGTTCGATTCAAACTTAATGGCAGCTGTGAAGTTCGCTAATTGCTGCGCTGTACCTCGCCCCGCACCTCCGCTGGCGCATAAGTTTGGTACTGCGCAGCGACTCGACTCGTGTTCACAGCCGCCATTAAGTTTGCATCGTACTGTACGTTACTATTTCTAAGACAATCTTTCGCGACCTTGACATATTATGTTTAACTCTTTTCGTCCCATTTGCAAGCAGTTAGTATTATCTTTGTCTTACATATCCAGATTGGCTCACCACTCCGCTAGACTCCGCCTACTTACAAACAAACCAATTCGTGTAGCGCCTTAAGTTTTAATATGTTTAAAGTTTTAAATTTTTTCTTTTACTTAAGATGGAAGCGTTTTTTGCAATTTGCCGCTCAATTTCAAGCAATTTTTTGAACAAAATACAATTTGCGGCCGTAATACGTTTGTATTTTCAGAATTATAATCATTAAAATCAGCAATCTAACCCTCTAAGTTCATGCAATCCCATTGAAAAAACATCCTTGAACAAATTGGCAAATTGCTAAATACTTAAGAAAATTTGAATTTCGCGGGCTATCCTGACGTTTCCACCTTACGAAATAGAACAAGCATAATATCATGCTTGCTCAAATCACAGAACACATTATACTCTCTCAAATGCAGACTGGTGATTTAGAATATCATTTTGTTTTTATCTGTTTCTGCATAATATATTTCCTTAGTTCAAAGTATACCAAGCCTGAACTTTAGTTTTTTTTTTTGTTGTATTTGTTACCCGATTATATAATAATTATAAGTCTATGGTCAAATTGTAAAATTGAATTAGTATAATTTAGGGATGTGACTTAAAGCCACGTCTGCTGCCAAAATTCTATTAACATTTATTAGAAAACATAAATTAGGGGTTGACCGGGCTTTACATCTCACTACCTACCTACTGGGTATTTAAACACCATAAACCCAAACAAAGATAATAGAATTGTCTATGGTTGGGGACTACCCAAACAAAAAAAATGAAATGGCCTAGTGATGTGAGTTATGAAATATCTATGAAACAATTGATTTAGTCAGTTTTAGGTTCAAGCTCTAATACGGTATTTAAATAAACCACTTAAAGCGACATATTTATAGTTAATTTTGACGAATTAATCTACTATTTTCTTACAGTTTGGACTGGATGGACTTCCTTCGCTTTGGCTCCTACTGGATAAACTATAGTGTTTACAATCCCTTTCACCGTCCGGGGACTAGGCAGGCTATCTTCGGAGAAATATTAAACAACCTAAAACATATCACCAACCTAAAAACAAATATTAGAATTGAAACTCGTTATAAATGTATTTATTTCTTACTTTTTAGCACCTAAATAAACCTGTGTAATTCAATATTTTTTAAAATTCAATTTATTAGTTTATTTATTATACAATCTTCTATCTGCTATACTATAAATGAAACTTCCGAAAGACGCACCAAATCGGATATTTTAAATTCTACTTCAATGCCAATGCAAAATTGACATTAGTTTATCGGACACAAGAAACTTTTTCTAGGAATAAAAATACGGTTAATGGAAGGAACTAACTAGAATCTAAACACATTGACAGTATTTTTTTGTACTGTGTGTTGTTTGAATGCCTGCTAAATGAATAACAATTTTGCATTGGCATTGTAGTAGAATTTAAATTCATTCACGAGTAACCTCCAAGGTTCATTACAAAAGAAATTAAAAGAACAACGTATGGAAATGTTTCTAAAATCCCAAACCACTGCGAAGCCAGAGCGGGCAGCTAGTGTGCAAAGATAAATATTTGATTTGTATAATATTATTATTTAATTATAAATAAATTCTAAAAAAACTCGCCTGAAACACAGGTTTACCCTAGTTCAGGCTGGCAGCAATTAATACTTAATGAACCATATCATACTATATGTACTGTAAAAATGTTATATTAGTTTAGTTTAACATAAGTGTAGTTTAAGTATTATTGGAACTATGGTATTTATAAGATCTAGTTTAAAATTCTACACTGTAACATATATTTGGTCAAATAAATAAATATTATTATTAAAAAAAAAAAAAAAAAAAAAAAAAAATTAGTTTATTCATTTATAAAACATATCAATTTAAAGAGTTATCAAAAAATATATTTGTATCGATAATATTTTTCACGTCTCTATCGCTTATTATTTTTTCATAATGGCCGCAATGGGTAAATTCGGACCATAGACTAGAGTGTACAGTGTTCGCACTGTCGTATAAATAAGCCGATATCCAATTATTTTGTGTTATCTTTCGTTGCGTGTCAATACTGATACTGTTCAATACTTTCCTAGAGTAAAGTAATAAAACTTGCATTGTCAGTCTGGTATTTTACACTAGCCGTTTAATATTATTCTTTTAAAGTTACATGATTGTGTGGTGAAATAACAGCCATGGGAGCAGAACAATCAAGTAAAAAAAACCCGCCGTAAGTACCTACTTACTGCATCTTGTATCTAGACTAGAAAATAACTTGTTTAAGATTTAAGTTGTGGCACTGATTACTTTAATTGGTTGTGGGTAATTTACCTGTAAAGATTTCCAAGGTCATTGTATAAGAAAAAAGAGGGTTTATTAAAAATCATGTAGTTTATGTATTGTTATGTTTACGTATGAATGCGTGTTTATTTCTGTGTGGTATTTATTTTTAATACACCAGCATCATATCAGCGCACTCTTTGTTGTTGTAGTTGGACATTTTATCGTCAATACCATAACCAAACATTATTACCAAAACTGCATGATTTTTCGGCACTCGAGAATTGTTTTTACGTTTTATTTTGATCACAAAGCAATTAACAAAATTATTTTTAGTAGGTATGTATAAGATTAGAACGAGTAGGTTTAAAGAAAACTTTTAAAAGAACGCTTCTAGATTTTTTACTGAGGTTATAGGTAGTTACCTAATTAGTTGACTTTTCACACACCTTTTTAATACTACAAAAGTGTGTATGACATGTTAAAGAACCTAAAAACGCCCGTAACTCTGTTAAACGTTACTTAGGACAATAAATCAAACGGTGAACAATAGCAAATACTTAGGCCCTTCAATGACCTATATTTTTTGTCGGTATCCCTACGAACCATTCTGTATATTTTAAGGGACAACGAGAGAAAGGGACTTTAAATATTTCGAATAAAAAAAACGTAATAAAGTAAAAAAATACACTATAATAAAAGTTAAGTAGAGGTATAATTTTGTTACTGCAAGTGCATGTTCTATCTCTTTCGTGACTAGGGCGGGGCAGCCCCAAATTATATTATTATGGAGAAAACAATAGTGACGTCAGGTTAAAGCACTCTTGTCTAATTAGAAATATTGAAATGGTTGTAAGTAGGTACGTTCTTCCTACTTGTAACTAGCTTACTGTGAAAGTAATTAGTGTGTCGTTTTTACAACTCGATATATATTTTAAAATACCTATTTTTTAAATATGAAATATAGAAAACTTGTCAAATGCCCAATTTTGCTTCCGGGAACTTTTGTTTTCCGACAAACCATTGACGTCAAAAAAAAACCGGCCAAGTGCGAGTCGGACTCGCGCACCGAGGGTTCCGTACACACCTGTAGGTATATAAGTAAAAGTTCACCCATCACTACGATCGAGTCATAGTTATGGTATGATAATTGCAAAATGAAAAAAAAAAAAAATCAGAAATATTTTTTTTTATATGATGTAACTAAAAATTTACGGTTTTCGCAATTTTTCCTTTATCTGTACTATAAGACGTTACTTCGTACCAAATTTCAAGATTCTGAGTTCACGGGAAGTACCCTGTAGGTTTTGATTCCCGTGCGAGTTTCGAAAATTTGCGGAATTTTGCGGCATAAACGGGAGTATCTTTTGATCGCGTTGACTTAGAAGTTTGATTTTTTCACAGCTCCAAGAGACCATAGACTTGAGTATTTGATATGAATTTCAGCTTGATACCTCCACGCGTTCCTGAGAAAAAAGGTCTTGACAGACAGACAGACAGACAGACAGACAGACAGACAGACGGACAACAAAGTGATCCTATAAGGGTTCCGTTTTTACCTTTTGAGGTACGGAACCCTAAAAATACGAATTGTCCTACTATATTTTACTAACTTATGCACACATAACATTCTTAATATAAGCAACTTATTACACTAGTTTTCATGTAATTAATAAATAATCAATTCTACCAACCCTCTCGTTTTTCGTAATAAAAAATTGTAATTTTTTCGGGAACCCACAGATTTTTATCTTGTTCCTTTTTTATTTTTGCACATGTACTCGTCCAAGGTTTTAATTTAGAACACCTATCGTTACTTTTACAATACATATATTTTATACTAGCTGACCCGTGCCCACTTCGTTGGGCATAATGTTAATAATCCTTTTTTAGTACATACGACCTAACGATTTAAATTATTTTATTAATATTAAAAATTAAATTATCTATACTAATATTAAAAAAAACTACTTTTTGTAACTTAAATATAAAAGTTAGACATATGCTGTCGTTAACTTTTTTGTAGGCATTTTCAAGCTCCACATCTTTTCTCTAGAACTCAAAAATATATCTTTCATAGTTAAGGCAGCGTTCGTCAGAAACGCTTTCATTCGACCGTTTTTTCTCCGATTCACTTTGCAAAACGGACTACCACGTAAAAGCATTTTTATTTTTCGGTTTTTTATATAACCTATGACACTCAGCAATAATGTGGCTTTCTATTGGTGAAAGAATTTTTAAAATCGGTTCAGTAGATTCCGATATTACTACAATTTAACAAATATACAAACACACAAACTTTACTTCTTTATAATATTAGTATAGATATAGATACAAACAAATGCAATAAGTCACAATTATTTTAAACAACACGGTTTACTCACGCATATTCTCGGGATCGCCCGACTAGTTTCGACTCGCGACAACACCGCCGCCGCGTCAGCTTATGATTAGGGACTCCTATTGAGTCTGAAACTACTCACGCATATTCTCGGGCGATCCCAAGAATATGCGTGAGTAAACCGTTTTGTTTTAAATAATTATGAATACTCCTCACGAAAGTTATTATGCAATATGTCACAATTGAAAACCATGACAACGCAGGCACAGTACGTCGGAGGACAGAAGTTTGACATAATTTGTTGCTTTAACTGTGTTCTAGTCTAGTTCGGTAAAAAATCTGCGAAAACTTGATTATTTGTTTTTCCATAAAATCTCCGTGCCCCGACAAGTACACAAGGACTTAATTTTTTTTTAGGCTTTTCTTCAGTGGCCCTTTATTTTATTATTCCCTGACCGTAGCATTTAGGCTCGGCGCAAACCGGCCACCGATACCGGTGGCTACCAGGACCTACCACGCTTATTCATATGTTTCTTGTGTAGCCGGTAGCAGACAGCGGCCGCTCGCTACGACAGACAAATAGGTATATGGAAAAGTGTGTTAGCTCGCTGGCTACGGGTGGCTGTGGTCGGCCCGTTTGCTCCGAGCCTAACATTAATTTACATACTTTATAAACACAAATGTTTTATCTTTTATCATGTAAATAAATTTGTTTTATCAGGGCGGCATTGGCCGAAGAAGATATAAAACGTCTTCTCGAGTCGCAGAGGAAGATTTATGAAGAAAAATGTAAAAAACTGATGAAACAAGTTTCAGAACTAGAAACTGCGAGTACGCCACAAACTGTGAATCCACCTCAAACTTCGAATCCACCTCAAACTGCGAATCCACCTCAAACTTCGTATCCGCCAGAAAATGGGAATACGTTTCAAAATGTAAAAATCCAACAATCTGCAAACCCGCCACCACCAACGAACTTACCGCAGACTATGTACCCGCAACTGCAGCAACATTTCAATCAACCTAATGCTAACGTTCAACAAAATCCGCTTCTACAACCCGTGTACTCACAACCAACGAGTTTCCCTCAACAAGGATATCCTCAACAACAGCATTTTAACTTTCAACAAAACCCGAATATTCCGCAATTTGCGCAAGCACCACACGCGTTCTCTCAACAAGCGGGTCCCCAGCCTGGCTTCCCGCAACCGACTGCATTCCCTCAGCAGCCCTTTTTTCCGAACCAGCAAGCGCACGTCGCTCAACAGCCTCTGTACCCGCAACAGCGTCCGCCAGCGCCACCACAGCCTGCGATCCCGCCTCGACCCTCGCAGCTTGTGATCCCACAACCTGCTCAGAGACCACCACCTCAACCAGCAGCGAACACTTGCAGTGCCGCATCAGCAAAACCTAACCTAACAAGGTGAAGTAATGTTAATTACATGTTTTTTTGTATTATATGTTTGAGTGCGTTTGTCAGCTCCCCACTTGATAAGCAACGACGTTACTGGGGAAAGATCGCGCCAGCAAAGTTAGCTAAAAAATTCAGTATCATCAAAGGAAACATTAGGATTTGTATTTTGTTTTGTTCAGTCTATTACGTTAGACCGCACGTCATATTCAAGCTGATAACAGCAAATTACGAATCAACATTATGTACCTATTTGCTGGCGCAGTTAGTATAATTATTTAGTGTTAACCACGGGCCACAAAACAAAAATTAAAAACATGACGCAGTTTTTTTTTTATATTAGTCATTGAACGCCTTGGTTTGCACACGAGCATCTACTTTTTTTATTAGTAGCTAAGCGGTATGATGGTTGCTTTACTGTATTAAGAAGCAAGCAACAAGGTACATTTATGTATAATATTAAATATGACAGGATTTTAATGTTTTTATATGTTTCTGAAATTTAGGCCGCTGCCCGCGATTCCGACCGCCCCTCCAGCGCCCCGAGAACGATCTCAAAGCAGGTATGTCAATATCGCAGTACATACATTACTTATTAAAACTTTAACATTTGCTTACTTGTGAGGTATAATCAAAGAATTCAAACTTCATTAAATTTTAATAGATTGCTGCGCTATATAACGTGTCGTTTTGCATTCTCGTCAAATTTGGAGGCTGTTATGAAAGACATATAATTAATCTGCTTGATAAATTAATACATACTTGTTCTTTTCGTTATTAAAGTTTGACAGTATTTCAGAAAATACCACTTTCAAAGATCAGAAACGCTCTGTTGTGGATGCGATAGGCAGTTTCTTTAAGTGTGTGTGTAAAAACGGGCAGCATTTTAAAATACTTGTCCCACACATGTAGAATTCCGGAAATCAGAAAATCTTTTTTTTATTATTGATTCGTGTTAAGAATCATTAGCATTGTATCTCCTTGAATTTGAAAATAAAGCAAAACGACACGTTGTATAGACTTTAAGGAATGACTTTATAACCTATACGGACGAAGACGTAATTGACCTAATCAAACTGAACAACGTTGAAAATATTTGACACGTTTCGGCTTTAGTAGTTAATTACAGATTAGGTTTAAATGTAAATGTTATTAAGAGGCATCAAACAGGGAACCGTTATGTTATAGACCAAGAATAAACTCGAGGGCAGAGAATGAGCTGGACTGTGCCACGTGCGGCTCGCCTCTTGGTGTAGGTATCTTCCAATGCAATCGCGGCCATAACTCGTGTGTCGACTGCAAGACGAGCAATAAGCGCTGCAAGATATGCTTCCAAGCCATACTCAACCTCAGGAACTATGATCTCGAGTTAAAAGCAGTAAAGGTAAGACCATCAGCCCAGTTTGTTGGTGTAGGGAAAAAAACTGTCACGATTTCTTTTTAAAAATAATGAGGTTTCAAAAAGGCCTTTTTGTTTCAAACTTCGGCCATTGCATGTGCATCTAGCATCTACCAAGGTCTGTAAAATTACATAGGATTAAAACTGAAAATATCCCCGTAGCGACTATTTAAACATTTTTTTTTTCTTTTAGAGGAAAGTGGCTTGCCCTAACAAGGAAGGTGGCTGTAACTCGTTTGTCAAAATATCAGAAATGGAAAACCATACCACAACGTGCCCGTATCAGCCACAAAAGTGCCCTCTTTCTGTATTCGGCAACTGCAATTGGACAGGTATGTACTGTATAATATTTTTTTTAATCTTAATCATCTTTAAATAGCAGTTGTGTAGGAAACCAAATATGTATTGTGTAGCTGTAGATACTTAAGTTTCGTAATCTTTTTAGGTCAATTGAATAAAATTTCGAGCCATTTTAAAAGCTTGCACCCATCGCAACGCGAAACGAACGTTGACACGGAGTTGCAGCTTCAGAACGTCTGCAAGAACAGCCGGCAACTTGTTCTGGTCGTGCTAGGCGTTTACAACTTCGTGCTTCATGTCAAAGTGTCAGAAGCCGACCGCAACATTTACATGACCGTACAGCTCATTGGTACTAAAAACAGCGCCGAAAAATGGATCTACGAGATACATGTGTATAATAAAAACGAAGCTAACAGGAAATACACATTTACTGATACTTGTCACTCTTCTAGCGGATCTGTAGAGAAGATATTCAAGCAGCGACATTGCGCAGTGTTGCCATTCGCTTACGCTACCACTTTTGTCTACAAAGACGTGTTGACATACAAGGTTTATATGAAAAAGATTGAAGATCCAAATGAGAAACCTAAGCGTGTTAGAAAAAGAAATAATAATTAACAATGTAAAGCTCCTATTTTTAACACCAAGGCCTGTATTATGTATGTCAAAGCTCAAATAGGCCCTTATTCTGTTATACACGAACTAAACTTTACTTAGGCTATCGGTTTTTTTTTATTGTATAAAATTAGGAAAGGACATTTAAATTAGAACTGTCAAAAAATCGAACCCAATTTTATTACAAATCCTAATTTTAATGACATTCAAAGACATGCATGACATGTATGATGTACCTTAACTAGTTTGACATTTTTAGTTGTCTATCGCTGTCCTTTTCTTACGCTGTATGTATGTAAAAGATAGCAATGCTTTAAATTGTTCTATTGAAAAAATTGGGTATTTGCCTGTATAGCTACATCCTTCTTTGCTTGGCCATGGCTTGTAGCAGATAATTCAAAAGATTACGTTCTTAATATTCAGCTTTTAACCATAGCTTAAGGGGAAGTTTGGTTCCGAGTTATTATTTTATGTAAACCTATTTTGTATTAGATACTTTTGGTCGTCTATACCTAATGGTACACACATTAGTTTGAAGCTAATGTGATTGCTACGTCTATAAAAAATATTGTCTTTGAATTTAATGTATAATTATTTTTAATGAAAATCGATTAAAATAAACGAATTATGATGAATGCACAGCAAGTGATTATTATAATATCTAATATCGATCGAAATTGAGGCAAAACCGCTATCTTTCGAACTAAAATTGTAAAGTTCTTTGAAGAACTACAGCTGAATAGTTGGACTGGGTATTAAGAAATTTAGCTTTTCGCCTTAAGCTTTTAATAAAAACCCTAGAAATCAAGATCATCATCCTTGAAAGGAGAAAAGATTTTTTTTTTTTTTGACTAATTTGTCTCTAAAACATTTTCTTGTGGTACAATGTTTCAGTACGCATTGGTTATTGTGAGATATATCCAGGTTAGGTAATAAAGAGCTTAAGGTGAGACCTTTTACGCGATCATGAGAGCCGAATTGTGTGATTTTCTCAGCGTTTTAAGGTGCGTTTAGACGGCGCGGGCTAAGCATCGTTTGCATTAACTCGTGCTAGCCCGCGTTGCTTGATTGTTGTATTAGTTGTATTACTAGAGGAGTTTCACACCGCAGTTTATACTTTCGGCCTGAGCGCCTCCCGGGCAGGCGATTGGCAGTTGAAAGCGGCGTTGCGCGTAATTCTATATTAGTGAGCAAGCGTTAAGTCTTCAACCCTAACGCGGGGTGACAGACAGAGTTACGCGTTAGAGACCAACAATTTCAGGTAAATATCGCGTTAGGCAGCTGTACTTAGTTTCGTCGCAGCTAAAACTCGCTATTTACCTAAATATTTTCGCGAAGTGAATCTTCTGTACGTACTACTATTAATAATTAATCTGTTGTATTACATAATTTGATTGTATAATTTTTAGGATATAATATAAATTTAGGTATACCAGTGTTAAGAATAGACCATTCATGTTTTTTTACGTGCGGTCTATTTTTAATAACTGCTGGTGATTTGCCCTTTTTGAGATATTAATGTCAAATTTATATCTTTATTAGGGAAAACCAAATAAGAATGGGATTTATAAGGTGATTGTAGGTAATAAGATAGATGACTGAATATGTAAAGAAAAAAACCATTTAATCCTTCAGTTAGATAATAAAAAAACACACGTATTGTTTGCATTGTCTAAATTAGAAAAAAAAAAAAAAAATGTAAGGTGATTGAAAGTTTTTTGTGTAAAGGTATATCGGTGGGGGTGCATGACGTCGCGATTTTACACAAAATATAGAAAATTGTGTCTTTAAGTCATGCGAATTTTAAAATAGAAAAATACGTGTGTAAAGTTTTTATTACTCAAACTAAAGGACACTAAATATAATATAGTCATCTAGCCTATTATGTTTTGGTGCTGGCAACACCGCTGTAGCGTATACCAGTGGCAAATAGAGTTTTGCCGACCTCTAGAAGCAGACGCGCGGCCTTAAGTTCAAAACTAACAAGTTTGCTTAATGTAAAATGAAACGCACTTTATTGGTAACACGGAATTAGGGAGATCAACCCTAAATGGTGGTAAACGTAAAACTGTTATCTCTAATGTGCGGTCCACTACATTTTTGTAACTTTTTAAATTGTTTTATGGCGATAGTAATCAAACGGATCATTATAGAAGGTAAATGGCTAAACATCTACAATACTAGAGGTTGCTGGCGGATCCAGGGCCTTAGTGAACTAAGTCACTTTACGGTATAACTTAAGTACCTACCTACATACATTGGTCATCAATTTTTTGTTATAAAATTAATAAGTAGGTACCTAAGTACTTTTTTTAAATTTTTGAACTGTTTGATATTTTGTTTAGTGTTTATTTTGCTAAAATCTACCCTCAGCGGGGTCCAGTCCGTCCCAAACGATGATCCTGGATCCGCCAATACTAGAGTAGTACAGGAAATAAAGGCATGCAATTTTTTTTCCATAAAAAACTTTAACGAGATTTTTGCGAAACCCTATTCATATTGACCTTTGAGTCTGCCGCCCGCGTAATTTTTTTAGCGGCGACTGCCTCTGCAGGATTTTTTGGGATATTCTAGCTGGATTTTTTTATAGATACATGCAAAAATTCAGCGAAAGCTGGATTTTTCCAAAGTTTGACCATTTCTTTGTCTTTATTCCCAGTACTAGAGGGTCATGTAGATTCTATGCTTTGGCAACATTAGGTCTAAAGAGGTTGCAAAGTTAAGGAGAGACCAGAAAAAATATAGCGTTGGGTTTGAGATTATAGGCCTTAATTATTATAAAAATCTCGACAGTGCAACTGCTTAGCAGGTTCTAATTTCGAATTGTCTATAGAAAAGTTGAAATAAGAATCTGCTAAACAATTGCTAATCACTGCCAAAATTTTTATAAATAAAATAAGGCCCTAAATCCGAAACGAAGCTACCAAATTCGTTTCGACAACGTTCCATATTTTTGTGTTTTCTAATATGGAAAATTGTTTTTAACGAACTTTGGTAGCAGCTCCAGCCCCCCTAGACAAGTGGCATATCGACAAGCGTTAACGAAGAAAAAAATCGCTTAAATTTCATTAAATGTATGGAAATGACATTTCGTTTCGATAGGTCACGTGACTTGGACTTGTCACTTCCATACATTTGAACGATTCGATTAGCGTTATCGCTTGTCGATGTCACTTGTCTAGGGGGGCTGCCCCCTGCTTACTGTTTGAAAAGACTCCGACTATATATTTTTTTGTTTGTGTACATAATTATGTATATGTACAATTTTGGTATTCGAGGACAACAAGATTTTGATATTGTTGGATCCTGATGGCCGCGTAATGCTCGTCTCTTAAGAGACTACCGTTCTCTAAGGCCTTTGAATTAATTTAAATGAGGCGACTCATGAGTGAAGGACGCATCACTAGGCGACAACTGAAATATAGCTACGTATAGATATGACTCGGTAGGCAGGTTGTGGGCACGCGAACGAATTTTCGTGCGACCCGGGAGCGGAGTGCTGGGTGTTGAATGAGCATACCTATTTAGAATTAAGTGTTTGAAAATTATTAATGATTATTTCATTGAATCTAGTAAATAAACAGGTTTACTTTCCAATTGTTTATATATTTGATTACGATTATCTATATCTTATCTCCATTCTATACTTATCTAATTTTGATTATCTAATATTTTACCTTGGCGCATTCTTTTATTACTGTCTAAATAAATAATCTTTAATCATTTCATATTATAATTAACCTATTAAGATTTTTTAAATAATAAAAATGATTCACATAAATTTCGTTTTATTTCTTCCTGATTATTTCTATTTCGACGATCTATAATACGTATCTATATAACGAAATTTAGCAGATCTTAAGCCGGATCCCCACTTGAGCAGCCGCGGGGCGAGCTGCCTCAATCTGAGCATGCCGCGCGCCGCGGAAACTTTATGCATCTCCACTTGAGCCACATTAATCAGCAACTCTGCAGCGTGCCTCAAGCCGAGCAACGAATTTATCTAGTTTCTTACTAGCTTATTATTGTCCATTTTGCCGCGAAGTGAGCGTACAACGTCCGTCTCCACTGTTCGCGTGGCTCACACTGAGGCGCCTTTGAGCACCGACGTTTACCGACACAAAATGGCTCGTCACGAGGCCGCCTCGTTTGGCTCAAGACGCGGCACGCCTCGACCCGCGGCAGCGTCTCCACTGGAGCTGCCGCGAGTTGAGGCGGCCGCTCGCCCCGCGGCTGCTCAAGTGGGGATCCGGCTTTAGAAATAATTAGGTTTATTACCCCGATTCACTTGGTGGGCCCAAATGACCACTATTTTCACTCTCCCACCAGTAAAGAAATAAATAACAAAAACATTTTAATGTTATCTCTATATCTATACTATAATATTATAAAGCTGAAGAGTTTGTTTGTTTGTTTGAACACGCTAATCTCAGGAACTACTGGTTCGAATTGAAAAATTATTTTTGTATTGGATAGTCCGTTTATTGGGGAAGGTTATAGGCTGTATAACATCACGCTACGACCAATACGAGCGGAGCATAAATGAAAAATGTTGCAAAAATGAAAAACCGTTGAAACTAAAACACGAGTCAGTGTTGGTAACAAAACTCCTCCGAAACGGCTTGATTTATTTTGATTAAGTTTTTCGTGTATATTCGGTAGGTCTGAGAATAGGTCGTAAACTATATTTTATACCCCCTAGGTGATAAGGGTGGCCCTGGCAAAACAACGTTTTCCGGGCTAGTATAGTAAGGGACACGCCCGTCAAAGCTAGTCAAAGCTTTCATAAAATATATAAAGTAGATATTCTTCAGCTACAAAGGATTCTGTAAAAAAAATTATCAAATAATAATAGCACGTTTAGCATTAATACTTTTATTTTATTCATATGCTAAATCACAAGCATCACACAGTGAAGACAACATTAAAATAGTATCGTGAAATAATCCTTAAAACAGAAATACTAGTGAACACATCGAGTTCGTATTATTAAATTTTACACATTAGAAAGGTCACTTCCAACAAAAAATGGACGGCACGAAATGGGAATATCGGGATATTTTTTTATCTATGACATTTTAAAGCTGAATATTATATTACCCATGATTTTAGAATTAAAAAAGTTAGCCGCCATTTTGAAATACCGACGCATGTAAATCACAATGAAGAGAAGATTGAAGGTTCTAGTTATATCAGCCTCTAATTTTGTTTTCTAATCAACTGATTGTTTCAACATGCAACTATATAGGTACTAAACATCTTTAATAAATTGTATTTTGTACATCTACTTCTACTTTTTACAAGAGTAAGTAGGTAATACAATAATATAATATTCTGATTGAACACGTTAACCTACAGACTGGCTTGTAATGAACTAACATGCAGGCGACTAAACTTGACATGTCTTTTTATGTTTTAGTCGTGTTTGTATACACAATTATTACTATTTAAAATGAGTAGGCATGTAATACTATTTAGTATGGTTATTGTAATAATGTGTAGACTAGTCAAGTATGAATACTATCTTATATACAAGGAGAGTTTTTGTCAGATAATACAATATAACTCAAATAGTACTTAAATAATTCGCGGTTAATTACATAAATAAAATGCTCATAAAAGATTTTGGAATGATTCTTCAGGTATAAATTTGATAATTATTCCCATCACAATAATTTCTTTAAATTCTTTTTAAAACATAAAATCTTTATAAAATTCAGTTTTCTTTGTGTTATTAAGCAGTAGGTTTATCATATATAATGACTAGAACAATGTCAAATTGAAACAATTAAATTACAAATAAATCACGCAATAATCCATATTTTATTGATTATTTCTTGAAAAATTTTAAAAATAGATATCATAGACCAAAAAAATAATTGGCAACACAATAAATAAATGTTATGACAACCCTGTCAATTAGCTACAAATGTTCCGATGATCTGCGTCTTTGTTTCCACAATTGTTACAGATAGAATGACTCCTAACGACGACTTAAAATTAAGTAATGTTAGAATCAGTGTGACCTATACACAAATTTAGTGGTGTACATAATGTATTTTAATAAATGTGTTAGGTAGGTACATATAAAACACGATAAATTATGGTGGCATAGTGCAGTGCTTAATTCCAAAATAGTTGTAAGTTAAAAGAAACACATTTTTTATGTTTATGGTCATTTCGATGATTTTACGATGAAACAATAAATTTTATTTAACTGAAGATAGTTTTAGATGATTTCCTGTTTGTTTTTTTTTAATAATAAGTCTCAATATTCTCAAATATATATTTCTCTCATGCTATTATTAAATACTTGTTAACAACTACTCATTTAAACAACGTAAATCGTTGGAATAAACTACTGTCCTTCCGATCTAACATAATTAAAATAAAAGTATTTTTATTAAATAATTCTTAAAAGAATTTGAACATAATACCTATAAAGATTAATTTGGAATGTAATTTTAATTGCAAGTGGTTAAAAATGAGATCTTTTTTTATAAAAATATTAGCAATTTTTGCCCTGCCTATCTTACCGTCAAACAAATAAAATCTAACCTAAAAACATTAAAAATAATAGTAAAATTGACAATTAATTAAAACAATAACTACTTAAATTTAAAAAGGAATATAAATTAATCACATTTTACTTTTGAGAGCGACAATTATATTAAAATATGAGTTGCCATAATAATCAACATTAAAATAAAGTCTTGATTTTTTTAAGGTGCAACACCAATTACAATGAAACACGTAATAATTTTATGAAACATTAATTAAGATTTACGTTAAGTGTAAAAATCACAATTAATAAGGTCACAATTATATTGGAAATAGGTTTGAAATAATATGAAATAGCACGTATTTTGTCATAGGGAATTTATACAGGCCATAGTACAGTATTAATTGAGTACATTTGGGGAGGAGCATAGAAATGCGAACTTTATGTCCTGTGACATACAGTTAATTTTTGATGGAGTATATATAACTCCTAGATTGTTTGGACATTTCCATCTTTTAATATTTATTATTATAGATGCTTGTGGGTGTCACAGATTTTATATTTTTACTTAAATGAACGGTGTTTTTAATTCCTTACCACAATTTCTTTTTACTATCTAGGCTTTTAGGAAAATTATTTGTATGCATATTACAAATATTTATGGTATCAATTTTTTAAACTCCCAAAGGGAAGCTAGCCGTAGATCAAACACTTTGATAGAACAACACTAGAAATACCCTTAACTCCGGTGATTAACACTCTACAAACTCTTCTATGTGTATTCCACAAACGATTTACTGACGGACAATTGGAACTAACATCCATTTTAACATAATCAATGTCAAAAAGACAATTTAGAGACCTACACTAGTCACGTTAGCGACACAGAAACGATTGCAGTGGTTGAATTATGAAGCCATCATTGCTCTGAGTAGAATAGTAATAATATTATGTATAAGCCGATGCACACGATGCCTTGCGTCGACACTGCATCGCAACTACACGCGATAGAACAGCGTTGTAACGTCGCAACGCACCGTGTACTCACCTTAGATATTATCAATGTTAGTATTTAAAGCGATGCACTGTACGCACCGTGTGCATCGGCTATATCTAGAACAATGACAGCTCCTTTCAACGTCCAACCTCAGCATTCATTTTACAACACACAAAACAGTTCTACTTACAAAATTTAAACCTCGTGTCGAATAGTGTTGAAATTTTAAGTCACAAATGTTGCAAGGTGCGAATTTGAAGGAAAGCATTTAGTTGTTGATGCCTCCGTTGTATGCGTAGTCGGCTTTGTTATGCATAACCAGACGGTTGTCCACGAAGTAGAAGCTGTCCGAACAGGTCTCGAATGGAGCCGCAATCATTTCTTCAACTGAAACACAAAAAGGCCACATAAGACTATTGAATGCCCATAATTTATCACATTCATGAACTGAACACTTACTTGAACTTTTTCCGTATATATCTAAACTGATACAGTACGATGCAAACTTAAAGGCGGCTGTGAACACGAGTCGAGTCGCTGCGCAGTACCAAACTTATGCGCCAGCGGGGGTGCGGGGCGAGGTACTGCGCAGCGTTTAGCGCACTTCACAGCCGCCATTAAGTTTGAATTGAGCTATACCTAGTTAACTTTGTAAATAAGACAAAGCATAGTATCTAAACTCAGAAAACGTAAACAACAATAAATTAATAAATTAAAATGAAGGCATAGAAAAGGGCATGTATGTATTATAGGACTTGTTTTTTTTTTTTTACGTAACCTCACTTTTCCTGTCTTGTAAAACCTCATCAATTTTAATATCTTAAATATAAAAATGGATTGCTGTTCGTTAGTCTCGCTAAAATTCGAGAAGGGCTGGGCCGATTTGAGTAATTCTTTTTTTGTTTTGTTCGCTAGAATACAGGGAAGGTTTAAAAACAAAAAAAAATAGGTAGGGTAGGAAGAGTAGGGTAGGGTAGGAAGAGTAGGGTAGGGTAGGTAGTCAGTTGACGGGAGCTAAGCCGCGGGCACGGCTAGTTGACAATAAATTTTGAACAAATTAATTTTGTAGAAGAAAACTTGGAAGGCCTTTCTATTACTAGCCAATCTGTCTAATCCTGACCTATGAAATTATTTTTGAGTCAGAATGTATTTAAAAAAACCTTTGAGACTGTATATACCTTTAAAGAAACTTACCTAGATCAGGTGGCAGAGTTGGGAACTCATAAATGTGTTCACAAGTATTCCTGGAGAATGGAATGCAGAATCCAAACTCAAAATCAAATGTCTTCAGCAGCGTGTCTCTGAAGAAATGTTTCTCAATCATCCTGAAGTGGTTGACGGGTCGAGCACCAACGGTGAACTCCACACTGTAATAACAGAACAAACCATTTTATAGTTACAGTATATTGTTTACACAATTATTTTATTTCAAATTCTTACACAAACTGTCACAGTTTTTGTGACCCAACTCTTCCAAAACAGCTTGATCTATTTTTATGATTTTTTTGTGTATCTTAGGAATTTCTGAGTACAGGTCGTAAACTATTTTTTATACCCCAGTTTTTTTTTATTGATATGGTACAACAACTTTTTCCAGGTCAGCTAGTAATTTATAATATTTATCAGCCTTCTTTGTTGGAGGAGGCCTTTGAGAATAAGAAAAATAATACACAAAAAATAAAAATATGTCATATGCAAGAGTGATGACTACACTTTGTTTGTCCTACTAAAGCCTAATAAATATACATAAAAACAATTAATTTAAAAGCTGGTTGAGATTAACAGCCAACATATTTTCTTTTACATTCAAATAGAAAAAAAAACTTATTTTATAATAAAAAAATAATAAATAAAAAAATATATATATTATGTATTATATTAATCTAAAGTTTTTGATTTACAATTATTTAGATGTGTCCCGATCATCTCGCAGCTGGCAGTTTTTCATAAAGTATAGCTCATGAACAACAGCATATATCCAGATGGAAGTGGAAACCACCACCCATTGTATCCAACAATATCAATATGTATATTTATCTTTTATATGTGATTTACAAACATTAATGGGATGATAGAAAAAATAAATGAAAAATTGGCTAAACAAAAAAATCTCATATTGAAAGACTAATTGGAGTATATAGAGATCTATGCTTTGCTTATAATTGGGATGTTATAAATAAATGTTTATAAAAATTAATATCAAAGATAGTTAATTTAGGCAATAAGTATGTATAGTGTAAAAGCTAGCCCGTCCGCTAGAGGACTAAACCCTATCTGCTTTAGAAAAGCAAACATGACAGGTATAATTTGCCCGAAATCAGAAATACTTGTTATAATGTAAAAAAAATTGTAACTGTACTCCTTAAATTTGTCAGCTTATGTAGCTAAATATTTCAGTTTCTATAAAATGTAAGTTATTGCCTTGATTTTTGTTTTATATATAAATTTTATACAGAGTAATATTTGTAACTATTAGGTAGGTATAATTATATAAATAAAAGCTGTTTATGTTTTAAGATGTAATGAATACAAAATAGTGCTTGGTGGCTTTGTTTATCTTTATTTTTTTCTAAAATGTATAGGGCATAACTGCTTTAGGGGTTTATTGATTGATAGCATATTTACTATGCTTAGGACATACAATACAAAATAAAATACGGCAAACTTACGTAGCTCCAACAGTCTTCAGTTTCAAAAATTGGGGTGTGAATTGGTATCGGACAAATCTCCCAGCATTTGGGTCCAGTGGCTCTTCTGGCGCATCCTCCGTGCCCTCGCTGTCCACTCCAAAGTCCGTGGGAGGCTTAGCAATCTCAAACAAAACCGTCCCAGTTTCCAAATCACGTATTTTGAATCTCGTGAAATCTATGTCGTATACGTTTGCCTCAGGACTACACATATAGGTATCCGTGATCCGATCCAGTCTCAAAACATCATCAGGAGATATATCACTCAGTACTACGTCGTCTTTACTTGGTTCCAGCAACGATATTGATTCGCACTTTTTCCCGACCAAACTCATGTTTGAATTGAAAACTATACCCTGTTACACAAAAGTTATCTCAAAAATATAGGCACGATTGTAATTTTGAAGGCATGAAAACTATTGAAGTCGTCGGGATGTTATATAGATAAGATAATCGTATCAAAGCATAATTATTAGAACATATTGATGGTACCTAATTACTGAATGAAAAATTCATTCGTTAATGTTTGACTATTGTCTATATTTTACTCTAATGTCAACTGTGTCAACGAAACGAATTAGCGAAGTACCAACTGTGCTACCAAGTACCACCAACCTGCCTGTATAAACTATGCTACCAACAAGCTACCAACTTTTACGTTTTATTAAGGTTTTATTTTATGGCATATTTTTGGTATAGTACCTATGGTATGGATTTAAATAGAACTTAAGAACAGTAGTTACATGGATATAAACATATGTCCTACAAAACCACAAACTTTTTATTTAATTTATTTTAATGAAAAAAATAGCGTTGGTAGCAGTGTGGGCAGGACACCGCCAAACCGAACCGATAGTGCCCGATGGAGTGAAACTGTGAATGGTAGCCAAGAACAGGTCAAAGGAGTTAGGGATGATCAGGACTGATCGAGAACATATTGGGTTGATGAGGCGCATGGCAGAAAAAATGGGGCCTATACTCAGCAGCAGTGGGTGATTTAGGGCTGAAATGATTACGATGATAGCGTTGGTACCCATCAAATCTAAAAAAAATAACAAAACCAACAAATGTTCTAATTCTTAAATTAAAAATATTCTTTTTTAATATTGTAGTAATAAATTCTTCAATAGCAAATACCAATATTGTCGTGAAACGAGTTAATAATTGAAACATGTTGTAAATTTGCTTGCGTGGTATTTACTGCATGAAATGAAGTGATTTTGGTTCCGGTTTGATTGCATTCCGTTACACACGATACCTTCGTAAGAATTAATTTCAAATTGCTTGTAGAATGACTAAATAAAAAAAAAACTTGCCTGGAAATTGAATATAAGCTCAAGATGTAAACGTTTACGTTGACATCAGTACGAAAAAGCTTGTTCTTATTTGAATATTTATAAATGACTCAAAATGTAAGTTAAGAAGTAACGAAACGTGTCAGTATACGTTGACGTAATATCCGTTGCGTCATAACGAAGCATGCGCCTTGTCATTTTCATTGGTCGGTCATAGATTAAAATTAAAATAATCTACCAATAATCGGGCCATTGCTCAAGTCTCGTTCTGTGATAAGTCTTCTTTTAAAGTGGTAGTGGACTGTCTGATGTGCATTTAAAGTGTTAAAAAATAAATATACAACATGATTATCAAAGAATAGTGAGTATATTTTGTTAAGGTTATTCAAGTTTGCAAATACAAATCGATTTTCGGCCAATCTACAAAAAAATTGCCACGAACTGCCTAGTTGTCCCGTCTTATCAGTAGAGTCCGTCTCCAAACTGAAATTTTAATTATAACATTCAATTGATCGGTTCTGTAATGTTAAAATAATAAAAGGTACTGACAGTGACAGATCTGCAGGTCAAGGTTTGGTCGAGGAGTAGTGAATTTCCGCGGATTTATCTAACAGATGTTTATGTCACTAAAATTAATATGAAAACTTATACGCAATTTTCTTTGTTTACAGCCGTGTCACGCTTCCCCTAACAGTCGAAGAGGTAAGATTCTTTTAAAAAAATACTAAATCTTTAAGGACAATATTTAGCTTGGGTTAAATTCTCGGTATGGTTTCTAAATGAAAGGTTTTACAAAGTTAATTTCACCTTATTAGTGTCATTGTGTTAACATACCCCAAAGGAACCTCTTTAGTTATGTTAAAATACAATAGATTACAATATATATATCTACCTACATACAATATGTCTGATATGAACCATTCTAATAAGATTCCTTTTAATTACCTACACATGATAATATTTAGTAATAAGATAATTTAGGCAAAAGTTGAGACAATATTAATTAGGCCTCACCAGTAGATGTTCTACTACTTCCATATTTTAAAATATTTATCTTTTACCAACAGTATAACCTTATCTACTACTTTTTTATTAATTTGTGGGTAATATAATATACAGCCAAAATGGTCTTGTACAGCAGATTTTTTATTTTATTTATCAAAACACAAATTCTGCCAGTGTTGTCTAAAATAACTTTTTAGAATAATTGTGTTATTCTGATCTACAAATAATATTTTTGTAAATTTCTTTCTTTACTGTGTGAAACATGTTATTATATTAGTTTAAAATATGTCCTCCAGTGTAGGATATTAACAGCTTGCTAGCTAGGTCTCGTATTATTTAGTGTGGCTTTTATAGTTGCCTTACTGTAGTCTTATCAAGTCTTACCCCCCGGATACTGTAATACAAATTGTCTTTTCATATTGGATTATGTCGTCTGCCACGCTGACTTAATCTATTACTGCAGCGTCATGTCACCAACCTCAAGATATTCTTAAATGTCTATTTGTTTGCTGTTTTACACCTTAAAGTGAGAGAGACAGCACAATACTTAACGATGACTTAAAACTGGTTGATGTTTCAATATTCGACCATTAGTCAGTTATGCAGTAATTAAGCTAATATCAATTACATTAATTGCTTTCAAGTCTGTGTGATTGCGTATGATATCTAATAATCTAATAAAATATGATTGTAATCATTGTATAGCGGTTCTGTTAGGTGATGTTTTTTTTTGTAGAGTTTTAGAGCCATTCCTTTGTCATATGTATATCCTAAACATAGGAAAATGAGAAAGTTCCTGCGTGTAAATCTGGTTTCTACTGAATACTGGATCCCTGAGCAAAGGTCTGTTAAATTATGTGTGTATCTTTTTTTTGTTGTGTAAGGGAAGTTTATATGGATATTTAGTACATTCTATTGAAAAAGCTTATAATAAATTGTTATCCTTGTAATTGTCAAAGTGTTTTTATCTACATAATATTGACGACTTTAGCAGTTGTTTTTTACAAACATTTGTTATGGGTTGCAGTTAGTAACTGAATTTGTAGGATAGGTTTTTTAGTATTTGTTTTCTTATGTTATATTCTACTGTACTCTGTGTACTACCTAAACCATAAAAAACACTTACTTGTCTACCTATGAACAACAGAGGACTGTAGTATTTAGGCTGATTCCTACACCTAACCTACCTTTAAAAATTATTTTAGCTCTCCTAAACCCAGAAACTCAACCCAAGAAACTCTGAGATGGCGCCTCTACCATGAGTGTAGTACCTACTTCTTAGGGCGTGCGTCCATTTAGATCCGACCCCACTGCGAAAATATCACAATTTCAATGATCTGACTTTTTTTGTATTTTATGACACCGCTGTTTTTCATGGCTGATTTATGGCAATGGGCATTCAATTGTATAGACTGTTTCTTTTTTCATCACAATGTATATTCATCTTAGCGTGTCGATCGAATGTATATTAAAAATATTACACTTCTGCCTATTTTGTTTGGGAATACAGGCTTTATATACATTTATGCCTAACACGAAAATAGTGTTTCACACAGTTCTCATTCATCTCAATGGTGTGATTTTAGTTCCCAACGAACACGTCGAAATGACCTTAACGAGTTTAATTTCGACGTTTCCGTCTACAAGTAGGTCAGTGGGTCATATGTAGATCTAGACTAAGCAGATGTTTTCAACCTAGCTCTAGTACTTTAAATAAGAACTTTTATGAGATTCAAATTATATCACTCGATTTTTTTCTTCCCAAATGAATTCGCGCTTATTTTCTATTATGATTTCATGTTACTCAATGAAGCGCGGGATAAGCACCTTTTTTTAAGCTATTCTATATTTTTCTTTCAGTATTTTCCGTATTTTAGTTAGTCTTCTACATCTACCCTTCAGGACTTGCTAGAGACCAAAGGCAGGGGCGCCAGTGTAGTACCATTTTGGTCGAATAGAGATCAATTAGATCATTGACGAAGGCTCTCGAAGACTCTACAGGGCTAGTGTCGTTCTTAGGGACAATAAGTCTACGAAGTCCTTTCCCTAAGTCATCCTACTCTGCTCCATAGGGTATAGGCCTCTTCCAAGTTGCCAGAACAATCAGTTATCCGCATTCCAAAACAAATAAAAAACCTGCCTTTTTATCGATTTTTACAAGCAATGTTTTTTATATTTATTTCTAATAGTATTCAACTTACGCTGATCGACTCGTTTTGGGAATTACGCTCTTAACAAGCATTCAATTCTTAGCTGCTCTTAGTTTTATACCCAATGTTATTGCTTATCATATATTACACCGATTGTATATTCATAATCTTTACCAATAATCTAGTGAAATGCACGAATGTTATCATTATTATGTTAATAAAATATAAGCAGGTACAAGTTAATCTGTCTATTGACCATTATCATCAGCGCATAAGTGTCCCACAGCTGGGCTACAGCCTTGTCTCCTTATCGCCTATTTCAGGTCTTGCCCCTTACGATAATAAAAATTGATGTGGTCCCGACACTTAGACACAATTAGCACAGCGCTTAAAGTGATCTTTCGCGCTGTGGGTTGTGGGTACGCACGTACGTTCTCATTTACTTAATAAATATTTTTGCAGCCCTCAGATATTCGTGAGAATAGATGTAATTAGTAATGTTCTTTTCATTGAATCTAGAAGCTTTAGTAGGTACGTAGTATAATAAGACCCAGAGACGAAATTTTTAAAGATAAAGTTAAGCCCTCAGCTATAGTAAAACTGCTTATTTTTTTAAATAACATTACTATTAACCAATAAGAATTTTCAGTAAATTTGTTCATTTAATATAAGAAGTATTTTAACAGTGTACCTACCTACATAAACCTGAATATTAATATATAAAATAAATATCGAATCATTATAATAAATTACTCCCCAGTTCCTTATTCTTAATTTATGGTAACATTTATAACGATTATATTATTATTGTCTATGACATCTGCACGTTTATAGATAGACAATTGTTTGCGTAACAACTCTGTGGTAATGATACCTTCTTGCAGGCAAAGGTCAAATGGACGCTGTAACTTAAAAAACAATCTATGTTTAGTTACAGGTATTTTTAAATATGGTAATACAGAGACTAATCACCCGAGTACTGTTGCTTAATATATATGTCTTTTACGATTTTACTGTATCTACTTTTGTATTCCGACAAGGTCTTGTATTTAATCCTATTTGCTAAAGAACTGCTTATTTTTTACATAAGTAAAAAAGACGAGAAGTTTTTACGGCGCTTGTTTTTGTTTAATTTCATATCATTGAACATGATTGAAATTGCACACCAAATGTACAAATAGCAACGAGATTAAAACTATTAGATTTCGTTGTAAAGATTGTATAAAACGCTTTGATTAGTCTGAGATGGTCTTCCGTATAACGTGTTTAATAGAGATGGTGATAAGGTTATGTAAAAGAAAAATTAAACCGTCAGTCAGTTGATAATAAAAAAATAATCAAAAACGTATTTTTTACTTTGTCAAAATTGACATAGATATATTAGCGCTTGAAAGTTCAGGAGTGCGGCTCGAGACGTCACGCAATGGCAAAAATTGCAAGTAGTGACGTCACGCCAAATTTCATTCACTGTATCTTGATCAATACAATAATTAATACAATGGTACAATAATAATGCCTTAAATATCGAAAACTCCAAAAAACAAGTCTCTTTAACAAGGACCCCCTAATTTATTTGTTAAACGCTATTACGACAACAGAAATACACACGCTGTTTTTTTTAAAAATTTCTTCCTTTTACGGCTTATGAGATACAGCCCGCTAACGGACAGACGGACGGACAGCGCAGGCTTAGAAATAGGGTCCCTTTGGAATGGCAAATTTGGATAAGGTACCCTAAAAATGTCCCACACTCGGACATCGTGTTCATAGGTGTACCTACATCCTTTGTGTTAGACAGCGGTATACTTGAGTGCATTCAGTCATAATGTATACTTTTTTTTTTAATGTTTTGGCAATCTGCTGCTATTTACAGCAATTTCCGCCAGCGTCGTGTAGTGATCACACATGGGTATTTAAAAGGGTCCTAATAATAAACAACACTGTTTTCGGCGATATTTTGCAGCGTGTAACAACACAAATATAGATATAATAGAGGCTATTTACAAACATAAATTAAGTTTATTAAATAATTATAACTTGATCTTGTTAGTATCTATAAATTTAATAAAAGCACATAATTTGAGGATTAGGGAAAAAGGAAAGAACGTGGGTTTTTGGATCTTTAGTAATGTATACTTAGCACTACTACATGCGTTCGTATCCAAGTCTCTGATTATGTCAAGACGAAGACTATAATTAAGTGGACTGCTCTATAAATAAGAATGAAATGTTATTGTGTTGTCGATAATTATAATTGAACACGCGATCTTATTAACACTAGTTTAGCCACGTTTATGTGACATACAAGGGACAGATGCTTGTCGGACCATCTCGTAACCTAAGCCTTTATAAGAGATTATAATAAACCGATTTTCGTTTCATAAACTCTTCAACTTCATTTTGGTATATCAAATTTATGAGAAATTCATTACGTATTATTTTATGGGTGCCATCTTTTCTGATTTAGTCTGAGAGTTGTTAGGATCCGTCTATAATTTTTTGCTGTTTTTTTGATCTTTAGTTCTTGCGCAAAAATAAGGAACTAAAAATTAACGTACTTAATAAAAAATTTATCACAGTAAATAATTATAAGAAGGCGTTGTCAATGAGGTAAGAAGATTAAAACTCTATTTTCTGTATTCTAATGGCCTTATTTATACAAGTCTCGATGATGATTAGCAATTGATTAGCAGATTCTTATTTCAATTTTTCTATAGAGTATTTAGAAGTTTCTTAGCAATTGCTTAACACCGTTGCGATTTTTATAAATATGGCCATTAATCTTGAGTTAATGAATGTCAGTTGTGTCATTATTGTATTAACTATACAAATCGTCAATGCATTTATTAAAACAAAATCTTTTACCATCATACACAACATGTTTTCTTCATTACAAAAACTTTGAATTTTGTCGACATGTACCTATAAAGAGACTTCATTTTTTTATAACCTCAAACAGTCGCAGGGTCTTATGGTTATTTTAGGCTATATAATGTTTAGAGGACTTTCCTTTTACACGTGTGTTTTGTTCACAGTACCAAGTGGCCCAGTTGTACTGCGTGGCCGAAGTATCCAAAAACGAAACCGGCGGCGGCGAAGGCATAGAAGTTGTAAAAAATGAGCCATTTAAAGATTACCCCCTTCTCGGTAAGTCGTTTGTACAATGTTCTAGTATGATGAATTTAAGACTTATCTCGTAGAGTTAGGAAAGCGGCTCCGACTGTAGGCAGAAATCATCCCTCATAATCTTTTCAATACTTATGCAATATTTAATTGCATTTCACAGTGTTGTTCTTAAGTGGTATTAAATTAAAATTATGAAATTATTATTGACCATGTCGGGCAAGCAAAATATAATAGAGAGGAAGAGGGATTAAAGCAATATTACATTATCATCTAAATCAATTATTAAACCTAGTTTGCTTAAAACTTTATTTGATTATAAATATAATTTAAGTACTTATTTTATTGAATGAAATATGAAAAGAATCTTTCGAATTCATCCTGAACTTGGTACCCCGTGTATATTACCTAACGTAACTAAATTACCAGTTACAGAGTATAAAATATCAAACTACCCTCGATTGTGGTTTCCCTTTGTTTTGTTGGAGCAACGTGTTAATAACACAGATTGCAACAGTCATTATTCAAAAGCCTTTATTACGTATGTGTTTATTAATGAATTGTTCAGATGACCTAATTTGTTCGGGCGCCAAATTAACAGCATTTATGTTCGGTACACAGTTTACGCCAAAATTCGTATTTAATATAAATTTGTGTGGCTTTGCTAAATGCTAATGCAAAACGTTGACGTATTAAAAAATAAGTTTTCATTCAATCTTGATTTATTTGGCGGTCACAACAAAAAGTACAGGAGAATATAAAAAAGTAGTTATTTAAATCTTGAAATATTACGTACATAGCGTCTAAAAACCTAATGTCTGATGCGCTTTTTATGTTTCATAATATTGTCTCACTATTTATTTAATACTTTGGTTATGGCGTACAATACCACCGCTACAAATTTTGAATTGCTGATTTGTGTGTCCTGAAACATTTACACGATAAAACTCATTTAATTTATGGCCTAACTTTAAAAATCCCATTTGCTCAAATTTTACAACTTCACTGTCTCGCCAGTAGAAATGTGTATATGTTACTTACAGGACAGGGACATGGTTAAGCAAACTAAACTGACTGACATACACTGAATTAAAAAAACATAACTATAAAACAATAAATATGCAAGTCATATGAATTGTGTGAAAAGACACCTGCTTGGTCAAAAACAATGAATCGATACAGACCTACGCTATTTCTGAAGTCTACAAAATCAATAGGAAAGAAAACAGTCGATTGCATCTACACACAGCCTGGCTCGTTAAAACATTCTCACGTCAATATATGTGATTTAGTCAATTAACCTTTAACAAGTGCCGTTCAAGTGGAGATCGTGAACATTTGACGCCGAATAACAGTATTTAGTAGCAAAGCAATGTTTCTGACTGAAACAGAATAAAATATGTTTGAATGCATCTATCTATTGATCTGTCTTGCTGCCGCCGTTCGGTTCATTGTCAAGGATATTGATATACCTATGACGTAGAAAGAATCTAGAAACAGAGACAAGAAAAAATTGTAATTGGTGACTATTTTTGTTTTCTCCTTGTATCAAAAATCTTACAGAAAGGCTAAATATTGAGACACAGATTAAATACCTATGAGTTTTTAAAAAAATTATAAATATTCGTACCTCGTATAAAATAATAAAAAAACTTGTTGCAAATGATCTTGAATTAAACAAGTTTGTATTCGTTTTCGTCGGAAACCTGTTTAGTTAGCTGCGATTTAAACGCTTCTAACGTAGCAATAGTTAAATTAAATGACGTAAAATGAGGATATTATAAAATTAAACATACGTGCTTGTACAAAGAACTCGACACAGGAAATATTACCGTCTGTGTGTTGCACTGCCTAGACACAGTAACAAAAAGTACTGCCTAAGTTCTTAGTGCTGATAATGACCTCGCCTTTTTTTATTTAGAGGTCTTCCGAACATTAAAACGTATATTAACTTTAAAATGTATATGTGTCGCTACTTTAAACCTTTATAGCGACAGTGACAAGGGACTTACAGTGGGTTAAAACTGAATGTTTCAGTCACATGCTACACATGAAAAAAAATGTTTTAGAGAAAGAAATATATATATATACAGATTGTTACCGAAAGGTTTCCAAGTTGTTAACGAAAGGTCTGAACAATCCAAAGGGGTGAATAGTACATCTGGTATACAGACAGTTTACAAAATTTCTGCTCAAAATGAGTTCATTCAATAATTGATATACAATTTTTGCATCAATTATTCGACACCAAAAATCATAACCAGACCGCTGAAGAGATGTATCTTAACATTTAGCGACGTAATAAGATTTGATTGACGATTGACCCTCGTAGTGCGGTGACACGGTTTCTTATAATTTTGAGTTTCCGATAACTGATAAGAAAAATTGGGTAACTATTATTTAATTAACTCATTTTGAGCTGAAATTTTGTAAACTGACTCTATACCAGATGTACCTTTCACCCCTTTTGGATAGTTATGACCTTTCTGGAACACCCTGTATACAATATAATTTTAAGTGTTGTTCTTATAACATTTCAAGTCTACAGCTATAAGAGTAGCCTAGATGTAGGTCACAAACACACAGTTTCCAAGTTATTCGATACTGGGTGTGGCTCAAATGTTCCTAGTTTTCCGGGATATGACAGACCTGATATAAAATCCAAGTAAAATGTAGTCGTTACGGTAAATTTTGTAAACAAATATCCATTTATAAATAGGGTAGGGATAGTCCACAAAATGCACAGTTGTGATTTAAATTTTATATTAATCTTGAAAACGGGCCGAAAGAATAGAAGTTATTTGACTCTTAATAATATAATTGTTGGAATAGGGATGTTGACTAATATTTTATTTAAGTCACTCAGGTAATTTAGTCAAAAATATTAAACACGTATTTTTTCTTTATTTTTTACGTAGAATAAAACTTACGACGATACATTGAATTGAAATGTCGCATGACATCACTGTCTTCTACGTTTTGTGTGTCACATCGTAACGTAATTAGCTCCTGAAATTTAAATCGCTATATCTCCTTTGTTTTAAGTTATTTTGAAAAGGTGTAAAATAAGTGTAATTTTTTTTATTATCTTACGGACTAAATAGATTTTTGCTTTTTGTTTCCAGTTAACATCCCAATTTTTTACACAGTGTCTAGTTAAAGGCCCAAAGCAATCCCTTAAAGTGACGTGTCTTTATCGCGGCCTTTGTTTATTTGAGCAGTCGACAGCATAAAGAACAGACGCACACCACACATGTCTCACCAATAATGCAAACATTTTAAACAATCCAACCGCGACTTTGACGTCAATTAAATCTGCAATAAAGCATTATCGATGAACATTTAGGACACAACTGCGTTCACTTATTGTTTGCGCGCGTATTGTTCTTCGTAAGCATGTCTTTTATTGTTATAGATAAGTTTAACGGGTCGATCACGTACGAATTATCGTCACAATTAATATTTTTGTAGATTAATATTCCATCGGATTTAAGGAGGCCCGTGCCAGAAGCCAGAATACAAACAGACAGAGATTTCAATTAATGAAATGATACATTGTCCATTTGCTATAATTACAATGTTAAATAATGTACTGTAATTTTTTCGCTATTTAATACAAGTACTAATATTATAAATGCGAAATTACGCGAAAAGTACTAAAACAATTTAAATTTTAAATAAAATTTGGTACACAGATAGTCTATAGCCTGAGAAAAGACATAGGCTACTTTATTGCCGCGATAACCGACATCCACGCGAGCGGAGCGGAGCCGCGGGAAACATCTAGTTAATAACTAAAGTTATTTTCATGGAACCGAAAGAGAACTATAATGAAAAAAAAAAAACTATGAGTAATTGATTCAGGACCAAAGAACCCACTAATATGATCAATGGACAATTATATAGAGACGTGCTTACGTTTGACGGTATAGACGTCAAACGTAAGCACGTCTCTCGTCGCTCGTCCGTGGTATCAGCTCCGAAGTACAAAGGCCTTGCATATCACGTTCCGATCTGTATTGCAGCTAAGACGTGATGCATTTGATGCATAATGAACCAGAATCCAATACATTCCATGTCATCCCATTATTTACTACCTTCGGATACCATACCTATGCGTAAGGATATCAGTGGTCTAATGGACTAAAGTGATCGAGATTTATTATGCTGTAAAAATTGTTACAACATTTACATCGGCCGTTTTTTATTACTTACGGCAAAAGGTTTACTTAAAGAATTTCTTTTATTTTTATTTTACCAATTATTTTTATTATTTTTGTTTTAACGCCAAATTCATTTCTAGCTGCAAAAAATAGAAAGGATGGAACAGTGGAATCGTCTAGCGCGGAAAACAAGTCAGCTGATTCCTCTGAATGTGGTACCTGTCCGGCTTGCAACGCAGCCAGTATGAAATAAATGTTTCAATCATAAAGAGTGAATTTGACAAAGTATAGAGCGCTAGTGTAGTTGTAGATAACCCAGTTGAAGCTATACGTACGCGTTCCTACTACAAAAATTTGTTTGACAAAGAATTATGACAAAAATGTATAAAAAACAAAATATATAGGCCTTTTTGTAGAGGGACAGTAAGTAATAAACGTGCTAACATATAAAAGATGGCTAATTTGCTTTTGTTTTGAACAGTGCTAATTTTCGTGTATTTTGTCCGTTTGTTCTTTATACTGACGATGCGCTCTAGAGTTTGTCTCATTCATACTCTAACATCGGTATTACTAGCGTGGGTGCATATTGTAATAACATTGATTAAAATAGATCTAACAACAAGAACATATTGGTTTTAACGTAATTCGCAAAAAGCTCTTGTTTCGATTTGAAATTCATTTTAAATCAAGTAATGGTAATTGGATTTGATAAATAATTTGACGTATCTTCAAATATATAAAAAAAAAGTATTTTTTACTTCAAACTTTTTGTTTGAAAGGTTGATAATGACGTTAGCCTTATACTTTGTTAGATAGTCGTGGTAAATACAGATTGGATATTGGAAGTGGCGGTTAAAATATTCCATATTTGTTTTTGGCAGCTGTCTGCAATTTTTTTTTTATTTATAGCCAGTTCTTTTTCTTTTAAGTTATGAATGTGCATCCACTATTGTACGATTAGACAAAATCCTAACAGGAATAGCACGCCATCGTTAATATTTTAGCACGTATATTAACTAACATTATAAATAATTTTAGTTCTTGAATATTAACGCCATATTTTAGTTTTTATATTTTGTTTAGACTTGCTGAGTTGTTTTTTATTACATTTGCGTACGTAATTTAATCGCATTTATAATTAGAACGGTAGATTTGTGTTCTTTTGTTTTGTTTTTTATAATTTTAACTAATACCTATATTGTAAATACACATTGACAGAATATGTTATATTTTAGCTTTAGGGAAATGCCAGATATCTAATCTCGGCTATTACAAGCGCTACGTAATATAATTGTCGATAAGTAATCTTGACATATTGAATAGGTAGTAAATGAAATGTTGTGACGTCATACAATAGATAATTGTTATTACTTATTATAAGATCGGTGGGCAGTAGAACCTGCTACTGTAGGGCCTAGTATCGACCTATATTTTTCTACATACCTATTTCAGAATCCTGATTTATTGGAGAGGTACACCTCTGCTTAGGTATTTAGGGGTGATGAATATAGATTGATGACATGCTTGATGAATATAGATTATTGTGTTCATGTTACAGCTGTAAATAGTCTGTTAAAGGAAAACCGTTAACACACAACATGGTAAACATGATACCTACCTATTATTTTGTGTGTAGTTTATTGGTTGCCAACCAGACAACTGATAAAATTTGTATCCACTAGTAATAAAAAAAAAGATTGAGCTACGAATTTAATTTGTACTACGATAGATAGGCGGTTCCTTTTCTGTTTCTCAATCTAAGAATAAGTAAAACCTGAAAGTAAAACAAATGCGCGTCGGACTCGCGCACCTAAGGTTCCGTAGGTACAAAGTTTGCTAATTGTCACGGTTAATACTCCAAAAACAAACTTAACTGGACGGTTGAAAAAATGTTCTCTCAGACATCGATGTATGACAATATTAAATTTCCAACTGTACTTAAATATAAGTTTGTAATCGCCAAAATTATTTTTTATGTTACAAAACGATGTCGGTTTCGGGTTTTTTCCTTTATATGTGACGTAAGACCTAGCATTATGCCGAATTTCGTGATACTGGGTCGAAGGGAAGTACCATAATATGGGTTTTGAGTTTCTCGAAAATGTTGGAAAAAAAAACAACTTAATTTTTTTATTGCATCAAGAGTTCATAGGCCTGAGAATTTGATGTGATTTCAACATGATACCATCACGCGCTGCTGAGAAATAAAAACTTGATAGGCGGACAACAAAGTAATCCTACAAAGGTGCCGTTTTTCCTTTTGAGGCACGGAACCCTAAAAAATAATTATATCTTTAAAAATGTCAAATTTTCTAGCCTGCAAATAAAACCTATCGCATGCAAATTCAGTCATTGTAGTCTTAGATCAAATACGAAAGATACAAATTTATAAGATGTTTTCAATACTTCTTTAATATAACGAACACCATTTTGACCTTCCAAGGACACATGCTTCTAGATTATGAACATAATAACATTTTATCTTAAAAACCTTATGTAAATGTTAAACAAGGTATCTATTTTAATCAGTCTAAATTATGACAGCTATTTCTATGAGATAACGTTACGCATTGCGTTGAAATATTCTTCACTAGATGAACCAAGTTAGATTCCAGTACTTATTGGAAAAAAAACTGGTAGTAGTCGGCAGTATTGGTCAAAGCAGCTGTGCATAGCGGGGATCTGGGTAGATCTCTTCACAGTCTTCCCAGGGATGTGCTCGAGCCCATCTGGATTGTTCTTCAAGAGGTAACAGAAGCTCCTCTTCATGTGCTGATGGTGACCAACGGGGTGGTAAAAGTCCCACACTCCCCGGTCTTATATGAGTCCCATAAGTCCTCCGGGTGCATTTTGAAGGCAACCCCGGCATTCTTTTTAAAACATTTTGGTCTTTAGGCACAGAGAATACACAATCCTAGTGCCGTTTGCGCTAAGGGACAAATTCCGGTATCATTATATGATAATCTTATTTTTTTGCAAATCGACATGACTTTGTACTACCTACTCTACAGCTATGTCAAGGCTGTTAAGACAATTTATGGCTATTGTTATTTAATTATTAGTCGATATACTTGTTTAGTCATCTAGTAAGCCATATTTCAGAAAACGCACAGAAATATGAATTGGCTTTACGTATGGCCCTTACGTATAGTTTACGACACAGGAGACGAACTAGCCATTTTCCAAATGTTCATATCAATTAATGATTAAGCAGAATTTGTACGTAACTACGTACTTTGATCACCAAGTATGAAGGAATAGATTAAAAATAGCAAAATCTACTCATAAATACATTTTATAATAAAACAGCTGCAGTTTTACAGTAGACAGGAACTAATGAAGACTAGTTTAAGACAATAGTGGCGCAAGGAAAAAAAGACTTTGCGGTACAAAGAATAAAATTGTTAATGCTAATTTCTTCTTCCTACTATGAGAAGAGCCAAGATGCTTTAGCTTTTACAAATGGCAGTCCCACTGCTGTGGTTAATAAACGAACATCACTAACTTATTTGATCAATGACGTAATGTTTACACAGTTGCTCGCTAGTTTGTTTCAAAGTCGTTTATTGTGATATAATTATTACGGTATTCTTTCTTGTTCGTCCTCTGTACTCTGGGCAGACATATGGGGTCATTATTCACACGTGTTTGAGGTCATCGCAGGATCTATCGAGGGATCTCAGGTGGTTTTGTTTAAAGCACGAAACTCTCATCGTCAGCCTTGTCCCATTGCAATCGCTCTGTATTCCACCATAAGACGACTTCCGTGGTCGAGTGGCGTACACACCGGTTTTCAAGGAGTCGCTGGCTCTAAGGTCCTGTTTCGAACATCGGACGGGTCAATGTAGAAAACTACTTTTGTTTTCTACTTTGTCTCGGGTCTGTGTGTTTCTGAACCTTCGTTGTGTCTGATTCCATAATGCAAGTGCTTTAGCTACTTACTTTTGGTTCAGAGCAGCAATGTATGTGAATTTGTCCACATATTATTATTAACCTTCAAATCGTTTTGTGTTTAGCTGTCATGCTATAAGACTCAACTCGTCCCACCATAACCGCATGAACACCATTAATATGTTTTTTTATGCTATTCAGAAGGACCCATGCCCAGTAATCATCTAAGCCGCAGAGATATTCATTTCAGGTCTATTTTAGCATCCCTTTTAATATTCTTGCAAATACATAGAAAAATAAAATTGTTTGTAGTGTAGGTAATTTATCGGCAGGCGTTGTGTGCAGTATTGAACGACCTTCAGTAAATGTATAAAATAGATAAATCATAGCTACCTGAATGGTGGAAGCCTGCATAGAACGCATTTCTACATACATATAATAGTGTAAAATTTTTACAACATTACCTACAATACTAATGGACGAGCATTTATCTAGTTAGTGCGACTATTATAGAAATTACATATAAAAATAAAAAAAAATACTGCAGCATTCAATATCGCATCGAACGCTATTTTTTTAGCAAAACCAAAAACTATTCTTACTAACACTACCTATAGTGATGACATAACGAATGACGTCAATGGCGTTCGACGTTTGAATTTTACTTCAAGGTCTAAAACTCGCGACCTCCGCTTTGTGTTGCATCGTCTCTTGAAATACGTCACGCCTGCTCTAGTGCTGGGATGCAAATGATACCGTTAGTTAATTAAGGGTCTTTGCAGACCGTACAATAAGATTTTTACTAAAGAATCATAGGCACATCAACCTGTGTAATTTTAAAGTACTTGTCTCATTGTAATAAAGATATTTCAATACGCTGTGGAACTCCTAGCTCGTTTTTTATGCATAAAATAAACTCTTGATTTTATAAGAAAAAAAAATCTAGAATTTCAAACGCTACTTAATTTTAAATTTTAAGACGTTAAAATAAATGTCTTATCTGTCTACTTTACACCGATAATAGAGACATAAGAACACTTATCTGGTACCTAAAATTGAGTCTCGTTTGAGTTTGAGTATCCGTTAAAATGTTAGGAAAATTAAAATTATCTGCAAAACCGTCCGTCAGTGTGCGCTGGCCTTAAGCATCATCATCGTTTGAGAGTGGGAAGGGATGAGTGCATTCATTAGCAACGCGACGAAAGGTTGAAGGGTAGTCAGATTTTTTTGTTGTTTGATGTTGAGAGTCAAGATGTATCTATCTTATTATACGGTTTTGGTCATTGAAGTTTATATCAAGATTTAAAGCTGATTTCGCAAACTTTGTTAGATGTTTTTGCTTCATAACCATTCTTTCTTGGTTTATAATGTTCTTCTGCCCGTCCTGTTCCATATGTGCCATAAAGAGTTACTATTTTTTTGGATTTTAATCTCTAGTTGAATTAAATAGTAAAAATATCTGGTACACATACACGTAGGAACAATATTTACTCAATTATAGATTAGTTAGACCACATGAAGCCCCATAATAAACGCCTCGATGTCTGGGTAATAAAGAAAAGACCAGATGGAGCGATAATGGTTTTATTCTATTTCTTTCATCCAATACAGCGACGTTCTATTCAATAGACGGAAAACTTGCGTGGGCCGATAGCCTGATTAATCTGGGAATAATATAAGCACTCAACGAATCTTGTTTAGTGTTCTATCATAGTAAGATACAAAACCTTTTAATCAGAAACCACTTTTCTACATTGGCTTGGGTCTGGGTGTTTGTGGTACCTTTGTTGTCTCTTATTCCATAACACAAGAGCTTAAGCTACTTATTTTTAGTTCAGAGCAATGTATGTGATGTTGTCCACATTTATTTAGATGCATTTTCTATTGCATACCCATAAGACTCTTGAAGGCCCATAGTTGGTGTAGCACAACGAAAAACAAACGACAGATGGTAGAATAAGAATAAAACCTCCATCAAAGCGTTCTCTCTATCAAAAATTCTTCTTAGTGTCATCTAGTAAAGGTTGATTTTAGGATACAGTTTCGTTTCGTACGATTGAGGGAACAAGATGATATTAGCAGCTGGTACTAAGGTCCCTAGTGGGTAGTAGGTTACGATCGAACGCGAGGCTAAGCGCATGCGTCAGCATCACCCCCACCCTCGGACGATCGTCACATTCAACTGTTCCGGTTCAAGAGTTACGATTTCAGTGTTTACGAAACTTTGAAGTATAATGCACGTATTTCGTGTGGTATTTTAATAATTATGGCGGTGCGATACTTAAAGAATTTGCACGATTTAACCAGATACATTAAAGTCACAGGATTGATCAACACAATCAGAGTTTTTTTTATTCCTTGTCCCTTTTTACAGTTCCTAATCTACTATGATACGTTTCTTTATCTATGGATATAAAGAGTTTCAGAAAAAGCAAGAATAATTCAAAATGACTAATCGTTAAAATGATGAAATCAGTTTGTATAATAACTTTCGTGAGGAGTATTCATATTTATTTAAAAAACAAACGGTTTACTCACGTATATTTTCGGGATCGCCCGACTAGTTTCAGACTCGAACTGTTCGACTCGCGACACCACCGCCGCCGTGTCAGCTCATGATTAGGGACTCCTATTGACCGTTTGTTTTTTAAATAAAGATGAAATCAGTTGCCTATAGTTCTCATAATTACTTTACTTAAGAATATAACAGAAACTTTTCATTTAAATTATGTATAATAGAGTATAATAATAGAAGTATCATAAGTCGAATTAGATATTTTTAAAGATATTGTCGAAAAACATTGTAGATAACTTGATTCCCACAGCATGGAGTCTATATTGAGGTCGGTACGATACTGCTTTATCGATATTACAAAAAAAAACAGTTTGGTATCATTTAGGTCTGATCATCATTAGGCCTCATTTAACCTCAGTTTTACAGATAATAAAGGGTGAAATCACATTGAATTGAATCCTGTTATAACTTCAAAGAGAGCATTTGTATAACCATTCTTGAAAGAGATTGTAAAGCAGCCTAGGGTCTAAAAATTTTAACTTATGATGAGCAGCGAAATGCATAGTCTTCTGAAAAGGGGTTGTTTTGTTTACCCCATATTTTAAGAACTGCAGGACGGGTGAAATGTGATTTAACCCTCCATCACCATGTAATAGTGGCAACGGCATTAAGACATCACCCTAAAGTTTCGTTTGTCTTCCAGGTGGAAAATTCTCATCTGGCCAGTACACATACAAGATCTACCACTTGGCGTCAAAAGTGCCGGCATTCATCCGGCTGCTGGCGCCGAAGGGGTCCCTGGAGGTGCACGAGGAGGCCTGGAATGCGTACCCTTACTGTCGGACGGTTTTAACGGTAAGAAACTTCTATCATGTTCTTTACTCCCCTATTTTGAGGTGTTTTAAGAGGAGAGAGGCAGGCGAAGAATTAAAGGCAGTGGCAACAAGTGCAAAACAAACTAATCTGATAGCCAGTTCTCAACAGTGTCGGTAAATTGTTAATTAAAGTTGCTCGTTTCGTGGTAAATATTGAACTGTGAAGAAATATACTTAAAATCTTTATTCGGGAAGGCTTACTTGGGTGACTCCATTTACAATGTTATTTTTTGCATTGTGGAATGAGAGATAGGTTGTTTTCTACTTAGCAAGAAAGATTAGTGCAGCTTGATTGACATCATTCACATTTCTCCGAGAATATTTTTAGGCCTAAGGTTTAGTTAAAGCTAATTAAGTCTGCAGAATTTATAAATACCAACTTAATTTTCAAGTCCGGTGAAGCAGACAAAGCCTGCGCTCAGACTAACTGCGTAAATTCCTAACAAAAAAAAAAAAAACCTAAATTTTTCTTACTTTTTTGAACATACAAGATAGAGTTGACGATAGTCAAACAGATATTAAATAACCCACTTAAAAGCGATGGCAACATAAACGATAGCAGTATCTTATCGACTAATATAATCCTATATTAATGCAATTCTGTTCAGATATTAGATCATACACTACTCGTACGAACTTCAGCAATTATTTCAAGGACAAGATACAATTGAAATGCAACGAATTTACTTAGGTATACTTTATGACTTATTTAAACTTTTTAGGGTTTCGTGCTCAATAGGCGTTTTTCCTAATTTTTTTTAAATGTCCGCCTGGTAAATTAATGAATTTTATTGGACACGTATTTTTTATTTTTTTCTGCAAACAAAAAATGACCAAAATACAGAGAACGGAAATTACGCGTGACGTCACTCCTCGCTACGATTTTTACCAAGGCGTGGCGTCATAAGCCCCCCACTCCGAAACTTTAAAGCGCTGTATCTTCGTAATTTTTTTATTGTTTTAATAAAAGAAAAATACGTGTCTAATATTTTTTTATGATCTAACTGACGGACTAAATTGATTGTCTCCGAAACGACTGGACCAATTTAATAGAAATTTATATACATAGGTACATAATATGTAAGTCGGTGATCCAAAGACGCGTAGCGTATTTAAATAAATTTTAAACATGGGGGTTTTGGGGGGTAAATTAGAACAACGTTTTGTCAACTGTATTATGTACAAATCAAACCCTTTGACCATGCACATACACATCGATGTATAAGAGAACATTTTTTCAACTGCAAAGTTTTGTTTGTTTATGGAGAATTAACCGTGACGTGACAATCAGCAAAATTTGTACGGAATCCTCTCCCTCGCGGCCCATTGTGCTTACTCAGGGAAAAGGCCAGACAGGCAGGTAACGATAAGCCGCATATCACCTTTGTAGTTGATTCAAATTGCTCATAAATATATATCGTACGATATTACTCAACTAGGAATTTCTTTTAATATTTGTATTGATTAGATAACGAGTTTGTTGTTATCTGCGCCGGATTTTACCTGGCTTTAGTATCACGGAAATGATATAATATTACACATTATTTTCATTTCAATGATTAGAATAATTACTTTAATGTTAAAACTCTTTTTAATTAAGTAATAGAGAAGAGAAATCAAAATCAAAATGCATTTATTTCAAATTGGCTACTAAGTACTAAGCACCCCGATTCGCTCACCGTTCACCGCTTCCTAAGTGCTTTAGCTGTGGAGATGAAACGGCGCAACAAACTCCACAGCAGCACGCTGTCATTCGGTTTAGGTATACAATAATAATAATAAATATTATATAGAGAACAGTAAGTACAGTATATTTATCAGCAAATACAAAAAAAAATATAGCCGGCAGTAGATTTCCTAGTCATCTAGTTTTAAAAATGCCATGACCAGCAGTGTTCAAATCAACGCTATTGATTAATTAGTCGCGTACTATGGTACGTACTATGGTACCTCGTCCCGCTCTTGTTAAATATCGCGGCGCTTTTGGCAAACATATTTCAAGAATTTTGCAAATAGCCTTTCCGTTGCTGTAAGAATTATAAGAAAATACCTACCCTTCCCGGCTTCGCACGGGCGGTGTGAGATTTTCAAAACCATTCCATACGTTTTTTTTTTCCTCTTCTATAAAAGCTTGTCCTTACAATAAGGAACAAAATAAAAAAGGAATTATTCGATTTGGTGCAGTCTTTCGGAAATTATGGCGTTACAAAGGAAAATCGGGATTCATTTTTAACCGTCTTCAAAAAAGGAGAAGATTATCAATGTGATTGTATTTTTTTTTTGTATGTATTTTACGCGATTTTGTTTTTTTTTTATTTATACAATGTCAAATCTTAGTAATAGGATTATCTTATTGAAGTTTGTGAGGTATTAGCAATTATACTTTAGTCATTGTGATGTATCAAGTATTTGTAATAGGTTTACTTACAATCTTAAATCAAAATTAATCAAACTCACTGTTGATTAATTTTGATGTTAAATGTTTAACATTTTCCTGTTAAGATTACAATACTATTCTATTAAGTCTTCGCTTTAAATAAGTTAAACAAGGAAAACGAATATAATACTAATATATCAACATTTAAAAGCCATTTTAAAATTTAATTTCAATAACACCTAAAAAGGTCACACAGTGGCAACCCTAATCTGAAATTGCAAAGGAGCATTCAATGAGATTTACGGCGAACAACTTGCGCCAATATAGCTTCAGTATTTTAGGTAACTGAGATATCGTTCAGACTAGGTGCGAGAGAGAAACCTATGTAGGAGAGAGATAGGTAGTGTGCGCTTGTGTTCCCAGCGGAGTAATATTCCTCTTAAAGTCTACAGCACTATGCGACTTAACGAAATATATATCTGCAACTTGTGCTAGTGGTGCTTAGCTATTGCACCAAACAGTTTATGGTTCACATGGGAATTATGGCTTCAGGTTTTCTCGGCCTAAACAGATTAAGAGTTTTAGCTCTTTAAAATGTTAAAGTATTTTCTATTGAACTTCAACATTATGCAATACTGCAGAGCGTTAGTGCTATCTTAACACTATTTTTAAAGAAACATGATCTACAACTTTTTTTTTATGTAATACGCAAATAGGACTTAATTTTTATTAATGTTTATATGGTTAAACTTTGTATGCGTCTAGTAGATATTTATATTTGTGTAGATATTTATCGAGCATCCATTGGTTACAGAATCCCGGCTACATGAAGGACAACTTCGTGATCTGCATAGAGTCACTGCACGTACCAGACGCGGGCGACCAGTACAATGTGAGTACAACACCATAACATTCCATAATTATACCTGATTCCTAAACAACTAACACCAAAAAACACTTAATATTTACGAGTTAATAAAGGTTGGCGATGTCGAGTTATTGAAAGATTCATTAGTTTTTCCGACATAGTCAAACTAAAATAGATGTTAAATAACAAGAATAAATAAATTTAATAAATGTGGACAACATCACATACATTGCTCTGAACGCAAAGTATCTAAAGCAGTTGTGTTATGGAATCAGAGACAACGAACGTAACACAAACACCCAGACTGACAATGTAGAAAAGTGGTTTTGTTCCCTGGGATCAATCCATTTACCTTTCTTAAGAGCATATTATGTACTAACCAGAATGGTTTACGAAACAAAAAATATTAGTGTATATATATATAATTTATTTTTTAACAAAATAATTATTAAAATCATTTAAAATCTAATCACATTGTTAACGTCATCGATTCTAAAAGTCGTTTGTCCGCGAACTTTAAACGCAACGCATGTAAGGTCCACGTTACATGGTCACACACTTGTTTCAATGCCATACTCGTTATTTATTTTGTCTATTTATATACAGCTGACATAAGTAGATAGATGATGAGAGAAAATATGAAAAATGTTAATGTTTCTTACCTGCATCTTTTGACATCAAAAAAGGCAGATATTCTCAATATCAGATATCGGATTGTATTATTATTCGTGGTACTTTTAAATAAATAGAATTTCAAATATTTTCTATAAAAGTCTCGACGGTTTTTAGCAACAGATTAGCAGATTCTTCTTTCATTTTTTTAAATAAAAAATTTGAACTTATATAATTCCGCCGAGATTTTTACAAAGAGGGACGTTTAGGAATTATATTTATTTAATAAAAGAAATTAAATAGCATATGTTAGATTTTATTACTGCTATCTAGATCTTATGTAGTATGGATTTTATGCAAAACTACCTATCGCAACATACCTTCGGGCTTTCATTCTTTTTTCGGTAACATTAACCGTTATTCTCAACTTTATCTATGTAGGTACACGTATTTTAACATGGATTTTCTGGATTTTGTGTATAGCTTATTCTTTTATTAAAGTTGGCTTCCAATTTTGCCAAATTCAACTGAATACCGTATTTGTATTAAACACGGAGTTGCTACTTATTTGATTTCTAGAACCTTTTAGATTCCACGTTAAGACTACAATGACTTAACTAATCTCATTTATTTAAAGAAGTGTTTGTATGCAAATTATAAAAATAAATCACTTATCTTGTAAAAAGTCTCAACCCGGAAGAGCTAGTGTATGTACCAATAATTAGCGAGTTGCCATGAGACAGATCAAAGTACAAACAATTATAACTTAAGTACCTATTACGTTGTAACTACCTTCCCAACGTTGTCACTTACTTCACTGATATTGCTACATTTTTGAAACGTTTACTTCACTCATTTATTTTATTAGATATATTAGAATATTCTGACCGAAGAAAGCTTTTTTCTTTTAATATTAGACATTTTTGTAGTTTGTTTTTCTATTCTATATTCCTCGTGCATTTTTCAATCAATAAATATGTTTTTATCATGAGATGACGCAGCATTTAAATCTTAACATTGCCGCCGCGTCTTTTCTAAATTCTTAAATAATTATGAATTCGCCTCACGAAATTTATTTAATAGAAACTTTTATTTATGTTATAGGAGTATTTATTAATATGAAAGCTGACCCCAACATGAGACACCTATTTATTTATTTTTTTGAATTAACCAGTCTAGTTCTCTAATACACATTTAAAGAAAAAACAAAATGTACTTAATTACAAAACGTTTACCACAAAACAAAATACTTTAAAATCATTATTAAAAATGATTATATTGCCGTAACCTTGTATTAAAATCAATTAACATTAACTATAATTATTTCTTAAGTCTCCAAGTTCAAGTGCGTACTTATTTCTAACCATACAGTCTAGAAAGGCCAAGGCGATGTCTAGTTCAAACGGAATCGTGATCACGCACTATCATTATAAATTGTTTAAAACAGCTGATAGTATCGTTGCTAGGTAACGGGGTTCATTAAATGATCCATTCACATTTACCTTTCTTGATGACGTTATAACATTTTATTTGAATACTAGCTTTAGCCCGCGACTTCTAGTCAAGAATGGTTTTTGACATTCCAATTTTACAGAGTTTTAATGAGTTGCATTGCACCCACGTTTTTTTAATAAAATCGAATTGAGTTTTCAAATAAAAAGTAATTTAAATCAATAGCAAAATCACCCCCAAAATAAATTTCTACCCGATTTTAACCCGTTAGGCGTGAGTTTCAATAAAATACGAAACACAACATTCATCAATTCTTTTAAAGAATATTTATCCAAAATTTTAAGTAGATTGGACCAAGGAATCACGTCGTCCCATACGAACTTTGTCCCCGTTTTTCACCCCCTTAGGGATAGAATTTCGGAAAATCCTTTCTTATCGGATGCCTACGTCATACAAAGAACTCGCCTTCCAAGTTTTAGGTCTCTACAATCCGCGGTTTAGGCTGTGCGTTGATCCGTCAGTCATTCAGAATAAAGCATTTTATATATATAGATAGATATGATACTATTTTGATATCTTCATGTTTTAAAATATTTTTTCTAAATGAATAATTACTATACATGCCTGTACCTTCTAAAGACCTTTTTTTGGAAGGGGTTACCTCAACTCCTGTACATGGAATGTAATGCAAGGGATAACTACATTCTTCTTAACTTTTTTCTAAGTAGCCAAAAAGTGGTCTAATTAACATGAATAGAAAATTTTGGATAATGACCGTGTGTGAGTTGTCCCAAGGCATTATATATTACAATGTTATAACATTTTGATAGTTGATCAAAGCCCATTAAAAACGCGATTTATGTAAACATAACCGAAGAGATGGAAGTCAGTTAAAATAATTGTGATTACATTCTCCACACGCACGTATAATCACAAATAATGAGCTTACAGCGGTCGTTACGATTTGTGACGTAAAGTCTGAGGGCTCGAGGCCACTATACAAAAATCGTTATAATATGATGTTCATGTTTGCCTAAATTTACAAACATGTGTTACCTATCAGTCAGGTACAGTTATAGAACTTGTAGACCCTTTAGAAATAAGTTATGAATACAAACATGTTCTATACAGGGTAGGTGTATTGACCGTAGATATGAATCAAATTGTATGATGGATATTATTTTGGCGGTTCAGTATTGTTATCTTTTCGTAAAGTCATCGGTAACAGTGAAATATGTAGTTTCGATGAATTAAATAACAATTTTATAGCAACGTCGGGAACAAAAATCTAAAATAAACCGCGATAGAATCCGTTCAAACTAGTTTTATTTCAATGTCTAATATTCGCGTAAACCTCAGAAAGCAACACACAACAATGTTTTAGTCCTACTATATCCATGTTCTCTAATTTTCTTTTTCTCTTATTCTTCTCCTCTGCTTAGAAGAGCCATACAAATTCCTCCATTTATAATGCAAACTGAAACATGTAAATCTTACTTTTTTATCGCAAACATAATGTAAGAAATCGTCAAACAAGTATTTTGATAACTTAAAATCAAGTTAAAATCTTAGCATTGCTCATGCCGCAAATACATCTAAAATTGTTCAAACTGTAAAAAAAAGTAATCAAGTGGGTAGTGGAATAGGCATGTTTCCTAATTTTCTTTTTAATGTCCGCCTGGTAGATTAATGAATTTTATTGGACACGTATTTTTTATTTTTTCCTTCAAACAAAAACTGATCAAAATACAGAGAACGCAAATTACGCGTGACGTCACTCCTCGCTACAATTTTTACCAAGGCGTGGCGTCATAAGCCCCCACTCCGAAACTTTAAAGCGCTGTATCTTTGTAAGTTTTTATTGTTTTGATGAAAGAAAAAATACGTGTCTAATATTTTTTTAATATCTAACTGACGGACTAAATAGATTTTAACTTTCTTTTCATACCCAGGAAACATCCCTATTGTAGACCAGCTTTTGTAAGATTGATATTCTATTTATTTATTTTTCTTTCCCCCAGGTGCACGAGCTCTCCCCCGAAAAGCTAAAGAACCGCGAAGTGGTCCACATAGACATCGCGAACGACCCCATGAACGCGGCGGACTACAAGCCCGAGACCGACCCGACCAAGTTCCGCTCCAGCAAGACGGGCCGCGGCCCGCTCACCGGCCCAAACTGGAAGAACGACGTCAAGCCCGTCATGACCTGCTACAAGCTCGTCACTGCGGAGTTCAAGTGGTTTGGACTACAGGTTAGTACTAAACCAGCTGCAGGGAACTGTATTGTCTTATTTGTATGCTAAGAAGAACACTATTCCCGAAGAATTTTAAAAATAGGTATTTGAATAATAAATTGCCGTTGCATACCTAAGGGACAACTGCAGCTCAGGCGACAAAATCGTCGACCTAAAGTCGTTTCGTATTCCGCTGTTTTCTTTCTCAAAACGGGACTGATCCAAATATTTATTTTTATCAAAATTCAGAGAAAAGGCTATAAATAAACTTCATTTATTTTAGTTTTTGTTAAAATCCTATAAAGTTTGTCTGATAGTAGCCGGAACACGGCATTTAAAACGGGCATTTTTTGGAGGTCATATTTCTTTAAGTAATTATGTTTTGGAAAAACCTAAATAATAGGGACAAACCTAGATCTTTTGGGGAGAAACATTACTCTAAAAGTATTTTCCACGAAGGAAACTGCGGAATACGTTTTTATGGAGAAAGACTCAATCGAGTCCCTTCTGACCTGTGTGGTACATACCTAAGTATCTCAGGATTATTGTCTAACTTTTGTCCTCAATGAAGACCCGGCAGGATAAACGCTTTCCAAATTTATTGTCTCTTTTTTTTTTGCGTCATTATAGTGCTAGTGTAACATCTGTATATTTATAAAATTATTTTTATATTTGTTTTATGGAATGATTTTAATGTTATCATATTATGTTAGTTCGACGGTATCTTTTTGCACAGACTCTTAACAGTTATTTCCAAATATTACAGCTTGAACTTTATTCCTTGACTCTCTGTAATAATAAATTATGTTGTTTACTTTACAGAGTAGAGTAGAAAATGTGATCCAGAAATCAGAACGGCGGTTGTTCACCATATTCCATAGGTAAGTGACCTTATTACCTTATAACTAAAATAACACGAAGATTTCAAGTAATTAGGTATACAAATATTTAAAGTGTTATGTCAATAAGTTACATACATTATTTAAAAATATTTTAGCCTTCGTGATGTTTATAAAAAATCTAATAGTATGTTTGTTAGTATTTTGATGCTATCGTGATAATGATTGCTGAAATATTACATACAAACAAGTAAATGACGCATTGTAATCATGCATACGCCAATACTGATCATTGTCATGAACTAATTATAAAAGAGGGCAATAGGTTTTTAGAAATGGTTAACCCAAAATTTTAATACCTAGGGTATAGTATAGACATTGTTCAATTTATTGTGGTAAAGTTGAAAATAAATATTTCACCAGACTTGTAGTTTGAGTTTACATACTGAAACTACTAGTCTTGTAAAAGGTAATAGGTATAAGTTAGCTTTCACAAGAATAGTAGTTAATAATTATGTTATAGCACTTATTTAAAGTATTATTCGAATGTTCCAGACAAGTGTTCTGCTCAATGGACGACTGGTACGGCATGTCGATGGCGGACATCCGCGCCATCGAGGACCGCACCAAGGAGGAGCTGGAGAAGCTGCGGCGCGAGGGCGAGGTGCGCGGCATGCGCGCCGACAACGAGTAGGCCGAGCGCTGCGGCCCGCCCGCCCCGTGCGGCCCGCCCGCCTGCGGCCCGCCCGCCGTCTGCGGCCCGCCCGCCGACCGAGCGCCGGAAACCTAAACTTGAATTAAAAATTCACTTCGGTATTAGACTTAATATATAAATGTTAGGCGTTCGACTATTGGGGTTATTTCACGCGTTGAAAACAATAAAGTTTTGTCCATTATAGTGTTAATGTAGCTCAGTTGATTTGAGGATTATGAATTGATTGCGTGGTGTTTACGCGAGCGACTCTGTGGCTTGTGTTCCCTGAGCAATAATGTTCCGCGCTCACTGCCCAAGCTGTACAATACCTGAGATTGCATACATAGTGTTACCATGAAGAAATATTCTCGTGTCAACGCCATTTAATACCCCTAAAGTATGTCAAGCATCAAGTTCTAAATATTATGTATTCTAGAATAAATGGCATTGTTGAAATATAACGATTGAGTTGCGTGAGAACTGCAACTTTTGTTTTCCTATTTACGACGGAGAATAATAAATCAATTTAAAACATTTATTTAGACCTTTACATACTATATTTATTTAAAGTGTACCTTCTCGTCTGTTTGTTGGTCTAGAGCATGTTGCTCCGTCAATGATACCATTTACACATTAGATTGTTTTGTTCTTGGTAACACTAAATCGAACAACTGCTGGCAGTTGTAACGATGTGGGAATATTTGATAGTAACCGACTCCCTTCTGTAACGTTATGCTTTATATAACACATGTATGACATTATAGGAATGTACTCATGACCCATTGCGCATCACGTTTGCGATCTCAGTTCAAGCGAGGGCATAGATTATTACCATTAGAAAAATGATATAATATGGTATAGATAATATTTAATAACTAATAAGTCGATGTAGTCAGTGGTTAACAGGTAGTGTTGTCGTTACCTAATTAATTAATAAAAATATAATAAATATAATTCGATTTGACAACTACATTGCAACGAGACCGGTGTAACAACGGCCAGAGGTTTATAATTACATTGTTCTGTTAGGTCGGGGCCTCGAGCTCGTCTGTTGTGTATTTATATTATAAATGAGTATATAAACCTGCGCAATTGTACCACGTTAGTTCTGGCACATAATAAATTATCGGTGCAATATTTTTTTAACAATGGCAACCCTCTGGTGTTTGGGGTATTGTGAGGGTGTTGCAAGGTGAATGATATTATGGTGCGGTGTCTATGGGATTATTATTATATAGCGGTAACCTCGTTAACTTATTTATTGGGAACGGGTTCAGGTTGCAACACCCTTGGCTAGTGAATTTTCAAATATATTTTTTATGAATAAGTTTTTTGTTGTTTAACAAATCAGTATTTTTAATAATTGTGTGACATTCCAGTTTCTACCGACGGTGACGTTAATATCGTTTGCTACTTAATCTTTGTTCGCTCTCTTGTGTTTCACGCAATGTATGGAATCAGTGGTAATGAAACAATTGAATCAGTACAATATGAAATTTCATGTGGATTCTCAGTTCATAATGGATGTATGTTCCTTTAACCGTAACTCGATGTAGCCGTGAGCTGCGGTCGCGGCCGCGGCGGCCGGCTGTCCCGCAGGCCGCCGCGGCCGCTCACTCAGCTTCATATTGCACTTTCTTTTTTACTTTAAGTTTTTTTTTACTTATGTTGTAATAAGTTTTACATCAAATACAGCGTGATATATTTGCGAGTAGTGTTTTTTTTTGTAGAGATAGTAAATTGTTAACTACCCGCTTTTAGCTTCGCCTAGTGCTTCAGTTGAACTAGAGTACTTAACTGTCCTGTAACCTGTAACTTCCATTATGATAACTTTGAACTTGACCAGCGTAGTGACGGTAGGTCGGAGGTCCTGTAATATAATATGAAGCTTTGCTTTGATGTTGTTAAAGCTTATTTGTTGCAGTTACCAAATAAAGTTAAGTACACAAACATATTTTATTTTTATTTTTATACCTCTAACAGGCCCTTTGATGCATGTATTGTAAATTCGTTAAGCCTATCTTGTAATGTATTTATTTCGATTCTCATCTGAGTAGGAAGAAATTTCATCGATGCATAGTTATCTATAGTTGCTAAAATTGTCAATTTTTAAATGTTTAGCTAATTAAAAGTTTCGAAAGTTCTTGCATTGATAAGTATAATGTAATGAAATAACATTTGTTGTAAAATGTACCTACTATGAATATTTTGAGGCCAACACAAATAAAATAATTTAATCTGTTGTGTATTGTTTTAGTTATTGACTTTGACTATTCTATATCTAATAACGAACATGTGTAAATGGACAGAAAACACACAACTTATTACATACAGTAGTTACACATTGTATGACAAAAATATTTAACGCAGTTAATTTGGGCCCGTGCAAACCCAACACTCCTTGGTGGACACAAATAAAACTACAATCACAAGTAATTAAAAATTTGATCGTTTAATGAATTTTAAATAAAAATTCTTAAATATACTTTAAAATAAATAATGCCTGAAGCAAGAGAACCAAATATCACAGGGTAGACAATAATTTGATATATTATTATACATTATTTCATTTATTTTGCCACTAAGGGCCTAGCCTGTTTATGCAGCTACCTATGCTTAAGTATATATTTTCAAAACAGATTTTACAATTTCTCTTACAAATTTTGCTTGATTTTACTCCTTCCTTTAGCTTTCAAATACTTAGGTAAAATTTAAAAAATAGGTTTGCGAGAATAGTTTTTGGAACTAGCTTGGTATATATAATGAAAGAATATTATAAAATATAAGTCATTAAAAATATGTCACAGATTACTAATGCAGAAATTGCTGTTTTACTAGTCCAGAAGGGACGAATTCGCCGCGAATTCGTACGCGCTTTAGCCACGTTGCGTGTCGGGCGCCAACGAACATCGCGCGAATTCCTAATACGCGCGTAAAACAAGTGCGCCTCGACAGACTCTCCAATCGCACGTCCAGATCACGCGCGAACTTAAGAGCAAGTGCACGTATCAATGGAAACTGAGGGCAAACATTTTAATAAGGAATCGCGCGTTGGTATATTCTTCTTCCGGACGCAGCGGTCACAATTCAATCGCAGCAAATTAGCCCTTTCTAGACAAGCTCTTAGTTTTTGTAAGCTGAAGGAACCATATTATTTCATAAAATACCAAGCTAGCATATGAAACATAAAAATTTACAATAATTTAATAGGCGTCAACGGCTGTCTTAACATATAAACCCTATACTAAATAACAGACTAGTGGATAATTTACATACATTCGTAATTCCTTATCTTTGACACACGTTATGAGCCACGCCAGGACACACAAGTATGTTAACCCTTAAACAAATGCGACGCTGTGTAAGACTCATCAAAGATGTTAAAATGGATTCAGCTTACATTTAGAAGTAGTTTCAATTATGTAAAATTAAATATATAAAAAAAACATAGTATATATGTTTTTTTGGGGTGGGAATATATTTCCCTATATTTGGGTAGGTTATGTTTTGTTTTAATGGTGGGAAATTATTTCCCTATATCCTTTACGGTACAATGCCCACATGACTAGTTGTTGCCTTCGACTTTACTTGGTTTTTCGCATGTAGATGAAAAAAGAAGAAAATAGCAAAATCATAGAAAATGCATAATTACGCTTACGTTCCTAAAAATAACAATAATAATTTTAATTCGTTGTTTTTATTTTTTCATTATAAAAACAAAAATATGAACAAAAACACAAAATCAAAATGTTATATATATTGATAAAACAATGAACGCAAAAGGGATATAGGGAATTAATTTCCCACTTAGTATTTACCGAAATGGATATAGGGAATATATTTCCCACCTAGTTTAAACATGCAAAACTAACACATTTTTTTTCTTTTTACACTATTTAGACAATCATTATATCAGAAATATAGTCTACTTACAGAAATATGGACAATTACGTTCTTACAAGATTTTTTCTGCTCGTCAGACGAAAAACACTTTACAACAACTCAAATTTAGAGCTAAATTGCCGGCAAAAACGGAAGTCGTAAGTTTGAATCGATTTTGACGTTTAAGCAAATGACATTTAGGAAGCAAGTGTTGTCAAAAATTAAAAGAAATATGATATATTTTTTGATGGGACAAAATAATTTCAAGTATCGATTATCGATTAAATATAAAATACCTAAATGTAGATCACTGTCGGGTGGGAAATAATTTCCCTATATTTGAATAAGGGTTAAGAGACTGTTTATTTTCGTGTGAGTATAATAATAATAATATCTTGAGACAGCTGACACACGGCCATCTGATCCCACACTCGGCAGAGCCTGTATTATGGTAATCAGGCAACTGATAAACTTACTTATATATTTCCAAATACATACATATTATAGATAAATTACACCCAGACACAGAACAAATGATCGTGCTCATCACACAAAGATTTGTCCTGCGTGGGAATCGAACCCACGACCTCTAGTCTAGCAGTCAGGGTCACTAACCACTAGACCAACAAGCCCGTCGTATGTTATCTATATCATGATTGCTAAACTGAACCTAATGATTTGCTATCTTTATTGAATTATCTAATCAATCCCATAAGGTTCTAATACAGGGCCCATATAATTGTAATTTTGTTCTTAAACTTTTGAATTTCTAATATATCCTGGCTTCGCTCATTTATTTACTCCATAATTATCTTTTTCATATCAACCAACAGCTTTCTAAGTTTCTTATTTTGTCTTTTGAGGGTAGCGTATTTTTAATATTATATCATTTCTCAAAGAAAAATAGTTGCATTATAATAAATTAAATATTTCGTGAAAATTTCAGTTTCTATATAAATATAGCGTAACACTTTTGTATTACTATAGTAAATTATAATTTAATAACGTAATTTACACTGGACAAGTACATACTTGAGACAAAAAGTGTCATGAAAATTATCGCTAACATCAAATATACCGCCAAAGTTTAAACGCACTAGCAAGAAGTCTGGTTATACCAGTTTATTTGTAGTTGACTAACACATTCACTATTGCCTAAACTTAATTAAATGCTCAATCAAGACCTTAATCCTTTTTAATAGACTTGGACTAGGAAGAACAGCGGAAGAATTTCAGTCAATTTTAATGAGGAGAAAAACATCGTAATTTAAAAAACAACGTTGTATAATTATATATTATGAAATAGTTAGAAAATGAGGGTATTCGCGATTTAAAAATCCGTTAAATCTGTCATGAGGTCTTTCAATAATTTTCCACCAATAAAAGACAAGCTACTGGCTCGTGATTGGTGGAAATTGACAATAGGAAACCACATGCGAGTTTAGCGAATGTAGCCTATTTTTACATCGCGAACCTCTCATCATCATCCCTCATTGTAAAAATACAATTTAAAAAACAATTAACTAGTAGTGAAAATTAACTAGTAATTATATCCGTATCAAAGGTTTTCTAGCGCATGTTTTTAATCCACTGACTAATTTCAGAATTTTATAATATCCTTAATATGCTCATCGGTTACAATACAAAGATTGCATTAGTATAGGTACTATAGTAAAACATAATATGGACCGTTCCTAATATATCTGTAAAAAGGAAGGAGATTTTAGTCGTTGCGTAAAAGCATGCTTCATGTTTTGGTCAGATTCGTGAGCTATTAATTATACACCACTTGCATTAGTTTTGTAAGTTGAACTTTAAATAATTCCCAATGTCATCTAACTCGTAAGATATGCCATCCTGGGTTGAGAAGTTCAGGAATACTATCGCAGACCATGAAATTGAGGAAATACTATGCTGACCGAAATTTGGTCATGAGTACAACAATAGCTCTGAATTTGACCGCACCTTTTAAGCAGAGAAGCGAGCAAATAAGCTCATTTATTATAAACTAATGTGTCTTTTATGTAACTTGTATTGTGTTAAGCTCCCACTTCTTAACTATAAAAGCAGTTTGCATGATAGATTCTTGCCCTTTCGTTCTCAATATTTTAACTAAAGAAACGAAAAAGACAACGCTATCTCAGACAGTACCTTAGTATTACAGTTTTTTTGAATATAGTTTTTTTTTTGTGAGTTTTATCAGAAATATATTATTTGTCCACATTTAAAAAATCTAGTTTCTGACATTAATATTCTAATAAAGACGATATTTTGGCTATGAGCATAGCTAGGAAGGCAAAATAGGCAAATAAAATTTTGACTCCCTCTCCAAGGAAATTAATTCTTGTGTCGCGGGGGTTTTACAAACATTCAAATCATGTGTACAAAGAACACCCAGACTTGCAAATTAGGATCACACAAATGCTTGTCTCATGCCACGCGGGGTTCGAACCCGCAACAAGTCGCACTCAGTAGTAATTGTTCTGGTGATCTATACCACTCAGCTATCCATGCAGTTTGAGATGAAAACTTTATTTTTGAGCTCCCATATACTTATCTAATAAGTAGTGACATTAGTGCATAAGGAATATTTAAATGCATTCAACATTACTCTTTATCTTCATAATATGTCTAAGGGAAGGGAAGTGACAACTACAATGATTCATTCTATCAATACTTCCCTGGATTTGTGTTCTCAAGCAAATACCTAGTATGACCACCACTTTCGGCAATGATTTTTAAGTAGGGCCAATACTCATTTATAATTTAAATTTCAATATGCTGTTGTAGCTAGCCTCGTTTTAAATAAATTTAAGTTAGATATGGCAACATTAACAATAGACCATAGAGTAGGATTTTGCCCAGAAACATACTGATCTTATTGGGTGATAGGACCAACCCACCAATTTCCTCACTATGCCCATAGCCACAAACCCACAGAACATATCTATAACCAACCATTTTAGAACAATACTCACAAGTCACAACGCTTCAATACTATTAAAAATCTTCTTAATTTTAACCTTGTACTCAATCATCGACTTCTAACTCAAGTTCAATGTCCGCCAGACTTATTCTCCTGAGGGTATTGATGACCATGTACCTGGAGAAGGCCACATAGAGGTACCTAAACCACACCATTTGGGACCGATGGCGTTTCATGGCGCGGACCACGCGCCTGCTTTCGGTCCAGCGGAGAAAATATCTGGAATACAGAAGCTTGACATTAAAGAAGCCATAAGACCAAACAAATTTTTATAATACATTTTGGAAGTCCAGCCCTTAAAAATACATGTTGAGCAGCACATGTTGATCTTTGACAGGCGTTAAGTCATTACAATTTTGACAACCAGTCTGATTATGGTATACTGTGTTACCCAGTAAAATGGGTTGTGGAGGTCAGACTGAATCCCGTAAGACTAGAAGCCAACCCCAACATAGCTTAGGAAAAGGCTCCGGAGCAGCAGAAGAAGATGGTATTCAGGTTTCCTAAATGCAGCTAGAATCTTAAATATTTTGCATAATTGAAAAAAAGGATTTAAGAGTTTATTTATTTAATTAAGTTCATTACCTTTTAGAAGACAATACAAAACTAAGTGGCAGGTCCAAGAATCCAATGTATTTTCTTAAAATATTTACTGAATCTAATGTGTACACGGAACACCCTGAAATTATGACAAGAATATGTAAGAACTCTTTTTACAAGATCATTATCACAAGACATTTTAAATACACTTACTTTGTGGCATTAATTTCTCAACAAACATGTAGGCTACAGCATAAAAGACTGCAGAGTGATTAGCATGTGCGGACACCCCTCCTCTATCGAATGTCACTAGTGTGTCTATATCTAGCATTTCTAAGTGATGGTGCATCAGCTTAGCCATCACGGGCACAGGCCATTGGGCTTTAGGGTCGTCCCTTAGCCGAGTGTCCATTATTATACAGATGTTCTTGTTTGGAACACCAAGCTCTTGACAGGCATCCCATAATTCCCTGCGTCGTATATGACCTTTGCCCTCATAGTTCCCTGAAAATAATTTAATTAAATTATGATTAATTTTTTCCTCTTACATTTATAGTGTGAATAAAGTTTAAATGTTATAACATACCGTTAGATAGGCACAGTACATAAACGTCAGCACCCTGCTCGCACAATCTGAAGATCGTGGGCCCAAAGAACATGCACTCGTCATCCGGGTGGGCTATTACCACTAGCACTCGCTTCGCACCCAAGGCGCCGCGCGTTCGGGTAGGCAAGCGGCGAGCATATCTCCGGTACACCACACAACACACCAACAGGTACCCAAACAGCCATAAGCTTATATACAAAGCGAAATTCCGAAAATACAACAATGATTCTGCCAGGAATTTCACATAAAAACTGTAGAAAAATTCTATGTCGTATGTCGGATCATTTAGTAACATTTCTGACTAGAACTAAGGGAACTCTTGGTCTTCACTAAAAATATAGTTGTTTCTCATGTGTTTTATTAATTTTACGGCATTTAATTCCTATTTATAATGGGAATTTTGAAAATCCTACATTGTACTTTCCAATAGTCATTTTGACATTTAATAAATGAGGTGTTGCCACGCTTGCCACACGGATGCACATTTTTTCCACTAGCTTTAAAGTACCTACCACGCCACTATAAATATAAAATAGGTATAATATATTTACTTCGTTATTAGCAATTTTGTTCTATTTATTTAGTTGTTACACTGGTTTACAGATGATACTCACATTTTGAGAATAGTTAGCACGCCCAGAGTTGCTATTTTAACCTGTTTCTGTTACAGTTTTCATTACAACATATTTTTACAATCTTTCTAACAGATTCTACATGGTTTCAGAACGAAATAATTTTGACAGGAAATCATTGTCATTGTTTGTCATGTTATTGCTTTTATTTCCTTTGACGTTTCTCAATAGGACAAAAAGTTTTACGTTTTACAAGTGATTATTTTCGTGAGTGGTGCCTAATCCAAGGATTTTCAAAATGATACAGCCAGACTACCCATCAGCCATGGGCTTGCTTTCCCATTTAAACTCAGACGAGCTCAAAGAAATGTTAAATGACGACACCAAATTCGATTCAGTACTCAAAGATGTGAAACAGGTACATAACAATGTTATTTTACCACTTAGTAATTTAGGTGACTTTTGTTCGTGTCTGTTGTATTTACTTTAATTCCAAATTGTACTTGATATCGTTGTGAAATCATTCAGATATAATCGTTATTTACCGCTCGATAATTGAGTATAGTTATAGAATGAGTCATTGTTTCAATTGAATTATCGTGGAGTAATGAACTTACGGATATGAATGTTGATAAAGATTCCCTTATAGATTAACTAATGGTTTTTCGAACTTATTTTATTTGTATAAGCATGATAAGTGTTTATTAATTTTGTATAGATATTAACTGACTTATCTTCTAAACCTTTTGTAAACATGCTGTACAAAATAGAATAGTGTACAATATATACCTACATATCAACCACATTTGATTTATAGTCTTTGATAAATAATAAAATACATTTGTGAAGTCTTCAAATATCATTTTTGCTTCATTTTATGCAGATAGATGATTACAATAATAACAGGCTAACATACAACAGTTTTTAATTTTAGATTGCTAATAATATATCTGTTTAATAGACAAAATCTATGTTGTCTAATGGATTGTTGATATCTATGGAAATACAGAAATATCTTTTACATTAAATAGCTTAACTTGTTTATTGCCTGAGGTAACTAATTAAAGCACAGTTTAAATAATAATACATTAACTGTGTATCAATTTATACATCTTCTCCCATCAGCCCATATTAACTATTGCACAACTGACATAAGTAGGGCACTGGAACACGAGTATTTTCAATCTTGATGTAGGTAGATCCAATTTATTATTGTGTCTGCATACTATTTAAACATTGTTATCAAAAATTACTATGATAATTCTTTATCTAAACCAAACACAGTGACATAGTTTTACTAAGAATTTACTACGTCATGTTTAATGCAGGTCAAAGACTGGGAGACTGAACGAGAGATGACTATAGTCCGCAACAGGTCTCTAGCAGAGTTTAACCTCGGCAAGGAGCCGGAGCTTGACGAGATGAAGGCCCAGGTGCAGGAGAAGTCGGAAATGGGGGAACAGCTGTGCACGCGCATTCAGGAGCTGCTGGAGGAGTACAGTAAGTGTATATAATATGAAACTTTGTCGAGCAATCAGTGTTGCCTTTGATCAGTTTTACATTCAATAGTTACGTATGTATACGCAGTATAAGTATGTGTACGCAGTATGATGCCGAATAATACTCATAAATAATCTGACAGGGTTTTTGTTGCATGATGTACATACTATTTAGTTGTTGGGAAACTTCTTGGAACATTACCTCAATGTGCATTAGTCGAAAGAGAATGCCATTAGATGTTCCTTGCGCTCGTCTTTAATGATAAGTTTTCAAGACTCAACTTTATCTTATTTCAGAAACAAAATCAGCAGGCATCTCTCCAGATACTACTCAAGCATTACTGCAGACTGCAGCCGCAGAAGCAGAAGAACAGTCTGAGAACTTAGCCCAAGACTTCCTATCAGGAAAGATCCCTGTTGAAAAGTTCCTCGAAGACTTTGAGCCGACTCGCAAAAACATGCACTTACGGAAATTCAAGGCTGAGAAGATGGCTGAACTGATGAGGCCTGGCAATCAGAGTTCGTTTAACAATGGGTACGCAAAGCCCTACCTCCCGTACTTCGGGTACGGGCCTACACAGGGCGCCCCCAACGTGCCATACCCCACAGGACCACTAAACATGCCAATGCCGGGCATGTACGGCAATCACTTCTAAGTCAATGTGGTAACTTAATGATCAATTTTAGAGATTGCAAATATAAATATGAATCAAATATTATTTTATAATGTCTTGTGCCAGGAGTGGTTTCACTTAGAGTAATGTAACGATAATGTTATTACTCTGACAGTCACATTATCGTAAAATAGCAAGTATGAATGTTGTAAAGTTTATATGATGGCTAAAGTCTTACTGTATGTCCAAAAACTCAGAGATAAGTGTCTGAATCCAATATCTGGTTAGAAACTACTCCAAATATTTATTCTCATTGGCAAAAAGTAAAGGCTGGCACTTATTAACAACCAGACAATTTATAATAATGGAATATCATATACATCGAGTTGTAAAGTGCGTAAAACATTAGCCATCACATAAGTACAGGGTGTAACAAAATGGTGAAATAATATTTTACAACAGTGCTCAGATGGAGAAAAGTTAAAATTTTGATAAAAAGCCTATATAGTGGTGATATCTAGGACCAAAATGATAAACACAGTAAGATTATAAACTCCTTCAGACTGGCTAAAATATAATTTCACCCGTTATTTCACTCTGTATAGGTGTTGTATGATATGGACAATGAATCTTTTATTTAATTAAGTATTTTATAATAATTATGATTTTTATAATTGTATAGTACCTAGTAAATTGAAAAGTTTATTAGAACATTTTTTTTTTTTTTTTGTTTTAAAAGAATATTGTTTAGTGTTCGGTCACTATTGTCAATTATTATGATTTAAAAATCTACCTTTTCCAGTCTGTTATTTACAATTTATTAATATTAAGGGCTTGTGCACACGAGCGGCATGTTGCAACAGCAGATTCAGATCTTCGAAAATGATCTGCCGCTCGTATGTTCTGTCTCTTACACGTTCGTGCAGTAATACCGGTCAATCACATTCGCACGAATACGCAAACCCACTAGTGTAGGACGACATTTGCAAATGATTTCATTTCTGAGCTATATCGGTCTACAACAGACATCAAAGCGCGCGAACCTTGTTCGAATGTTTCCGCGCATGTGAGTGACCGGGGTAAGAAGTAGAAACGTATCAACTTCCTAGGAATACAGTATGCAGTACGGAAGGTGAATCTAGCCGTGTTTGAAAATAGCTGCATGTCAGTTTGAGGGAGATGCATTTATTCACAAACGGTGGATAAGACAGAGCCGGCAATATGACGTTATCTTGTAACGTTTTTCTGTCCTTCACAACCATTTACCTAGACTCAACTGTAGGTATTTTTAAGTATGGTGTTTTTTTATTCTTACCATAAATATTACTTCTCGTTATATTCATGAATAATAATACAATAAAAGTTGCACAGTCAAGAGAAATGTATCTTAAACCATTAAATAATTAAATAATTGCACCTGTATGATTGCACATTTAAATATTGATATTCACATTACAAAACCATAGATGAATTTATAATCCTAAACAAATTCAATGTATTGTACTGCCGATGCCTGAATAAACTAAAAAGTAAATTATTTAGACACTTTCCTTGGTATAAAAACATCTACATTAAAACCTTTTGAAACTTTCGTGTATTAATACATGTTCTACCGTGAATCTTAACGGGAATTCTTTAAAAAATTCAATACATTACATATTACAATATAAACAGTAGGTACTAAATTTTTACTTTTTAGAATATTGAGGCATAATAGTAATATATCTTAGAGCCTTAGTCGACCTGAAAACCTATATTAGCTGTGCCCTGCTTTTCTCCCACGCGGCCGTGGCAAGTAACTATGTTAAATACCCTATATCATTCCTTGAGAATAGTGCCATCTAATGCAATTTTTTTTCATATCCATCTGATAGTTTCAGAGATAGCGCGTTCAAACAAAATCTAGCTTTATTATATACCTACCTATATTAGTATAGAACGTACATAAACTACCTACACTTTTGATTAAGTTGTAAGCAAATTTTCTAGTATTTTAAACCGGGTGCTCATTAGCGAGCTGTAACCGCAAAAGTTGCATGTACCTGCCTACTTACTGTTGCCCAAAATTATAGTGTGTCCGTGCCTTGTACACGGGACAGAACGGACCGATTGTCGATTTTTGCCGCAAATCAAAGGGCGCTCGCATTGCAATCGTGGACATCGAGAGTGGAGATTGCGTTGCTGGCTGCGAACCGACAAGTATTTTGATCGTTTCATTGTTTATACTCTAGTCATGCTGAGACGACTACAAAGAATGTAACATATGGAACCTTAAGGACAAAGATTATTACCAAAAACATAATCTACAAGCATGTAGGTACCTATGCTGCACAACGAGAGACACTGTCCGAGTTTGTGGAGTTACATACTAAAAGTGCAGATAGATTCGGCTCGTTACGATCACAGCTGTGTTGTGGACTTCTCGTACACACTAGAACTTCATTACTGTATCTGTTTGGTTACAGTTTATAAGTCGCCAAATGAGTACGCTCGGTGAAGCTGTTAGAGCGACGTTATGAGCGAAAACTGTTTCACGCGTACACTACAGAACCTCGTTACCTACTGTATCATGCAAGTTACAGCTCGCTAATGAGTACCCGGCTTTAGTAAGTGTATAACGTAATTATCTGTGTCAATTCTATTTATTCTTTCATTTTTCTACCGATGTCGCGATAGGTACTTTAATTTTAAATGCAATTTAGATAGTTATTCAGAATTGCACCAATGCTTAGCCACTAAAACAAAAAATATGTTTCCGTCATCATTTAAACATAAATGAGGGGTGCGGCCTAACATTCAACTGTTTTTCCTGACCTCACATACGTACAAATCACATAGGTACGTACAGTAGTTATCTGATCAAAATTTTCTGATTTGTAATAATTCCGAATGGTAGGAGATGCGTTCGGAATCCCGCACGGAAAAAATGGAGTATAATTCATTTGGCCTATTCCTCAAGGAACTGCAGGGCTATTTACTAACTTCATAGACAATCGTTGCTTTCAATCTTCCGTTGGCAATCGAAATTTGTTGGCAACGGTATCTGTCAAAATATTGGTATTCTGTAACACTTTTTACGTTTATCAATTCACGGTAGCTTTCCATCGCTTTCGACTGCCTTCAGCACGGCTCTACTTTTTATCGACTGTTATACGGCTAAGTTCTGTGACACTTTTTGAGCTTTATAATACTATGATTTATGAGACAATTTTATTTAAGCAGATTTATAATAACCTACATGTCAAAACAATCAATCGTTACGTTTGAATAACATAAGAAATTCATAATATTATTGTTTCTAATAATTGCTTAGAGTTATTTTGCAACTGAAGTGGAGCATGCAGAGCATGCCTTGTCATTAAATATTGAAAAAGTAAATTAAACTCGGAATTTAAGTATGTTATGCTTGCGATATAATGTGTATCAAGGTTCCCAAGTTTGGTTATTCTGCTCTTTGAGAAGATTCTCGGCAGGACTCGAGGACCGGAACCATTTCACCATGCCATGTCAAGGCTAGGATTCGGACTTTAATCAGTATAAAACGTCAACACGCAGCAGCAGTGCCTAGAGATGATGGCGATGATTTTGACCTTGTTGATGTAGGTAAGACTGATTCAATATTATTTTGTGCAATTCCTTGTTTTGCATACTTAAACCTCTAAAGTATTTTTGTATATAATATTTACATGTGCATGCATACCAATTGATTCTATAATAAATTTGCAAAAACCTATATTGTGGTTCGTAATGTCATGATTCATGATTGATTTTCCTTTATAATTTACAGACCTACGTACCACCTCTCCATCCGGCTCTTCATGCCAGACCCTTGCAGTTTCTGGCGACGCAGTACCCAAACGATATGACCCATAACATATGCCAGTAGTTTTATGCATAGTACAATAAAATAATTTTCCTTAAAAAATGTATTTGAAAGATTGTATAATAATAAAAACTAAAAAACAGTTGCACACTGTTGGCTATCATTATCTACTAATTCTCCTTTCGCGGGTCTGCTGGTAGAGATTTCTTTAGAAATAAGCAGTACCTTTGTACATCTATTGTAATATGTTGTTTCTTATGACTTTGTGTGTGTACATAAATTATTAAATAAATAAATAATTAAAAACTAAAATTATTAATATATATTCATTTATTTCATTTCCACACAGTTTACAATAATAAACATTATCTTACGGGAAAATAAAAAACAATGTTTTTTATGAAAAATACACTTATAACGTCTTCGTCCGTTTCAGTTTGGTTTGGCTGACTAACACAAATGTATTGGAAACTTCGTAGAACAAAATTTCATTTATTACATTTCAATATGCCTGTGTATGACTTCTTGAGTATTTACGTAAACAAAACACACGAAAAAAGACGACGACATCATGTGAAGTACTCTGTGTAGACATTTTCTTCGAGCCGTCATTCATTTAATAAGTAGTATTTATTAAAGAGTTTATAGTTCAACTTTTAAAATGACTACTTATTTAACCTTTTTCATCTAAATAATTTTTATATTACTTTATTATTATAAAATTGAAAGAATATTGATATTTTCTAATAAATAAGGTCAAGTTCTATTAATCAGAACAAAATTCTAGGCCATAATGTATTCATCAATTCGCTCCAAGGTCCGAAAATTTTCGTTTTGTTGTTATAAACTTATTTTTTCATAGAATAATGTATTAATGTGTAATAATAATTATCATTAAACCACTAACAGTAACACCGATGTGAAAGAAATTATGAAAACTTCAGAAATGACAAATTTTGCGCATTTCTTCAACACATCTTAACAAATATACTTCTAAGTATAATATAACTAATACTGAAAATAATGAAAATCAATAAAATATGCTTCTTTTAGTAGCTTTAGCAAAAATTTGCTTAAGTGTCTTATATTAAGAATCATTAAACGTAACCTTTTTGTGGTGATTTTCGCGAAAGCAACTTTAATTCTAGTAATCATCATTTTAAATGTCAAAAGATAGCAATTATGTTTACGCGATCGCAATATTGGTTTTATCGATACGGGAAAGTCTGTCAAAACGATTTACGGTAGCTATCAAAGACATGACGTCATCTTCGTTGTACACAGACGTTAGCCGATACGAAATTTGCTTTTTGACAGTTAAATCACTCAAGTAGTTATCATTTTCGTTGTCAACAAAGTTAGTAAATAGGCCTGCTGGTCAGAAAATTGTCACGATATCTGCGAGTCACTAAAAAATAGGCACTTTAAAGCATACACGTCAACTTTATTATTATTCCAAAAGGAAATAAACGCATGTGTGTGATGTACCTATATTAATACTGAATCCAAATTCGATATTTCGAATCGTATGTACCTATGTGTCTGCCTTTATGAACCAATACGTGCAGCGTACAACTTGTGAATTCAATTCAATTTTGTTGATTAGGGCTCTATCGCGGGATAGCGACTATTCTGCCAATGTCAAAGCATATTGGGGCGATGTCGGTAAATTTAAATATACTATGATTGATTAATAAAATACCCATCACCTTGTCACTAAAAATATTTAAACTTTATGGAAACTACAAACAAAAAAAAGGAAATTTAAAATTAATCTTTCGTTTAAATATTTTTACTTATGAGGTATTTTTTTTTTATTGTTTTGAAGGTACGCTGTCAGCTTGATGTTGGTGCTTAGTAGAAGAAATGTGAGTCTATTTCGTCTATTAATTATAGTTATTATAATAAATGAATTACAATTTATTAAAATGTAATTATTTTGTGTTTTCTTTGTTCGTACATCCCATTAGTGCTGCCTATGGAGTACTTAGACTTATACATCTGCTTCAATACCAATCAATTTTTGTTAAACACCTATGGTTAGCTCCGTCAACGAAAAATTAAAGATCGAAGATTCGCCCAACTCAACGTTCGAGTTGGGAGAACAAGTACACCGCTAACCGCAATTAAATTCAAATTTGCCGCTAGTGCTATGACGTCATTCGTGACTTTAGTAGTTCTTGGACCGGCGCATTTTCTTAAAATATATTTACGTTACATACGTGTTTTTAAGTTTTATTAAATTTGTTTTATATAATAATATCTCGTTTATTAATGTTTTAAATCATTGTTCATCATATTGTATTGACGTAAAAATGAACATAACTGTTATTGACTGATAAAAAGTAAAGGTGGGCTTACACGATATTCTAAGCAATGTTTCACAGAGTGTGTACCTACCTATAATATTTACCAAATAAGATCGACATGACGATCTCATCCACCAATTGACTGAAAGGTTTGCATAACCGTGATGTTGCTTCATATAACGTAAGAATTTCATCAGATAGAAACAATATATATAAATAATTATGTAATAATTGAAATCCAGATTAATTCCTTCATTCATGATGAGATGAGTACTAGAAAGAACTCTCTCTCTCTCTCTTTCTCTCTCACACACACACACACAGTGGCATACACACACAAAATATACTTGGGCAAAAACAAAAACCCATTGTCACGGCAAGTCTTTCAGTTTTTTAAATTTTTTAGAGATTTTTTTCAGAGCATCAAGATACATTATCTGCTTAGTTTGTGGCGCAAACTTAATGTGTACCTGTTTTATTATTATAAACTAAAGCTAATTTTTAAATAGTAGTGTATGCACACCTTAATGTTTGTGCTAAAATTTTCCGTTCGGATACAACCTCCCTAACTCCCTAGAGTAAATATATGTTCTTTGGATACAACGTAAAGAAATAGTCTGAAAATATATGTTATCTCTTCAATTATTAGACCTATTTTCTAATACTTTAATTACCTAATATTAATACCTAGCTTCATTGTAATTTTATTTATTGATTTTTAAAGCCCTTAGTCAAATGTGTAATTCTTTATTGAAGTAAAAACCTTCTTGTTTATATATTGGAATAACATAAAGTTACGAAATATTTACTACACAAAATAACATACTATTTTTTGGTTCACTGCCTTAGTAAAATAATATTATGAATGCGACTATAATTTTCTGACATGTCATGTATCCGAAACACACAATTCTTTAATCTCTGCTTTTTTTTAATATGGCGGAAGCACTGACCGCCGTTCGGACGTCTGCATTTTTTACTATCGCGAATTAGAAGTGTCTCGCAAATATTTCTTATAGTGTGTGAAATAGAAGTGTATTAATAAAAGAGTGTTTTCATTGCTTTAATAACTAAATAGTTAAAGTGCTCAAAATCGTCACACACAGCTAAAAAAATGGTAATGATAGTTTTTTGTTTTGATACTTTTTTACAAACTTTACTTTGTTGAAAAATGTGTTTTCCTCATTTTTCCTTTAAATTATAATGAAAACTACCAGGTTCAGTTAGGATTTCGGATGCTAATGTTAGTGAAGGTCATAAAAACTGGATTTTTTCCCGTTTTTTTCTTTGTTTTCAATTTTTCTAACCAAAAAAAACTGTCATAAGGTAATGTCGATCTCACATGTGATATTATTCCAATGTTTCTTTGTAAGATAGGTCATTTCATTGCGATCCCGGGAAGTTAATTATTCAGGCTGGGTGTGGCTGTATTGATTTTCTTGGAAGGTTCTAGGTATAGTGTTAGAATACGTCTTGAAGTACTGCACTGTGCCTATGTCTAGCACACTGCTACAATGCGGTGTTAACGCATTGGGATCGATGATATTTAGATATTGGGGGATGCAATAGACTATTTTAGCTTACTAATTCATCGTCTACGTAATATAGTTTCGTATAATGCGTATATTTTTAGATTCTAATGCAGTAAGATGAATTTTTAGAATTGCTCAATTTTTGTTTTACTTATCATGGTGGAAAGTATAATAGTCATAAAAAGAGCATTATAAAACCATGTTATCAGTTATGTAAGGTTTTTTACTGTATTTTGGTGCTTTTGGCAACTATAGGTAATGTAATAATTCAGACTGTGCCAAGACTTTTCTGTTATTTCTGGTTACTCATAAAACTTGTCTATGATATAAGTTTTCTTTTTGATAAAATAATATTATTTTATTAACTTTATTCCTTATTTATAATAATTATTCAATTACCTAGAATTAATAACAACCTAGTTTTTTACTGAAGCTCATAATTTCTAAAGAAGTTTCATCATATTTATGAATGCAATAACAATACCAAAAAGCAAAAAACAATTTCATATTGTTCCTTGAGATAACTTGAATCCTAAATGCCTACAAAGTCTAAGAATAACTATCAATGAATAAATCTTCCTGACCTTATATTTGCAAAGTCAAGTTGTTTATAAATTAAACATTTTCTTTGTACATGTTGAGGTATTTACAATGTATCTGATGTAAAACATGAACCAATGAGATATCTGATACCTAAAAGAAGTTTTATAATATTAAACTCTTATGAAGTTTATAAATAAGCATACCTCCTTAGTCTGTTTCATGATATCCTAATCTGTTCTAACGGCTCTTGTGTTTACTGACAATAAAAAATAAATAATGCAATTTATGTATTGGTAGGCAAATTTTAATGAAAAATAATTGATTACACTTCAATGTACAGACGAACCAACTATAATGAAAATTACATGGGAACACCTCTGAGGCACCCTATTGATGACATTTTTTTTAAAATCTAAATGATAACACATTCCAAACATAAAACAAAAACATTTTAAAAAATACCATCAAGTTGAGAAGCAAGGAGCTTCTTAAGGGGGTTACAAAATAAATGTTATTCATGATGACCATTGTATTGGAAATAAATAGGAGCTGTAAACTATTTAAAGGCTTGGAGGAACCCTTTGCCCACTTGTGGGGTCTGTTTAAGCTAAGCGATAAAAAAGCAATTGAAATTATGTAAATGACCACATAGATACTGCATTACCTATTTGAATAATAATAAAAACAACAAATTACTTATTAACCTATTAAAAATTCATCTCTTTATTTATACTGCACCTGCTTACACTGGAAACCAATCCAAAAATAGTTTAGAAAGGCCAGGTGATCACCAAGCAGGTTTTAATCTAGGCACAACACAACTTTGGCCTATGTTAAGATTTATGTATTATAATGTTTTTACCATCTTGCCAGTAGCAGTAGTTGTAATATGCTCCAAAAATTCTAGCATAATATCTAAATTATAGTGGCTCTTTTTTCAAAAGTCCAAAAAAGACACTGCATTTATTTACACAATATTAAAATTACAATGATTGTCTGGACTTTTAAAAAGAGGCTGACCCCTGAGTTTGTTTCAACATTTCTTCTTAAGGTAGCCAGTTAGGAAATGTTGAATCCAGCTCAAAAAAAAAATATGGTTTTATGTGACTTGTAAAAGTGATGATTTTTTATCCTAGTTACAAAAATAAATGATTTGATTTGATTTGAGTGAAATTAGTGTAGTATATCTAAATGATCTGTCTATTAATTAAAAAAATATATGTGTTATGATTATTATATTCACTCGTATTTATTTGTAAGCCGTCTAGATAAGATTTCTATTATCTATTTAAAATCTTTCAATTAGGTTGGATTATGTAAACAATGAACTTTATAGTGCTTGTCTTATTTCACTTGCTTATCAATCTGTACAGGAGATGATGCTATATTATGAAATACCAGCTTGAATACATACAACCTAGCCTAGGACACGCAGACTATATGTACAAGTTTTAAACTAAGGTTACCTAAATAGTTTTGCTAAATATTTTTATACATACTAAGTTTATAAATGTGGAGTAACTCTTTATGTCTGCCTTTACTACTTACTTTGCTGAACCGATTTTAATGAAACTTTGTATGGAGTAAGCTTCCCAAGTAACGACATGTTTTTTAGGCTACATTTTGCCGCGATAACCCACATCCACGCGGGCGGAGCCGCCAGCAAATCCAGTAGATAATACAGTTAATATAAAATGTTAAATTATTTCGCCTGTTATTTTATTAAATAAATAAATTTATTTAAATATTTACAACAATAAAAATGTTCTCAATCAATAAAATATTTATTACAGTAAAAATGTTCTAAAATTAGATTCAGGATGTGTTTATTAATTACTAATGCACTATTGATGAGAACTATATTTATACATTTTTAAATATTTGGTCAAGGTAATCCTTGTTTTATTTTATAACAAGCTGTTTTGTCTAAATAATATAAATAATTATAAATTGCTAATCAGTGTCCCTAAAAAAGTATAATTATAGCATTCTGACAAACCTTGACATTTTTAGCCAGGTAGAAATATTTCTAGTATTAAAATTTAGGGCATTTTTTTTGTTTTGAACTAAGTTGCTGAATATAAACTAACTATCTAATCCATTTACATACAGTAAAAAGTAGTAAGTACATGCTGTTTCTTGATAAATATAGGAACTTTTTTATTTTACTGTAACATAAAATTACCTGTGAAATTATATAGGTTTTAAATGTAAAAAAATGGACAGGTTTTAATATGTTATTGTAGATATTATTTTATTTTTAAATATTTAACATGTTTTTGGTGATAGTTTTAAAACAGATTTTTTTTTTTTAATACTAATGAAACTGCATTTTTGTAGGCTTCTGCTGCCATCAACCATTAGTAGTAAATGGTCCAATTGCAAGGAAAATAATTGCGATTTACAGATTCTACAAATATAATTTTACTTTATGCTTTGATAAAAAATGGTGGTCAACTAACTAGCCTTCACCTACATAATATTTGTTTTTTTTTTTTTCTTAAAACTGTTTGGTTTGAGGGAAAGTATATTTAGGCTTATTGTTAATAATAAAATTACAAAGAAATATGACCTTGAGATATTTAGAAAACATAGAATAGAAGGCCATGTTACACTTACTTTCATTGGTCAAGGTTATCAACACATGATAATATGATTTGAGTGTGAGATTAAAGGGAATCTATTCTAATGCGCTAAATATTTGTTTATATGTAGCTCTACTTAAATCAGAATTAAGGTATTATTACCTGTATTCGGCCATAATAGAGGCCCTATTATTGCATATTTAGAGGCCCTATTATTATATATTGGTCTGTTGGTCAAGTGGTTAGTGACCCTGACTGCTAAACCGGAGGTTGTGGGTTCGATTCCCACCCAGGACGAATCTTTGTGTGATGAGCATGATTATTCGTTCTGTGTCTGGGTTTAATTTATCTATAATATGTATGTATTTAGAAATATATTTTATGTTTATCAGTTGTCTGGTTGCCATAGCACAGGCTCTGCCTAGTTTAGGATCAGATGACCGTGTGTGAGATGTCCCAAGATATTATTATTATATTATTATATTGCCTTTAACTAATAAATTAAGGTAGAATATCAGGTAACCATTGGAACATTAATTTTAGTATTTGCTTATGATCGTTTTATTTACATTTGTTGTATTTTTAGTGGGTTGTATAATACCTAAAACATTTGCAAAAGAAAGCAGCTTCGGAAGGTGTTCATTAAGTACTAACTGATTTCACCAGAATTTTTGCTTAGGTCCAGGTAAAGATGCAGGTGCGTGATGTTTAAAAGCCTTCCTTTACTTTTCGCCTTCCCCAAAAACCAGTCTATCAAGGCTTTATAATTTTTCGGTTCCAAATGGCTGCGGCAGGTCTAGAAATTAATTAGCGTCAAATGATGTATTCATCATCAATGCTTTGTAGAACTTTTAACTATACGAAAGTGTTTGGCTTTCGTACATAATATTACTGATATTTATTTGGGGTTTTAATCGACTTCCAAAAAGGAGGAGGTTCTAAGTTCGACTGTATGCAGGTATTTTTTTTATCATGATGCATTTAACTGATAGGAACAGTTTACTGCGGAACTTAAGGAAGATGGCCTGTGCTATAGAATTTAGGAATGGAATGGATTAAGGTTAGGTTGTAAACGCGACCAGCGCATGCGCTTTCCGTTTAAGCGGAGCGCCCGACCGCGAACTATTAAACTTTTTGCTGCTTTTGTGATGGTTAAAGCTTATTAAGACTTGTTGAATAATATCGGATTGTATTTGTCCCACTGCTCGTCTAACGCCGCTTCTTATGTAGAGAAGGTTTGTGACTTATCCTACGAACAATTTGTGATGTTCCGTTGTTTATAATCCTTGTATATTTGTCCCACTGCTCGTCTAACGCCGCTTCTTATGTAGAGAAGGTTTGTGACTTATCCTACGAACAATTTGTGATGTTCCGTTGTTTATAATCCTGTATCGTAATTTATGAAACTTTACCACAAGGTGATGCATTAAGTTTGCGCACCAATCAATCAATCAAAATATTTTTATTTCGAGTAAGCCTTTTCAGGCACTTTCAAAACGTTAAATGACTTTAGTTGCGCGGTTCCAAAATGTCACCCCTATGGAGAAGAACCGGCAAGAAATTCCATAGGTTTCTCCTTTTGCGTAAGTTCGTTGTTTCCCCTAGAGACGAAACATCTTAGTTGCTTTAGCCGGTAAGCTTTTAGCACACCTCTTTACATTTCCCAGAGCTTTGAGGGAGCCCGTGTGAATATTGAATTAAATTTAATAAATGTAGGTAACGGAAAATCGAGCACCTTCACTCTAATCTTCTTCAATTCATTAACTCTGTCGCACTCACCGAGATCATCTTTACTTAATATTTTAATTATTTGTTACGCATGAACGCATGCGGAGCGAATATTTGTAATTGAATAGGTAAAAATAGTAGAAAGAAAAACTTAAACCTTAAGCAGTACTCGAACCTGCGACTACTGGCAGTTGCAGGTTCGAGTCCTGCTGAGGTTAAAGTTTTCCTTTCTTATATTTGTATTTAATTACAGAGATCATTACTGTTAATTTTGTGATGATCGATGTTTATTTCCATAATTATACTTACCCATGTTTTTGGGCCCTGTCTTATCTGTCGGTTAGTCGGGCACAGCTCTTTCGCTATTCCTTCCAAATGCGTCACACAAAGACAGGAAATTCATATGCTTTATGATAAAACTTCGAATTATTGCGAAATTCTAGGTTGCCCTAAATATTTTTTTATTTTTATTTGTGTTTTTCCTGTTACATTAATGCGCATCTATTGAATTAATTTGCTTTACGCATTATTAAATTTTCGATTCAAGAAGCTTACAATATACCTAGTGTGAATTTGTATGGCAAGGATGATCTAGATTTTACGAAGCCTTGACTTAGGGTCAGATTTTATTACTATACAATTACTACTTAAATGTTAAAATAAAATAATGAAATGGTAAAAATAATTTAAATGACGATGGAGGATAGGAATATAATTTAATATAAGTTTTGCATTATTTATGAAGTGAGAGCCTCTCTTCTTTGTTTTGACAATTTAAATGTTCCTTTTGCCTTTTTTTACGGGGTGAAAAGCTAAGGACTTAACCTTCGCCAAGGATACGTAATTTGTGAGCGTTATAATAATGTTATTATTTATAATTGTAGTCTAAACGATCAGCGTATGACGACGAGGATAATCCGCCGACACCTTCAGACGACTCAGACTTCGATGATGACGAGGATCCAGATAATTTGGAAGTACCAGGTTTGTGCATTCTATTATGCCATAGAATATGTGAGTACTGTAAGCTCTTCAGCTTATTAACTTGTTAAAAACTTTTGGTAGAGTAAAAGAAGGTCTGAATGATGTATGTATGTCTAGTCGATGATTAGATATTACAGGGTTGTAATAATAGCGGCCTGTATATGTCCCACAGTATGGCAAAGGTCTATTCATAAATAGAAGAAACGAGCATTGATCACCACGGTTGCTCATTTGCTGGTTATCGATTTTAGATTCCATTTCGTTACCGTGTTTCCTCACGATGTTTTCCTTCACCGATTTTCAGCGGTATGTTAAGAAAGAGCATATAAGTTTGAAAAGCTCACGTTGGTGTTAGTCTGATTTCGAATCTGCAACCACGTGCATACAAATCCGGTTATTAAACCGCTAGCCCACCACGAAATTCCACTTTTATAGTTAGTAGAGTGGTTAATTGTGCGCTCTGAGCAGACCAAGCAACGTCTGTTTGTACGCATGGAATAAAGCTTTTTCAGCTCCTGATATTGGGAGACGAGAGGCTCTATATTTACATAAACATGAGAACACTACGGTAACCAAATATGTCGACTTATTGTTTACTATATCAAAATTGTTGTATCTGATCATTGGAACTGTGTCGGATCTCGCCTTACTTCTTCGATCAATACAGTGTGATTTCTTAACATCATAATATGAAGATATTACGCATTTATCAACACTGGTGCGTCAGATCTTAATAAGTAAATTCATCGGTTCTCTCTATCCTAAGATAAGCGTGATACACATTTATTATATCTGTGCAGAAACAAAACGCGCTAATATAGTGTTGTTTACTTTTGTCAGATCAAGGTGAAAACATTTTTATTGAAATTCATGTAAATTTACTATTTTGAATATCATTCAAGGGTGCATTTTATATCGCATCAAGGTGACATTGGATGTATTTATAATGTATTAGTAACAGTTGTTGCTAGTATCGTGTTCTTTTCTAGGAATGTATAAAATTTTCTTATTTTCGTCGCATATAATATGTAGCTAAGAATATCAGTAGATTAAATTGTAAAGGAATATATAAGAATATTAATAATATACAATTGTTTGACTAACTTCCCTTGAAAATTATATTAAGTTAGAGGCCAAACATAAGTCCTTTATGGACTCCGCGGCCCACACATAGGGAATAAGAGAAAATACTTTTTCCATTTGGTAAATTATAGGCAAAGAAATGAGCCGACCGTTTTAACCAAAAATCTTTGCTACGTGTTCATGTGATCATTCTCTTTGTATTACCCTTTGAAACCCATTTTCTCTTTTGATGTGGAATCTCTGAAAGCTTAAAGTAATCGTGTATGTATAGAAGAGAAACAGTAAAGCTTTTAATTTGGCCATTTATATGCTAGTCAGCGATATGAGAAGTAAATACCTTTTTCAGGAAGTTAATATGTTCTTTGTGGTTCAGGTGGTGGCAAAACCCTGGCAGCGGCCGCCAGCATGGCCGCCAAGAAAGTCACAGTCACACCCCAGGTTACCGTCAAACCTACCACAAACCCACTTGCTGGTGAGTACTTATTTATTTCCATCAAGTTTTATAAACAGTTTATCTGAGCCCGATGTACTTTTCCAGGATTAATGTTGAGATCCTTGATAATTTATCCAGAAATACGTGTTTATTACTTCGGCGTACGGCTTATCTCGTTTTAAAAGTAACGTACATTTTCAACGGTGAGCAGATGTAATGCGTCCTTAATACTTGGACTACTTGAAGGGCCGTCTTTGAATACCATGTTCGCCATCATCCACATTATGGTGCATTAGCAATAATACAAATTTTACTCTTAATCGAAACTCCTTTTCACCTAAAACTTTTTCTAAGTAAAAAAGCTTCAACTTAAAAAGTATGATATATTATTATTTTTTCTTTACAGCGCCGTCTGGCGTCGCTTTTGGGCAGGCCAGTAACGTGAAACCGATCAAAATATCCGCCAGCCAACTTACAAAACCTATCAACATTGCTGGGATAGGCAGAGGTGGAGGTAAGATGCAAACACTTGTATTATTTTACTGTTTACGTGTTAGGAGTCCATCGAGTTACTTAAATCTGCAAGGCATATAAATTATACAGTCATTTTATTGTTTATTTTCGACTATGTTATTCTAATTTATATTCATGAGTGCTAAACATAATAACAAGAAAGCCGTTTAAAGTATAGTTAATTTTCGTTAATCTTCAGATTAAGCTCTTCAACATGAAATCCAAATTCAAGTGTTTTAATGTAGTAGTAAACATGAAGAGAAATTTAAACTTTCTACTTATTTTTTTTTGAGAATTTCTTCATAGTCGAGGCGAAGTTTGTATTGAGACTAGTTTATTTAATTTGCGAGTTATGAATGTGCCTCGCAGGTTTAAGTTGTGACTTGTGTGTTCTTCTACAAGTGTTCACGTCAATTACGTGCGGCAACCGCAAACACGTTTTAATATCACGCTGGAAGCTATTTTTTGTGTGGCAGAAGATTTTACATTCAATATTCTTTTATAAGAAATTCATGTTCCATTTAATCAATTAAATTTCATTGCAATATTCAATTAGGTCATAATAAAGTAAATTTATTAATTGTCCAAACATAATTTAGAAAATGTTTGAGGAGTCGACATATATTGCTATCTGCATATAACTAGTACTTATGTTAACCATTTAAACTAGTTGTTATGCTATTCTAACTGCTACACTATATAACTCCTAGCGTATAGCTTGCTATACACCAAACAACTTATATTATCAGATTAACGCTAAAATTCAAAAATATAAAAAATATTTTTTGTTACATTGGTATATTTTTTGCAAATAATATTATTTAAAGCAGACCAAAAAATTTCAATACTTTCTTTTGATTTGTAATGATGCCTAAATCTATGCTTCTGTCTCTATCTGACCATTAGAAAGAGACAGCTGTTACTATGAGCTGAGTAGAAACTATTTAAATCTGATGATTGAATAATTAGGTGTATGGTAAGCTTATCAAAAGGCCCTACTACATTACGTTCAGTCGAAACCAACTTGAATCAGACTAAAACATTGAAATGTGTGCTTTAATTATGCAAGAAAAGGTTCAATTTAAAATAATACGCTAATTGAGCAAAAAGTTTCCTTGTCTGGAAAACAGGGTAAAGTCAGGCTTCACAGCAGGGCGAAGACTTTTCCTTATATTCAGTACGAACAACAATAACCAATTTAGATTGATTTCGCTCTACTACAGTGTACTACTTGGAAAATTAACTGTAAGTTCCACATTATAGAGTTTACTTTTCAATGCCTTTAAGCACAGCAAGTGTTAAGGAATTTAAACTATTGCTATAAAAAAAAATCGCAACCTTTCCACAATTGAAGGAGGAATCGGTGAAAATTCATAAACACTTACCATCAAGCATAGAACCTCCTTTTTTGGTGCCGTTCAAAATGAACTGTAGGTTACACAATATAGAGTTCATATTTCAATGTTCTACTCTAATCCAAGTTGGTGCTAAGTGGTTCTAGTATAGTATAGCCTTAAAACGGTGATTTTGCGTAGCGCCCGCTGTGGCCCCGCCGCCGCCTTTCGCGGCGGGCTCGTCTGCCGCGTACAACGCTGCTTCTCTACTCGCTCAGAGTGAGTACGGTTGTAGTGTGCCCGCCATGTAACGTGTAGACTGCGATATTGTACGTAGATGTAGATTGGACAGGCTGATTGTTTTTGTGGAATATAAAAACTTATCACTTCTCACCTCTTTTAGAAAAAGTTTTCATTTTAAAAATATAAATAAACACATTTCTTTATATTAATCAGATGTTGCTGTACGCATACTGCTAAATGTATGAAATACAATACAAAATAATTTAAATTATTATTTAATTTTTAAAGTTTTTTTTTTGTACTACAAAGACTTGCAATAAAACGACAAAAAGTGTAACTTACCCAGAAAGTAAATGTAAAGTCTCAATGTATTGTCATTTTAACGTTAACTACTATCACAGCAGACTATGACCAGCAATTAAGATAAGACTCGTTATCCAATGATATAATACAAAACAATTACTTGAGACTTAATCCCAATACTTTCTGTTAACGTTTCCTCACTTAGACCACAAAAATATCAGCCTGCTTGCATATCTTTTTATTAATCCCGTATTCGTAGATAGTTATTTTATTTTAACTTAGTTTAAATACATTATTTTTAACCTGTTAAGTGTAGTTTAACTTGGTTGGTCCTAAACATGTAAAAAATCATACTATTGCTTCAAAAACTAAATATGTATAGAGATACTAATTAAATTGTTGTTAACTAATTTTACTGTATATAGATCGCTTGCTATTTAGTAGTGATAAATAAATAAATAAAAACAGTGGCACTCCGGGAGTGCCAACAGAAGTGAAAATTTCAACAATTACATTATAAATGTAGATATTAATATAAAGAGGTGTCTGTAACGGTATCGTATAAGTGTAGTGAATTCAATTTATTTTTTCCATCTCAAAAATGCCAAATGCGCCTAAAGAAGTTTTCACTTAAAACAATATTTGAGCTCTGAATTACTCCTATCACTGACGCAACTATAACATGGAAACGGGAACATTATAACTAACTATCTTTTGTTGTGGGATCAATAAAATATTTCATGTAAAATGTATTTAGCATCTGCATACATATATATTTTGTGGACAAAGTAAGTTGAGTAGGTTTGAAAAAAATTACAATGAAGATACCTAGGTCACCTAACATTTTCATGTAGTGCAAGTCAATCGATACAGCAGTGGTTGGAACCAATTTATCTAAGTTATTCATACGCCAGTCTGGCTAGACGCTAATACAAGCCTGCGAATGCCCCACTTCTATCATATTTTTAGATTCGACCTCATTTGTTTGTTAATCCAAGGTGTACGATATGCCAGGTAATAGTGAAATCAATAAAAGCGTCTCGTCAATAATATTTCGTCGTAGATGGGCGTAGGTAGTAAGCTTCTATACGTATTTATATACTTAAAGACATGGGTTTGTTCATACAAGATACATTTTTACATATTTTTTTGGGTTTCGTAAGCGAATGGTGTCACCGGGACCCTATTACTAAGCTCTCGCTGTCCGTCCGTCTGTCTGCTAGCGGGCTTTATCTTGTACGATGGTAGCGTGACCAGCAGTGTTAGCACTTGACCGGATTTTAATGTAGATTCTTTTGTTTCATAATATTGATCGGCTGCAGTAAAGGGTTAAAGTTTATAACCCACCGCAGAAATGAACATATTATCATATGTATACAATTATAGAACTTGTAATAAAACATCAAATATTATTATGTACCTATAAGTACCTGTATCATTTCATATTTTATTTAAAAAAACGTGAACCAAAGCAAGTGGCGCAATTTCGCCATAAACAAAAAGTAATTTCCTAACAGAAAACATAGAAAAGTTAAATACTTACCAACCCTTGCCTTTTAATTTCAAACGTCTACTTACGAAACTTTGGAACAACTTGCGAAATTTTTCAAGGATTCCCAATTTTTTTTCCTGTTTCGCAATACTTGTTTGTGTTGCACGTGATTCCTTTTTACCAGAACTTCGACCCTCGTTAACTTATGCTTTGTTAATCGTTTTAATTATATTTTGCCTCGTGCTCGAGGATTTCACAATGTACCTTTGACTTTAACTTTGTTGTTGAACACGGGTTTCTATTTCGAGATTTTTCATTTTTGTTATGTAAAGACTTATTTGCTGTTGAAATATCACCTGTTAAGCTTTTTGCTTTTATCGTAATTTAGTTAAACAGTTAAAATAAAAGGCAGAACTAGGTTGAATTCCGGAGACCTATAGATATCCTTACACACGCTAGGACCTGTATAACACTGGTCTAAAATAGAAGTGTAAATCCCAGTTCTTAATACGTCATCATTTTCCAATAATCCAATCTTTCCCAGATTACCGCGCTCAGTTAATTCTGGATTCTAATCTGATTTAAGAAGAAAGGCTTAGGTTCGAAATGCTATGAGATGGTTTAAATTCATTCTACAATAATTATATTTGATTGTAAGTCCGAATAATATAAATAAAACCTTTTAAATGAAGATGATTATGATGCGACTAAGAATATACTTTAATACTAGTAATATTTTAATATCTGACTAATTTCTGATATCATGCGGTTTATTTTAAGCAGCAATAACTACCAATGTAACTCTCTTTTATAGAATAGGCGTGCGGACTGGGTATGAAAAGGAAATATACATTTAGTCCACCAGATACATAAAAAACTTGTATTTTTTCTTTCATCAATCAATTAAAAATTAAAAAGTTAAAGCGCTTTAAAGTTTAGGAGAGAGGGCCGTCACATGTTGGTCAAAAATGTAGCTACAATTGACGTCACGTGACATTTCTATTCACTGTATCTCGCGTATTGACATTGTTTATTTAAGTAAATTAAAAAATTTAAATAAATTAAATAAACTTGTTGATTTAATTATTTGTTACGCATTAACGCATGCGGAGCGAATAAAACCTGCGACCACTGGCTTGACGCGCCAGTGCTCGCAGGTTCGAGTCCTGACTGAGGCTAAAGTTTTTCTTTCCACTATTTGTATTTAATTAAAAATACGTGTCTAATATTTATTAATAATCTAAGTGACGAGTAAATGAAAAAAATGTCCGCATCCCTATTCTATTTAAACGAATATACTTCGATTTATGACAGATCTTTAGACCACGATCTCCACGTGTTGATACAGATCATGATAAAACAATTAAAACTGTGATTGAGTATTCGTTGCGCTTGACAAATAACCGATGTCTCGTACTCTCTTGGTATTAATATGCAAATTAAATAATGCTATTGTATTTGCTTTTGTTGTAGATTTGATTTTATACTTTAATATTGTAGATTGTAATTTTTTTTTCCAGGAGATCTTTTTATATTAACTTTACTTACTTACTTACTATACGATCTGTAGTATTAATTAGATTTTTCAAAGCTTGTCGGTTTTTCGCTTTTAAACATCCCAGTGTTGCAGGATTTAGTGTTTTATTTTTCTAGGTAAATAATGTTATGTATACTATTTTTAAGTAACATTACCTTTATAAAACACTCTTTAACACTTCATCGATTTTAAACCTGTATTTTATAGTTATTTAATTTTCTAGAGTACAGTAGCTAGAACGACGAGTTAGAAAAACTTTTTATATTAGAAGTGTCTTAAGTCCATAGTTGCAACGGCACGGTATATTACAAGATCAAGATAAATGATAGTAATATAATAGTTTTGAAATATATTAAATACGTGTCTATGTACTTTATATGTAGTCAGCACAACTACGAATTGTTTAAATTAATAAAATAAATGTTACTTTAGTTACTTTGGTTGTAACTGCCTTGTACCTAATTTTAGCGATAACCTGTATCGATTTCCATCCCAAACGACTAATGTCAGAAACAGCTCCATCTATTGTTAGTTATAAGAACAAGAATATTGCCAGGAACGCTATATATTATCAAGCGAACTAACTTATTCTTTCTCAACAGTGGAGATGGTGGGTATGACTGGGATGAACTCGTTCTTAATGCAGAACTTGAACCAAATACTGGCTTCCGGTATGGGCGGGCCTCTCGCGGGTATGCTCGGCCAGTTCGCACAGGTCCATGGCACGCCCATGTGGGCCCAGGGGAAGCCCGGCAATATGTGGCCGCCGGAAAAGGTATGTGTAAACATAAGCAAGTCTAGTCTAACAAACTAATTCTACATTTAAACTTATGATAAAGAACCAAAATATATTTTAAGCTATTATATTCCTAATTTTTGATTAATATTTTTCTAATGGTATTTTCTAACATATTTTTTGTGTTATTTGTTTTATCAAGACAAGTCGTCCCCAATAAATAAAGCATGTATTTCTAGATGGTTGTGTTCCGTTCTAGATGGGCGGGGATGAGGAAGAAGTAGATGATGAGGAAATGGGTGTAGCGGAAACATATGCAGACTATATGCCTTCAAAATGTAAGTTAAAGTATTTTATAAATATTGTAACTGTAAGAAATTTGGAAGGCTGTTTGTCAAACAAAACTAAAACGTGTTTGTTTGTTTTTAGAATTCTATTTTGCTTACCTTATTGATTATCCTGCAAGCTTAATCCTCACTAGCATATTTATTTATTTATTGCACACACATAATGTAGTAATTTACAAATGTAGGTAAAAAAAAAACAGTATAAGCAAAATTACATACAAATACCCTGTAAGGGTGCTGCAAGACTTAAAAATTAATATACATATTATAAGTAGTAATAACATTAATATTTGTTAGAATTTAATATTTATAGTAAGCAAAGTCTAAATTCGTTTAAATGTATCTTCCATAAATTCTTTAATAGTGTAGTAACATTTCTTCAGTAATATTTCACTTTTTTTTTTCGATCCTTTTCCACTCCGCAGTGAAACTGGGCCGCAAGCACCCTGACCCGGTAGTAGAGACCGCGTCCCTCTCGTCAGTGGAGCCGGTGGACGTGACGTACAAGGTCAGCCTGCCCGACGACACGATCCGCAACGGTCTGCTGTCCGCCTTGCAGCTGGAGGCTGTGGTGTACGCGTCGCAGGCGCACGAGCATCTGCTACCTGATGGCACCAGGGCGGGCTTCCTTATCGGTGAGTTATATTTGAATGGAACTTGTGTCAGTTTTTTTTGTTAAGATAATTACCGATACATCATTGTAAACGTTAAAATTATTTCTCCAGGTGACGGCGCCGGTGTGGGCAAAGGCCGTACGATAGCCGGCATAATCTTCGAGAACTACATCAAGGGTCGCAAGCGCGCCATCTGGGTGTCCGTCTCCAACGATCTCAAGTACGACGCGGAGCGGGATCTAAGGGATATAGGAGCCGGGAAAATTGAAGTGCATCCACTTAATAAGGTAACGTGATTATTTTATTGCAACTTTTCCTTGATAAAAATCAGAATTTTGTGAAATTAATTTTCGTAATATTGTTATAATTAGAGATTCCTGTATTTTGTGACCATTTATTAGAAGGGAAATATACCTTTAGAAATGGAAATTGAGTTTTGATAAAAAGTGTCGTTTTATATTGTGTCGTAATTTCTATCTTATTTTGTTTGTGCTCTAATTCCTTGAAAATATAAACTAGTTATCCCTGTTTGTATATTTTTTAACTGATCGCATACTTTTAACTATATATTATACGTATTAACACACTGGAAGGTTTTCTATTTGCTACCCAAATTATTCTTAACATAATATGAAATTATTTTCCAGTTCAAATACGCGAAGATCTCGTCCGCGGTGAACGGCAACGTGAAGAAGGGCGTGATCTTCAGCACGTACTCCGCGCTCATAGGAGAGACGCAGTCCTCCAACACCAAGTACAGGACGCGGCTCAAGCAGCTGCTGCAGTGGTGCGGCGAGGACTTCGATGGAGTTGTATCCTTTTGTGTAGAAATATTAATAAAGACAAGAGTGACTTAACCTCGGCTATCGATCAGCCAGTTCGGCTTGTTTTCCCATGAGCCCTATGCAAAAATCAGGAAAAATTGTTGGATTTAAAGAAATCGGAAGTTTACCTACTGAGACTGCACCTAGGGCATTCTTGTACTAGCTTTTACCCGCGACTCCGCCCGCATATAACTGACACCCGGTCATCGCGGCAAAAAGTAGACCAAAATCGAAAAAAATAATAATCAGGGACTACATTTATATGTGTACCGGTACACGTCACTTACAACCATAGACAACCTTAACCGGCACCAGATCGTGTTCGACGAGTGTCACAAGGCTAAGAACCTGTGCCCGGTGGGGTCCGGCAAGGCCACCAAGACCGGGCTCACGGCGCTGGAGCTGCAGAACAAGCTGCCGCTGGCGCGCGTGGTGTACGCGTCGGCCACGGGCGCCAGCGAGCCGCGGAACATGGCCTACATGGTGCGCCTCGGCATCTGGGGCGACGGCACGCCGTTCCCGACCTTCATGGACTTCATCAATGCTGTGGAGAAACGGTGAGCTCAGTTCTAAAGTAAATACACTATATTAAGAGCTGACATAAGCCCCGAGGATTTTTAAGAATAGGTATTTAAAGAATATATTGCCGTCGCACACCTCCGACCTAGCCCCGTAACCGAACGTAAGGGACAATTGCAGCTCAGGGTGATTATACCAACAAAATCGTTGACCAAAATGCGTTCCATATTCCGCTGTTTTCTTCTCCAAAACTGAACTAATCTTAATAATTCTTTTATCAAAATTTAAAGGAAAGGTATATTGCTGCTATCATTTTTTTTTTCAAAATTTATTTCTTTTTATTAACCTTAAAATTGAGTGGCGGAAAATGACTTGTGGTATTATGACTAACTAACCTAGTCTCCATTTGACCACATAAAATTTTAAAGAAATAATTGTGCAGTGGTGTGGGTGCCATGGAGATCGTGGCGATGGACATGAAGCTGCGAGGCATGTACATCGCGCGCCAGCTGTCCTTCCACGGCGTGTCCTTCAAGATCGAGGAGGTCCCGCTCTCCGACGCCTTCAAGGAGACCTACGACAAGTCCGTCGCGCTCGTATGTACTAACTAATCATTATTTTATTTTGTTATTATTCGTGTTGACTTCATATAATTCAAATTCAACTCCTTTATTGCGTTCATGTGTCTTAAGTTGTTATAAAAGTAAATCAACATGAAACACTATAGCACTTAATAAACTTATTTTTAATGGATATATTATAGACCAATGTTTAGTAATTTCGCGATATATATTTTGCGCTATTTAAGTATTACCTAGATCCTATATTTTTAGATCGTTACTTTTGGATTTTTTTTTTATCAATCTTTATCTATAAGAATTATTAATCCAAAGTGTTTGTTAACATATAATTCTTATTTGATGTGTAGTGGGTGGAGGCGATGCAGCGGTTCACGGAGGCGGCGGAGCTGATCAACGCGGAGTCGCGCATGAAGAAGACCATGTGGGGGCAGTTCTGGTCCGCGCACCAGCGGTTCTTCAAGTACTTGTGTATTGCCGCCAAGGTGCGTACATATGCTATCTATTTCGTAGTTTATGAAAATTACTATACAATAGAATGGGTATATATAGAAATTACTATACTATACAATAGAAATTACTATATAAATACTGAATAAAAAGGACCGAGGGAGATTTTGCCAGAGCACTTAAGAAGCGATGAAGGGTGGGCGCATCAGGGTGCTGTCCATTGTATTGAACGTTCTTAAAGTGCTACTTTGTAGCCTAGTTGGAATGAGTTTTTGATTTTGTGAAAATTCGACATATCTCTGCGCCGTGCCCTCAGCATGCGTTAAAAGTTGAAGTCAATAGCATTTGAGGGCTAAGTGAATGTTTGGTGTGCAGGTGAACCACGCGGTGGTGACGGCGCGCGAGGCGGTGAAGTGCGGCAAGTGCGTGGTCATCGGCCTGCAGAGCACGGGCGAGGCGCGCACGCTCGACCAGCTCGAGCGCGACGACGGCGAGCTCAGCGACTTCGTCTCCACCGCCAAGTACGTCACATAACACTATCATGTCTTACAAATCAGCTATATATGTATTTCAGTGTAGGCGAAAACAGTTGCACCTTCTATACATTCAACCTCATTTTTTTTTTTCTTATAAGCCTCATCTTTTTCTGTCGTTGTCAGTCTTGCACGTCTCTCATCCATGTACCCTCAATAGACCCTGATTTCCGCGACCTATCCGAAGCCACTATTCAGTTACAGCTGAGTCAACAGCCGTGTGTACGTCTAGCTAAAATTAAAAATGTAAATTTGTTTTCTCGTTGCTGTCCCACTGCTAAGCGAAAAGCTTTTCAAGGTCCTTCTAAAACTCTAAGGAATTGTAGAACCTTTGGGATAGGTCCTAGCCTTCCCAGGAACAAAGAAGATACAACTATTTTGGAAATAAAAAAATGAATTTATGTAATGTTTTTAATACTGTTTTTTTATGTACAAAAATACTTATCTAATAACCAGTTTTTTTATAACATGCCAACAAACTTTATAATATCTAGTAACAGTGCCTACCGACATTATTTTAACAATACTATTCTTTATTCTCTGTATCACCACTATTTTCCTCAACATACATATTAGACAAATTCAATTTCTCGACAGGCCTAATTTTACTAAGCTCCCTAGCCAAACGGCCCATAGTTTTCAAATTTGACTTATTAGGGTTGTCTCTAAAAACTTTATTTAATCTTCTAAATTCGTCGTTCAAAGCTTTTAGGGCTGTTTCATAACTAGTTTTCATTTTACATTCAATATCAATAGCATTTTCAGGTTGTTCTTTGCCTTCTAAAGGATCAGAACCCTCTTCTTCTATTTCTTCTTTGATCACAAAATAATATTCGTCGGAGTCATACGATGTTACTTGTTCCATCTCAGTATCGTGTTGGTTTTCGACCACAGATTTAAGATTTAGTATTTCGTCTTGAACATCTTCGCCGGCTAATGCTGTGTAAAATGCTATTTTTGCTTTAGGCACAGAAGCTTTCATTTCAATAGATTGAAATATAGCACACAAGTGTTCGCAAAGCCGACCTTTTCTACCCTTGACGCAATCACAACACATCGTGTCTGATCTAAAAGTTACGACTTTCTGTGTTTCCTTAATATTCAACCTAAACTCGTTACCAGTAGTTACTATATCTAATTTATTTAATACCCTTTTGTCTTTATTCAGAAACTTTGTGTAAGTGCCAATGATTGATTGATCTTTCAAATGTGCGTGTAAAATCTGACACCAATGAGTGTCCAAAATATTCGTCAATACGTCAATCATTATCAAAGTGTTGTAAGCATAACATTTGCTCATAAGAAACTGTTTTAAAATTCGTATAGAAATGTCCAACACTTCACTTTCATCCTGTGTTATGTATTCCTTGCGCCTTTTCCATATATCTCTCAAATATTCTTTTAATTTCGGCGCCGACTCAACTTGCTCGTCGCTATCGAGTTGCTTGTAATATTTCTCTGCGTCATCTAAACTATCTGCATGTAAAAGTGAATGAAATAACACCATTAAACCATGTCTATTCATTCTCTGAATTTTGGTGTCGATGTCGCATATTATCCTCCAAATCTCCTCAACCATCGACGCTCGCGATATGAACAAACTTTTATTAGTAAATATTGCGTCTAACGCGTGATTTTGTTCGTCCAAGACATTTATCATTATCTTCTTCGGCTCGAAACTTGTGAATGTCTGATTCTCTAACAGTAACTTGGTTGAGAAGAACGCTTGACTGTAACTCGGTTCTGTGTCTTGCGAGTGTAAAGCACACGCTATCGGTAGAGCTCCTAATGGAGTAGGCACAAGGAAAAATGACACAACGATTTCTTTTAATGCCGTACTATCTATTATAATGTAGTCCAAGTCATGTCCAGATAACACATTTTTCATGTATGGAGTAATGACAACGGCGATACTGTAGTCATCGGTGTACCTCAGCGCGCCGCCACGCTCTTCTAGAACATTCTTCTTCTCAACCATGGAGTTGGCAACATTGTGGTTGATATCTTCCTTCTTCTTCCTATGCAAGTACGTCACGTGCTGTACTGGCGGATTTATATCAACATTTGACAAGTATTCATCATTCGACGCGCCGTATTTAGATAGCAATGTTAATTCGTGGTAGCTCTTCGCCGTGGGCACGGTGTGTCCGTCTAAGAAGTATTTGTAAAAGATCTCATCAGTGTCTGTCGAGCACTTTAACAAGTCTAAAGATTCTCGAACAAGTACCCCATGTGTATGTACGAAATCTATAAAAATATGCAAATTCAAACCTTCCTTTAAACTCTTATCATTCTTTATAGTGTTACGGTTAATGAACTTCATTTTAAAGTCTATCTTAGCCGCGCACCCCTTGTTCCTAGCGCTCGATTCGTCCGTCATCTTCTTTTTGTTATGACTAGACAGGTGACAAACATAAACTTTCCTATACACAAGTCTCTTTAAATTAGGAAAACATTTTCGCACAATCCAAGCAGTTTTGGTAAATTTCGAGAACTTTCTGATCCATTCCTTACAATATTCGCTATAATACTTAACATTGCGATCGTTCTCCACACAACATTTAACAATCACACTGAACTGTTCCGCGGACACATAATTAAACAACGCAAACTTTGCATTTACCGATATTTCTTCTAGAAACGTTTTAAGTTGTTGTTTAGAACACATTGTTTTGACACAACACAATCATTTACGGACATGTAACATTAGTCACCAAAACACTGTCATATTCGTTTACAATTTTCCCACAAACACGCGCATAGTTGAAATACGTAGACGAATGATATAATCAATGCTCTGACACCGTGTTTGGTTTCGATAGCGCATGTGTAGCGGTGCGCTGAGCCGGCGTATTGTTCGCAGTATAAATAACACGGTAATGGCAGCGCGGGGGGTCAACGAACCGGTATCCGAGGCCACCTGCCGCCTCCGCCCGCAGGGCTCGCCGCTGTTGTTTATAACTGCGCGACTCGTTAGCGCGGGAATATTTGAAATTTGGCGCGTGTTCTTTTTTTGTTTAACTTTTTTGTTATGTTCTTGTTTTTCTTTTACAAACTTTAATCGTGTTATTAAAATATTTTAAACCGAAATATAGTTATAATTAGTTGAATTACAATGTTTCTTTTACATATGATTTTTTAATGTTTGACTCATCGTTACCGCGGAATTTTGCGAATTTTATTTTTTATTTTGTTAAGGTTAATATTTATGTTGACTTTTTATTTATTGAATATGGCCTAATAAAAAATATTAGCATTGCTTATTGGCAGTTTAAAAGAACTTGTAAGTTTAGTTGTTCATTAAAATACTATTATGCTAAAAACATACTACTAATATTACATTATATCGGTAATTAAAATGAGTATACATTTTTTATAGATTTCTCAACTATATTCTTGTGACTAAAAAAATAAAAATGCTAGTTAGCTATAATAAATACTTTTAGTAAAATATTTATTTATTTTCTGAATAAATATTTATTTATTTTCTGAATAAATATTTATTTATTTTCTGAATAAATATTTATTTATTTTTTATTATATTGTTTTTAAAAGGTCGACTTCGTACACAACCCTCAGAACCACCTTGTCGAAAATAATAAACGTTACTACAACAATATTTCCTTCCGCAGAGGCGTGTTCCAGACGCTGGTGGAGAAGCACTTCCCGGCGCCGGACCGGGACCGCATCAACCGGCTGCTGGGGCTGGAGCCGGCGCGCAGCAAGCCCGCGCCCGCGCCCGCCGCCGCCCCGCAGCACAACGGCAAGCCCCACGCCGACGACGACGCCAACTCTTCTAAGCGGAAATGTTCGTTCATGTTACCTTTGTAGTGCCAGGTTTGTCTGGGGCATGTATCATGTTACGTCGTCTGTGAGCAGCGAATGCTGCGCTCATCTCGCCACTCGGATTTATGCACATACCATTTTTTTTATTTATTTTTTTCTTTTGTCTTATCAATATAACAACATATATTTCATTATCAATAGCCCTTGCGTCTATTACACACGATTTATGTAGTGCATCGTAGAAAAAAGACATTTTTTTTATTAAAATTGACAAGAAAAAGAAAACAAGTTATTTACTATTTTATTTTGGCCCTCAGTGACAGCCCGCCAGCAAGCCAATGCTGCAGCAAAGCGGATGCGCGGCGGTTCATCTTCCGACGAGTTCGTGCGGGGCTCTGATGAGGAGCTGGAGGCCGAGTCTGATGAGGAGAGGAGGCCGCCAGGTTCGGACTCCGAGCTATCCGACTTCAACCCCTTCCACGGAGGCAGCGACAGCGACGATGGTGATAATTTAAACTCAATTGTACTGCTACATACAATTTAATGCCTTACTGAAATACGTTTCTGAGTCAAGATGCATCTACGACTATTTATTATGTGTACTATACTTTAAAAGGCGAAAAACTGTCAAAATAATAAACATATTTTGTTATTCTGTAGAACCATGGCTAGGCCGTAAAAAGAAGCCAGTGAAGAAGAAGAAAGCCGCCTCACCTAAGAAGAAGCCTTCCACGACCCAGGACAAGATCGAGACGATGTTCGAGCGCAAGAACTCCGCCGCCAGCACCGCCACCGTCACCGTCACCACGGCCACGGGACACAGCCTTACCGGCACGCCCGTCGGCACCAACGGGCTCTATCTAGGTATACCTTCGCGACAGGTAATATTAAGAATAAAGGAATATTATATATCGCACCATCACTTTGAATAAATAGATGTCATTGTATAAATATCAGTCTTACCGTAAGATTGACACTTATATATGTAAAATAACTTTCGTGAGGTTTTGGTTTACTCACGTAAATTCTCGGGATCGCCAGTTCAACTCGTGACACCACCGCCACCGCGTCACCTCGTGATTAGGGACTCCTATTAAGTCTGAAACTAGTCGGGTGATCCCCAGAATATGCGTGAGTAAACCGTTTTGTTTTAAATAATTATTACACTTATATAGACCCAGATTGTGGAGATATAAGACCCTAAAGTCTCCACAATTTGAGTGACTCAGTCTTACCGTTCTATAAACACTGACAAAAAAACGAAAGTGTGCGGCTCGGCTGCGAGCCGCTCAAGACGAGACGCGACGCTCGACTTTACTGTCTGTGCTCAGGATGGTTTCAAGACGAGCCCTGATGAATGATAGTATCCACTGTTCAGGTCCGGCGCGCAACCAGCCGCCGCCGCGCTCGGCCATCGAGCGCGCCTGCAGCATGAAGGAGGAGCTGCTGCTGGCCATCGAGCGCCTCGGCCGCCGCCTGCCGCCCAACACGCTGGACCAGCTGGTGGACGAGCTCGGCGGCACCGACAACGTGGCCGAGGTCTGCTATACGCCCCTCACTATGTAACACTCGCTTCGGACGGTGTGTTAGCAACACATATTTTTATATACATACATTTATTATTTGACGGGCCTGTTGGTCTAGTGGTTAGTGACCCTGACTGCTAAACCGGAGGTCCTGGGTTCGATTCACCACCCAGGGCGAATCTTTGTGTGATATGTTTATCTAATATGTATGTATTTAGAAATATATAAGTATGTTTATCAGTTGTCTGGTTGCCATAGCACAGGCTCTGCCTAGTTTGGGATCAGATGACCGTGTGTGACATGTCCCAAGATATTATTATTATTTCCTTTATTTAATTGATTACATATAAAATATATACACAGGGGTCACGGCCGTGGGCTTTGTTTCGATGTAGAGTCGACGCAACGCATTGCTTGGATCGCTTCTCTAAACCCTTTATCTCTCAATTTCAATATTTATTTGCATTCCACAATGTGAACCTGGTGGTAACTTAAAACTATGAGATGATGATCTCGTCGAGACCGTTGTTGACCCTGTCGAGCACGCAAAATTAAAAATAAGATAAAAAGGGCTTATAATTATTATACATTTATCTAATTCTAATATCAACAACCTAATTAATTCTAATATCAACCTAGTTTTGTAAAAAAAAAATGAATTGTAAAAAAAAAAGTGTATTTATAAGTCACAGTACACATTTCCAAATTTATTCAAAAAAAATATTTTTCTTAAATCTATTAAATCATCTGTGTTTGTTATGATATTAATTATTTATTGCATTATATTATATAATTAAATAGTGTGTATATATTATAATATCTCGTACAGATGACGGGCCGCAAAGGGCGCGTAGTCCAGACGGAAGACGGCCAGATCCTGTACGAGAGCCGGTCGGAGGCGGACGTGCCGCTGGAGACGCTGAACCTCACGGAGAAGCAGCGCTTCATGGATGGCCTGAAGGACGTCGCCATCATCTCGGAGGCTGCGTCCAGCGGTATCTCGCTTCAGAGCGATAGGAGGTATGTGTACTTACAAGCCTCACCATTATGAGACACACAGTTTTCCATAAAAATTGTAACCAGTAAACAACTGCAGAGAAGACAATCTTATTGTCACCTATCATCAAAATGTGTGAACGATATACCTAAATAGACATATGTGAATAATTTTCTGGAATTTATAAAAGTATTTATAATTAAATACAAATAATAGAATCAAAAACTTAAACCTCAGGTAAGACTCGCTCCGCATGCGTTAATGCGTAACAAATAATTAAATATTAAGCATAAAAATATTGTATGAAAATTAAAATCGACCAAACTTGACATAAACAACTATACGTGTAAATGTACTTATGGTTTAGTTTTAAGAATAATATAATGTGATTATATTTCTTTAGAGCACGAAACCAAAGGCGGAGGGTTCACATAACGCTGGAGTTGCCGTGGTCGGCCGACAGAGCGATCCAACAGTTTGGTAAGTACTCTAAATAATTCGTTACTTTCTGTGAATGATGTATTTTGTGATGCTTTAGTAAGATAATATGTATATAGGGCAATATTACGGGAGTGACAGAGAAGTAAATGGTTTTTATTTAAAACAAATTTTAAGCGGGGCCAACCTTTCTGCAGATTGCTACACCATGCTTCATCGTGATAGTCGGCTAATCAGTGTTGTATCATAATTACGTACATGGATAAAATAAATTTCCCGTTGGTTCTGGCAGGGCGCACGCACCGGTCGAACCAGGTGAACGCGCCGGAGTACATCTTCCTGATCTCGGACCTGGCGGGCGAGCGGCGCTTCGCGTCCACCGTGGCCAAGCGCCTGGAGTCGCTCGGCGCGCTCACGCACGGCGACCGGCGCGCCACCGAGACCCGCGACCTCAGCCAGTTCAACATCGACAACAAGTATGGTGAGTAAGTTAAGTCTGCACGTGCTACGACCACCGCCTCAGATGCTACGGGGATACAGGGCCAATGGCGCAACCAATCGTGCAAGTCCATGTTTTCTTGAGCTACTAAATTGAGCGAATGATAATAATATCAGCTGTACAATCACCACACTCTGGGTATAAGTAGTAAAATAAAGTAATAATTTTAAGAGATTTACGCAGTTTGCCTTTGACTACTTCACCGGACTTTTGACGAGAACCTTAAGGGCATCCAGCCAGACCAAAACAAAAACTAACTACGCCAGCAACGTTCACTAAGGGCACCCCCTGTGGGGTTCGGACCTCAACTTAGTGCGTTGCTAAAAAATTGTGGGGTTGGGATGTTAAAATGAACATCGACAAATTAGTACTTATGGTTTATATACGAAGAAAGACATTCACTTTCAGCGCTACTAGCGGTCATTTTTAGACTCCATCGACTTGTATTCATGTAAGCGGTCCAGTTATAAAGAGCTTGGAGTGACGATGTCGGTGTGGTGCGCAGGTCGCGCGGCGCTGGAGGCCGTGCTGCGCGCCATCATGAAGTACGAGCAGCCGCTGGTGGCCCCGCCCAGCGACTACGCCGGCGACTTCTTCATGGACGTGGCCAGCGCGCTCGTGGGCGTCGGCCTCATCGTCAACAGCGAGGCCTCGCCCGGCGTGCTGCAGCTCGACAAGGTCACTCACACTCTATTATTACATTCATTGTTGCCACTAATACTAACCTGTATTTTTAAGTGCACATAGTAATTTGACAATTCAAATGTTACAGTATACAAAAATCTAACTCTGAGACATTACTTTTTTCAAAAAGGTGGCAACATGTTTTTGGAGTTTGACATTTACAATTGTCAAATTACTACCTGGGGTTCAAAAAACGGACTTTATTTATATGGTGACTACAATACGATGACGTTATTTTACACGACTCACGCTGTAGGGTATTGAATCAATGTATTGTGGAGGTTGGACAAACAGTCCAAATGCATACATACAAAAAAGCCTGATTCCCTCTGCTTTCCGTTTTGATTTAAGGAATCAGGAAATAGTACCAAATATTTTCCTGATGCCTGAGAACACCCAACAACAAACATTTGTTGAATTTTATTATGACTTATATTTATGAAGTGCTGTGTTTAGTAGTAGTTCAAGCAGTAACCCATACGAATGCTATGTCCATGCATTCAGTAGTTCTACAGAACGAAAGACGTATTTAAATAAAATATCAATGAAAGCCAATTTAATTTTAATCAATTGTTTAATTACCAATAAGACCTATCTTCAGATACTGGTAACGCTTCTTTAAATTTCTTGACACTAATCTGTATTATGCTTACAGGACTACAACAACATGTCAAAGTTCCTGAACAGGATATTGGGCATGCCCGTGGAGCTGCAGAACAGGCTGTTCAAGTATTTCACAGACACGCTCGCCGCCGTCATGGAGCAAGGTAACTTTTATTATATTCATTTTGATCCTAACAACATTGTTAATATATGGGCAATTCACTCTATTGCCTATCATATTTAGGATGCTGTTGCCGCTGGCCCGCACTTAAGTGACCATTGATTCGACATGTTTACGCATTTATCATATTTTTATTTCTATCAAAAATTCAGTTTTATACAACGACTTCATTAGTACTATCACAGTATAAAGAAACATACAGTTGAAGAAGCCTTTGATTTCTTGGTAAATGCCGACAAGTTTCGCGACAGTTCCGGGTTGTCGCGAGCAAACAATATTTTTTGCAGATCAACATCGACATCAGACCTTGAAATATAAAAAATCATAAAATATTAATTATCAATTTTTAGGGTTCCTTACCCAAGGGTGCCTTACCCTACAAATAATAAAATAACCAAGAGGGCGAATTTCGAGATAACCACCGTGCACATAAAGAAAAATCAGGTCTTATATCTTTTAAAATGCAACGGAAAACTTTGTGTGCGAGTTAGAATCACACTTGACTTTTATTACAAGATTTTATTTAAGTTGCTTGTCAAAATTAGTTGGTATCCGATTAGTTTCTGGTGCCAATGTGGCGGATTAAGTACATATTTTTTGTGTTGGTTCTAAAAATTATGCCATTTTACTAACCTCAAGAAACCGTGCAATTGACACCCATATTATAATTTTGTAAAAAAGTACCTACAACCTGGAATTTAAAAATGCGTGTTATCTTTATAATATTATGTTGTATGCACCATTATAATAATGTCACATTATAAAAAAAAATATTCATAAAAGCAAACACGCGTCAGCCCCGTTTATATTCGGTGGCGCATTTCGCATTCCTCCCGCGCGGTGGGTAGGCTGTTTAAGAGTAGACGTCTTCGTCGGACGACTGTATGGTTTTATAGACTGTGCTACTACTATCAAAAGTAATTTTACTAAGTTACGTTTAAATGATGTTGAGCGGTGTATAATGTGTGGCATGTTGCTCGGCAGCGAAACGCAGCGGGCGCTTCGACCTGGGCATCCTGGACCTGGGCAGCTGCGGCGAGAGCGTGCGCCGCGTGCGCTGCGTGCGCTTCGTGCGGCGCCACGCCACCGGCCGCGCGCCCGTCGAGCTGCACACCGTGCACTCCGAGGTCAGGCGCATACACTTACATACACAAACACTTGGACCTGGGCATCCTGGACCTGGGCAGCTGCGGCGAGAGCGTGCGCCGCGTGCGCTGCGTGCGCTTCGTGCGGCGCCACGCCACCGGCCGCGCGCCCGTCGAGCTGCACACCGTGCACTCCGAGGTCAGGCGCATACACTTACATACACAAACACTTGGACCTGGGCATCCTGGACCTGGGCAGCTGCGGCGAGAGCGTGCGCCGCGTGCGCTGCGTGCGCTTCGTGCGGCGCCACGCCACCGGCCGCGCGCCCGTCGAGCTGCACACCGTGCACTCCGAGGTCAGGCGCATACACTTACATACACAAACACTTGGACCTGGGCATCCTGGACCTGGGCAGCTGCGGCGAGAGCGTGCGCCGCGTGCGCTGCGTGCGCTTCGTGCGGCGCCACGCCACCGGCCGCGCGCCCGTCGAGCTGCACACCGTGCACTCCGAGGTCAGGCGCATACACTTACATACACAAACACTTGGACCTGGGCATCCTGGACCTGGGCAGCTGCGGCGAGAGCGTGCGCCGCGTGCGCTGCGTGCGCTTCGTGCGGCGCCACGCCACCGGCCGCGCGCCCGTCGAGCTGCACACCGTGCACTCCGAGGTCAGGCGCATACACTTACATACACAAACACTTGGACCTGGGCATCCTGGACCTGGGCAGCTGCGGCGAGAGCGTGCGCCGCGTGCGCTGCGTGCGCTTCGTGCGGCGCCACGCCACCGGCCGCGCGCCCGTCGAGCTGCACACCGTGCACTCCGAGGTCAGGCGCATACACTTACATACACAAACACTTGGACCTGGGCATCCTGGACCTGGGCAGCTGCGGAGAGAGCGTGCGCCGCGTGCGCTGCGTGCGCTTCGTGCGGCGCCACGCCACCGGCCGCGCGCCCGTCGAGCTGCACACCGTGCACTCCGAGGTCAGGCGCATACACTTACATACACAAACACTTGGACCTGGGCATCCTGGACCTGGGCAGCTGCGGAGAGAGCGTGCGCCGCGTGCGCTGCGTGCGCTTCGTGCGGCGCCACGCCACCGGCCGCGCGCCCGTCGAGCTGCACACCGTGCACTCCGAGGTCAGGCGCATACACTTACATACACAAACACTTGGACCTGGGCATCCTGGACCTGGGCAGCTGCGGAGAGAGCGTGCGCCGCGTGCGCTGCGTGCGCTTCGTGCGGCGCCACGCCACCGGCCGCGCGCCCGTCGAGCTGCACACCGTGCACTCCGAGGTCAGGCGCATACACTTACATACACAAACACTTGGACCTGGGCATCCTGGACCTGGGCAGCTGCGGCGAGAGCGTGCGCCGCGTGCGCTGCGTGCGCTTCGTGCGGCGCCACGCCACCGGCCGCGCGCCCGTCGAGCTGCACACCGTGCACTCCGAGGTCAGGCGCATACACTTACATACACAAACACTTGGACCTGGGCATCCTGGACCTGGGCAGCTGCGGCGAGAGCGTGCGCCGCGTGCGCTGCGTGCGCTTCGTGCGGCGCCACGCCACCGGCCGCGCGCCCGTCGAGCTGCACACCGTGCACTCCGAGGTCAGGCGCATACACTTACATACACAAACACTTGGACCTGGGCATCCTGGACCTGGGCAGCTGCGGCGAGAGCGTGCGCCGCGTGCGCTGCGTGCGCTTCGTGCGGCGCCACGCCACCGGCCGCGCGCCCGTCGAGCTGCACACCGTGCACTCCGAGGTCAGGCGCATACACTTACATACACAAACACTTGGACCTGGGCATCCTGGACCTGGGCAGCTGCGGCGAGAGCGTGCGCCGCGTGCGCTGCGTGCGCTTCGTGCGGCGCCACGCCACCGGCCGCGCGCCCGTCGAGCTGCACACCGTGCACTCCGAGGTCAGGCGCATACACTTACATACACAAACACTTGGACCTGGGCATCCTGGACCTGGGCAGCTGCGGCGAGAGCGTGCGCCGCGTGCGCTGCGTGCGCTTCGTGCGGCGCCACGCCACCGGCCGCGCGCCCGTCGAGCTGCACACCGTGCACTCCGAGGTCAGGCGCATACACTTACATACACAAACACTTGGACCTGGGCATCCTGGACCTGGGCAGCTGCGGCGAGAGCGTGCGCCGCGTGCGCTGCGTGCGCTTCGTGCGGCGCCACGCCACCGGCCGCGCGCCCGTCGAGCTGCACACCGTGCACTCCGAGGTCAGGCGCATACACTTACATACACAAACACTTGGACCTGGGCATCCTGGACCTGGGCAGCTGCGGCGAGAGCGTGCGCCGCGTGCGCTGCGTGCGCTTCGTGCGGCGCCACGCCACCGGCCGCGCGCCCGTCGAGCTGCACACCGTGCACTCCGAGGTCAGGCGCATACACTTACATACACAAACACTTGGACCTGGGCATCCTGGACCTGGGCAGCTGCGGCGAGCGCGTGTACATCTAATTACATATAACATATACATATAAAGACTTCCAAAGTAAAATATAATAGGCCGAAAAACAAAATAGCACAATAAAAACAATCTACGTTGATTCTGCCAGACCTTTGCGAGATCTGTTTGACACAAATATGCCAGATGTTTCGTTTGTTGATATTAATAAATAAGTAAAATTACCAATTGCAGCGAGGCATGGACTGGACAGAAGCGCTAGAGAAGTGGTCGGAGCTGTCGGGGCCTAAGGAAGGGTTCTACATCTCGCAGCACGCGCGCAACAACAAATACACCGCCGTGCTGTGTGTCGCCGCCATCTCCAATACAAAGAAGGAAAAGTTGACTAAGAAGGACATCATGTTCCAGATATACAGGTAATTATAAGAAAGAATATATAATTATTATAAGAATATAATAATATTATATTATTATAATTGATCGAGTGAGGATTTTGGAGGTGTGCAATTTCGTTTTTCTTGAAATTTGTTGAAATAAGTAAAGTTATCGACCGTTGAAGAATGTGATTGAAAGTGTATTGGATTGTTTTTATAGTTTTTTTGTGTATTATATGTTGTGAGTTATTTAAGGTGATTATTGTGTTAATCCTGGTCATGAATGTCCGGTCGGTGTGTCGCGCAGGCCGAACACGGGGCTGCAGCTGCGGCTGGAGTCGCTGGCGGAGCTGGAGCGCAAGTACAAGCGCGTGGAGGGCGCGGAGGCCGAGGCGTGGTGGCGCGCGCAGTACGCCGCGTCCGTGCGCGTGTGCTCGCACCGCTACTGGCGCGGGGCGTGTCGCCACGCCGACTGCGAGGTGGGCCTGCGCGTGCGCACGCACCACGTGCTGGCCGGCTCCGTGCTGGCCGTGTGGGCGCGCGTGGAGCAGGTGCTGCAGGCGCGCACGCACCTCAACAAGATGCAGGTCGTGCGCATCAAGCCCGACGAGGGGCTCAAGATTGTCGGTGCGTACCGCCCTCCGAACCTAACATACGCTGACACAGAACAAGATAACCAACTGTCATGTTATGCACGACAATTAAATTACTACCCTGATAACACTCAGTAATTCACGCCCACTTTTATATTATAAAAAAAATATTGTCTAAATTCTAAGTACTTATTGTTATCATGATTTTCATGCCAGCGACACAACCGACACAAGAATTAAAATTTCAATCAATGAGAAAATGTTTTTAAAAAACGCACACTAATGACAAAGTTACATATAGCCAATTTTTTGAAATATAATTGTTTTGCAGGTACCCTGATCCCAAAGAACTGCGTGGAGCCGCTGAAGGAGGCGTTGTCCTCCGACGCGGTGTCGGTGAGCGAGCAGACCTTCGAGCAGGCGGACGCGCTCAAGTGAAGCCGCACTAGTTCCCCTCTCTGTTACTCTAGCGAGCTCCGGCGCGGCCGCGGGCGACGACTGATTAGAACACCCTTTGAGTGATTGCTAACACATTCGAATAGAACTGTCCAAACGTCTAGAATACTCTAGAACGTTCAAGTCTTCAATTGTTTCGCTTTAACTGATACGTAAAGGCCTAAATTCTCTATTCATACAGGCCTAACAGTTCTCTACGTGTCAAAAGTCACAATATTAGGTTAGGACATTCTTTGACAATACTTGATTTATTATTACCGCGGTATAATTAAGTTGAAGTATTACATATCGTTAGGTCAATTCGCAGTTGAGACGCAGTTCAACATGATATTATTAGGCAAGTTAGCGAGCACTCAAAGGGGCGCGGGTTTCGTGACCGGCGCGACGTGTAAGATGGCGTGCGTGACGTCACGGCTACGGCAGACGTGCGTTTAATGTCCTATGTATTGTGTTCATACCTTTAATTAAACGGAACTTATGCCTTCTTGCCGAAATTTTTCAGTAATTAATTAGATGCGGTTTAGTATAAATCTATTCCTTTTATATTTAAAGAGCAGAATGACAAAATATGATAGTTGCTCGCACGCATGTCGCACGCGGTGACGTCACGACACAAGTTTAGTGAGAATGATCTACATGCAGACATGCATAAGATTTACTTTAAGTACTTTACGTATTTTTACTTATTAATACATTATGACCGTGAACGCCTCAAGCTTTGAGCGATTCATATTATTATGATTTTTTTTATCTTTCATTACATGACCAAGTCAATATCACGGTACATTCTTGTATACGAATTAACTGGAATTTTAGTTTTTTGTACAAATATTCTAGTGTTTTATTTAATTGTTCGATGTTAGTTGTCTTTTTTTCTTGTTTCTTTTCGTTTCTTAATACCGACTGTCGCAGACAATCTAAAGATGTAATATAGTTTTTAATATAAATACTTGTATGTTTATCGAATGTTAGCATACTATTGTATCGAATGCACGTGCAATATTGAATACTATGTTCCCACCATTCTTTCAAAATGTCAAAATAAGCGTCAAAGTGCGCGAAAAAAAAAGTTTATTGTAGGCAGATATGTTTCTTACGGTGATTATTGATTGTAATCGATGTGCTAGTCTGTAACTTGTCTAGGATTCGACATAACGCAACGGTTGCCTAGCAACAGTAACATTCCCATAATAACAAGCCCCTTATTTTTCATAATCGACAGAATGACAAAAAGCTTTAGACGCTCGCTCGCAACCCGTTGTGTCGAATTGTATTAAAGTGTTACAATATTTCAAAATCAAATTACTCATCGATATTCTGTACCTAGATGTTACTTTCTCAATTTATTTCTATGGCTTATTATTAATGTTTCGATTAGAAGTGTCAAAACAATGTTCGTGTAAAGATAAACTTGAATTGCTCGGAGAGTGTTGAACTCAGTTTGTAATACGTTGCGATAATAATGAAAAAAAGCAATGGCGGTACAATTGAGTTAAACATTGTCCCAGAATTATGTTTAAGTGGATATTTAAAATAAAGGACACGTGAATTTAATAGTTGCTCTCGTGCAACCATAGGTTTGTATAAAGGGTAATATAGAATGTCGTATAGCCAAACTGATGTGTTCGACAAAGCCCCCAGGCACGGCGCTAGGGACTTAACACATGTTCCAAAAACTACCTTATTTCAATATATGTTTGAGTTAAAACGATCTTTTGGTCAATTTAACATTAGTTGCTAAATATTTATTTTTTATTTTAAACTTGTAATTTTACAATCAATTGTTAACTAAAAAAGTAACTAACTTGACTACTGACTAAATAATTATTGGGTTTAGAATTGGTGTAGTTGTATTTACTGTGTTGATTTTACGCCTAAATAAAAGATTTAATTAGTGTGTGCGCCTGATCGAGATTTATTGTAATCATTATTTGACTTACTTTTATACCAAATATATGGCTACACACAATAATCAATTAATTAGCTAAATTTTGTGCAGATATCAATTATTGGCTCATTTTATGTTGTCCACTGCTTTTGCCAGTTTAAGTATGTAATTTTATTTATTATAGCATTGCGTTTCAACTTAGCCATGAGAGATTTTATTGCATCGATAAAATAATTTATCTGCTAAGGGGTAACATATTTTCATACGATTTTAACTCTCAGTGGAAAAGCATCCTACGCCTCAGTTTTTGTAAGCCGATCAACATTGAACTATTAAACTTGAAGTCAAGTGTTGTGATTGGTAAACAAATCACATTATTTCACAAGAGTCTAAATTTACCAGCCTATCAGAAACTGGGGGAGTAAGCCTTGTAGCGTCTTAAACTGCATTTTAGTCAGGGTCTAGCCAGACTTGATAGTTTCTCTACTGACTTAGCATTAGTTTAGTTGTATTTAATTTGTATGAGGAAGTTGGTTAAAGGATCTGTTTCGTACTTGAACATACATTGAATGGTGTTTCTAAATCTCGTCTACATTTCTTAATGTGTAAAAAATTAAAGACAAAAAATAAATGTGTATATAATATAATATGGTTGTATATTGTTTTAATTATCCCCCTTAACATGACGTGACATGCCTACTATCCTATGAGAGATCTTTCAAACAGTTCAAACGCAGGGTTTGTAACAGTCACAAATTTAGTCCGCTGTTAAGTACATGCACACCACATACCTGCTTTCCTGTCTCTTTGTCCTGTGCTATTTTCACTTAAGTGGCAATCCCGTCAGCGTCGTTAACTTTAAACGAAAAGACGAATTTATCAAATTGAGGCAATGTTACTTTGCTCAATGCAGAAAGCAGAAATATTATTGGAATAGTCTCGAAATAAATTTCTTCATTACTGGTGTTTGATCAAGATAAAAAGAAGCCGCCATCAAATAGACCATTATTATAGATACACGTTGACTGAATACTGATTGGCTGCGTTCAAATGTTCCCGCCAAAAACTACGTTTAGTTTTATCGTTTCATTCTAAACACTGTCAGGGCGCAACCACAGTTTCGTTAGCACGTTTCGTCGCATCACCTGATTTGACTTGACATGACGTTTGACATTTTCTTATGTCATTTTTACGAATGAAAATGGTCGGTTTGCTCAACATTGTTTTCATTTAGATTCTGATTAGAAAATTTGTTAGTGTGTTACAAAGATGACAGAAAAGGAAATTTCCGTAGAAGAACTCGAAGAGACGGTGAGTTAACCGTTTTATATGTGATAAACTTATGAACAAAGTAGGTACAGTTATTAGAGGGATAGAAAAATGTAGGTCATGGAGCCGCATCTTCACTATAAATAATAAAATGCTGGATTATACAGCTTTGTCAACGTATTCAACTTACCTATTTTGTATTATGATCCAAAGAATCTACCACAGGACTCATAACGAAGATGATATTAATGTTCCGACATTTTTACCGTAAACACTTTGTTTACACGTCCTCGTTCGATCAAATCAAATATTTACATAATTTTGTATGAAGAAGCACTAACTGTATTACCTTAATTGTAGTAAATTATCATGTATTCAAGATAATTATTCTGTAAATGAACTGTTTATACATTAAAATCTTTTTTTTTTCGATAATTATTGGCTGTGGTATAAATACTTGAGTCATAGAGGCAGCAACGCCTTGTATTGTTTGGGTACTGCCTGACTCATGTTGCTGATAAGGTAGAGTATAGCTTAGACATGAAACCTGCTAGAAAAGTATCTTCTTCTAATGAAATAATTTTAATAAATATTTATATTATTTAAGGAAGAACTAACTGATAATTAGAGGAATATTACTTTATTTGGATACCAAAATGATAATCATTATTTATGCAACAGGCAATGTGGTCAGATGTATATTTTATTTTCACATTATTTAAGAGAATTTCCTTAAACATTTCACAATAAATATTTATGGTATTATGTGTGATATTAATATATATTAATATACTGTAATAATAAAAACATTGTACTTCTCTATACTATAATATTATAAACAGGAAAGATTTGATTGTTTGTTTGTTTGTTTGCATTGCAAAAAATTATTTCACTGTTGGGAAGCTACACTATCCCCAGGTGACATAGGCTATATAATTTATTTTTAATTTGAAAATTTTTGTTAATTACCCCTGCGAAGTCGGGGCGGTATGCTAGTATTTATTAAAAACAAATTGAATTAACCTCATCTAGAATTTAGGTAATAATATATGTACATCAGGTAAAGCGCACGGACGAGCAGCTGGACCTCATGGAGTGGAAAATGGACCACGTGGAGAAGGAGCTGGTGCAGCCCATCAACACGCAGGACATGTGCATCATGCATCTACTCAAGTCTGTCTCTGAGGTGAGTGTGGGTTATATATGACATAGTGTTATATGCAAAGGCAGGTTATGTTGTTTTACTAAATAGAATGGTACATTCTAAGATATATATTCTAAGAGAGTGACAGATTTACTGTATATGCAATTGATACTGAATCATTAACTGTTAAAGATTCAATTTGCTCAATACTTGTATGAAATGGAAAAGATTTCAAGGATAAAAAAAGAATATTTTGTTGTGTCAATAATGGGCAAATATCTCTACTAGGTATATAACCAGGGTTTATGGTGCTGATCTACATAGTGGTATCAAGTATTCTTTCCCATCTATTTCACAGCACTTAATTTTACCCCATTTTTGCCCTATTATAGCTGGGAAGAAGTAGCTAAACAAAAATTGTAACTTCCTAGCATCATGTAAACTTAACTTCTCATGTAAAGCCACCATACAGATGACTTGCATCTTGAGATTGATTATTATAAATAGTAATAAATGTCAGACATCAATGAGAAACATTTAATTTTGCCCTCAATTTTAGTCAGAATATAATAACATAATGTACAAAACTAGTTTTTTATAACCCCCTAATGCAAAGTCCAAATACATTTTTTGCTAACACTGTAACTTAGTGCTTTTAACAAAAAGTAGTATTATTCAAATTGGCTGCTTCTCACAAGCATTTGCATAATGCCAAGTTCATTGCTAATGGATGGTAAGATGCTCCACTCCCGACGTCTCAGTTTACAATTAACATAATGTTGTAAATTAAACCACTTTTAGATACGAGTGAGGTGGAAAACTGTCATAAATATAATTAACAATGTGACGCATGTTTTATCTTGAAGATGCTTTAACAAACTAATTATCAAATATTATATAATGTTAGCTAGATTTTTTATAACTTTAATTTGTCCACTATACAAAATTATACGTAATTTAAATAGTTTTTGTGCACTGTTTAACCATTTGAAGTGTTATCAATACGCCTACAAGTACCAGGTACAGTGATATGTATGTATAAATATAATATTTATTTTTCAGCCAATGCGTTAGTGTCGCGGACAGGTCAGATTACTGATTATACAGTCATGTTGCTTAGGGCCTGTTGGTTTTCAATGAGCTCCAAATTAGATAATCACTGTTTTTAATTTAATTGCTTTTCTGATTTGTTTTTATTTCAGTGAATAATTACGTTCTTTTAATTTTCCGTATTCTAATATTTAAAGATTCCTAATTAAAGGTTTATTTTCTTGATTTCTGAGAAATCATAAAATAAAAAGTTTCTTAAAATACAACACTAAATTCTATGGTCGATTTCACACAGGCCTGTATCAGACCCAGAAAAAGCTTAAATGCCTGAAAGGTTTTGAAAAGTCAGAGCGAAAAACGTAAAAGGCAAACCGAACCCAAGACAAATAGTTTATTTTATTAAGATGATGCTTCCGTCTTAATTTCCTTTTTCCTATTATCTAATCGTACTGAAAACCAACAAGTCAGAACTCCATGCTTCTCGATATATAGCTGGTGGCCGGGCTCGGCTGTGGTACCGAGTCGTAGCCCGGCAGAAAGCCTCTGAAGTCGGGGCCGCTTACGGCTTGCCACGCGTTCAGATAGCGCTCATCGATTCCGATACGCGTCCGATTAGATGCGGCACTTCATCACTGCATACTACCTTAAATTTCAATAAAATGTATCCTTAAATGCTTGTCTAATAACCTCTCGTAAGACATAATATCTCTTGAAATAACTAAACAGTCCGATGTCATCTCGTGACTATAATCGGTTTAGTTCTTTTAATCCCTTAAAGTCTAACATTGAAAAATGTTTCTATAGTTACGTTTCGGACAGATATTCGAGAGAGTTATGGCTGAATACTGAAACGTTAATCAGCTTTAAGTGGCCGTTAAGTCTCGTGCTGTCTCTGTCACTTTAAGGTGTAAAGTAGCGACAGATAGAAGATTAAGATCGTCTTAAAGTTAAATAGCGTTTCAGTATTCGGAGGTAAATGTCAGAAGTGCTTCTTAATTTCTTTCCGGTCTTTGAGTGGAGTATGCAGCGAGGAAGCGCTCCTCAGTGTAACAATAGATGATATCCATGTATGTTTGTCGACTGTCCAGCTTTCGTTCTCTATATTATGTTGATTTCCTCTTCTCTCCGTTACTTCTTGCCATCAAACCACAGGATACTTCAACATATGGGCCACCATATTCATGTCATTAGCTGTTTCCTTTACCTTTTAAATGTAATTGACACAGCTACAAAATAATTCACCAATCTATTATAAAAATTCACTATTTTGAAGGTGAAACTGCATGGGAAGTAATACCGTTAAATGTTAATATTTTTTAGCTGTGTCATTTTAATAGAACCAGTAAGTCAACTCCGACTAACGAATTAAAAACTAATGTTTATCTACCAACTGCACAGAAAAACTCATAAGAGTATTGAATTTATTGTATCAATGCTCTCTTATGTCCTTGAATTTATTCCTAAACTGCATCATAGGATGTTGTCTAAAGAGAGCCGATTATAATTGAATACAGAAACTTGTTTGAGTGGTATTGCGCTAGTTAGCCGGAGCTGACGTGTATTGCGTTCCCCTGTAACTGTGGGCCCCGCCAGGTGCGCTCGGACTACCAGCAGCTGCGGCGCGAGCTGGTGGAGGTGCAGGCGCTGCAGCGCGAGCTGTCCTCGCGCCTGCGCTCGCAGCTGCGGCTCGTGCACGGCAAGTTCGCGCGGCTCCGGCAGCGCCTCGCCGCCGCGTCCCCGCCCCGCTGAACCATCACTCAACCCTCCAAATTCTTAGTGACTTCACCCTAACACTTTGGGTTGGACTTCAAATTTAGCAGACTTATTTCAATTGTCAACGAGGTGTGATCACACTGAAGGTTGTAATGGACTTCAAATGAGTTAAAATCTTAGAGTTATTACGAGGTTAGAGTTCAAAGACCTGATATCTTATGTGACAAGTTGGACTATTATGAAAGATTATAAATATTCCCAAACTTTGGGCTGTGTTGTTATGATTGTACTGTAATTATGTTTTCGATGTTGAGTTTTGTGTTTTTATATTGTATTTTTAAACAGCTTCACAGCTGGATTTTGATGTGGTCTATTTGAATGTTTAAGTGAACCGGGCCTAAGTAAATAGTAACGTTTAATGATTTTAATGTGCAATAATTATCTTTACAGACTGGAGACTATCTTAAAGTTGACTGACTATTAGGAGCGGTGAATTGCTTAAACAGGCTAATAAAAATCAACCTGCAAATGCCTAATAGCGGTGTACAAAATTACATAAATATGTTGTCATATGAACCACGATAACCTTTTTTTAACGAGTACCGAGATTATAATGATATTGGATGTAACGTAAAATACCTAAACATAGATGAAATTACTTAATACTGTTGGAAATAAGTCACTCCTATACAACGACTGTTCCTTGTTTAAGAATAAATACCTAGTCAGTCGACTTTAAACTATATTATATTCCAAAACAGAAACGCTTATCAATCAAACTAGTTAGAAGATTATAATAAGCCCCAAAATCAGAAAAAAATACTCGAAACTTTATGAAATAGTCATGAGAGGTTTACGAGCCTAGTTGTAACTAATTTAGTGCCCTATAGGTGATAGAGGTATTGTAACTATGTGCCAATGTAAACTAGAGGTATGTAAGCACGTTTGTCACATTCAATCCATACTGATCTCACTGGAGGCTGTGGCGACTCGATCAGTATTTCATACAAAGTTTTGCTAATCTTTGACGTTAGAGTACGATATAGGTGATTAAATTTATAAACAATGAAAGCCTTGCAGGTACTCTGTGTTAATTCTCATATCTACAAAATAGTAGATAATTAACTACATTCATTCCTTAAAACATGTATGCTAAATTAATAGGGGATCGGACTATTTTTCTTTATTTACTCGTCACATAGATTATTAAAAAATAATGAGACACGTATTTTTTCTCTTTTTTATTAAACAAACAATGAGGAAGATACAGTGAAAGGAAATGTCGCGTGACGTCACTTGTAGCTACAATTTTTACCCACAAATGACTTCAGAAGCCCCTTCTCCTGCACTTTAAAGCGCTTTAACTTGGAGATTTTTCATTGATTTGATAAAAGAAAAAATATAGGTTTTATTTTTCTTTTTTTATCTATCTGGTGGACTGAATAGATATTTCCTTTTCATACCCAGTCCGCACCTCTATTATGTAACTTTTTATAAATATTTGATAACTTGTTTTTTTAAGATTTAAAATTTGATAAAATAGATGTTTGAAATAAATAATAACTTGATAGCAAGCTTTGTATGAAAGAGCTTTAAGGTCGCTACGCGTCGCCCACTAGTCCATACACTTAGTTACTGTTAGTTTCCGTAGTGAATGTTTTGTACGGAGTAAGTCGGTGCTAAAGGATGCGGGGTGGGTAGCTCGCATGGTACGCGCGGGAAAGTAATACAGCTAAGTGAAAAGGGATGAGGAAGGGGAGCCTTCGACATTTTTGGTCCATTTTATTCTTGTTGAGAATTTCGTAATACTTCGAAACATTTTTGAGAATGATCTTTATCGAATAAAGTTTAGTCATTTTAGTTTTAAAGAAAATAGGTCTTGTTATAAAGTTTCAAAGCCATAATGGTTCCGTTTAGAAAAGGAGGGGGCTACCTATACGAATAGCTTCGTCCCTTTCTGAAACTAGAACTATCGTGGTTATAAAATAAAGTTCTATTGTTTCAATTACTGGCTTGACCATAACACGCGTTTGAGTTTAAAAGTGAGGTTTGGGAGAGAAGTTGGTGGTCCAAAGCACTGTCTTAGATGGCTACACTTGACCTAAGAATCAAATTTAAAGGTCGATTTCAAGGGCTCAGCTGGAACGAATTTAAACGTGTGCTAAACGAATAATGATAATAAATTGTTGTTCAAATATTAGTGGAATTTGCGTTTTTAGTACCTACTTTATAAAATGCTTTTTTTAGTTGTTTTGGTTTTGACTGGAGGCGGCATTTTTATCTTTTATTTTTGTTAAAGGTAGTCTTATCATTCATCATCCTTCCTTGGCAGTCGGGTAAAAACCACAGTTAGTCCTCATCCTCATCAAGTTTAAAGTCCAGTAAAAATTTAAAAATGCTGCCTTAAGTCTTTTTGTTGTATAACTTTATACATCACATTATCGTTGTTTAAAATTGCATGGAATATCGCAGTAATTTCAAAGTTCATATGCAACTTACTTAAAGTTTTTAGGTAACAAATTATCTGCTTGAAGAGGGTTACAATTATTTTTTTAATTGTTGTTGAAAATGGGCATGTTTTGGGTCGCCTTTACCTTGTTTAGTCATTAGCCAGTTGGCTGATCTTTAATAATTGCTTAACTTCTCTAAAAGCTTTGCAAAACAGCAAGTTAGTTTAAGTACAGTCAACATAGCAAATATAGAATTAAAACACCTACCTAAAATCAAAGCCTCATTAGGTATATGTACACAAATTGACATATATACTTCTTAAAATGAAAGAAATTAAAAAAGTAACTGAGGAGTATAATGTTCTCGTATCTACATATTTCAAAGTAGACTATGCTGACTGTACGAAGCCAGCGAAGCTTTTACAAGCTTAAGCCGCAAATGAATCTCACAAATTTGATGCACAAAACATGCTCGCTGGAGCTCGGGACTGAAACCCATTAACGTAATTAGAAGTTGGTTGATGGATGCATATATAATGTATAATTTAAGTTAAAGATACACTAGATGGGATAAATGGAGCAACATGAATATCCCACCAAAAAACATTTTCATGTAAAATGATGCCAAGACGAGACCATATTACTCGCACTGTCAAAAGTTATCAGATCTCGTGTAGAGCCAAGCTTCTAACTCTACACGCCCCAACTCTACAAACTCGAACTTCACAAGCTCTATACCTTAGTCAAAATACGTGGCTTGGACATTTCGTTACTACAAGAACTATTGTATAACAGAAAAGTAATGAACAGTTTTTCACTTTACGCCCGTGTGAATGTAGCGAAATGGCCAACCGATCTGGCGATGGCGGCCCGAGACGTGCGCTCGCTTTCGGAGTGGGAGCTAGCAACATGTCCCGCGGCACGTAACGTGTTGCGAGTCATTGGGCAACACATATAATAGGCATGTTTCCTATTTTTTTTTAATGTCTGTCTTGTAGATTAATGAATTTTATTGGACACGTATTTTTTATTTTTTCCTGCAAACAAAAAATGATCAAAATACAGAGAACGCAAATTACGCGTGACGTCACTTCTCGCTACGATTTTTAGCGAGGCGTAGCGTCATAAGCCCCCACTCCGAAACTTTAAAGCGGTGTATCTTTGTATTTTTTTATTGTTTTGATAAAAGAAAAAATACGTGTCTAATATTTTTTTATTATCTAACTGACGGACTAAATAGATTTAACCTTTTCATACCCAGGAAACATCCCTATTGAGCGTTGCGCGTCAATTCGAGGAACATTTGTCCCCTAGTGTACCTTTGGCTTTATTTGTGTTGGCTTAACTTTTGTTTATTTTATATAGTTGTTTTATTTATTAGCCTTTTTATTTCTTGTGTAGTTATGATTGTGTAACTTTATTGCGGATGGAAATTAAATTTAAAATTATTTGCATGAGTTTTGATATTTTTTAATTCAGTAGTTATTCTTAATATTTATTAAGTTCTAAAATATAAAAACCAGTAGAGCTGGGCCTTTTTGTATCTATTTTATTTATATTTCTAGCGTTCCACAGTCAAACAGAACGCCATTTAAATAAAGACTGTTAACGTCTACGTGCGTTATTCTCGGATGATTAGTAGTTAATGCGTCAATATTCACGATTTTAGAATTATCGCACATATCACGCACTTGCATGTTTTATTATAACACATCTATTACTAATACAACTAGCTTACCTAGTTAGGAAGAGGCCGCATAACACTTATACCGAATGCTCAAACGTCTCTCAATATTAAGTCACTTTGAGTTGTGTAGCGATGATTAAACTTAGTCTGTCAGAGAACTAAAGAAAAATTATGTTTGGGAAAATTCAAATTTTGTTGTACTAATTTTATGGTTATATAAAGTACCATAACTGTCAAGTCGTAGCCCCTGAGGTCACGAGTCATGAGGTACTTTACATAACCATAAATTTAGTATTGTAAATACAACAATGTTTGTAGTTCCCACTAACAATCCTTTTTATCATTTCCTTGACGGACTATAGTGGCCGAATACTTAAACGACAATCAGTTTTAAGCCACCGTTAAGTCTCATGACGTCTCTGTCAGTTAATAGCGACGGACAGACATTCAAGAACGTCTTAAAGTTAAGTTGCGTTTCAGTAGGTATTCGGGGTTAAGCGTCTTAAAGTTAAGTGTCGTTTGACTATTAGGTAGATAATAGACGTTTTAATGCGGCTTCTGGTGAGAAATAATCACTTTCAAAGAATTTCGTTCGTAATAAAATGGAATTCTTTGAAAATGAAAATTCGTGTCGTGTTTTTGAAAGTAAAGATGAGAGATTCTTCCATCCGTTTTTTTAAGTATTTTTTAATTAAACTAAACTATGTTTTGTGCTTAAATACTTTTTATATTACTTCGTGTTCAATTTTCACGTAAATAAATTAATTTTTGGCAGTAAAATTGTTTTATATTTGAACAGAAACTGTATGCTCGCGAATTCGTTCATAAGTAGACATGAAAATAAAGAAATTGAAAGCTCTCATCTTATAAGACACAGCTCGCCTAAATTTAGTCAAAATCCTAGCTGTAGTGTAAGGAAAATACATGTCTGAAACTATGTCTAAGTAAAATCTAAATTATCACGTATACCTGATTTGTGTAGACTAGGTTAGCTCATAGACTCGGTATGGTTTTGATGCGTTTTAACACAAGGAGACAGGTCCAGTTTGGATGTAACTGCTGAGGTCGGTAGAAAACAGTAGGATTTGAAGATTGGGATGAAAATGTTGGAAAAATTTGCGATATTAGAGAACGAAATCTGTAGTTTTTTTTTGGGAAGTTAAATCTTTTTTTTATTGCTAAATAAAATAGAATACGTGCACATAATCTTGACTTGATTATTATAAATATACAACACATCATGTGCAGTGTAGTATGTTAAATAATCAAATCATATTTATATTAGTAAAGTATAATTTAATTTACATGGCTATCCATTATTTTATTGTTACCATAATATTGTCAAAATTGAAGCGCCAATGCTATTTAAATATATTAAAATCATATCAACTAACCTATTTTTTTTAAACTCAAGTCGAAAGTATAATGTTTCATCAGCGACCTCGGCAGTTATTAAAAACCACTCACGGTCTGTTCTCGCACCCTTAAAAAGGTTTGCAAAACCAGTACGATGTACCTAATTATGAGAGAGTTTAGTGTGAATTCGTAATTAGTTGTTGGTTAGAAACGTAAAACTAGTGTTGATGTTATTAACTAGAATTGTGACTTCTAGTTAGGGGACTTTCATTTATTATGTAATGTGTTTGGAACGTAAATACCCAAATTTGTGAAGGGTTCGTGTAGGTACTACACGACTCTATTAAGGATTATCTTCCTTAACAAATGTGGAGTGATAAAGGATAGTAAGTTAAGGCGTTATCACGCCAATTTAGCTCAATATTAATATTTAATTGCATTTCCTAGGTAGGATATTCTAAAATACATTTCCAATGAACTCCACACTTACACCGCTTTACATAATAAATGAACAGTCCCCACAGTTTTGTGCATGTTACTTTACTTTAGTCGTTATTTAAATAGAACGTATACAATACTTAATGTTTAGCCGATTGATGCACAGATAGGATAGCTAGAACGCATATCTTTCGGTTAGGACAGAATCTCGGTTATTTTTCGACGCATCGTACTCTAAGCACGTCCGTACATTAATTAGCACTTAACATGTTATTCCTAATGATCGCGTTGTGATTATCTATATTGCTAAGTTAATTTCTGGTTGTATTATTATACAGGACACTAGAGGGCGCTGTTGGCTGCCACTTGAAAACCTTTGTCAGTAGGCAAACGAATGCTTGAATGTGGGTTGCAAATCTTACATTTTTTTAAGCTGGGTAACAGAAGCAAGTTTTTATGCGTGATTTATTTTTGTTCGCTTAAATAAATAAGTTCTGTATTCAGTGGCAGTCGACAGTAGCGGGTTGTGCCCCTCCTCTCACAAATTAGCGACTAAATTACGACATAGAGTTCTATAAGTCATTCTGTATAACTCCTAAACAATGCACAATGTCTCGATTAGTTAATTTATAGCAAAATTAGGATAACCATATTTATATCTTCAAGATTCTTGTTAATAAAGACTCTGACGCGACGACTTATTTATTTGTTTAAGTGAGAATAAGCTTTGACGTTGATTTATGACAGACGTTAAGTCTAGATAGTTCTAAAAACCAGTCTCACTAACGAATACTGTATTACCTAACAAAATGGGTTGTGGAGGTCATGTAGTCGGTCCATGTAAATACGGTATTCAGCTGAATCCGGTGAGACGAAGCCGACCTTACACATTAGAAGGCAGAAGAAACACAGAATGTGTGTTATCTACGCTGTTAATTGTTTCATCACTTAGGGTTATCGTTATTGCGCTCACCAGTTGGCGCCACTAGCGCGTCAGCTGTCAAAACCCACCAATAAACTATGGAATGATCTTGCGTGCAACTAGCGCCCCTTGAGACGTAATTAATAATGGTAGCCCTCATTACCTATGTAGTTATTGTAGTACGTCTATGTTGCGGTAATTATGCTTATATATAAGTCGTCGTTACATAGTCCTTTACGATCGTTAAACTATCTTCGTCACTTCACTCGATATTTGTACCTTATGGTCCCGAATCTTCGATGTCCAATGTATGACAATATTAATGTGCACACTATTCCTATCTAATGTAGTTACTTTTTTATATTTCGCAAACAATTGGCTGGTCATGGAGACGCGAGTGTTTAATTGCTAGAGATTTACTTTATTCTGTATTTATCTTTACAATTTTTTTTTTCAGAGAACAAAAGTAATTTTACTGTTTTGGATATTGCAACACACACTAAAGTGTTGCCTTATTTAAACTAACTGAAATAACTCTTAGTAATTTTAAAATTTTAGAAGTCCTGCAGCAGTCGGTTTATGTATTCCGTGTTTTATTTATCTTACAACTACATGCTCTAAATACTCGTGTCTCCATGAACTAAGAGTTCGCGAATTATTATAGACTTTAAAGTGATCGATATATTTTGGTCGATAGATTACGTTGTCTAACGTAGACACTAGTACTGACTTGTTTGTCTCGATATATTTTCTACATTCACTTAGATACGTTTGAACCGTTATATTGTATTTGAATACCCCAATTTCGAATTTGTTTACAAATAAAGAATATTTTACGGTTCATGTGGATTTTATTATAATTACCCGGTTTCTTTCGACTTCTAAAATGATGTTGTCCAGAAAAAAATGCCATAGATATCCAGAGTTCAAGAGTTGATATGACAGAGGGGCATTGAATTACAGTACGTAGGTATGCTATACGTGTGTAGTATTAATTCGAAACTACTAAATAGCTACCAAATTAAAGTAAACCGCCACCACACCCTTTGTAAATAAGTTTGACTGACCTTAGATACCTCGGTGACAAAATGGACAAGTCGAGCGTGCGCGCGTGTTATAATAATATTTACGTATAATCACAAAAACCATTAAATTTTTGATGTATCCTGCATTCACATTAATGCACAAATTATACCGACAGAGAATATTGTTATATTTAATTTTCTAATTAAATCAGTGTCCGTTGTAAGCACTTTCTTTATTTATTTATTAACTAGCTGTTTCCCCCGGCTCCGCCCGCGTGGAAGTCGGTTATCGCGGCAAAAAGTAGCCTATGTCCTTTCTCAGGCTCTAGACTGTGTGCCAAATCTCATTTAAATCTGTTCAGTAGTTTTAGTGTAAAAGCGCGACAGACAGACAGAGTTACTTTCGCATTTATAATATTAGTAAGGATTTATGTACACACAAAATAGTAATACAATACATGAAACAAGAAAATGTACAGAGGCTCATAAGAAATTTCTGCCAGCAGGCCCGCGATAGGAAAAGTGGCAGTTATTGGCAGTCAACAGTGTGCAAACTAAATAAAAAGTTAAAATACTTTTATTTGTGAAATAATAAAATAATCCTAATTTTAGATTAGATAGATTAGATCATCAATTGTATTTACCTCTGAGGCGTACACTTCACCCTTGTACCCCCACAAAAAGAAATCCATGGGAGAGAGGTCCGGAGAGTGGTGTATTCTGACGCCGTATAAGTCACACGAGGTATTGTTGAACACAAACACACAATCTATTACGTTTCTTATCACTATACACACACTTAAAACAGTCAATCACAAAAAAAACACTAACACAAAAATCCCAAGTTGCGTAACGGGAATTAGCGCGAACCTGCATAAATACCTTTACACTTGACGTTGCGACCAGGTTAAACCAGCCGTGGTCGCAAGCAGACTGGAGATGGGTGTCATCACTCCGTGCATAAAGTAGATGATTTTTCATCTACCCTCAGTTCTTCACCTACCCTACACTGACCGTATCCGTATTCTGCACATAACCGAATTTGCAGAAAAACGAGTTTATGGATTCAATCACTGGATACCAAAATGCTGAAAGTTTATAGCTATTTTCCCGATTGAAATGAAAAATAAAAAAAAAACGGGTGGGTAAGTTTAGTATCAATATGTTAATAGATATATAGAAAGGTGATTTAGTTGCTATAAAAAAATACGCATACTGAATATATTCCTTTATTTATTTGTACTTAGAAACAGATACAAAATAATTATAGAGAACCGCTTGGAATGCTGGAGACGGAATACTCGATGTTACCAATGTTAATAGGTTAAATATATCTTTCTATTGAACGCCACGCGCTTACGACAAAAGATAATCTTTACGACAAAAGATTTATAACGATTAAAGTACATAAAGTAACATATATCGCAGCTCGTAAACGTCGTTGGCGTTCAAACAGGTACTTAAAATAATAAAAAAGAATTATAAACTTAAAGACACCTAGATAATACTTGTTATTGCGGCGTTTTACTAACATAATGTATCACAGATGAGGCGTAAGAGCGCGATCTAACACCGCAACGCCAACAAATTACAATTAACTCAATGAGATTGATTTTTCCAGATTCGATTTTATTCAAACAATGCTATCATTCGATTTTGCCCCAATAAGATCCCATGAGTGGTGAATACATTTAAAAATATTTAGTGTTGCCATATTTACTGAAGTTTTTTTCCAAAATGGAAATAATAAGATCAACACCATATAAGATTAAAAAATAAATAAAAAAAAAAAGTAAGTATATAAGATTTCCATATTTTGCTTGATAGTTCTAACGCGACAATATTGAATGATAGCATCGTTACAATTTTATTAGCATTATAAACAAAATGGCACCCTGTTTACACAAGCACAAATCAGACTTTAAAGATAACTAAGAAATAACATTAACACTAGTACATAATATCTATAATATGTTAATAAATTAATACAGTTAGGTATTGTCCAATCTTATTCTAATGTCGTGGTATTCATTCTTTCTTAGGTTGTTTTAACAATCCGTAATGAGATGTTGACAATACGGCATTTTAAACCTGTCTAACATTTGTTAGAAACGTTTTTGTCAACTTTGCTAACCATACTTTCAATTGGTACATATATAAATGGCACAGATTTAGGATCAGATAGTAATATATTAACATTTTTATATTTTTGCTGTTTAAATTGTTTTTCTCTTGGACTTTCTGGACAGAATACAATTGGAATTTTACAATTTTAAATAAGTACTTATAAGGCAGTGGATAGAGAAACACTTAATTACCCTTTGTTAAGCACAAGGTGCTTTTCGTAGTCATTCCGTATATAAGGCTAAAATTTACCAGGAATTCAATTTTTTCCCTATCCACAGCCCAATAAGACTATATAATCAAACATTTCCCCTACGGTAATAGAAAACAGTACAATTATAACTACAGTAGAAAACAACTTGTGTATAATTCCGTATATCTGCTTAAGACACTATAACAAATGCGTGAAGCGAAAACTGTAAATTGAATCTTAAAGACTCGTAGCTAAAGATCATTTTTAAGTATATCAAGCGAATACTGATCAAGATTAAGTATAGGTAATAACTATAATTTCGATTGCTCGTAATATCAATTATTAAGATAAAATAAGTCAATTTTGCGAAACCTTTTTGGTCTTAATTGCATAAAAAGCAAATATCTTCTCACATTTTATGGTCACTAGTTGACTTAAGTCAAACTTGTCGACATATATATTTCTATCCTAACGCCATTTTGCGTAATCATTGACAATATTAAAATTATCAACAAAATCGTGCATAACTCTCTCAGAGCTTGAGATTCAATCATAGTTGCTAACTTTTTAGTAAGTAATACATTTTTTCCATATAATAATAATAATATATACCTTACAGCGCCATCTTGTAATAAACTGGAATGATTTTCACTAATTGACACTATACGAAAGCTAAATACTAAACGCAGATTCACACTTACATCTTACATATAGTCTTCAAATATCAAGATTGCTTGAAACTGTATTCTGTTTCATATCAAGTATCAAAACATATTATCCGTCAAGATAATTCTGACATTTACAAATATTTGTATGGAATATAAAAGCATGGATCGGAATGCATATCAAATCTAATACAAATTGTATGAAATTTATAAAAATTGAACAATGTTATGAAAATTTCTTTTGGATGTGAGTACATTCGTTTTACATTAGTTAGCCACTTCCCTGTCCCGTGCGTCACATCTGAACAGCTCCATTGTTGAACTCTTGTGTCTACTGGCGGGACAACGAAGTCTGTAGCAAGTTCAAAGAAACTGTAGGTACACTTATTTCGGCCACATTAAGTATACAATTTAATTTTATTCAGTACCTGGAAATACACTTATAAATGTTGACATCCTTTTATCATAATTATTTAAAACAAAACGGTTTACTGACGCATATTCTGGGGATCGCCCGACTAGTTTCAGACTCAATAGGAGTCCCTAATCATGAGCTGACGCGGCGGCGGTGGTGTCGCGAGTCGAGTTTGACTCTGAAACTGACTTCGGGTCCTATTGAGTCTGAAAGCAGTCGGGCGATCCCCAGAATATGTGTGAGTAAACCGTTTTGTTTTAAATAATTATGAATACTACTCACGAAAGTTATTATACATCCTTATATCAGTAAATTTTCACAACATTGTTTTGTTTATATGACTGTAAAATGTATTAAACGCAGTCTTATTAGAAGGCACTGCCATAACAAGATCGTTTCTATTAGTATACCATTCATATTCATTTATTTAGCTTTAAATATACGTACCTATAGTACGAGTCATGGCGAAAAAACATTAAACAATGGCGACTTACAATATAACATATACGCAATTTAATACATAAAAGCATGTAATAATTTACTAAAAACATAACTATACTTCCAAAACATTATATAAATATTTATTGCATTTACCACATAGTAAATTTTATTATAAATATTAATCTTTACAAATTATAAATATATAAATACATATGTACATATTTTAAACCTTTAAGCTTCAAAACTAATCAGTAACGGTTTCATTTTCAAAATGAAACATATAAATTATATTTCCTGAGTTATTAGAAACAATAGTGCGTCAGCCACTTAAACAATGGCACTCATATTCTTAAACTGAAAATTATACATGTAATTTTTTGATATATAAAGCCAAAAAATAGCAAAGCTACTTTCTCACATTCACAATAAACTTTCTCCAAGCGATCACAAGTACGTTAACGATAGCATTCGCGATAAGTACAACGAATCAACAATTGTATAACTAGTGTAACGTGGCAAGAATAATAAGAATAATATACGTTAGCGAAACGACTATTCCTATTGGTCAGACGATATATAGTGCTGTCTTTTTTCAATCATCTAAAAGATTTTCTCATAAGCATGAGCAAGAGAAAATTTAGTGACTGTTTTTTTTCAAGAAACAAGGTTAAGAACGATTTTGTGAAATACTTAGTCGAATGAGTTCGGTAGAGTCTGTGCGGAAAGAAAACCGTCTTTGGGAAGGCACTGCTATGTTTAATTACCGTTTTTGCTATGTAATAAACATTGTTGCGTCATTATAATGCGAGTGTAACATCTAGATATTCAAAGAAATTATGTTAAATATTTTTAGATGTGTCCATAATTGTATTATGGAATGATTTTAATGTTATCATAATGTTAGTTCCATTTTTAGCCACGACGGTTCTCTTTTCGCACAGACACTATAGATTGCTAGTTTTTTTTAAGGACATATGTGTGTCAACAATACAAAATCAGCAATTTAAAACACATTACACAATCTGACCAATACAAATAAGCCATAAAAAACCAACTAATTCAAATAACTCGTTCCACGGGCGGCCCGGTCGCGTCCCGCCTACACTCGTCATCTACCTTGCCTTTCCCGATCTTCAGGTTAGCGAGACTCACGTAGTTACTCCGGGAAATACCGGGTTCCCGGCGTTTAGGCACAGCAGGCTTCTCACTAACCTTCTTATCGATTTTATCATCGAGTTTTTTTTCTGGCACGGTCGCTAAAGCCGCTATGTTACTGATCTGTGTGCTTCGCACCAAAGGCGATAATTTTGTGACTTTCTCTACCGAACTAACTGGGGTCTTAATCCTATTGCGTACTAAGTCTACAAACTTTTGGTCTTCGTTCGTTTTCGTGTCGTATTTGGACCTGCGATCCCTGTAGCTGAACCTTCCGTCCGCGAAGTCTGGTTTCTCGCCCAAATGTCTTCGGAAGACGGGGGTCATTGGTTTCCCCATGTTCGCTAGTTTGATATCTGATTTGATGACGTCATTGTTGAAGACTGGTTTGTCTGTATCCACTGGTCTGATCCTATATGACCGACCGATGTTACTCGGAGATGAAGGTCTTTGGACGAAGAACTTACTTCTAGACTTGTCTTTATCGTCAACTTCTTTATTATTTCTGTCAACTTCAGCTGTGTTCGGTTTGAACAGTCTGCTGAACTTCGGCGACAGCAGTTTCTTGTGAAAGAAGCCTGTCTTTTCTTGTGGTTTCTCTTTTTCTAAGTTCTTGGTGATGTTTTTAACGCCTTCCGCCATGAGTGGGCTTTGCGTCGTTAGGTAGTCGATATTGTACCTTCTGCAGTCCACCTCTGGGATCTTCCTTTCATGTGTCAAACACTCTGGGTTTCTTAGCACCACTCCCGTTACATCGTAGCTGGACTTCCTCGCCAGTAAGTTCTCTCCTTTCTTCACGATAGTCGCTATAACATGTTTGGGGTCGACCTCCATTTTATCGAAGGTCTTGACGTTTTTGTGCCACTCGCTGATGGGCGAATCATCGTCTGAGGAATCTGAATCATCATCTTCAATCGCAGAGCTGTTGGGGATGCTGATGTGTCTGCAGAAAGGTAAGGGGATATCAGCCTCGTGTTTGTATTGGCTCTCCAGACCCTCGACGCTCTGGTTCCGTAGGAATGGCGGCAGGGTTCCGTCGTATTCGTCCGTGGAGTCCATCTTGCGCGTTTTGTTGGTGTGCTCGTCTAGCTTGTTAAGATGCGTGTCGGGGCTGGTGCGCTTGAGCGGCGGAGGGTCCAGCCATTGGGTTATATCGTCCACCTGTAGGATTAGATTAGAGGGAAAGGTTAAATTAGCTTATCTTATTATGAAAGATTGTTGTCGAGTATGTATTAATGATCAAGTAATTTAAAACATGACTTAAAACGTGTTTTGAAATCAGGAAGTTTATTTTATGCTTATGCTTTAAAAGTATGTAAAAACTTGTATGATTTTCCCTGTTAATGTCAGATTTCAATGATAGTGTTGCTACGTTATATAATACACAATTATTGTAATTAGAATACGTGTGTTTGTGGGCGTTTTTTTTCGTGTAGGTCAAGTGCACGATTTGAGATTCGAGGAAGACTATTACTGCTCTCAGTGTAATAAGTAGGCAAGTGGTAGCGTCCAGGTAGTAGGCGGGTACCTTGGTGATGTTGATGGTGTCGCCGCTGGCGTGCAGGATGTAGGCGGCGTGCAGCGCGTGCTGCGAGCGCGCGCGCGGCGGCGGCGGCGGGCGCGCGCGCACCGCCAGCTGCGACGCCGACACGCACTTGGCCAGGCGCCAGCCGCGCGCGCAAGCCTGCAGCGCCGCCGCGGAGTTGCACTGCCGGGCCAAGCGGCAACACGTTAGCTTTCATTACATCATATCTAAATAGAGCGTAAAAACCCCGCAAATGTCAAAGAAAAAAAGATCAACCTAAAGTTAGCTGATTTCCTGCCGCTCAGTGTCGATCACAGAACAGATAAACACAGTAGAAGTCGCATGTGGGCGGGGCGCGCATGATACTCCGCGCTACACGTCGCGCACGTCAGTCTAGTTACGATCGCCACGGTGAAACAAGCTCGACTAATAAATACAAAGATGCCATTTTGTACTGTTTTAGAGTGCTAGCTAGATAGCAGCGCCAAAAATTTATCAAATGCTGGAATTTTCCATCATCGGTTAGTCCTGGTTTATTTTCTTTTGATAAAATTTTGAAAAACAATAATTTGTAAAAAAAGCAAATAGAAATTTACTTTATTTTGTTGGCAGTTAGGTTCACTTTTTTTTTAAAGAAAAACAATTATTCTAGAACATTCCGACAACACACAATGTCAAGTTCAGCTACTCATTTAGGCATTACCGTTATCGATAGTTTAAAATACAGGCGTTTTTTAGGGTTCCGTACCTCAAAAGGACAAAACGGAACCTTTATAGGATGAGTTTGTTGTCCGTCCGTCCGTCTGTCAAGACCGTTTTTATCAGGAACGCGTGGAGGTATCAAACTAAAATTTATATCCAATACTCAGGTCTACTGTCCCTTGGAGCTGTGAAAAAATCAAACTTCTAAGCCAAAGCAATTAAAAGATACAGCCGTTTATGCCGCAAATTTCCGCAAATTTTCGAAACTCGCACGGGAATCAAAACCTACAGGGTATTCTCGTAGACTAGAATCTTAAAATTTGGTACGAAGTAACGTCTTATAGTACAGATAAAGGAAAAATTACGAAAACCGTAAATTTTTAGGTACATCATATAATAAAAATATTTTTAATAGTTTTAAACTATTTTTTTCTTTTTGCAATAACAATACCATAACTATGACTCGATCATCGTGATGGGCGAACTTTTACTTATTTACCTACAGGTTTGTACGGAACCCTCGGTGCGCGAGTCCGACTCGCACGTGGCCGGTTTTTTTATGTTGAACTACTAAAAAAGGAAACTTTCTCATAGTTAAATTATTACAGATTCAAAATGTAGTTTTCATATTATTAATTATATTATTCGAGTAGTTAAGGCGTTACACATTTTTTTTAGCTATTTTAATTTCGTTTTTACTTAACTTACTTAGCAACTATAAAAGTTAGGGACTTGAAATTTGGTTCCTAGCTAACTTTCCTCGATACTTTAATATTTTGATTTCAGATCTATAAAAACACTTTTTTGCCCAATCCACCAAACTATTTAACTTAACAATATATTTTTCACACTATTTCATGCATTATCATTATATCTAGATTAATGTGGATTGATTCTTTATTCCATCGGATAAATTTCGATTCATATAAGATTTACCATTTTGTCGCTTACGTTATTATTTCTAAGACGATCTTTCGCGACCTTAACATAATTATGTTTAGCTCTTTCCGTCCCGTTAGCAAGCAGTTAGTATTATCTCTCTCTTACATTTGATTTCTTTTTGATTCTCTTAGGTTGGCTCTCCACTCCGCTTAACGCCGCTTACACGCAAACGAAATAATTATTCAAGTAGCGCCTTAACTCAAATTTATCTAAGAATAAAAAGTAATGTCGATAAAATAAGGCAATGCCAATGTTACATACCTAGCAAAACACATTTAGTAATAAGGTTGATCCAGAAATATCAATCTTATTTGTGTGTGAATACAGCTAAATTGAATGAATTTAGTATAGAGCCATCTAGCAGCGAGTAGCATAACTTTCTCTTCAAACTATTCTGTACAATAAAGGGTATACTATAAACAACACTGTTAACATGCTGTCATGGTTTTTATTCTATTAAGTAACGCTTGATAAACCGCCTACTTCAAAATGACCAATGACGTGAAGGATTTTTTTGTGTTACGAAATACGATATACCTATCTTTGTGTGAGTTCGGGTGCGCTAGTCTCGGTAGAAATGAAGCGCTATGCGACTTCTACTGTATTTATCTGTTCTGTGGTGTCGATCGTGTCGCCTTGGTATAACTACGTACAACAACGCACTACATTTTTATTAGAAAACACCGATAAAATGGTGATTTGCGCTATTAAATTGTGCCGTAATTATACAGAACAGACCACCAAACATATCTATTTATCATAGATAAATAACCAAAATACTTCGTATTTTTATTTTCGTTTTTCAATCAGGAATTGCGCCATATAAAATAACGCCTTTATCAGTGTTGCTAGTTTTTTAGTTCACTTCTCCCATCTTCTTACCCCACTAATTTTATGAACAAGACGACCTTAATTTACTTAGCATACTCAATTCTTAGTTGTACTTTTTTAACCAACTTCAAAAGAGGTGGAATTTTTCAATTTGTTTTTTTATTTGTAACGTAAATATGATATTGTATAACTTTCTTGCTCATGGTCCGATTTTGATGATTGTTTTTAAATGTCAACACAATAAAAATAACAAATTAAATAAACAGACTAAAATGTAAAGTTTTTTGTAAACTAAACGCGTGTTTGCTTTTGTTATAATGCAATAAAAGCATAAAATATTGAAATTGAAATCAATATTGGATTTAGGCGTAATTAAAATTATGGCAAGGATAACGAAAATTACACCCATTTCATATTCTAATTCAAAATGTGTGATGTCCTACATTTTATAAATGTAAAAAACCGACAGCACGCACACATGTTAAAAATAGTGAGGCCGATTCTGTTGTTATGATTAGAGGCGATGCTCCATCTAGACATTATAATCAAAAGCATATTTATTAAGCGCACATATTATTGGGTAATAATCTAAAAATTACTTTCCCGACATAAATAACTGAAAAGGTGTTGAAAGGTCAGGCAACTTGCGAAGGCAAGAAATCAAGGAATCTTCGCGAGTTTTTTTCGGCTTAGTTTTAGTATTTTAGCTAAAAATAAAAGTGTAGTTATGCCCACCTTGAGCAGGCCAGCGTCGGGCACGGCTCGGCGCTCGGGCTCGGGCTCGCCGCGCGCGCGCCGGCCCGCGCCGCGCGAGTACTGCTGCACGTCGGCCAGCAGCGTGCCCGGCACGGGGCCCGGCTTCGACAGGTACATCACCAGGCTCTCCAACCAGATCTCTATCACTTCGAACGGTGGCCTGAAGTGGAGTCAAATATATTGTATTTTATATACTTTGTTCACGCTTATAAAACTTGAAAAATGGCTTTAGACAGAATAGTTCTGCAGTTTGCGGTTTGCAGCGTGTTAATATTTTTGAAAAAGCGTCACTTTCTCTACGATCTCCGTTTAAAACACATATGTACTTAAAAAACTTAGAACAAACATTTGCGGATCAAACAGACGTTTGTGCAGGGATCGAACCTAACGCTCATAGCACTCAGGCCGCGCACACGGACTGCCTCAAACTGCGACTGCATGGTGAGCTATAGACTTCTATGCCCTCCCGCACCCAGACTGCTGCGAGCGGTCGGCAGAAAAAACGCGCGGCGAGGGCGACATCACTGACTAAATGTCACAAAAAAAAGTGTACGGGCGACCTCAGTCGTATTTGCCGTAACCAATATACAATTTAGTTATCGGCAAAGTCAAAGTTATCTTTAGATCTATCAGTCTAGGACGACGAAGGAGAGTATTCAGCTGAATTTAGATACTTGTAGTGTTTATTATTACCGCAAAAATCACTTACGTCACTTGGAAAGCAGCCACGCAAAATTGGTACTGGGCTGGACCAATTAGCCTAACTAACGACCCTATGGGTCTTGTGGGTACGGCATGAGGAAATGATGGTATGTCACATTAGTAATGATCGCTCTCATACCTGGTGTCGGGGTCGAGGTGGCAGGCGAGGAAGGCGATGCGGTAGAGTGTAACGAATGTCCCTCATACCTGGTGTCGGGGTCGAGGTGGCAGGCGAGGAAGGCGATGCGGTAGAGTGTAACGAATGTCCCTCATACCTGGTGTCGGGGTCGAGGTGGCAGGCGAGGAAGGCGATGCGGTAGAAGGGCTCGGGGCAGGCGGCGGCGCGGCAGAACTTGTCCACGAACAGCGGCTCGTTGAGCCCGAAGTCCGAGCGCCGCGGCAGGAAGTCCGGGTCCGCCGACACGCGCCCGATTATCTACCACACGTACCATTCATCAGCACTATTTGCGAAAATCTATTATGTTTGTGGTTTTCATCATTGGAAGGAAAATATATCTACTGGAGGACCACAGATAGTATATGTAAAGGAAATGTGTTTGTCGTAAAATGTAGTAAATATAACAATAAAGCAGCTGTCGCTGACCTCGCACAGTATGATCCCGAAGGAGAACACGTCCACCTTTTCGTCGTACACGTTGCCGTTCATCATCTCCGGCGCCATCCAGTACGGGTTCCCCACCACCTGTTACATGACACAAACAATACTGTTACATAAAGCTCATAAACAAAAAGATCCGACTGACCGATCTCTTAGCGGCCTTAGGATCAAGAAGTGATCTAAAGATTTTGGAGCGACCGGGGGATTTCGGAACAACCAGGGGATCTTGGAGCAATCAAGGAATCTTCGAGCGACCGGGAATTCTTGAACGGCCGAGGTCGTTCAAGAATTCCCGTTTCAAATTCAAGACTCTGAAGCGTCGGGAGTATCTTCGACCGAGGGGTGTATTACAATTTTTACTACTACTTGTCGGTTCTTCTCTATAGGAATGACATTACGAAACCATTCTTTAACATTTCGAAAGTGCTTGAAAAAATATTCTTAAAATAAAAATATTTGATTATGGATATTCGAGCTACCAAGTGATCCTCGAGCAATCAAGGGATCTTTGAGCAATGGTGAAATTTTCAAGCGACCAAGGCATCTTGGAGCGACCTAGAGATCTGCTTCTTCCTCCTCCCTATGTCGCGCCAAGTACCTTGCGGTTCCATATATATAAACTGTACTTTCCGCGCCGTGTAAGAGCGACTACTAAAGTATAGTATGTCTAGTGTAGTGAGAGTGAGCGTGAGTGGTACTGACGGTGTAGCGCTTGCGACGCAGCGTGTTGTGCGGCGAGCGCCGGTCCAGCGAGCTGCTGGCCGTGCGCTGCACGATGCGCGCCAGCCCGAAGTCCGCCACGATCACCGTCTTGTCCTGACACACCAGGGCATATGTTAATACATGCCAGGTACAACAACACTAAATGATCAAATCAACTTATTACATCATATTATTAGCCTAAAATGTCCCACTGCTGGGCAAAGGTCTCCCCACTCTTGTTCTACTTGTCTCTCTCAAGAGCTGCGGTTGACCAGTTCGATAAAAACGAATCTAAGTCATCCCGCCATCTCCGCCTGGGTCTGCCTCGCTGACGCTTACTATTTGTGGGGGACCATTAGAATCAAGTTATTAGTTCGGTATAAAACCCTGCATCAATATGCTTTGCGTTAGCAGTGGGTAGCTTAGGTCGCATGGTTTCTTGCCACTGCTCGCAGACGGACCCGAGCAGATCGCGAGCGTTTAACCTGGAATCAATGTAGAGTTGGTAGCAGCAGTATCTCGCGACACTGTAGTGTGTGTGACCCCACCTATGTATTCATTAAGCATATAGCCTATATCTAAGTACTTGCTTGACAGTGTAAGTGTAACTCTTAAATATTGAGCAGTAATAAATATTATTACAATGAATACGGTCGTTTGCTTCTTCTCCCGAACACGTACCTCCCTGACGAGGCAGTTGTGCGAGTTGAGGTCGCGGTGGATGACGTTCATGCGGTGCAGGTAGCCCACGCCGGCCGCCACGTCCCGCGCCAGGCGCGCGCGCTCCGTCCAGCACAGCGGCACCGAGGCGTCCTACACACAAACAACTTGTTTATACAACTCCACAACTAATTAAGTCGAGCTTTAGTGAACCCAATCGCAGTAAACTTTACGGGCTCAATTGAGAATCTAAACCTTTTAGAGACCTACTTGAAGACACAGAAATAATCGATATAATAATCAGTTTTTTTTTTAACAAAATTTACCAGAACTTAAGATCAAATTACAGCTCTGTGGGCTCAACAGTTCCCGAAATATAAACTACAAAATAGGCTATAAAAGAACGATATTTCAGGATTATTCTTGTTTTGACTGTATTTGCTGTTGTGTTTTTATTTCATTTTCGAAAACCAATAGAACTGCGAAGCTCTCCCACGCTGTTTAATTAAAAAGAAAAAACTAAGTGTTTATAACTGCAATTGTTAGACAGCACTAATATTACTTTATTTATGCTTAGCATTCTTTGTGCCTTTTTTTTTAATTTACATGACATCTAATTTTATAGCCTTCCTCAAAGATGGTGTTTTCAAAAGACTTTTTCATCCGCCTCTTATCCACTGCGTCCACCTGTGAGCTGTATGTACTGATGAGTGTGTGAGTGTGTGTGAGACCTGTATGAGCGAGTAGAGCGTGCCGCCGGCGACGTACTCGGTGACGAGGTGCAGGCGCTTGTCCTTGTACAGCACGCCCACGAACCGCAGCACGTTGGGGTGCGACAGCGACCGCAGCACCGCCACCTGTAAGCAAACCACACATGCTTACACTCGAAATAACTTTACTATACAGAGTATGAACTGTGAGCACAGGTATGAACAAGTCAAATGCTAAAATTTGTGTAAAAACAGAGCGCGCCGTTTGATTAAAATTATCTCAATATAAGCTCCGCAAATTAGTAACGCCATTTTGGTGACGTAACCGAACACCCATGGTTCCAGCGCATTAGCAATTTGTGAAGCTTATATTATCTAGCTAGTTGTAAGATATATTTGGTGGTCTGTGGTATATATATTAGTTAATAGCAATTTCTTAATTATGTAAGCACATCTCGTCCTACACTACGAATATAGAATCTTGTAGAAGCTCGATAGACGTACCTCCTTGAGGAAGTTCCTCTGCGCGTCCTCGTCCACGCGGTACAGCTGCTTCAGCACCATGACCTCGTTGGTGTCGCGGTGCGTCACCTTGTACACCTCGCCGAAGAACCCCGAGCCTAGGAGCTCACCCTAGACGTTACAAAGTACAATTTAGAGAGGAGTTATAACCAATAGAAAGGAAATTCAACCTTAAGGTACAGGAATAGGGTTGAATGTTAAATGCGATAATAGATATTTTGGATATTGGTATAAAGATTAGAAGATACAGTGGAAGTCAAAAGTAGTTTGCATATCTAATTCCTAAAATGAAAATCGATCATTCAAATTAGGCTATTAAGTAGTCATTTTCACCGCCGAGATAATTAATAGACGCTGATTATTTTACCTTTCACAGCATCTTAAGTGTGCTGTAGTGTATTGCATATTATACAACATACATACAACCAAAGACCTATTGATTTGTCAACGTTTTGGGCTGCGGTTATCCATCGACACAAGAATCAGAAGATCTTTTACTTACCATTTTACACTAGCTCTTTTTTTCTGTGTTAAAAAAATAAGCATTTCCGTAAGGGACTATACCTGCAGCAGGTCGGCGGCGCGGAAGACCTTCTGTCCGGGCGCGGGCTCGGCGCGGAACGAGCGGACTATACATATATGTAGGGAATGTGTATGTGTGGCTACCTGCAGCAGGTCGGCGGCGCGGAAGACCTTCTGTCCGGGCGCGGGCTCGGCGCGGAACGAGCGGACTATATATGTAGGGAATGTGTATGTGTGGCTACCTGCAGCAGGTCGGCGGCGCGGAAGACCTTCTGTCCGGGCGCGGGCTCGGCGCGGAACGAGCGGACTATATATGTAGGGAATGTGTATGTGTGGCTACCTGCAGCAGGTCGGCGGCGCGGAAGACCTTCTGTCCGGGCGCGGGCTCGGCGCGGAACGAGCGGACTATATATGTAGGGAATGTGTATGTGTGGCTACCTGCAGCAGGTCGGCGGCGCGGAAGACCTTCTGTCCGGGCGCGGGCTCGGCGCGGAACGAGCGGACTATATATGTAGGGAATGTGTATGTGTGGCTACCTGCAGCAGGTCGGCGGCGCGGAAGACCTTCTGTCCGGGCGCGGGCTCGGCGCGGAACGAGCGGACTATATATGTAGGGAATGTGTATGTGTGGCTACCTGCAGCAGGTCGGCGGCGCGGAAGACCTTCTGTCCGGGCGCGGGCTCGGCGCGGAACGAGCGGACTATATATGTAGGGAATGTGTATGTGTGGCTACCTGCAGCAGGTCGGCGGCGCGGAAGACCTTCTGTCCGGGCGCGGGCTCGGCGCGGAACGAGCGGACTATATATGTAGGGAATGTGTATGTGTGGCTACCTGCAGCAGGTCGGCGGCGCGGAAGACCTTCTGTCCGGGCGCGGGCTCGGCGCGGAACGAGCGGACTATATATGTAGGGAATGTGTATGTGTGGCTACCTGCAGCAGGTCGGCGGCGCGGAAGACCTTCTGTCCGGGCGCGGGCTCGGCGCGGAACGAGCGGACTATATATGTAGGGAATGTGTATGTGTGGCTACCTGCAGCAGGTCGGCGGCGCGGAAGACCTTCTGTCCGGGCGCGGGCTCGGCGCGGAACGAGCGGACTATATATGTAGGGAATGTGTATGTGTGGCTACCTGCAGCAGGTCGGCGGCGCGGAAGACCTTCTGTCCGGGCGCGGGCTCGGCGCGGAACGAGCGCGCGCGGCTCAGGTCGCCCAGCACGCCCGCCGCCGCGCCCTCCACGCTGCGGGCACACGGACCTCACTAGCACGGTGTTCGCCAATTCTAACTCCACTAGGTTCACTAACTAGTCTCCCATTCGACAATCAATAGCTTGTCTTTCATTGGTGAAAATTGAAAGGTGGACCACATGCCAGACTTGCGAACGGATTTTTATATCGCGGACAACTTTATTACTTGTGCCACTAATTATATTGCATCAATACCCGACTTCTTCTGGCCAGAGACTTCTTGATAAAATAACAAAATGCTTCAAAATAAATAATAAAGTTCAGATATATGTGAAGCAAGCATACTGTAATAAGACATAACTGTTGTTTTAAGTAATTTTGTGATACCAAAATACACCCACCCAGAGTCTTAACTATGACTAATGCGAGTAAACTATCTACAAAACAGTATTTAAGTTAAACTTTATTTCAACTAAAAAGATTTAAGTTAAGCATACCCAGGATAGTCAACTTCCCTGACATACTTATTTACTGGAATGTTTAAACCACACAAAATGATTTATCCTCAGAAATTTTTACTAAGCAGTATGTACTGCAGAAACAACTTGCTTGATTAGACCCAAACTAACTAGCTTACAAGTTACATTAACTAACAAACTAACTAGCAAACTTACACATCAAGCAATTTCGACATACTGCTACTCTTTTCCTTATCCCCCAAAAGCGGCGAGGAGGGAGTCTGTCTCCTCTTGGTGACCCACTTCCCCGCGTCCTCTCCTCCCTTCCTCTTGAACAGCCTTTCTTTTCTCCCCTCCACCTCTCTTTTCTCCTTCTCCGGTAGTTTCTCCTCTTTGGTGTATATCTTGCGCTCGACCGGCGACCGCTCGTGTTTTGTTTTGTCTTCGTCTGTCTGTGTGTGCGCGTGTGTATTTGTGTTTGCTTGTGAGCGTTTCGTGTTTGTTTCTGGACTGTGCTCGATTGTTAACTGGAAAAAAAAGGAAGTTTAACTTGTGACACTTACATAATATGATTAGAAGCTTTTTTTAACTTGCTATGTATGTTTGTTTAGGTCCAATCTTGCAAGCTGAATTAGAACCAGTTCTTGATATCCGATTGAGGTGAAATCTTGCTATTATACAGGGTGTTCGGAAATAAAGTGCATTCCTTGCAGGGGGTTAAAGTAGAGCTTATTTGCAGCCAATTACGTCATGTGATGCCATGTCCGAAACCTTAGTATTTCTACTATTACCTTCATTACTGAAGGAAGACATGGTAAAACAGGTCAATAATAAAAAGCGTAGTTAGAATGCAACGATAGGTCTGTACTCAGACGATAGTTGAAACTAACCCGGTAAATTACCTACCCAACTTCTTGTAACCAATTCCTATTGTCATTGCATGTGGCGGGACAAATGCAGTGACAGTAGGGAATGTGCAAGTGCAAGTCGGCGTCATCAACCAAACAAAAACCACACACTTGCGCGGTAATAGGTACAATGGAGAGCGATTCTCGGAAACGGATTAATTACTTTTTAAGGTGATTGTAAATCGATCTCATAGGATTTTGTTGAGTTTTATACTTTTTTAGATAGCTAATGAATTAAAGAAGTAAGTTAAATAATTTGTACGCAACACTACATACACTTTTTTTTAGTAAAACACACTTGATTTCTCTAAAATATGATTATTTTGTTGAAACGACGCTTGATTTTATGCTTTATCTCAATAAGACGTCGTGTTTTCTTGCTAATGTTGATTTTTTATGGTTTTCTGGTTATTTGTTTATCAGAAAAGAACAAAATAATAAACAAAACGCTGAATAATTCACCACAAGGATACGTTTTAACTTGAAAATCGGGTTTTTTTATAAAAACTCTTAAATCTCGATTATCTCAGTAATTACTAGGTTTCGGACATGGCATCACATGACGAAATTGGCTGCAAATAAGCTCTACTTTAACCCCCTGCAAGGAATGCACTTTATTTCCGAACATCCTGTATATTAGTGTACTTTAAGGTGGTCTGATGTCCATCATCAGACCAGCTCAAAGTAGCCAGACGGTGGCCCTAGGAATTTTTTAACGAAACTACGCTAATTGTGTTTGGGCTTGTTTGATTTGTCTTTACTAGTACTTTAAGCCTACCTGATTGAAAACCGTGTTTTAAAAATGCTTTTAAAAAAAGATATTAAATTTTTATAATGTTCCACTTTTTAAAACAATTCTTGATTCAAGTATCTAAGTAGTAACGAATAACACAACAGTAACGAACATTTAAAAATAACCGTGACCAATTTTTTTTTTGTTTAAATTTTACATATTCTAACCGAAAAATATACTTTAGATAACGACAACTAATGGATACAGACATCTCTTAGAGCTTTCCAACAAACTTGGTTTCTATACTAACATAATAATTAGGTATCCTACCTGTATGACAGCATCTGGCCTAGTTAGCACCCTCTCGATCTCATCCAGTGGCCTGTTCTTAACTGGAGTACCGTTGATCTCCAGGATCTTGTCTCCAATGTGCAGCGTCAGCACGCCGCATGATGAGTCGATTCTGTAACATCAATGTTTATATACAACATAATATAACAAAAACCCCGTCCGATCCTTATGAGTATTATTCAACATCGTACTGCGTACTATATTAAATATAATTAAATTAAAATAAAACTGATCATAGGCAACACTGATCGCTCGACAAAGTTCACGTGTCCTACCTACAGTTTTGTATCAAAGAAGCCGTCTGAGCGAGACATCTTTTTCTGGTACGTATGTTGAACCAGGAATACGACTTTATTGGATCGGACAAGGTTTTTGTTACATACTGTATAGTAAGTGAAGAGTAGATGAGTACGGGCGGCAAATCAAGTAGGTTTATAACAAAAGGCAGATAATCTATAAGCGAATTTCAAACAACTAAAACTACAAACTGCAAATGAAATAAAACTTATATAGTGTAAAATATACCTACTAATAGATATTAGAAAAATTTACGACTTTACTTATCAGAGATGTGACTTTTTTGTAGTCTAATAAAGACACAGTGGAACAGTGATTAAAATATTTTATTATAACTATAGTTTGTGCCCTACAGATTGGCAATAAAGGGCATTGACCCTTCGTCAGTCGCTAGGAGCAGACTGTTACTTTAAATAAATAATTTAAAATGTAACTTAAAATAAATGTAATAACTTAGGTATAACTTAAAATAGGTAACTAAAACACTACTTTTAGTCCCTGTCATAAAAGGTTTGTCACCTCTGCTTGACCACTGAGAGGTCAATGCTCTTTATTACTAATCTATACGTCACAAACCAAAGTATCAGTACTGACTTATTGTAAGTACTAAATATTAATAATAAATAATGCAATTTATCTATAACATGTATGTATTTACAAGTACATATATCAGTCTGGTTGCCATAATAAAGGCTACGCCTAGTTTGAGATCCGATGGCCGTGTGTGGAGTAGTCCTACATTACTATATTACTATTATTCACATAAAATCAAACGCGTTTATACAATACTAGCGACCCGCCCCAGCTTCGCATGGGTGCAATGCTGATACTAAATACATTACAGAAAAACTGTGAACGTTGTATATAAAAACATAGCGGCCCGCTCCGGCTTCGCACGGGTATAAAAAATATAGCCTATGTGATTAAAATCGATCCAGTAGTTTTGATTTATTCATTACTGCCCGTGGCCTGCACGCGTTAAATTTGGAGTAAAACAATCCCCCTTTCCCTATACCATGAAGATTTCCTGCTATCTTTGGAATATCTAAATTCATACACTACATTTTTACTTATTTACTTTTTACATTTTTAACTATTTTTTTATTTTTACAACATATTACAGAATGTCTTTATAAACAACGTTAACAGCTTTCTTGTCATTAGACAATACAAACATGTTTTCTCTGGAGGTCACTGAAAGAGCGACATACAGTTGTCCATGTGAAAAACAGTCAACGCTCAAATCTAAGCTTGCATCGTTGAAGGTTTGACCCTGCGATTTATTAATGGTCATTGCAAAAGATGTCTTTACCGGAAACTGTAAACGTTTAAATTATCTATAATATGTATGTATTTAGAAATATATAAGTATGTTTATCAATTGTCTGGTTGCCATAGCACAGGCTCTGCCTAGTTTGGGATCAGATGACCGTGTGTGAAATGTCCTAAGATATTTATTTATTTTAATGTAAAATAATTTTTTGTAGATTTTTTTCAACATTCAAGGTAACGACTTTTTATTAAATAGATAGAATTCTTTGTCATACATCGTATATATTAATTAACAATTTTTAAGTACCGTATCAATTATCGTGACTACGCCGATCTTTCATCGGCCATTTAGACAGTTTTAACGCCTTTTTCCGAGTATACAATGAGAGAAGAACAATCTCTTTTAATCACTACATAGTATAAAACAAAGTCGCTTTCTCTGTCCCTATGTCCCTTTGTATGCTTAAATCTTTGAAACTACGCAACGGAATAATAATACGTCCCGCAATTTTTAAATCTGTAATATCTTCGAAAATATTCACTTAAATCATACGGTGTAAAGGGCCATATAAATCTATATTAAATGAACAATGTATTCAAGGTATTTAATTGGTTAAGGATTAATGCTATATTGGTTAAAATCGCTTCGAAAATTAGCCATTATTTGTCGTAAAAAGTAAATGACAAAAAAAAGTTATTGTGGGTTATCCATAAGAGATAGACATATACCATCACGGGCTTTTCTGTAGACCTTTTCAATGTGTACAATACTTAGTACATTATTTTGATAAAACTCGTAGGGTTCAGCCTGCGTTTGCAATGTAAGCGGAAAAAATGTAATTATTTACGACATCACATTAGAAACCTCAAAAATTACAGTACTTCTCCACTATTTAATGGATGTTATTATACATATAAACCTTCCTCTTGAATCACTCTATCTATTAAAAAAAACCGCATCAAAATCCGTTGCGTAGTTTCAAAGATTTAAGCATACAAAGGGACATAGGGACAGAGAAAGCGACTTTGTTTTATACTATGTAGTGATTATCGTAGTCCAAAAGAGTTACAAATCAGTTCTATATGTGTAGATAGGGTAATTTTTCCTTGTTGCCCAAGGAAAAATATATCAATTTTAGGTAACGATATACTAATTTATTTTTAGCGATATAAAATGCGTCATCAAACAGTTTGATTAACATACCAATGCAATATATATTATATATATTAATAATCTGAATATAACTAAGATATTTAAACAAAACCATATAATTCTTAGTAAAAATACTACTTACAGAAAAAATCATAAAAAGAAAACATTTGTACGCAAATGTAGGTACTTAACAAAACCACAAAACTTCATTCATAAAACACCATGCAGTAGGATCATTATACACGTCATGCATTGCTCATTCAACTAATAAGCTTACACAAAAAAGATAAAAAAACACTACAACTTTACCTCATTCACAAGACGAAATATAACACAAAATACACCGATATGTTATATCACAACTAAACTACACGTTCATTGAAATATAAACAGAAAAATACACTTAACTATATCTAAAACAATAATTAATTATAATATTCCTGTTTAATTTTATTTGTGCGTTGACAGTGTACTGTGTCAGTGTGGCCAACATCAAGTAAATGACCAGTGAGTGTAGGGATATTCGATAAAGTAAAAATTATGTTAAATATAAAACGAGTTTATGTCATAATGTTCAGTTTGTGGTATGAGAAAGTACGACATTCGTGACTCGTATTATCCTCAAATACAAGGAAAAACACAGCTTTCAAGAAAAGAAAAGGCCTTTAAAAGATAGAAAATACCTAAACCTAACCTACTTATACTTAAACTATAGAAGAGGAATAAGATGTTAAACCAAGACTAACCAAACACTTGAAGGCGGTCTTGGCGAACGGAGGGAACTGGCTAGTAAGTATTACGATCAGGTAAACAGAGGAGTGTAGATTAAATAAATAAAAAATAAATGTGGTCAACACCAAATTAATGTCCTTGAAGCCAAAGTAGATAAGTAGCTAAAGCACTTGTGTTATATAGTCAAATACAACTATGGTACCACAATCACCCAGACCCGAGATAATGATGTAGAAAAGTGGTTTTCTACATTGACCCGCCTGGGGATTAAAACCCGGGACCTCACAGCTAGACACCTTGAAAACCGGTGTATACGCCACTCGACCACGGTGTAGTCAAATTCAGAGAGGCGCGGTGCTTTTTTTTTATACATGTATGAACTTCAAAGGATTTTTTTTTAAGTTTCAATGTTGGCATAAAGTTTGCCTTTCCTCGTTTATCACTCCAAAACGTAAATACTTATCAATTGAATCATACTTGAATAAGGATGCAGTAATAAAAATAAACAACAGATTTATCAATAAATATCTATTTATAAATATTAATTACTGTTAATGACTCACTGCCACTTCGGTACATACATCCGACCAACTTATGTTTGCCGATGGTGGAAATTTACATTAATTTGTAAAGCGAACGAATTAACTGTCAAACTGGCAGATTTTAAGGCGTTGAATGCTACACTAGCGCCACCATTAACTGCATTGGTAGCTTTGTAGCGTTGTAGTCAGTGTTTTGTTTATTATATTTGATAGCAACCTAAATAGGAACCATGGAAATTTTCTACGACATTTTTTATTCTTTGTTTATTTGCATATATGTACATAATTTACTCGTTTACAGATTTTGCCATAGTTGTAAGTCGGAGTGATTATTGACAAAACAGAACGATACAAACGAAATACTCGCACTCAATGCAAATGGAAAAATCAATTAATTAACTTTGACTGGACAACGGGAACAATAAATCAGAAAAATACTAAGTAATAAAACTAGTTTCTACTTTTACCATAAAAATAAAAGACAACAAACAGGGTAGATGAGTATCAATTACACAAGAGTTTAATAAAGAAGTTATTTTAATTATGTTAATTAAAATACTATTAAAGAGACCTAAATAGTAATCCCACTAATGACGAACTAATTAATAGGGAATTAAGAGTGACATATTTTGTGAAATAATTGTAAAAAATAAATTTAATTTGATTGCTACCTAAACAATATAACACTTCAAACAACATAGGAGTAAAAAATAAGAGGTCTGCCACAATTGTCCTCAGATATGGCTTTTACTGCTTCGCTAGATTATATATGGGCACGCAATATCTACTAAAATGTAATACTAATAACAAAAGAACGTACCACCAGATGTTTACTCTGTTCCACTTTAAGCCTAAAATAACTTGCACTCACCACGCACCCCACCAACTCTCACTCACGCAATTTGCACAACTGTGTGTTCTACACATATTGCATAATTGCAACTGTCACTGAGCAATCCTTATCTATAGTTTTTGCATTTATGATTTTTACTAATTTACTTGACGGACATATCTATTGCAGGTCAATATTATATACAAATATATATATATATATATATATTTTAATAAGTAACCTGGAGTTACTAACCGGTTGCTATATAACGTTTTAAAACCACGCAACTAGCAACTAGACATTTTCAAAGCGCCTAAAAGTCGTTTAGTTAAAATAAATATTTTGGCGGAAACAAAATGTGGGCGGTAAGTGTGCTTAAAGCTGTTCAAAGCATTTTGTTGTAAAACTAGAACAGCTCAAATTTGGCCGACATGCAATAGCTAGAAAACGCCACGCTTCGAGACGTGCAGAGTGCAGTAACTGCAGTAGATGCGTCCAGCTCGGAGTACCTGTGGCAGCAGAGCTGTATGCACACGGACAGCACGGCGCGCAGCAGCGTCCGCGCCGCCGCCGACAGCTTGCCGCCGCAGCGCGACCTACCCGGTGTTAGGGGCCACGCCTTCTCATTATACTTACATACAACTACTTTTCTTACAACATAGTATTACTATCGATATTGGAATTAGAAAAAGATTAGTCGACGTCGACGCCCTTTTATAGACTAGTATCCGTCGATCAACCAAAGTTACCTACACCGATCGATCAACGTCGCTCGTTGCATCGATCGATTGGTTTCCCGATGTTTTATTGAGCATGTATTAATATTAAATTCTAAGGATTGAAGTGTTTACTATTGACATACAGATTATAGACACGCGTTAATCGATTGAATCAAAAATTTCAAGACGATATTTTACGACCATAAAGTTTCCATCTTAAATAACATTATGTTAGTTATAAGGCCTTGTTAGTAGATGCATGATACTCACTCTTTGACAGTGAGCGAGGCGGGCGCGCAGCGGGCCACGGTGACGGCGGCGGGCGGGACCTCCACCACGCGGATGGAGTGCGACACGCCGCGCCCGCCCTGCTCGTAGCACGGGCCACTGCGAGGGCGAAATAACGTAGATAATTCTAATAAGCAATATTCTGGACATTGGTACACAAGAGAAAATAGCTAGACCGACTAGGCAATTTTTTAGATATAAAATAGTAATAGGGATGTTGAATGGGTATAAAAACAACATGGGTACAAAAACCAATTTAGAGCGTAATTTTGATAATAAAAAAATATTAGACGTTTTTACTTATTTTTCAAATTAACTAAAAAGGAGATAAAGCGCAACAAAGTTCAGGAGTGCGAGCTAATTACGTCACGATGTTACACAATGTACAACATGATGACGTCATGCGACACTTTAAATCGATATATCGTCGTAAGTTTGGTTGAGTAAAAAAGAAAAAAATTATGTCTAATATTTTTAATAAACTACACGAAGGATATTAAAAAAAAATCTGTCAATTCAACATCCCTATTACTTTTCTTCATCGAAATAATTTCGAAAGAAAAAAAAACACTGAAATATTTACATATTTTTTTTTATAATTAGCCGGGTTCAACACTGGTTCTTTAACATTGACCACGTCTGTATCTACGTGTCATCACATTCATTCGCTTACCAATACAAGTTGCTCCTCTCGAGCAGCGCGTAGGGCTCGCCGTCCTCGATGGGCGCGGCGCACGCGACGCACGCGAAGCACTCGGGGTGGAAGCGGTGCTCGCCCGCCGCCATCACCGGGCCCGTTATCACCTGTTACTCCATATAATGATGAATAGGCCTTATTCTGATGTCTGAATGCCAACCTTAGGATATCCCTATACTGCGCTACCACAAACCAGCCCTCGCATTGATATTATAAAGTCTGATATCAAAGACAGTCCAGCAGGGTTATTCGCTATGGCGGTTTTCAACAAAAGCGATTGTTGCTTTATAAAAAAGACAGTGAAAACCCAAATTTCTTATCGCGTAACTTCGATGACAAACTAGATCTGCTACTACTTAGTTGGTTACCGACGTTAGCCGATACTGAATAAGCATTTTTATACTTATATTTATCAGGTAAACATCGGTTGGGTTGGCAACTAGAGATAGCGAATCAGCCTACAGACGAACAACTCTTGTTTTAAAGGAGTATTCTAGTGTCATCCTTTACGTTCCGCAAACTTAGCTGACAGCAAGATTATGAACGTATGTCTGGAGTATATGCCTGCCATGCCCATTGGATATTCAGTCTTATTAAACGGTATTGAATTACCTAGTAAAATTAGTTGTGAATGTCAGCTGGTAGGCAGTTGATTTACCTGTGTACATTGCTGGCAGCTTTCGCCGTAGCGCGCCCAGTAGTCGTTCTGGCAGAAGAGCAGGCCCGCCTTCTCGAAGTACCACGTGGACAGCTGGGCGTCGCATACTGAGCAGCTGTAGAGAAAAATAAGGATGGAACTGAAATTGTATGCCGCAGACTTGGGTAGATTTACATGGAAATGTAATTGACCTTGCTTCAGATATCTCATCATTCAAAACCACATACTAATCTGTAGATCAGAGCAATGCCCCAGTGTGTTATTTTTGTGATCCACAAGATTAAGGAACATGACATTTCAAAAAAGTTGTGTATGCTCTATATTTAATCTTAGTTCTGGCAAAGTTCTGGTAAAGCACGTGGTTTTCTATTTCCTTATTATCTTATCCCAAAATACAAACAATGGCATTTAATGCTCGAAACTAATATAAATACAAAAAAAGTTGTCTAAAAGATGCTTTCATATAAAATGTTTAAGAATTACATAAGTTTTATCCTGTTCCTGTCACACAAGATCACGTGACAAACAACAATTTCCATAATCTTGTTAGTTATTCTAACCATTTGAGGAATAAAAACGAATGGCAGTAGTATTATTTTTCCTGTTGTTTTAATTACAAATGTATACCTATTTGCTGTATATCATTTTCATGCTAATGTGTCTGAATGTAACAATAACTACACAGCATCCTGTATCACTGATTAATGCCCCATATTGATGTAACAAGACTGTCTCACAGTAAAATGAAGGCCTTTGGGTAATTTCGAGCTTTCTTAGAACAGGTTAGGGAATTTGGATTAATAAAATGATTTCAAACTTCCTGCATCACAGGGATTATTAAATGGTAAATTGATAATCCCTTTATCATAGGGATATTTGCAAACACTAATAATACAGTTTAGGTTTTTTTTAATGGATTTTTTAAATATTTGTGAAACTTCAGATGAACCCTAAACATGTTGCATATTGCGTGATAAGTAGGTACTTTTATTTTATGTTAATCAGATTGTTTATTGCAGTTAACTGGAGTTATTATAACTGATTAAAATCAAAACTTCGCGGTTTACGCGCTTTGATGCTACAAAACAAAAGATTTTTACTTCTTTGTCTGTTGGATGTTACAGTTGTAGCTCAAGGTTAAACCAAATATCAATAATTTCCGTTTCTGCATATTTAATCCTTATAAGTTGAATACATTTTGACACATTTTACCTTATTTAAGTACCTACCTAATACATATTAAATACTTTGTAGGATTTTTTGGTCAATTATCATATATCATTTTAAGGGACAAATTTCAGTCAGTAATATTTCAGAAAATTGCCATTCGTCTAGCTTACTATTTGGCGATTATTACGATATTTCATAAAAACAGTACATAATTTACATACTTAATCAAAAATATTATATTACCCATGATTTATCAAATAAAACTTACCGAAAGCAGTCTTTATGCCAGTCCTGGTTGAGGGTGGACACATATTCATCCTCACCAATATCATTCAAGCACCCTGCGCAGCTAAGGGACTCTGAAAGGAGATTTGTGATGATGAAAGGTTCTTTAAAATTGACTTATAGGAAATCAATAGGAAGTATTGTTTTCTCTTATGAGTTTTAAAATACAATTATTTAAAGACTTTGATAGTGGCTCTTGATACAGTGCATACTAAACAGCATCACAAACGTATTTACGTGTAATTTTTTTTATATTACTAAATACATAGACACAAGAAAAAGGACATTTTAGTGCCCAAAATGAACATTTATATTACATATCACTAATCTACATGTTTTTATTTAGACGCAAGTGATATTTCTAACATGAAGTATCATGAAGAGGATATTATAAATTCCAGTTTGGTGTTTAAACAACTCTGGTGTTAAGTGCCAGACATCAAATTGTTTGTAGGAAATACCCATCCTAAGATAAACAATTATTTAAGTACTCAGTTGTGTCGCTTCAGATTGCTCATTCTGTTAACTTTAAAATAACAAACATATATTATATTTATATAAGTTATTAGGTATAATATTTCTGTGATGCTTACAAAGTCCATTTAGGTACTTTTTTGCCCATTCGCTCATAAGGATAGAAATATAATTATTAAATTGTAACTAGAAAATCAAAAAGTCAATAAGTAAATTCGAAATCATTGGAATCAATCACATTTATATTATTAAAGTAAGCAGTACAATGGATATTGAGAACATTTCGTAGGTATTTTAAGCTACCTATTCAATCATCTCCTTAAACAATAGATATTAACTTTAATTAATTCCTATATTTTATAAATGGATGTGGCTGAATGTCAAATACCTTTCTAATAAATTAGATATTGCGATGTATGTAAAATATAAATCGAAAGGTATCCTTCGACTTAATATATTTGTACGCGGAAGTAAACATCTTAAAACAAAGCTTAATTAAAGTATTTTTGTGAGTTAATCAAGTATATTAAGGTTTTTAGAATAGTGCGAATATTCCTAAGCACACTACAATAAATTAACTTAGTCACAATAGGCGAGGCACGGGCCAAACAAAAGATAATTCATGATATGTTACAAGAATCGCCCACACACTCTAATGACAAGTTCTACACCCAAAACATGATTAAATGTTTACTAATTACACTCTACGACGTGTTAACACGAGCATTAAAACTTACCTTTAGTACTCGATCCCTCCATTTCATTGCAAAGCAAAATGTTTATTCATAAAATTCGTGATAAATAGCTAAAGTTACATGCCTGAGATTCCAATACTTGCAATTGCGATTGCGAATGTGAATGACGTAAAACACAAAACTTAACATGACTTAGATGACACAACGACTTGATGTTGCTAGTGTTAAGAATTTAAATACGCCGAGAACCTTTTCTGAATTAAACTTTATTCAATGTTTGTTGGGGTATCAATAAATAATTTATAAGTAGGTTTAGGTACATGCTATCTTCAGTTGACCAAGCGATGTTTCATCATCATCATCATCATCATTTCAGCCATTAGACGCCCACTGCTGGGCATAGGCCTCCCCCAAAGATCTCCACAAGGATCGGTCCTGCGCTACACGCCTCCAGCCAGTTCCCGCAGCCCGAAAGCGATGTTTATTGGATAATAATAATAGTAAAAATGCAATATTAGTATCGGCTAACGTCGTTGACTAACTACGAACTACGAAGTAGTAGATCAGCGTTGTTCATCGACTTTAGATTATAGGAAATTGGTGTCTTCACAGCGTTAATTATAAAGCTATTATCGTTTTAGTAGACCACCGCTATAGCAAATAAACCTGCTGCTAATGTATAACAGTAAAAATGTATACTGTGTAACTTTTATGTCTGAAATACGATATTGAAAATTTAGACTATATGGTTGATTGTTGGTAACGTGTTAACGTTAATTATAATGTATACGTTAGTTTATCATCATCATCATCATTTCAGCCGAAAGACGTCCACTGCTGAACATAGGCCTTCACCGGGATCGTTAGTTTATATTGTAGGTACTACCAGAATGTAGTGTACATTTTTCTGTACGTTTTAATCTCTATTTTTAATTTATATGAAACTTAGTAACTTTAGATTTCGATTTTGATTTTGATTGAATATACCTAGTTCCCCTTTTTTTATATACACAAAGGTCAAGAATACAAAAAACACATATAAACAATAGCAAAACTTTTAATTTATTATAACGTCTTGAACTTAATGCTTCTTCTTAATCTCCTTGTCTTTTTCTACTTCTTTCTTTATTTTGTACTTATTAAGCTTGACCTTTACTTTGACTTGAACTTCAAGGCGTTTCAAAAGCTCCGACAATTCTTCATCCTCATCGCTATCTTCATCAGATTCTTCAGATTCCTCTGAGGCTGGTGGTTCAGTGGTCTCCTCTGATTCTGGTGGCTCGGCTGTTTCTCCAGACCCTGGCTCGTCGGTAACTTCCTCAGATTCCCATGGCTCTGTAGTAGTCTCGATTACTGGAGGTTCAGTAACGTCCTCCTCTTGTAGGTTTTCGAAGTCAATTCCACTTATTTGTTTTAACCAAGAAAGGAAGTGTCCGGGTCTGACGAAACCTATAAGAATAAGAAGTAGTTTAAAACTTAGGATAAATATGTGTTTTGTTTTTTCCTAGATAATATTCAAGTTTCAAAGTAACAATGTCACAACCCAATACCCATTAGTCTTACAGATTAGGAGAGTAATGCCGAATGGGTTGTCCTCATATTGGGTTATTACTACAGAAAAAAGGCATTCCTTTCCTTTTTCCACTCATTTTTATTATGGGCTAATTAGAACTACTTATTCTGATGAGTCAATTTTGTATCTACATCGCCGACTAGGTCTTCAACGTAGTGCGTATAAAGCACAATATATAGGTAATATAATATATTATTTTATACATATATAATTTTTTTCCATGGGGTGACCAGTGCGTGTACTATGAACTCTTAGGTCAGAACTGTTACCGTTGTGGAAGCGAGACGCCGCTACACGCAGCTTAGTGAGCTATCTCTCTTCCACAACGGCAACAGTGCTGCTTTACAAGCACATAGTAAGCGCGTTAAACACTGAGTTTAGATAATAAACAAATTCGTACCAGCAGGGATGCCTGAGTGGCAGCCGAACGGCTCACCAGCTACGAAAGAGGTGACTCCAATGAGGGTCGGGATGCCATCATTGCCGACGTGCACGAGAGGACCGCCGCTATCACCCTGGTAACAAAACATTACAGTTAAAAGGTCAAATAATATCAGTTAGGAATTAAGGCTAAATAATATCAGATAGGATAAATAATATCAGTTGTAAGATTTGAGAAATCACGGTCCACTGCGATCGACCCAGCTACCTTTTTCAAGTAAGATTTGATACTAAAATTAAACATTACCCACTAACTACAGGTTATATAATTAAAAATGAATCTTCGCAGCAGTCTCACCTGGCAGGTAGATTGTGAGGTCACGTTGTAGAAGCGCGCGCAGATTGCGGAGCTGACGATAAGTGCTTGCCCAAAGGTCTGCTGACATGAGGGGTTGGAGACACCTCGCATGTAAACCCAGTTCAACGTCTCAGACACAGCACCTATAGATTAAAATTGATATTTTTAGTCTATTTTACATCGTACAAAACATTTTAAAAACTAAAAAATTCAAAATATACTTATTCGTTTTCTTCCGGTAGATTTCAGTCACAATAATCTATCGTTAGGGATTGCGCTGATTTCAATATATTTACCTAATTCATGACATCTAAAGATATTCGTGCGTGCGTAGATAGCTACAGAGACTTCTATTCCCTGATTCCAAATAGAATAATGGCAAATCTACACGAGCAGGATTTGTTGAAAGAACCATCGGTTGTATGTGATATGCATGTCAATATAAAAAAACAAACTATCCTTGCAACGTACCTACCTACCAAGTAAATTTTCTATTACCTATCTTGTAATTAAATTGATTTACCTAAGTTAAAAAAATAGCTTTAGGTATATGTTTTTAACCTATAAACAAGTTTCGTCACTATCATTGTTAATTAGTAGCATGCGGCTGCGATATCTTCAGAGATAATCTATAAAATAAATTTTCACGAATTTGTTTATCAAGCAATCAACCTGCGATATAATCTGTATATTTTTATTTTTATCTTTTCATTTACTTTACCTTAAGTTTCCTTGACTTTGAATTATACCCGTTTTTTTTAAAAACTACATTATTAAAATTAAGTTTGTTTTTTGTCCGTACATAAAGATTTATTCCTGATCAGTTGAAATATAAATACATTTATATGAAATAATAAATGAAATATTCGATGCATTTATTTATAAATAAATTTGAAAATATCACAATATTGCTTTGAACCCAAAGTAAGTAGCTTAAGCACTTGTGTTATGGAATCAGAGAAAATGAAGGTACCACAAACATCCAGACCCCAGACAATGTCGAAAAGTGGGTTTCATACCCGTCTGGGGGACGAACCCGGGACTTCAGAGGTAGACACAATGTGAGCTTACCACTTGAAATGTCCATTTTGATCGTATTAGCATACCTTCTTCCTACTAGTTTACGGAATGGTGACTTTCTCGTGACTATAATTTCTGGTCGACATAAAAAGTTGTTGATTTGAGGAGTTGTACTCACCGTTGCTCCAAGTCCTGCCGAACCCACTGGTGTAGACGCGCTGGCCGTCGTAATCCTTGTTGGCGTCAGCGCTGGGCTGCACGCGGATACGTTGCAGCAACGCTGTATTGGGAGACAGTTGTCAATTAGCATTTATTTGTAAGAAGTAAAAAAATCGTTTCTAAGATTTGTCTCTACAATAGTAAGTTTTAGAAGTTAAAATTTTGTTTTGTATTAGTATTGTCAGTAGAGGACAAAGGATTTTTTTTTTAAGTTTACTAGCAATGTGGGTGGAATTGACACTACTAGCAATCTTGTTAACCCCTCAAACTAAGCTAAATATGCTTGTATCTGGAGTGGGTTTACGTCAATAGTACAATGGCGGGGATCGAACCTACGACCTCTCAATCACAAGGCCGTCACCCTGACCATTAGGCTATTGCCGCTTGAACCCTCAATGTCCACATTGTCCAACAGCGACAAGACGCATACGGCATAACATATAAAAGTTTTGAGGTGCTTTATATTTTTCTCTACAGTATCTAGCTCCATATAAATACAACAGGGTGCTGATGGATTATGTTGAAAAGAGGATCCAAATTGTCCATAATCATTTTAAAATCTTATGATTTCGTGTATAATGTCTTCATTGATATATTACTTGTTAGGCACTGAAGTGTAGGTACGAAATCTAATATGTAGGTACTCACGAGTATACACGAAGGGTCGCTGCATTTTGACGATGGAGATGTCGTTTATCTGGACGAGGCCGGGCTGGTTGTCGTTGTATGTGGGGTAGTTGTACCATTCCGTGGTCTCGGAGATGTGCTGCGGCGTGGTGAGGGACACGGAGCCGGCGCGGACCACCAGGGTCACACGACTGTGGGGAACAACATACATTCATCATCCCAAGATGCCTTAATACTTGGTCTTTCATCGTCCTCTTCCAGTTCCATCCTCGCTAGCTGTTTAGCTTTCTGTCTCGATAGTCATATATAAAAGGCGTTAACTGTAATTGTACATGTAATCTGATCGGTATTTAGTTAGGTATAATTTTTAAGGCCAAAACAGTTAAGTTTAAGGTTTTGGTAGCTTGGATGTCTATCGCCCCTAGGTATTATGTCCGAAATTAGTAACCTAAAAGGAAAAAGCAATAAGAAAATACGGTACCTAATAATATATGCTTCTCTGATTTGTTTGAACCAGAAATGGAATATTGACCCGCTAAAATAGACTTCATACTTGCAAAATATGTCCAATGAATAGGTTCTTATTACTATACAAAATGTTTGTGTACTTTCTAAGTTTAATCTTCGATCTTTTTAGATATCGAAGCACAATCTTAGATATGCGATAGGTTATCGAACATCGCAAACTAATTATTGCTGACGTACAATAACGTTTAATGACGTCACGTTATGTTTGTTACAACATATTTAATAACCGTCCTTCAGGAATCATTTGTTTTAGGACATTTCTTGCTGACTTGTATAATATGCAGCATGCAACAAAAACCCTATCCGATCCTTCTAAGTATTATTCGGCATCATACTGCTTACACACATACACTATTTAATGGATTTGAGATTTTTTTTTTCCCCGGTGAATATAATCAAATCAAAAGGCAAAATTGATCGCTCGACAAAGTTCATGTGTACTACCTACGGTTTTGTATCAAAGAAGTCGCCTGAGCGAGACATTTTTTTCTACCAGAACCAGAGAACCAGAAATACGCTTTTATTGGAACGGACAGGGTTTTTGTTACATACTGTACCTATATTGATGACTTTTTAAACTTTGAAAACCAGTTTATCTTTTTCTGGTTCGAATACAAAAGCTTCCGACGTCTACTTTATAACTTACAGAGCGGTACAATGGGCAGCGGTGATGACCCATTCCTTAGAGACGATGGACCCGCCGCAGCCGCCCACGCTGCCCGTGGCGCTGACCATGCGCAGGCCGACCTGGTGCGGGTGCTGGCCGGGGGTGGCCGGCCATCCTGACACTATGCGCGACGCTAGTGTCTCCTCGGTTTCTGGAGATTACATGACCATATTGTAATTGTGAAACGATTGTGTGTCTTGAGCTTTGGCGCTTGCAGGCAGATTTTATTAGGTAAGTGGATAAGTTCTTGTACATGAATAAACTCTTTACGTAGGATGAGTTCGCGTGTTTTATCTTTTTTTTTTCTCAAATAAAGTCCGTGACAATGATTTCTCTTATTTGTGTGGCTAGAATGATGATGTCACTTACCTTTGGCATTCACATTTTCGATGAAGTCTGGAGTAACGGTTTCGGCGTACACCTGAAACATAAGAGTAGGTAAGTCTAAGAACATAATCTGTAGATTATTTGAATCTGTAGGTTCAAATTATACCTACTTAGTAATAGATTTCTCTAAGTTACGAGGGATGTAGGGTGCAAAAATATTATTACTTTGCTATAAAACCACTCAAAAATATGTTAATGTTGATACTTGCCTGTTTTTTTTCAATCTTTTATCCGTCCTTCGTACAATTATTGTTTTTTTGACATACATACAACGATTAGGGAAACTTAGTTTTTCACAGCTGCCGGTCGGAAATCTCTAGGTATATAGCATGCAACAAAAACCCTGTCCGATCCTTATACTACTATTGCGCATCGTAATGCGTACACATATACATATACGTAACTATTGAATGGATTTGAGATTATTATTTATCCCCGGTGAATATAAAATAAATTAAATTAAAATAAAACTGATCAAAGTACCAACAGTTTTGTATCAAAGAAGCCGCCTGAGTGAGACATTTTTTTCTAGTACGTATGTTGGACCAGTAATACGCCTTTATTAGATCGGACAGGGTTTTTGTTACATGCTGTATATTCAAGAATAAAATTTCTTAGTTTTAAGGCGTTTTTCAACCTCTTAAATAAATAATAAAATATATTTTTTATATAATTATTTACAATAGGTACACTATTAAAAAAGTCCTTACCTGAAACAGAGTTACCAGTAGCAGAAACAAGCCCGATTTCCGAAACATCGCTAATACCACTGATGATTGCCGAAGGGTCGGCTTCTATATCAGCTAGCGCGGATTATGCATATAATCACAGCAGTTATATAGATTAGATAGAGCACTTTTAATTGACTTCTAATTGATAACATTTTACAATATTGGCGATTATAAAAAAACTGATTTGTTATCGTAATCTTATTAAATATTATCTAATAAACAATAGAGGCTCCATAAAGACAAACAGTGATTTAAGGAAAGTCTTTGTTTTGCAGCACTAAATCCGAAGGTAGATAAGTACCTAAATAGAGGTCTACCTAAATGGCAGGCCAAGACACACAATTCAGTGTTCATGAAAAAGCTACCGCACACAAATGATGCCTGAGTCATCGGCGCCATAAAAAGGACCATCCTTAATAGGGCGCCGTACCCATAGGGTTCCAAAAGGACCGAATAAAGTAGTAATAGGGTCCTCCGCTGTCCATCCGTCCGTCTGCCAGCGGGCTGTCTCTCAGGAACCGTAATAGATAGACAGTTAAAATCGTCACAGTGTGTATTTCTGTTACCGCTATAACAACAAATAACAAAAACTAATTAAAAATTAAAGGGGGCGAACGACGATTCGGAAAACTTCATGAGCGAGTCCGATAGTACATGGCCGATTATTTATTAAATATCCAGTATCATTCCCCCATAAAACATCTTTATACTTATGTCTAGTAACTTAACATTGTAGGGGCGTATAGAAGAACATCAAACTGTTGAATTCCGTGTCTTAAAGGAAGGTATAATATGGCGAGGGAGGTGATGGCTGACCCTTGCGTCATACTCGTGAACGGGTGCTGCTTGTGGGGACTGGTCGATCTGCTGACTTTGGTATCTACCTCAAACACATTGTTTATTTGGCGCGGTCCCTAAATGATCTTTTTTATTGTTTTTACCAGAAAGACAGCGTGCTGCATACTGCTAACAGAGTTGTTGCGCCGTTTCTTCTCCACAGCTAGAGCTCTTAGGAAGCGATGTAAGATGAGCGAATCAGGGTGCTGTCCATTATATTATTTTGACGTATGAAAAGTGCTACTTTGTAGCCTATTTTAAATAAATGAGTTTGAATTTAAATTTGAATTTGGCCGGCACGTTGCCACTCTACAGGAATAATAATCATTATCACAGATGACACATGGACGCAAGGTACCAAAAAACTCTGTTATCTAAGTATCTAATTGATTTTCCTTTAATGGCTAAGATACGTTAGGTTTATCATTACTTACTTCCTCATAATATAGTAGCACGGCGCGGAAGGTATAAGATGTAGGTACGAAATGCGGGACAGGTTTCAGGTTTGTAATAATACTTAGCGGGAGAAACTAAGGAAATAAAATAAGTGTATTATATTCTGATCGTTTTTTCTGAGTCTGGGTGTTATTTATCTATACTTAATATGTACGTATTTAGATATATATACCTAAGTATGTTTATCAGTTGTCTGGTCGCCATAATACAGGCTCTGCCTAGTAAGGGATGAAATGGCCGTGTGTGAGTTGTCCCAAGAGATTATTATTACCTATTCTATTATTATAAAATTGCACAATACTTAGAGAATATTAACAATAGATCACAAGTTTTGTACCTAAGTACTTGAAATCAAACGATAGTTCGATTGAAACAAAAAATGGCGCCGATTATCGCTCTTCGATCAGTAGTTGATTATTTATCGGATAGATAAGCATCATAACTCCGATTTCCACTAGGGAATTTCCAAGTTCATTAAAATAAATTCTAAAAAGAATCAATAGACTCTGTGCGGAAAGAGACCGTCGCGTCGTGGCGAAAAATGAAACTAAACGTTAGTTTCATTTTTAATTTTAATTTTATCATGACTTTATAATTCTATAAAAAAAATTGAAGAGAGCATCTGAAAACACTATGTCCAGATGTTACAGTCGCAATTTAATGACGCAACATTGTTTTTAGCAAAACAAATACGGTAATTACGGTCATTATCTAATAACGAAGTTGGTACTAAGTATAGCATTAAACTGCGCATGTTAATGAAAAAAAAGCAGGTAAAATACATTCTCATGAACTTAAAAGCTTGCCTGTGTGATAAATTCCACTTTTAATTTTATCTTTGAAGTGTAAACTTCTTTAGGCGTGTTGGGCATTTTGGAGATGGGAAAAAGCAATTGAATTCGTGACACTGTTACCGTTACCGATACCTCTGTATATAAGTATCAACATATATTGAAATTGTTCAACTTTTCACTTCTGTCGGCACTTTAGAAGTGCCACTGGTTTTTTTTCCTAACCTTTTTTGTCCCACTGCAAGGTAAAGACCTCTCTCTCTTCCCCTCTTTTCAACTTATGTGGTTTGTAATGATTAGGTACTGTAGCAAATCATGTGAAAACATATTTGTCTGGTACTTGGTGCAAAGCTGTGGCCATCATTTCTCAGCTGAATGGGGCGGGACACTCGGAGACGTTGGTACTTCTTCGAGTGATGGACTGGTTTCCATCGATGAACTGATGTCCATCCTTTTATCTAAAAAAAAATATGAAATACTGTACGAGTTTTAGTCATTGTTTAAGGCAAATTGCAGAATAACAGATTTGTATTTATTTTATCAGCAGGCCTGGCGTTCAACTTGTTATTAAATTAACGTATACAAGACCTGATTACATATCAGCTGCCTGGGACTATCAATAATAAATCACTAAAGATTTTATCGTATTTCTTTTTAACATAATCGTAATTAGCCGCCTCTATCGAACCGCACTATTCAGGTATGTTATTTCCTTTAATATTTATCGAATTTCACTTACCGATTCATTCTGAAATCAAAACATTTGATGCCTTTTAATAAAACTTAAATAATAACTTTAAAAATAATTTAATTCTATTTAGAGTTCTTATGGCCGAATACTGAAACTTCATTCAGTTTTAAATCGCCGTACGAAGGTGTTCAAAGTTTTTTTTTTATAATCTTTAGTTTTGTTGTTAAATTTTATTTTCCGCGGTAAACATTTGATTTCCCAACTTTGATATTGGCAAAATCGTTGTCTTTCCGACGACGGAGTCATACAAAACAAAAACCGAACTGAACTGAACTGAAGTGTCGCGCCGTCTCTGTCATTTACCGACACCGACCGATATACCTATATACCTTTAAGAACATGTTAAAGTTAAATAGCGATTTAGTATTCGGGGTTAGACGCATTAAAAATATTTTAAAAGATGTATGAGCCGGTAGCTGCGTGCGCCAGAGAAACTCTCGTTAAGGTCACCGATTCTTTGGAGTTAGTAAAAAATCTGGTGGTCCAAATCCCTTTTAGAAGCTGGTCACACATCTAAAAGGCATTCCTAGTCCAACGGAGTTGTTTTATTTCGTGTAAGGCGGTATCTGCAGCGCCAATTTTTTCACAAAACATTGAGAAAACATAAATTAGGGGCGAGGCCTAAACGTTGTCTAACAAAAATAGTTGGAACTTGCTGGGCGGAGTTCGTGAAGAAAATCCCTTGCGTTCGTCTGCGGGAGGAAAAGTCTTTATTTGTTAATTCCAGTGAAACTCCTTGGTTCCAGGTTCATTCTATTTCACATTTTATTTATTTTATTAGCCCTTTGGAAGTGTTTATAGTTTATACGATACTTTTTCGACAGATGCGATCGTACGCAAACATTTGCACTGGGTTAGCAATACTTTAGAATCTTAAATTTTAAGGAAAAATCCCATTTCGTGCATATTTTTATCATTGTTGCTAATCTTAACAGTGACAATACGCAAACGGTATTAAGAAGATAGTGAAAAAGTTTCCGCGACCGCAATTTCCTTCTTAAAATATGTTATCTAATGCTATCAAGAATCAATTAAGCTGAAATAAATTAATAATCTTGACTTTAGTAACTTCTAACGATTGAATACACGCAAGTACCTAACGCCATTAAATAGGAAGGTTCTATAAATAACAATAGTGTAGCAAACGACACAAAAATCGTTTAAGTTATCCATAATTTATAGAAATAGGGGTTCCATATAGTACCTACATTAAAAAAGAAACCTTTTTAATGCCCTCGCAAAAGAGATATCACAATCTCAACAAACATGAATAGGTACTACTTATAATATTTAATTTAAAAAATCTCACTAATGTTTAATTAAGACGAAGTCTTCCTGATAGTTATGTCATGTACCAACTGTTGTTAATCATTCTAAAATGCTTACAAAATTTCCATATTAATCCTTTGTTTGACCTGTGTAATCGAGAAAACCACTAGGTATTATCAATTAAACAAAATTCTGTATTTTTCATGAATCCTCTCTTTAGTCTAAAACTTTTGACCGAAACCTACAAAATAGGATCAATAAAATAAGGAGTAAAAATAAAACATGTAATATAATATGGGATACATTTATTACAAAACAGTCATAGCAACAAGTTATCACATGTACCGTCCGCTGACTAGCCGCAAGCTGGACGCCGAACACCGAACGCCGACTGACACATCGGCAACACACCGCACTAGAACTACACTTATCAACTTCGACCTAGAAACGATTACTTCACCATATAGGTACATAAATGTCGCTGTTAAATACGGCCAGTAGCCAATACCAATGTTGACGTACAGACCATAACATAGAGTAGAGACCTCTCTGAAATTTACTACTCTATTTCATAGTTTTTGTCACACGTTTTCATCGTTTTGCATCCCGCTCACATTTGTAACAGCTAACTTCGGAGAGGTCCACATTAACTTAGTTGTTGAAAACCTGATCTATGTTATTCTTAATGTAAAAGATTTTTATAACAGAATGAGTACAAGGGTAGACCTAGTGAAAATCTGGTCAAATGAAGCTACAGATAGGGGGATAGTGGATAAAAGAGAGTAGCTGTAACGCCACCAAAAGGAGCTCAAATTCTAGCATATCAATAAAAGTAGCCAGAACCATAAAATACCTAGTAATCCTAGGATACAAATTCAAAAAAATGCGAAACCTACTTTGTATGTCTGTCGCGTTTTCACGCAAAATCTACTGAACCGATTTAAATCAAATTTAGTACACAGATAGTCTAGAACCTAAGAAAGGACATAGGCTACTTTTTGCATCGACATCCACGCGGGCGGAGCCGCGGGAAACAGCTAGTATTACCTATTTTATCTTGATATGTTCAAAATAACATATAATACGAATCTAATTCGAAACCGATAAGGGTAGTCTTAGCAAAACCGACGGAATAAATGTAAATATATCTAACATAAGCTATACATTGATCAACCATTAATATACACACTAGAATTTGTAATCATGACGTTAACTATCACTAAACGTATCAACTATAATATTATTTATAATGACTATTTTATTAAAACACGCTAACATTAGTATGGTTGGCTGAATACCAGTGGTAACATTTCACCTCACACTAGTATGGTTACAGACACCTACCACTGCGCGATGTGCTGCGAACTCGACCCGCATTGGACAAACATTTGTCTGTGAGACAAATTTTTGTTCCAAGTCTGGGTGTTCATTGTGTATATAAACTGAATGTTTGTGGAATCCTCCGCACATATATGTATAATGCGACAATGCAAAAATCAATCTAAATATATTTTAAAGGTGATTTAAATGTCAAAATATTACTACTGATATACAGCCCACTACAAAAAATAACAATATGTTTGACGTCGCGCGCCCAGCTTGCCAGCCTAAACAATAAACTACATAATTACATTTTTTTAACACTGGTAACACTAGTTTCGTACATATTGTACAGTACATCACCACATTCCCGGCGAGGGGATCAAACAATTTGTTTTAACCATTACGATTAGTTTCACACGTATTTAAATATATATAGTATATGTATACATATTTATAATATATAGCTGCAATAACCATAATTATAAAAAGCCATGTTATTGTTATAGACCTGTTGCATCAATTACTGTTAATATTTTGAAAATATCAGAATATTCCACAATAGATAATGGTGAGTAAAAGATTATCTTGTAAAACTAAGCATAGTAAATCTCCTAAAGATCTTATTTTCTGGTCTGTCAAGAGTCGATAGAATTTTCCATTTGAATCGAAAATAATCGTGGTTGAACAAAGTAGACAAGGCCTCATCTACTCGTAATATCCTAAATGAAAGTTATATACATTTACGTTCACAAAATAAAGTCACAATGGACTTGATTCTCGACCTGATGCAACAGGCCTATAACACCCTCAACCTATTACCCTAAAACAATAATTTACATGTTTTTTTCTATATAATTAGGCCTCAGAACCTATTTCATAGGCCTCATAGGAACATAACATTCAGACTTAACATCACACAAACTACAAACATCAAATATCCTTCACTAAGTGCAATAATTTGATAAAGTCCTATATAAGCTCCTTTATTTTTATGTTAAATCATTAGGGATGTTGACTCGGTATGAAAGTATAGATCTAATCCGTAACTTAGATGATAAAAAAATATTAGACACGTATTTTACAAAATAAGTAAAACTAAGGAGAAATAGTAAATCAAAGTTCAGGAGTGGGGGTTAATGACGTCACGATCTTGCACAAAACGTAAGACACCGTGACATCATGCGACATTTAAAATACATGAATAGTCATGAGTTTTTGGTTACATAAAAAAATAAAAATAGGTGTCTAAATTTTTATTAATCTCGGTGACGTGCATTAAATATATGTTAGTCAACATCCCAATTATCTAAGTATTAGTAAGTCAATGTTCTAGTGTCCGTAACAAATTAGTTATTCATAGACAATTAATCTAAACGATAGAAGTTAAACTATAACCATTAATATACAAGTTATAAATGCCGGTTAAATTATGTTATAAAAAATAAATAACTGTATAAATTAATCTCTGCATTTTGAAAATTGCTAAGTTTTAAATAATTATGTCGTTACAAAATATATTTCTACTCTATGGATGTCAACTCAGCAATTTACAAATACCAAAGTAAATAAGCATCAAAATGTCACATAAAAGTCTTTTGTCTATTATAAAATGCTATTTTAGTAACTCTGCAACAATTTGCAGGGTTAAATAAACTGGAATGAATTTATTTTTGGCATACGGAAGTCGGGAAGAGTTCTATTATATATCTACACGTACATATAAGCAATGTTAAATAGAATATATCTTTGTTTTTTTATTTTTTTCTCAATCTCAATTAGTTATTTTATTCTCAATACCAAAGCAATAAGTGCAAGCAAGACAACACCAACCAATTTATTTATTGCTTTTTTTTCAAATAGTAAAGAAAAATGAAACAGTCTGAAATTATTTAAAAACTTAGCACATCTATAAAGAAAACACCAACAATTTACCAACAAATACAAAAAAAGCCTCAATGCCAATAAAAAAAAAATCACTCAAATACAATTTCATTAAAATTTTGACATTCTAAGCGACTCACAAATCCTCTAAACCCCGAAAAGATGACACCAAATTTCAATTTATAACAAAAACAATCAAATAATTTCGTAAATTACGAATAAGTACATAAATAAAAAACCCAACCAACTAACGTGCGGGTGGTGACATTTTTAATAAATGACGTATGACAAAAGGTGATTTTGATAGCGAAACAATTTCATTGTTTTAAAAGCTGGACTGTTAGAGCATGAATAAGAAACACATTAATACGATACTCACAATGGAACAATTAAAAATTATGTGCGAACAGTGATATCATGACGTTTTTTTACACCTAAAACACATTGTGCTGTGAAGATAATATCGCACAGATGTTGCAATACAAACCACAAATTACACATATTTTTATAATAAAAATACCTGAGATTGCATAGAATACTAATGCCCCTATTGAAGATCTAAGATAAGACATTATTTTTTATTATTAACCTCTGTCCTTCTTTTCTGATGCCCAAGTACAGACATCAAGTTATTAAAAATAATGAAAGCAAAAATTACCGTTTCAAAACTCGAAACGTAGATGGCGTTATATTTAAATAAAAGAAACAAGCTTCCTAATCGACATATTCACACCTCAAAAGCTTGAGTAATATATAAATACAGCTTTCCATAGCCTATTTAATTAGGCTAATAAAAAAAATATATAAAAACAAAAGAAAACGAATACGACGAAACTTCGAACAAACTTTCGTACCAAAATGCGTGTAAATCAAATGCGTTGTTTAATAAAAGTGAGCTCGGTAACTCGACTTAATATTTTTTACTATATAAGTGAACTGAGGCACATTTAGAGCCATTTATTACGAGTATATACAAGTGACTGTATGAAGCACCCTCGGCAGTCAGTTATTCAGTATTTAACATTCCAACTGACATTTTTTACAGGATGTATTGATACGTCCTAATAATATGGAAGACAGATCAAAATTGCGAAACCCACGAAAACCTCATGACCTTATTAGGAATTTAGCGCATTTTTGAAATTTTTAACTTCAAATATAATGGCTATTTAACGAATATTGCCAGCACTTTAATATAATTTAATCAAAATTAGGCTAGCAGGTCTATCCACTAAATTCGCTCCTAACACCTTTTTTAAAAACCATATATTTCATTACTACATACAATATAAAACCACTCTGGTATGGAGTTTTGAATTGTTATTTATAATTTATATTTTAGAGCCATACATTTAAGTACCATACAACAAGAACGGCTGAGCCATAAAAAGACAACTATTAAAAAATATAAATATGTATTTATGTATATGTATCTAGGAAAAATTGAGGCAACATTGAAAGTATCGGTAACTATTTTAGGTCAAAATATTTAACTTTTATTCGAGTTTTTTTTTTCGTTTACGAAATCCGTACTAAGATAAATATATATTTAATTTTATTACATGTAGCCACATTATGTTACAATATATCTAACATCAATAATAAAATACGCTTGATTTAATTTTGGTGTTGACCAAAATTTATCAAAGCGCCATCTATCGTAGTACATTTACAACATTAACTACATTGCCATCGACAGCTGGTGGCACTTGTAATTTTATGTGATTGGAGCCAATGTTGGACAAAGCTTCGTCATCTAAGATATGAAACAGAAAAAGGGAAGTTCTTAAAACATAAAAATATCAAGATACTGTTACAAGAAAATAGTTTAGAAAAATAATTACCGCATAATAAAAATGTATTTTAGAATGTCCCAACACACAAAATACACAAGTGAGAAATTTTCTGCCCACTTTTAAACATTGATAGTTCAGAATTAAGTTTACTAACATCAGCTCCAATACAAAGTAATCTGCAGGTCATCTAGCCCCATATAGACAACGCAACGAATCGCACACTGTTTACACTATTATTCATATATTTCACATATATATTATACTGAACAGTGGGTAACAAATTAACGCAAAATTAATATTATTAGGATTAATGTTCACCAAAACATACAGAACGAAATTTGATCTCAGAACAATTTTTAAAGATAAAACAATACTGAAAAGTATATTTATTTTTAATCGTTACTTCCATATATACTCAAAAATGATTTAACGGGTTTTCTTAAGTCTATCAGTTGATAACACCTTACAGTGACAGGGACAAGTAAGACTTAAAATTGAGTTCCATTAAGGTTCTTATTTGGTTAATTAGGTCTTCATATTGCGGTTACTATGGAAACAATTTGTCATCAAAAAATAACATTGTAGTAAGTAGCTCATCCCGTTAATTTTGTATTAATAACAAATGAAATGTTGTGTAAGAATATCCGGTGAGATGACGTACCGCAGCAGCAGCGGCGGCTCAGGTGTGGTGGCGGCGGGCGCGCGCGCTCGGCTTGCATCAGCTGCGGCGCTTGGCGTCGCCGCCGCTCAGCGCGGGCGCCGCGCCCACCAGCATCTTCAGCGCGCCCATCGACATCAGGTAGAACCAGTACAGCTGCGGCAGCAGCAGGATGCAGATCGACACCTTGCAGCCCGTCGGCAGGGACTTCACCGCCTACGGGACAGCACAACCACAACAAGGCTAAAATATAGATCTACAAGTTAATCGTCGTGGAAGACTTCGTTGCTAAGTGAAGGCCGTTCGTACAAACATACCGGGCATGCCCCACAAGTCATTACAATTCTGATTACCATTATTTCTATAGGATGCTGTATTACCGAGAAAAATAAGCTGCGTAAATCAGATAGGCTGTCTATCACTCCATATAAAATATTTTATTTATTCCAGGCCGATAAGACTACAAGCCGATATAGCTAACAAAAAGGGCTAGACAGAAGAAGCCACACAAATGTTTTTAATACCATACACAATTTTTTTTCAACTCACATCTAAATACGAAATCCCGATGACCCTGCTATACAGATAGCAGACGTACGGCAGACTGATGACGCGACACACGAAGAACGTGGACAGCATGAGCAGGCCGTTGATGAGGTAGAGACGGGACGACTTGAGCTTGAGCCGCGAGAGGATCCCGCGCGCCGACACGAACGGCGTGGACAGCTCCATGAGGTACACGAACCCGAACGTGCAGTCGCCGAGGTTGCCGCGGAGGTACTGAGGGTAAGAAAAAAAATAAAAATAACCAGAAAAAAATACTGCACAAAACTAGCGCTCTCAGACTGAAGGTAAAATGGCGCCGAAATGCTAATAGGGATGACGATGGTCGATCTACATTCTTTCAAATAATATTTGTTTTTAACCTAAAGTATACATAGGCAAGCATAGAGTATAAGTAGATTTTTAGCTGTAAGTAATTGCTCGTTTATTTATTGAAGTGATTTTCCGTGTGACGACAGACATTTATGCGAAAATATCGATGGTTTCGATATTATTAGATTTTGAGATAGTTTTAATAAAACGGCGCGCTCTGTTTAACACAAATTTTACGATATTGCATGTTCATACATGTGCTAACAGTTTACTCTAAGGTTTTTAACAAATAATTTTTACAAAATGAGGTTCTCATACGATGGAGCGGTTTTGTTGGCGAATACTTCGTCTACCACGTCTTGGCTAGCTTATAAGTCAGCGCAAGAAGTTACCAACTTAATTTACACACTTGAAAATTGTGGCATATTAGAAAATTCTGCCATCAACCATGTCGCCTATAAACAGGTGTATTACGACGGGCTCGAGCTTCCAATACATTTAGGTATCAAACTCACGACAATGACGAGGAACCCGAAGCCGCCTATGAAGAGGTGGTGCATGAGTATGACGGGCTCGTGCCGGCAGTACGCCAGGAAGGACGTGTCGGGCTTCTTGACGCTGGCGCCGTCGCCGGACGACAGCAGCGTCGAGCCGTTCTTGAAGGGCCGTCGCTTGCTGTACATTTTGAGGTGCACCTGGATATAGAGAAGATATTTTAATAATTACGTTTTTTTTTTAACCTTATGGGACTTTATATAAAAAGAAATTACTCTTCCTCATCGGAAAGTTTCGGAGAAGACGTTTTATTTCGTTGAAAATTCTTTAGAAATAATAACAAACGTTGTCGAAGTGAGAAGTTTTGAAAGAAATGTAATGTTAAATAGTAGGAGGGGCAATTATTTTTAATCTACATTACGTATCTGTAAAAATACTCCTAAACATTAACGTCTTGAATTATTCTAAGCTTACAAAATAACTCTTCTTTAGCCATCCCCACCCTTTAGTTTCTGCATCCTGGTTTAAAATTCCACATTCACCATTTACACGTCCCTCTCTTCCACCAAGTCACAATACAGTTAAATTTCAACCTTAAAACCTAAATAAGAAAGCTCCAACTCACAATATACATGCTCCATATGTCGTAGAAGAAGTAGGCGGCGCCGAACCACGCGTACGCCTCGGACATGTAGTGCGACGTGCGCATGAAGTCGCGCGTGCACGACCACAGGCACACGATGGCGCCCGTCACGCACGAGAACGCCGCCTGGACGGCTGACACGAATCTACGCAAACGATTTTTACCTTCAAACAACATATCGTGGATATAGCCTTCTATAATAAATAAATAAATATAATGTACACAATATCACATTCATAGCTCTGAACCCAAAGTAAAGTAGCTAAAGCACTTGTGTTATGGAATCAGAGACAACGAAGGTACCACAAACACCCAGACCAGGTTCGAGGATCAAACCCGGGACCTCAGAGCTGGCGACACAATGAAAACCGGTGTGTACGCCACTCGACCACGGAGGTCGTCATAGATATTGGAACTAAGGAAATGCTTTCTTGCTGTTAATGCAAAATTTTGAGACAAAATTTGTATGACAAGTCAATTAAATACAAACCGCTAGCTTCAAGTTCTAAATGACATTGAGTCGATATTGCTTATGACTGAAATATTGATCTATTTAGAAAAAAAACGTAATTACTTAGTTATAGTGAAATTGTCAGCGACTTTACATGAAAACAGTAACATTCGTTTTAATAATAATTGTTGTTACTACAGACATTCGGTCTTCCGTACCTACTATGACACTGCATCTACTACTTCTGTCACACAACAGTCTGACTATAATTGCAAGATAAAGATGTACACGTCTCCATCTACTTACTTATTTAAACAGCTGTTCTTGACAGATAGTCTACTATGTACCTATAACCTACATTCACACATACTTGTTAGTAATATCCAGAACATCGCCGCAGCTGAGCCTGAACTTGTGCCGGTATCTGTGGCCCAGCCCCGTGTACAGCGCCGTCATGTTGAGGATCTCCGATAAAGACATGAAGTAAATGAAACCCAGCAGGGTTAGTGCACTGCCGCGCTTTGAAGTTATTCTGGAAATAAATAACGATAAAATTTAAAAATATACTTACACTTTGTTTTCAGAACGACTCCCGCATTAGTGAATTTAATCAATGTGACTTGGAACAAGCAATTGAGGATGACACAAATACTTGTCCCATGCGGGGATCGAACCCGCAGCACGTCACACCTAGTGGTAATTAGCGTGGTGATCTATACCACTCGGCCATCGGTGCAGTCACAATGAAAAATATTTTCACTCATTTCAATTTCAAAACTTTCTTGTTTATATCAAAATTAGTTTCCATTATTTAAATAATCTCTTTGGATCAAATCTTTCCGAATTTAAACTCTGAGTTCGCACAAGGTTAAAACAATATAAGGATACTCTATCATCCAAAATTACTATCAATTTGAACAACGGAGATCGGCTAACGACATCCTAAGGATCCTAAAATAAGCGCCTATCATGTGTTCGTTTCATATTATAAAAGTTGCTGTTTTTTATAAACAGTTGTGAATCTGGGCAAATATTGACGCTATAACACAATGCGTGTCAAGGCTATTCGATAGAGGTCTGTTAAATGTTAGCGTTAATCATTTATTGTACGAGAATTATCATTATAGCTACAATAGGTATTCTTCAAGTTACAAAAATGAATTTATGAGCTAAATGAAGGTGGGAGTGAGAAAACTGAGGCTGTTGCTTTGCAAACAAGAGCTAAGCGCAAGTAAAACTGGGAGCTATGCTAGCTGTGATTAGCTCAAGCTACCGTAATAATAAATATTCTATAATTATAACAAATGTATTCTAAAACTATTTTTAAACAGATTATATCGCGGTTTATTTAGATTAGAACTGCGATAGAATCCGTTTAAAAAGTATTTTTATTTCAATGTCAAACAAAACCTCAAAATTAAGTATTGAGTAGATAATTTCTATTAACTTAATTTATGTACTGTAGTGATGGCGGGACGAAAACCTTTGTTTGCCACCTTTGCGCTGCAGTCATGCAGCCATTAGTATCCTACTAATGGCTCATAATAATAACAATATATACAGTCAACAATTCAATAAATCCGTATGTGAGCAACTTACTAAAATATTCTATAACCAGGAATGTTTATTTGTAAGAAACAACCATAAGTTATGGTTATTTCTGTATGACACGCTAAATAAAGTCAAATTTCGTAGGAAAGTATTATGTTTATGTAAAATAAAACCGATTAGCAGTTGTCATCAGCAAATATTTCTGTGGCATACCTAAACGTTTTTATGATGTCAGCATTCAAGGCAGTAAAGGCATGAAATAAAGACAGAATTTAAATTATTTTCCCATCCTTGAGTATAAAATAACAAAATAATCAGTTTATAGTTAAAAGATAATAATTTTTAACCATCATACGACATTAGACAAACTTTGAATCTGTGCTTAGACAATTTAGTATGCAATTTATGTTAAAGCTAGATCGTTCCTTCCGTTGAACGTGAATGAGTTATCACACTCGGTTTTGTAGTGACTGTAATTAATTAGGACAGAACATGAAGTAGGACAGTCGTGCTAAAAGACAGTTAACCACGCTAGAAAACCAGGACAACGCAGTATCCAAGTTAATGTTTTAATTTAATTAACCGCTTGCACCTCGTATCTTCCATTACCTAAATTGCGTCAAATATTTACCAAGCTGTATGTAAATGGGAATACCGTTCTTAAATACTCCACATAGGGTTTAAATTCCATAACATACGTAAGTCCTCACCTTAATTACAGTTTGATAATGACGTTTTGACATAATTACCTACGGCACGTGCGCGGTGAACTGAAAAACTAATGGAGTATGTAAAACAACGAATTTCATTTGTAAATCTATAATTGTTGATGTTTGGAAAGTGAAAAGGCCTTTGTGTTTGTTATCCAGACATTCCAAGGAGCTTAGTATTGCCTGATAACTGATCTGTATTTTCATGGAGATTAAGCCTAAAGTGAAACTTATCAACGGCACAAACAATAATGCCAAATCTCTCCAGTTTGATAAAGATTGCCTTGAGATAAAAGCAGTACGAATTACATAAGTCTTGTTGTACAAATCTACTAAAGTAAGGTCATCTTATATTAGGGCATCATTATATTAAAGCTGAATGAGGAATAAAACCTGGAAACATTCCAAAAAGACTCAATTCGAAGATTAACTACATTTGGCTGACGTAATATACTGCCTTCGAGATTTCATCCGCATTTAACGATAACCCAAGTTATCCACGGGCTAATTCGAAAAAAGTGTAAAGAGTTCACTAAAGCACAGAGTTCTGGACGTCGAATTCGGGGATCTGACTCATGAATTGCTCGGTTACTTAATTATGACGCGTCTATATTTATATTATACTGTATTTACGCATTACTCATATAAACACAATGGAGTGCATCACTGACTGTCTTCAATAGCTGTTAGGTTGGGTTGATTCATCATATTGTTGTTATGTATTTAAAAAACCATTTATTTATTACACACGATCTTATATTACGTTAAATGTGGCATACTAAAGTTAGACCACGTGTACAACGGCCCGGAAATTTACAAACAATTAAACAGTTTATCTACTGCTACTGGTCGCGCCTAGGAATTGTCGCATTGTCAGCGACCTACGACCTAAACCTCGTATGACTTGTTATATAACATCCTGGGTATTATCTACAATACAACACTTAAGTTATATCATATTGCGATAACGAGAGTGCAGCGTACTGCGAGGCCAATCAACAAATAGATGGGGACGACTGACCTGAATCTAAGCTCGTACATGACGTCGCAACGAATCCAGAACACAGGAGACATAAGAATAAGTTATTACGAAATAAACCTGGGAACCTATAATAAAACTAGACGACTTTACTCACGGAGTAGTATTTTAAGCCCAAAAGTAGCCCTTGATTTAACGCCATAATTCGACGCAAATAAAGTACCTAACTTAGAAAGTGATTCTTGCATTAACCAAATTACGACCTAATCAGTGAACCGATCTTAATGCAAATTAACAAAGATGTAGCTTGAGCAGGAAAGAAATTATTATTTTTCCTTATATTACCCCCATTTCTACACTTTCATATGGGTATTCTGGCAAGGTGGACTAATTCACTACAGAATAACATACATATTCAACCCAATCTTAACTTCAGGTAACAATATTATATCAGGTAAAAAATAAAACAAAAATTAGCAATAAATAAGGCCAGGAAAGGGGACTGAACCTTTATCACTATTATAAGCTGTTGTCTAGACGACCTGGCGACCATAAAGAATAAGTAAACGTTGTTTATTCATGCAACCCATTAGCGCTGACAAGTATTCAAAACAATCTCAACAGCAGACAGACAAATTGGACGTCGCTACGAGAGGAACCTTACATCCTATTACTTTAAGAGTACGTGCTAGGCCGAAATCAGACCGTTGTTAGCACTTAGGTTACAAGGTTAGACTTGTTATATTGATCAAAACCTTTTTATATGTTTTGAGCACTAAGTACAAGTTAGTCGAGGTCAAGAGGAAGACCGAGGTCGGAGACATTTTGAGAGAAGTGGACCAAAAGGAATCCTAAGCTAAGCATCTTAAATTGGATGACGAGTACTTTGCCAGGCAAACCTTAGTAAGTGGTTATGTATAAATATTGGACAGAGTATGGTCATTACATGTGCTATTGAAAGTCTGATTTATTTTACTGAATGGTAACCTTGAATAATAAGCCTAGGGCTAAGTTATTATAAGACAACACGAACATGGAATGACCAAGATTCAAGAAATAGTTCAGTAATTTATCAGAAATGTGTGCAAGGTAATAATTATTTGATGATACGAAACCAGTTAAGTTTCTCGAAGGTCACATTACTATGAGCAACATCATAGTTATCAGCATTTTGATAACCACATTTGGGCCTATGTAAAGCCTATCCTAAGCCCCCTAATTAATAAGTAAGTACTTCGCCAGACAAACCCTAGTAAGTCACTAAGCGTGAAGATTAGGCACGAGTACAGAGTAAAGGCGCTACCCGAACATTTTTTTCGTTTGCGAGTAGGCGGAGTCAAGCGGACTGAAGACCCAATCCGGAAATGCAAGAGAGATAATACTAACTGCTTGCTTACGGAACGAAAAGAGCTAAACATAGGTCAAGATCGCGTAATATTGTCTTAGAAATAATAACGTAAGCGACAAAATGGAAAATCTCATATTAATCAAAATCTGTCGGATTCGACAGCGTGTAGTTTCACACATCGAGTAGTCTGAAAAAATATTATTAAGTGGAACAGTTTGGTGGATTAAGGAAAAAAAGTGATCCTCTTCTATCTAGAAACTAAATTTCAAGTCAATAACTTTTATGGATGCTAAGTAAAAACGATATGAAAATAGCTAATAAAAATATGTGTCGCCTTAAGACCCGCTTGCACAAGCGCGGGTTATCTTTTTAACTCTAAGTTAAATGCGAACTCGAGTTTAAATTGACAGTTTTTCATACAATATTAGCCATTTTAACCTCGTGTTAGCAGCGAGTTAGCTTTTTCGTGCAAGTGGGCCCTTAGGTTCCTAAAAGTGTCAACTCCCAATCCGATATGCTTCTAGTCATGGGTCATGGTGGTATGTACTCACTTGTCTTCAGGATTGAGAGACACGACGAGGTTGATAGCCGTGGCCAGCGAGACCCCGTTGAGGATCATCACGACCGGCAGGATCACGCGGTGATCCGGCTGTAACAAGCACATCAACACCTGTTTATATCTGTACTATGAATATATGATACTGTTTCCTGAAATAGGAAAATATTAAGCACATATTTTTTAATTCAGTTTCATATTATCTCAACCCGAAATTTACTTCGAGAGGTTTAATCAGGGAAATGAGTTTATTTCTATAAAATTTACATAGAAAATTCATATGTTTTACATTGTGATAAATCGTATGTGGTGCATGACTGAACTAACAGATTTTTAAGCGAAGCAATTTTACGGGCTTAATACAACCGACCAAAATCATTTATGTGTAAAAGGTGCCAAGTCCGATATAAAGGCGTGAGAGGTTTCGCAGATAAGAGATTAATATCCAAACGCGGTGCCAAGTTCTGTGCAAGTTGCATAAATCATAATCGCAAGAATTTACGTATCATTGCCTTCAAACATACTTTTTATATTTAATACTTTTTTATATATATACCTTCTTAGGGCTCCTAATACTGGACAAAGGTCTCCCCCAATTTTACTACAGGCTATTTTGTCTGGAGGCGCTTCCCACCAAACCGGCAAAATGCGCTCGATGTCGTCGTTTAAATATTTACGAAAAATAAATCACTACGTTACACATAGCACACACAACAACCATTTTTTTACCAATTGGAAATACAAGAAAATCAGTTTTAATTGGCTTCCTAAATCACCCAATAAGAATAAATAATGGGATTATTAAAAGTAGTGTAACGCTCCCATTGAAGGACTATATTTTATTCAAATTGCACGAAGTCACGCTAATTTTAATCGGAAAATAACCGAACAAAACTTAGGGACAATAATCGCAATAATACAATCGATTTAGTTACTGGATATAATAATAATAATAATCTTCCACACCGATTTCGGTAACGGCGACTACTTCGACTCTATTGGCGTGCGTGTGCTCTCATGTGGCTGGCGTACCCAATTTTATGCGTAAAAGTCCGCGCACACTGCGGACATGTCAGGGTACCAGCCACAAAGTTGTAGTTGATAGCTACGGGTGGTCGAGTTTTCAACTCATCTCGTTTGGCATCCAGCTCAGAAAGTCGGCGTGCTTCAAAGTCATAGACTTTGGCTTTTACGCGGCTTCTCCAGTCTCTACGCCGAGTCTACTGGATATATAATTTTATTTAGTCTAGACTTTAGCCATATTTATAACTTGTTAATGCGTGTCATTGGATTAATTAGATTTAAAAACTTAATTTCTACAGCGCCTTTTTAAGGTTTACTGTACCTACATAAAAACATTTTTAATTTTTTTAACCGGCTTAAAAAAGAGAAGGTACTCGACTACAGATAACCTAAAAGTGAAACCTGCGTTCAGTCGGCCAGTGTGACGTGTTTCAAACACCCACCAGCTATAAAGGCAGGAGGGATGACTCACTCTGATTGAACCATCAAACTGAGTAACTGTCGTAGCCGTGTTTATTAAACAATGATCGCACTCACATTCAAGCTAATTTATTCCGTATGAGAAACAATTTTGATTGATTTGTTGTTGAGTGTTCTGATGTGTCCGGCTTGTGCTGGCAACCGAGAATATTAAAGCAGACTTTAACCGCTTATATTTTTAAAGAAGACTCGTATTTATAACATAGCGATTATATAAAGGGCCGACTTTTTATAATAATTTTTTCTAAAAGTAAAATAATCTTTTTATATATTTAAATCCATTTTTTATAAGCAGCAAGTCTATAATAACAAAACACACGATTTAAAGGAAATAATACCACAGATTTAATAATTCGACAATGGTAAAACTATTTTGTAATGAATATCACAGAAAGACAAGTTAAAAAAAGAAATAATGCTGCAAAGTAGAACAAGCATATAGCGCGTATGATAATTATCGTAAAATGTTTACCTTCCCCGATGAAAAAAAACATGATTATTACTGACCTATTACACCACTCCAATACTGACCTATATTCAAGGTTAGGAGATAACAAATGAACGCTCATAAACTCAAACATCAGACGATCGCAGTGAATCACCTGCATAAATACCACCTTCAGAACGAACTTACCTAAACACTCGTAAAAACCTGCTTTATGAACAACTCAATAAGGTCGCACATTGACATACATGCTACACGTACGTAACAGAATTCCTATACCCGAACCTGTCAAAACTTTTTCAATTATTCATAAAATTCACAGACTCTGTTATAATCAACAAATGTATACGAAACGAACTTGTGATCCTATCTAAACCATATTCGTAAAATATTGCAAAAGAAAAAGCTATATTGGCCAGGATACAGTTACATATTAATATAAAATTACTTGTGTAGTTCATATCGGAAGTATCTCCAAACAAAATACTTGATTCAGCTAATCCGAAGCGAACCGAAGACCTAAATAAATTTTGTGGAAAAGGCTACGCAGAAGAAGAAGAAATAGATTTTTGCGTTATAGCTATTCTATTTGATTCACTTCTAAATTTTGCATAGATTGTATCAATGAGTCCCGGATGTTCAATCAAGATAGATAAATATTTGGATGACCTACTAAAATCTGCTCTAAATTTCAGGTAAAATATTCGATCGACTTGTAAATTTCCGTGATCTTAAAGTTTCTGGAAGAGTTTGCGCAGATAATAATGAGTTTACGAAGAAAATAATTCGTTGTCATTCATCCGTTTTCATTTTTTAACCCATTAACCTACATCTTATCGCTGAGATAAACAACCGACGTAATACACTACTCTCATTTTTATGCGATTGTTAGTTTATGTTATCACGTAACTACTTCGGGCAGGTTTTATCTCGAAAGTATAAGAAGCAAAGTTGCTGAGTCTTCATGACTTGCTGCGAATTAAGGACAGCACAGTTGTAAGCGCGTTAAAGTTGATGATAGCAAAAAATATTTGTGGACCCTTTGGCAAAGGTCTTTGGCTCACAACGGTCTGAGGATATATTTCATGTGTGCCTACATAATATCAAGGTTGTTCCATTGAGACAAAGAAAATTCAACTTGCACTTTCAACTCATTTTGCATACTCAACACACGCGACTACGTATTCCAAATGCCACACAAGTAGCTAATTGACCAATCGAGACATCTATTTAAATAGAAAACGCAAAAGTATCATCATTTTGGATGATGCATCATATTATTACGATTAGGAACCTTAAAAATGGCAACCGGAATAAATTAAACGTAGTAAATACTACTTGTTCTATTTCTGGATGTACTTTAGACTGTATTTAGTTAGTCCAATGTGCAACCAGCTACATGTTATTAAACCATATAAGTTATTTACTAATTATTACGTCATGTTTGTTTATTTATGTAGAAAACCTGATTTACAATGTCGTAATCGTTTTCTCAGCGCTAGTGTGACCTAGCATAGTTTATGTGAATATTATAATTATTAATTATATAACATCTTAATACCCCATACCACTAGCGTATTCAACCGCGTCCGTGTTTACTCAGGAAGCTAGAAAGGAACTTGTATAAGTATCTCCCAAACTGTGACACCTGTATGCGATACCCCCGGTTTCTAAACGGCAGATCAGTTTAATCTGTTGTTTAAATAACTGATCACGACTGGTGCTTAATTTGACAGATGATGTACGAATTATGGTTGTGTTGATCAGCCTTTCAGAAAAGTGGTTACATTTTTCTTTAATTTTGTGTTGAATTACTGACTTTATAAAATTTACAAATGCATACATAAGGTGAGTGACGTCACAAGCCCACAAGTGACGTCACAAGCCTCTATTCCTAAACTTTAAAGCGCTTTAACTTTGTCATTTTTCATGGATTTGATAAAAAAAAATACGAGTTCATTTTTCAGTTTTTATCTATCCGGTGGACTAAATAGATATTTCCTTTTCATACCCAGTCCACACCCCTATTCTGTTACCAGCTGCAGCACTGCCCTATTACTATGCTAAAGTCTGTAAATACCAACCGAAGAATAAATTCACTTATTTATCGATATGATAGACCGGATAGACGATATGGCCATTTTTTATCAAGAAAATCAAATACTTGACCTCGTTCTAGAGTGGCGAAAATATCGTTATTTGATCTCAATATAAGAAACAATAAATGAATTAATATCTGCATTTTACGTGCCTCAGCTTGTCTTTATTACATACAGATAAAACGTATTATGAAGTTTCCTGAACTTTCTTCTCCAGTAGATCAACTTTTTATAGTGAAAAACTAGAATTGTCTATATATAAGTACCTCTAGTTGTCTTACATTAATAGAGACTTTATTTGATTACGAAATAGTTAACGGTTATTTTGGACCGCTCCATTCTATCAAACGACCATAAAAGAATGGCCAAATATTGTCCAAACATGGAAACAAACCGAAACTTATCAGCGATCCAAATGGAGTCCCCAACCGCATTTCCGATTATTACATTAATATGCGAAATAATCATACGTCTTATAACTATAGTCATTATCAACGGAAAACACCAAAAATTGGGCCAAATTTACAATAATTATAGGTACAGATAAGCACACATAATTTAGAATGTAATGGAAAAATATTTTACACTAGAACTAAGCCTAATGGTGTGCTACATATAAATTGGGCGTCATGTGACCAATAACATTAATGTACCTTTTAGAAAAAATTGCCTTAACCCATTATGATGATGATGAATGTAAAAATGCGCTAGACAATTGTTGGGTCTCCACTTGCACCTCATCTACTATAATAATGGCCATCTGATCCTAAACTAGGCAGAGCCTGTATTATGGCAACTAGACCACTGATAAACATACTTATATATTCCTAAGTAAGTACATACATATTATAGAAAAATTACACCTAGAAACATAACCAATGATCATGCTCAACACAGATTTTTTCTTGGTGGGAATCACACCAATAACCACCAGTTTAGCAGTCAGGATCACTAAACACTACACCAATGACCAAATGGCAGTCAAACTGTTACTGGTAACTTTACTCAAAGCAAAAAAGCCAACATAAATTCTATACAGATACAAAGTCATCACAGCATAATTCACCAATGATGGACTATATGCAATCTACACCAAAATATTAAAGCAAAAGAATTTCCTTCAAACTAGCTGATCTCTGGAACTATGTAATTAAAAATCTTGGATTTGTTAGTGAACACAATTTATAACAAAGGTCAACAAACAGGAAATATGCAAATAGGAGAAATCATGGGCACACAAAAACAAGTTGTAAAAAAATAATCAATTCTCTCAATATTTACATGAAATTTATTTATAATCCTTACTGAAATCTAATATTATAAATTCGATAGTAACTCTATCTGTCTGTCGCGCTTTTACGCCAAAACTACTAAATTAATTTAAATTAAATTTGGTACACAGTCTAGACATCCACGCGGGTGAAACCGTGGGAAACAGATAGTACAACTATAAATTGAGATGTATCATGTTTTCAAAGAACACAAAATCTGGCTAAGTAGGCATATAACAGATAAATACTGCAACACACATGGTAGAAAGATAACTCAAGTATTCATTAATCATTACTATTTAGGTACTATTGTGAACAACTACATTAATATGAAGATAACATTTATATAATTACCAGTTAACAATATGACCTTGAATTTGATGTAACAAGGTTTAAGCACTTGCATTGAGTACATAAGAAAAATCATATTAACTTTGGATATGACATCATGAATGATGTGATGAACATTTGACTTTTTCTTGACTCGTCACTCAAAAATTCAAAGGTTTAAATAATTAATTTAAAAACCCATTTATGTAATTGGTTATTTAATCATGCCATTGATTACTTCATCAATTTAAGTAAAAGAAATAAAAGATTTTTAAAACTACCTAAATGTATTCTGCGAAGGCTGGTTGCGCAGGATTGTGACCTATGGAAGGACTATCGAGTTGCAGTCGGACAGAATTGGATAAAAAAGTTAAAAAATTTATAGAAAACAATAATGAACTCAGTACTTACTTTATTCTAGACTAGCTGTCCCCCGCGACTTTGTTCGCGTGTTTTAGTTTCAATGGTTTTTCATTTTTGCAACATTTTTCATTTATGCTCCGCTCCTACTGGTCGTAGCGTGATGTTATATAGCCTATAGCCTTCCTCAATAAACGGACTATCCAATACAAAAAGAATTTTTCAATTCGAACCAGTAGTTCCTGAGATTAGCGCGTTCAAACAAACAAACAAACAAAGTCTTCAGCTGTATAGATTGTGCCTAGAGTAAGCAGTATTGTAAACAAAATTATACCTGAAGAAAATATTATTTAATTCAGACACAGGTCTGTCTAGAAGTTTGCTGGTCTGTTAATGTAGTAGTGTGTCTAAGTAGAGAGCCTTTGTCGATTAATTATAATAATAATATGTTAATATGTCCAGTAAATCCAGGGGTGTCGACATTGTTACCATCCTTTTTAGAGGACCATATCTTTGAGTCTACATATAACACCAAACAGGTCCCAAGTGACTTTTAAAGCATGGTTTTAGCATACATTAGAAGTTATAAATCTTAGAAATAAATATTTATAGTCTGCTATTTATTATTGTACCTACTCAATCAGTAGTAAACAATGGTTATTATTGCCATATATTATGAGATTATAAACACAGTCATAATATTCACATGTCATTTCTATTAGGTAATACTCTTAATACATTTGCATATGAAATAACTATTGCAACATAGATTATTTTTAAGAGAGTTAACTTTACAATAATAATACAAGACAAGTTATTTAAGGCTTTTTTATTTATTTTAATATTGGATAATGTTGTGTACTATAGCCCTGTGTATATTTGTTTATTTATCCAGAACTATAAAAAAAGGATTAACTTAATGGCTGAAAACAAACAAAATTGAATAGAAAAGAAGCAATTCTGGCTCTCTTTGTTTGACATAAGAAGGTACAAGAGCTGCAAAACAAAACCATGTTATTAAAAAAGCTTTTTTAAAGATAGGTTACTTAATTCGCAAACAGAAAATTAATTACAAAACCTACATTTTACAGGAACTCCTACTATTCAAAACATTGTTTAAAATAATCATGGTTTTTATAAGTCAGTAATACAAAGATGATCCTTTAGTCTAGGATTTTAAATAAGTGCATATTTCTTACTTTACAGAATAATATTACGAGAATCCAGAACGAAAATATTAAAAAAATCAAGAACATTTATAAAAACCTTACCTTTAGTGGAAATTCCATCATGCTTGTTTCTAACTGTTACCACTCAAAATAAATTCTAATTAGAACATTGTATGTTGTGTGTAATACAATCCCAAAATAAATAAAATGTAATAAAATTCGCAGATTTTCGGCAATCGCAAATTTCCACGATTGTTCTATTTACTAGAACTACCACAGATAACTGAACTGAACTCTAAAGCGTTCTGTCCAAAATGTTAAATCGATGATTATATCGATAATCGTTTTTTTTAATCGATTCAATTACTTAAAAACTTGAGTTTAGTATCGTAAGCTATTATCTATATTTATCATTATTAACAACTGCCAACGAAAGGATTCAATGCAAATTTGCAATTGTATAAAGCAGAAACTTCAAAACGACAATATTGGTAACGTTATTATAATATAGTAGAATAAGTAGAGCAAAAACAACCTCGGTTAGAATTAAAATAATACGTCTCACCCAATGTGAGATGCAAATTGAGGAAAGCACATCACCCCTCACACACCTCCTGAATTTGTGCGATCTCAGATACACCTACCGGTTGGAAGTGACTTACTCAGTGACTTATTTGGAAAGCAATCAACTTGAACCGATAGCGCAACCCAAGTAATCCGCTGCAAACACAATTTAGCCAAATCATAGATTTTCCGCATACTGGCGGATAGCCTTAACGAATGTGGTGCTTCTGATTGAACTATAGCCCACTTGCTGCCCTGCCCTAAGTGTCCGTACCTACACCTACAACTTGAAAGACTTGTAGCTCACCAACGACGCTACAGTTGGCTTGGCCCCATATTTGGCCCAAGAACTATAATCTACCAGTTACAAGTAAAGAAGAAGTTCGTTAACTCCATGAACACTGGCTTAGAACTTATTCCAAACAAACCGACGAAGAGTTAAACTCAGTCCAGTTTTTTTGGAAGAGGGCAGCCGCAATCAGCCTCTTCGAGAGAAGCTTTCGACTGAGACAGTTAATGTGGTTAATTTAGTTTTCAGGAGATCACACGCGCATAATCGATTCTTCAGATAACTCGATGTTCAAAACGAATTTTAAAACAGTGCCACAGATAATACAAATATCTGCGTTCTAAAAAGAATCCAGGAAAAAGGACTCGGACATTTATTAAAAAAAACTTTAACATAATAAATTAATCAACGAAAAAAAGGATACATTAATTAAATACTTACAACATACCATTTATTTAATAAATTTATCAAACTTTAAATTAGTTTAGCTGCTTTCAAAATGTATATTCCCAGTTTTTATTATAAAATACCCTGTTTTCTATTGCTTTGTATTTATATAGATAGGTATGTAGTACAATCACAAATTGTGAAAAACTACCCCCACTTTTTACACTTCTGTTACAGCCATTTCTTGTACACACTTTAATTTACTGTTAATTTTCTATTAAGTAATACGTGAAATAGTGCCGTTATGGAAGTGGATGCTACAGAAAATGTGAGTTAATATTGATGTTTTGGCAATTTAAATAATCCTGTATGTCTCTAAACTGTTCCGTTTTGTTTTTAAATTAGGAAGTCAAGAGACACAATAGTTTTACAAGCCCTAATATAAAAAGAGCCCCTGTGGCTAAACGAGCTGGAAGAGAACGTTGTCACAGTTACCATGCCCAGACACCTAAAGCTCATAAAAGTGCAGCAGAAAGGGCTCGTTTGGATGTTCCTAAAGTAAGTGTGAAGTAATTTAATTAACCAAACCTATATGATACTATGTCAAGTAAAACAGTGGATATTGACCACATCCAAAGCTTTACAGTTTGTTTTTACAATTTAAAATGTATTTCTATTAATTTCTAATCTAGGGCTAGATTGTAGATTGCGAATACATCCGTATGCATCTCATTTTGACAGTTGTTTGACGCTAGTGAGGTGCGTTCATAAATAACAAAACTTTTCTTTATTAGTAAACTGAAAATTAAGCTTTATAGCGAATAAAATAATTATTTAAACTATTATATTATTTTGTCTATAAATTTAAGCAATAGTCGAAGTAGTTTCAACTTATTTTTTTAATTTTGAAACGACATTATCATCACTAAAAGTAGTGGCTGCAGGCATTACCAAATATGGAGTTCGCTCGTTTTCCCAACCGTCCTCCCTTCGATCCTTAGTAGCTCTCAGTTTTATTTTCTTTTAAACAATTGTGTTATATTCAAATGTTTTCATTGCATTTTCTAGTGTAATCATAATTATTTCTTCTTTATAATTAAACGTGAGTTGAGTTCATTATTAAATTGTGGTGTCAAAATATAGGTCACAGTGGCGTATAGGTTATGTTATAAGTAAAATAATCGGATAGTTGTTGTTTGTATTGTTGTTAACTGGGAACTTTTCGCGTTACAGATGTCGTTTAGGGTGGTGCGCAGTTCTAAATTCCGCCACGTTTACGGGCAGGCCCTGAAACGTGAGCAATGTTATGACAATATAAGAGTGTCAAAGAGTTCTTGGGACTCTACGTTCTGTGCGGTGAATCCTAAGTTTCTGGCTATAATCGTCGAGTCCGCCGGCGGAGGTGCCTTCATAGTACTGCCACACAATAAGGTGAGTTTATTTCATTGAACAATCTTCTCTTTCCTCTCATATTACATTTTAATAATTACTCGCCAGTTTACCTTTTAATGAAGTTTGAAAATATGATATTACGACGCTTAGTCATGCTTTGTGGATTTATAAATAACTACTACTGATTAAATTTCAGTATTACTTTTCAAGATATCTTTATTATAATGTTCTTTTTTAATATTTTTTTATCTTAAATTACCACTGATTCTTATTAAAGAAAAAATATGTTTAAATATTATAAGGTAGTTCTCAATCTCATGTTACTAATGTCAATTTAATAGAATACAACTTAGGTCAGTAATTAACCCAAATGTAACTGTTACAGGATTATCATTAATCCCTCATTCATGTAGAACAGAAACACAATTAATCAATACACATTATTAGCTACTTGTTATATACCTATACAGACAAACAGACATGTATTAATAGAGGTATATTTTGTAAGAATGAAACTCAATGTTCCTTATGAGAAGTCACCTTTGATGGCATTCAAGAAATTACAATATTAAAATATTAAGCTTTGATTCAGCTGTAAGAATGGTTAACAGTTAACCAAAATATGCATGTATATGTCAATATACATTCTAAATCCTTTACTATAGCTTGCAGGCTGTGCTTTGTCATAAGTTTCTGGAGTCAGGCTCTTCGGCAATAATTTATATTAATGCATATACCACAGGGTCTTAGCTATAGTCAACATGTTTTAACATGGCAATATGTATATATAATGCTTTAACTATGTAATAGACCGCACAGACTGCATTTTTTTATTCTTGTATTATAATACACAACCCTTTTTTCTTAATAAAACAGCTCTTATCATCCTTTAACATAAAATCTTTTTGAAATTTGATGAAACAACATTAAATGCTCAAATATAAAAAGCCGGACATACCGCTGGGCACTGTCTAATTTGGCTGGACACTCAACCAATAAGCCTGACCGTGTCCGGCTTTTGCCGGACATCTGACAACCCTTCATGTATCTATAGTCATTCAATGACTAACACAAAAGAATTTTAGGAAACCAATATGCCTCATGAAGTTATTATAGTAGCCCTATACTTAACAAGCCTTCTGATCTGTCAACCAAAAGGCTTTAAAATTATCAGTGGAATTAACCAAGCAGGTTTTGTAGGCTTTTAAAGAGTGGATGATCATGATTCATATTGTTTTTCTTACCAAGCAGTATAAAAAAATATAGTACAACTATTGGTACAAGGTTTGGTAACCTGTACAACTTTTTATCCAAGGTCACAATGCTTAATGATGAAGATATTCATTAAATAAGTATTCATGTAGTTTATCTGGTTATTTTTTGTATAAAATTTGTATTAGTATAACTTTTTCCCCTCTTGACCTCTCCCTTTTTCTTTTCTTCTTCCTTTCTTGTTCTACCTCTGCTTTTTATCTTTCCTGTCCATCCAAAGGTTGTCTGGAAGATTTTGTACCCTTTCACTGTTGTATATATTTTTTTTATTTCTGTGAGTCTCATGGTGCAATAAATAATATTCTATCCTATTCTATTTCTTTCCATGACTATCTTGATTAAGCCAACAAACAGGTGTTTAATTTGTTATGTTAAGTTATGCAAAAATTTCCATACTAATTGGCAAGGTTTGGGTATCATTCTCTAAAATACTAATACCATATTATATTTTTTTAATTACTAATCAATATATAAAGAGCAAAAAAAGCATAAAAAAATGATAGGCTATAAAGTAACAAAAGTAGTTTTTTTATTTATTTTAAAGCCAGTTAAATTATTATATTTGTGCTTCCAATGTATGCTATATGCCTCCACCTTGGAGTACTGAGGCTCAAAACACACAACAACTTCACAACTGACATTTTTAGAAATACAACTTTTATTTTTACAAATTAATCTAGTCTTTAGACTTTGCAATCATGTTATGGTTCAGAAGTCTTTTAAGTCACCAGAGATAATACCCCTTTATATAATCAACATCTGTACACTGAAAATACAATGTTGGGCAGCAAACTATATTTAATTACTAAATTTGTGACCTCTTTTCCAAGCAAGAGGAAAAATAGACAAACAACATAACACTCTCAATCTAATCTGAAATAATGTGAAAATATTTAATGGCCATGTTTCATATCTTGTGTGTTGTGTATAATATATATGTTAATTAATCAAGAATTAGTACATAATTACTATCATAAACTCCGTCTTTTTTACATAATGTAATTAATGTTAAGTATAAGAATTGTTTTAGTTTTCAAAGCTATTATTAGTACAGTTAGATTTTAAAAGTTTAGTAGATTTAGACCATATATATGAGTATTTTGAACACCAAATGTCCCTCTGCTCAAAATGGAACATTAAAAGTTTTCAAGGCAATATTGAACTGGCACATGACAATCTAACCCCATAAACAGTAATTAGCTAATCTAAACACTGTTGGCTGAACAAATTCCTGCTTTATCACTTCTAAACATATTCCTAATTGTCATTGTCACACAACTCATTATCTCAACTATGTTATTTGCTTGTTTATCTCATACAAATGTTGCTTTGTTTTTGTATGGACCATTAGGAATAAACGTTTTTCCTTATAGCTAGGTTTTGTCCTATTTATAGATGTTACTTTGTCAGGTAGGTTTGCCTAATAGGTTACTAAATAATAGGGTAGCTTTTCCTAGTGGTCATTATTTTAATTTAAACTAGTGATGCTCCAAGGTTTCACCCGCGCGAGTAGTCCCCGTTCCCGTAAACCATTTTTTCGTGTAATTTTCCGATGATTTTATATCTATTTATTCTGCTATTCGGGGCGGAAAATCTCAAAAATTTGTTCTTGAGTTACACATAGATTCTGCAATTTGTTAGTTCTGTATAAGCTTTATATTGAAGATTGTATTATTTAACTCAATATGTTAGAAGTCATCAAATATTTCCTAATTTTCGTTTTTACCCTTTCCTGTTATTAGCCAATTAGTGGATGGGTCTTCTTATTAACCTTACCTAAACAGATGGAAGTAGGAACAAATGGAAGATGGAACTAGCTAGTTAAAATTAGACACCTGTAAGGTAGGATCGCCTATAGTTACCAAAGTAAATACCACTGAACCATTTTAGCTTTTTCTGTGTAGGACGAAGAAAAGGTGCCTACAATAGGCCGTCCTGGAACCCAAAAAGAATATCTAAAGACTACGAAAATCTCTGTTAGAATACATACCAATCGAGAGACGAGAGAAAAGGGCATAGGAAAATATTGTAGTATACGGAACTTAGTTATAGAATATGAGCAAACATAACCAAGTCGCACCAAAACACAACCTTCCCTTTCTTTGCGACTCGATGAGTTTTTATCTATTGAACAATGCGTGGAGGCGACAGATAGCGCTCATTGTGCAACAGATACGGACGAACAATGGCCCGAAACAATGCGCGTACGCATCTATAGCAAAAACTAACGAGCATGGGAATGACAAGTGTCGGTTATAGTGTAAATAAATAGGTTATAGGTTAACGTACTAGCGAAACTGTTGCTGTTATTCTCAGCTATTGTGTCATACCTTTTAATTATACTTGTATAAATAACATTATAAAGCCAGGGGGACAAGCTTTATAGCACACCATACAAGCTAACCCAATGTAATCTGGTTTCCAAAAATATGTTAACCTACACAAGAAAGATGAAAGAAAAAGTGTTTATTTGCGCCAGATAAATATAAATTTGGTATGGTTATTATGTATAAGGTTTAGACGTAAAATCGCCTATTTGAACGTTTTAAATATTTCGTTTATTTAGCCGCTGTACGGATTGTCAGAGGTAAATTTTAGCTAGAAACTGAATATAGAAAAAGTTGCAATTTAATGTCTTTTTGGCAGCTGCCTTAAACCAAGATGTTCTTTCTACCGTAACCACTATTTACCGTATTCTTTAGAACACTGACCTTTAGTCTAGAACATTTACTTGCTTTTATTATTTTAAATTATTAATTCTGATCTAAAATTTTCTCCGTGACCTGAATTAATCTGCTAAAAAAACAGACGTATTTCGTAGTTATTCACACCAAGGTGGGTCATCTCCGGTTATGCCACACCTGTCTCTTGCCCACAGAAATAAAAAAGAAATTATATACCTCTATATGCCTATAGGATAACGTCGGACATCAACTATATTATTACCTAGATTCCCGCCCCTGCTTCGCCCGGGTGGTGTAAGATTTTCCAACATTTTTGTACATGAGATTTAAGTGAAGCGATTCCATTAGTTTTTAAAAAACTCATCTCTCCCTACGAATCCTCACACATCTCTGGTGGAAACGCAGCCTTAGACCTGGGTGTGTCTGGCCAAACCCAGAGCTTATTCAAATCTTTAGCAGTTTTAAAAAAACTTAGCTCTTCACGGACGTATTAAGATAGCATGCTATCATAAATTTAGCACTACTTATTGATAATTTACGTCATTTCTACAAAAACCTACGCAATGAAAGTATGCAGTTATCTAATGTAGATAAAATACAGATTAAAATGTTTGAGTTCAGATAACAGTGTGGCAGTGACACTGAACTTGCTGATTCAACTACTTTTGTAGAATACTCAACCTTTTCTGAGGATATACCGCCATGACAATGACTGCCGCGATCACGTAGACGGCGAACTCCAAGTTCCATTGGTTGTAACGACCAATAGTCAAGCGGGATCTTTTCTGGTCTATGGAAAATTTTCTATCGTTTGCTCATTTTCTCAGGAAGAGAAATTCTCGAAAACCGAATGTCTTAGTTATAAGGTCCATATTATATTGTATAGTTAAGTACCTCATTTAACTAAAGTGTCATTAATAGAAAACAAGTGGAATATTAAATCATGTTTCCCATGAATCCTTATCGGTATTATCCTTATCGTACAGATTTGTCAGAATAGCCCTTATCATTACGTATTGTGGGACTTACGGCTGACTATTAAACTCATTTTTCGGAATACTAATGACATCACTGCAAATGTTATAACTTTACTAATACTTTCCTTTTTAATTTATATATTACCGACTAGCTGTGCCCGCGGCTTCGCTACCGTCAACTGACTACTTACCCTACCTACCTGCCCTACCCTATTTTCACATGAGATTTGATACGCGATATTATTTATAGGTCAAATCATAACAAAAGGCACTTTGTTCTTAATTTCTCATGAGGTACTTGCTCCCGTCGCTGTAGTTCATATAATGACAATCTTTACTTAATACTCTATTCAATATTAGGTGTCTATCCTTCTCGTACACTGTGTTCAGACTGATACCTCTTTAATTAAGTTTCCATTATCAAAATCTGATTTTCTTTGCTAACAAACCTCCCAAGTTTCCCCAACAAACAAAACTACCAAGTTTTTCTAATCGAAAACTTACTCCAATGGCGTTTCTAACTTTAAGTCAAAGTATTTCACTAACATATGGCACCGTTAATTGAAACCTTGCTGAAAATCTTTATCTATAATAACATTACTTACCCTATTACAGTTTCTTTACACACCATTTACGAGCTATCTGCCTGATAGCTTATCTCTGACCTTTGGTAGGCGCATCCTTAGTACTACATCCTAAATAATGATAGCTAGAGCTAAGCAACAATAACGTGTCGATTATATTGTTTGTTGTTAGTTCTAAGCAGGTCAAATTACACACCAAATAAAGAGAAAGAGTTTCCAAATCTTAAAAAAAAAAAAGCTTACATAAGTCAACTGTCACACGAGAACTAGGCTTAGGGTTTGAAAAGCGTGAAGCGATCCTTACTCATTTTGTCAAGTAATGAAGGATATTATTACATTCAATCTTCATGATGTCTGTATGTATATTCGAAACATCTCGAAAGCTTCACCACGTCGTAGGTTGTCCTGGTAGTAAAGGCAAATCAAGTAATTGTCATGATTCCAATTAAACATCACTCGTGGACTACTTGAAGGTCCGAGGAAACTGATAGCAGCTAACCGCAACGAGGAAATATGACGGGATATTCGTTACGGTATAGTTAATGAGGCACCTTTTTTATAACAATTAGAATGAAATATTTAAAATATTTAAAAAAAATTAACATTAGTAAAAGGTTCAATGACCAATTTCATAATTTACCTCAAATAATGATAAGACATTTTTTCTTCGCAACTATAGTGGCTACTTACTGTTGTATAAAGTGATGATAATATTATAATATTAATGGAGATTAACGGGTATGTTTTTATTGAAAGTTTCTTTCAGTAAAAATAAAGTAAACTTTACCATTTTTGGACATAGCCTATAGAAACCAGCAGTCACTTTTCCATTGACATGGCCATTCAAAATTTTACCTTGCTTAAAATCTTCCTTAAATATATAAGCTCCTTAAATCCGTCAAGCCTGCCTGTCTTCTGGTCGAAGGGTGAGGAAATCGTCGAATCTTAACGAGTGTAAAGTTTGCGAAGGCCAGTGTCAAGTCCGCATGGAAACCACTGGAAATGTCCAAACCGAAATATGTAATAAATAAATAGTGGCAGTAAAATTACCGCGCCCCACATAGCGTGCTCAACGGAAAATAGATCCGACGCAATCCCTCACACCGTTTGTGGTTCTCACGTTTTTCGGTTAGTAGAAGGGTAGGATTGCGATCTTGTATGTAGAGGACCTTTGTGAAAATTCTGCTATTTGATAGTGGTTACCGACTCCCACCCAAGACTATTAGTTTTTCTCTTATGCATTATTTATTGCACGGAAAGCAATACAAAGCAAATACAAATATAATGGAGCTAAATAAAAGAAATTGTTTTGCCTTTCAGTATTTAAATCAATCAAGATTATCATATTCTCTTTGTTGTATTTGGACGATTGTATATAAGATGTCAAAATCAGGAGTTGCATATTTCCTACTTAAACTAACATTCATGTACAGTTTGAGACAAACCAGTTCTATATCTTTCCAGCTGTTTACATCATCAGTAATCAAGACTATTTCCACACATTAGGTCATGCATACAAGGTCAAGATGACTTGGATAGACGGCTTGCTGATTGGTGGTTCCGCTCCGTAATGACTGGGATAGCAACGACCACATGCAGTCATGTGGGAGATAGCCGACGGGAACCGGGTGATAGGATGAACGGAAGTTCTGATAAACGGTATCTATTGGTAGCTCTGTCTTGCCTATCCGGGTTCATAGCTGTTCTGATTAGAAGAACGAAATATTATCGTATACTTAGTACGGAATGTAGTCGAAAATTAAAGGCAAAGAAGTAAATTAATATACGTGATTATGATGTTGGCTATAAGTTCCTTAAAGTTGGCGTGACAATCTTTTTATTAGTCATTGCAAACTGCATTGTATTGAACGGAAAAAATATATTCGTAAACGTGTCGATGATTCAGATTTATTCACAAACTGATTGCGTCTTCCATACAGGCAGGGCTGATCGATACCATGACTGTTGTCAATTTTTTGGCTATCGGACAAATAATTCAGACATTTCTGTCCTATGTTTAGATATTACACGCATCGTATACTACACATACTATAATTAGAAGATTATGATTCGGACGTCTATTTGCGTTGATCAAACATTCGTAAATGAGACCACAAGCAGAGATATAACCTATGGCCATCTATTTTGTTGCGAACGAGTTTGATTGTTATGAATGAGGGCTTGCTGTTTAGGAGGAGCAATGTTCGGATGAGAGAATAAATAACACGACTTATTGGAAGATAGTAGATTCAAGACTACTCACAGTACCCACATTAATTGTGCTGCAAATCTATTTACCCTTAAAGTGGAAGCGTCAGGATAGCCCGCGAAATTCAAATTTTCTTACGTTTTATGCAATTTGCCGGTTAGTTACGATTCGAGGCCGTAATACGTTTGTATTTACAGAATTATAATCACTAAAATCATCAATCTAACCCACAAAATTTATGCAAACTCATTCAATGGGATTGCGTCCCCTCTAAGTTCAGGCAAATTGCAAAAACCGTTTCGCGGGCTACCCTGAAGCTTCCACTTAAACATAGTGGAAACGCAATTGTTTGTCATTCAGAAATTCTCAAAGACGTAGATCCATGAGACTTAACATTATGTCTTGCTACAAGTGCTGACATTTAAACGGATTTTATTGCGGTATAATATTAAAATTATATAGTATCCACGTTTCCAAAATCTTACTACGGCCATGATATGGCAAGACATGTTAAGTTAGGTACACACGTGTGTACCGTGGAGTAGAGTTTAGAATACAAACTGGAACGTGATTCGGCACATCCAAAATTAACACGAAAAAGTTATTAGTTAAAATTATCATTAAAGATACCCGCGGAACAATCAACTTTATATACAAAACAATGTTCAAACGATCTATAATTAGACGTTATTATTTAAGGAATCTATTTGTGAATGTTTGTGTATTGGGTAATAATTCGGCAGACGGAAATCGAGGGCCCGCCTACGCGCGCCGAGAAAAGCGTAGCGTCGTGTGCAACGCGTGTGTTACACTGTTAGCGAAAATCTTGATGCACAGGTGTTGGAAACGCGATTCTTCATGTATTATACTAAGTTACTTGCTCTTTCTCTTCTATGGCTTATTGAATTTAACTGTCTTTAACTCCAAGAAAATCTTGCGCAGATTTTGCGTATTTTTATTTTATTTATTAGGGAAAATAAACAGTGACACATTACATTATACATGAGTAGTACAGATAGGAAATGATCCAATGTGTAACAAAAAAATATTAACACATTCGTAACCTATATTTATTCTAGTCTTATATATTGTTAAGTATTTCTATTAATACAATGTTGTCAGTTCACAAGAGATATTCACATACTTGCGGTGACAATTTGAGCTGGTTAATTATTGCTTTAGACATATTTTTGATGTTGACATGGCAAAGAAAGGATTTTGTTAGTACGACAAGATGTTACAGCGAATAGAGGCCTTGCACGGACCCCACGACTTATTACAGTTCGAGGTACAAGGTAGTGTATTCTATTACGTATATCAATACAGTCATATACGTTACTACAAAGATCAAATAAAAACTAATTTTTAACATTAAGTTGACTTGCCCAAATTTTTCCCTGACTGGTACGGGAGAGATCAACTAAACTACTACTAAAAACACTGGCTTAATCTAGAACAGTAAATTGGAAAAGGAATAAAGAGACTCCCTGAAGTGAGAAAATACGGGGTTTTAGTTTGGTAGAGTAAATTGTAAGATGGACGGAAAACCTTTACATAGTTACCTACTTAAACTATCAGTAGATAATGGTAAAAGGTTTTCTTTTTCTTTAAGTGGGGTTAAAAAGTAACACTTTTAATGAGTACCCCTGTTAATGAGTAAGACATCACCAAATTACTATGCCACGTCCATATGATTACGAAACTCGGGTCAGGTGACGCGTGTCAATCGCACCTGCGCCCGCGCACCTTCCCGATGGAGATAAATCAACCGTTTGATTGTCGAACATGATATATTTAGGAATGAATTGTTGGCGGTTCGTAAGCTATAAATAATGACTTATTAACCTATGGGCAATTTTGCAGTGAGTGGTTGTAGTTGAGACATATTTTGATTCCGAAATTTGGAGATATTGATTTGTACAACTTGTCAAAATTACAGAAACAAAAAAATCTAAAATAAAAAAAGTGTGCAAAACGAAGGTTTCGTTAAGAAAAATCGTTACTTAAGTTCTGTATTAGTGTAATGGCAAGGAACAATCGTTGATTACATTTTAAACCATCAAATGCCATACTGATTAGGAAGTTTCAGATATTCAAAACTTTATTTGAAAGTGTATAGCAAAATAGAAAACAACAACAACAAACAACTATTGTTACGCGTTAAATACTGAAACCATTACATTAAGAATGTAAAGAAATAAAATTATTCTCGTACACATTAGGAACGATCATGAACTTCAAACGAACCGCGCACCGTTGACACTTGCGATGATTGTTCGACAAATATCAAATCAACACGAAATTGACACGGTCTGAATAATTACCGGTTTTATGTGCCAGTCAGTCATTTGGGCACATTAGCAGGGGAGCCAGGTTGACACACTGCTCCCGAAGTCTTGGGGAATTCGCACAGTAATAATAACAGCCGCTTGGCACCGCGCCACGCTCGGAACACGGCGAAACGCATAAATATTTAGACAAACATTTGGGCAAATGTTACGCTGTATTATTTAATCTTGAACCAAGAATTTTGAGGTTTCAATGCTTTCATTGATGCATCTAATCTTGTAGTTGTTAAAAAAATTAATTTTAGAAAACGTTTAAATCATGTTTTTTAATTTGATCCTGCAAAATGTGTTGAATAAATATTAAGGCATCCACCGAAAAGAGTTCTTAGAAAGTTATTGAAAAGAAGACAAGGAAAAGGGCGCATTCAAAGAATTAAATTATTATAAAAAATTGTCGAGCAATAGGTCAGGATGAAAAGCAAATTACCAAGCTTTATCTACACTAAATCGAATGTGACTCGTGTCAAGCCATTAGAGGCGAAAGTGGCGTCTAACATATTCCTTGTCGTCCATTACATACTTAAAAGACTGCCTAAAATTTGATAAGAGTAGGCGTAGGGTTTCATAGCACTATACACCTCATCGCCAATTAAGTTCTTCACGTATTTTCGATTCGCTTACTCTCCGATGGAACATGCTTAATTGTTTTCTTACCACGGATATAACAGCAATGTTTTTTATTCACGATATCCCTCTCTATAAGAATCTGGTTCAAATTACAATACACAATTATTCAAAGTATTCTTTAAAAAATGACACAAATGAAAAAACCCGATACTCTTTTCCGCTCAGCGTACGAGTATATTATATCAGTAACTAAAAGTATTTACACATTCGTAACCTATATTTATTCTAATCTTGTATTGTTAAGTATTTCTATAAATACTATGTTGTCAGTTCGCAAGAGATTTTCACATACTTGCGGTGACAATTTGAGGTGGTTAATTATTGCTTCAGTTTTGATGTTGACATGGCAAGGAGAGGGTTTTGTGATGATGCATTAGGCTCGAGAGTGATGTATGGTAAGGGCAGTTGCCAAACATGAGAATGCTCAAAGACTACATTGCTTACTTCATGCAAAAGTACACACAAAGTCATTGCAGAATATTATTTACTGCAATTACTTTACGGAAATAAATATATGTTCACGCATAGAATATCGGTACACAAAAAAGTAATAGGACCAATTATTTTTTTAAATCTCTCAAAGGACCACTGAAGGATGAGTCTAGAAAATATTTACTCTTTGTTAAGTAGGTACGTCGAATATGTCGGTCGAAACGAAGTGAGTGGTGCACAAAAACCGTCAGATACGAATTGTTTTTTATAACCTGCCCTCGCTAAAAATGCGAATCTAAATCTAATAATAAATATAATAAATCTATGCATGTTGCACTCAGTGTTCGTTATATTAAGTTTGTATGTATTTTATTTTAAATGTCGTCCGTGATACGACCTACATTAGCGATTTATACTCTAGTTGTGGCGCCAAAACTGTTTAATTACATGTTTTCGTTCACATAATGTCTGACTTTCTCTAGGTCGTTAGTGCATGTGAAAGTTTTCACGCCCATAATTTTCAGAACCAACCTCAAATAATTAATTGGCTGCAGGTATACAGATAATTAATCTTTGTTTTTTTTTTTATTATGGCAACGCTTTCTATTTGAGATCATTATTTTTGAGTTGTGAAAGAGAAATTTTGCTCGAATTGCAAAGTTGCAGTGAACTAAATTAGGTACTGTACTGAAAATAAAATTATGATATGTATGCAACAATGTTACTGAGTAAATTTTGCGACTGCGATGGACTGTATTATTCAGTATTTTGGTTCCAGTACAGTGAACATAAAGAGGTTATTTAAAATCAGACCAACATAATATACAATTATGTTTTAATTAATAAATTCCATATTACTTCATTATTATATCCTACATTTATATTAATCAAAAGTGCATTGTCCTGTTTTTTTAAGTACATAATTAAAAGACTACCCGTCTGGGTCCTTATGTTGCTGACGATGTAAATATTGATGATTGATTTCCATAATTAATAGCTCGTATTATATCGTTTCAGGTTGGTCGCATACCGGCGGACCATCCTTTAGTGGGCGGGCACAAGGGTCCCGTGCTCGACATCGCGTGGTGCCCACACAACGACAATGTCATCGCCAGCGGCTCTGAGGACTGCGTGGTTAAGGTAAAAAGCGATAAAGGTCCAAAACTCTTTCAGAATGTGGTGATAAGGTGGTGTGAAGGTCGAAAAATTGTGTTTTTGTTATTCCGTCCTTAAAAAATTATAGTTTTTTGTTCGGGCACAGACTCAAAAACTAAAAGTAAATTAAAAAGAAAATTCCGAAGCCATATTTATTACCAAAATGTTCTTTATTTATGCGCCAATTTTAGCCATAAAATATTTCTTGACCAATCGAATGTCTCGGCACTAAGATCCACATCCTCTAAAATCAAACTTATCCTCGTATGTCCACAGGTGTGGCAGATCCCGGACGGTGGTCTGTCGCGCACCCTCACGGAGCCAGTGGTGGACCTGGTGTTCCACCAGCGCCGCGTTGGGCTCGTGCTGTGGCACCCCACCGCTCAGAACGTGCTGCTCACCGCCGGGTCGGATAACCAGGTACGCCACTAACTCGACTGAATAACTCTAGTTAGGTAAGAGTAGTAGCAGACAAGCTGGAGAAGGTACCTGGATCAAAGAACTGAGTTAACGTTTATATATCACATTAAACGTAGACCAATTTACACTGATAAAGTATAAAGCCATGAAGCCCAAAGTTATGTGCGGAGAGAAAATGATATGGATAATAGACATCACACCAATGTTAAAGAATAGTCGTCTGCTTATAATTTTTTTGCTGTCTGGGTGTTCTTTGTACATTGAATTGAATGTATGTGAAACCCCCCGCAACACATCGATTAAATTCGTTGGTGCAAAAGTTGTTAAAAAATTATATTTTGAAGTATGTATGAGTATGCTATCTATGCTGGTGTGTGTATGCACCCTTTCGCCCATAATCTAGGTTACTTCTAAATGAAAATTCTTTTATTCAAATTGGCAACCAAGACACACTTTTTGAACGTCGAACTTAACTCAAAATAGGTAAATTATAATATAATTCTCTACTCCATTTAATTTTGTTTACTGTGTTACATTCTTAACTTATGAAAATGAAACAGATAGCGATATGGAACGTGGGCACGGGCGAGGTGCTGCTGACGCTGGACTGCCACCCCGACCTCATCTACTCCGCCTGCTGGAACTGGACCGGCACCAAGCTGCTCACCACCTGCAGGGACAAGAAGATCAGGTAATACGGAACCACTGTGAAAGAACCAGATTTTGTCTTGAAAGCATATCCTGTGCTTGTTGGCTAGCTTGTAGTACAGTGAGACCAAATTTGTTCTAATGACGTTTCAAGATGTATTTGAGAACTTTATTTTATGTAGTCCAAGAATAATTTTCTTTTTGGCTTAATAATTTTGATGATGCAGATTACTTGAAGAATATATTATCTATGTATAAGAATAATAATTAGTTCCAATTGCTTTTCTGAGTCAAAAAAAATCCGTCTTTGAACACCGGTTCTGTTTAAAAAAAAAAAGATTTTCCATTGCATCCACAGCTTAACTTTTAAAGTGTCACAAACCCACATAACTTCACCAGTCTTAATAACACCTAAGAAACTATACCCCGGGTTCTAAGATTAACCTATTTCTGGTCCTCAGGATCATCGACCCGCGTAAAGGCGAGGTGGAGTCGGAAGCGATAGCCCACGAGGGCAGTAAGGCGTCGCGCGCCATCTTTTTGAAGCATGGACTTGTTTTCACTACCGGGTAAGTAGGTTCTTTATTACCTAAATCAATAAACTTTAAATTGTTTAATCGGGGCAAAGAATAAGAAAAAAAATAATGTAATAGCGTTTTAGCTGTGTTTGGATACTTGTATATGCTTTTATTTAAAACCATTAAGAATTTCTCTGTCTATGGTTTTCTGTTCTAATTCTTGCTAAATACAAAATTGTTCAGTTACGTGCAAAAAAATGGTTTGAGGATTTTAGCTTTTCTGAAAAATTGGTCCTTTTGTCCGGAGTCATGACACACGTTTCTTTCCTCGGTCTGGCATGGTGCATCTGTCTGTGCAGGTTCAGCCGCATGTCGGAGCGCCAGTACAGCCTGCGCACGCCGGACGCGCTGGGCGAGCCCATCGTCACGGTGGAGATCGACACCAGCAACGGCGTCATGTTCCCGCTCTACGACCCCGACACCAACCTCATCTACCTCTGCGGGAAGGGCGACTCCGTCATACGATACTTTGAGGTCGGAACAATGCTAAATCTAGCCTTATAATGCCTCAGCCTACGGCTAAGACTAGACCTTTACCTTGCGCCGTAATATTCCGTCCTCAGAACCAGAACAGACATAGATTGCTAGTCGACCGGCCAGATCACTCTCGGATCAGATACACAACTGTTTCTTTATATTCGAAGTGTAGGCGAAGGATATGTAATAATTTTACAATGTTTACGATGTGCGCACGTACGCCACTCTACAACAACTACTTCTAAATGTTGCACAAGTATCTTTTTGTAAAAAACCCAAGGACGTTATAAGACCAGTAATATTAATCCTTGAAATGTTACATTGCAGGTGACACCAGAGCCGCCGTTCGTTCACTACATCAACACCTTCCAGACACCAGACCCTCAAAGAGGTAACATAAGAAGATACTTTATACTTTTTATTAATTAAAAAATAATTTAAAGCCGCCCAGTGTAAAATACCGAGACATGCTTAGCTTGCAAAATATGTTCATCTCTATGCGTAAACTCAACCCTAAGATTTAAATATTGAAAATTCAAAATCACCATAAATATAGTACTTATTTGGAATTTTAAACATGGTGACGTTTGTTTGCAGGTATTGGTATGATGCCCAAGCGAGGTTGCGACGTGGCGACCTGCGAGATCGCCAAGTTCTACCGACTGAATAACTCTGGACTGTGTCAGGTAACGATGTAAAATATCTCTCTGTGTTAATATGACAGGCTCAGTCTAGTAGTTAGTGACCATGACTGCTAAACTAGTCGTGTCAAAAATTTGTCTATAATTTGAGGTATTGAGAAATACATATACAAGTATGTCTATCAGTTGTCTGGTAGCCATAATACAGCCTACTTTGGGATCAGTCAGTGAGTGCAAGGCATTGTGGCGTCTTTCTGTTTATCTGGCTGTCAAACTCCATTCAAATCCGATCAGCTTTTGCGTGAAAGATTGAAAACATGCCTACAAACTTTCGTATGTTATTACGTAGGATTTTATTATTTATGCCAAAGTACAATTTTATACATTTAAAATCAGGGAACATCTGTGTTTGAGCTAGATACATAAATATCTATGTTACAAACTTCTGTGCTCCATAAGATAACAACTATACATTATAAATAAAGAGCAAGATCGCAATTTGCAGCAAGGTTTAGGGGTGGCCTTCGTGAAACTAGTCTCAAATAATAAAATTTAGTATTTAAGAAAAAAATATGTATTAGACATTAACATTGTTAAATAAAGGCTATCATTATTATGTATGTGTATAGGTGGTCTCAATGACGGTCCCGCGCAAGTCAGAGCTGTTCCAAGAGGACCTGTACCCCGACACGCTCAGCGACGAGGCCAGCCTCACCGCCGACGACTGGCTCGCCGGCGAGGAGGCCGAGCCCTGCACCATGTCGCTCAAGGTAACATACTGCTGTAGCTGGCAGGGACATACAAGGTAATCTTAGGACGGAAGAAGGGACCTTCACAATAAAATAGTTGATGAGAATTGAGAAACTTATGAGCGCGGAACTTAACACCATGCTGCTCAGGATGGACAGTGTCAGTCTTTCTACTGTGCTCGATGCAGCATATAAAAGTCGTCAAAGAACTTCAAAACAAACCGATCCTAATAAATCACTTGAAAACGGGGAACCTAGCAATGCTAAAAAGAAACTGGTCCCTTGAGTCGGACAGAGAACTCATGTGACAATGAGTAATGAATCGGTTGATGATTGTTACTTGCTATTTATTTGTTGACTGAATAATCTCTTGCTCTGCACAATCTCATATAAGCATAGGGATGTTGACGAAGATTTTTTTATATTAGACACGTATTTTTCCTTTTTTCACGTTACCTAAAACTAAGACAATACATTAAATTGAAATGTCTCATTACTTCATTAGCCCCCACCTCTGAACTTTAAATCACTTTATGTCCTTAGTTTTTTTATTTTGTAAAAGCAAAAAATACTTAAAGGTTTTTTATTATCTAACTTAGGGACTAAATAGATTTTACTTTTCATCCCAGTCAACATCCCTATTAGCTCAGAATTGTCTTTCTGGTATGATTTATGAATCTATGGACTTTAGTTATGTAATTTTATTTTCTTATTATATTCTTAAAAGCGTGGAGTGTGAATTATGTTTTGCTTTTATGTAACCTTGTTTCATTCAATACAGGTAAGTTGGTTTTCTTACGTTTTATTACCATTGGATATTTACATTATTTGATTCAATATTGACAAAATCTAACGATTTTGAAAATGATTTGGTTTTCAAATAATGAACTCGTTATTCAGTAATATAAATTATATTGAATAATGTAAGTAACTCTAAAAAGGACTGAATCATAATAACTTGTAAAACTATTGTTTGTATTAACTCTCTTTTCTCTTAATTTATTTTCAGCATTTTCTTGAGTCACTAAATTAGAATCACAGTTGTGACTGAATCTATAACATAAACTACTTTATTTTTAGATTACTAGTAAAGTAGTAGTGATAATGTTTATAATGTGGATCGAAGGACCAGGGGAATCTTGAATGAATTTCAATTCCAATGCATAATTGTTATTTAAATGAATATCAATTATACATTGGCAGGCACACAAACAACACACAGTACAAAAAAATACTGTCGATGATATTCTATTTAGATATTCTAATTAGTTCCTTCCATTTACAGTATTTTATTTCCTTTTCGATCCCCGGATGGGTCAATGTAGAACAACACTTTTCCACATTGGCTCGAGTCTGGACGTTTGCGGTGCCTTCGTTGTCTCTGATTCCATAATAACACAAGGGCAATAGCTACTTACTTAACGTTCAGAGCAATGCATGTGATGTTGTCCACATTTTTTTTTCTTACAAAGTAGGACTACGAATTATCCTATAGTTAAATATCCCTCGCTCTCAGTACTAAGCGTCGTTTTGAATGCTTCTGTTGGCTTGCCTCTAACGACTATATTTTGTGTTTGGTTTGATGTGTGTTGTGTCGTTAACTAAGATATATCTAATGTTACTCTTTGATGTGTTACTAACATTTTTTGTGTTTATGATAATATTCTATTATTTCGGGGTAGTTTTATCTTTGGGATCCCTTTTTTCTTATTTTCGGGGATATTCTTTAAATTCTCTTTGTATTGATAAGTACTTATGTAATGATTTTTCTATGGGCCACGTTATACGCGCCTTGATATAATCTCTGGTTTACGAGTACAGTATTGTGCCTATAGTTATATTGAACGTAATGAGAATTTTGACCTTTATTAGACTATGAGCAATTTAAGCCCTAATTCAATAAAATGAATTTGTTTTTTTTTTATTTTTCTGCTTTATATTGTTATTTAAGTAACAGACAACAACACATCGATTATTTTTGCAATTTAAATCAACCTCCCAACCCAAAAAGCCAACCGTGGTGTTCGAAACAGATGCTATAAGGTAGGGCCCCCCGACCTAACTACAGGAGCGCGCGCTCGTTGTGCAGGGCGGGTACGTGGCCGGGCGCGCGCAGACGCTGACGCTCAGCAAGCACGGCAAGGCCAACGCCCTCGCCGGCGCCAAGGAGCGCGACAAGGACCGCTCGCCCACGCCCGCGCACAAGCGGGACGACAGCCACGCCGGCACGCCCGCCTCCGCCACGCCGCCGCCCGCCCTCAGCGCTGTCGTGGTGAGTTCCAACTAGCTTCCATGAAGGAAAGGGATAAGTATAGGTATTCCACGCCCGCGCACAAGCGGGACGACAGCCACGCCGGCACGCCCGCCTCCGCCACGCCGCCGCCCGCCCTCAGCGCTGTCGTGGTGAGTTCCAACTAGCTTCCATGAAGGAAAGGGATAAGTATAGGTATCCCACGCCCGCGCACAAGCGGGACGACAGCCACGCCGGCACGCCCGCCTCCGCCACGCCGCCGCCCGCCCTCAGCGCTGTCGTGGTGAGTTCCAACTAGCTTCCATGAAGGAAAGGGATAAGTATAGGTATTCCACGCCCGCGCACAAGCGGGACGACAGCCACGCCGGCACGCCCGCCTCCGCCACGCCGCCGCCCGCCCTCAGCGCTGTCGTGGTGAGTTCCAACTAGCTTCCATGAAGGAAAGGGATAAGTATAGGTATCCCACGCCCGCGCACAAGCGGGACGACAGCCACGCCGGCACGCCCGCCTCCGCCACGCCGCCGCCCGCCCTCAGCGCTGTCGTGGTGAGTTCCAACTAGCTTCCATGAAGGAAAGGGATAAGTATAGGTATTCCACGCCCGCGCACAAGCGGGACGACAGCCACGCCGGCACGCCCGCCTCCGCCACGCCGCCGCCCGCCCTCAGCGCTGTCGTGGTGAGTTCCAACTAGCTTCCATGAAGGAAAGGGATAAGTATAGGTATCCCACGCCCGCGCACAAGCGGGACGACAGCCACGCCGGCACGCCCGCCTCCGCCACGCCGCCGCCCGCCCTCAGCGCTGTCGTGGTGAGTTCCAACTAGCTTCCATGAAGGAAAGGGATAAGTATAGGTATCCCACGCCCGCGCACAAGCGGGACGACAGCCACGCCGGCACGCCCGCCTCCGCCACGCCGCCGCCCGCCCTCAGCGCTGTCGTGGTGAGTTCCAACTAGCTTCCATGAAGGAAAGGGATAAGTATAGGTATCCCACGCCCGCGCACAAGCGGGACGACAGCCACGCCGGCACGCCCGCCTCCGCCACGCCGCCGCCCGCCCTCAGCGCTGTCGTGGTGAGTTCCAACTAGCTTCCATGAAGGAAAGGGATAAGTATAGGTATCCCACGCCCGCGCACAAGCGGGACGACAGCCACGCCGGCACGCCCGCCTCCGCCACGCCGCCGCCCGCCCTCAGCGCTGTCGTGGTGAGTTCCAACTAGCTTCCATGAAGGAAAGGGATAAGTATAGGTATCCCACGCCCGCGCACAAGCGGGACGACAGCCACGCCGGCACGCCCGCCTCCGCCACGCCGCCGCCCGCCCTCAGCGCTGTCGTGGTGAGTTCCAACTAGCTTCCATGAAGGAAAGGGATAAGTATAGGTATCCCACGCCCGCGCACAAGCGGGACGACAGCCACGCCGGCACGCCCGCCTCCGCCACGCCGCCGCCCGCCCTCAGCGCTGTCGTGGTGAGTTCCAACTAGCTTCCATGAAGGAAAGGGATAAGTATAGGTATCCCACGCCCGCGCACAAGCGGGACGACAGCCACGCCGGCACGCCCGCCTCCGCCACGCCGCCGCCCGCCCTCAGCGCTGTCGTGGTGAGTATACGAAATGGTCCTTTAGTACAAAAAACGTCATAAATGATCATTACATTTTAAAAAGTTTTACTAATTTGGTGTTTATTCACCACCTTAGGATAATTTTAAGACAATTTATATGATGATTGTTTTATTACCTTTTAGTATATTTATTCTTGGCAATACATAACAATCAATTCCGAATTGTGTGTCGTGAATTCGAGACCCCCACAATAAACAGAAGCTTATTGGAATGGTGAAGAAACACCATTGTTTTAACACGGTACGGCCATTAACCTCAATCCTTTTTGCTTACTTCAGGAAAAACAACTCTCAGACCTCGTCGACGAAATCCGCAAACTGAAATCGGTGATCGTTAAACAAGAGAACCGTATCAGAGCACTAGAAGCAGCCGTGAAGGCGCCGGCGTCGCCGCAGCCGCCGCAACCCTCGCCGCAGCCAGCAAGCCCGCAACCCAACCACGATGACGACGCTATGGCACCTGACGAAGTCTGAACTCAGGTACACACGTGATTTTTAATCTAGTACTTTACACCTCGATACACATACAAGTGATACGCGAAAATAATGGCATATGGTTAGGTGTTATTCTCAAAAGATGTTATAATTGCCTGAGTATTGAGCAAATAAAATGGTCCTTTTGGACTCGAAAGAAAAAATTACAAGAATATTCAGTATTTTACACAAACAGTTAATTTAAACATCTATTTTGTATGCTTATTATTATTTTAATTCATAATTAAAGGTATAGATTAAAAACCACAGTTGACGCGTCGATATGTTTCGTGACTGTTTTATAGACTATGTTAAATGACAGCTCGGAACTCATATCGATGATTGAAAAATAATGAAATATTATTACATTAAATGTGACAGTAGCAATTCTGTATCGAAGGGAAAAAGACCAGAGTTCTTGTCAAAATGTCTTGATGTTTCATTGTTTTGTATTTATGGTATACACTGGCGTGCAGGTATAAGGTGACACATTAGTTATTAGTTGACAAACGAGAAAGGTTTTTTTTCGTGGAAAGTATGTAATTAATACAATCTTATGTGAAGTGATTAGCCCTTTAAAAAGTTTTAAGTATAAAAACTCTTTAATAAAATACATATAAAAATCTGTAAAATAAATATATTATCCTGTCTTACAGGAATTAAAGAAAAACCAAGAAAAACTTTATTGTTTAAAAATTTTGGCTACTATCAACATGACTTTAAACTCCAAAATTCACATTGTTAGGTTAATTTTAGTGTACACAGTACATCTGCCCGCCAGTATAAACCCTTTATTTATTTATATAAATAATTTTGTAAATACTAAGTATAATGAAGTGATAAATACGCGAAATAAAATTATGTGCCTTAATTCATTTAATTATATTATTTACAGTCACAAGTCATTTGTATAATGTTGCTATTAATTGGTGAGACAGTGTACATTTTGCGTGCATCGACAATAAGCACGGACGTTTAAATATAGCCTTAAGGTCTATAGCCCCTAGGTTTATAATCTATTGACTTGTTAGAAGCGTTTGGAAGTTATCTTTACAGCCGTAATCGTCGACCTTTCTTTAAGGCAAAACATGTTTAAGTTTGTAATCTATACTAATATTATAAAGCTGAAGAGTTTGTTTGTTTGTTTGTTTGTTTGTTTGAACGCGCTAATCTCAGGAACTACTGGTTCGAATTGAAAAATTCTTTTTGTATTGAATAGTCCGTTTATTGAGGAAGGCTATAGGCTATATAACGCCACGCTACGACCAATAGGAGCGGAGCATAAATGAAAAAAGTTGCAAAAATGAAAAACCGTTGAAACTAAAACACGCAAACAAAGTCGCGGAGGACAGCTAGTAATAAATAAATCAAAAAATATTAAGAATACTGTTAATTTGATTCTATTCAACTTCAACATTATAAACTTTTTAAAGCTATGACACGAACTGCGTTAGCGAACGTGTTCAACATTTAGTAAACATATTTTATCAAAATTTAAAGGCCAATAATGAACTTAAGCTTTCGATTTTTCAACACAAACACTCAGGAAGAAATCTGCAAGTTTCTCATTAATGTACATTTCCAAGCGCTTCATACTTTCTCAAGGGCTTAGCTCTTATAGACACTATGGAATATTCTTATAGCTAAACAAATGTCTGTATTACCGTATTATTTTCAGAATAGTTTTTATAAGAAACATGTCAAGATCAGCCATAAAAAGCAGTCATTTTCCAAAACGGATATGAGAATTTTGTAAAATATTCCTTAATAATAAATGATTTGTAAAAGTGCAGAATTTCGAATTGACTGTGATTATTATTCGAGTTAAATATACACTACCACGTGACTTTAAGACACCAAAATTCATAAGTAAATTAAATACGTTTTTAAGGAACTGTTCTGAAACTAATGAGATTATTACGAAAGAACTAAATATATATAAATGTTATATTTCACAATAATATAGTAGGAACAAATCAATTATAGGTTACGTAAGCACACATAACTGTTGCTCTTAGGTTTAAGCTAATATTATTTATTTTTTATCTATTGTACGAATGTGTTGTCATTGTAAAATATTCTAGTTAGGTTTCTTACCCTATGCTATATTTAAGAAAGTTAAATTCAACTATTTATTTCGGTAGGATTTTGTCAAGTTATAATCTGTTTTAGAGAAAGTCAGAGGCCTCCGGGTGGCTTGAACGATTCGGATACTTGAATTGGTCCTTCGATTCTATTATAGGACCATTTTGTTTAAAAATACTGGCAAGACACAACAAATGATGTTATATTGATACATATTCGTGCAATATGAATATTAACCTTAGTTCACACATGTTTCTCATGAACCCACTTGAAAAATATATTGTACGTTAATACTGTCTACGAAATATGAAAACTCGTGTGGATAGGCTTTTATTTTAAATTAGACGAATGAATTTTAAAAACATTTCTGGTGTATTTCTTGTGCTACAATTGCAATTTTAGCACTTGATTTTAGAAATATTTACTAATACTGGTGCCAAACGAAATGCAACATTAAGTTCACTTGTCTCATTTAAAATAGTTTATTAATTTAGGCTTAAAAGTCCAGTAACTTGGTGCTTTTGTATATCTTTTTTATCAATTAACAGTAAGGCGCAACGCTTCTAAACAAATTGCTGGCTCAATGCATTATTCATAATTATTTTCTACTTTTATAGTTAAATAAGTTTGATGTTTTATTATATTATTATTGTAAGATTTTTTTTGTAATTTAGCGCCGGATTCTGACGTCAAATTCAGTTTTAACAAACGCGCGTCATTTGGAACATAATAGTTTTTAGTGAAATTGTCAACAAATGCGATTTACAATTTATATTAACACAATATTAAGTATTAATTTCATATTATTGGATGCATTATAATATGGTCCTTGGCAGCTAGTCATGTCACGTATGAAATTTGACATTTGACAGTAAGTCGCGCTGTCACCCTGACAGTTAGTATTATAGTTTAAATTTTAAATAGTATTATTACGACAATTTATTAATTATTTTTTCGTATATTTATGATGGCGTAAACTTAGATGTTCGTATTAGTATCATGACAAAGCAATGTATGAATTTGTATGAAATGCTTGATTTTAGGTACCTTTATGAATACTTGTGTTAATTATTGGGGGCCATCTTTTTTATCATACTTATGTAATCTCATGAGATGCATGAAATTAGATAAAAATTAAGTATGGTCGGAAATTGGTCTTTTTGCCCTGTAATTTCCGAAAGTTCTCCAATTTGTACTTGACGCTTTTGTATTCTATTTGTTTCACTATCGATTTTCTTAGCATTTTTTAACCATTTGTGTAAAATACGCGCTATTTTAATGTACTTATTTGTAAATTAATAATCGACGGTAAAGTGTGCGACTGTCCAACGAATGTGCTATCAAATGAGTTAGGTTTTGCCAATTTAAAGATGTAAATGTTGACCTAATAAAAAATATGAACATTTGACGAAGTTAAATTGAAAAATAGTTATAAATTATTTCCACGATCCTCATAGTAAGTATATTAGTGCATTTGTTGGTAGTTTCCCTTTACGTTAGGATTTCGACTGTTAATATTTTGACGTTAAATAATTTGTAATTGTGTTTTTTTTTTTCTTTTACCACCGCTTGAGACGCTTCCCTAATTAATAATGAATTTCATGTGTAATATGAATTTCAACTCGTTCGTTTAAAAATAGATGAAAACTAGACAATTCTAAAGAATGTAATTAACAACATTAAATAAATAAAAAGGCCAATTTTAACTTCTAGATCTTCAATTAAATATTAATCCACGAACATAGATCTCCTTACCTGTCTTTTAACAAACGAGTTTGAAATACAATGGCAATATTCACGTTTATGTAAATATTATCTACTCCTTTTTTTATTAGAAAATGTGACAATTGAAAACTGAAAATAGTAAAATATTAGACGCACAATTTTGTCTAGAACTTGTATCTTAGAGTGTATAAATACTGGACTGTCTTACATTTCGTATTCTAACGAAAATATGTAACTATAGCAACCATGCGAAGACGTCCTACAATATCTGGTGCTAACTTAGAGAGATGTATTTACTATTTGAGAACTGAAACCTTGTAGTATTATAAATGATAATTCATTTGGTTGGATATGGCACAGTTTCATAAAGTGAATGTCATATGCTGACATTGAAGTCATTTTCGACAGTCGCTCCATGTAAAATACTGGTATTTAGCTGTATCTGGTAAGACTGGAAGCTGATCCCAACACAATTTGGGTAAGGCAACAGAGAAGACGACTAGCGAATGTATTAGCGTTTCTTGGCCATATCTAACCAAAACATATACCTATAACATACCTGATATAAAATGAAAACTGAATTGAAAATAACTAATGTAATGTTAAAAATAAGCTCTTTTAATATGTTTATCTTACAACCAACCTGTATTAAAGTTTAAGTGAAATAGTACTGACACTTATAACTGTGTATAGGTGGCGCTAGTGGCACATTCAATTTGACATTATTAAGTTACTTGAGTTTCTAATTTTCACCACTAGCACATGTAAATTGAAGTAATATTTCATCATTAGTAATTAAATATCCTTTCAAAATATATGTAACTGTTATTGTTACTTGTTAACACGTAAGCTCAATTTAATTATATGTAAAATCCATTTTTATACAATCTAAGATTATATAATTATGTCTTTTTACGGTGCTATTCGTTCAGTGCCAAACGCTCGCGAGCTATAAATTGTATGACGTTTACATAAATTGACAATATTATATTAAATATAGGTGATAAGTGCCTTGTTGTGTTTTGATAGGTAATACTCAGATCATTAATGTTGCTACGAAAGTTGAACAGAAATATATATTTATTTTACTATTTTCATTGGTCGTATTATTTGTAATCCCTCAATGAATACTGAATTAGAATTAAAATTTGCTTAGGCGGACACAGCCTAAGCAAATTATTTTTTAATTATTATTTGCTTAGGCGGTGTCCGCCTAAGCAAATGCTGTTGATAAGTTACTGAAATGTTGATCATGAGTTGTTTAACTTATCAAAAGACTTTTAAACAGCTTTATATTAAAGCATAGCCAATAATAATAATCAAATGGAGTTAGTCTATCACACTTACAATAACTGGCCTCGAAAGTAATTTTCTAATTATTCATGATTAATTTTATTTGTGGTCTTGACTAGGCATAGTTGTTTACTAACAATATCAGCTAGTATTCTGGGCATTCACAGCGCGATCGTACTACCCTAATCAGCATTAAAACACAGTTTAACTTAAATAAAACAATTTATTATGGTGTACAAAATATATAAATTATCCGTCAAACTGCTGATCGAACTGATCCTGCGTGATCTTTCGTTTCTTGAGCTTCTTCATGAGTGCTATATCTGCGGCCAGTTCGTTCAACTCCTCTTGAGTCACCGTCCTGCCTTTCCTCTTCTTTCCTGCTTCTGGCTCGTTCTTTTTTAACTCTTTTCGCTTTTTTCTCTTCAGTTTACGCTCTTCTTTGTTCTGTTTTGCTTGCTCCCACGGTTGAGATTGCATCTGTAAATAAATTAATTTAAATTGAAGTCTGTATTTTCTATGGGATAAACTGTTTGTTTTTCAATCACATAATCTTACAGAATAAATAAATGGTTCTAATGTATGAATTAGAATGAAATTAGGCTTATCGATTATCACATAAAATAGGTTTAATTCACAGGAACGGAAAGAACTTATTTAAATAAATGTTATACCATTTTCTTTTTCTTCTTTGATGGCCACACACCACACTTCTTATACTCCTCCAACTTCTGCAGCCTACTGGCTTCTTTCTGTTTATCTTTGTAGGGTATACTATTAAAATCTATCTGGTCTTTTGGTCCTACAAACTGGTCCTTATGTTCTTGCTTTATTTCCGGCATTAAGGGGAGTTTTAACAGGCCATAGCTGGTCGCGATGTGTCCTAAGGGTAGTTCTTTGAATTGTAAGAGGAGATTACATTCGTGTTTCGAGTAGGCTCGCATATGTGATACGAATGCGCGTTGACCTTTGTCTAAAACTGCTCTATCGTTCTTTTGCTGCTCATGGAGCATGGACAATACCTAAAAAATTAGAAAATATTTTAAATAAAAGCTAGGATCATAGTACTTATAAAGACAAATCAAACGTCTATTTGAACGACATTCCGATATCCACCTTCAGATCAATCGGATACCAAAATAAGGTCGCGCAATTTAAAAAAAAAACAGCTTGTAAAAAATGTTCTAGATTCAAGTAAATCCTGTCCAAATTTTAAATAAGTTTATATTACAACCATTAAAGTATAAACCAGACATCTTAATAAAAAGATTACTTACTTTTTCCTTCAACTTCGGACTGATCTTGATCTCATCTTTCGACTGCTTCCAGTCTTTCAACTCTACCATTTGATTAGACTTTATGAAGGGCACGTAGGTATCCTCAGTCGGCAGTAGAGGCAGTAACGAGCAACCCGCAGCGCCCCCGCGGGCAGTGCGGCCGACGCGGTGGACTAGAGACGCGGGGTTCGTTGGAGGCTCCCACTGGAGTACCCATTCTACTTCGGGGATGTCGAGACCTCTAGAAAGAAGATTATATGGTAAATAAAAGTATTTCACAAGTATATTTTGAGGCTATGAAGTAAAATTGTGTTAGGTTTATCAATAGAGAATTTATTTATTCATTTAATTACTTGTGTACTTGTGTACATTAGTACAATATAATATGCAAAAATAAGTCATACAATCTTCGCCTGGTATAGGGATGAAAAAAACGGCTATTTCGTAGAAATGTATGAGCTTGACTTGTTGCTTAGACTTCGTCTCTATGATGATGAACAAAACAGATTTATGTCATTTAATTTTATTTAATCATGCATAATATCTCCGCAGTATATAAGATATAATAAATCACTTACCTAGCTAATAAATCTGTACACAACAATATCGTGTTATCAGCCTCCCTAAACTTCTCCAATATCTTGCTCCTTTTTTGCTTCATCTTGCCATGAATCGAAAAGATTTTTATATCTGGCAAGAACACTGGCAACACATCCGCCCAATAATCGACGCATGCGCACGACGGCAAAAAGAATAAACCTTTCGCAATTTTCCTGTTTCTTATGAAATTTAGAAGGAATAAGAATTTGTCTTCAGGTTCAACTATTACATAGTAGTTTTCTAGGAGTAATGGGGTGCTTATGGTAGATTTTTCTTTAACGCTTACGACGACGGGGTTCCTAAGGCCGGCCCTGACTAAGTCCTGTAGCTCTTTGGTCTGTGTGGCGGAAAACAGGCCGGTGCGGCGCTGTCGTGGTAGGTACTGGAGAATGGTGGTGAGGGTTGAACTGAACCCTAGATCTAGAAGGCGGTCAGCTTCGTCTAGGACTAGGACATCCTGAAAGAGAAATAAGTACTGTTTTATATGCATAACGCTAATAAATGTTTAAAAAGCTTTATACTGTGATTAAACACATTTATGTGCTTGTTGTATTTTTTTGTCTACGAAATTCTTTGATGACGAAATTAAAGCAATCGCATTTTAGATCCTTTATTTCTTATGGCATTTCAACTAGGGACAGCCAGTTTCAAGCACAGGTTATTTATTTGAATACTTTCATTTAAAAACACCAATCAGCCTCATTTTCTCCAGCAAATATAAATCAACCTTAAAATATAACCATCTACAAACCAGTTCTTTAAGCCGGCCAGCCAGGTTCAGCTGCTTTCTCTCGGCGAGCAGGTCCTGCAGGCGGCCTGGAGTGCACACAGCAATGTGCGCCCCATTCTGCAGGGTCTCCACATCCACCTCCACTGGTCGGCCTCCTACTAAGATAGCCACATGGACTGCAGACAGTTCCGGCTCTTGTAGGAACTGTTCTATGACCTGAAAGTAGCAACAATATAATATAATAAAAAATAATATAAACTACAAAATTACAACCAATCAACGCATGGGACAAGTATTTGTGGGATCCATAAATGCTTGTTCCAAGTCTAGGTGTTCTTTGTATATGTGAATTGAAGGTTTGTGAAACCCCCTACAATACAGTGATTAAATTAGTGATGATGTCACTAGTGTGAGAGTTGTTTTTGCACAGAAACATAATTCTTTCACTAAAATAAAAAAAGTAAGTATGAATAATATAACCTCAGCTATCTTCTTATTCCAGAGAGAGTTATACAAAATACTTTTATTTTAAAGACTAGTAATACTAGAAATTAATTGTAGTTTATATAGCAAGCCTGTAACTACTGTATTAATATTTTATATAAGTTAAATAAAATTGTTTTGGACATGTATTATAATTTCAAATCTGTACAAACAAGATAGATATGTTAGAATTTATTGGGATTTGATGATTATAACTCTCTGTCCATTAAATTGTCCATTGTCCAAATTTATAAATAGAGCTATGACAGCTTTATTTGATTATAATACTATATTTTGAATAACTCTAAACATTCAACAATAATAATTACCTTATAGATCTGTGTGGCTAGCTCTCTTGTAGGTGATATAACAACAGCATAAATAAAGTCTTTTCTCAAGGGCGAGTCCTTCTGCTTCTTTAGCAACATTTCTATCATCGGCACAACGAAGGCCAGCGTCTTTCCGGACCCAGTAACAGCCTCAGCCACCACATCTTTACAAGACATGATTAATGGGATCACCGCAGCCTGGATAGGAGTCATGGCTGCGAAACCCTGTTTCCTAACACAGGACAACACAGGCTCCGACAGCTTCGGCTTAACTTTATCCCAATCTTTAATAACCATTTTTATTTCGATATTTTCATTTCCTTACAAAACACAAAAATACCAAACAGACACATGCCATGTGCGTTTGACATTGACGTCACTACTCACTTTGACTTTGACATATGTTTGTTTACGAAGCTTGATAGGAATAGCAGATTAAATAAAGAAAAAGAAAACACTCGTAGCAAACGATTTAAACAAAAGTAGCACCAGCAGCACCACCGTGTCGACGTAACATTTGACGTTATTTAAATTCTCACAAACACTACTCCTCCTTTATCTTATCCAAAGAGTATTATAACTTATATCTCCCTCTCAACTTGCGTTCGCCTCAGTCGGTCACACTTTTCCTAACGCTCTCGTCACTCATTCACCAGCTTGCTCCCCAAGTCAAACGAGCGTAAAGGAGTTCTTCTTCTCAAGTATTGAAAATAATTTTATTAAAATTCTACATAACATCTTACGGCGTAGAGGTCAAAGTTTACCTCCAATGGAAGCAAATTTTAAGTTATGGCCAAGTGCAGTCTTTGGATGAGAGCAAATACCCGTGCGACGGCACGAGTCCCGTGATACTCTTAATGCTAATTATTTTCATAGTTTGATGTGTATAGAGTAAAATAAAAGATTAATAATCAAAAATTGTTTAAAACCTATTTATATTTATTATAATAAAGATTGTGCAATACATATGCATTCAAATTTATGCCTAATAACAATTATTTTCTATTTCTGAAAGCCAGTAGCTTTCTTTGCTTCATCAATAAAATGTTAGTTTTAATTTTTTCTTGTTTCAAAATCTCTTTTTTTATTTGAATATCTATGTCATGCCGAACCTTTGATCTTTCCATTTCTTCCACAGCAAGCTTAGTCTGTAGTTCTATAACTTCGATTTTCTTCCGATGAAGTTGTTCTAATGAAGAAGATGTACTTGAGTGGGTTAGTCTTCTCCTAGAAACCCAGGGCCTTTGAGGTGTTCCATCCTCAGTAGAAAGTATATTTTTGTGGGGAAGCGACACAGGAGTGGTCAACTTTCGAGGCGTGTAATCTCCCCAAACCTGTAATAGAAAAATAATATAAGTAATTAGTAGGATAAACTAGCTTGACATACCTAGTTCTAGTTTAATTTAATTTATTCTAAACAAACGGTCCTTCGCGATTTTACCTGGGTAAGTAGTCCCCGTTACAGTACGTTTTTTTTTTTCGATGTTTTTATATTTATTCTGCTATTCTGGGTGGAGACGAACCGAACAAACCGAAAAAGATCACGAAAATCGGTACACCCGTGTTGTTTCCCAATCGCTATGTAGTTCTTTTATTACATACATCAGGTTATTAGTTACTCTACACCTTGGTTAGTCTTATTTTTATCAGAAATAAGAATGTATTCACAAAAAAAAACCTTTCTTTGATTGATTACTACTTTTCGATTTCTTTCTGACAAAAATAAGAATAACCAAGGTGTAGAGTACTTATTCTGAAATAAACAGATTTTAACAAAGTATTACGAGATACGAAAAAACCTTGCATTGATTCGGGAACATACATCGCGCAGGGAGTGGCGCGGCGGGGGCGCCTGCGTCGTAAATAGCGCTCTTCTGCTGTATTTTGTGCTCTTACTAGGGGTTGACTCAAGCTATCACCCCCTGCAGTTTGTCGCACTTTTTATATACAAATATGTTATTTTATATAAAAAGGGCGATATATTTTTTTACATAGAGTGTCCTTATTCATAAAAATCTGGACAGTGTTAAGCAATTGCTAAGATACTTCTAAATTCAAATTCCCTATAGAAAAATTGAAATAAGAATCTGCTAATCAATTGCTATTCATTGTTATAGATAAACAACCTTTGCCTTAAATTCTTGATTTTCATGTTCTACATCCGTGTCACTCATCTGGCTATTTACAACCACTGTTAGAGGCATTGCGGTATCTGCAAATAAAGGGAAAAATTGTTTAGAATTAAGACAGGGCAAAAATGAGTATTTAATTAAATATATGTATAAAAAAAGATAAACTGACTGACTGACTGAAACTGAGATATCATTGCACCACCCATAAGTTAAGTATTAAACTAACCTATGTATTCAAGCTGTGGTGGTTCCGGGGGTTCCTCCTTTGGTACTGTAGCCATTGCCTCTTGGCCTTGCACTGCAGAAACACTAGAGTCATTGTCATAGACGTTAACCCCTTGGTCTTGCACTGCAGAAACACTGGAGTCATTGTCATAGGGGTCAAATGACCCAATAGCACTGGTGGAAATTAGACTTAAGATCCTCTGTTGAAAAGGATCCTCCTTTTTATGACGCATTGGTGGCCCACCTAAAACAAATGATATTTGTTAATAAGAATAGTTGTTAAAGGAAATGATGAAATTGAAAAAAATTAAGCAAATCCATTCAGGTGTCTCACCATTTCAGCTACAAGAAGACCACTGTTGAACAAAGGCCTCCTTCCCCACAGGTTTTTCAGTTCCCAGTTAGAGACACCCTGCAACCAGCGCCTTCCTGCGACTATATCAGGTAGTCTCTCAACCTTGATGATGGATGTCCTATGCTGCGCTTGCCTGTACATGGTGTCTAGCCATATCTTTATATCCTTATTGGCTATTATCATGTACCAATTTTCAGTGGCACATAATCGGACAATACATGGTCCTTTTCCCCAACAGATTTAATGCTACATTGAAATAAAATTAAGAGTTAGCACTTTAACCCTTTGATGCAGGGGGGGCAATCAGATTTTTTATGACATGTTTAACTTAACAGAAAAAAAGCCTTTGCCCAGCAGTGGGACATTTTCAGGTTTATATTCTTATGTTTATTTATTACTTATAAAAGGTGTTGGTTGGCATTTAGCTAGTTTTAGCCTAATAAGTATTTTACAAGTTCTTCTTCTTCCAAAATGGCACTCGGGTTCGTTATCCAGGACTAAACCAAACGATCCAGGATCGTGATAAGTGATGATGAAGTGAATGATCCGCAATTCAGTCGAACTGCTGGAGATGGCGTTACACGTACAGCGGCGACGTCGAATTGCCGTGGCAGCAGATATTATCCCATGAACATAGGTGCTGACATAACATAAAAATACAGACCTGTTTGGATCATATGCTTCCTGTTATTTGCTGCATCCTTTCTCGCCACCTTTTTCATACTCTCCCATTGAGATTTTAAGTTTACCCCTGTGCGAGAGCAGTGGGTTGTACGGCTGTTGTACTGGTCAGCAATAATTTGCCATTGAGCTAATTTGGCTTTGATACTGACACCATCAGTTTTTTTATTTTCTATGACAGGAATGTGGAACTGTACGAGGCTTAATAGAAGTTCCTTTTCAGACGGCAACCAATTGGGATTTCGTTTACGCATAGCGTCACTTATTTTAAACTAAAATCAAAACCCGAAAATAAACACAACAATAAACCAAACCGAACCACACGACAAGCGAATCTTCATTCAAACTACAACAAAAACAAAATACTTCACTAAATTGTTTAATGACGCTATTGACAGCTTGAACTACCCGTATATAAACTAGTCTTTAATCTGTGATATAAACAAAGTAGGAAAGTAGGTACCTATATTATCTATACAACATAACATAATAATATGTACAAACTTGTACAATTTTTTACCATTGACAAATGACATAATTATTACCTCGAGACTATGGAGGGTAGAGGTAAGGAGCACTCTCTCATATGGGGCTTCACTTTCAAAAGTGTCCATGATAAGCTGTTAGATTATAGTTCCAAAACTAACTAAAAAGGCGCTGATGACCACTGATGATTCGATGTGAATTTGGCGATTATTGATGAAGTGAAGTATGCCAAAGGGAAATAGTAAAGTACAGAAGTAGTTGTACTGAATAGAGTAGTTTATAAAAAATAATGTAAATGAGTATGGAATTGAAAACGTAGTCAAGTGAGAATAAATCGTCATCAGCTGACGGGAGCGCCACCATAATTTCACATGACTTTATGGACACTTCTAATATACAGAGAGAGTGCTCCTTACCTCTACCCTCCATACTCTAGACATAGTCATACTGACAGCGGGATTTGTGGAAGTAAGATAAAAATACACAAATAAAGAACCGGTTTTTCTGTTTCTTACGGTGTGCCGATGCCGGTTTTTACGACTAACTTTTATAAGTTAGCCAAACAAAGCGTTGTCACTGTCAGTCAGACTATTCGATTCCGATGTATCTTTATTATTTCATGGCTAAGATGTGAACAATACAAAGTACTCTGTGGCTACTACTATACTGTAGTGTAGTATAGTACCTAGTACAATGCTGTATAATACTGCTTTTCCTACTAGGTACCTACTTGCCGGGTATTACATTGATCGTTCACTCCGCTTTCGAATGGAAAATCGGTTATATTGCATCACAGACTATTAAAATCGGGTCTACTGCGGCAGTTTTTAAACAAAACGTTGTTATTAAACATAAATTAGGAGTGTGGCTTAAATGTTTTGCCAAATAAATCAGTAAAACACGTTAGGCTGTGAAAAACCTGGCGCCTCAGACATGGCTGTAAAGATCCTACACATGATTGCATGGAAAAAGGACAGTCGTGAAACAGATTATTTATTAATCTGTTAGAATAATCATTATTCTTGGTATAATTACTCGCGTATACTTTAATACGCGTATATTTGGTTGACGCCACCCTAAAGCCGAATCTACGGCCTAAAATTCAGACATGACATTTGCTAGAAAACGTTAGGAGTTTGGCCTAAACTTTTTTCCGAAAAACAGTACATCATTCTAGACTAGACTGACCTGAAACCTAACCTGAACCCTATCTAAGCTATTGAATTGCATATTCTGCAATAAATACAGTATTCGAATAATATTAACTAGGAGTAATTATACAGTAAATAGATATATCTGAAATCTTTGAATAACCAGTTATTTAAAAGCTTTTATTATAAATATATTTTATTTATATTATATAATCAAAGTTGATATGCTGAGAAAAAGAAGAAGGATTAAAGTGTTGAAACTTTGAATAGGTATTTATCTGAGAGCAAGCTTTTTAGTTTCAGGAGTTAATTCTTAGGTATCAGTCCGTAATGTTATATTTTAAAACACTTTCAATCCTATCATCATTCAATGTCATTCATTGAACTCATTCCACAGACTCATTCATTCATTGGTTGTAATCAATATGGCGCATGTTGATATGACAAATTGACAGCTGTGTTTTGTCCCGTACGTTGTGATGTTTAATTTACATCTCCAGACAGTTAACAACAATATTTTACAATGACGAGGCCGTTTGGTAACAGCGACAAGCGTTTTTCAATCGACGATGCCTTCGAGGAGGAGACTGATGAAGCCATTAAAGTGTACGGTGCTACTGGGGACAGATCGCCTTTACAGAACAAATATAAAAATGGAAATGAATATTTGTCCAGGTAACATCAATTTCCTCACTAATGAACATTGTTAATTACATCAGTTCTCATAATTGTGGGTTTATAGATAGGTTTCTTTGTGTTTAAATATCGGTATGCTCGTGACCTTTTTGTGAGTCATATTTCCTTACTGGGGCATAGGCAGTTGAACTTGGTAGCCGTTACATGGTTTACAGACATAGTTCGCCGCACGAGAGCGCTAATTACTTGTTAACATATCGCTAATTAATCGTGTACACTGACCTGTATAGTATCATGTCTTATCATACATTCAGATTATGAGCAGCTTATAATTGGATTAAAACTGCTTTAGAAACACGAATATTTATGATCTAGGTGTACTTTATGAAATGATATCAAGTTTATATCCTTTTGAAATGTGTTATGCACTTTCACTGTTGTATTCATATTTAAACTTAAGTTTATCTTCAATAAAATATTTCTTAAAAAATACTTAATTAATCGAAATTCATCAAAAAGTGTAGGTTGGATAATAATTTACAAATATAATATGTTTTCTGAACTAAAAGATCATTAAATTACTTTTTCAATGGGCAACAAAGTAGGAAGCCTTTTAATCTTGTTTACCTTGAAAACTCTCTTCTGAAGTTAAATTTTATTATCAAGTCTACACTTTTCTACCTAAAGTACATATTTGTAAGCAATATATATAATTTATTTATTGCATAACTGTGTATATGAGATCTTATTTTATACAATAATAGTTTTGGTATGAACCATCTACCCTGGATATATGTAATACAATGAAAATATAATTTGGTTACTGTAATAAAAAAAAGGAATATTTATTTAAATAATTATAAAAAAAATTGGATGGATATTCAGTCTAATTTGGTTATTCTAGTCATTTTAAACTCCTTTTATTCTTAATTTCCGCATGATTTACAATACTGCTCATACCATGTAAAACTTCTTTTTGAAAACCTTATTTTTATACCTCAGGGTTATTTATTAGAGAGTTCTAGTAAATTTAAATACAAAATTTATTGTCATAAATATTTATACTACATTTTAGTCATAGTTAAAGTGCAAATTATAACACTTTATATAATTTTACTATGATTTAATATTTTTATTACAGTTGATAACTTTTTTATACCTTGTATAGTATAGTTGATAACTTGTTTATATATAGTATAATACTTTTTAAAACTAATATGTATATTACACTAAAATAAAATAAATACTTCATTTATATATTTTACAGATAAATCTGAATATAGCTTATTACTATATTAACATTTTCCTGTGAAATATAAATCAGGAATGGGTTCAATAAGATATAATTAATTAATTTAAACGGAAATAATTAATTATCCTTATGTTTAATGTAGTAAATGCTTTATAGATAAAGAAGTATGATGTTTGAATATATTTATTTTTCATAAATTGGAAGAATACCCTCGATTTCTCATCCCACCATCAGATCCTAGTATGATGACCATGGGACCAACTGAGAAGTAATTCTTTCCAAACAAAAACCATCCAAATCTGTCTAGATGTCTACAAATAATAAAAAATCATAAAAAAAATATCCGACAAAATGAAAACCTCCTATTTTTGTTCTGACAAGAATAATTAAATAATATAAATTAATTTATTAGTAAGATATTTTTGTGCCTGTAAAATGTTCTGGCTGGAGGCATTTTTAAGACTATCATCTATCCAAGCCTCGGCACAAACGGGCCACCGACCACGTCCACCGGTGCGGTGGCTAGCGACAGCGATTTAACACATTTGTATAGACGCGCCGCATACGTGTAGTCGGTGGCGGGCACTCGTTACAGCAGACAAATATATGTAATTTGGGCCACCGGCCCAGGTGTGCCGAGCTTTAAAAGAGCTTTTACAAAAGCTGGTATTTCTTTTTATATTTTTTTCAGAAATATACGAACGATATTCTGACTATATATTACTAAGTCTCCTATACATGGTGTCCCTAAAAACGTACTAAACAGTCATTAATTAATGGGATGAGTAACCCAAGCACTATTTCTTCCTCGCTATTTAATATATGACTCAGTTACATATCATTTGTTGGCTGAGAGACTGCTTGCTAGTATACCTTACCAACCAGTTTTATAAGTTTCATATTTTATGGCAACATGAAGTGCGCTAACGAAAAAAGTTTGAATACAGATTTTGATGTCGTTTGTTTGGGAAATAACAGGTTTGTGGTTATGTTTTACACACGATTTATGATAATTACTTCGATTTTATCAGTTAGTATTTATTTTAACTTGCTGCACCTTCATTTCTACAGTACTAAGGAGTAACATTAATTTGTTAATATATTGCTCAGATTCAAGATAAATAACTTTGGATCATGCAATAATATTAATTTAATGTAGTAATTATAACAGCGATTTACGACCGAGAGGCAGTCTGTAGAATGACTCTTTTTATTTTCGTGACTTCAGTAAACATTTGTCTGAATACTAATGCAACCACAATAACTAAAATACGTCAACGGTCTATATTTATGTATTGTGTTTTCGATAACAAGTTTATTATTATAGACTAGCTGAGCCTCGCGGTTTCACTCGCGTTCTTTCCGTTTCCGTACGATATAAATCAATCGAAATATGTTCCTAATTTTAACCTTTTTTTGCGCGCGAACTCTTTCGTAATTTCGGCTAGAAAATTAGCCTTAATTATTCTTTACACATATATTTAGCCACCTCCCAGTAAAATCTTATCAAAATCTGACCAGCCGGTTTAAAGATTAGCCGGAAGAAACAGACCAACAGATGAACGAAAAAATTAAAAAGGTTATTTTAGGCACAGGTATCGTGCAAATAACATTAAGTTAAAAATATATTTTGACATTACAAACAGACTAAATTTATTTTTGTATTGATTAATATGGTGTGCAAAATAGGTCAATATTAAAAAAAACAGCAGTTGTATTAAATAACTCAAATGATTAAATAAATAATCAATATAAAAGATTAAAAGCTTAAAAGGAATATTGTGTTTAAGGTTTCATAGATTCTCACAATTTACTCGTTTTACTATGTCGAAACTTACGCTGTAATTCATGAAGTGTTGCTTAAAATTGCAAAAAGCCTAATGTAGATACATATTAAATATTACGAAACATCAACTTAAAACAACAAACATCGCACTTTGTAGTAAACCACAGCCTACATGGAACTCTGAACGTAATATTTATTTAAACAATACAAGCCACGTTATCATTTAAAAATTCATCAGTCAAGGCCTTCGTATTATGTAAAATTTCTCATTGATAAGCTGTGTAACTAACGCGCCCGTATTTCCGCAGCAAAACCTACAAATGTACCGAAGACACGACGTCTCGAGACTCAGACTCGCTGATACACGAGTATGTGGAGGCCACGCAGTCCATGTACTGCTGGAACCACCCCAAGGTCCGGGAGAACTGGAAGACCGTGTGTGCAGCAGTCGTGTTACTCTTCGTAGGTGTCGGCCTCCTCGGCATGGGGGCCTTCGCCGTCGCTGAGCCAGAGAACGGCCTCCAGGGCGCAGTGTTCTTCGTAGCCGGCATGATCTGCTTCGTCCCCGGCGCCTACCACGTCGTCTACATCTGGTTAGCCGCAAGAGGACAGAGAGGCTACGACTTCTACCACCTCCCATTATTCACCTGATTCATTTTACTTTTTAAGTTTGTGTAAGCTTAAACTGAGTGTAAATTATGCAAGGAGTTTGAATATCATGTCTGGAGATGTTTGTTGCGGTCATTCTGTTTTGCTCTCTAATGAAGTTAAATCGATCCGATGTATTGTAGATAAATGAACAAAAAAATTAGAATAATAAGAGTTAGTTCCTTTAGCTTCTCTTGTTAAAAATTAAAAAAGATTTAAAACAAGTTTTGAAATATGCTTCTACTGTATACGTTATGATGTTGAATGAATGGAGGTACTATTTATTGAAAACTAAATTTTAACCGTGTTAGAATGTTACTTGATCGACTTCATCAATTAAAGATCTTTAAATATATTGTCCAAACTATTTTGTAAGCCAAACGTATCCGCGGCGATATAAATAAAGTTATACCTCTGCGGATATGGGGGACCTACTGGGTTCAGAAAAACCGATGTATATATTAACTACATAATATTATAAATGTTACAATATGACGAAATATTAATTGTACGGTTAATAAAATGGAACGTATATTTTGCAAACTACTTAAACATTTGGTAACTAAATACATAGTTTAAACTAATTTTAAAAATAATTTTAATAGACTATTGAAGTGCCTAGTTGCATAGATATGTAGAGATTTGAATTAATAGCGACTTGAGCAAGTTTTTAATCCAAAAAACTTATTCAACGGGTTGTTAATTTTTTTTTGCGGAAAGAAATAAGATGAATAATTATTAAAACTAAACACTCCTATTTTGAAGATGAATAGCAATAAGATCTTCATAGATAGATAACTTTTATAAAAATAACTAAAAAGAGAAAAAAAAACCTTACTAGATAAGAGCAGCGGTATTGTTTGAATAAAAAAAGAGCGAACTATTTACTCTTGAGTGGATATTTGTATTTTCTTCAGCCCATTTTACTATATTTGTGTTGTCGCTAGCTTAGTATCTACTGTAATATTTGTCTGAGGGGCTGAAAGTTTCTATATACATGTGTTCGCTCAGGAATTATGAGGAGTTACTTAATACCTGTCCTTTTCAAATGTCCGCCATAATGTCAACATATTGGCAACATAATAAGACTAATGAAAGATGCTAAGCTAACTAAAGATTTAAACATAGTATGTTTATGGTAGTAACGGTGGTACTCAGAGACGGTAATGTTAAGGAGTTCCTTATTGATTTTATTAAATATGCAACCTCTAAGACTTCTGAGAGTGGACTTATCTACTTCAATCAATACTAAAAAACACCCTTAATAAGGATTTCCTTAAGTGACCATTAACATCTATGAGTACGGCAGTTTAAGTAAATTAATAGAATATTTTTGGGCGATTCTCGAATCTCGAGATAAAGAAGAAAATTCTGAAACTAAACAATGGGTGAAATAAAGTCTTGAATCAATGTAAGATGTTACGTAACCCTTTTGAGGGTAAGCGATAACTTGCCAATTTTTGGAAACCTGCCCATTTTTACATTATATGAAATAAATTTTTAGTTTTATTATTGTTCGAAATTATCGGATTCTTACTTAAACTTTTCTAAATCACACTTGTCCATTTACTCTAGAAAAATAGTTTCGGTTATAATACATTAGACAAACGACGGATTTAGGAAATATCTACCTACGCTAAATACGTGTAGGAGCTTCATCAATTATTGCATCACGTCTTGTTGATTAAGAAACCAGGGTCGCCCATTCGATATTATTGGTTACGACCTGTGAGGTGCCCTTGACGAATCGCTATGTGAAGAAATACAAACCTTTTTCTTCGTCGATAAATATTATGATATCATAGACTCGTTTTTTTCCTATTTTGATTTTTATTAGGCAGTGAAAGTTGTTATTCTAGTCTACCTACATGGCGATAAGTATGTATTCATTTTAAAACTTTCTATGTAGATCGTAAAGATGTTTTGGCACATCATACATTTTTTACTTTTGTATGGAATACGAAATCTGAATGTGATGTCCTAATGTTTTCAGAATATTTTCGATATGACGCAATATTAATAAATAGGTATTATGATCAGGTTTAGACATTTGTGTTGATTGTGAGCGTACCTATAATTTTTAATAGGTAGTTTCATTGATTTAATACCTGCGCTTAGGTGCGAAGAGTTACTTATTCGTCAATGTAGTATGTACCTACTAATCTGCAAAACTGGCTGAATATAGTGAAGTCTAAGATTTTATAAGCAAAAATACATCCTATACCTATGTTATTGTTACCAAGCTTATAGTAAAATATATGTACCTATATTTTGAATGTGTAGGCGAGATCAGTATGAAAGTGACATTGAACTGCCTATGAGACAAACAACCTACTTAATTATTTGTTTCTACAAAATTCTGCAATAGAGCATTTTGCTCATGGCTTCAATACAATACGGTCTCATGTCCAAATCGAATTATTTATTTTTAATATTACCGTGAAACGAATTCTTAATTATTACTATATTTTTAAATAAATTTTTAGGTTCATGTTATTTTATTGTGCTATGAATGAATTTGTAGTAAGTAAATTAATTATAACTAGTGTTAGATATTGGTTTGCCTGTCCAGCTTAATTATTTTTAATTAAAAGGCATGTGAGGATTTAGAACCTGCCGAATTAGCGGTTATGACGTCATGTTTATTTTAATCATGTAATAATTGCTATGTATTTATTGGATTTACATAAGTAGGTATGATGGTCTCACATGCTGCTAGAATTTATGTTTATTTGGGTGCGAATAAGATGTCTAAGCTTATAACATTTACTCAAAATTTTCGAATTTCGTTCGTGTCCTACCCTCCAAAGATTATTAACGAATAAAACTTTATCTCGAAACATTTTACTAATTAACACAATTTAGTTGACGGAACTCGAAATTTTACATTTATTTTGTTTAAGAGACATGTATTTGCGCATATTAATAATAATTTAAGGTTTATTTTTATAATGTGATACTCAGATAGGTATCTAGGTACCTATAGTGACTGATTTTGTATGGCATATCAGTAGGTAGACCGGAAACTATTCGGAGACAATCTTTATTTTGTTCTGCTTCCATCATATTTAATTTACTGTGGCTTTTAATTGTTCATCCTTTGACGCATAGTATTTACGCAGACCATGATTTTCTAAAAACATCAACGACTATGCTAGTCACTATGACGTCATATAATTGCCAATATTTTAGCAAAACAATTGTAGTGATGCAAAACTGAGTCATGATCTTATTTAAATTATTAATAAACAAATGAAAAACAGTCCAAATTGACTCGTGAGTTTTTATCCAATTAGCAAATCTGACGTAATATTTGAAATGGCGGATTGTCTTTGTATGGTTTCCGCGCGTAATCTAAATTGTCATTGGGCTATTTAGTGTGTATGGCGCTATTGTACTGATCTAACTGATCCCTAGGTTGTGTTCAATGCTGGTTTCCAATCGCTATCCTGTTCTATACATATGGAAGTTGTAAATAGTTCTTAATAAATTAGTCATCTTTCCTCAAACTTGTATTTTTATTTTAAACATAGCTGGACTTGTTTATTGTTAGATCTTCTACTAAATCATAACAGACAGTCAAGGTTTCGGCTGTTGTTGACGAAATTTGGAGTACATTCTCAGATTGCCGAAGTGTTTTTTACACAGTTTTATAGCAATTCCTGATAATTGGCAAGAGATCTATTGACCTACATGTTGTGGTTTCTTTCCATAAATACATTGTATGTAATGTTCATATATCAATAATCGTTGTTAGGTATTCTTCATTACAACCAACACGGCTAATTGGATATTGAAATAAATATAACTTTTATTTTTTGTTTAATCTTGTACTTTCCTTGCCCAACATTTTTGAACCGATATTAAAAAGAGGTTCACAATTCAACGATGTTTTTTAAGGAAAAAGGCAATTGTGAATCATTTTATAAAATTATAAGAGATAGTCCCATACAAATTTCATCAAAATCGTTACAGTAAAAAAAAGGAAACAATAAAATACACAATGACAAAACAAATTGGGTATTTTGTGCTTTCCTGCATTTGTTTTTTGTGATAATCAATTAATAAGCTTGGTCAGAGACATTAATACCTACCATTTCTTTATCAATGTTATTACACCTATACCTCATAAGGTAGAAAGGAGAATCAACTTAGCGAACTTATAGATTATACTAGGAAAAATAAATTAATAAAACGCCAGATCTTTAATCCTATCACTTTATTAAATGTTTTCTAGCTATTCTCTTTAACTTAAAATGCTGTAAAAACCTTAATTCACCATTCCAATTCCTCAGAACTTCCATCTGTTGGTTATTAAGAAGGTCAGGCATCTCTAAGCCACACGTTTCAAACTCTTCTTGTTCTTTCTTCTTAGTAATATTTATAATGTCTTCCCTGCTAGCATGTTGGCGGTTTTTCCTTTGCCCAACAGAGTTCTTCAAAGCAATCTGTTCTAATTCCTCGTCGAAGCGCGCCAAATACTCCTCTATCAACTTTAAAGTCTGTTCGTTATTCAAAACCACAGAATTTTCCGGTATCCGTTCTTTGAACCACAAAATCTTCTCACCAACAAGGTTTTGTTTTATATGAGTGCCTACTTTATTTTGATCCTTCTTCTCATTTCTCTTTATTTTGCTGATGATTTTTAAGGTCTTCCTACTGTTTGGATGCTTTAGTTTCTCTATACTCTTCTTAATGTTAGGCATTTTTATAATTAGTAGTTTGTTTTGGTTAGTCTTCTCACGTGTTTTCAAATGTCAACAAGTGTAATGTCAATTTTGTCAAAGTCAATTTATTGTCTACAGATTATTAAAAGCTTAATGATCACCTGTGCCAAATAGCAATACCTTACCTTTTTCTTTACGGTTTTGTTTGTCAATAATATAATAATTGTAAAGCAATTTAGGCATTTACACTATTATAGTTATAAGAAATGAAGAGTAAACTAAATTTACAGTAGTAGATCGATGAAGGCTGAGTTGAATAGATAATTGATTACGAGTAATCTCCGACCTAATAATATGAACTCTATAGAGGCACCTAAAATGCATTACGTAACTATTATATATGTAGGTATAGAATCAAATAAATAGGTCATAGTTGATAACAGTAATAATAAGATCATTGAAAGTTAAAACGGTTTTTGTAAATGTTTTTTGAGGTTTTTGTGGACAGCGTGACGCTCGATAAAGTATTATTATTCTGTGGTGTGACGTCTCACGTCAATCATAGCTAAATCTGTCAAAAGTTCAAAACAATAATTATTTTGTAACCTCAAACTTGTTATGAATCTTGTCTTGTATTGTTAAATAAAATCATGTTTAAACGCCCAAAACCTAATGAAGATGAAGACGATATACTCCGCATGCAAGAGGAGTTTCTAAATGAAAAACGTAATCAGAACATACAGCCAGCTGCTGCAGTGACAAATTTACGTCCGGAAACAAATAAAAGACCAAATACTAATGAGACTGGTCGTAAGCCCTCAAAATATGCTCAGGCTAAAGGTCTTAAGGGACAGGCGGAGAAAAGAGCGCGGACAGACGGCTCGAGTACTAGTGCTGTAATGGGAGATATTTTGGAGAAGAATACAGTAATCCCGGAAGTATTAGAAGAAGAAGACGATCATGTATATTATCCTAAGGTCCTGCCCTCCTTGTTAGGTGACATAGTAGAGAAACACGTTACTGATTTTGTTGAGTTTGATACATTTGTTATGCCCACACAAGGCTTCCCTGTAGTAACCAAGGGAGATAGTATATTTAGTAAGAGAAATGCACAGAAAGTAGTTTTGAAAAATAAATCTATTAGAATGGATATTGATGAACCATCAGGCAGCACACATAAAGAATATAATGTAAATTTACCACCAAAAAGTTTTATTGTAGAATCAAATGATGCTGAAAACATACATGGTGAAAATGTTAAAATGCTTAGCGAGATGTCTGAGCGAGATATTTTAGAAGAACAACAAAAATTACTTTCTAGTTTAGATCCCAAACTGATCGAGTTTATAAAAACAAAACGGCAACAAGCTTCTACCACTAAAAACACTGAATTAGAAGTTTCCACTAAAGTCATGGACAATAAAATGGATGATATTGAAACAGTTAGTACACCACTAAATGATGACTTATGGGAAAATGATGTACTATCACATCCCAAAGTGACCAACTGGCTTCATTTTGATTCATTAGAAAAAGACAAATTAGAATGGATGAAAGGCATTGAGAATAGCAAGAAAATCAAAGTAGATGAACCTTATGAAGCTAGGTTCGACTTCAATGGATATTTACTACCATACTCAATAGAGTATAATGAGAAAACTAAGCCATTGTTTCACCATGGAGATGAACCACACAGACCGGGATATTCTATCACAGAATTAATAGAATTAACTCGTTCAACCATCACACAACAGAGAGTTATGGCCCTCAACACTATAGCTGGTATTTTAGAATACTACAGTGCAGGCACATACAAGAACATAATAGATGTACCAATAAGCAAATTGTTTTTTATTATAAGGATAGCTATGGATGACAATAAGATTATTGTATTAGAACCAGCATTGAAAGCAATGCGGAATTTGCTGTATAACAGGATTGATGAAGCAAGTCTAGATGCCTTAATTGGTTTTGAAGAGGGTACATTGCAACCCTGCTTGGAAAATGATAAATCTGAAATTGAAGAGTTACAGTCAAGAGAATCTGAATTCACAGATTACCATTTAGCTGAAATTGATATAATGACGGCTCTTCAAAGAACTGATATATTACAGAGACTGTACTATATCTTAGAGACAATCAAGCCAAGCTTTAACTCTGTTCAATACTCTTTGCAAATTTTATCACGGTTAGCAAGAGATTCTGTAGATTTAGCTCTAAAGATTGTAGAAATGGATCACCTTATGTTTACAATTGTGAAGCACTTTGTTCCAGTTACAAGTACTAATTTTGTATTTGATCCAAGCATTGTATACAATGGAAAACCTATTTTAGCGGCCCTGAAGCTTCTAAGAATCTTGTCACTACAGTCTATAGAAGTGACTAGAATTTTACTTACTAAATATGAGATTTTAAAACCTATATCGGAGTATATAAGTTCTGGAGTTGACAGGACTTATGGTTTGAAGATACAAATAGAGGCCTTTTGTACATTATCAAACATACTGTGCTTTGGACTGGGCACTGATGTGGCAATAGCCCTGTCTCCTGTGATAGTGACTGCTTTTCACAAACATGTGAAAGGGACAGATATATTTGTCGAGTCTTCCATTTTGTCAGCTACACATGCTGCAGTGGTCTTACAACTTGTGAATCGTCTGTTACGATGTATTCTAAATGGCATGGATAGCTACAAGACACAAATTTATCCTTTACTCAAGGAGGGTGTTCAGAAATGGATGACGCAGTTATCAGTTGCTGACAGCTACACTTGTGGACATTTGCGCCTTCTCTGTTCAGCCATAGATTGCTGCAAGACCGTGACCTTAATAGAAAATCTCCCCATGAAGTTTCTTAACGACTCCTTACGAAATCTGTCGCAGTCACACGGATTCGATGTGATTATAAAAAATCTTATACCCAGTTCTAATTTACTATCCGGTTTGGAAAATAAGGATTTACATTTGACGAAAAATCTGATGAGTCTCGGCGGGTCGGTCATAGACTCGACGCATAAGGTGCTACCAGTTCTAACTGTTGGATCACCAATACCTTTTCTGGCTTCTTTATTCAATCTACTAACTTACGTGAATGATAAGGAAACTTCTGAAACATTTTTAAGGCATCTGTCGATATATTTGAGTAAACTAAGCAATAAAGTGCCCAGTCTATGTGATAACTGGTTTACAAGGATGGAAATTAATTTTGTCTTCAGTGTAATAAAATTATCGACACAATATGATATTTCTGAAGGAAGCAAAGATTTGTTATACACTGTTGCGAACAAACTGTGTTACATTTTGAGAAACGACAAGAAATATGAATTAGATTTCCTTTTCAGTTACGTTGTGTTTAACAAGCATTGGTTTACAGCAGAGAGATTATTACATCTCGTTAATTTGACGGACGCTGATGGTTTTTCGAAAGCTTTAACATCGATCGAGGATATAAAACTGTGTTACAGTAAAGTGGTGAACATGAATTACAGGGATACAGGTCCGAATATTCGGTTCAGGAGTTGGCTGGAACCGATTTTGCCAAGAGACTGGATCTATTTCCCTATTTTAACCTTGTACAGCAGGAGCCAAGAGGCCGTTAACACTCCTAAAGTTGTCGGCGAACATGCGAAGAAAGTAGCAGAGAGAGTCGCCGCTGACAAAGAATTCATTATTCGATGCAGCTTAGAATGGATCTTATTCAACGAACTATGCTTTCCCGATCTCTTAAACGACATTGATGTCACAGACAGATTTTGCCGCATTATGTGTGTGTTCCTCTGCGACAACTCATTATTCTTAGATGCAAAAATTAAAATATTGTTACAGAAATGCACAGAGATTCTATACAAAAAGAAATCAAAGCTCGATTTTGATAAACAATTAATTGGCCTGAATAATTTCCAGGACTTTTACACACAGCTTTTGGAGCAGTTTCAGTCAGTCAGTTATGGCGACCCTACATTTGCTTCGTGTATATTAGTACCGTTAGCTCAAAAACACAATGTAAAGTGGCGAAAACTATTGTGGTCTGAATATGCAGGGTGCCTTAGAGCTCTTGACTGTCCTGAAGAGTTACTGTGTTACGATATTAAGGAATACTTATATCCGGAAGAAACAGACGAATCGTTGATCAAATCATATTTTTTAGCGCTTTCGACAAACTTACTAAGACCTGGAACGATAGCTCATAGAATAGCATCCCATCACGCGGCAAGTTACAACAAACGAAATGTATCCCAGGAATAATTTAATAAATGACTTTAATAATTTATTTTGTTTTGTTTGTCTGTACCTACCTGTTTCCCATTTAATGTGAAAATCATACTCCAACATACCTACCTGATTTCTTATAACAAGGGTGCTGTTAATACGATTAGCTTTTGACGCCTGATTCAATTGAAGAAATCTATTCGTGAAAGAATTACATGTAACTATTGTAGAATTTGTAGGTAAATCAAACTTTAATGTAGAGGTTGCTTGATAATCTAAGACAGGGAACCTTAATGTACATCTAGCATAACAATAACGTTTAAATAACCCTCCCGGCGCAGTCAGGTAAATAAGGATAAATAGTTTATTTACTGAATAAAATGTCACTTCCCTAATCATTTCAAAGTGAAATCCGATGAATTAAACTCATCAGCCTGCCTATTTGTAAAGTAATTTTTAAATGAATCAGATTCTTATAAAAGCTGTAATGTTCGCTTTTATTCAAGCTAATCCTATGATCTTTATCAAAGAATCACAGCTGAGAGTACATAGTAAACAACAAAATGAACGCAGCCTTATATTTGGCGGGAATTCAGGATGTCAGATTTTACTTTTGTTGTTTGACAGACAGTACAAATTGACGGATTGTGTTGCAGGTGTTTCGAGTTTTTACAGTTGTTTTATTTTATTCCCGCTTCTTAAAATGGATTCCTAATTTGATGAGTTTTGCATAAATGCCGTTCCAAGATGTTTATAGAGGATATAAAGAACGATTTCTACAATGTACTACTCGGGAATGTGAGTATTTTTTATGAAACAATCCGTTGTTTACAATTTTACAACCAAACTTTTTATTGATATTTTCAAAACTATTTAAAAACTTTCTTGTTTGTTCCAGAGGGTGTTATTATTAGTTCATTACGATGTCGACGCGATATGTACTTGTAAGATATTGCAGGGTTTGTTTAAATGTGATAATATTTCGTATACGTTGGTCCCCGTGGGGGGTATAGCGGAGTTGCGGCAGGCGTACGATGAGAATAACGAGGAGATAAAGTACGTGGTGCTAGTGAACTGTGGAGGGACTATTGACCTGGTGGATATCCTGCAGCCGGAGGAGGATGTGGTATTCTTTGTGCTGGACGCTCACAAACCTACTGATGTGTGCAATGTGTATAGTGATGGACAGGTTTGTAAATGGTTTATCTGTAGTGTTTTTATTGATAAAAACTGTAAAAAATGAGGTATCACACTGTTGCTCCTGTTAATACAAGTTAAAATAACCTCATCATCTGGATTGTAAGTATCTTTGAAGTTGTATCTGTAAATGCCTTATTTGTTACTGTTTACAATAAAGAATATACTTTTTATTTATCAACTGTTTGAGTAGTATCATAAGGCTAGATATTTTTTAATATAAAAAAATAGAGCACAACTTTCTGCAAAAGTTTTGAGGAAACTTTAAGTACTTAGAATTAAATAAACGTTAATATCAATAATAAAAAAAATATTGTTGTATCACAGGTGAGACTAGTTTATAAGGATAGTGAAGAAAACATTCCCAACTTTGATGACATATTCAGAGATGACGAAGATGAGGAGGTAAGCTACATGAGTAATAGATTTATTTTATTAATAATATAACTCACATTATATCTTATGCTTACTGTAGTCTCGTCAGTACTATAGTCTGTGTTACTAGACACCGTACACCATACTTACTGTCTTGGTTAAAACTGGCAATTAATTTTACTAACACAATCCAAATAGTTAAACTTGTGCCTCTTAATCTTCACATTGTATTTGGGTGACTTTCCTATATCTGACACAAAGTAAAATATATAATAAAGCAATATGGATTTAAGACACTGAAGTTTTTAAAGTCCTCTACAGTTTAACATATCTTTATTATTAAAATATTTCTATTTTGTAAGTATTACAGCATTGAATTCATGTAATTTCTTTATTGGTATAGAATGAAGAGTCCGAGAGTGGTCGTGAGGGGTTGGAGGCGATGGTGGAGCGCCGCCGCGAGCGCCGCGCGTGGGAGGAGCGGCGGAACACGCTCATGTTCAACTACACACAGTTCTCTTACTATGGGAAACCTGTAAGTTTTATTTTATTGTTTACACTTACACATTGATGCAATTAGGGGGTTGGTTTAATAATGATTGATACCTAGTTCAGTCAGTGACATTGTTGCTGATTTGCTTTATAATAATTATGTACTAGGAGTATACTGTTAAATAAATACCTACTTAGTATTTATTTGAGAAAGTAATTTATTTATACTATGATTATTAAACCTAATTAACTCTTGAAATGCTATTTATATCTTTATCAAGTTGATTTGTCCGTCTGTTTTGTCCAGAGCGCGTGCGTGGCAGTGGAGCTAGCGTGGCGCGTGTCGCGCTGCGGCTGGCCCGCGGTGTGGGCGGGCGCCGTCGCCGCCGCCGCGCAGTCCGCACTGCACGCGCGCGCGCCCGCCGCCGCGCTGCTCGACGCGGACCACCTGCAGCGACATCTGCCGGCCGAGCACGCGCACACCGTATGTAACCCTCAGCTAGGCTTACACACTACACGGCCGCGGTCCGCACTGCACGCGCGCGCGCCCGCCGCCGCGCTGCTCGACGCGGACCACCTGCAGCGACATCTGCCGGCCGAGCACGCGCACACCGTATGTAACCCTCAGCTAGGCTTACACACTACACGGCCGCGGTCCGCACTGCACGCGCGCGCGCCCGCCGCCGCGCTGCTCGACGCGGACCACCTGCAGCGACATCTGCCGGCCGAGCACGCGCACACCGTATGTAACCCTCAGCTAGGCTTACACACTACACGGCCGCGGTCCGCACTGCACGCGCGCGCGCCCGCCGCCGCGCTGCTCGACGCGGACCACCTGCAGCGACATCTGCCGGCCGAGCACGCGCACACCGTATGTAACCCTCAGCTAGGCTTACACACTACACGGCCGCGGTCCGCACTGCACGCGCGCGCGCCCGCCGCCGCGCTGCTCGACGCGGACCACCTGCAGCGACATCTGCCGGCCGAGCACGCGCACACCGTATGTAACCCTCAGCTAGGCTTACACACTACACGGCCGCGGTCCGCACTGCACGCGCGCGCGCCCGCCGCCGCGCTGCTCGACGCGGACCACCTGCAGCGACATCTGCCGGCCGAGCACGCGCACACCGTATGTAACCCTCAGCTAGGCTTACACACTACACGGCCGCGGTCCGCACTGCACGCGCGCGCGCCCGCCGCCGCGCTGCTCGACGCGGACCACCTGCAGCGACATCTGCCGGCCGAGCACGCGCACACCGTATGTAACCCTTCAGCTAGGCTTACACACTACACGGCCGCGGTCCGCACTGCACGCGCGCGCGCCCGCCGCCGCGCTGCTCGACGCGGACCACCTGCAGCGACATCTGCCGGCCGAGCACGCGCACACCGTATGTAACCCTTCAGCTAGGCTTACACACTACACGGCCGCGGTCCGCACTGCACGCGCGCGCGCCCGCCGCCGCGCTGCTCGACGCGGACCACCTGCAGCGACATCTGCCGGCCGAGCACGCGCACACCGTATGTAACCCTTCAGCTAGGCTTACACACTACACGGCCGCGGTCCGCACTGCACGCGCGCGCGCCCGCCGCCGCGCTGCTCGACGCGGACCACCTGCAGCGACATCTGCCGGCCGAGCACGCGCACACCGTATGTAACCCTCAGCTAGGCTTACACACTACACGGCCGCGGTCCGCACTGCACGCGCGCGCGCCCGCCGCCGCGCTGCTCGACGCGGACCACCTGCAGCGACATCTGCCGGCCGAGCACGCGCACACCGTATGTAACCCTCAGCTAGGCTTACACACTACACGGCCGCGGTCCGCACTGCACGCGCGCGCGCCCGCCGCCGCGCTGCTCGACGCGGACCACCTGCAGCGACATCTGCCGGCCGAGCACGCGCACACCGTATGTAACCCTTCAGCTAGGCTTACACACTACACGGCCGCGGTCCGCACTGCACGCGCGCGCGCCCGCCGCCGCGCTGCTCGACGCGGACCACCTGCAGCGACATCTGCCGGCCGAGCACGCGCACACCGTATGTAACCCTTCAGCTAGGCTTACACACTACACGGCCGCGGTCCGCACTGCACGCGCGCGCGCCCGCCGCCGCGCTGCTCGACGCGGACCACCTGCAGCGACATCTGCCGGCCGAGCACGCGCACACCGTATGTAACCCTTCAGCTAGGCTTACACACTACACGGCCGCGGTCCGCACTGCACGCGCGCGCGCCCGCCGCCGCGCTGCTCGACGCGGACCACCTGCAGCGACATCTGCCGGCCGAGCACGCGCACACCGTATGTAACCCTTCAGCTAGGCTTACACACTACACGGCCGCGGTCCGCACTGCACGCGCGCGCGCCCGCCGCCGCGCTGCTCGACGCGGACCACCTGCAGCGACATCTGCCGGCCGAGCACGCGCACACCGTATGTAACCCTTCAGCTAGGCTTACACACTACACGGCCGCGGTCCGCACTGCACGCGCGCGCGCCCGCCGCCGCGCTGCTCGACGCGGACCACCTGCAGCGACATCTGCCGGCCGAGCACGCGCACACCGTATGTAACCCTTCAGCTAGGCTTACACACTACACGGCCGCGGTCCGCACTGCACGCGCGCGCGCCCGCCGCCGCGCTGCTCGACGCGGACCACCTGCAGCGACATCTGCCGGCCGAGCACGCGCACACCGTATGTAACCCTTCAGCTAGGCTTACACACTACACGGCCGCGCAGTCCGCACTGCACGCGTCTGCACTAGATGAATATAGTCACATGTACTCACACTCAACCTGTTTCTTCACGTCATCATGAACCAGCTGTGTCATTCAAGGGCAGCCGCGTAAGCCTGGAGAAGGACGTGAACCTGCCGCTGTACCGGCGCTGGTCGCTGGAAGCCTCGCTCCGCCACGCGCCGGCGCTGGCGCCCGCACTGCGGCTGCACACCGTGGCCGGCCAGACGCGCCTGCGGCAGCTGCTGGCTGACACCGGGTGAGTTCATCCTATCATAATGAAACACTCGCATGCGCCCTAACATTCCTACACTTAACAAAAGTTAGCACACCGGTGAGAGAACGGCTCACTTATACTCAATGTCAGCCTACACAAAGTATTAGGATACATAATGATTATGTAATACTTTCTGTACGATAAGGGTAGTCCATTAATTACGTGAAGATTATATTATGCAACTTTTTAAGCCCTCCCCACATCTTGGTGATAAATGGTGTTATTTCTGTTAAATAAAGCACCGTGAATCGTCATAAAAATAATAATATAGGAAAATATCAACAAAAAATACACGACATGAATCAAAATCAAAATGTTTTTATTTCAAGTAGGCCTGTTCAGGCACTTTTAAAACGTTTAATGACTCTAGTTGCGCGGTTCCAAAATGTCACTCCTATTGAAAAGAACCGGCAAGAAACTCCATAGCCCTCTTACACATTACGGCCATTAATTACATGGGCTAAACCACCAGGGGCTTTCGAGCCTTACGTGATTAATGGCCCGCCTCATATGAGATCTGACTGACAAGAATCGTTAATAAATTTCGTTGTCTCTTCCAGTATACCACTCCAGCAAGCGCGGCAAGCCTACCGCTCGATGGATGTGGAGCTGAGACGCTCTCTGCTCGCGGCGCTGGAGGCGGCGGCCCCCAAGCACAAGCTGCCAGACCCCACGCATACAACCTTCCTGCTGCATAGGGTACATTCCCCCACGCTGGCTGCCACAGACATAGTGTACGCGATTATGGGTCTTATAGAACATGTAAGTACGAGCTAAGTTGCTATATATCCCACGCATACCACTTTGGAGTACGTACCGAGGTTGGCGTCGCGAGGGTTGCTGAGCGGCCGATCGCTCCGCGTCATGCAGCGTAGCGCAAGAGCGATTACTCTTCTTATGTTTTGTGTAAGTTCGCGTAATTGTATGTATGAGTAACGGCTAACACTATTATGGTATCGTACAGGAGACGCTGCCTCGTGCCGAAGGCTTCCAGCACGCGCTGTCCGCGCTGGACACGGACAGCGGCGACAACGACAGCCGGCGCCTGGGCTGGGCCGCCGCGCAGCGCGCGCTCGAGGCCGCCGCCCGCCTCGTGCACGCCACGCTCAGCGCGCGCCAGCTGCACCTGGCGGGGCCCTTCAGCTACTTCATCGTGCAGGAGGTACGTGGTGCTGGCGGCTGCCGACAGGCGAGCCGGGCGGTGTGTAGTACTGGTGTGTGACCGCAGGGCAGCCCGGAGGCGCGCGTGGTGCGCGGGCCGCTGTGGCTGGGCGTGGCGGCGCGCTGGGCGGCGGCCGGCGGCGTGGCCGTGCTGGCCAGCGCGCCGGCGCCCGCCGACCCCGCCGCCTGCATACTGCTCGGGGTGCCGCCGCGGTACCAGCATGAGCCGAGGAAGTCAGTACATCTCTTGTTTTCTTCTTGGGATTTAAAACCAATGACTTCAACGCATGAAATCGCAAAAGACAGTAAATATTGAAAACAAAAAAATGGGACGTCTTTGCCCAGTAATGCCTTCTTAAAAGCCTTCTCAAGTCCTTCCATACTTGTCTAATTACATCACCCATACATAAAAAAAAATGCGTTGTCTTCAATGGTCCATGTCTAGATTGCGATAGAACTACTGAAGTTGTCCGTTCGCAGCCTGTTCGGCGCGGCGTTCGAGCAGGCCGCCACGAAGTGCGGAGCGTCGGTGTCTCTGGACCACGTGGACTCCTCCGTCATCACGCTGCCCACCGCCCAGCGCGCGCAGTTCCTCGACGCGCTCACCGCCTTACTAGCCTAGCACTGTACATACACAACACATAGATTGTAGATCAATGTTCATAAGGACACACAATACAGACCGCAAATATATTGTAGTTGAGTTAAATTTGTGAGTCTAAAATATTTTTTTATAGACGTCTGATATATAAAGGATTGTTTGCGGCGCAGATATAAAAAACATCTACGGATATATCTGAACGCATTTATAAAACTACTTACTAGAATTCGAAGTGCTGTTGATGATATTTTTGAAACCGCCTCTAATACTTTAAGAAACAACTGCAGATATATTGAAATCTGCTAAAATAAAAAAAATATACGCTTATTCAAGCGCACATCCGTGAATTTAAAACTAAAAACCAATGTGCTGATTTAATTCGATTCAGGCCAATATTTGCATATATAATGTATAGTGACTCTATGTATAATTTTAAGTAAAACCATGTACTAGTAAAAAATTGATTTCATTATGCAAAATTAATTAATGTAATTTACTAAATAATTACTTGTCATGTCATTAAACTATTTTGTTTTGTCCATTGATCAGAATACTTTGATCATTTAATTCAATTTATTCTTAAAATTGCTACACATTTACAACAGGGAATCGGCTCTCATTCTAATCAAATAATTAATTCACAATTTATTTTAAAAATTATCATTTTATTTTATGATTTATTCACAATCAATAATTTTCTTTATTCTTAATTGTTTTGTCTGCTTTTAGGAGATAATTATAAATGTTGTGTGTCTGTAATTGTAAAGGTATGTAGAGAACAGTAGTTTAATTTGGAAATAATATTTCTTGATAATGATTAAACTGTATTATATGTTTGCTATTAAACTTTAATGAAAATTATTGTTCTTCATATAAATTTTATTTTGAAAACGTTTAGTAGAGGTTCCATTACTTTCTAAGTTACCAATTCAATAATTTATTTAAGGCCACTGTACACGCTAAGAAAAGTCGCCGGGCAAATGCAAGAATTCGTGTAGTTTCTACACACGAACTGTGTACACTGTTTCGGGGCAAACCAAGAAAAAAAAATGTCATCTGCGGCCGTAACCGACGCGCGAAGTTTGCTGTGGTACGATGGGCGTGTAGGCGACGTAAATTTCGGTGCATATTTCTGACAAAATTTTTGTCTTACATGATGAATTGGTTCTATCTGCAGACACGATGAAATTTCTTAGCACATGCTTAGAAATTGCATCGTGTCTGCAGACAAGCAGTGATTTAACACAAATATAATAAAAAAATCATAATTGCTGTTCTTTACTTCGTGTGATTGTTTATTATTAATTAGTGTGTAAGAATTTAGTTAATAATATTTATTTATGAATAATTTTGTTGCATTATGAAATAAAACAATAATGATACAAAATAAGTATATTTTATTTACCAATTTTAAAAATATCACAACATTTTACGTACATAGAGTAGCAATAAAAAATATTTGATTTTAGAGATTATGTAATTATTTCGGCTAGTAACACCACTGTTGGGCAAAGGCCTATTCTCAATCCCAAGAAACCGTTTTATTACAATAGAAATAAAATCACTTTGAAATAATAAATACTAAGTCAGAAGAAACATATTATTATAAAAGTAAACATTAAAACCACGATAAACAATTACATTATAAAGGAAAAAACTTTATCAGAATATGAAATCTATTATGAAGAAAGTACATAGATATGCAAAAACTTCATATTATACCCACAATATGAGTATATAATTAATAATACACTAGCGCTAATACGCTACCCGCCCACGCTTCGTACGCGAATACAAAACATTAATGAAATATATAAAAAACCTTTCTCTTTTATCACTATCTATTGCTGCAAACTGTATTAAAATCCGTTGCGTAGTTTAAAAGATCTAAGCGTACAGACAGCGGGAGCGAATTTGCTTTATAATATGTAAAGATATGTACTTTTGGTGTCTCATATTTTAACACATAATATAGGTTGTACATATATACACTTGGTTTGAATAAATAACTAGATAAGTATTTTTAATAAAATTTGCCAATTTCAACAAAGCCTTGTACTAGCTTTGTAATAACTTTTTCAAATTATCGAATGAAATCAGCTAGTACAATATTAGATACTTTTAAAACACATAAATATCACAGAATATTAGATACTTATTACCAAATACCAATAGACAGAACTTTCAGTCTTTTATCATCTAAATAAGCGTAGAAGTTTTACATTTTGTTTTATTTACATATCACTCACATTTTCTTAATGTTACTATTTATTCGTCTATTACTTCCGTAAATAATATACTTATCAAGTAAGGCTGTCAATCAATTTATGCTGCTGTTTACATTGGATTCGGGGATGCAGTAAAAAAAACGACTTGTACCTACCAGAAATGAATTACCTTAAGACTACTAACTTCTGATAATGGTACCTACGGAATGTTTTAATTTGTCAACAGGCTTTGAGAAGTTCTAGAGATATTAAGGACCTACTGACGAAGTTGTTTAGTGGTAAAAAAATACTTAGCACAGACAAAAGACAAAAGCAAACTATTCGTGTGGGATGTAAAGCTTCTAAAGTGATAATTTAATTTAATTTATTAACAATTTATACAATAGTAGTTCATTAAAATTAAAACTCGTTAAGTTTAAAACTTTTATTTAAATTAATAGATTAACACATTTAGAACTTATAATCATTTTTAATAAATCTTTTGATCAAATCCAGCGTCCACTTGGGTTTGTCTTTCGACACCATGTGCCCAGCATTTCTCACGAGCGCCTCAGTAAGGTTTCCCGCTCTCTTCACATAGCCCGCTACTTTTCTATCCACTTTCCAAATTTTTCGAGTAGCTTTATAATACTGTGATGAGGCTGAAAACTTAAGATTCCGCAAAAAGTTTACAGTCAAGGGATACGCTACGATGATATCTAGTTGTCCATTGTAGAACAAGAATTTATAATGTGAGAGTAGTTTAGATATCACTGGAGCGGCGGACTGCATCATATCGAGGGCTAGAAGCATTTGAGCCGCTTCACCGTCGTTAAAACTCAACCCTCCCACGTGAATACTTCTCCTCACATGATCTTCATGCAGAAGAGACATGAAATGCAACCATTCATTCCTCGCCTCGGCTTGTAAATAGTTATAGTAATAATTGTAGCCCGTGTAACGTCGAAACAGCGAGAACTGCGATACTTGTCCTTCCATTAATCTATCCATAAGAAGGTCCGCTTTCAACCAATGCTTCTTTTTTATTGAAATTGTTATCTCGATTTGAAGTTTGAGGAATCTATTTAACTCCTTATTGTCAATTAATCCGTGTTGGTATAAATAGTTACCATAATCCAATTGGTTAATGGGATCGCAGTAGGCACTGCCGATTGCCATGCCTTTTAAATTAATTCTGTGCTTGCTTTTTTCTTTTACATTTCCATTATGTATCATCAAACCTAAATATGGAATATACTTCCCCGCGTAAGACTCGCCGGCAATATATAAATCATTGCATTTTAATTCTGGAAATAGTTGGAAAAACTGTAGTAGACTTTGATACAGTCCGTTGGCTATGCATTTACCGTTTGTGCAATAACAGATAGGACATTCTGTGAAGCTGAATCCAGTTCCAACTGGGGTGTCGATGAAAATGAGGTGGTGGTTCAGAGCCCAGTGGTGCCTCCTTACTAACAAACGTTGTCTTGTTACTATTAGAGGTCCCACCTCTGTGAACAACCCGTAAAGAGAGCTGCCTCCAGCTCCGCCTTGAACCCACAGAATGATAGGCGCTGCTCTGTACTTTGACATCGGCGGAAAGTACCAGAAATACATATTAGTGTTGGATTTTTGGTTGATTGTAAAGAAACCGGCATGACTCCTTATGCCTAACTTTTCCGTCAAACTGACGCGGGATAGATTCTGAGCGAGAATAAATGAGCCCCGGTTAAGGTAAGGCGTGAGGAACAATGGGTGCCCGGAGTGTTCTGTTCGTTTCGGACTGAGTTTCATCCTCGGATATACTTTGGAAAAGAATACAGCATTCACTAAACCCAACAGATTCAGAACGGTTATCAGTAACATAACATTCAGAATGTATTATTGCCCGTGTTGGGGTAACAGTTATAAGTAAAGCTACTTTGTAAAACTGTTGATAATATTTTCTTGGTACGATTATGTTGGCTGAAGCTTTTGAAGGGTCAACGACTGCGCCTCGCGCCTTCCGACCCAAAAGTTTATCATACACACTGATAATATATCTACTTAGTGTTTCTCTTCTTATTAAAGTAGGTAAATTGTCAGAAGTACGCGTCTTAAGAATCTCGGTCACCATCAGTGTTTTGGGATCTTGCACACAGATCTTGCATGTTGTTAATAACTGACGTTGACATTTTGCTCGTCAAAATACTTCGTAGAGTTACAAGAAAGTAGGTTTCGTGCGGTTTTAAGCAATATTTATACTATTGGCGATGTTAATTAGTCTCTCGTAATAAATCGTTCAAGCGAAATTATTACACGCTGCAATAAATAGTATACTAGTAGAAATTCCTATTTGTTAACCAATATGCAGGGATATATACTTGTCAAGGGCTCATCGAAATAAAGCAAATCAAGCTACTTTTCCACTCACCCCGAATATAAGTAATCTTTGAGATTCTGTTTACTGGCGATCTCTCACCAGACTTCCTGGATGAATGGTTTAAAACCAATTGAGAAAGTTCAATCCCCTAAATCATTTTAAGTTTGTAATCGCTAATTATGCGTAGGTATAAAAACCACACGTGATAAGAAATGAACTATCTAAATATAAGCCTGTATGGAACTCTTGATGTGAAAGTTCGACTCGCACTGGGCTGGGTTTTTATAATCAATGTAGTTTGTTCATATATTTTTATCTCTAAAGAAATTGAATTAGTAAATTTTAATATTTGGAAATCCATTGTTCATAAGTGCTTACTATTATAATATTTTCTTTACTCGGCAAGTTCTTTCACAGCAATTAACTAGTAAACTCAAGAAGATTTTAATAGTTTATTTATTTAGTTGGGAGATACCTATTAACTAGTTAATTTATTGCAGAACAAATTAAATATGTAAAAAAAATGAGAGTGATATGATTAATAATTGAAAGTACCTAATTGTAAATGTTTGTAGATAAAATTATAAATCAGAACTTTACCTGAGCTGAGCATTACCAATAGCAAAGATAGAACATAGGTTTTTACTATTCAACAACCATAAGCAATATAAGCAATCATTTTGCAATACAGGGAACTCTTTTGAATTCCATTCACAGTTCACTTTTTACCTTGTTTTTAAATTTATAATCACTGTTGACAAATCTTGTAATTAAATCTAGAGCCCATTTTGGTTGATCTTTTGGTACCATATGACCTGCATTTCGTACCAAAACATCGGTAATATTACCTGCATGTTTAATGTAGCCGGCAACGTCATCATCGACCCTCCAAATATGGCGAACAGCCTTTTTGTATTCTTCAGCTGAAGAGAACTTTAACTTACGTAAGAAGCTCTCAGTTAAAGGATATGCCACAACAATATCCAACTGCCCATTGTAGAACATAATACGGTAATGAGACAACAATTCTTCTATAAGTGGGGCTACGGACTTCAACATATCTAATGCTAAGAGCATCTGCACCTTCTGTCCATCACTGAAAGGCAGCCCACCAATGTGGACACTACGTCTAACATTATCGTTGTGCAGCAAGTCAGTGAAGGTTGTCATATCATCATCCCCAGATGCTTCCAAAAAGTTGTAGTAGTAATCAAAACCTGTGTAATGTTTAAAGTATGAGAAGTTACTCAGTTCCCCATCCATCAGTTTGTCCATCAGTGCATCTGCTTGCTCCCAATTCTCCTTTTGAATTTGAGTGTAGATCTCCATCTGATAGTTTAGAAATATTTTCAACTCGTTGCAGTCTAACAATCCAAGTTGATACAAGTAGTTACCATAATCTAATTGGTTTTTTGGATCACAGTAAGCATTACCCATTGCCATGCCTTTTAAATTGATTTCTTTCTTTTCCTTATTTTGTTCATGGATTTTCATTCCCAGAGATGGTATGTACTTGCCTGCATAAGACTCTCCAGCAATATAAAAATCATTTTTTTTTAGGTCTGGGAACATTTGGAAAAACTGTTGCAGACATGTGTACAGTCCTTTTGCAACACACTCTTCATTGGAACAGTAAGCTTTATCATTGTCTGTGAAGCTAAAGCCTGTTCCCACTGGGTTGTCAATGAAGATTAGATGATAGTTCAGGGCCCAGTGATACTTTCTTAAAGCAAAACCTTCCTTTTTAGCTATCAAGGGTCCAACTTCTGTAAAAAGTCCAAAAAGAGAACTACCCCCAGGTCCGCCTTGTAGCCACAAGATGACAGGTGCTTCTGTTTTCTTAGAGAACGACGGAAAATACCAGAAGTACATATTGGCGTTATATTTATCGTCGATGGTAAAAAAACCTGCATGACTTCTAAACCCTATTTTGTCTGTCAATGGAACACGGGAAAGGTTCTGTGCAAGAATAATCGAATTATTTTTAAGATAAGGTGTTATAATAAGAGGATCGCCGGCATCATTTGAGGGTTTCGCAGCTAATTTAACTCTCGGATAAATGTTTGGAAAAAACACAGCATTTACCACACAAAACCAACTAAGTCCGATGATTAAAAGTGTTCCGTAGACATATTGCTTCATTATGAAGTCAAAAATAACTTAAAAATCGTCACAACAATCACAAAATATAGTACTCAAAATAACAAAAACACAAACCGCATTAACTTTGGTTTTGTTTGTGTAGAATTTCAAATTCTTAAAGATTGACGTTTCGACACTCAAAAATACTTGACGTTGAACGTTTCGTTTGAAATTCAGGTATATAACATTATTTTGTAACTGTTTGTATAATTATGTACAAAATACTACGGTATTTTTTTGTAAATAATTTTCTATTTCTAACAATCCGCTAACAATACATACTTTTACCAAATTGCACGCGTATTTGCACGTGTAGTGTCCGGAAGAAAACGATGGTTTCTATTTATTTATTACTGTACGGGTACTCAGATGTGTTCTGTGGTACTCTCTAGGTGGATGGTTTTTTTGCCTGTGGGTGAACTAAAAGAGGATGACTGTCAAAAACAAATTGGTCAAAGTGTTGTTTTGCTATCAATTTGATAAGCCGGTAAAATAAACAACCAACCGCATTATATTATATTATTATTTTTCCCTATTAAGCATGATAAAAAGGTGAACTCGATAAACTAGGTCTGTATTCAAGTGAAGATGGCGGTTATGTTGTGGGCTCTGTTAATTTTGCAGTTGTTTTTTAACGCTGATGGTTTTTTTCATCGATATCCGGAGTTAAATCTTGGTGAGCGCGATGGAGGCGATCCAGGACCTCCACTATTCCTTACAGAGTATATTGAGAGTGGAAAGATTGAAGAAGGTAAGCGTCTCGCACGTGTGCCTTTTACGGAAAGCCTGCGTATCAAAAGCTACGCTGGATATTTTACTGTGAACAAGGCTTACGATTCTAACCAATTCTTTTGGTACTTTCCTGCTATGGTACCCGATAACAAGAATGCACCAGTTGTCGTGTGGCTGCAAGGAGGTCCGGGTGCGACCTCTTTGTATGGTTTATTCACAGAGAATGGCCCTCTTAGAGTGCGAAATAATAAATTCGAGAGGAGGAAGTATAATTGGGCTCTGAGCCATCACATGATATATATAGATAACCCGGTGGGTACAGGCTTCAGCTTCACCAACGACAGCAGAGGCTACTGCACTGACGAAACCCAGGTTGGTGAGCAGTTATACTCCACATTGATTCAGTTCTTCCAGCTTTTCCCTGAATTACAGCAAAACAAGTTCTTTGTGACCGGAGAGTCTTATGGTGGGAAGTATGTGCCTGCACTGGCATACACAATACATAAGAAGAATCCCACAGCCAAGTTAAAAATCAACATGAAAGGAATAGCCATTGGCAATGGACTGAGTGACCCAGAACATCAACTAGTCTATGGAAAGTACTTGTATCAGATAGGTCTTATAGACTGGAATCAAGCTAAAGTATTTGAAGCATATGAAAATAAAACTAAAAAGTACATCCAACAAGGTAAATGGGATGAAGCGTTTGCCACATTTGATACACTGTTGAACGGAGACTTGATCAATGGAAAGAGCATCTTCACTAATATGACAGGATTCAATTTCTACTTTAACTTCTTGCACACAAAGGACTATACTAAGTATGAGGACTTTGGACAGATGTTACAGAAAACGGAAGTCCGTAAAATGATTCATGTTGGTAACCAACCTTTTAATAATGGTTCATTAGTTGAAAAGCACCTCAAACAAGATGTTATGAAGTCCGTAGCTCCTTGGATATCTGAGCTTCTAGATCATTACTATGTAGTTATATACAATGGCCAGTTAGACATTATAGTAGCATATCCTTTAACTACAAACTATTTAAGAAACTTAAAATTCTCTGGAGCTGAAGAATACAAAACTGCAAAGCGGTATATTTGGAAGGTTGATGGTGAAGTAGCTGGGTATGTTAAACAAGCAGGAAAACTGGTGGAAATTTTGGTTAGAAATGCTGGACACATGGTGCCTGGAGATCAGCCTAAATGGGCACTAGACCTTATCACAAGGTTCACCCATGAGAAAACATTTGATGGCCCTAAAAATTCTTTATTTCTGGGAGTTAATTAAAAGAGGCTAAAATCGTTTTAAATAAAGCTACATTTTTAAGATTTTTTACTTTTATGTAAGATTTTTTTTGTTTAGTTTGGGTAATTTTTTATTAGTGAGAGGAAAGCTATTAATAGTGATCAATATTCTAGTATCAGTGATTGTAATAGACTGTAGACATAAGGATATCCTATAAAAACAATTTTTTTTTTGGAATGTTGCTCATTGCTGTTATATATTAAATCATATTTTTTTCTTTCAAAGATCAATTGTTTTTTCGTGAATTTTCCAGATGGTGGTATTGTATATTTGTGTGACCACACAAAATTACGTCATCTCAAGATACCTGTATGTTGATGTATAAATAAATATTTTTGTACTTATTGTAATGGTTGGTTTTATTGATGAAAGTAAGATCCTGCAGAAAATCTCAAGTTTGAATCCAGATCAGTGCCAATGTGTAAGCAATTTTAGACACCTTTGTTAGGCCCTAACTAGGTACTGGCTGGCAAAGATTTTAAAATAAAATGATCTATGTAGAAAACACGATAACATTATCATGTTTTCTACCATGATAACTTATATTAGTAACTACTAGTTTTGGCTACGGCTCTGCCCGCGTGTGTATTGGTTATCGCGGCAAAGTAACCTGAGAGTCATATCAAGTCTGATTCAAGTTTACCACATGCTAAGTTTCATCGAAATCGGTTTAGCTGTGAAAGTGTAACAGAAAGAGCGGAGTTACTTTCGATTAAACTATTTTGTAAACTAGCTCAGCTGCGTTAAAAATTAGGCAAGTCTAATGGAAATTGTAGGTACACTGCTAGTTTGTTTATAAACATGCCTGACCATAAATTTCTAGCAAACTCGCACCATTAGACCGAAAAACGAAACGGCAAATAAGTGGTTTTTAATATAAAATAATAATTATTATTATTACCTACCTATATTATGTTCCATAAAAACCATTGCAAACCTATAATCTGTAATTGCAAGTCTGTTCCACCACATCCACAAACATTCTGTAATAAGTTTTATCTAGTAGAAACATCATACGACAATAAATTCTGAGGTTTACCCGAATGTTAGACATTAAAATAAAACTACTTTTTTATCGGATTCTATCGCGGTTAGATTTGTTCCCTTTTCAACGCCTTTGTAGGTGTAGATGTCATGATCAAGGGCAGACTGAGGTGATACCTGATCGTTTTGACATTGGTCGTTGCTCGTTCTACCTTCATATTTTATTGATTTATTTCTAAATAAACCGCAATAGAATCCGTTATAAAAGTAATCTCTCTAATATTTAAATGCGAAACTTTGGATGGATGGATATGAATGTTTGTTTGGTGAAACCGATAAAACGGCAGAATGATTTGAATGAAATTACAGGCTACTTTTTTCATAATTTTTCTTAAACACGCGGGGTGCAGCTAGTATTCAATTAATACTATCACTTGGGGCTGTTGATAGTTTTCCAGCAAATTTACATAATACCAAAGTAATACTTGCACTATTGCAGGTACTTTATCAACACCAACTTAGCCTATCACTTTTGCTATGATTTTAACTGTTTTATCTTCAAATTTTTACTTTACTTTGTTTTTTTTCGTATATTTGAAATAATAATAATTATTGTCGTTTTTATAGTTTTAGTTACTGTAATTGGTTAAAGCCGTTGTAATTAACAAAATAAATAAATCTACTGGACATAGGATACTTTTAAATTGTTCCAATAACACTATGGCACTAAGTGCAACCAAATTATCTGATTTTATTTTTATGTGATGTCCAAATAGTAATGTAAGTGAACATTACATTTTAGAAGATATTTAATTTTTGTTTAAATTTAATAAACTATGTAGTTCTACATTTAAGAAACTATTTGTCTGTATGTTGACTTACATTGGAATATCTGTTTAGAGGAAATATGTAAATAAAAGTATTTTTTTACAATATCAAATGTTACTTTAATTAATCTTTAACCTAGAGTTACTTTGTCTGGTAATGAACAGTTAATGAAACCACACCACAAACCATTACATCCCCAGAAAAGTAAACATTATCTTAGTCAAATAATCTGAAACACACTTGCATAGACAAACTACTTTTTGAATGCCAGGTATGTTTCAAAGTCAAGAAAAAAAAGTATTATATCAATCAATATAACTCGTAAACCAAATTATTTTCTGCATACTATTCTTAGTCAATATGTAATTGGTTGCATGGCATTCAAAAAGTTACACTGGTACAAAAGGAATGAAGAGGTTTGTTATTTATCGGCCTTCAATATAAGTTGACAGCTCAATTTCTTCCGGCAACTCTGTAATGTTGACATCAAAGCGGTCTTGAACTTCATTTAAAATCTTGGCATCATTTTCATCAGATACCATAGTTATAGCTAAACCTTTGGTACCAAAGCGCCCAGCTCGTGCCACCCTATGTAGGTAGGTATCAGAATCCTCTGGCATGTCGTAATTAAAGACAATGTTCACCCGTTCTATATCCATTCCTCTTCCAAACAAGTTGGTAGCAACTAAGATCCTCTTCTGAAACTCCTTGAACTGTTGGTAACGGGAGAGACGCTCATCTTGAGTCATGTTTCTATGGATACCAATAGCAGGGAAGTTCTGATCTGTTAACAATTGAGCTAAGGCTATGCAGCGTTGAACAGACTTCACAAATATCACAACTTGGTTGAATTCCAGTACATCCAGCAGCTCAAACAACTTCTTGTTTTTCTCGTTTTCCTTGAGTTTGACATAATGTTGCTGCAGTCCATGCAATGTCAATTTAGCTTCATCATCCACATACACTTCCATGGGGTCCTGCATGAATTTCTTGCACACAGGTCGGATCTCTTTGCTCAGAGTCGCAGAAAACATCATCACTTGCTTACCATGAGGGGTGTTTCGGAATATCTCCTGGACGTCGCGTCTCATGTCTAGAGATTCAAGCATCTTATCACATTCATCGAGAATAAAGTGCTTCAAGTGTTTTAGATTAAGTTTTTTGCTGTTTACCAAAGCCAGGATTCTGCCGGGTGTACCGACAACAATATGTGGGCATGCTGTTTTGAGCACTTCTTCGTCTTTTTGTACTGGCATTCCACCGAAAAATACTGACACTCGGACGCCGGCCATGTACTTTGAGAAACGCTCATATTCCTTACTGATCTGGAAAGCTAATTCTCTAGTGTGGCACATAACGAGCACATAAACGTGGTTTTCAGATGGTTCCAGCTGCTGCAGCGTCGCCAATACAAAAACGGCGGTTTTACCCATACCGGACTTGGCTTGGCACAATATGTCCATACCGAGGACGGCTTGCGGAATACATTCATGCTGTACTTCTGAGGGATGCTCGAACCCGCAGTCAACAATGGCGCGCAATATCTCGGGTTTTAACAGGAAATCTCTAAATCCAGAACTGTGAATAGATACGTAGGATCCCTTAACCTCTTTCTTTGGCGCCGCTTCTGTCGCCCCGTCAGCGGTCTGCTGATCTGCCTGCTCTTCGTCTTCGTAGTCCAGAAGATCATCGTTGTCAGCCATGATTTATAAGATATTTACTTATTTACGTAGTTCTGCTAGCTGCACTCAATATGAGCACGTGAAATATATTTTGAATAAAATATTTCACAATAATGGCGGCTTTGGTTTTGGCGTCAATTTGACTTTTTTTTTACCGACTCACACCTTTGTATCCTGTTTTGGAGACGAGTCTTTTGGCACGCACAATTTTTTTATAATACAGTATTCGTTTACTCGGTAAATCTCGTACTCGGCGCATCTCTAGCTTTAACTTTACTCATTATTGTTTAAAATATTTAAAAATAGAAAATAATTATTTGGGCATAAATTGAACAGTCTCGTGGATTTATTTCCGTTTATTTACACTTTACCTCTCTTATACTAACTTGATGACTTGATTGTTCTTTTTATATATATATATATATCTATACTAATATTATAAAGAAGTAAAGTTTGTGTGTTTGTATATTTGTTAAATTGTAAGGGGTAATCTCGAGATCTACTGAACCGATTTTAAAAATTCTTTCACCAATAGAAAGCCTCATTATTGCTGAGTGTCATAGGTTATATAAAAACGAAAAATAAAAAGGCTTTTACGTGGTAGTCCGTTTTGCAAAGTGAATCGGAGAAAAAACGGTCGAATGAAAGCGCTTCTTACGAACGCTGCCTTAACTATGAAAGATATATTTTTGAGTTCTAGAGAAAAGATGTGGAGCTTGAAAATGCCTACAAAAAAGTCAACGACAGCATATTATGTCTAACTTTTATATTTAAGTTACAATAAGTAGTTTTTTTAATATTAGTATAGATAAAAAAATATTTTTAAAATATATAAAATAATTTAAATCGTTCGAATCGAAGTGGGCACGGGTCAGCTAGTTACAATAATAAAAAAAAATATAGCTGCGACAGAAATCGTCACGACTCTCTGCGACCTACAATATGACTCTAACCATATTAAATGTATGAAACTGATGAGCTTCTGGCGCGACACGACACGCCATGACACTTAAGTGATTCTGTGCTTCCGTGATTTGTCACGAAATTAATGACCGTATTTATCAAAATTTCGACGGTGTTTGGCAACTTTTTAGCAAATTTTTAATTCCAGAATTTTTATTAAAATCTGCATTTAGATTTTTATAATAGGGCCATAAGTACTCAAGCCGCTAACTTACTACTAAAAATCTAGTTTGGCCTAGCATAAACTGGTTTATACTATCGGGCTTAGGACGAATTAGTTTGAACTAGGCTATACCAGTTAATCCTATCGCGTATAGTAAGAACTAGTTGAGCCTAGGCGAAACTAGTTTGTCCTAAAATCGGGTTTGGCCGGTAACATATACATAAGTACTTACTTGAACAATATAGCTATATGCTCTTACTGCTTTCTCTTTCTTCCATATCATGGGTACGCAGGGACCATCAAAATAAAAAAACAGGAAGATTTTCTCAGTACTTTTTATTTATAATTATTTCAAATCTACGATTAAAATCGCTTATTGTATAAAATTGGAGTGAGAAAAAAAAACACTTTTAGTTTTTTACTTACGTTACCCACCTACTTATTGAGCCATGAGTATTTTGTTCAGTTTAAGAAACTATATCGTACTTATATGGTATAGTCATCATTATCAGATTTGCAGAGTCTCATAATTCAAACGATATCGTCGTGACTATATCGTAAATTTCATTTCTTTATAATGTGACCGGCTATTTCATGTAACTAATCGTTCTATTTTATAAAAAGGTCTGTAATATCAAGATATGGCCGGGTCAGATTAATTAATATAAGAGTTTGACAATATTTTACTAGGTACCTATTTAAAAAAAACAAACAAATAGTTTTACAAAAGTTGAGATCGATTAAGACGATATTTTGTAGTATCCAATAGTTTCAATTTTGTTTCACATAATCATGTGTGATGATTGTCTATGAACGTGTTTTTTTTTAAGAACTTTTCAGTAAGTGTCATGCAATTTTTGTTTTTTATTTTTCTAAGTTATATTTACCAGTACTTGCTTAATTTTATCCTCGGTATCATCACACGAACCATCTAATATTAGATGAACATATTTACTATTTTTCATAAATTATTTACTAATTAGCTACTCACATATTGTTACATAATGAATTACTGATCACTACTGAGTTATTACATCAAAACAATTATACAATGGTTTTTAATAAGGTTTTTAATAACTATTAAAATAATACTGGTATAACAAATGTAATACATATTAAAATGTTGAATACTTATTCGTGACTTGAAGTTGACTTGAAGACGAGCAATGGGATATTTATATTTCACAAATATTCGATTGACTTATACAAATAGTGTTTGCACAGCTTTTAAAATATAAAAAACACTGCTACTCAAGCTGCTCTGTTTAAAATTGTATTTTTCACGTTAGTATGGAATCATAGGCCAACCTAGCGCTGCAACCTACGCAACCTGTTGGCCAATAGAAATCAGTTTTACATTTCCACGGAACCTAAGAGTCACTGGCGCTGATTCTGCTAAGCACAATTTAAACTAATTTTAGACGTGTTTTCTTTCATAAAATTAGAAAAACCCTTCTCTATTTTTATGAAAGAAAACACGTCTAAAATTTAATGAGAATCGACTGAAACCTCAATATAATATTACTCTGAAATACAATATAACTCGTAAACTGCTTGAAATCTATGTTAGGTAATTCAGTGTTTTTATCGGTTTTTTTTTCAAGGACTCTGTAAGTCCTTTGTCTGGCTCTTGTTTATGAGTAACAGAATCATCACTAGTGGCAGTAGTGGCAAAGAACCCCGATGATTAATATTTTACTTACAAGAAGTAAGTTAGTCACTATTATTCAATTTCAAGTCACGTCGTCCGAATCGGTACCTAACATTTCTCACTGTACGGCTTCAATGGCTTAAAATCTGCATTCCCGCTTAAATACGCGTCAACGAAGTTCTGGACTGAATCCGTTGTGATCTCATCTCCGTACTTCATTGTCACCATGCGTTGCTTCGGGAAGTCGATGGTGGTCAGCAAGGGGACGGCGTCGTCTAGTCCTATATGTTCTCTGAGCATGTCAGCACTGTCCGTGCCATCGATGCCGATGTAAAACATAACGTGTTTGAAGGGCTTCTTCTTCATCCGCGAGTGTCGAGAGGTTGGGTAGTCAAAGTCCATGGTTTCGTCGTCCGAAGAGTTCTGGTACGGACAGAAGCCTGGGTACTGGATGCTGCACTCCTCATAGTAGGATTCCGCTGAAGGGGTTATCACGGATTCCGCAAATTCTATTTCGGAGTCCTCGTCATCTGAAAAAAGGACAAGTATATCATGAAAGATATCTTCAGTAGGTTAAGTATACTACTTAAAAACAGACGTAGGTATGATGTTTAAAATCGTAAGTTAGACAAGAAATATCAAAATGAAATCTCCAAGGAAAAATCATTATGAAAATAGGGAAAAACTGAAGATTCCTTATTTCCTTGCCTACCTATAAACAGAACAACAGCGGGATGTCGCGCCATCTTCAGAAGCGCCTGCTCGGTGAGCACCGACACCGGCCGCTGCGCCCATGGAAAGTTCTAGAAAAAAGAAAATAACATTACCTGAATTTAATTACAAACTTGTTGTATGCTAGATAGGTGCGCTAGTATGTGTAATTATATTATAACTTGATGATTGACGATGAACGACGGCGACGGAGCTCTAAATAATGAGTTAATATTTACACAACAATTATGACATTTAATTGGGCATAAATGAAATCTGGGATCAACAATAAATATTTGCTTCGATGGTAAAACATTTATGTATTTTGAAACATTTATTAACATTGGTCTTATATAGGAATGCCTTGCCTTTTCCTAACAATTTTTGTACAAGTCTCATTTCATCTTCTTGTGTCGCTGGCTAACGGAGTTTTTTTTCAATTAGACCATTCTTTTAAGTTTTATAATAATTTTATTGCGATTGCGAAAGCAGTTTTCCAAATCTCCGCTTGTCAGGCTTAAGTTTGTCCGATTGGTATTGTTGATACTTACCACGCCAAGCGGATCAGCACTTAGATGGTGTCTTCCATTAGCGGTCAGGATTTTGCCGGCGCCATCTGTGATGACCAGCGCTGGTATGCCGGCGACGCCCAGCGCGGCAGGCATGGTGAGGCGCGCGTCGGCCGCGGACCAGGGCACGGAGAGCGCTCCCACTGATGACACTGACTGGACTGTCCGGTTGTAGGACTGCTCGCTCCTGGAAATGAGATATTTTCATGAAATCGGGGAAAATGTTGTTAGGTAGATATTCTTGGGGAATCTTGGATTGTTTTGAGACAGTTAAGATCTTTAAGTATATTTTATGAATGGATATGAGGTTTCACCAAACCCTGGCCCTTATTGAGGAAGGAGGTATTTGGGGCATGTTGCACCACAATCAAGTTCCTGGTCTTGTATATCGCCTTATAAGTAGTCAACTATATTCGTGGATATTCTTTCTGAATGATCCTTTAGGTGCTGGTCGTTACACTATAGATTTGTCTATGTACAAATTTAAGAAAAAATTAAATTTACTATTCAGACCAAAATTGAAGTCACTTTTTCTCGACTCGATTTTCGCAAGATAATTGATGGCGGGCATAAATAATTTGCTATTCTAGCGGAAACGCTAACGCGAGGTGAAAACCTCAGCATGCGATTCGGTTTGTAAATCCCAGAGCTACAGAACTAGTGAGAGGCAATGAATACGGATTAGGATTGGATTTCTGCTTTCAATTTAAATTTGAAGTTTTCTATTTCTGTTCTCGGAGTTACACGAAACTGCAAGATTGCATATAGATGAGTTTTATATTCTGTTTAATCAGTGGTTTTTTTTTTAATTGTAGAGCTTTTATTAACACCGATGGCAAAGCCTTCGCTAATAAGTTTTTTTTTCTGAGGAAAAGTAATGTTATAATTTTACGGCGCTTTTTTTTTTATAACGTCTATAGACTAGGATTAGACATTATTTATAGGAAACCGGTCTATGCTGGGCGGCCAACTTAAGGATCAAATATTGTACTTAGTATAAATCCCATGTACATGGGAAACGTATAGGATTATTGTGATACTGTGAAAGTCTACCGAGAGTTTCGTATGAATTTATGAATGTAGGCCGAACTTATCCTCCCCTACATCAATAAATACGATGAAAATAAGCAAGTGCCCTGTATATAAATAATAGTATTCTCACAAATTGTATCAAGTTAGTTGGAAGTAACAATAAATTACACACTCTGCCGCTGTCAGCGGAGGCGGGAGCGATCAAATTGCTTTTTTACGACACAACTTTATACATCGCAGAGTAGGGCCAGAAATACGAGGCCGGGTAAACCGGGGCCCTTAATAACGGCGTTAAGGTGTTGTATTGCTGACGATTTATTTTTGACTTGCACGAATCAAACATTCGGGCTATAAAAAAAAAAACTGTTTTATATAGTTCCTAACAATTTACAGACTTCTTGGACATCCAGAATCCTGTCATCCAGTAGAATGAGTAATAATTAATTAATATTATAAATTTAAAAGTTTGTAAGGTGGTCAAGGTTGGAACGGATGTGCGTATTGTGCCACGTAAAAAAATAAAATAATTTTACAGTAGGTAGTGGTACCTATAGTATAGTTTATACATACATCAAACTGTAATAGTTTCTGCTAGCGAAACATCTGCCAAATTTTCTTTTTTGAAAGTGCAATACCATTTTAAACTCTGAACGTTAAACTTCATTTTGCAGCAACACTCATTATTATCTCCGAATATAAGTATCACATAAATCATGTTAGGGTCTCTCTCTACGCTCTCTTTTTAAGGCACGGAAGGGAAGCCATCATAAATCAATAGGAGTCCAAAACACACAAGTTTGAGAAAACAAAACCATGAAGGATATATTATATCGCAGTCACTCCATAACTTTGAGATCACAACGATAAGCCAGGACGTCAGGAAGTCGTTTGTCTCCCAATTTGACGATAAAACTTTTCACATTAAACTCGTGATGTTCAAAGTTTCACTCATCGACAATTCAGCTTTAGTCGCGAGTTGTTACGATCTTTTTGGTGAAATTATCGTGATCCCTGTGTTTCAAAAGGTAGTTAGAAATTACGCTTTTACTGAAATTTTGCAAGTACATAATAAGGTTTAATAGCAAGTCTGTAGCCTGTTACAAAAAAATTGAAATTTAACGTCATTGGCTTTTTATTTTACCCATATGATTCAGGATAGGTATTGGTATGAGGCCATGGTTTCGAGTTTTGCGTAGTTAAAGAGAAAATGGTAAAATTTTAAAGATTAGTCATTCAACAAATATGGAAGACAGGCTGATCAGTCTAAGCACTCGATGTGAACAGAAGGAACATGGACCTATAAATACAGCACTTTCTATATTAGTAGATGTAAAGATATAATAAGAAAAATATTTCTTATAGAATACAAAGCCTTGATGAGTACTAAAAGATATAGAAAAGTGATCGTACTTTCGTAAATCGAAAAGAAAATTTGATCTCTTCTGCCATAACGCTCAAACGCCCTACATTCCCAAATAAACAAGCAACCCTCCAACTCTAGATTGAGTTTATTTCCAACCGTATCCACCCAGTCAAATAACCATAGACTAGTAACTTCTGGTAACGCTGCAAAGATATTTCCCGCCATAATTCACTTGCGCGCCATTACGCACCGACGCGACATGACGCCCGCCAAAATAAGCATATCAAAATAAGACATTGTATCTTCTCTTCTTTCGTAATACAATTACATTAGCATATAGTAACGGAGGTTTTTGATTAAATTTTTGTTGATATTATACCTATGTATAATCAAAGGGATTACTTAACTCTGGAATGAAGTCTATTTGAGGTTATGTTTTCATTTTCTTTGATAAAAGATACCTAAGTGTAAATAATTTATGAAAAAAAAAACAACGTATTACTTTCTATCCCAATTGAGGGTTCGTGGTGTAATGTATTTGGCGCCAAACACTACTTTTATATCTTTTTATTAACTACTGTCTTGTTGTTACGATTAGCACGTAAGTATCTAAACTTTGAAAAATTTTACAGAGTTTGTTTTATAATCTTAAACTTCTCTAAAAACTTTCTTTTAATTCTTCTCTTTTAAAAATTACTGTTGCCCAATTAAAACGTTTCATTTTGACCACAAAAACACATTTTGTGTCCTTTTGACAGAATGTATAAATACCGAAGGGAATGACAATCTAAAGAGCTTCCATTTTGAATTTTAAATCGATGCGACTGAAAATTGGGATCATCCCTAACCCATACATAGATATACATACTTTTATTAATATTGTACTAGGGTAAGTTATGAGGGTGGACCTCGATCACGCAGCCCCCTTCCTAATGGATAGCGTCCGACTGGGGATTATAGAAAATGAGTACACCTGTGAGCTTTAATAACATAATCCCTACTGGCTACTTGTTTGCTGGCGGATTAGTGGACGGCAAGTTCAAGAAGTAAGATGTCAGCTTGAATGGTGTTAGAGGTCAACAATAGTGATAATTGCTTTCCTAATTGGATTACGTAATTAAAGCTTTTCGTAAATTATACAGTATTAGGATTATGGATGAAAGGTAGGCTTAAAACCGAGCCAAGTTGTAAAAATGCGTGCTGTGATAAGTATCCAATGTTAAGGTGCATATTTCACACTTTAGCTGCAGTAGCGTGCGGTTAGGTAATTCAAAACGTGGGTTTAAAAAGTCCTTCATTTCCCCAATCTTGCAGCCAAGTAGTGCAGACATGATGGCACGTAAGTGGTTTGGTGCGATCTAACTGGCGCTTATCGGGCCCCCACAGTCGCGTAATCAGCGTTTCACCCGGCGGTAATACCATAACCGGGCATCCGGATGTAATAAGCACCCTGGCTTACGTGAGGGCCGTGATAAACCTGAGGGGTTCTGTTTGTTTAATGTAATTCGTTGTTTATCTAAGGAAAAAAGGTTCTTTTTTCACGAACGTCCTAGTAAAATGTTGTCTTATTTTTTGGCGTCTAAGTAGATGGAATGAAACTCTTAGAAAATAATAATTTAGACGATAATTACCAAGACGCATACTATTTTCAGCTAGTTTTAGTTTTGTTGAGTCACATCGTTCAAGCTACACATTAGAATTAGAATATACTATATTATAACATCCGATTGAGATGCAATTTTGCATATCTACTTGTAATTTTGAGCTGAGCTGATGATGGAGCTAGAAGGTGGCAATAGGAAGGTGTCTCGATACGACGCAATTCCACTTTGTTTGTGTTTGTTTGACCTGTATTTACTAGTACTATGATGCAAGCTAATTTAAAAACTAGTGTTTAAGAATACATTTTTATAAAAACTTATTATTTATCAGGAAGCCAAGATAAAATTACTCATGTTAAACTAACATGAACCTTATTTATCTGTTATGTGAATTTATCTTTGATGTTAGGTCTCAAAAGCATTATCGTGCTATCTACAGGTTTGATGGACAGCAGCTAAATCCATGGCTTAACTGGGAAGATAAAAGGATCTGTGATCTACGAAGCCAAGCCTCTCAAGAAAATTATTACACTATTGAAGTAAGGAGTTCCCTCGTATTTTATAGCGCTATCACTCGTTATCACGCTTCCCTGGCACGGCGGGCTTCATATAATCCCGTAACTGATGGACAATGAAAACCAATGGCCGCCATATTGACTACGTGACCGATGCAGTTTTTAAAGATTTGAAAGAAAGATACTTGTTTTATCTTTGGGAAGGAAAATTTTGGGCGTTCTTTTGATTCAGGGTTTTCGTATTTTTTTAAGTGTTTAAGGATTATAAAGGAAAGATTATTTAATACAAATCTTGATAAATTGTAAGCGCTCGTTAATTTTTCATGAATCAAAATAATTATTCATATTATTTTGTAAAGGTTTTAGGAAATTCTAAATGTTTTCATTAAAAGTAACAAGGTCTTTCAAATGATGTGAAAAATTTAACGTTGATTCGCGAAGTAATAAAGTCAATGATTAAATCCTTAATTCAATCTCACCTTTTCCTTTCAGCCTCGTCCAAGCTGCACAACAATTGCTCCTGCCTTCCGTACCTTTACACAGTTTATAATTACTAGCGATAGGCAGGAAGAGCACGCATATTAGCCATTGAAGGATAATCACCGTCCATGCATGCGTTCCACTCGAAGGGAACCGTTCAAGCGTTGTCCACCTTTTGTGTCTTCCCCACTTTATCGCAACGTACCGGTAATTGATTGCCGATGTAGGAATATTAACTAGCTCGTGACTTTGCAAGGGTGTACTCTTTATTAATTTTTCTAATATAAAATATCCGATAATCTAAGTTTCTTTAAAAATTTGTCGGCAATCGACACTTGACAGACAATCAAGAATTTCCCAATCTTAAATAATGACTGAAACTTTTGTGAGTGGAATGATGTATACTCTAGATTTATAGCATGATTTTATTCATGCCCAAAATTAGCTTCGGGGTTTTCTCACTTCTGTCTATTCCTTCAAGAAAACAAAAGCAATATTTAACAAGGGCAGAACATAGAGTGTAAGTAACGTGATACGGAAACTCAACCGATTCAATATACTTTCTTTACATTGTAAAAAGATAAAGGCAAAGCGATTGACCCGTTAACTACGAGCCAGATTCACTCGGGGCCCCCAAGAAGGGTTGAGCCCTTCAATATCGGTCGGCAACGTCTTCAACGGCCTGGATTTAGCCCGGGAAAGCTGAATGGAGGGGAAAGTCCATTTAATTCAGATTTATTTGCCACCATGAAACCGTGATAAGGCTTTAAAGGGGGTTTCATTGCCTAACCGAGAGTCGTTCAAAAAAGTAAGAAATGGCGTAGATTATAAAATTTTAATTAAATTCGCAACTGTTTCTTTGGTTAGAAAATAAAATATGTCTGCATGTTAAACGAGTAGGTATCTTATTAATAAAAAAATATATACAGGTATTAACGTCTGTACAATTGCAAGTATTTTACATGTTTCATTGTGCGCTTATATTTTGATGCAATCTGATATTTCTAAAAATAAGTCCTACCTAAATAGATCTTACATAATTAAAACTTAATAAGTCTTAGGCGGTTGTTTAATTTAGAATTATTTGTGCAAACAATCTAGCTTTAATTAAGAACGAAGCGGGATTAATTGGAGGGTTAGCTGAATACGATAATACATACCTTGTTGTGATATTATGGGTTGCGGGGATTAAAGTTCCAGTAATTGCATTTCTCGAATAAACGTAAAATTATGGGGAAATTTAAACGTTGCATAGATTAGAAATTTGGTCGAGTTTATTATTTAAATGAATACGTCTAGGACTCATATACCTCTCTGCCATAAAATAAATTACCTATTAATTTGCCAAAATTATTTAATAGTTAAGGTCTAGTGAAATAAAAAGTCAATTAAAAAAAATCCTAACTGCTATAAACGAACTAAAAACCCCATTCGAATAATATATTTATAACCGAATTTAAACTATTTAAAACAACCTGAAAAACCACACTGCAAAAAGCTGCAAATTTAAAATATAACAAACCTATTCAGTTTCCTATAGATGAACACAATATTCATATAATAATAATCGTCATGTTACAGATTTATCTCGTGCCGTCCAATTTGTGAAACACAATCGTGGGAAATGATTTGTTGCGCCCGCCAGCGTTTTGTGAACATCGTCCTGATATATTTAGCTTGTAATACTAAACGCTACTATGTAGCTTCCAGCTATTATGTAGTCGAAAAAAAGCATGCTTGGTTTGGTGAGTAACTAAGAAATTAACAATGTTAGATCACTTAATTAATTCTGATGATGTCAATATTGACGACGTATTACATGTCTCTATGATTTTCTCTATGAACTCCTAGATGGCCTATTATAAAAGCGATGGTTTTATAACATAAGTAGTTATAAATTATTCTACTCTCTCTCTGCAGAAAATCATTTTTAAACATCGAGAAAGATAAATAAAACTGACAAATCAAAGAATATATTTTGTATTTACATTTTTAACTTAAGTGCATCTACTATTTTATTTCTCAGAACAATTTCCTCAACTATTTAGCGCCGTATTCTCCAGATTATACTTAACCTCTATTCATTCGCATCAAAACAAAATGTTGGCAGCGTCGCGTTTATACGTATTTACAACAAATTCCATTTACAACACAAACAAGTGGAGTTGTTGCGGAAAGCCATTCAAAATGGCACGGCTACGCAATTAAATTAAGCCGATGACTGTGTAGGGAGGGAGAAGGCCATGTTGCCACGATCACTGTACGCAGTTCCCGCGCTAAATTCCCGCCCTTTTTTCGCTGACGTTTTTTTTTTTTAGTACAAACGTCTACTGGCTTATTATGCCAATTGAAAGGATGATTGAAATGTAATAAGATCTGTGAGAGTATTTTTGTGAATTTTGTGAATAGCTTTTTTAATATAAATGAAATTTTAAAATTGGAAAATTTATGGTTGTTCATTTTTTCACGCTATAATTGTGGTAAATAAATTATTTCGCTTTCAACAATTTGTTCGCAACGAGCTTACCGCGGATTTTATTTGAGTTCCATCGTGAATATCATAGCTAAGTAAGTTAGAAGAAGAATTTCTTCTTTTAAAGACAATTTGCAGTGAATGGATACGAGATTCTGATTCTAATTTCTGATAAAAGGAAATCAAATTATTTTACTTGTAAAATTAAACTATATTCACATGTTAATTCCTAACCCCCGAATACTGAAACGCAATTCAATTTTCAGACGTCTTAAATATCTATCTGTCGCTACTTTGCACCTTAAAGTGACGGAGACAGCATGAGACCTAACAGCCGTTAGTACACTAAATTATCAAGAGTCTAGAACAACCTAAAGTAATTAGTAAAAAGAGCTTTTATCAAACCACCTCCTTTTGTAGCACAACGTTTTATTATTAATTCTAAAAAAGTGTGGGTTCTAATTAAATTAAAACTTCGAAACATCTAGAACACTCAAAGGTTATAAAACTCAGCTGGAGACCCGCTCTCCCTCTGAAACCCTCAGTTTATTACAAGCATTCACTTTTATGCGAGAATTATCTCTTCTGAGGGAAAAGGCTGTATAAAGTTTGTGCTTGGTCCCGTCGAGATAAAAACGAGGTTTATGGAGGCAATCATTTTTAGGATACACGAAATAATGCACTTAAACTGAAGCCTTGTCTTTGTAACTAGATTGCAGACTTGTCATACAAGAAAAGCTTTGATTTAGGAGCTTTATATATTTTTGAAGTAAAATTCTTGTCGCGCGTTTGACTTGGGGAGTAAGCTGATGAATGCGTAACGAGAGCGTTACGAAAAGTGTGATCGGGCGAGGCGAATGCAAGTTGAGAGCGAGATATAAGTTAGTGAAGATAGAAAGAGAGATAGAGTTACGTTTCGTATATTGCTGTAGGAGCAGGATAGAGAGGTGCGAGCCCACATTTTCTTTCTCTCTTTATCAAAGAAGTTTTACTTCTTTTGTGTGGTCTAATTTGGTGTAGGTACGTTAGTAGTAGAGTAGTTATGCAATGATATTGCAAAGACAAAAGTGTCCGTTTATCACACATTTGCTTCTTTCTGCAGTCTTTATTATAAAGCCTAGTTCACGTAGAGTATAACAAAGTATATTTATTCGTAGGTACACTGTGTGTATCTAGCGATTGCCATAAAAAGTATAGCAAAATGAAAACGCATGTTTAAAAAAATATCCAGGCTGTTTTCAAATAAAGAATGTGAAGTGTATTGGCGGCAAACAGATGCAGAGTAAACCAATTCCCGCCATTACTGCCAGAAGTATTGCCAGCTCGCAGACGAATGGGCGAAAAACAAATAAATCCCCAATTTAGTAGGTTCGTTTTAATAAAAATTCGTAGCATTTGTGACTGAGGTTAAATATTTATTTAGTTAAATTGCTGAAGTGGGTTTTGAATGTAAAAATACTTTTTGAAAGCCTATATTTTATTCTGTTTTAACTCGACAGTCGTAATAGGTTATTTTTATATATACATACCTAGGTATACATTTATTTTTTTTATTTGAGCGTTAAAAATTGACCATTAAAAAAACCATCCTATGTTAACATATTTATGCAATTTTGCTTTTAGATCTACTTAAATTTGTATTTAAAAAAATCTATTGTAATAATTTCTTACTTTTAAAGGATATAATGAGGGCTCTACAATTACGTGTTTAAAACTTAGCTAGCTACGCAAACAAAATAAGTTCTAAATCCTTGAACATAATAAAACCTTAGTGTCAAGCCTATTACGTCATCCTGTCATTACCTTACTTTTTCCCACCAAAATTCATTCAACGTTTTCACCGTTTATTTCTTTGCAAAGATTTTCACTTTACAATTTGCCTTTCAGCCAAAATTACAAGGCTGAACGTACACTTTCCTTTTTACAAGCTTAATAAGCAACGGAGGGGCATCCCTATTAATTAGGGCTGTCGCAAGGGTCAAAACAAGAACGATTAATTTTGCGGATCGTTTCTAATCGCGTTCGGTAGGTACGGGTGTTACATAATGTTTATTAGTTACTTAATGATGACTCTCTAATACTGTTTTAATTTGAAATTGAACCTAATTCTGAGAGAAAATCAGTGCTATTATAAATGCATTTATGTATTTGTGTTTACCTGCAGTGTAGCTAAATACTTAAAAAAAAAAACAGATAATTATGTCAATATAATAAACTACAAAAATATCTAAATAATGTTTTTATTCATTTTAGAATAATTAGATACGCGTACTTTGCACTACTTTGCAGTAGGACTGATTTTAAACCATATTACAAAAAGTGTACATAGCGGTGTTTAACTGCGAAGAGTAAGGTTATAGAAAAATATGTGAAATGTTACTAAAATCACGTAACAATGAACGAAATGCAGTCTCATTTATGAAGGTCAGCAAAAACATAACAAAATATTGCTATATCTAATAGGTATCGATCGCCAGCCCTAGCCACCCCTTCCATTAGTCTGGCTACCTGTCGCGGCTGGCGTCTAGTGACGTCACCCTCCATTGCCAGACTAGGGGAGCGCCGGTAGATACTTTATTGTAATACATTATTGGGAATGTTTTTGTGCTTGATGACGTAGATTAGAACTGAGGAGAATACAGTTCCAACTATTTTTAATATATGTGGACAATATCACAGTACATTCCTTTGAACCAGAAGTAAGTAGCAAGCATTTGTGTTAAGGAATTAGAGAGAACGACGGTACTACAAACACCCAGACCCGAAACAATGTAGAAAAGTGGTTTTTCTACATTGAATCGTCCGGGGATCGAACCGGGGACCTCAGAGCTAACACCACCTTAAATGCTGGAGTTTACGCCACTTGAACACGGAGGTCAAGTGGCGTAACATTTTTCCATACAGGTTTTATTTGTACCTAAAAATACATGTCATTGAGTTCTTTTATTTACTAGATTGATCTGATCGTATACCATTTTTTTATCAATTCTCGCTCCTACATGTGAGCTTCTTACTAATTCATTGCTTGGAAGGATATTTGTTACAGTTAGATTAATTTTCACTCTCTACACAACCTCACCAAACAGGATATTGCATTGTCGTTCAATCGTTCGATTCAGCCTAGATGGGATTAATCGCTGACTAGATTGATTGATTGGAACCAACACGCAATCATGGCGAGATCAGTCAATCGGATTGGAGATAGCTGTGTCGACAATGTCATTGGTTTCTGTGGTCACTGGACAACGGAACACATACATGGGTAATATTGAGTCTGTTTTCTTTCTTTGATCTTTCGATTGTCTAGTTTTTATACGTCTGTGCTTCAGCCAAAGTACCTACCTATCCTATCTGTACCTGTCTTTTTCTTTATTCTTTTAGGGTTGATTTTTCAACGCCCGATATTTTTTATTAAAAGCTGACAGATTTATAAATAAATACAAATAGTAGAAAGAATAACTTAAACCTTAGACAAAACTCGAACCTGCGACTACTGTCTTAACGCGTCAGTGACAGATTTATTATGGAAGAACTGTCAAAATTTCTAAATAAATTATGTTTAAGTTTTGATCATGAATATGACTCGGATTTTTTGTCACTAGGTATTCCGTATGAATATGTGTGAACAGATTTTTTTATTCTATTCTGTTTCTAGATATCTCTGCAAAAACAAATCAAACATTGTATCATTTGTTTGCCTAGATGTTTAATATTCAGCGAGGTGTTCAATATACGGTCAGTATGAAGGCAGAAAATAGAAGTCCGTACCAACTTGAAATAAATAGAACACAGCAAAATCTAGCACTATAATCTTGTTCTAATAACAAATTCATTTCCCTCAGGTGCAATGCTGTTTGCGAAGGATCTTAGAAAGGTAATCACTGTTTGTTTTTATTTGAATGCAGGAGCCACTTGTATATATTTTACATTGATTTCCCTTTGGACTAATAGCGATGATAATGTTGAATTGAAGTGGGTAGGTAAGGCAGCTTGCAATAATCTTTAACTACTAATGATCATCTGTTAACGTTGCGCAAGGTTTTGAAATAGATAACATTTGTTTTCAAAATAAAGGAAAAAAATTGTTGTAAAAATTTAAGGTATCTATCCATGATTGTAAAATAATTTAGTGTCTATTGATATGTAAAACAATTAACTTACATAGTATAAATATAGATATACCTATTATATAATAAATAACAATTATGGGACGTGAACTGTCGACGAAGATACCTACGTCACCGGCATTATGTCACATGCCTAAGCCCTACATGTCATCATAAAAACTGTCACTTGCATAGTGATGCGCCTTCGTTATAAGATCAAAGCCATACAGCCAGACGCCAGCGGAGCATGACGCGGCTATCGCATCCCTTTGAGGAGGTTAATGAGAACCCGCTTAGGCATATCGTGTCTTATGTTTATATATATGAAGATACGGAAATTAAAATGTCGGTATTATGTAGAGTTTTTTAATAGACACAGATAATGAGTGTGAGTGATGGTAACTATTATCTAGAATTCTAGAGTGATATATTGTGACCTACTGACTGGTCATTCGCTCGATGCCAATTATTTAAGTTCTATTTGTTGTCGTGTAAATATAAAAACTATATATTTGAATACTATTAAATTTAATGCCATTTGTTTCAGTCAAATCAAAACAAATCATTTCTCATTGCATTACCTTGGTCCGTTACTACCAAAGCAAAATAAGTATCGATGTAAAATACTAAGATTTAAAAAACAGGACGCGTTAAAGTTATTCTATTAAACAAATTGTTTGAGAATTCGCCTGAAAACATTAGTTATCGTCAACCATACATTCTTAAAATAATCTTCCATTTTAATTACCAATTTTCATCGGCAAGGAATCTCAAATCTCACCCATACCTTAGCAACTGCAAAAAGTAAAACTCGCGTAATGACGAGTTGAATGACATCAAAGCTTGTCACATCAGGCAGGATCCCTTTGAAGATATTAATGAGAGCTGTCATCAATTCTATAGTTTTAATAAAGACAGAAATCTAACTATCATATGGATTCAATATGGTTGCCATTGCCATACATCTACAACTTACAATCAACGATTTCTCTTTGAAGCATTTTTTTGTTCTGAAATGAATTTGAAAATGGAATTTAATCTTTTGCGTAGTCAGGGAATTCTTAATTTGGTGGGGGAGTGCAATTGTTTTTTAATTTCGTGGCTAGAGCCGAATAAAGGTACCGTCGTTATTCTGAATTCTTTAATTGATATTTAAATAAGATTTCCTTTAGAAAGTTTTAGTTGATATTTTGGAATACTTTTAAATTGACAAAGGCAATATAATGAAATACTTACTGTTGTTTACTGTTTGAATTCGAAAACATTTTATAGATTCGGACTTAAAATAAAACTCAATATGATGTTTGTGTAATCGTAGTCTAAAAAGAAATAGTAAGTATTATTAATTTATTAATTATCAAAAAGTTTCAAAAGAGTTTTCATTATTTATTAAATTTGTTTATTGGTCTGTTAAAAACCTGTCAGAATTAATCTACGTTTGATTTTTAACATTTCTCTGGATCTACTGGCAACATTTTAACTTGAAATTCATTAATCCCTTCTGTGTAACTTTCTAACCGGAACTAATTGAACGCAGGTGGGCTAGGGGCTAGGGCTCAAACAATCCCGAACAGCCGCCTACCGGCCGAATACTTGAATTTTAATGATCAAACTCTTTCAGAGTTGCCACTTGCCACTGAAACTTTATTCAAATAACTGATTTTAGTGTTTCGAATACCAGGCCTACGCATGTAACACTACAATATGTACCTATAGATATTGCTATGTTTGTAAACTGAACACTATTAATTAAAAAAGTTGTAAGGGCCGTACATGTAAGTGCACTTGTTTTAGTTTTTAGTTAGAAGTTAGAGTAAATATAATTCGATTCTTTAAATTCTGGTAAATTATAATGCCAATTAAATTATATAATATACCTGGCCACTCTAGTTGTACTACTACTGGTCAAAGGGCTCATATAGAAAATAATTTATTAATCACCATAATTGATTACTTGTTGACTGTTTAAGAAAGAAAAACGTTTATTTGCGACAAATGCGACACATGAAAAAATTACAAGAAACGATAAAACTTACGTACATTTGTGCAAAACGGCCAACGCTCAGCATATGCTGAGGTTCATGCTAAAGCAGAACCACAGCGCTGGTTTTCAGCGACGGCCGGCGTTGACGTTTGACGTCGAACGGTGAAATATACATTAAAAAAAATATATTTCAATTACAAGTTTTGAAAATGATGTTTCCTCACGTTGTTCTTTCATCGATTGTAAGGTAATTAGAATAAGTATACAATAACGCTAATCTTTCAAATAATAGATTGAAAAAAAAAATGCTTCAACCATCTTGCAAAAAATTTACAAAGTGAAATCTACATTACGGTCATTTATTTAAGATCCATAATACAACAACAGTCTACAGAAACTTATAAAATCTCCTTTTAGTAGGAAAAACGAGTAATACGTCTGAAAATTCCGGAGTCAATTTAATCAATTCACGAAATGTTTGCAAGAAGTTTGCAAAAAGCCCGGAATCGAACGGGCGGCAAGCAAATGGAATCAATTTGTTATAACGACACTGTCTTGACTATGAATACTGCATTGGATAGGGTCACCACATAAGAGATTGGGAAACATAAAAACTACTTTAAAAATTATCCGTCCTACTTCATCTAGCGAAACAATGTTTGTGTGTCACCTTGTCTAAACCTGATGACTTGCTAAGTTGAAAATTGCCGTAAGATGGTTTCTAATGGAGCGGTTAAATAAGCTAATTTCATTTACGGACTTGTTTTTATCTAGCTACCTAAAAACTACAAACCCATGAGAGTTAAAGCAGAGCAGAGTATAAAATAAAATATGCAATAATTTTATTATGTTCGGGATGCTTTGGGGACTAATTTGATGAGTGAGAATAATATTTGTTCATGTGGGTGCAAATTGATAATATGACACTGGTCAAGCTGTTTTCACAGTAATGAAATTGTATTCTAGCTAGCTTTTCGCTCAAGGGTTTTTTTTTGTGAAATACTGTGTTACCCAGTAAAATTGGTGGAGGTCAGATTGACAGTCACTCCGTGTAAAATACCGTACATTCAGCTGGATCTGGTAAGACTGGAAGCCGACCCCAACATAGCTTTGGAAAAGGCTAGGCAGAAAGAAAAAACAAAGAAGATTTTTCATGGAAGTCTCCTTTTGCGGTGCAAGGATTTCGCACAAACTTGTGATCTGGTCACCCTACCTAAGAGTGTCTAACTCGAGAGTTCTCGGAGGCGGCTTTATTTATTATTCAGTATGCAAACTGTCTTATTTGTGTTAATAATATACAAATGTTTATTTATATTTAGATCTTATTGTACAGAAGAATATAGAGGACTGAAAACTGAAACAATGTAATTGAATATCAAGTTACATTACATGATTTCGTTTGTCTATACATTTTCTTGGCTTAAATTTTATAATTGTTCATAAGGTTTTCATTTCTTACAAGGTATTATTAATTATTTATTACGGTTTTGCCAGCGTAAGTACCTATTCCCAGTTCCTGTTAGACAGCATTTTTTTTTTCATAACTCTCAGTTGTTTTTATAATTATTCTGCTATTGAGGGTGGAGACGCACCTAATAATAAAAACGCTAATAATAAAGTTTTATTTTTATTTTCTGTCACTTGACAATGGGCGCCATGTAAGATTTACCTGTAAAACAATCCTCGATATAGAAAAATAATAATGAGGACTCTAAGTAATTGTAATAAGAGCTATAATTGTACTTCAAAGTTAATTTAAAACATCACTGATTTACGATGAAGGGAAAAAATGCAGACGAATTGAAAACGTCCTTAATAGTCTGAAATTGCCCGCACTGAGCTTGGCGAACAATGCTCGTTTCTTCTCTGTATGAGTTTTTACTACTTTTGCCTTTTATTAAAAGTTATTAGGAGATAAATCACGCTGGGTATATACCACTAACTGGTTACGCGGCTCTGCCTGCGTTTATTTCGATTTACGGCAAAAAACTTAAAGATAAAGTTTACTATCCTATGTTCTTGGAGATCTTGCTTAACATGTCGTGCATAAGTAACTCTTAAAAGAAAGACAAATTATTCGTCATGTTTTTTTTGGTTCTCTTTCTGTCTATCATTATCCCAAGCTATGTTGGGTTTCCATTTTTTCCGGATTATTTTCAAAATATTACTGTATTTGTGTATACTAACTCCTCCTCCAGGTCCTATTACAATTATCTAATCAACACAACAACAATCAACGGAAAACAAATATTGCTAATTAGTTCCTTCCCTTGTTTTATCCTTAAACGGAACAAATTAACATAATTTAATTAAAGTATTGCAATCAGTATCAAAGAACTTTGCCTTTGATTCCAATGCCGCGAGTAAAAGAAAAAGATAAAAGACATAAAACATTGAACGTGTTTGTTATCTTTTACGGAAACTTATTAAAGTTCTATAAATTAAAGTTAATGCGTCGTTACTCGTTCATTTAAACATGAACTTAACTATGTATTGATATCAGGATTTCCCTAAGTAGTTACTTTTGTTTGTGTTCTTGGATATACTTGTAAATATTTTCAAGCCAAAACTGTATTATAAAAACTCACAACGTTACCAAGTACGTTAGTTGTAGGCTTGCCTCGTGCTTCGCGGCGAAAAATGTTCACGATACGTGCGGGGTCATTTCGACAAAATATAGCACGGTGTAAAAATCATTGCAATCGATTCGGTTACTGATTCAGAACAAACTATTTTCTAGTTTCGTCGAATATAAAGTAAAAATAAGGTTGTAGAATGTAGAATATATCTGTTGCCAAATTTCATGTCCGTTGAGTCATTTTGGATGGTAGAGGCAAACAACTTTCACACCTATAAAATTAAGTAAGGATCCGCTGGTCTAAAATATTTCGTTTTCATTTACAAAAACGCTTACATATAGCTAATATATAGCCTTAAATTAAGGTATTTCTAAAGGTAAATTTATAAGTCTAGTTCTAATCTCTAATCTCCTAGCCAGTTAATTAGTCAGTATGTCTGCAGCGAGTAAGGCGTGTTAATTGACAGACGGCGTCGGCACTGTTTTAGAAGCAACACCACTTGGACAGATGCTGTCCATTACACTGTGTTGATCTTAATTGTTTAGGACTGTGGGATATGTAGGACTTATCAACCAAGCATTTTGTGATGTTAAAAGAAGAGGTGTACCGTGTAGATGACTAATCTTTTTTAATGTCCGGTAAAAAGACTACAAAAAAACATTGGACATGTATTTTTTTTTCCTATTTTACGAAACCAAAAGCTCACGACGATCGATACATTGATTTAAAATGTCACATGACGTACAGAGTCCGTGCATTTCGTGCGGAAGCGAGACGTTATTATTCCCTGCTCCTGAACTTCGATTAGTTTTTAGTATTTTCTTATTTTGAAAAAGCCAAAAATACTTGACATATTATGCCCAGTCATCTGGCCCATTACATGCAAAAAAAATAGTGATTCACAGATAACTAAAGTTTTCGTCTGCCACGATAGGTACTGGCATAACTTTCTTCTTTAGGTAAGGAGAAGATATGAAAATCTTTTCATTGAACAAAGCTCTTAGCATTTGTTGTTAAATCATTATTTAATTCAATTAGGTACTCTTGAGCTCCGATCGCTCTCGTTTCATTGATCTGAATTCACGACCCTTTGAATCTTCTTATTTTTGTTTTAATTAATCAAATCCTCATGGGTAATTGCAATGGCAATATCTTGCGCCAGCTTTGAACAGACAAAATCGTATATAAAGACAAATATAATATGTTCAGAGTTTAGTATCTTACCTGTCGCTTGATACAAGTATAAGTTGTGTGTTAGCATATTTGGTGCGGCGTTTCCGCACAGCAGAAAGCGCTGCGCAGAGACTCGGCGAAAACGAGCGGCAGGGTGGGCACTGGAAATAAAGAATCGTTATACGAAAATAATAAATTATTCCTTTCGATTACTTTAAGGGCTGGTGATTTGGGGTACTGTCTGTTAATATGATTGACCTTCAAAGCTAGTAGCCTATTTCGAATAAATTAATTTAGTTTTTTAATTTAAGAAAGCAGCTTTTTCTTCAACTTTCAATTGTTTGAACACATTACATTTATAGCAGTATACTTATTGTTTCAAGTTCCACGCTTTCTAAACCGCTACAGGGTGGAACTGAAGACCTGGCATTGTTTAAGTGAAAAAAGAAAGGAATCTACTATTAGATACGACTCAACAATAAAGGCCACTTTACTTTAATTTCAGTACTATCTGGACTTTTTTCTTACCCAGTGTGCAGCAAAGTAGAACACTCTGACGGCATCAGCCGGCAGTTCTTCATATAAGCGGCTCTCGCTGTCCCCCTGCAGCTGCACTCCTCTGAGGACCTCGGTCAGGGGAGGCGGCGGCCAAGGGAACCTGTCGCCGAGGGGGTCGTCCAGGAGCGCATCCCGCACGTGCCGGCCTCGGATCACCAGGGTTGGGACTCCGACTGCGATGCTGTATTTTTGGGTAAGCCGGCGCTGGTGAAAAGAGAACGGTGAAGAGTTACTTAAGGGTTTAATTTTCGTCTCCCAGTTAATAATACAAATGTTTCAAGTAGCTGACATTTTAACCTACAGGTATTTCATAGTTTTTCATTAACATGTATTTAAACACGTCACAAAAGATAAAAAGAGAAAGACTGTCAGAATTTGAGGATAGAGTCTAGAACAATGTAAGTGGAAATTTCTGTAAATTGATGTGGTCGAAAGAGGCCTACGCTACGAGTCACGCACAATGGCCCAATTAAGAGGATAATTGCCGAATACTGATACGTCAATCAGTTTTAAGTCGCCGTTAAGTCTCATGCAGCGTACTAAAGTAGCGACAGATAGACATTTAAGAACGTCTTAAAGTTAAGTTTGAAATGCTACTTAATTTTAAAATAAAATAAAATAAGCCTTTATTGCTGTTTTACAATATTTAGACAGTTAAGTTTAAATGATGATCGGTGTTTTATGCCACAGCTTGTCTTTCGACAAAGGCCTCCCCTAAGATACTTAACTTTAAGACGTTCTTAAATGTCTTCGGCGGGCCTACGCTAGACAACTATTCGAAAACAACTCTAGAAATGCGGCGCTTTACAAAGTTTCAAATTTCTTGATGTCCATATGTAGTAAATAAAATTGTCCAAATGGATTGTGTTCTCTATGGACAAAAGAGGATGTATTTCTATTCTATACACTATTCTATTTGTGTTGGATAGCTTAAATAATAGGTAAAGTCGTCAATTTCTGTTTTCCGATATAAGGTTCGTGATGTCGGCGATGTGTGCCCACTTAATGATTCAGTTCGATAGAAGCTCGCTGGGCGTGTACCGTGTAATGGAATAATCTATCCGGCTAATGGTTGTTATCAATCCAATTCATTAACATAAGGTTATGTGTTCACTCTGAATTTGGATTGACGGAAAACTAATGATGAAGTGTAGTTTTGGTGATACTCTACTCTAATAGTTTTTGATTTAAAAATCGTTGAAGTGCGGAACAGGTTACAATTGGCAATGAAGTTTCCAATCTGCCCGAAATATTGAAATAAGATCTGAAAATGCTGACTCTATATTATAAGATACCTTACCTTTGATTTACGTCAAGAACAGAAGAAAACTTTCCAGGTATTCAGAGACGATCCCAAACTTCCATAAAATAAAAATCACGAACGGAAATAAACCCAATATATCCCTTATTTAAGTTATCTAATACTTCGATAGGAAATTAATATATTTCTAGAATATTCGCGGCACGTACGAGCAGGCGGGGACGGAGGTTGAATATAAATTCAGTACATTTGTGTACAATGAGTTCAATGGTTGGGGAAACTCCAAAACTGAGGGTAATACAGGCTTACCGGTAAAGTTGTGATTCTTTGGAAAAGAAAAATAAGTTTATTTCTTTGTTGAAACGTATTGTGACTAACACAGTTTTATTTGGGGCAAAGTTGGGATGTTAACTTGAACAATGTTTACATAATTCCCTCGTGAAAGAGTATCTGGCAGAGAGTATTGTTCTTAGCCGATGGACATTCTTCTGGACATAGGCTTTTTAAATGAGTACTCAGGTAGTATGGTCATGAAGTCGTTCTTCTAAAGGTCGCCAATCCAGCTAATTTCTACCTTAATGTCCATCAGATTTCCGAGATGACATAAAAAAACATGGAAATATGACACTATGTTTATTTTAAACTATGCGCGTCTTTTCATTTTTATCCAAGTTTCTGATTAGCAGTTTGATCTAGCTGATTGTATTCCTCCGAGCATGTTATTTTAATTTCAACCATTTCTATGTTTAGTATTATCTCTAGTTCATGAATAATTAATTTAATAAGTCTACAAAGGTAACATGATTAGCTAATTTCGTGAATTTTGATCCCCTTGAGGGATTTCGATGTGTTATCATCACGCGATATTTTTAATTATGATATAATGTATGGCTTGGCTTACATTTGTTAAAAATTAAAGGCGAAATTTGTTAGAACAATTTTTATTAAACTTTTTGATCTCCGCGCAGAACAAATATTGTTTAATTTAAATGATACACAGGAAAGGAACAAATTACTTGTAAAAGAAGAAATGTTTTTGATATTTTCCGTTTTTGCAAATAATTATAATCTGAGGTATGTAAGAATCTTGTACGTGCTCAAGTGATGATCTTTAAGCGAAACAAGGATTTGAATTGACGTAAGTTGTTATAATAATAGTTCCATAATGAGATACCAATGAGGTTCTATGAATACATAAGTGCATCGTTAGGCGGCAAGTCTCTTTATTACAAACAAGCAAAAAAAATGACAGTGCTTAAGTAGATGTTATATCAAAAGCGGCATTAAAAAACAGTGTAACTGCTTTAAATCAAAGGCGTTGTCACTGACTGATATTTAATATAAACATGCGGCAATCTGTATGTAGCTTTATTAAGGTACTTAACTGCAGACATTGTGGTCGTGTGGAAATATATCAATTTGTTGAACATTGTCCATATTGTAAACATGAATCGACCACACATCTCTGCGCCATAAACAAAACACACCTTGTTAATAATTAGTCGTCTAAATATAGCGGGCACAGGAAGGCACGCGTTATTCCACGCTAGTGACGGGAACCAGGCCTTTTGAGTTACTGACCTGCGGCAATTTCATTGTTTATTTATTTGTTTTTTCTTTACATGTTTTTGGATGAAATTTTCGAGGTTAATAGATATTAAATATTATTTAGCGATAAATCCCACTACTATAAATGAAGCGAAAACGACGTAGGAAAAAGAGTTGTTTCTGTGTGTTTTCTATGAAACATAAAAATAAACGAATATTTTTAAACTAATTTTTTAGCGGTTTATTTTTGAAGTCTGTTCCAAGGGATTTTGTGAAAAACATCTCACGTAGAAGTGTCGTATTGCAGGATCTACATTTTCTTCTATCGAGAGTGGTAATTGGGTTGTTATGATCGTAATAGTCGCACGGAACAGATAATATTGTTATGACCTGCAAAAGTATCGATTCGGGACCAATTTGATTTTGGATTTAAACTTTACTCCTTTGAAGCTACGTGATTTGACTGTTGGTTCATATTGTGTGGGGCTTTATGTGTGATTATTTATTAGGTATTACAATTAGTATCTATCTACTGATTTCAATCATTGTAAAGATAATCTGTAGAGTTCAGGTAAATGTTAGGTTAAGTTAGACAATTTTCTAAATGTTGAAAGTCTGCAAACCTTTTCATTTACTAAAATCAGAGCGTATTTAAATATTTAATATTAGCAGTTTCGGTGTTGGGTTTCGGTTATCGCGGCAAAAAGTAGCATATGTCCTATCTTAAGCTTAACCCATGCCAAGTTGTATCAAAATCGGTTCATCGGTAGCTATGAAAGCGTTACAGAAAGACAGAGTTAGGTACTTTTATATTTATAATATTACTATGGATTTTGTTGACAACGGTACCTTGCAGATATAAATTATATAATTTAATCTGCAGTGAGTACTTAGATCAGGCTTAATTCGATCATTTGAAGTCTAATATTAGTCTCGAAAATGAGCGCAAATAAACTTTTCCACAACTAACATACTTCTTAATTTCTTACAAAAGAAACATTACCAAAAATATTCTTGTTTGTGTTTAAATAACATTCATAAGTATAGCATTAAGTTCTCGCCTGAAGCTTTCAATATTTTTGTGAGCGAAATAAAACATTTTGTTCCGTTTCCGGTATTTCGTTGTTACAATAAATATTACGAAGTTTCCACCGCTTCGTAATGGAGCAATATTATTATGGTTTGTTTTTGAAAGTTAGTGATGGTTTTTTAGTTTAGTTGAAGTGTTTATTTTAGTGATAGGCAATAAGTGGAAAACCAAGAAGCAGTAATTGCATGAAGCAAAAGTGCAGAAGTCATCAAATGTAAAAGAATTATAGATATTAAGTAGACTTAGTATCTTTGTGTCGTCGTATAATTTTATTTCTAAGTACTACATATAATATGATATAATACTATATACACAGCGGCTCCGAAGCTAAGTGTATAAATTACAAATGAAAATTAAATTTATTAAGTATAATAATATTAATTGTAAATTAAGTAAATGAATGAAACAAAAAAAAATGAATGAGGAGCTCGTGGCTAAGTGTTATCCATACGGTTTGACCGATAATTAAGGTTAAGCCGCGCTCGCCGCGGTTGGTCCGTGAATGGGTGACCATTTGATAGCATACCAAGACTCCTTCGTGCCTCAGAAAACACATTAACCCTATGGTCCTGACTGTCATTCGTTAATCTTTAGCAGTCGTTAAGTCAATACAACTCTGACAACCAGACACCATGGGATTACTGTGTTACCCAGTAAAATGGATTGTGATCAGATAGACAAGTAGGTAAGACTGCAAGCTGACCCTCAACATAGCTTGAGAAAAGGCTACGCAGAAGTAGTACATAAAATAAATTTATTAATATATGTAAGGCTATCCCGCCTCTAAAATACGTCAAAACTCTTTGTTTATTTAAATCATCTTTATAAATTCGTACAAAATAACAAGGTGTATGCGGAGAAGCGTCGGCGCGGAAATATTCCGCCGATGTCTGCCTTTTTGCTATTATGTACATACATCATGTTTCAGAAGAACAATTTAAAGTTACTGCCTACTGTATACTAGTTTCGTTAGAAAAAATAAACTTTGAATGACTTTTGACATTAATCGTAGAGCAAATCGATTTGAACAATTACAATTACAATACAATACAATTACTACTAATACATTACAATTACAATACTTAAAAGCAAACGGCTTTTTAGAAAAAAATAATGTTTTGTCGTGTTTTCTTTTTTAATTATTTTTGTTGTTACTTGTAGGCAATTATTATTTAGCAATTGCTATTTATTTTTCTGTGTAGGTACATGGTGTGATATGTGTGAGATGAGATTGAGATTGAGAGAGATGAGAGTGTGATAATCTAATTATGCTTTTTGGTTACCTTTCCCAACCTGAAAATGGACTTTAATAACGTTGTTGTTGTTGTGTGTAAAACATTTAGGTGCGGGTTTGAACCCGCACCTAAATGCACATAAGACAGGTCTAAAACAGCATGACTCTACATTTTCCTATTTTCTTAAAAATCTTTTTATATGACTTCATATTTTGTCATTTACGGTATGCTTCGTCAAGCGTACATCTCGCAACGCAAATATCTGCGTCAGTGCAGAATATTTTCCTACATGTTATGCTCATATCTGTTGCGAAGACTGTACGCATACTGGAGAGGTAGTCAGCAGTTTGTTTCCCCTGAGATGTTCCACGGTTTGCACTCTTAGAAATAAAATGTTCTTTTAATGATATTTCCTTGTAGATATAAAGTTATTTTTCTGGTTAGATGATATTCTGGATTTACAAGGTTAAGGTTTTTGAAACACGCATAACACTAGCGGAGGAACCATTGACGTGAACAATACGGGCAGGAGCCAATCTCACTAAAAGCCTCGCCTCCGTCATTTGACATATCGCAGATTAATGAACTATGGCTGTATACTCGGTGCCTTTGCCTGAATGCATCGCGGGTTCAAATGACAGTTAGTTTGGCGGGAACCTGATGATGTTACTGTCATAAACTAGATTGAGGTTATATTAGCGAAAATAGGAATATAATACATATGTACCTACTATTAGTAATATTTATTTAAAATCCTTTGAATTTTTTAGCCTTTGCGGAATATAACAAAGTATTTCAGAGTTTTTTATATTTCCCGGTAATTGGTTCTCGGAAATCAGATCTCCGTCGCTTCCTGTAACATGGGATTTAGCTACATATTGATACGATGAAAAGGTAATACTTGTGTAGCTGAATAAAGATTGATAATAAGTGATAAAGGGCCGTGTATGTGCCAACGGGAAAGGCTTGCTTGGAAAATGTTGTAACGAAAAGAAATAGAAGTTTACAGAGAAAGGAGGGGACGGAAAATAGTTTGACTCTGTAACTTTACGTTTGTTTGGCGTTTTTTTCATTATTCTTGAAACCATGATCTTGTATTTATAACTTTAGACGGGATCTTTCACATGAATTACGAAATATCAGCTAGTTTTGCAGCGTTTTAAATGTTTTCTTTTTTACACTCCAATCTATACAATATAAATCAATATAAACGTCATAATAATCTGTTTAGTTTTCAGCTCACGTAAGCAGCTCGACCCGTGCTATCTCAGATCTTATTGTTGGCAAGTAAACTTGGACACTTGGGAACCAAATTGAGTTCCCTAGCGTACGATATGAAAGAACTTATATTTGTGAACGCAAAAATACTAAAAAACTACGTAAAGATTTTTTGGCTGCTCGTGTTTTTGTTTGAAATTTTAGATGGTTATAAAAAGTTCGCGAGATTTTTACAATATAAAATACCTTTCTACAGAAAATTTATCCACAATGGAGCGACCAATTAGTTTAAATAGTTTGAGATCGATTATAAGAAGCTTTAACTAAAACACATAAGACTATATTAATGTGGAAAACAAAGATCATATAGTAAAGGATTCTATAAATCTTTTGCACCATAACATAATTCCCCGGCAACGGCAGAGTCGCGATAGTCTTCGCTTGAGTGGTTTAAGATCGGTCCAAGTCACTCTCGGTCAAGTGGAAAAATGGAAAAGTGCCATGTCAAAGAGATTATTTCAGAGGGGAGTAGAGATAGCGCCGGTTTGTACCGCTTCTTAGCTAAGATAGTGGTTAAACTTTAGTTTTATTTGTGACTACAAGGCATCTACTATATTCTGAATAAAAAAGTAAGTAATGGTGATTTATTAATAAAATTGAGAATTCTAAAATCTGTGATCGTGGAACTCGATATTTCGACCAACTACAAATAAAAAAATTTGGCTCTACATGTGCTTGTTTTATAGTATTTTTTGTAGGTATACTATGCTACGTAATGGGTGGGTTTTTGACGATATCCAAAACGCTTAGTTATTAAAAAAGCAAAGGGCATTTTTCTTTTCCGATACCTCCTATTGTTATACAGCAATAAAAATGGTGAATAATTGGCCGTTCAAAGTCGTGCCTAATAGAATTCCACTTTTTGAAAAGCGCCCAAATTCAGATCATATCCCAAAGAGGATTTGTTTAATTCTAATAAATATAATTAAATTACGAATCAAAATCTCCTAGTACACATTCTAAACAAAATCCTTCAACCATAATCTTTCCCATCAGAGGTCAACGACATCAGCGCTCCTAAACCCTAATTAAGTCATTCGGTAACAAAACAGCCAAGATCGAGGATCCTTCGGCCAAGTGGATCAAGTCCGGGGAACAGTCACGCTCAACTACCCACCCCTCAAGTGACAGACTACCCTGAGGTAGTAACTTTGTGTTTTATACGGTAGAATGCTGATGAAATGGTTTTGGTTAGGGTCTAGCAAATTACAAATAACAATAACTTTGGAAGATGTAGGTACGTATGTTAGGAAAGTATAAAAAGCAATTAATGTGTGATAAAATACAATCTATTTTCTGTTTATTTTAGGTGCAGTCATTTGTTTGTGGCTTCTGTAATAAAAGAAACCTTTGAAATAGGCAATTTAATGAAAAATACGTCTGTGTGGAATGTAGATATAAATATATGACGATACGATGAGATACAACAGTTGAGTGTAATACTTTACAGATTCGGCTGGTTTTGCCCATATTTTTACAATTTCAAAATACTTAATCTACTACGTAACTGCCAGTTGCTTTCTAGTAAAAAGAACGCGTAGGTACATTAAAAGACGCATTTTCCAAATACAATTATTACGTAAACGTCTCAAAAGATGTTAAAATTGCAAACAGCACCAAGCACATTTAAAATTTCCAAGATGGCGGTTGCAATATGGCGCCTTACAGTGTATAAAAAGCGTGTTTAAATCGGGTGTAGCGGTTGAAAGCAGTGTAAATGTCTGCAGAAAGTGCTCTAGGGCCGCACTGAAGGGCTTTGAAGGGCCCTTCGCTAGACGACAACCTACAACGCCAGCTACACGAGTAGCTGGCGTCTTGCTCCCTTTTAAATGACATTTCTATACAATTTCAGGGTTCCTTCACGAGAAATATTGCAGGATAAAAATGTTACATTTCGTTTTTCTTAATAAAATTTGTTTAGAAATCTCTTTACCGATTAAACTGGATAACTATTATAGTATTTTTTCCAGTCAGTGAAATAATTATAAAAATCTAAAGAGTATTTTTAAGAAAAAGAAAGAAACATAAGCTATAAACACCAGTGTTGCTCAGTAAAAAGTAATTTACTTCAGAAGAATCAAAAAGGTTTTATGCTTTGAACTCTTTGAGATACTATTTATTTGCTATGCCATGTATATTTGACATGTAATATCTTAGTAAATAACGTTGAAATCTGTCGCCTACAGATGTAAGCAATATATTAAATTGTTTGTCTGACTTTAAGAGGCTTCTGTGAGTAATGGCCTGCGTAGCCGTGGCGAACGATAAACGTGGAATTTATGGGAACATATACGGATAGTACCTATGTATATTTGACATTGGCCTCTTGGTGCTATAACACACAGTTTGACAATATTTTCAGTAAATAAATAGTTTCTTTTTATCATTTTAGCACATTGTGTTATGCAATCAAAAGACATCGAAAGTACCACAAACACCCAGACCCAAGACAATGTAGAAAAGTGGTTGACACATTGACTACATTGACCCGTTCGGGGATCGAACCCGGTAATCTCAGAGTTGGCGACATCTTGAAAACCGGTGTGTACGCACTCGACCACGGAGGTCGTCAAAATGTTTTTTATCATAAGTTTTATGGCTAAATAATTTTTCTTTCATTATAAGGTCAGCGTTTAATGAAAGTTAGCCACAAACTCAATCCAAAACAAAATCGTAGTAAAACATCCTAGGTTATTTTATTTGTTACCTATACAATTAATCGTAAAAATTTATAGAAATAGAAAACATTATCTAATATTTTTTGATATCGCTTCACGGTGAAGAAATAAGGGTGGAATTTAAATTGAGACGGCTAGAATAATCAACATAGCCGAAATACATACTTGAATGGATTGTGATTTCGTGTAGAATTTAAGTTACATAAATACGAGAAATGTATATGAGAGCTCATCAAAAATGGTTTCGTAGGTTTGCAATCAGGAAATATTACAAACAGACAGACATTTAATTTCGCAAATACCGTAACTTGAGTAAAGATAACGTATAATTAAGGTTAAATAGACACGGTTTGTATCCAAAGTGAAGAGGGTGTATATCGATTTAACATTCCCCTGTGGTTCAGTGAACCTGTCGTGTTTGGAGCCCATAACGGTGGGTTCGACGCTCCGATAGCCATCTGATAAGCCAGCAATGTTGATTGTTCCAAAGTGTAACGATTGCGATTGCGAACAATGTGTGATTGTGTCGCAGTTAGTTAGAGTTAAGGAATTTTATGTGTTTGTCGGTTTTGTTAAGAATTAATTACCTAGTTATATACAGGTTTTTTTTAAAATGTAAAATACACTAGAGTATAATTATTTGTAGGTATAAGTATTCTATTCTACAGTTAATATTTAAACTGCTTTTTGAACTAAAATATGGTTTAAATGTTATGTAAATTGCTTTTTCTATACTGCATGTTGTACTTATTTAATTTTCTTTTTTAATAAAAAATAAATAAAAAATTTAAATGGTGTTGAAAAATACTACTTATTACAGTTGTAGACTGAGTTGATTGATAAACTTCCGATTTCCGGAGTTTAAACAGCTAACTGATCAAGTGGCAGCGATTCATTCAGTTTATCGAATAAAATTAGATTTACATTACATTTGTGTAGGTACAAAGATCCAGCTAATGGTTGTAAATATTAAGGGTTTTCAAACTCGCTGAATGTATATTTTTTGCCGTCCATTGCAGTTCAATCCTACCGTCAAAATGACCGAGGTATCCAACAATGGCCAGGTTTTTGCGAGGGGACTGAACCTCCGACATTTGTTCAAAAATGCAAGGTGCGCTCGATTTGTCAACCGGAATTTATTTCCGACGCCATGACAGTTTTGTACAGATAACATGGCGGTATTTATATATTTTTTTTAATTAACCAGGTATATTTATAAAGTTATAAGTAACTTTTTTATGTAAAGCTTGAGTTTTAAGTTTATGAATATTCTTTCAATGTCATGTTAGATATTATACTATTTTAGAGGATTCTGAATTAAGATATGACGAAATATGGTGGTTTAAAAAAGTGAAAAATGGCTTTTAAAATAGTTCAATGATATGCTACAAAATGTTAATATCACCAAATACTGCCATGGATTGATTGACGGATGTCTCTTCTCACAATTTACACTTTCTCGTGTATTGCGCGGGAATTTATCATTATTGACACAATTCTCTCACGCGATATTTGCGTGGAAACTGCAAACTCTCTCATTTAAACGTAGCAATTATACAGGGTGTCACCGAATAGTAGGTACCTACAGGGTGAAGAGTAGAACATCTGGTATAGAGTCACAAGACAACTGCAGCTTAAAATGAGTTAATTAAATAATTGATATCCAGTTTGTCGCATCAATTATTTGTCACCAAAATTCATAACAAATGTTTCACAGTTCTACGAAGGTCAATATCTTATTGCGTCACTCGCTAAATGTTAAAATACGTCGCTTCAGCGGTCTGGTTATAATTTTTGGAGTTGAATAATATTGATGCAAAAATTGGATGTTTGACTTACTCTTTACCACATGTACTCTTCACATCTTTGGATAGATATATGTAACCTTTCGGTAAAACCTGCTTAAGTACAAAATATCGGTTTAATGATAGGTACAAAGGTTTGATTTCAAAAGTATTGATTGAAGAAATCTATATATCTATACTTACTAATATATAAAGCTAAAGAGTTTGTTTGTTTGCTTATTTGTTTGTTTGAACGCGCTAATCTCAGGAACTACTGGTCCGATTTGAAAAATTCTTTCAGTGTTGAATAGCCCATTCAATGAGGAAGGCTATAAGCTATATAACATTACGCTGCGACCAAAAGGAGCAGAGCAAAAATGAAAAACCGTTGAAACAAAACACGCGGACAAAGTCGCGGGGGACAGCTAGTAAGAAATAAATTAACAGAGACTACATTAATACCCCTAAAACCATTTGGTATTTTGACTTACCACTCCATATCAATTTTTTTTCAAGATGTTCGCGCTTTTAACTTACTGCGTCTAGTTTAATAGTAACATGAGGTACTTACTGCTTAAGTAACTTTTATGTATATAGCTTATCTTAGTACGTGTTGAAACATTTAAGTCATGCCATATGTCGTGATGGCCTAGCGGTTCAACGAACGGATTTGTATGCACAAGGTTGCAGGTTTGAAACCGTATCAAAAGGTCACATTGGTACTTGCCCAATGTGACTTTTTCAAAGTTATATGTACTTTCTTAATTATTCTGAGACGCCATTGATAAACGGTGAAGGAATACATCGTGAGAAAACTTGGATTCCAAAAATTGGAAATCTGAAATCGCCAACCCGCAATGAGCCAGCATGGTGATCAATGCTCGTACCTTCCCTACATGAGAAGAGGCCTATGCCCTGCAGTGGGACATTTATAGGCTGGTATTATTATGAACTTAGGTATATTGCATAGATGTTTGATGCACTCTTCATGTTTGTTCACTCAAATGAGTGGGCGTAGGACGTCCGTTAATCACCCGTCAATTGGCCCACTTTTGCATACGTGAAGTCATCAACAAAACATTGTTCTGCTCTTTACGCCACACCCTGTACAGTTGCATTTGTTTCCCGGGCGTACACAGCGAACAAGCTGTTTGTACATTAAAAGCTACTGTATAATATACCTACCTCCTAAAATTATCCAACAATAAAGGAGTAAACAGAATTCAAGTGCTTATATAAATAAAAAATTTGCACCTGTGATACAATGGAATTCTCATTAGTACAGAAGTTATTTTTACTGTTTTTCTGCAATGTATTTTTTTTGTGAAAATAAACTTATATCATTTAGGTACTATTCATGATATTGATTTTACAGGTGAGATTTTTAATACCAGAATCCTTTATTAGGATTTATAAAACTTAAAATACAATAAATCAAAGGTCTTTACGTCTATTCCAGACGTTTCATAACGTAATATCGTTCAGTAGCCTGAAAATTGTTAAAATCATAGAATACAAAATACACATAAAAAATGTACCGTATATTAATTGATTACTGTTCGGGAAATGAATATGGGGTGTATTTGTAGAACCAATAAACTGTCTACCGTTCTTAAAACAGGCACAAAAATTTACAAAAAATAAACATGAATGGAATTTATGATATGAGTTTATTAAACATACTACGCTGTTTCCTGCGGCTCCTCCCGCGTGAATGTCGGCATATATCGATGATAAAGACCGATATCGCGGCAAAAAGTCTATGTACTTTCTCAGGTTCTAGACTATCTGTGTACCAAACACTTAAATCGGTTCAGTAGTTTTTGCGTGAAAGCACGACAGACAGACAGAGTTGCTTTCGCATTTATAATATTAGTAAGGATTACATTATAAAAATAATTCATTTAATATACATGTGATGTAAGTCACGTTGAAATGTTAACTTACTGTGCGTCAGTTTTCATAAAATTTCCAATTCTGTTTCACGAGGCGAGCTGCGTTGTACAGTGATATGGTAGTAAGCCAGGGTTGTCATATAGACACGTCGACAAAGCAAATAATTTGTAACATGTTCCGAGATTTGGCTTTTTGTTATGCAACTGTTACGTCTTAACGATCCATGCTTTGGAATATGCTAGTATTTAGTATTTGAATATCTTGTCGACCGCAAAACACTTGAATTGTAATGTGATGAACAATGTTATTTTTTTTTCGGACTATTACTGGCGATATAGGTGTGGAAAATATTTCCTAATTATTTACTGATTCTCGTCGCAACCCTACAGAGCATTAAGGAGCTACTACTTTGTATTATTTTAAGTATTAACTTTTGTTACCGCGTAAAATGTATTTACTCACAGTTTTCCTTTGATAAAAAAAGGTCGCTTAAAGATAAAAGATATTTTATATATAAAATATGTACAAAATAAACAATAACGTAAGATGACATAACGGAGTCTTCAAGTAATTCAAAGTGACTCAAATATTTGCACAGTTTTAAACGTCGAGACAACTGCGTATTAACAGAAAGATAAACTTATGTAAAAGGGTGTTAGTTACTTTCGAAAACCGTTAATTTTTTTCAAATCATTATTATAACTTAACTACACTGAAATGTAAAAATATAAGTAAGCTGGACTTTTCAACAAGAATTAATCTCGAAATAAGTGTTCATTGTATACCTGTGTTTGTTAGGACTAGGACTGTTGAACAAACTATCAGAGAGCTTATCATGAACTTATAAAGCAGGACTATTGCCGCCGTGTAAGCGAGACGCTGCTACATGCGTAGTAGAGCGCCGTCTCGCTTCCGCAACGGCAACAGTACTACTTAAAGGCTTCATTGTGCAGGTACTGGTCGTTTGTAAAGTGTGTGTCATGCTTGTAAATAAGTGACAGTTCTTATCTGCTATGACATTCATTTATAATCAGGCTAATTACTGAACTTCAACATTTTTCTTACATAAATCATTCATTACCACGTCATGCCCTCTTGCGGTAGCCCTGAACAGACTGCAGCAGACAGACAATACTGTCAAAACAATGCGTGTATATATATGGTATACTTAGGGGGCAAGCTTTTACCATTGGGCTTATAAGCAAACCTCTGTTTCCAAACTTTGAGGGCGAACTTATGAAAAGTTTGGGATTCTGAAAATGAAAGGCTCTTTGTAAAACTGTTTTTTAAAGCTAGCTCATTGAAAGAATATTTTGTTCAAATTTATTGTGAAATAAAATAATATAGAGCTACCGTAGCTTCATTTTATCCTCAATCTATCTCTAAATATTATAAAACAAAGTTCTTGACCGCGTCTGTCTGTCTATTTGAATGCGAAAAACTCAAAAACTACCGATCGGATTTTCATATGGTTTTCACCTATGGATAGAGTGATTCATGAGGATAGTTCGTGTGTATAATTCATTAATGCTTTGTGTACCCGTGCGAAGCCAGGGCGGGTCGCTAGTATGTTATTAAACCACAATTTTCAAACCTGGCATTATAAGAAGACCTTGTTCATTTACTCTTATTTTAATCTATATTTATATTGATTAAAATTTGATTATATTATTATTAAAGATACTTAATTTAATCACATGTATTCTCACTCAATTGATTGTCCCTTTTTTATCGATTTTACGTGTATCGCCAACTCTTCGATATTATTATATTTCTCACTCTACAAAATTCAGTACTAAATAAAAAATAAGAACAAAAGATTATATCTGAATGTTAAGTAATCGACAGCTAATCTAATCTTGGCAACTACGTTCAAAAAGTGTAAAAACCTTGAAATCCTTAAACTCCCCAAAGATTTAAGGGACAAGAAGTAGAAATATAATAATAAAATTTCCTATGATATCTATACAGGCAACACACCGGATAGCCCGCCTGGAGATAAAGCCCGGGGGAACAATGCGATAGTGATTCCTGCTCTTTGTGGACGTGTGTACACAGGGTCCGTGTTTACGGTCACAATGGAAATACTACCATTATTGGGATGTTAGCTGTTCGAGGTTAGAGTTCTCCAAGGTTATTACATAGTAAAGACAGTATCATTTATTATACGGGGTATTGCTTGATTGGGTAAACAAAGATATTTTGTACACCCTTATGTTTTATTATTTTCGCAATCTTATGTAAGCACAGTATTTGATTTGATTTGATGTATACTATTTCATAAGTTAGTCTCTATGTAACAGAACACAGTTCCAAAAAAAATGTCGGAGCATGATACTTTAACATTTAAATTTAAATTTAAATCAAAGCAAGAGTAGAATTATGGATGGTAACATACAAGAGACAAAAGATAGTGGTATAATCAAAGATAGGCCCAGATGTGAATAATACAAGACTGACAATAATTCATGATGATGAATTTTAGAAAAACTATCATTCGACTGATGGCGATAAATAAATAACTTACCGAGATTTAAATACGTGTTAATTTTAGCGATATGTTCTGAAACTATGATATTTCCTGAAATGTTTCATGATATTTTCTGTTCAGTATCTATACCTGACTTCATACAATTTATTAGCAAAGTGTCCTAGCTCGCTATCAATCTTTTTGACGGGCCCTTTCATTTCAAGATTGAAGTTCGTGTGCTCTTCGTCAAAGTTATTTTGAAGCATGAATAGCCTTTGTATCTCCTTGTAGAAATGAAACCTTTTCAATATGACAAAGTTGATTAAAAGTTAGTAAGGTAATGTTTTCGTCATTCGTTGCACAGTTTAATAAGCTTTTACTTCTTTTCAACAAACTAGCTGTTGGCAGTCTAGGTGCATGCCACTGAGGGTGCATAAATTGTGTTCAAGAGTGCCGACATTGTAGGTCCGTCGCACCCTTGGTAATCAGCCCGTTTATATTTTGCTGACTAGCAGAGATTACCTCAGCATGAGGCTTACTATATGCAGATAAAAACGTTAGGATTATAACTTAAGGAGTTCATTCGTCATGTCTAATATAAGACGAATTCATCGTATCGTACCCAGTGGTGGATGACCATTTAATAACGTGATTTAAGGACCAATTCTCAAATTAAACTACATTGAAGGTCACCGTTTAGTCTTATGATGTCTCTCTCACTTTAAGGCGTCAAGAAGCGACAGATAAACCTTTGAGAACGTCTTAAAATTAATGATGAACTGATTTCTGTTCTGTTGTATTTTTATAATCAACAACCAATTAGGAAAAAGAGTCGGGTCACTGAATTCTTTCGTAACGTTGCTTCACCTGACCCATTGTTCTTGGGGTCAGTGTTCACAGGTGTAAGTTGCAGCTCATGTTGCTGCAACGTACCAAGAACAATACAATGTTACTGTGTACAAAACCGTCGTAAATATGTCCAGGGTTGGCACACACTCAACGAGATAATGTTGTTAGTTTACTTGGCCTTTTACCAGGTTTATTGAAGTTTAGATATGTTTTAGAATACTTGCGATCAATATGTGTCGATAATATGTTTTTTTTTAAATAAAATATATTAGGCTTTATTTTTCACACTCTACTTTTGATAGAATCTGGTGCAGAACATGACAGATGAAAGATATCTTTTTGTTTGTACAATATCAAAATATTAAAGTTGTTTATTTTTTTTTAAATATACTTAATGCTAGGTCATTAAATATTAGGTAATCTTTTACTTTTTTAATTACATAAGGGTAAAAATATTAAAATAATGTCAGTCTTTATGCCAAAATACCCGTACTATTGGTTGGATGATATCCAGTAACAACCCTAGTCTCTCAAATATTTTGTGCTGTCTGCATAACTTGGAATGAAATTCTGTCCGTGTAACAATGTCGGGATGTAACTTCTATTGTTTCTGAGACATACTACTCACTTCACTTGGCCGGCTTCTCTGCAGATTTTGCAAAGCGGAAACAAAGAGAAATTTAAAAAAAAATGTTATGACTTTGGGAGGTCACCCCGACGTCAATATTAATAAATATCCATTAATATTAATCCAATTGATATTACGTGGGTACCTAATCTTAATTTTAAGAAGTTATAAGTCACTCATGATTGCTAAAAGTGAACTTTTTGGCTCATTCCAAACCACACCCAAGTTAGGAAAAAAAAATATCTATTGTTCTACCAGCGCTCAGGATTACCATAAAGTCTTATTGACTAGAGTAGCAAGACATAGCCATGTATCTTAGGTTAAACATAAATGACGTGTTTGTATACTCCAATCTTTAATACACCTCTGCCTACTTTTCGCAGAATATCGGCGAGATAACACGAAGAAAGCTTAGGAGGTCGTGAATTATGTTCTCGTGTGCAACGATTAGTTCTGGATGAATGAACGTTCACAAGACGCCGAGACATCTGTCTCTCCGCCCCTCGAGCGCTGAACAACTTAGTCATATTATGTTGGTGAGCTGCATGTGTGGTAAATAAGTACTGCATATCAGATATTTAGCGCAGGTCAAGGTTTTTTTTTTAATAAGAGTTATTTTTAATTCCTTGACCTTAGTTAGAGGGATTGAAAAATTAAAAATAGCTTTGGTAAGTTAGAAATCTTACATGGTACTTCTATCCAAATGCAGTTTTAGGGTGTAGGTATTGAATGCATTATTATTAGCCAATAAGTCATTTAAAAGATTTTGCGTACATTTGGTTAAATTTAGATGGTGGAATTTACCATAAACCCGAAAGCTTTCTCGATCATGGGGTCACGAGTGGTTTAAAAACAATAAACGACTTAAAAAAATGACCTAAAATACTTGTAAAATACAGGAATTCTAATCTAATCTAAAACTTCAGTATTTCGCTAAATTGCTCATTAAGCAGAAGAAATATTTCCCGCCATGAAACATGGAATTGTTTGACTATCGCAGTTTATTTCTGTTCGCCATTACCTTTTGTTATCGATTTGGCAGAGGTAGACCGACTCGTGAACGTTTGCCTACTGTAGGTGAAGTTTAATAATAACGTTTTACGAGCTTGTAACTATCAGAGGCTAGGTTAAGGCCCTTCAAACAAGTGCTTATTTATGTTTCTGGAAATTTTAATACTAAAAATAAAGGTACATATTTAGATAGCAGATTAAACTACAAGATAAAAGAGTACGGTACCTACTACCTAAGGACTTTGGTGGTATGTAAATGTCAAAGGTCAAGGACAAAAATATGCGTAAAATAACAGAATTTTTTGGATGAAATTTAATGACAGTATGGAGTTTCTTGCTGCTATTTTCATGGAACAATCCAAAATTTAATTATACATTTTTTAGAACCATGCTACAGACACATTTAAAGGATTCAAAGAATAGATCTATAAGTACAAGTACAAGAACATCAAATCTTATTTCAATCAATATTTAATTTGTAGAAAATTCATAATACCGACCTTTAATGTTCTCTGTATTTCATTCTTAACACATTTCCTGTAGAAACTCATAAAGGGCAGTTATAACACGTGCTCGATCGAGACTCCCTAACATTAATCGTTGGCTATTGTAAGATATGTCTGACCGGTTTGAGACACTGCTCGTGGGGCCAAGTACTTACTGTTTTCAGACCGGTATGCATTTTTACAAGCGGATATAAGAATAATAAATAAAGGGTAACATATGTTGTATTAAGTAAAACGGAAACTTTTTTACGTCATCTACAAAAGTGGAAAATGGTTGAGAATCGTTTAAAGGACGAATATATCATTAATTCATATACTTAATAAACGTATCATTAATTGCAGGATCCAGATTGTTGTGTTGTTCCACTGCATTAACTCTTCATCAATATAACCTACCAATAAAACAAATGCAATTCCCTCCAAATGCAAAACTATTATCCTAACGTTTTAGTTACACTATTATCAGAAACATTCCAGCTTTTATGACCAACGAAAAGCCTGGGGTCATCATTTGCACCCCTGCACCCCACTGCCCGAGGAATTCCATCGTTAATGGGCCCAAGGCATGCCCGACCGAAATCTTTGGATTATACATTGCTTTTATTACACAGGGCACTATATCGGGGCTAAAGAATTTGGCCAGCATTCCATGTAATAAAATGTTTGTATGAAATTGCTATGGATCGGTGTTGCCAAATTGAGATGGAAGGAATAGATAAGCTTGGATTTTGTTTTACATATTGAAATTAAACCAATAAATGAATAAGTAGATGCATTTTCTTATTCCTAAAAGTGTGTTGTAAGAGTGGATAGTATAGTAGTACGTAAAAGCATTTTAAATTCATATTGTGTAATGCTAATTAATGAAATTAGTTTATACTAATTAGTTTCTGCGCGTTTTACAGGAAAGTTATATCTAACTGGCGGAACTACTTCAGAATACTTTAGCTTTCCTTTAGGCATTAATACATATATAAGAAATCATATTTTTTTTTTACAGTAATCCATACTTATATTGTACATGAAAAAGTAACTCTGTCTGTCTGTCTGTTACGCTTTCACGTATAAACAGTTGAACTGATTTGAATGAAACTTGGCATGGGGTAAGCTAGGGTCCTAAGAAAGGACATAGCCTTTTTTCCGCAATAACTGACACCTACGTGGCCGGAGCCGCGGGCAAAAGCTAGTTACCTATATTATAACGTAAAGCTTTAAATCGTAAAGATTTGAACATAAAAACAAACTGTCCTAATCAATTGACTTACGTAACTTAGTAAGATTGTTTTCGATCAGGAATCAATGTTTTTCCATCCGACCGGAAAATCCAAGATAATACAATTACTTATTAGCATTAGCGAGATTGCTCGTAGTTTCCTCAAAAAGGTGTTTTTCATTTCCATAATGGAAGTTAAGGGTGTCTTAAAAGATGACGTCACTAGTCTTGTAATTAAGGATATTACAGTTGAGTGAGTGCCTTAAAGCTTTGAGTATGTTTTGATCTTACTGCGTACTAAGTGGTACCTATATTATTTATGAGTAAAACCATTTCGAAACAGAAGGAAATTATCAATTCCGCGACACAAGGATTGAATTCCTTGGCGCGGGAATAGTTGTTTAGAAAAAGAAAAAAAAAATGGCTTTATTATTGCCATACAATACATAAAAAAATATTACTAGTTAAAATAGAGTAGCAGAATAAAATAATAAAATATTGGTTAATAAGTAAAAGTAGAATTGTAAACATTGATATACAAAATAATTGTGAAACAAGAAGTTCTAAATCCGAGTGCTTTTGGCAGATATCAGAAAATTACTTGTGAATCAAACGTCTTTAATTGTTACCTACCTTTGCTTTTGTTCCCAAAATTAATGGTTAAGGCGGTAATCTAAGATAACACCCTTACTTGTATACAACGTGCGAAACCTTATTCATATGTTATTAACTAACAACAATAAGAGAAAGTTTATACAAACGACATAGCTATTTCTGTACAATAGATTGGATAAGGAAGAAATTCAATGTTTTGGACACAATGGAATAAGGGTTGAGGGATAAATGTTGGTACGACCCGCGCTTATTTGTTGTTTATCGTTAGAATTTACAGAAAGTACGTCATATTTCATATCTGATAAAATTCATCCGCGTAGAAAGCAGAGTTGAGGTAGCGATGTTTAAAAAAAAAATCAGAACTTTAAACATTACTTATCGATAATATTAAAGAAAACAAGGAATGCTTTGCAATACTTTCTAAGGTACACGAGAATGTTAGACATTGAAATAAAACTATCTCGTAAACGGATTCTATCGCGGTTTATTTAGATTTTAATTACCGACGTTTCAACGCCTTTGCAGGTGTCATGGTCACGAACAGACAGGAATCCTTAATATTATTAAATGGAAATAATTATGTAAATAACAATTACATTACAATATAAGCGACTACATGCTTTTCATTTATTTATTTTGAAGTATTTTATTTTAAGTACACACAAGGCCACAGACCAGTTACATATCCTCAAAAGTATTTATTACTAGCTGCCCGCCTTTCCTTCGCACGGATGATATGAGATTATCAAAACATTTTTTTTTCGTTTATAAAAACCTTCTTCTGACGATTCTGACGATAATTAACTCAAAAAAAAGAATTAGCGAAATTGTTCCATCCGTTCACGCGTGATGCGATGACCAAGAGAAATAGAGATTCATTTTTATATGTGTATATTGTATATAGTATATATACACTGCAGTGTAATTCCCTAAGTGTGCCTCCCTTCCTTCTTTCTATTTTTTTTTCTAATCAAATCGCTCTCTTATTAAGGAAATCATCTTTAAAAAACAAGCAAAAAGACCTTTAATAAAAATCGCAAGCTAAAACTGACGTTTATGTACGAAACGCACCTGTGAAACACCCCTCGCTAGGGTGGAAAGTAATTTAGGGTGATACATGAGTGACGCAACCCTCGTAATTACTGCCGCACCCCTCAAAACCTAGGAGTAAGACCTTTCTAAGACTGTATGCAGATCGCTGAGTACTTCCTTGAATTTTATGGACGTATTAAAACTGGGATGTTGTGTTTTCTTTTTAAAAGGTGTAATAAAGAGGGTGCTTCTTGCAATTTTGCTTGCGAGATAGATGTTTTAGCTGTCGTTTAATATGTACTTAAAATATATTTGAATTTTATGATGTAAAGTTAGGTATCGTATCCATATTGTGTAAAAAATAGGCTAAATCGTATGTTTTTAAAAGTAAAAGTTAAAGTAAAAGTTAAACAAGTTAATAAAACATGCAGTATAAACTTATTTATTAATTATGAATTAAAACTTAACCCCCGTGTAATTTAAACCAGATGTATAGTTTGTGTCGATCTTAAAAAATTACCCCGTAGTGTTCTCTACTTTACACCAACCTTCACTTAAAATTAAGAGGCGTTTGAGTATTCGTAAGAGTTCCACTAATCCGTGTTAACTTAGATCAAAAATAAGTGACATAGTCTAACTACCTTGTAAATGTCTGACCACATACAATTTACCTAATAGTTTGCATGATGCATTATGTCTCGTTCTCTCACGCCCGTTCGAAGGCGGAAGACTTTGATTAATGACTCACCTATGTTTGAGTATCGGCTGGTAGAGACGGATCCCACTAATGAGTTGGCGACATTATTGAAAATGTTTTTAGCTGTGTCAGAATTTCAGTGAAAGAACATGGGATTATCAGAAATACTTCGAAAACCAACTATGATAGAGGTTATCTTATCATGCTGAGTTTTTTTCAACGTATAATATCGAAAGAGAAGAAGCAAAAGTTGTGGTGGAAACACAGATATAGTACCTATATAAGATAATGGTGATGATAAAGCAATGATTGTAAAAAGTTACTCGTGGTGAATACAGTAAAGAATATTCTAAGTTAATGCACCTACCCACACAAGAAAATAGAGTTCCTTTTATTTGTCAATAACATAGCTGTTTCCTGAATTAAATTCACAATATTGTGAATTTAATTCAGGAAACAGCTACTCTACGAAACGAGAAGGAATTCACAGATCTTGAGAGACAGAGTTCAGAAATCAATAGCATTCGGTGTAAATTAGCTGACAGATACTAAGGAAAATTGAAAAGTAGATACTTCTGTAAAGGAAGGCAAAAGTTTGTATAATTTAGGACTGGAGGAAAACTAGGAATTATAGTTAGACTTCAACTTTTGACTGTTTTGAAATAGGTAGATAGATACACCTTTCTATTTGACTACTTATAAGTAAATTAGTTTAAATCTTTGAAGTTCCTTTTACTATTAAAAAATAAGTGTTAAAAAATAAAATATAATTTTTTTTTCTAACATTTCCTAATTAAATATATTTGCCAATTTTTAAGACCATTTTTACATAGGTTTTATTTTTTCATTTATAATTAAATTAATAACGTAAGTGAGGCACTGCCTACGTAAGTAATTAATTATTTTTAGAGGTGATATCACCTTCCTAAGTTGACCAATGAGAATACCTACTTATTTTACTACCACTAACTACTGAGTTGGGATTAAAAAGAAAAAAATATGATAAAACATACAAATTATGTGTATAATTTTGTTGGACATTAGAATTTAATTATAGAAATTACTATTACCATATAATATTAAATAAATAATGTAGAAATGGCAAGCGTTGGAAACTCCATATATCAATGTATATGGTACAAAACAGTGCAAAGTTAATTAATGACATAATTGTAGGCGTACCTACCGCATAGTTATATTACATGAAATATGAGATGACGGCAATTCTAGACATGTGATAGAATACGCCAAACAAATTAAAGGATGACATCAAACGTTGACAATCGTGTGCAAAACTGTAGCTTAGCATACAGCAGAGGATTCTATTATAGCCATTATATTTGTAATACGTATGCAAGTCGTGACCGTGGCCCGGTAGCGGCAAATGTCACAACTCTATAATGTACAGGCTGTAACAATGTTCGAGGCTCAAATGTGAATTAAAGATAATGAGAATAATTTCTACTATATTAGCAAGACTTATTAGGTAGGGACATTTTTTTTTAGTAACCAATTCTGTCCCACTGCAGGGCAAAGGTCTATCTATCCTCCCTCCATCTCTCTCTGCTTAGGGCTGTGCTGTACCAATTGCTATCAAAGGAGTCTAGCTCGTCCCGCCATCTACGTCTGCGCCTACCGCGATGTCTCTTGCCATTTAATGGGTCCCATTGGGTCGTTAGCTTGGCCCACTGGTCGTCTGACATGCGGCAGATATGTCCAGCCCAGTTCCATTTTAGCGTGGCAGCTTTCTGAGTGACGTCAGAGATTTTTGTGGTGGAACGGATTATTGTATTCCTAACCCGGTCTGCAAGTTTGTTACCCAGAATACTGCGTTCCATTAATTTAATATTAGTGAGTAAATAACTACGGATTCAGGTTGGCCGAAACAAAGATATATATTTAAGTGTGGACACATAGACTTACGTAATCTAAGGCGTAGATGTGGTATTACTCCCCAAGCAATGGAGAACCTGTTATCTTGTTCTTCATGCCTTTACACCTGGACTTCGGACGATTTAATAAAATCTACTGATAATAATGCAGTTCATAGCAGAGTTCTGGGCCGACACACTATAGATCGCCATCGACACGATTAGAAGTAAAAGAAGAAAATAGAGAAATCAACACAAAACGATTACTTGTGTTTACATCCTGTTGTTTGCAATATAAAAGAAAAGGTGACAGCGATAGAATTAGACACTGTTGTTTGGTACAACATAAAGAGTGCACCTGTGTTTGTCTAAACACTGGGCCATCGTATTTGGATTTTCAATATTGACACAAGATGTTTGTGTCAAAATTTCATTACAATCTTTGACTAGAAGAATAGAATAGATTTTTCGAACTTTGTGTCACTCGTCACTTTTCTATATTTAATTTTCTTGTGATATAACCCACCCTGTATGTAATGCATGTATGTATGAGTGTATGATATTCCGACACATGGCGGTTTGGTTTGATGCAATGTGTCCTGTTACCGCATCGATGTCCTCCATCATTGCACGTACTTCATTCACTACAATTAAGTATACATTATGTAGTAAAAAATGGTGTTGAATATTATTATGTTAAATTGTCTGATCAGAAGCATATGAAACGTAATACGCTAATAAATTAGGATTGGTTTTTCATTTCCACACTCAATTTAAAGAAGGTTTTAGATGATACTTATAGGTTTTTTTTACGAATTTAGAATTGGCAGTTTATTGCACAGATCTGATCGATCCTGTGACTTAAAGTATTAATTATAATTCTTAATTAAAAAGAATAGAAGATTTATTACATACAAACGCAAAATAATCTAACAAAAAGATGGTATTTAAATAAAATGAACTTTATGAACAAAATTTGTTTAACAAATCGTAGACCTGTGGGTACCTAATATATTGTAACCCTTTCATCTACAAAACGAGTAAATTTTCCGCAATAAATGTAAATTTCAAAGGTTCGTAACATTAAAAGCGATTTGAACGAAATCAAAGGCTTATTTCTTCAAGTGTTTTCACAAAGTTTCAGTTAAGTCGTTTGATGTTCAGAGTGGTTTACAGTGTGTTTAGCTCGCTTATTAATTAAAATGATTTGTTTAATTTGTTCCAAAACTTTTAATTTTGTATTTAAGAAGCCATGATGAATGTTTGATGGTTTTAAATTCGATTATGCTCGAATACTTAAACAAGACGTAGTTTTAAGGCCCGTTAAGTTTAATGCTGTCATTGTCACTTTAAAGTGTTAAGAAGCGACAGATATTTAAGACCTCCTTAAAGTTAAGTTTCAGTATTTCGTAGTCTCTTGAAGTATCTTGAGTTCCGACAGCAGTTTTGCAGTACAATAGGTATCTACCATATTACCTTACTAAATGTGTTTTTGACTCCATCATTATAGAAAAAGAACAAGATGTCAGGAGTTAAAAGATAAAAGGGGTATTGGATATGAAATTGGACCGGATATGAACTTGGACCGAGTCCAAAGAGGACCGAGGACGCTGCAGTGTTCTGAACACTGACGTAAAGGTAAGTTGTCAATGCTCGTTGATAACCTGTCTGTAAAGTGTGTGAGTAGAGACCTTTGTGGATAGTTAGACGCTTATGAATATAAACCTGAAATTATATTTCTTGGTGTCGTGGTGCCTTAGTGGTTCAATAAACGGATTTGTGTGCAAATGGTTGCAAGTTCGAACCCATTACAGGCGAGTAGGTACCAATGAGACGTTTTTAAAGTCATATGTATACTTTATTTATTATTCTAACACATAATTGATAAATCGGTGAAAGAAAACATAGTGAGGAAACCTGAATTCCAAAAATTGTAATCTGAAATCGCCAACCCGCAATAAGCAAGCGTGGTGATCGATCCTCGTTCCTTCTCTATATGAGAAGATGCCTGTGCCCAGCAGTGAGACATTTATTGGACGGTATTATTTTAATAAATTTAGATAATAAGGAAAGAAAGAAAAAAATGTATTTGAAACTAATACCTAGGTACTTAAGTAGTACTTAGGTAGTTTTGATAGTTTGTAATTGCAACGAGGCCTTATCTAATTTGGTATCTACTTTAAAATCCTCACCTTAGTATCAACATCATGGAAGGGCACAGCGAACCAAGGCTTCCCGGTCAGACTCCTCCTGAAGCCCGTCTCCCGCTCCACCAGCCCCTCAGGCGTGCCCACATGGGCCCACAACACCACTTGCACCACCTTCAAGCGAGGATGCACCCGCTTGTAAACCTCCTCCAAACGCACCCCGAAATCGTCACTAGTATCGCTTATGTTCGCGAACGAAAAGTATATCCCACACACGGCGCCGTCGCCCTCCTCCACACAGTCAGACAGAGCCTCCAGCGTCGATACATTCTGGAACTGGCCATTTTGATTCCCAGACTCACATTTCACCAACACCTTCCCCAACAGTTTTTCGCGCCAATCCATCTTTGTTCTCCTATTTACACATCCATTTTTTAGATCCACAATTACACTTTAAAGTTATCTGTTCCTCTAAGCCCCTGTTCCAAATATTTACACGGTGTTCAGAGTTGTAGCAGAAAAATAGGTACTCTGATCGAAAAACAACAACACAAAATATTTTGCGCAACTTCGCACTTGAATTTAAGGAATGCGAGACGAAACTTTTTAGTGGCTGCGAACTAAGTTGGTGTTATGAATAAGTTATTAGTAGTAAGTTTTAAAACATTTGTATGGCGCACAGGATGTGCAGCGGCGAATATAAGTTTTATTTTTAAATTAGTCACGCGTGCGCGATTGCGGGACGCTAGGTGCAACGCCCGCTCGCCCCCGTAAACAAAGCCCGACTGAAGAGTCGGAGAGAGGAGGGAACGGAGCCCTCAGTGCAGACATAGAGCAAACATTTTAGAACAAACAGACACGTGAGATCAAAAAAAAGGTCCGTTCATATTTGTCTTATTTGAATGTAAATACCTACGCGATGTCGTGTGATTTGTTTGCGCCTAAAATGGTAGTTTCCTGAGCCAGATATCATCTACTGAGAAGTTATTTATGATGTTTGTAGTTTGTGTCGGCCGGACTAATTAGTCGGTGTGTCTGTTTGTTAATGTTTTCTTTATTCTTTTACGGTTCTAACCGCTGTGTTCGCTCAGTACCTACCAACTCAAACGTGCACTGACTTTTGCGGTATTGTTGTTCAGGTATTAATTATGTGGGTGCACCCGCAATTGAGATTTTTATTGTTTAATGTAATTTATTTTCTGTAAATTGAGAGAGATTTGAGTGGACATTGTAGTTTTCTGACCATTGTTTGCGCTTTCATTTACGTCAGTAAAAAAGCGAAGAACATAATTGTCGCGTCATTACACAATTAATAATTATTTAAACATTTTGAACAGTGCGGTTTGCGTTAATTAAAGATGATTTAAGGTACACTTTCAGATAATCGTTTTTGAGCTGCCGGGGGTAAGTTGTCTGCTCATAAGTGTAATGAAAGTGACTTATCCTACGGAAATCCATGCAATACAGTTATAAGCGATGGGTATATCGTGATCTGTGTCTAGTCAGACATGGCAAATTGGCAATTAAGTGGAATGGAATGTTGATGATTTAAAAAAAAAAGTAATAGTGTACATGCAACACGCTATCCAGAACAAATGGATCAGTATTTTCTACTTTTAAAACATCGAACTGAATTGTATAATTAGAATCTAGAGAATTTCGGGTTCGATACTTTCTTGTTACAGTAGTCTGCTTATTTAAATAACAAAGATGACTTTCATATATTTGTTCTCCATATTCACTTTTATCAATAGAAGACAAAATATTTTATTATAAGTACTTTGTTAATTAGCAGTCGGACAGAATCAGGTAATATAGCCGTAGGTAGTACGTACCTCATGTAACGAAAGTCGTACCTAACAGAAAATCAATGCAAAAATCTCAAACAAAAATAAAACAACGTTAATTCCATAAGTGTACAGTTTCAATTAGGACGGTCTTCGGACACAGTATAAAGAGATAAGTACCGCCTGCAATTGTTTTTTCCGAACTTTTGCTTCGTACCTACCATCCGAGTTTTATATTTATTTTTTGCTGTATTCTTTCCGTCCCTTATGTAAGTAGTCGGATTTGGTCCCTAATGTCATAGATTTTTTTTAATAGAAACCCGAAATTTTCTAATAGAACTTAAGAAAAACTTTTTAATGTGTTGTAAGACTGACGCATCTGCACGCATTTGCTAATTGTTTTTCTTTATCCATCTCTAAATTAGAATATTATGGAATCTTACGACATAGACTAAAGTGTATATAGGAAAGCTTACGAATATGATTGTATTGGAGAATTATACAGTTATTTAGGAATAAGAAAGAGGAATCCGCTTAAAAATCGTGTACATTATCATTTACCGAAACTAGATCTGTAGAAGAAAAACAAGGGTACTTAGGTACTTAGGTTAAGGTACCTATCTATAGTTATTTATTTCAAGTCCAGGATATTTCCATTCCGTATAACAAGGCAGCAGGGTAGGTGCTTTGGCTAGGTAGTAGGTAGGTACTGCTTTCTAATAAAAATCCTGCTAGATATGAAAATAATATGAATTTATTTCACCACACGCAACTCAGCGCATGAGCACAAAAAGCTGCTGAAAGATATCTAATATTTATGATTAATGTGACTGTTTTATGTGAAATCAATAGGCGTGGGGTGTATCCTGTCTGGGTCTTGTCGAGCTGATAAATCAGCCATTTTGTTTTCGTTCTTGCCGCTCTTTTATTACCTACCGCAAAAAGGCAATAGTTTATGGATTAACTGGTCGTTACGATATGGTATCTAGTTTAAAGAGGTGATTATTGCGATTATCTGGTTCAGGTTGGTTGATAGAATGCTTAATGTCCTTATTATATCTTTATTACTTACTTACTAGACAGTTTTAGGTATTCTAATTATGTCGGAACTCGGAAAGGAATAAATAAACCTTTTGACATTAACTTGTTTTATTTATATTAGTTTTAGTCTACAAATAACAATAGATATTATTTGTAAACTCGTTATTGCTTAGTAGTTCAGCAAACAGTTTTTTTTTTCGTTACTGGATCTATTCGAACATAGGCTAACACGAATGACTTTGTTGAAGATACAACTACAATTATTATTATATAATTTCTTAAACTATATTCTTTAATAAAGTTTTTTGATTTGAATGTCTTACAAAGCGCATTAATCAATACTCGCATAATACTCGGTCCCTGTAGTCTGTGGCTTGGTCGATCGCCTTTGAAAAAACATCTCTGCCTTGTAGTATCTATTCTCTGTCTGTTTACGCTTGTAGTGAATAGTTATACGCTGAAAGAGTATAAAGTATTGCTACAAGCAACCAAACATATGTGTAAAAATATTATTGAAAGGTTAGAATAAAAAGTTATTGATATATTTCTGAACGAAAATTTTGACTTTATCTAACTGTACTGTCAATCTGACGACTTGTCTAGAGTGACAGGAGTATAATGTGTTCTGTGGACAGGCTGAAATATTGATCGATTTATTAGTCTTTAATCTGTGGATCGATTGAACTCTGTTGACAGTTGACCAGAGAACAAATATACTCCAAAGAGTATAATAATATTTATATATTCTCAGTTGACTGTTTATTTTTGATGCAGTTATAATAATGTAAATTTCATTATATTTAAAATATTTAAACGAGTTACTTGTAGCCTCAGAACTGTTTATTGTCCGGGTTGAAATAAACACCATTCTAATCTAAAATGTCTCATTTAGTTGTAAATATTTGCTCTGACGAGAGCGATGAAGAATTTGTTCTGTGTGAAGAAGCCGGTAATAATTTAAATGGTATGTATACTTATAAATAATTTAATAAATTTTTAGCCACATACTATATACAACAAGGTCTTCGTTCGCTCTTAACACCCTGTCTTTTGTAACAAATGAACTGCGAAGCAACCATAATATCAAAAAGTATTAAAATTCCCCAAAATTTTCGTTAGTTAGTGGGTTGAGAAAGAAAGAAGAAAGTATGTGTAGAAAGAAGGCCTATGTCATGCAGTGGTATGACACGGGCTGTGAATAATTACGATAATGTGTAAATATTGTGCGAAAATAATGTTGTTATTTATTATAACTTAAAAAAATAATTTTGTTTTAGAAGTCGTTTACGACCATGTGTCTCTAATACCTTTACCCAGCGACTTAAGTGAAAGAAATTGGAACAATTTTGGAAAGGTAGAAGGTGAGAAAAAAACACATACCTTGGCAAGAATTTAGCATATAACGTGGTTATAACTTTAGAAGTATTTTGTAGGTACTCCGACAGAACCTACTGTTCCTGACGACCTAGACCTTAATGAAAACAATGAAGATAATTTATGTAAGTTATTCCGTAATGAATCCATCTTTTTTTAAAACTATCTAATATTATCATTATCTATATTTGATATAAATGTATTAAATAGTATATCCATATTTTACCATAGGTGCAGATATAGCTACTGCTACTACCAACAATAAACCCTGGAAGGGAAAAGGATTGAAACATAAAAGTGGAGGTCAGGTTTTATGAAGTATCTTATCTGTTTTAAACTGTGTCTAGAGCTGAGCTTATTAACTTATGTAGGAAGACAATTTTAAGGTTTGTGTGCCCTTTTTTTTTGGATTTAATAATTCACACCCTGACTCAATACCAATACCATCCCCTCACTATGGCTAAGACACCCTTCACAATCTTTGATGAGTTGTGTAGGTCTGCTCAACTGGCAGTGAGTTATCTATCCTCAACCTTAGGATGCATGATGCAGGCATCTATCTATTTATTTATTCATCTCACAATGAATGGCAGGCTTTGGCCTAAAGTGTTAGAGCTGATTGAGTTGTACATAACTTAGGGTTCTGTAACATCTTTTCATATAACAGTGCGCATGCTGTGCGCTACTACTAAGGTGACTACTGTACACACCCTCCAGTGGAAAACATAATTTGTGCATCCTTCTCTTTTAAAGAAATTTCAAGAAATCATATAATCATAATGTCTAAGTAATATTACATAATAAGGAAATATGCACCATTACAGGTAGTTCACCAAAAGGCAAAGGCAAGGGTAAAGCCAGTGTAGTAGATGAGAAAACGGCTAAGAAACAGAAGTTGCTAGAGGAGAAAGCTGCCAAAAAAGCTGCCGATGAGAACAATAAAATATACAAGCCAGGAGAGTGTATGAAGGTAGGTTAAACATTGTGTTGAGAATGTCTGTTAAAAATTGTCAGAAATAAGATGAAAACAGTGAAACCTTTTTCAGAAAAAATAATATTACGGTTTTGTTTCTTAGTATATGCAGGTTGAAGGTCACCCGACTCTGTGGTCGCGCTGGTACATGTCAGACGCGTCGCGGGAGCTCTCGGCGGCCGGGGCGCGGGCCAAGCACGACCCCGGCCTCTGCGACCCCTCGCTGCTGGTGTGGACGCGGACCAAGCCGCGGACCCTGGAGGCCAGCCAGGGACGGGTAAATAACTAATGTTGATGCACTGGCCAGTTGAGGGACCGGTCCTCGCCTGGACAAAATGTGACCATTTTCTTTTATAAATTAATAATAATAATATAATAATAATAATAATAATATCTTGGGACATCTCACACACGGTCATCTGATCCCAAACTAGGCAGAGCCTGTGCTATGGCAACCAGACAACTGATAAACATACTTAAATATATTTCTAAATACATACATATTATAGATAAATTACACCCAGACACAGAACAAAATGATCGTGCTCATCACACAAAGATTCGTCCTGGGTGGGAATCGAACCCACGACCTCCGGTTTAGCAGTCAGGGTCACTAACCACTAGACCAACAGGCACGTCAAAAAATTAAATGTATTATGGACCTTATGTATTATCTAGGTGCGACTAAGCCCCGCCGACGAGCGCTGCGACCATGCGCTGTACATCTGCAGCGCGGAGGAGATGAGCGAGCTGGTGAGCGAGCACACGCTCACGCCGCACCTGTCGCAGGCGCAGCAGCTCGCCGACTGCAGGCTCACGCTGCTGCTGTACCTGCCTCACGACTTCTTCAAGTGAGTGGATACTGACTGTGTATGTTAAGGTCCGACCGCTGTGAATTTCCATCGCAGAGGCGGTGAGCGAGACCACGACAAGCAAGTTAAACAATATGAGCCATCAACATCATCATAATTCTTTCCCAATCAGCTGAGTTAACAAGTTTCAATTTTTTTCCAACCATTTCTCGTCTATCAGTCACTTGTCAGTCATGTGTATGCCCTCATCTAAGTGTTTCCTGTTAACGTAACTGTGTCATCAACCCAACGTGCCCGCGGTCGTCCCGGAGATATAAGCCGTAATGGGGTAAAATAATAAATATCGTCGATCGGATTGGCGTGAGTAGCTCTAGTGTCTAGGTAAAAATAAACTAGGGTAAATTGGGGGAGTCCTTTCCCAGTAGTTATAACTTAAGTATTTCTATTCCAGAGCAAATCGCCGCAAGACATCCAACAGCAATCGTATGCGTATGACTGAAATCGATTTGGAACTAGCTGTGACAGGTAAACTTTACCCAAAACATAAAATAATAATCCTTCTTTTAATTGTAGTGGGTAGTGCCACTGGGCGTCGATTACAGCCGCATTAGGACAGAAAACCAGTGGCCTTCTCATTTAAAACTGATGTAAAGTAGCCCTGCCACTGTGTTTCGTGAGATCCCAAGGTTCAACCTCTTTTAAAAAGCCGGCAAAGCCATCTGGTGAAACACTTTTTTTCGGGGTGAAAAGCTAATTGCTGCATCCAACGCCGAACGGATATATCAGAGTTTCAACGACTAAAAACACCCCGGTCCCGTCTCTGCCCTTGGCCGGAGTCGCGGAATTGCAAGCGCATTCTCCGTTCTTATTTTTCTTCTACGCTAAAAATGTACATAATTACTTACTTGTGCATCCAGACTTGTTGGTGTCGGCCAACTGCGACACGGTGGTGGTGAGCACCCCCAACGAGCTCGCTATGATCATCGTGCAGTTCACGAAGGCCATCGCCGAAGCTCCCTTCAAGTAAGATATTAACGACATTATAAAAACATTTTTATACTGTCACATTTGTTTTTTTTATTTAGTTGATAAATTATTTGGATCTAATTCTTATATGATAAGACGTGAAAGATATGCATTTATAATAATATGTTTAACATTTCACGTAATCCTTTACACCACTACAAGAAAAGAAATCACCATTTTAATATATCATTCATCCACGACTCATCAACTTTGTTGGTACAGTATTTGTTATAATTTTGTATAATTTACCTATGGTTTTACAGAAAAGCGAAACGCGAGTGTGATGAGCAAGCTCAGTTTTACATGCGCGGAGACAACAAAAAGTGCGTCGCTTTGGATAAAGATGGTGAGTAACATTATTATATTCTAGTAACTTAAATGTAATTCACTTTGATAATCATACACACTGTACTACATACACTGTTCACAGCACTGCACAAAACTTATTGCTTATTTGTTTTATAATGGCGGGAAATCGCACAGATCTCTCGCGCATCAAATTGTCGAGCTTTGTGTGTTGTAGGCATAGGTATTCAACCATACAGCCAATGCACGGAACATGATCCTTGCTGTTTTAAATTGTCTTTGTTTTTTGTCAGTAAACTGTAGCATTTTACACTGTGAAGACACAGCTTTTCTAGACTTAGACACACAAACACATACACACGCACATACATACGTAAACAAAAGCTATGGTACTTTAAAATATTTTCAAAGGGTCCTTGCTTTTGTTCTATAATCTTCTTTTCATGTATCTTGTATTTTCAGGAGTGACGGGAATAAGCAGACTGTGGCAGCAGATGATAGCCGTGCTGCCGCAGTCCAGTCTAGAGAGCTCGCGGGCTCTGTGCGCGAAGTACCCCACGCCGCTGGCCTTGTATCAGGTAGGTCTTTACTTAGTCAGTATTTATCATAGATATTTACAGGTAGACAAAGAGGACGCAAACAAATGCATTTAAAATAGTACGTTTTGTTAGAGTGTGGAACCCCATTGAATATTATTTTCTGGTTCTTCGTAGTTCGTTGTCTATAAACAGTATTTTTGTTCCCTAGGCCCTCCAAACCAGCGACCTATCAGAGGTAGCTTCCATCGGCGTGTCCCGCGCGGCAGTGCCCGGCGCCCGCGCCCGTCGCCTCGGCCCAGAGTTCTCGCGGAAGTTACATACGCTGTTCACTGAGCAGAGAGGCGATACACTTATTGAATAACTTCTTAATCTTAAAAAGAGCAACTTAATGGTTGAAGAATGACTATAAGTTTTGTATGGAAAGATGAATTGGTGAGTGAGTAAAGTGATATTGACAGAATATATTTGGATATCATTACTTGGCTTGCTACATGCATCCCTATGTAATGTGACTCGTAAGTCGTAACTAATGAATTATGTAGCTATTTCTTTTTTATACGTGTTAATTGACCATGTTTTGAGACCTTAGTTTTGTAACGACGTTAAAAACTGTTATAGAAATTAAAGATTTTCTCGCGATCTCCAACTTGAAGTACATTTTAATAAATTATGTTGTTGCGTGTTGCATTTAGGTTGTAAGCATAATGATAGATGTTAGTATTTTAAAACATATTTAAATTAAGTCTAAATTCACTCTCAAATGTATTTATTTTAATAGTTTTATGTTTCGAACGTCCGAAGTATTTTAATTTATTATATCGGTATGTTTGTAATAAAAGTGACTACGCCTAAACAATCTCGTGTTTTAATTGTCCATATAAACCACACTATATCCCCAAAGAAATATATTGTTGTAGCTACTAATATTTTGTTCTATTTCAATGAAATCTTGTTAAAGCAACTACAATGATTATTATTAATTCATACACATTTTAAAGTATGTAAGACAAAACTAAACTGCCTTTGGTAATGTGTACCATCAATAGCAATAGCAAAAGGTAGTTTTATTTTCCTGTTACAAAACTTAAAAGCCTCGTTTTCGAACTTTGTAAATATCCAACAGCTGTCAAATAACATGTCAAAACAATAAATTTAAGCATAACCTCAACTTTATGTAATAACGGAAAAGCATTTTTAGAAGAATTATTATACTATTTTAAGATTACAAAAATAATAGACCGTAAATATGACTGTGTATTTATCAAGAATTGCGATTAGCACGCTTCGGTGCACCACACCGAGATGTTTGTCTGCGAATATATTTAACGATTTTGTTTTGTCAAAAACTCGAGTTTTATTTTCAAAAAACGATATTTTTGGTATTGTGAAGGCTTCAGTAATAAAAACCTATACTAGCGATGCAATACAACCGACTATCCCGGTAGAAAATGGTAGTTTACCGATAAAAAAGAAGATCGTTCATAAGAAAGCAAGTCCTGCTGAACTGAGCTGTCGAGAGGGTCATTTCCTCACGCTGGCTTACGCGACAGCTAACTCTTATGACTTAAAGAGTTTAAAGGAAGCTTTGCTGCAGCAGAAATTGTATGAACCAGGAAGGTAGGTTGAAATATAATAATTTATTATTAAAAGGCACGCAGGCCGTCATAAATTTTATATATTTTATAAACACGCCATAGTGCTATCTAGCCGGTGATCTGGTTTGAGAAAGGTTATCAATGTTTCCCAAACATTCTTGTCTCCTTGGTTTTCTACAACATACCAATACTGATAACTTACAAGTTATATTAGTAACTACTTTTAAACTGTATGTCAACATAGGTACTTTTTATAATTATTTAATAAAACTTAATTTATTAAATCAAGTACTTAGTTGAAATTAAAGCTGTATGCTATATAAAGATTTAGAAAAGAAAACTAAAAAGTTTATTAGTGTAGTATGTATTTAGGTACCTAAAATAAAGGCTAATCTGATGCAATTATTATGCAATGTTAGTATCACTTCTTATGCAGCTAGATCACTGTTTTGATTCATGTAAATGTATTCTTAGTACATGTTACACTTGAACATTAGCTTGATGGATAAAAGTTTAAAAAAATACCAGAAATTCGGGTCCTTCTGGTCTCCTTAAATAACAAAATTAATTTATTAAATTTTAGCTACCAAGAAGTACATAAATAATGTTACTGCCGACAAACTTTTGTGCTGTTTGGCAGATTAAGTAAATGTAATAATAAATAAATTAATAAAAAAAAACAAGTTTTGAAATAGTTTTTTTTATATAGCACCCTAATTTTCCCTCATTCACCGTGTTGTAAGTGCAATAAAACTCCCTAGAAGCTTGATGTCTCTTAATATTGACAAAGAAGATTCTAATAAGATTTTCCTACCATTTCCAGAAGCCATAGGTTCAAAACCAGTCTGATAAAAATGGACTTTGAAACATAATTAGCTTTAAATAATTAATTGTATATTATGTATTATCAATTAAAAAAGAGTAACCTTTCGAGTTTCTTGCTGGTTTCTATCTCTTCATCTTTATAGGAATTACATTTTGGAACTGTGCAATTAGAGTAATTTTATAGTTTTGAAAGAGCCTAAATAGGTCTACTTGAAATAACCTTTTTGAATTTGATTTTTTTTATTAACTTTTTTCAAATCTTGCTTAACTTGACAAGTTATTTTTTAATAACAGGCTAAAGGCGCATGAAATAGGCGATGTAGTCGTAGCCAACCCAGTGTACAGTGTGGGAGACGAGCCGCGAGAGATCATATTCTTTAGGGAGGGAGGCATCGCCTTCTGGAACTGTACGGAGCTGGAGGCTCATAATGTACTGGACTTTGTTAGACCGTAAGTCAAATATGTATATTGTTTTAACCATTTTTGACAGGGTTTAGTATAGGCTAGTTAAAGGTGAGTGTGTAGTTATCATCTCTATTAAAAAATTGAATGGAGGATTGGACTATTCTGAAAAAATATTAGACACGTATTTTTTTTTTTATTAAAAGGCTGATGATAAGATACAGTGAATGGAAATGTCGCGTGACGTCAGTTGTGGTTACAATTTTTACCCACAAGTGACGTCACAAGCTCCAAAACTTTAAAGCACTTCAAATTTATAATTTTTCTTTAATTGGATAAAAGAAAATATACGAGTTTTTTTTTTATCTATCTGGTGAACTAAATACATATTTCCTTTTCATACCCAGTCCTATCCCCTACTAGATGCTGCTTCAAAAATTTTTTTAATTGGTTTGTGTTTATTTAAATTTCATTTATTTATTTCAGGTTCGAAGTGGAGAGTTATCCAAAGGATGTGGTGGAAAAGGAAAGAGAAGTCATGACTTATGTTTATCAACCGAATGCGTAAGTGTATGTTTATTACAATTTTTTATTAGGTTTATATTAGCTAGAATATTTTTGTGTTTGAAGAGAAGTAAATGCATTTCTGTACTTGATGATTGATTTATCTGTAATAGAAATGATTAGAGAGAAAGGCCTATGTTAGTGTGACGTAATTCGGTGAGTTGATTGATGATTTAAGAATATTATCTAATAAAAATTGTTATTTTTCTTGTCAGTAAGAAGTGTCACCTACAAGAGTCGACGTTCGTGCTATTGCCGAACAGGGATAACTCATTGGAGAGGTATACTTTCAGGTAAGTTTCTGATGAAAATACTCTTTCTCTGATAAAATCCAATAGAATCGAATTCTTAGCATTGAGACATTGGTTTGTAATGCAGTTTACTGCGCATTAAATCTTTGTACCGAAAACCTATTGATGAGTCGTTTAAAAAATTAAGCCTGACTTTTATTAACACGTTAATTTAGAAGTTATCATTTTTATCATGTCTCAAAAAAACTCTATTTGTGCTCTAACTTTCATATTAATACTAAAATGTAAAACTAACTACCTATCTGCCACGCCTTCACGTATAAAGTGAGCTTGACTCCCAAGGGATGGCTAGAGGGTAGTTTAGGGCTTGCTAACCGTGATCCACTGTTGTGCATGGTGGGCTGCAGCCACGCCATGGTGCAGTCGGCGCGGCTGGGCGCGTGGGAGTCGCGGCTGGAGGCGCTGGCGGCCGCCGTGAGCGCGCACTCCGCCGCCATGCAGCACGACGGCGCCGCGCACCTCGACAAGAAGGAGGTACACATTACCCCCATCATGAGCATACGCGCAAACATTCGATCGAGGTTCGCGCGTTGATGTCCGGTAAAAACCGAAACAGCTTGGAAAACCACGAATGCAGCGAAAACTTTGCATAGTCATTTACAAATGTGTTTCTACACTTGTGGGTTTGCGTATTCGTGCGAATGTGAGTGACCTGCATTACGACACAGCTGAACCAAGTCCCCTCACAGGCTCCCCCCAAATCTTGCCGTATATACTTATTCCATGCCACCTCAAATAAGCTTATGAGTTAAAAATCCTGTACTTTTCACCAACTCTTTCTGGGCCGGTTTAAAAAGATTTAGGTAATACAAATATTTGAAATGTTAATTCTACAACAAACGCCTTTTTAATTCTGAAGGCAACTAATGGTACAGAAATACATGACTAGTTATATAGTCAGTGGTATTCTGATACTACACGACGACGTACTACAAACGACCCATGCAATCAAGATGATCGATAAAAAATTGATAAACTTATTAAATAACTGATATACTCAAACGTACTGTCATATTATCGTTTGTGTATATTATTATCTGAGCTGCATTTCAACCTATTGTAAATCCCACGTCATTAACTTACCATCACCAGGTGGTTCGCAAACTGGGCGAGTTGTTCTCCCTCCGGCACATGTTGAACGTGGAGTCAGACCTGCTGGACACTCCTGACTTCTACTGGGAGGAGGAGCAGCTCGAGCGTCTGTACTCCACCACTGTGGCCTACTTCACCATCTCCAGGCGGACCAGGGTAAGAAAATAGGGTCAAGAACATTGTTGTTTTCGATATTGGAAAAATATAATTTTTTTTAAAGTTATTTATGATATAAATACGGACAAAACATACTTACATGTGTTCCACAGTGAAAGGAGTTTTTCCAGAAATCCTGAATTGTTTAATTCTATCTACATCCTATATCTACACAGGTACTAAACGAGCGCTTATCCCACTGCGTGGAGCTCCTGGAACTGCTCTCATCCTGGGCAGCTGACCGCCACCATGTCCGCCTGGAATGGATGGTCATCGCTCTTATTCTAGCAGAGGTTTGCTTCGAGCTCCTGCACTTATTCGAGAGGTGGGTAGCCAGGCGGGACCTGGATGCCTAGGGCATAGCTGTTCCAGTCCGACTGGAACAGGTTAAAAGAGGGTATGGTTGGAAGATGGTGCAGAATGTGTATTATTGTTGTGGAGAGACTTAAGGATGATAATTTTTAGTATGATATTATTATGATATTATAAAGAGGTGTCTGAAGGCTACTTTCCACATTGATTAGTGCTAGTGCAGGTGTTTACTGATAAGTGAAAAGTTGCAAGTAATTAAAAAAAAAAAACAAAAAATTTTTGTCATGTTATGGTGTGTGGTAAGATGACAAAGGTTTAAGGTCACAAAAGGTTGAAAATCTAGTTACATTTGATAATATTAGGACTTAAAATAATTCATTTTCGAATTGTAACTTGATCTATGATGACACAGCATTTAAAAAAATTAAAAGAACTCTATATACCTATAACTATTTATAAATATTGAAATCTGTTTTCAAACTCTTTTAAAAGTTTATGTATGGTATAAAATACTAAATTCATAAATAATGTATTCTTAAATCTTAGAATAAAATATCCCCTTTTCTTGTAAATTCATGATGGTTAAGTCATGTAAGTAAATAAATAATGTAAACAATGTTATTACATTGTAACAATTAACTCGAGAGTTATAATCAATAAAATGTGTAGATGACTGAGTATGAAAAGTAAAAAAGACAAAAACTAATTAGTCCGTCAGATAGTAAAAATCATAGATGGCACATATTTTTTGCTAATGTCTACGGCATGCTTGTGCTATTATGTTTTTACTTACACAAATTAAGAAAAAAATACTGATGGTTAGTCATCTACCCATTAAATTTGAACAATCGACTCATCCTATTTGTTTATATCGTTTACATTTAACTAATTTAGATTGTAGTATAAAATTACTTAGTCATTTTTGATAATGGACGTAGTATGATATCGAATCGGCTTAGTTGTAAGTATACCAAATTGAGTAGCTTTAGTTATAGTTAGCTATAAAAGGAATGAAGGAAAAACGAATAAATCCAGGTTGTATTTAAGTTTAAACTTCTTTATTATGTAGAATAGCCGCTTCATGATTTTATCAAGTTTGTCATATTTGCTTTGTGAAAAAGTCTAGTAATATTAAGATTAAATAAAAAAGAAACGCTTTGGGATATTGATTATTGACCGGATTAATAAGCAGATATTAATGAACATAAAAACTTCACTTTATTTTTTTAATTTATAGAATTAAAAGGGATTTACTTATTTTTCTTGCAGACCGAAACCTAATTAATGACAGTAAAATTAGTTTGTAAATTAATATTTAATACTACGTAGATATAATATATATACGTATTTGTGTAAATATTAAAATGTAAACCGCTATGTACAAATAGATAACCTTCATTTTTGTTATTACAATAAATATGTTGTTGAATCTCGTATTTTTTTTTATTATGTCGACTTTTTTTTCTGTAGCGGTCGGTAGAGGTGTGGACATCTTCATTTCGTCCTGACAACATTCTCAAATCTCAAGTAATGGAGAAAATAATTGTCTGTGAGTGTGTTGTTGTTGCCTCACTGTCTCATAAAGACCTCAATCGAACCTCAATATTGTAGACAAAATAGTTGAAATAAATGTTTAAAGAAATAATAAATTACTTACTAGCTTTTACACGCAGCTATGCCTATTTGCTAATTAATGATAAAAAACATTTTTTTGAGTTATGACTACTTATGACATTCAACAATTTAGTATGATATCTGACAGTAAAATATTTTTTTAAATGTACAGTAGTTTCAGATGTACTTTGGGCAACAAAAGTTGATGAATAAAATCACTTTTACAAAACACCGAATTCACAAATTGATGTTGCAACTAGGAAACAAAATAGCCCTATCACGAAGGGATACGCTATGACAATCCTTATTAGTCAATTTATTGTTCTTTGTTAGTGTTTTTTTTTACATTTAGGTGTTTTGTAAATATGATTGTGTTCATCAACTTTTGTTGCTGACTGTACCAAACGAAACAGCTTTACTTCTTTCGTCTTAGTAATATTAGTACAATTATTATACTCTACCTTTTAACTGTCATTGACTTAAATCATAACGGTTTTAACTTGGTCCTAATATTGTTAGGGAGTCCTAATTCTTTGTGTAACAGGAATTTCGTGCACGTGGAGCGTCGCCGGCCACAACGACACCACTTCGCTTCAGAAGTTGATGAAACCCTGCTTCAAGAGCTGGCAGAGACAGCACAATGATGTATAACATCTAGTCCATATAGATTACGAAAATCGGGGCCATTTATGATATATTAAATAAACAATTTAACTGTAATTTTATTTAAAAAATTATAGTATGATTGTTGTTAATAAAGATTATGTGAAACTACAAGTTTGTTATTGGTGTTACTAGATAGCTTAAACTGTTCATAATTGGTGCTTCAAATAGTGACGTTCAGCGCCTGACCGATTTCTTTTAGCAATGTATCTTATTTAGACAACTATCATTGATTGCTTTTAAAAACGGCATCTGTTATGTTTTTTTTAAATTGTGATGTGTACTTCACTATCGACAGTTCTATTCTTTGTACAAACAAAGGCGTCGCGTGTCGCTATCGCCACACTTCTGTGTCGTGATGTCGACGCGTGCCGGAAACGTCGCGGACGACGCCGGTCCGGCGATTGTTAGCCTGTTGCTGCTCGCCGCTAGGTGGCAGTGTGAGCGATGAGATATAAACTACAATTTATTGTAGGGTTCAAGTAGACACACTTAGGTACATGTATATTGTAACTCGTAGCCGAAGTAAATGGTAAAAAAAGGTGGCAAAATTAACAAAAAAGTTAAAAAGGTACGATAAGAAGCTGGCTAGACGTTAGGTTAGATTGGCGTCGCGTTTTTTAGCTTAGGCGACAGATCTTGTCATCTAGGTTAAATTAAGTGTTGTGTGACTTAAACCAAACTAAACAAAACGCATCATTAGTGACTATAAAACAAATTTATCCTACAGTTTATCTCATAAGTGCCTAAGGGTTGATTTTTCGACCGCCAGATAACTATATCGAGCCATTACCGCCAAATTATCGTAAGCGACACTTTTGTCGAAAATGCTTTTTTTATCGTAAGTAGTATTTTAAACCATAACGGATCTATCCCTGTTGACAGTTCCCGCCAAAATTTAACCGTTGTAAAGTTATAGCAAGTGCTAAAATTATCGTAAATACATATATTTTTAAAGCCATAACGTAAGCGACAACAAGAATTTTTATCGTAAGCGCCTTGCGATCAATTTTTTGTAGCGCAAATGACACTACTTGTTATCGCAACCGACATAGGTGATAGACTATGAGGCGTTTACTATAAACAAACCTTTCGTGACCTGTTTATTTCTGTGAAAGTAATGCGACAAAAACATCGATCTTATTGAATTGTAGCAAAAAAAAAAATTATGCAGTTAATATCACCACTTCCCATATCAGAAGATAGTAATCCTGGAACTGCTTTTCCCGAGAACATACAGCAAGATAAGGCCCCAGCTCTAGATCAATTGTTACTAACAGACAGCTTCAACGATATTGACATGGACCCAATATTAACTGATACGACATCACCTTCGTTGATCGATTATATTTGTGATACCGATTTAAATTCTGAGCTCAATACTAACGCATTATTAACACCATTACCTCAAACTAAAATTGTCGAATACAGTGATTCAGATACTGAGAATACTTACACTTTAATGGATTTAGATAACCAGAACATAAAAGACTTAACAACTTATGATCCTACTATGCCAGCTTTCATTAATCAATTAATACAGCCGAGCACCAGTTCACTGTTTGACCAACAAGAACTAAATATGTCCAAGAATTTGGAGACCCACGACAGCATTGCCTCTATTGATAGCGAAGATTCATGGAAGCCTGTCTCATCGTCCAGTGATTCGGATGAAGATAAGTCAGTTCAAACAATAGAAGAAGAAACAAGTGTTGGTAAAAGAGGATATAGGAAAATAAAACCTTTACCAAAACGACTTTTAGCAAAAAAAAAATCGTAAGGCTGCTGTAGGAAAATCTATACAACCAAACCCTTGTATGAATAAAAAATGTGGTAACTCATGTGCAAATAAATTTACGGAAGATGATCGCAATAATATTTTTGAAAACTATTGGGGATTAGGTTGTGATAAAAGACAAAAAGATTTCCTGCTGTCTTGTGCTAAAGAAAAACCGATTGGAAGAAAAAGATCCAGTAGTAATGTTCGCAAAATATCATACGATTATTTTATCACCTACAATGGACAGAATATTAAAGTATGTCAACAATTTTTGCTTAAGACCCTAAACATATCCCAAATGTCTATGAGATACACCATCGAATATGCTAATAAAGCTCTGAATACCACTCGAGATGGCAGAAGAACTAGTCGTCCTCATAATAAATCTGATGAGGTAGAAGTCGCACAGTTAAAATTATTAATTGAGATGTTGCCTGCTGTTCCATCCCATTATTGTCGCAATAAAAGCACAAAAGTATATTTACCTCAAGAATTTCAAAATATATCGTTTTTGTATTTACAGTATGTTAATTACGTGAAAGAAAATAATCCAGAATCATCAGTATTATCAAAAAGAGTATTTCGTAACATTTTCAAAAGGGATTTTAATATCGGATTCCATCTGCCTAAAAAAGATAAATGTGCTTTTTGTGAGAAGTTCAAAAATGTATCACCTGAGAACAAAATTATTTTTGAGCAAACCCCTGAATATAAAAATCACATTCTAGATAAAGAAAAATGTAAGCAACTGTTTTTAGAAGACCAAAAAATGAGCAAATTAACTGATTCTAACTCCTTATGCGTAAGCTTTGATTTAGAAAAAGTCCTGAATACTCCACACGGTAAAAGTGTTACCCTATACTATTCCAGGAAGTATGCATACTATAATGAAAGTATATACGAAAGTGGTACAAGGGAAGGTTACTGTTACCTGTGGGGTAAATGCGACGGAAAAGAGGCTGTAATGAAATTGTTACAGTCCTTTTTAAATACTTGATTATGGTAGACCAAAGAGGTACCCATACAGAGATAAATTTATACTCCGATAGCTGTGCCGGGCAAAATAGGAATCGAGCAATGATATCCATGATAATTCATTTCTTGAAAACCGCAATTACTATTACACAAATAAAGGTAACTTATCTTTTACCGGGACACACCATGATGCCTGTTGACTCTATTCATAGCACTATTGAAAGTTTTGTGCGTAATAAAACAGTATGGGCTCCTTCTGAGTGGCCAACTATGATTACTAATGCTAGAAATAAGCCTAGAAACTACAATATAAATGTTTTAAACTATGGAGACTTCATGGATTGGAAGAATTTTTCGCAAGCTTTATTACCGGCAAAATTTAAGATTAATTTTAATTCATTAAGGGTGGTGCAATTTCATAGAAATAATCCTATTGTTAAATTTCAATACGGTTTTTTCGAAGATAGTGACAATTACGAAATAAACATGGATTTCATCATCAGATCGAGAGCAAACAAAGCTATTGTGGAAAAGGGACCTACACCTTTATACGTCGAAGAGCTCAAACTTTCATTAGCTAAATACAAAGATTTACAGGATCTGTGTAACAAAAACGTGATTCCAAACAGATACCATCAAGAATATTTAAGTATGAAGCATGATGGAAACGTACGTGATACTTTAGATGAAACAGATGAGGATGAGGAGAAATAAAAATATTTAATTAAATTTTATATTAATACAATATTGATCTCACTAATCCAAATGATTGATATAATTATTTAATTAATGTTTTGTGTAAAAACCAAGATAACCCTGGTGTTCAGTGAAAACAGGCTAAGATCATTCGTACGAGAAGAAATACTTTATTTTATTTTAAATAACTAATTAAGTTTATAATTATGCTGATTGATCTCATTACTCCAATAAATTTTAATTTTCAATATTTTATAACTATTTCATTTAAATGCCTTTTAAAATATCTATTTATTTATCAAAATATAGTTTATTGTATTAGTAATATTAATGGATATTTTTATCGTAAATGCCAAAACAACCTTAGATTATGACAGCAAAAATAAATTAAGCGACATAAATAGCTTAAATACTAAATATTTTAGCATTTTTTTCCATTACATATGTAAATGTCTGAAAATCATTAGTGTATGTAAAATTTCAATTTACTAGCACATTTATTTTTAAAAATATTAAAAAAAAACCTTCTCCTGTAAAATTTGTTTTTTGTCGGTTGCGCTAAAACGGCGGTAAAGGCTCGATATCCGAGGAATAATTTTGAATTTTTGGCAGTTCTTTCATACAAAATCTGTCAGACGTCAATTTTATTGTAGGTACAAATAAATAATCTGCCCTTAGTTAGAAATAATGTAAGCTGAGTTATAAACATTTTTTTGGGAAGTGGAATTTTTATGTTAGACACCTCGATTAGTAACTAGGTTTTACAGTTCCGCTAACAGTGAGGCCTAGCCTCCTATTCGACGTGCCATCGACTGTGTTGTGTGCTGTCACGCTTGCGTGTGCTACAAGCACCGCACCACAGTATAAAGAAACAGTAGCACGCAGAAATGTAACGTGACCTTATTTTATGTATGCTACGATACCAGAATAATAAAAAAATCGTGATAACATTATGTGTGCGGCTCATAATTAGCTAATAAGGTTCACTTAATATAAATGTACGTATAAGTATACCTAATTAAGAAAGTATAAAGCTAATTAAATACTTATTATTTTAGAAATGGCGCAACATAGGTACTCTGTAAGGTTAATAATGAAGATGCGATGACCCTATGATGAATGATAAACTTACCAAGGTAGGTAGGTACCTATACTACACATAAGTATTATAATTATTATGGTCAAATCCCACATGATGAAATACACATATCGTAAAATTCACATGTAAGTCAAATACAGATATGTATAAGATGCGTTATTCCATATTGGATTAAAATAATGTAGGTACCTACTTAGTCATAATTTTCTTAGCGTTCTTTGTAAATTAAATTTATTATTAATGTTATCCCAAATAACTGGCGCGTCAAGCCAGTGGTCGCACGTCCAATGCTGCCTTCTATTATTTGTATTTAATTACAAATATTCGCTCCGCATGCTTTAATGCGTAACAAATAATTAAAATAATAATTATCCCAAATATTCATTTTTTATTTTGTACATACCTACCTAGTATGTACTAGGTAGGATAATTATTGCCCTAAAAAAGGCCTTGTTACAAAATAATCAAAGTGACGTAAATCTGCCATCTGCGGGTGCCAGTATTAAAAGGACGTTGCTCTGAATGAAAATGAAACAAACACTTGTTTAACATATAACAAGGTTTTTTATTAATTGTAAATACCCTGCATAATACTGTTCATACAATTTAATAGAATAGAATATCTCTATGCGCTAGATATACTTACATAACGTGTTGATAAAAACACATTTTGATTTACTCTTGAATAATTGTCTGGACTTTAAAGGTGAATATTACCCCTGAGTTGGTTTCGTATATCTTTTCAGGGTAGTGAGTTAGGAAGTGGGTACACCAGCGAGCTCAAACAAAGTGACGTGTAAAAGTAATTGTATATCCTAATAACAAAATAAAAAACTTTAATTTAAATTTTTGCTGATATGCCAAAAAAGTTTGGTTTTGCGAGGCATAATTACATCAGGGTTCTGTACGATGTCCAAAACCTCTAATGATTTTCTTTTCTTACCTTTGACGATACCGTTAATAAACCTCAGGAGTCGCGCAGCGCATGCATACTGCATGGCGCATGCAACAGCATGCGAGAGCGATCTCGCAACTACGGGTCAGGCAGAAAGAGGGGACCGGGGTGTTTTTAGTCGGTAAAAGTCCGACATATCTATCCAACGCAGTGCCTTCGCCGTGGGTTAAAGGTATTAATTAAATTTCACCCTTTAAAAAAAAGGTACCGTAAACAATGTCGGACGACTGTCTCGAAAGATTATTTTACCGTGAAAAAGAGGGTTTTAAGCCTACCTAAATAAAAATCTTTGCCTGAAACCATTTTGTCGTGTGCCCTAAAAGCGTGAGTTAATAAAATCAGTGTCTCTTCTCTAAATAATTAACTACCAGCAGAGACCCACCTGTAATCTCTCTCACTTCATTATGTTTTTACGCGTCAGCGTCGCGTCATTATTTTTTACACCCTCCCCCCTCCCTCCTCAATCTGATATGTATAAGATATTTCATATAGCCTTCTAATATTTCTGCATCTAAAAAATAAGTAAGTAACAGGATCAAGAAAAATTCTTTAAAAAAGTCCTATCATAAAAGTCTTATGTGCCACATCCGACCTTTATGTTAGATTTAAGTAGTGAAAGTGTTGGAAGTAATACCTGCGACATATGCTAAATAGGTAATTTATCTAAGTGCTACAGACTAGTCCGCCCAAAATGGCTTCAAATGCCAATTTTACCACTTTATTAATAAATTTAATGAAACTATTATATTAGTTTAACGGGCAGTAGCTTAAATGAGATTTATTCAATGCTTTCTGAGGTTTATGCGAACGATAGACATGGACATAAAACTACTTTTAAACGAATTCTATCGAACTAAAATCTAAATAAACCGCGATAGAAACCGATTAATAGTAGTTATATTTAAACTTATTCAAAAATTAAAAATCGGAATGCATAAGATAACATTTTTATTACGCTTTTATACTTTAAACTGCTCTCGTGGATAGTTGCATATTTTCGGATACTACGACTACCTATACGTTATTGATAGGGCGGGTCGATATTACTGTATCTCATTCCCTTACCTTTTTATGGCAGTTTTATAGCGTGCCTATGGCCAAGATTAATCGTGTTGTTTCAGGGATTATAACGTACCCCATAACCTCAATAGCGTTAAATGTGCGAACATTACTGTAGGGTAGGATAACTCTTAATTGCCAAGATTCACAAAAATTGTACCTATGTACTTAACAACTGTAGGTACCTAGTTAGTAACTAAATATAATAAAAACGTATTCATCTAGGTAGCATCCCAAATCCCAACTAATTACTATCAAGATAATTATTTCAGCAGTTTATCGTTAGATGCCCTTTTAAATTATGTCTCAACTTTACGAAGTACTTTCTGATGAAGTCATAATTCACAAATTTCTCACTCGACGGCGTGGAAACAGATTAAACTAACAGGGTGCGACGTGTTGCGCCCGGGGGACACTAAAATACGACGGCCTTGAGTTTAGGTCTCTGATCTAACGGCATTTAATATGTAAACGCTTGGTTTAAAAGTTCTACACGTGTATACATATAACATTTTTGCTGTATTTTTACGATATGTTTAGAAAATCTGACGATCATGCTGTGTATAGAAAAGTAGAAACTATAAGAAAAGAGACTAAAACATATATTTTTTTGGCTTTTTGGCTCGGCGCAAACGGGTCACCGACCACAACCACCGGTGGCCAGCGACAGCGACTTAGCGATATTTCATCTATTTTTCTACTGCAGCGAGTAGCCGCCACCGTCTACACTTGTGCGGTGCATCTAGGTACAAAAGGTATGCAAAAGTGTGTAATGTTAGTCGCTGGTCACCGGGTGGCTGGGGGTTGGGCTCACTCCAGTTCGCACCAAACCCCGATCACTAGCATGCGCGCAAACATTCAAACAAGGTTCGCGCGCTTTGATGTTCGTTAAAAACTGACACAGCTTGGAAATGAAATTATTTGCAAATGTGGTCCTACACTTTGTGGGTTTGTACATTCGTGCGAATAAGAGTAACCGGCATTATAGGTATGATGCTGCAGTTCGGCGTAGTGGATGTTTAGTTTTCGCTCATATAGGCCATTAGTATATCACGTTAAGATTATATATCCGGGATTTCCCTACTACAAATTGGACAAGTTACAACATGCAAAAAATGAGAAAACTTCCGATGATAAGGAAGTTCACAGACTATTACCGCGCATGTGATATACAAATCTGCGAAGGGTTCAGACAATCCTGGCTTTTTCTTAAAGTTTTAAAATACCTACCTTAATTTATTATAGGGTTCAAACACCTCAGTTCATCTCCCTGAAAGCAATAAAACCATCTTCCTTATACTCTTCCCTAACCACATTCCTATCAGCTGATATCGCGTCCGCAAATTTTCGTCGCCGCGTCCCCTTGTTTCGCAGTACGCATGCGCGAGGCCGCCGCCGCCCGAATTCCGCCAGTCAGCTGTCAAACGCCGGGGTAGTGGCGACATTATAACGAAATAATGCAACATTTATAACACAAAATATAGGTTATAATCGTAAAAAAAGATTGTTATAAGTGATATTTGTTATCTGTGAGCCTAATTGTGGCGGTAAACTGATTAAATTCTTTGTGTTTGAGTGTTTAAGGTTAAATTTTCAGTGATAGCTGTAGTTGTGTGCTAGACAAAAAACAATCTAGGTTTTGTGTGATTTCGCTTTGTTGAAGGTAAGTGTATTAATGTTTCCCAGTGTGTTTAATCTCTACATTAGCCGTACGGCAAGTAACGATATTAAATAAACAACCATTTGTAATTAAAATATTTTGTAAATACAGATTGAAGTGTCTTTTCAATTTTGATGGAGATACGAATTTAATTTAGTTTAAATTGATTGTTTAGTTTTAATTCCCGTGATATTTTATTTATGACATTTAAACTATATTTTAGTGTGCAGTGCCGGCCTAAAAAGCCTGAATAACAATGCGTAACACTAAAATAATGGTCTTCTATTGTTCTTTGTAAATTAACATCAGTATATTTTAAGGTCTGACTTAGTCATCCGACTTTCTGTATAAATTAAATTAGGGTGGCTGTGTGAATCACGGTTTTAATGCTAAAGAGTTTGGCAGAATGCCTGTAGCGTGAATTTAAATTGGTAACTAATAAGTCATCTATTTCTTTACTATTCTAGAACGCCCTAACTTTGGCTTATTTATCGTGGTTGTCTTTAGCGACACACGCAACCATCCAAATGTCGATTTCTTTGGACCACCCAAATGTGTCTCGTGCGGGGATCGAATACGCTATCCGTAAGGCAACCCTCAATTGTCTACGATGTCTATTGGGTTGCAAAAGCTACATTATCGTCAAAGTAATTGTGACCTTGTGTTTAAATACTCTTAAGTATATATTTTTTAGTACTGTAGGGTCTGGATACCTTCCTTGGGAATTGGCAAGAAGATGCGAGGGAACGGGATCGCTGGAAAGAATAGAGAGAGGCCTTTGCCCAGCAGTGGGACAGTACAGGCTTGATATAATACTAAAAAATCCTCAAAAATTGGCGTCAAAAAATTCATCCACATCGCTGTCGACGGGTAGTGTGCCCAAAAGGCTGACCAAAATACCTAAGTTATTTATTTAAATACCAACCTTTGATAATTGTTATCTGCCGATGGATACTGAGTCAGGTCGAATAGACAGTCGCTCCGTGTAAAATTCTGGTATCCAGTTAAACCCGGTAAGACTGGAGGACGAGCCCAACATAGCTTAAGAAAAAGCTGGGCAGATAATGTTCCATTGCTAAGCAAAGACCTTCTACTAGTCTGCTTATACCTACCACTACACCTCGAACAAGCCTTCGTTGAAGCCCACCTCTTTCAACAAAATAATACGTACGTTATTAAGAGATGTAGAATATTCCTTTTCACTCATAACAATATTATACCGCGCATATATTCGCAGACACGAAACAGAATCAAATAAGACGAAAGGTCCAGGATCAGAAAAAGTAATGTTATTCAGTCGGAGGTCCCACGGGCCATTATTTACATTTTTTGTTTAGTTATAAGACGATCTGCGGCAGTGTTGGCGCGTTCCCGTCTAACTTGAGGTTGTAGGGTTCCTTAGATTTGATGCGGAGATTCTAATTTGTTACATACCTCGGTTCCACACACGAATACGGAATATATAAATTAAGACGACGACGAAGCTGTATTATAAATACTCTGGCTCTATACACTTGTTTATTGTATGAGTGGTATTTAAAGGAATGTTTCATCCAGAGCGTGAGTCTCAACTATAGCCATGAAGAAAATTAATAAAACTTAGCCTGAACATGACTGTGTATTCTAAGGTTACAATCAAGAAGGAATGTTTTCAGCATTAACCCTCAATGACGAATTCTTAACGTCTGGCGTACGTAGGAAAATAGATTTTGCCTTGTCAACCTAGCCATTCTGTACGTATTGGCATATTATGCGGGCCTATAAATGTCCCACTGCTAGGCACAGGTCTCTTCTCATATAGACAAGGAACGAGCATTGATCACCACGCCTGCTCATTGCGGGTTGGCGATTTCAGATTCCAGTTTTTTGAATCTAGGTTACGTCACGATGTTTTCCTTCTCCCATTTGACAATGATGTCTTAAAATAATTTAGAAACTTTAAAATAGTCATATTGTTTTTTGCCTGTAGTGGGTTCGAACCTGCAATCTTGTGCATATAAAGCCGTTCATTACTTTGCCGGTCATTCTTTTACATGTGTAGGCATAATCGATTCTAATAGTACAATTAGTTATCACACTATAAACATATGTCCCTAAATTTGTTACGGAACCTTTGTCACGGCCACGAGCCACTCTTAACAAAAGCAGGTAGTTGAGTCCCTTGCTTAACCTTTGCTGTCATTGTTCTGACACCCATAGCATGGAGCCCATTATAACACCATATAGATCGCCGTAACTTGTGGAACTACCTAGAGGTGTTGTTGTGGTATAACAATTGACTGTTATTATAATTAAATATGCTTTAGAATGAATGGATGAATGGCATTCTTATAGATAATAGAACGCTTTGATTTGTTTAATTGTTTTGGGTAATTTTTTAACCATTTGCATGGTCCAAATAGAGAATTCGAAATACATTTGGCCTTCATTGGTACATTTTCAGAATCTTAATTAAATACATTGTACACAAGTCATTCCTTACTTATTGTAACTGCAATGCCGCAAAATACAAGCAGATTAGAATAGGACCGTAATATAAGTAAATTCTAACTGTCTATCTCTTTATTGGGTGTAAGTTTGAACGTCTTAGAAACCACTATTAACTAGTAGATGATGAGTAGATATGATGATTCATTATCAATAAGATGGTATACCTATAAAAGACATTCAAGAACTTACAATGGTTGCCACACAAAACATTAAGGATGGCTGGGTATGAAAAAAAAACGATTTGTCCGTAAATTAGAAAATAAAATAATAATGGACATAGATAAAGCGGATCAAAGTTCAGGGGTAGGGGATAATGACGTCACACGTTCCCATCCTGTGAACAACCATATTGAGACATTAAAATTTAATGGAAGTATAATTTGATTTCTAACTATAATCATACAACTTCTAGGCTATTCCCAACACCCTACTTTTAAAGAGAATCAAAACGACCCCTCTGTGCCCTTTATTTGGCAATAATAATTCATTATAAGCCATCGAAATCCTACAAAAGCCATAATTTTGCCCTATTCACGTACGGTGGACCAATTACGACTAATAATTTGGGGTAGAATATCGACGTATTTAATGGGACCTCTTTCTGTGTGACCTTTGTAGAAATTCTAGATATTTTGTTACGATTTCACCGAAATGCTAACCTCATTTCATTTTAAATATAAGGCTAAAGATATGGCCTTGTTTTCTTTCGTATGTATAAACTCTTTAATGGCGATTAACATTATTATTTTTTACTAGAGGGTAGTAAAATTTTATTTTATATTCAGTAGTAACTTAGTAATTGCAATATAATTTATGTTATACATATTTTTTTTTAAGTTAGCCCAATTTACTTTAATTTATAGTAGTAGTAGTAGGTCAATGTTTGAATTATTACAATTTGCTAACGTTTCAGAAAATTATTATTTATTATGTGTAAAAAATATACTTAAATAAAAAAAATATCTTTACTCTTTTGTATATAAATTAACATTCACGTACTAAATATTCAAAAAGCAATTTGCGACCCTGCCAGGATTCGAACCTGGAATCTTCTGATCCGTAGTCAGACGCGTTATCCGTTGCGCCACAGGGCCAGATGTCAAGATGGTCGAAACGGTCGTATGTATGCTTATGTCAACTACATTGCCACGTGGCGTACCCGCGTGGTGCTAAAGAGTGATGTCATTATCATTTGCATAGAAACAGATAAATATAGAATATAATATTTTACATTATATAGAATTGTATAATGAGACGGTATTTTTTTTGATAAGAAAATCCCTTAATTTTAATTAAACATGATAGAATTTACACAAAGGTAGATCTTATTAACTATGTGTTACTAAATTATTATATATTATTTTTTAATATAATTTTATTGTAGGTAAATAGGTTTATAATTTGTAAACTTAAAACAAGAATAATTATTCATCATCAGACCCTCAGCACTGTATGTACATCTCGCACCTGAGCGGAAGGTAGACCAGTTTGGAGAAGACCATTCTTGTCTCTTACTAAACCACTGGTTCTAAATCCTACAAATAATAATTTTATTTATTTCTCCTCACAACAAAATAAAACGGATAAATGCGAGTCCGCCTCGCTTACCGAAGGTTTCGCTCAAAGTTTGCTGTTCGTCACGGTTACTATTGCACCAAAAACAAACTTAACTGCGGTCAAATTTTTTTTCTTTCAAATTGCCATTTGTTAATACAAATTTTTAAACGTATTTTTTATGTTACAAAACTACTACTGTTTTTTTTCCCTTTGAGGCGCGAATGCCTAAAAATACTAACTGCAGCATATAACATTATCACAACTAATAAATCAGACTCCAAAGTTGTATAGCAAACCTTTTAAAGTAATTTTATTTAGTTACTTATTTTATAATTTCAAGAAATATTTGTAAATCATGATCTATGGGTGGTTTTCTGTAGATCCCTACATAGTTTTTGTTAGAAATTAAAAGTCTAGGTAAATAGTCCCCTAAAGTAATATTAAAAGTAACAATACCACGGTAATTATGTAGTCGCGCCGGTTTTGACATCGATCGCCAGACGGCTGAGGGCGGGCGGCACACGCGACTCGTGACGGTCTAGGACAGCTGAAGTACTCAATGCTGAAACTGGTAATATTTGTAGGCTTTTTGAACGTTTATTAGCGTAAAATGACGTTTGAAGTTATCGTTTACTTTTGAGCAAATGGATTTTTATCCATACTTATATCATAAATAGAGAGAGAGAGAAAGTAACTTTGTCTGTATGTCTGTTTGTCTCGCTTTCACGCCAAAACTACTGAACCGATTCAAATCAAATTTTATACACAGATAGTCTAGAGCCTAAGAAAGGACATAGGCTCTAGACTAATAGGTAGTACTTTTTTTTATTTTATTTAATAATCTTATATGTTACTTAAATAAGTGGGTCTTTAAAAAGTTTCTATGTAATGGGTTTATTCAGAATAATATGATATACTGTACATTTTGCTATCCGTAAGTGCCTGCATTATATAGTAGGTGAATGTCAAAGGTCTGTATTTCCTCCGTTGGGAATAAGTGAGTATGTTGAGAAACACTGGCCTAATTTGTGTACGACTTTAGTCGCGTGTAAAAAGTTCATGTTTGAGATTTAACCTGAATATTTCAGTAGTTATTAAAGTATCGATTTTATGTGAATTACCTACATTACAGTTGAATACAAAACTCTTTGTTATAACTAGTTCGGTCCGAATGCCCTTGATTATATACCTTATGCAACCTTCAATAACACTGCTAAGCCACAATTGATATTGTAAAATGATGTCTAGACACTAATTTATTTTAAATAATCGAATAACATCCACTTTTAATCGACTGCATTATGACAATAACGCACGCAGTCAAAATTTCTGCGAATCGATTGTATTGCGGGCGGGCGCCAGACATCGGCGGGTGTTCCAGGGCGGGTTGTATACCAGGGCGGGTGTGCCAGGGCGGGCGCTAGACACGCGACCGTCTGCGGCTTGAGAGAGCCGCTGCATGTAAGTGGCGGCTGGTTTATGTGGCTTATAAAGTGTACATACAGCGTAAAGTGGTTTGATATTTATGAGTAGGATTTATTTCTGTTAAGGGAGTAGAAGCTCAGTGCCTGTATTTTATGCTCTACAGTGATAATATTTTACACTGAGGACATAAGACATTTGTAAAAATTATGCCGACCGATAATGAACGTACTACTTACGAAGTGTGATATTTTGAAAACTAATAATTTGCTTTGAAATAAAACTACTTTTTGAACGTATTTTATTGCGGTTTATTTATATTTTAGTTCCCGACGTTTCAACGCCTTTGGAGTTTACCTGTCTTCGTGACACTTGTAAAGACTAAAAGAGAAATAATTCGCTTATTGTTGTAATTTAGTATTTAAGCAACACTTGTTTTTTTGTACCCACTCACTTTTTAGCTTAACATTTTTTAAACAAAGCATCTGCATACAGTAAGGAAAAATAACTACTATAGTTAGAACTTAAAAAGTTTTATCAATATCGACAATATTGTTTATGTACGATAGTATCAGAGCAGGCGGCAAGCTAGGGCGGGCTGTAGACTACACGTCGTCTGCGGCTGTGAGTGCCACTAGACGCAAGTGTTCCGCAGGTCTGTGCGTTGCTTGCTCTTAAAACGTTGTCATTTAAACGTAGGTATACATTTAGGATTTAATTTCAACTTTGATTCGTCCCTTGATATTTTGTTTGTGACTAATGTACCTTACAGATCTTACAGACTGTGAATAATTTTGTTTATTGGCTCGATTAGGTACCTATTGGCTTTACCGCTAAACTACACTAAATATGTACCTTCAGTCTTAAATGCAATCTAAGTTTGTTTTATTCAGAATATTGTGAAGAGAGCGTTGCAGTAATGAAAAATGCAAAAACATGTGATTATGTGAATACCCACATTTTTTGCACTGATGTCTACCCATAGGACCGTGGTAAAGTATACCTATAATACGGTCCTATTGATTGGCAGACATTCGGTTTTCGTCACTGAAATGCAGTCTTGTTTTAAGATTGTATAAAAAATCTCTATAAGAGAGGAGACCTTTGCTCTACAAGTTATATTATTTTAAACTAGCTGTCCCCCGCGACTTTGTTCGCGTGGTTTAGTTTCAACGGTTTTCATTTTTGCAACATTTTTCATTTATGCTTCGCTCCTATTTGTCGTAGCGTGATGTTATATAGCCTATAGCCTTCCTCAATAAACGGACTATCCAATACAAAAAGATTTTTTCAATTCGAACCAGTAGTTCCTGAGATTAGCGCGTTCAAACAAACAAACAAACTCTTCAGCTTTATAATATTAGTATAGATTTGCTAGAGTGGTTAGTAAAGCACGCGACGTTTTGTTAACATGATTTACTTAACTGCCTTTATGTTTAGACGTTTACGATTTACCCTACAATGGGGGGAAGGAGGGGGGGCAGTTATGTTTGTTTGTGACTTTTCTCCCTCTGCAACGAGCATAATAGAGGCATATGTAGTATGACACATTCATGTGAGTCATGCTTTCAGTGAATAGGCAAATGACATGGCCATGTCATATTTTGATAAGGCTCTTAGTATTTAAACGATTATCTAGGCCCAGAATACGTATTATAGTATATATAGTATTTTTACTGGGTAACATCCATATATCTACGGTATTTAGTGACAATACATGACATATACACATAAGCAAATATACATTACTAGTTGTTGCCCGCGGCTCCGCCCACGTAGGTAGGTATGTATTATACAAATAAACCTTCATCTTGAATCACTCTATCTATCGCTGAAAACTGCATTAAAATCCGTTGCGTAGTTTAAAAGATCTAAGCGTACAAACAGCGGGACCGACTTTGTTTTATACTACACTAGCTGTCCCCCGCAACTTTGTTCGCGTGTTTTAGTTTCAATGGTTTTTCATTTTTGCAACATTTTTCATTTATGCTCCGCTCCTATTGGTCGTAGCGTGATGTTATATAGCCTATAGCCTTCCTCAATAAACGGACTATCCAATACAAACATATTTTTTCAATTCGAACCAGTAGTTCCTTAGATTAGCGCATTCAAACAAACAAACTCTTCAGCTTTATAATATTATAGTATAGGTATAAAAATATTCAGGCACTTGGTCAATGAATGAATCATTCCCAGTGCTGTAAAATCAAAAAAATACACATATATGTAAAATGTAATTATGGGTAGACTAAAAATAGGCTGTGGATTCACAAGTAAATCTAGGCCAAGTATTCACTGAAAACGGAATATTTCTCTAAATTCATATCAAGGTATCATTTCTCGTTTTATCTCCATACTAAGTTCGTTAGCAGTTCCAGGCGGGCCTAACGAATTCAAATTCGTTTTACTCCGAGTTTAATTAAAATAAAAAGTGTTCGCTTCTGTGGAGCCTGCAGAACTTCTGCGAATCCAATTTGTTTGCTTTTCATTCCATTCATGTCTGCTGTTGATGGCTTTGTATAAATTCTGGATATTCTGAGCTTTGAAACTGAGGATATTATTATGAATAAGTTATGGTTTACAATGCTGAATGGATTCATTTAAAATATTAGGGGCAGAAGAAGAGTTGCCATTTGCGATAAATATACGATGTTAATTGATCTGTTCTCATGTGAAATGAGTTTAATATTAAAATCTTTAACTGTAAGACTGGAAGGCCGGAGAAGATATTTTCTTACCTAAGACAATAAATCAACTCAGCCTGTATGCATAGCTGGATATAGGCCGCTCCCAACTGGAAACGTCTACAAGAAATATCTTATTCCCACATAAACAAAAGATACTTTTTGCTAACAGATTAATGCGAAACATTTACCACAAAGAAAATGGCCCATTTACTGTAATATAGTACATCCAATCTCTAAAGTGATCTGGATGCCAACATCCCAACATGCATCATTCAGTCAGCCGTCGCCTGCAACTAAGTACGTTAATGCATTCATACGCGCATTTCCGCTGCGCCCAGACCGCTTGATTGATTAGTGTTGGGCTTGTTTATCGATGTATTTGCTTAATAAGCAAAAATATGTTGGTACTTTGATGACTGATTTATGAGAAGTGACATGATTTTTAATTCGATATTTAGTTTATTTTTCAGTACCAGAGTTTGGAGACGTGAACATTTACTATAATGTCAAACTACCAGACGTTTATGGTGACCAAAGCGTTTCTTAAAGGTATCAGTACATAGCGCAATTGGTACAATAACCATTAACGATATAGCTATCGATTCAAAAAGCTTTATTTTATCTTAAACATTGAACAAAGATTGTCTGAATTTCATTTTTTTTAGTTGTTTTTTTGTGACCTCTTCATTCTTATATGTTACTTCAAAATTATTATGACACTGATATACTTTAGAATCAAATCGATAACAATTATCGATATAATCGTAAGTGTCCCAACTCAATCGGAAACAGTGAATTTATCTGAATGGGCGTCGGGTCAACAGCTCAACTCTCGAGTATCAACTTGTGGAGGGCTCGTAGGGATGCGGGTGATTTAATAATTAACTTGTATTAGTGCTTAACTTGCTATCTGATAGGGGCAATAGCCGTAAGGTCCGCGACCCTTTGGTAGGTCACATGCCCTTAAAAATATATTTTATAGGCCCTTTACTAAACGAAGTATTTCAGCGACGTTATGTATTTGGCACTGCTTAGCAAAAGATTTACTTGTTGAGTTATTTTAATGTTTCTTTATACTGTATATTTAATTCGCTGTTAAGTCAGTGTCGGAATTTTATTAATCCCATAACAGAAACTTGTAATTTTTTTATAGTATGTATTTGGAATAAAGTAATAGAAATGCTATGTCTGCATGCACCATCATGGAAAACATTCGTAATGCACCATCAAATTCCGTCATAAACAAACCCCTATAATGTATAAGTTTAAGTGCTGTTAAATAATATTAACTCGCTTCATAACCTCTTAATAATTACATACCGCCATAGGGGAAATGTCGAGTTCGTTGTTTTAATAACAATTAATTTGAATGGGTGAAATCAATTCAATGTCGCAGCTGCTACTGCATAAGGGACATTTAAGGGTTAATGTTTCTTATACAAGTCTCTTGACAATCTCTAATATTATGTATTTTGTTTTATTAACTCCTAAAGTAATTTTGGTTATATCATATTTTTCATTTACAGTAGGAGGGGTGAGAAATCGTATTCTCATTAATTATATTGTTTAAAAATACAGTGTTAGCCTACAACGATTGATAGCACCTACTTGATTAGTTTACACTGGGTGCGACGCATTACTGGACCATACCAAGTGTACTCGTGTGTACAGGAGTGTCCGAGTGTGGGACATTTATTGCGACACACATACACTATTCAGCCAAAAAAGTGTCGGAATAAGTGTTTTAGTGAGTAACGTAGTGCTACCTATAGGTAAATTATTTTGGTAAAAATCAATATAGGAGTTTGCCAACATTAAATTTAAATCTCTCTGTACTATTATTTTAATAAAGCTAAAGAGATTTTGCCAAAGAACGCGCTAATCTCTGAAGGTGCCAGTCTTAATGAAAATCTATTTGAATTTATAGCCCTATAGGCTATCTATTGAACATCATGTTACCTACTCGCTTTAGGAGAAAAGCAAGGCAAGTAAAACTGCGGGGCACAGCTATACATATACAGCTATTTATGGACAATGTTTTATAAAATAGGAATTCACCCATTACGCAGAATTCATTCGTTGCAATTTCGGTTCTTTTTGTATTTTTGACAGCTTTATCGAAATCAATAATTTACGATTGCCCCTTTGTTTAGCAAGATAATGTATTAAATACGTAATTAAACCTTGCACTACATATCGTCGGCGTAGGTGGAGAACTAAATAACTCAAATTTACTAGTTTGGAGATAATTGCGAAAAACTGTTTTTTTCATGGAATTTGTGGTGTATTTAATAAATGGAAGACAATTATGCTGTCGGAAATTCTGTATCCTTCGGATATCGTTGCCTTTTATTTTATGCTTGAACAAACGAAACTCTCTATTAAAGAATAAAAAAAATAAAAATTAAAAACTAAGTTATCTAATTTTGCCGCAACATAATATTGTATATATCCTGCAGTTAGCTACTTTTTAAGGTTAATTGTTTAGTTTTCCTACGCGTCAGATGCTAATGATAGAATAAATTAAAGGCAAATAAGTCCATTTATTGAATTCGTAAACTTCACCATACATTTTAATATGAAAATTATCTGCTTTAAACTAAAATTAATTCAATGATTTTATTGGTGTCATTGGACATAATCTGTAAAACAACTTAACAGATATTATAAACTTTTAATAAAACAGTCATAAATAAAAAGGAATAACAAAATCAATATGACAATTTAAATAACAATAAACATAATAAAATAATTATTATAAACATTCTATAACATATTATTTAGGTATTAAGAAAACCATAGAAAGTGGAAGTAGTAAAAAATAGCTTATTCATCAACTTGGGATGAATCAGTGCAGAGTAGTATAAACATGGTAACCTTTCATACCAACCATGGAGCTCTGCAGGAATAATATATATTTTGTACAAAGCTGTAAAAGGTCCTTCTTTTTTGTTTAGTTATAGGGAAATACTGATTGTATACTTTGGGCATATTTTCAGTATTTATTGTAGGCATTTCTGAGTTTGGCGTTCTTCTAGTCGGTCTCCCTGGTTTACAAATAATATTTAGTAAATAATACGGTCCGTCATAATCATATCGGTATGTAACAATACCTGGTAAAGCCTTTTCAAATCTCAAACACTTTATTTTCAGCCAGCACACTTTTTCTTCACCCTCCGCTATATTTTTGTTTTTTATTATTTTCATGTCTTGGTACGATAACTCAGTTACCTTATACGGAGTTACATTTTTATTTTGTCTATTTGATCGCGTCTGTTGGATAATACCCTTCCAATCTATTATTGAATATGCTTCTGTGAATCTTTTTTATTTTTCAATAGCGCTATGCATTGAATCTACCTCCATAAAGCAATGGCCACTCTCCAGATACTTTTGCTCTATAACTGTTATTTTATTGTGCGTGTTTACTAAATGTAGTTAAAATAATGTACTGGTTGCTGTTTTGTACCAAACATGTGTCGGAATATATAGCGACATGTGTGATAGCCTTAAGAATTTTCATAACCCATAAATAAACAGCAGAAGCTCGATACTGCCTGTTTTACCGTTTATATCCTTACATATCATGCAGTTATTTTGTGGAGGTTAGATAGACAAATTATATAAATTTAATTTTCCTGAAAGTACATCCGACTATCTGCAGTAGACGGAATCTGTAGAAGACTTTGCAAGTCCATGGTAACACAAAAATGAGTCTTCCTCTTCAGATTTTTTTATTTATATCTATAGACCTGTAGGACGCCTCTTTTCCCGATCTCAATACTCAATACTCAATACTCAATACTCAATCATTTATTGCCATTCCACAATGTATTTGCTTAGGTGGTAAGTAAACATTTATATAAGTACCAATGATGGACCCTGTCGGACACAGCAACATAAAATATCAATAGTTGAAGAGGGCTTTACTTATTATCTATCTTAATCTAAATATATTACTATATTATATTATCTAATTGCATGTTTACATTATTTCGCACCAATTTGTAATAAAAGTCGAGTGATAACTTTGACTCACGTTTATCTTTCGTATATAGCAATAATAAGTAACCTCATTTTTTAAATTATGTTTGCCAATCATCTTGTAATTGATTATAGAAGAAAACGATTATAGTAATTATTCATAAATTATAGTACATAACTAGAGTTATTTAGTTTTTATTGAACTTGGTTAATTTGATTATAACATTTGTAGTAGCAGAAAAATTAAATAACTTATTTTATGTAATTCTTGCAATACTCAGCTGATCATAAAGCATAGTTATCGATTTATATATTGAGTTAACTACTTTTTCTTCTTCGGTTTAGTGTTAGTTTTGAACATATGTGTTTTTCCATTTGGAACATAAAAAGCCTGTATTTTTGAACAGGGCAGGAATATGAACATGCTTGTCAGACGAAAATATGCGGCATGTTTTGCGTGTAACGAAAATGGTAAAAAGTCAATTTGACGTAAATCGTAGTTATTTAGTTCTCCACCTACGCCGACGATATGTCCGATAAAGATTTGGATAAAAACTCAGTCATGAATGATTTTCAGTTTGTTTATCTTTCGTTACAATGTTGTTAGGTAGATGGCGCTAGCTTGTCGCAAATGTATTTATGCACTCTTTATCGAATGGATCTACATTTATAATAAAACGTACATAATTTACTGCCAAGAAATTGACGATGTTTTGTAGAAAGAAGAAGTCTTGGTTTCCCAGCCTTTTGAGTAACGTGTTCCAATACTTGGTTTGGGATCCTGGCAAAGATACCTATCCTGGCAAATTGTTAGTGGGATAACATTTAATGATGCTAGTAAATGATCTAGTGAATTGAGTCCAATAAAACTCAAAGGCTAACCATCTATTACCAGGCTTAAAGACATTACCAATACAGTGCGATGCGCGGTCAAGTACGGTCGCGCTTGCGCTGCACAGTACGAATATTATATTCGCGAACTGCGCGGCTATAGCCGCTGCCTGTTTACCGCTATGAGTTCCCAAACTCTCATAGCCAATGAAGTATTGGCATTCATCAAACATGCCATTGACTACATGGACGAAATCAGCATCATGCAGATCTGCAAGTCCTCGTACAAGGAGGACGAGATTAGCAGTGCCAAGTTGCTGCTGTTCACGTCGCTTGGCAAAGTCAGCCAGATGCCGTCTCGTCGAAGGGACGGTACAGAGAAGAGTGTCCAAGACATCATAACGCTGATGAAGGAGACCGACCCTGACGACGTGCCTGAATTCGTGGCGAAGGACCTGCATAAGCTGCCTCCCGTCACTTTCGATCACGTCGACGTCACCAGGCTGCTGAAGGACATTACATTCCTGAAGCAAAGCCAAGCAGAGATGCAGTTAAAGTTGGAGGTGTCCAATAACACCATAAGTGATCTGCGTGCCGAAGTAGTGTTGTTGCGCAATGCAATTTCTGCAAGTAGGTCACCGACCGCCGCCGCTAATGTGAACACGCATCGCGGCGCAAAAAACGCCTCCATCTGCAGTTTTGAGTCAGCGAGCTCAACTGCGTCACCGACTGCTGAAAATGCATGCGTTGCAACGCATGCCGACGCCGTCCCTGCCCCGACACCGGTGGAGACAACGCCTTGTGCAGGTTCATCGACCCCCAAACGAGCCTACGCAGCAATAGTAGGCGCTAGCAAACCTGCTGAGTCGCAAAACTCGCAGGCAAAGCAAGCGCTAACTACAAAAGGGGGTAAACAGAGCCGGTCGAAACCTAACAAGGTTTTGAAAAGGCTGGGTCCAGAGAAGGACACGTGCGACCAGGATGGCTTCATAAAGGTGGAGAAGAAGAAGAAGAAGAAGCCTCCTTGCCGGAACCAGTGCGGTACCGCGCTGGTAGGACCCAACACGCTGCTTCGTCCAGCAATCCCTACGACGCAGCTGTACGTGTCCAGACTACACCACTCCACGAAGGTTGAGGAGATCGTGGAGTACCTGCGTGTGAAGACCAGCTGGATTTTGAGGGTCGAGAAGTTGGAGCCACGTCACAGCACTAACTTCAAGTCGTTCGTGGTGCGTGTTCCGACTCATCATCTCGAAAAGTTCCTCAAAGAAGAGTTTTGGCCGAAGGGTGTTGTATATCGCCGGTTTCGTGGCCGACTACATGACACCAGTCAGCGAAACACGACGCCGACACTTCGTGTGTAGTATAGTTATATAATTTTATGTATTTATAGTATTTTTAAGTTACACTAATATAGTATTGTATGTATAGATATGGGCCTTGATGCCTGAAATAAATGGTTATTATTATTATTATTATTATTACCAGTTATTAAGCTAACTAGACAAAATGCTCCTATGCAATAGCATACTTTATGTTATACTTTTGAGAATAGGGGCGTGTAAATTGTGTATGATTTGTATAGTAACTTTCGTGAGGAGTATTCATAATTATTTAAAACAAAACGGTTTACTCCGACTAGTTACAGACTCAATAGGAGTCCCTAATCATGAGCTGACGCGGCGGTGGTGGTGTCGCGATAGGTCAGTTCGACACGCGACACCACGCCGCCGCGTTTTGTTTTAAATTATTGTATGCGATGTTATTATTTAAGGTCGCCTATGTTTTCCATATGGGAACAAACAGGTGTGTTACACTATCACCAAAAACGGTAATACGCAGGTATTACTAATACAATTGAAATACCCGTAATACGTAATTGTTATCTGTCGATAAGGTTTGCTCAAAATAAGTGGTAAAATTGTAAAAATTGAGATTATTTATTATCAGCTTGCTAATTGTGTGTGTACGTGCCGACTCTCACATATGACAGTTCACGTGTCTAGATTCGCGAATACTAGGAAAATACATAGGATTCCGAGGGAAAAGGGTATTACTTAGTAAAGTGTAAGTCGTCGCGGAGAGAGATGTGTCGTGAGAGAGAGAGACGTACGCGTACGCGTAGAGAAAAAATAAGTCAACTATGGAGTGCGCTTAACATAGTATGCACACAAGTATAAACAAGTAAAATCGTAAAATTCTTGTCAAAATAGAGATTATTAAAATAATATCAATATAATCCCTTTTTCCCTATTTACCTCGTAAAAGTACGACTCTTTATTAAAAATTTTCATTCATATAATTAGGCCTTTATAAGCTTTAATAGGAACATTCTAACATTAATTTAAAACATGCATTTGTAATTTACTATCTGTAATTCACTGTTGATAATAAAATCAATGTATGTTACACAATATAGATCTAGTGTGATGTGCATTGCGTTCGGCGCCTGCGCATCGTTCTATTTTCAAACGATCCAAGTTCATTAACGTCGGGTTTACAGTCTTAGAGAAGGGACATCGGTAATCTATGTATCGATAAAATTTAAAAAAATAAAAATAAATTTACATTATTATGTTTACTCACAATTATTTATTTTTTATTAAACCACTTACTATAAATGGAGATTATTATGGTAGAACAACTAACAGTAAATTAATGCTAGTAGGTATATAAGCGTAAATACATTGTACATTAAATTGACAAAGAAAATGTTATAGCTATATAAGGAGATGTATCCTTCCACGGCAATTATTCAGGCAGTTTCGAGATTTGCGTCTATTTATATCTTACTAAATGTCAAAGTTACAATAAATATAAGTGGACAGGTGCGTTGAACTTACGCACTTGAAATTCCGTATACTGCAAGTTTTTTTTACTTATTGCAATGTATTTTGACCAAACCGATACGGATACAAAAACATAACAACTCGTTTATCTTTAAACAAAATATCAGTTATAGGATGAGTAGTAAACATTTTCTTGTATTCATATTTTATGATATTTTATATGTATACAATTTCTAAGAATGTTGGGCTAACGATAAATATAACAAAAAGCTTTCGTTTTATAATTTGGTTGGGGACCCCTAAAAACCAAACCACTGAACTTTCCTAGCTTAAGGTTGTCCTTTAGCATAATTATTGCATTATATTAACACCGGACGCGGAAGTCACCGGCAGGAAGAGAAGTGTCGTATGATAATCATTGTTAATTACATTTTCGCTGACAGGAGAGGTGACGGAGCGAGCTTGTATGCCGCTCTGATTCTAAACATTTGCATAAGTATTTGGAGGGATTAGATCGAATATCAATCAAAAGAGCTAATTATAACTTATTCGTTAAAATTCACTTTGACAGTACTTTTTTTACACTGAATTTATTGTATCTTTTTTATTTTTTCTTATCGATTTAAAATCTGATTAAGCAGATTAATAGTGTTGAATTATGTATTCTTTTCTTGGTTAGGAAAAGACAACACTGATCATCTTACGTATAAAAAATAATTGCTGTTCGTTAGTCGCGCTAAATCTCGAGAACGGCTAGACCGATGTGAATATTTCAATTTTTTGTTGTTTCTTATACAGAACAAGTTTTGTATATAATAAAAAAAGACGTATGAATACATTTAAAAATGATACACCAACCTGGCGAAATCTGGGTGGACAGTATTTTTTTTAATATTTGCTTTTGAGAAATGGATTTACATCGTCTACTTTATCATATGGATTTATCTAAAAATGTACCCCATGATATCTGAGGGCTTCAGACAACGCCAAACAAAATTAATGCTATTATCACTTAGCTATTAAACGTATTTCAAATGCGTAACTGTATTAATATAGCGTAGGTACAACTTACCACCCACGCTCGCATTTCATTGTCAACTCATTATGTTTCTAGAGCAGACAACCTGACAAGTTTGTGAGGTATACACATCATACTAGTTCGGTTGTGATATGATCTACCGTGGGTGATATTCTTAATAATACTTAAAAAATAGTCAATTATTCATCCAATAAGATAAAGAAGAATAAGATCGCACAAGTAAAATCATCGTCATGGTTCCTTAATGCCTGTACCTGGCTTTTTATTTTTTTTATTTATCTGTTATAAAATTAAAATTATTGTAATGTGCAATATAATAATTTGAGAGTATCTTAATATAAAAATGGAAAATTTTAAATACAACCAGTAACATTTTCCACAGAATACAAATTATAAAAAAAAACATTGTAAGGCAAAGTATAACATAAAATGAAATGTTTTTGAATTTTTCCTTTAAAGTTGTAAATCTTTAACAAACATCGAACAAGCAAGGCAAATAAAACTCGACGAAGCGTTAGTCAATACTTTCTGCCAGGAAGTAGGTAAGTTATCGGTCATATACTTCAAAATCCTTGTTTTAATAGAGCAAATGCTAAAGTATTTTTTTTTATTATTCGATTGGACCTTTAGTAAAAAAGCAAGCATAGAAAGAAACTCAAAGGCTAGTTGCTTGCAACAGCAACCACGATTAAGGAAATACAATAAACCTCAAAAATCAAACCATTTCACAACATTTAATGTATTCAGTAGCTTATAAAATAAGCTTTCATTTCTCAATCAAAGCTTTTAGTGTTGCTATCGATAATACAATGGGTTGATATAAACCCGGCTGCTATAAAAGACTACAGTTGACGCAATACTGATAAAAGCTAGCTAGCTGATCAAGCCACTTGTAAAAGTTTTGTATCGTGGCGTTAGTCAAAGCAATGTTGATAAACTCTCTAAATAATGTGGCGACAGGTCTTTATTTTGATAAGCTGGAGCTAAATATAACTACAATAGTAACGATAAATATATAACGTACTTAGTGTGTTAGATATAAAAGTAATAGCTTAAGACTTTTAAAATATTGGATATCTACAGGTGACATGCTGCACTACAAAAACTGGCAAAGGAAATCGATTGAATCATTATCCCGGGCTCGATCCCCGGACGGGGATCAATGTAGAAAACCACTTTTCACATTGTGACACCTTGTGACACCTTTTATTAGAATTCATTGAGGATTCAGAAGAATCATGAAGTATTCAGATTTTATTTGGATCATTTCCATGACTTTTTTTATGCTTTTGTCGTAAGTGGCTATAAACTATTTAAGTGTCGGGGAATTCTGTCGCATATTTTTACGACCGTTTATCTATTCTACACGATACACTTTCCAGTCACTAATTTTTACAGTGTATATTATATTAATAATGATAAAATAGTGGGTTATTATATCAAAGAATCTATTTAATGCCTACTTATAAACAAATGACATTAACTATTATAAAATCTCGTTCGTGTGTTTAAAATGAACTTCGCTCGTGTAAAACCTGCTTAACAATATATCACCTTGCAAGGACAGAAATGCTATTTGCATTTAACTAAAGGTTAGCTATCAAGTGAAATTAATCAAATCAGTTCCTAATTTGAAACGAGTTTAGTCTTATATTTAAGAATGTACTTTTTTTATACTGTTCTAAAGTTATAATATAGCTGCGTCTATTCCGATTGTCAAATAAGAACTAAGTATTTATTTTTTAAGTCCTTAAAATAAATTTTAAATACAATTTTTAAGTTAGTACCACACATTGTACCTACAGTTTTGTTTTATTTTAGCACCTTCTCTAACTATAACACTAGATAGTCATAAATGGGAGGACTGAGCTGTCTCCTATTTCATGTTGAGATAAAAATCTAGGAATATAACGGGTTTACTTACGCACTTCGCCAAACTAGTTCCTAATTTACTAAATAATTATGAATATTCTTTACGAAAGTTATTATACAGAGATAAAAATCTGCTATTGTTAAAATTATTAAGCTATTTAAAAGCTCTGTTTCATATTTTGCCATTAATTATCATCGTTATCAGCGAACATAAGTATGCGAATTCAAATAACTACTACTATTTATACAATACCTGTTAGGCGCTCAAACGCGTGTCAATTTTTTCGTCACTTCGCTAAATATATGCTTAAATCAATCACCACAGATCCTGTCAGCATTAATTATAGCTCCAATTGGTTAATAAGTATCATATAACATCAGATTTCTTGTTACCAATCGTAATATGTAATAGGCGTTTATTTCGGCAAAGTTTCGTCAGAATGCCCAAGTGATCGACATTAATTTTATCACGTTGACGCGAGCTTAATTGGTAGTTAATTAATAAGTTAGCGAAAGGCTTTGAACATTGTAAGTGTAAAATTATGTTTTTAATAATACCTGTCGCCAAATACCGGCACTTAAGATTTTGCACGTTTTGAAATATATGTTCACAATTAAGATTTGTAATGTTCATTTAAATTGTAATTATAATAAATTAAACGTTATCTAGAATAAGTACCTAGTGTAATAACATTGTTGTTATAAATATTTCAAAATATGATAAAAACTGACTAATTGGTGTTTATTTATTGCTGTTGTGTACCCTTTTTTAAATCGTATAATTACATTGTCCGATTTAACCTTGGCCATAAATATAAAACAGAAATAGAATTATGTAACTTAAAAAGTGATTTTAATACTTTCATTTTAAAATTATTTTTATCGACATTTTCTATCCATACATTCAAAAGTGTCCCATCACTATTGTTTACAAAGGGGATGCGCCGACGCGGCGCGGCGGCGTCGCTCGTCGCAACCACTGCATCGGGCAATTAATCACTCCATGTGTTCCGATCTTTATTAGCTTTCGTCAAACAGAGGGTAGATAGCGTTATGTGTTTTGGTAATACTAAGCTATGGTTATTTCTTCCAACAAAGATTTTCTGGATTCGTCGTTTGTGTTAGGTTAAGTCTACTCGGTGTTGAAGGTAATAAACTGATGTAATAATAAATACAGTGATAAATGCACGAGGATTGCCACAAACGTTAAAAAAACTTATGTTTTAATATGGCAGGTTTGTAAGAAAGGTTTAGTTAACGATGGGTGTACGGAGAAATTGATTTCTAGTGACTACTTATATCTTTTCGGCAAACTCTGGACTGTCAATTTCGTTGGCTGGCCAGCGAGCTTTGACAACGCAAGCGATGATCACTGGTTGATGAAGACTTGAGTTGACAACACAAAAGGATCTCTGGACACAAAAAAAAGATCTAGTGAGTCACCGCCGTTAGCCCATTGCCAATAAGCCGCAGTACTGACACGATAGTATGGACTGTCAAGTTGATGAAAAAATATTTCTCTCGTTGATATGTGGTAAAAGTGGAAGATCTCTGTTTGCCAGAGTAAATTAGAAACTATCAGGAATTATACCTAGTCACAAAATCTTCGCTACAATGAAACTCCATAACATAGACTGAATGGTATTTCCCCCATTTCCTTTACAGACCACACGATAAGAAGCGTTATTTATACACCAATATCCTGGAGGCAAGATTAACGTTCGCACCGAATTGGAAACATTCAATATCCTTCATCCTTTCCGTAAAGCTGGTAATCACTTAACAGCACAAAACAATCGAAAATAAACTTTAAAATCTAAGCAATAAAGTGTAAACTAGCTCGTTTCTAAACGTCTATTTTCAGAGATTGTAAACCTTTTGTTGAATTTTGTAACATTGTTATGTTGGTATGTTTTGTTTGTGTGTGTAATACTGTTTATGCCCTTAACATCCTTGTTTTTAACCCCTGCTTATTTGTGAAGATAAATATACAATGGATTTAGATTGGTATTTTTAAATCAGATGCTTTATGAGCAAAAGATTTTTGTTAATAAAATAATGGCCTTTTTGATTGATTGTGATCGTAGTTTTTTAACAAAGACAGAAGAGATCTTTAATGATTACTTAAAATAATTTCACTCAATAATTAGACAAAGGAATAGCAAATCTTGCAACCCAAAACGGGATAGTGTGATACTAAGTCTATCTGGGAACGAAAATCTAAATCAGAAACGGGAAGTCTGTTTATTTTCTATTGCATAACGCAAGTACGGTATGAAAAGGTACTTTATTTGGGACTATGTCGTAACTAACAGGATGCAGTGTAACATAAAAGTACCACATAAACGCTGTAAAAGAATCACCATGCCTCATGTGATGTGATATGTGTTCGTTTTGGGAGCGCCTTAAAAGGCAGATGTGTGTTCCAGGGCTGGCGACGATCTCCCAATATTATAATATTAAGATAACTTTCACTCGATTAAATTTTTCGATGGAATACCAATATAATATAATAAAATAATGAAAAAAAACACTTGCCCTTTGTATTGGATAGTCCGTTTATTGAGGAAGGTTATAGGCTATATAACATCACGCTACGACCAATAGGAGCGGAACATAAATTAAAAATGTTGCAAAAATGAAAAACCGTTGAAACTAAAACACGCGGACAAAGTCGCGGGGGACAGCTAGTTCATCATAAAGACTTACCTGAAATTGATCCCCATGATATCTGAGCGATTATCTAAAGGACGTAACGAACTAACGCTTTATTTTAGACTTATAAAACACTATCTATTTAAAATCTCATTCAGTACTAAGTATTATAAATCTTCTTATGCGTTAATTTAGATATGTACTGACTGAAAAAAGGACAGATACGTATAAAAAATTAGATATATAGGAAAATGTAACTGCTTACAATTTTTTTGCTTCTCAATTTTCCTACGGCCAGCCCTGCTGCAGTATCGCATTACGCAACATGTTATGGCGTGCAGATGGCGCGGTATTTCTGTGCCTGCATTAGACGCACTTGTCGCGTAGGGGAGCAACAAAAGATCTCTGTTGGGAAGATGCATGGTCAACTGATAATTTGATTTCCATGTTAGAGGATGGGGGTACCTTTATTGTATCTTTACAGTTACAAATAGCGGCTTTTGATAATGTATCTATGCATAAACGAAGGTCAAAGCTATGTTCACGCTTAACTTATTAACTTGAAATATATAGAAGATAGGCAGGAGTGTGCTTCTGCCCCATATGTGGCAAAAACGTTCTTATTGAAATTGGGAATTACTATCCTTGTTAAAATGCTGATAAATAATTATATTGAGTCTACTAACATTGTGATAGAAAATTAATAAGATATTAATGCAATTATTTAGGACTTTAGTTCCGGAGTCGGTTAATGAATATACAAGCTAATCTACGATTCCATTGTCACAATATGTTTAATTGTTTTCGTAACTAGCAAACCAATAAGTGCTACCGTTTTTGAGCACCCCAACATACTATGGAATTTAGTTCTCAAGTAGTGAGAAAATTTAGGGTTAGTACCTACCTTTTAAATGGTCTCTGTCAAAAACACAACGACAATATTTTAAGTAGAACTAATTGGTTGCGGCGTGGGGCGGAGTTGAGAGGACAATGAAAGTGCGGTCTTTTATCTTCCGCGAGGTTTATCAATCATACGGAGTCGGAAATGGACCGGAGAGTCGGATGAATTGGTACATGACATTATAATGTGAGTGGCGTGATTTGTACCTACTGTAGTTTAAAAAAGGATGATGCCTCTAAATGTTTATTTAGTTCCTGAGTTTGTTTAGATAGTTCATTGAGGAAATGTCAACTTCACCGCACTCCAAAAATTATATATAGGTATAAATATTTTGTGAAACCTATTTAATGTCCCAAAGATGGGAAAAGTTATCCTCCAAAAAAATCTGAAAAAAGTACATGTCGTTTGAAATTTGCAGAATTACAACAAATTAGTTTCACATTACATTTTGCATTATTTTATTTTTGCTTTAATTAAAAAAAAAACAGTTGACATTCAGACGTCACTACTCACAATATTAGCTCGTAGTTACTATCAGGCTTATTTATCATTGCTGGTCCGTAACTTGGCCAAAGTCTTTAGGAGTTATTCTTCTTTTTTAACGTTCTTCTAAATTAAAATTTTAAAAAAGAATGAGGTATAACAACAACCTATTACTTGAGTTGCTTAAACTGTATATTTTTTGTTGCGCTTAAAATAAATGCTCACTACGGCCAAACTTGGGCAAGTTACTTGCCGGCAACTATACTTACCCTATACGAAGGTCGCAAACAGATATATTTAAATCAATTACATCAGTTCGTCTAAATAAGTATGGAAAACAATGCGCTATCGTTACGTAAGGAATTACCATTTACGATCAGACGCCATGTTTTTCCACCACAACAGTGATACTTCCATGGTAAGCTGGTGTGGAGTTTTCCTGGATATTGCTTAGTATTCCATTTTGGTTTAACTTGTTAGAAGCCTAGACTTTTCCAGTTATCAAGTATGTACTTACAATTTGAAATGGGTTCGAATGGCAATCGGCCAGGTTTTAAAGGAAAAACAAAAAGGGAGATAAAATAAGAAATGTTCTTTTGTTTATTTAAGTTTCTATTCAGTGCTAATACTTGCACTAAACTCCATATTGTAATTTTACCGATTTCAAAAGAAGAAGGTTCTCAATTCAAAGGTAATTTTGTTTATTTCTTTTGTTTGTTACGCGATACCTCCGCGATAATCCTTTTGCTATAAATTTAATTGAAGTCGGCGTTTTTATTTGAGTAATCAATTATTATGTATTGTTGGTATTTGTAGATCTTGAATATAAAACAAATCCTTTAACCATTTTTGTATATTTCTCTTAACTGTATTCAAATTAAAGTATATCATTCTTATGTTACAAAATTAGGTGATCTACGCTATGGTACTACGTCACACACATCTTCATTTGTTAAATTAGAATTCCGTCCACCTCGTATTACGGAGTAATTATAAATATACATTGTGTGTTTGTTTGTTGAATTCTCGGCACCAGGTGATTCTATGTACTGGAATGTCTATTGTTTAATTACTTATTCGTTAACGAAAACTAGGTTCCGTCATAAAGGAATTATTCGTTCTTGGAATAGGGGAGTAACAAGTGTTTTTTTGCCATGTGGACATATGATGAGGGGATTGTAATTTTGTACATAAATGTAATTAGATAAATATTTTCATGATGCGTCTTTGTTTGGGCCAAGTCGAAATTGAATGAGGCGAATGTGGATTTTATTTATGGGGACAGATTCCGCAAGGCGTGTTTGGAAAGGCTTTTTGTAATACATTGATTATATTTGACGCGATTTTATATACAATGATAATATAATATAAATAGATTAAAAACTTTTTTGTACAAGCTTAGGCAGTTTTAATTTAAACGAATACCTACACTGTTTTTTTTAAATAAGTATATGTGGACATCACATACATTGCTCTGAACCTAAAGTAAGTAGCTAAAGCACTTGTGTTATGGAATCAGAGACAACGAAGATACCACAAACACCCACCCCGAGACAATGTAGAAAAGTGGTTTTACACATTGACTCGTCCGGAGATCGAACCCGGGACCTCAGAGCTAGCGACACCTTGAAAACTGGTGTATACGCCACTCGACCACGGAGGTCGTCAAATTGTGATAATGGTTTTTATTTGAAGAGAACATTTTCCACACCAGAAATCTTTACTTCCAGCAGGAATGCAAAACCGATCCATCAAGTATTTATTCCACAGATAACTTTAATTCTTTAGCTAATAACTGAAACAAAACAAAACACGATTACCATACATAATATATTGCAAATTAAATCTGTCAACGTCCAATTACTAGAATATTTCTGTTTCTAGATAACATTATGTCAACAGTCGCTAGACTTAGCTTAGGTCTCTTTGTTCGTGGTGATACCACTGGTGGTGGTATAAACATGGTATGATTGTGTTCAGTTGACGGATCGATACCTTATCTGAGATACTTGTTATTACCGGCCACTGTGGTTGGTACAGGTGGATACGTAAGACTAAACAAATTAACTAAACAATATAATGTACACTTTAAAATTTAAAGCAATTTTGCGGCATATTTATGGATAATATTAATGATATTATAATATAAAAGTAGGTCAGGTATGATATTAGCTCTCGCATTTTGAAGATTCGAAAACCTTCTAATTACGGACGTTTTCAAACGATAGCTTTCTCTTTTACTTCCCTTTTTATTCTATCTTTTGTAACAAATATATATATATATATATTCATGTTCATGCAACTTGACATATACCAGTGCGATCAGATTTTAGTCGTCGGTAACTATGAAGGTAACGTATCTTGGGTATCTGTTTTTTCTTTGATTTTGATTAATCTAAATAACCTAATTAACAAAAGAAAAAGCATTGGTTTCGGAACCTGCTTCCGTTGCTTACCACATGGAAATCTCATGATGATGATGTTTTTTTTGGACAGGTCTACCGCAGTTAACCTGAGCGCAGGCTTTGATTGTTTCACCGGACTTTAAGGCATGATGATGAACTGTCCTTTAAAGGCTTCAAGTTTTTTTAATAGCTTTAACTTTAAAGTTTTTCTTTAGAAAACAGTTTATGATACATACTTTTCCATATTTTCTCAATATGATTAGATTGAAAAATATGTTTAATTTGTGTGCGCACCTGTACATTCCTGGTCCAGTCATCAGCTCGCGATAAGAGCCCGCGACTTATGTAAATATACCTGAAATGCCATTCTCTGCGCGTGGCCATTAATGTACCCACTCTGTGATATACTTGTTACATACCGCAATACCTACTACACTGTAGATACTTCGTATATTTATGTGACATACTTTTTTCTAAAAAAAAGGTAACAATCTATACTAGAATTTTTAATGTGATCAACTGCAGTCTCGATTAATTACTAATTTAAAACAAATAAGCTATTTAATAGCAAAAATGTACAACTACGGCTGACAAAGCGTTGTTGTACAATAGGGGTGCGGACTGGGTATGAAAAGGAAATATCCATTTAGTCCGAGAGATATAAAATAAAAACTTGTATTTTTTCTTTTATCAAATCAATAAAAAAATTTAAAGTTAAAGAGCTTTAAAGTTCTGTAGAAGGGGCTTGTGTCGTCACACGTTCTGACGTCACGCGACATTTCCATTTACTGTGTCTTCGTATTGTTTGTTTATTTTTTTTATTAATCTATGTGACACGTCAAAGAAAATATAAAAATAAAAATAGTCCGCACCCTTATTTTGCTAGATAAATATAATAAATGCTTTTGCTAGATACGTAATACGTCAGGCTTGCTTGAAGTCTATCGTTACGTGTATTAAGAAGTCCTTTACATTTGTCTCGTTTCTGGAAACCATACTAATATTAGATATAAATGCGAAAGTAACTGTCTGTCTGACCTCCGTTACACTTTCACTGCTAAACCACAAGACCGATTTCGATAAAATTTAGTATGGAGTTAGCTTAAACTCCAAAAAATTACATGGCATTCATTTTACCGCGTTTAAAGACTTCCACGCGGACAACGCCGTAGGCGAAATATAATAGGTTATATATCTTCTAAGGATGCTTGTAACTCTTCAATTAGAATGCATCCAAATAAATCTGTCCACTAATTACTGTTGATTGTTCATTAATAGTAGTTTCAATTACACGCATGCGCAGCACGCACGTGACCTATCATTTATACTGACAATTAAAAAGGGACAAGTTCGATTACTTGACAAAAGCTTGTTTAATTAGTGTTAATTAACATGTTTCTAATATTAGTTAGAGCAGTCTATATGTCCTTTTAACATGTTATGAAGATATATGAATTCATTAATTTAGAATGTGTGTTAACCTTGTTGATTACGTACTTACCTATCTAGATTTTGGTACCTCTAAATTCACTGAATGATATTTTTTTTATATTTTTTTCTAAATGATTAATGAGATATAATCAAGTAATAAGGAAAAAGGAGTCTCACAAATGAATAATATTAGCATCTTGCTCACATATTGTTTTAACATTATTATTATATAAAACATATATTTATTGATAGCTTCAATATTAAGATACATTTCCACTTCTTCTTATTGCCCGGTTCTAGTACCCTATTTGTTTTCTGGGGATCCAAGTTTACACCATACCAAGTTTCATCAAAATCGGTTCAGGGGTTAGGCCTTAAAAACGTAACAGATAAACTGTCAGACAGAGTTACTTTGGAATTTATAATATTGGCATGGATGACTAGACGTAACATTTTCATGCATCTGGAACAACGTCCAGAATCTAAAGAAGATCTGTAGATTATACAAATATGACCGAGGAATGAACTTAATCTCAATCATTCAGTTCATTCCTGACCACAATGTCAAGGCTCAGTCTCAAGAGGGCGCCACATTCCTGATCTCATTTATATGAGATATTACAATTAATAGCCATCGTTGCAACGAGAATGTATGACATGCGAGCGGGGCAAATGTCAGGACTGTGCATAAGTTACTCATTACTTTGATGATTAAGACTTATGGTAGTGTTTATCAAATACTGAAAGCTTGACATTTTTACTATGTACTGATTTTAATGCAATCGTGGTGGATTGATATGGATCATGATTCTGTAAAAGAGAAAGCCTTTGCGAGAGCTGAACTTCGACAAGCTTAGTAAGCTTTACATTTTTATTTTTTTCATATTTAAGTGGTGGCAGGTTCCAACCTAACAGGCTGGCGACGTAGGTATCCTTCAACCATCTAATACTGACGTAAAGTCTCTGTCACCGTCTTTTGCTCGAGTTTTTAGAAGACCCGAAGACCTAATCATATTTTAAAGGCCGTTAACTCATCCCTAAATCCTCTCGGAGCTACGAATTTTTTATGCTTAGAGAACAAAATAAGTAAACTATAGAGTGCGCATATCGAGTATGAACTGTAGGCACTAGTACGAACAAGTAAAATCGCAAAATTAGTGTCAAAACAGAGCGCATCGTTTTATTAAAACCATCTCAAAACCTAATATTACCCTATACGCGCATATATGTCTGTTGTTGCACGGAAAATCACTTCAATCAGTAATCGAGCTTAGTACATTTAGCTAAAAATTTGCTAACGTTCGGCAAGAGAGGCTACTAGCGATGCGCACACTCTATGCTTGTCTGTTTTCTCTATGGTTTAATGGTGTCGCGTTTCACTTAAATTCAGGAAACAGCCAGCCCACATATATCTGCAAGATGGAAAAAAAATTGTGTAGTATTATTAAAAAATAATGTCCATATAGTAAAGCATGACGTCATGCATGTCGGCGACACACTAGTGCTGCATATTATGCGTGTATAAGGACGTGCGCCGGCGCAGGCGCCTGTCGGCCGACGCGCATACTGTAATCAATGAGACTGCTCTCATGTGTTCTGTATTGTTTATACTATTGGTTGGGTTATTATTGTAGCCAGTTAACATTATATTATTTGTATTAAGTTTAACCCATTTTTTATTATGATATACTATTGTATTTCGTAATGTAGCTAGTACATACTCGTAACAGGCCACCTATTACTCAACGAGTGTTGCGCATCCAGCGGCAAAATTTCTAGCGGTAGCTCATTGATGACCTTGTGTGTCTAACCCCCGAATACTGATACGCAACTTAGCTTTAACACATTTTTAAATGTATATCTGTCGCTATTGTACACCTTAAAGTAACAGAGAGAGCATGAGACCTAACGGCGACTTAAAACTGTTTGACGGTTTAGCATTCGGTCAAGACGAAAACCATATGATAAGACGTCGGCCCTTCAGAAAAACGTGAAGTCTAAAGCGATATGGTCGCTAGTGCTGGGTTATTTAATAAGATGCACGTTTCCGTCTAACAGTGGCAATCCACCGCGAGTCGAAGTATATCGGTTAAAATTGGGTGTGACTCTCAACACTCACTGCGCGGTGCGTGGCCGTCACTAGTTGTCCGTGATTTTGCGCACCGTAACCAGCCTAAAAGTGACAGAGGTACGCTAGGATCTTAATCATAGGTCATATGTAGTATTATTTAGTTTTGAAACTTGAAAAAACGGGTTTAAATTTATTTATAATGTATATAAAAACATTTGTAAAACCAAAGATGAGCAAGTCTTAACTAAACATGTCCATTAATACGAAGTGGTTAGACTAAATCACGGCGCGTGTGGGACTCACGCGCAAAAACATGGCGTGGGAGAAACGTGCTCCCATTGTGGTCACTGGATAATGTTATGTAAAATGTTATCAGGATATTTTGGATAGTTTTTACTTAATGGCTGAACCAATTAGGGTTTTTATTAAAAAAAAAAAAGGAAGGGAGCCTTTTTATGGTAGGTTCTTGTTTTAAAACGGTTTATAAATTGATGGAAGCATCATTGTTTGCATGCTTTCTTTGATTTTAGGTGGCGTAATATGATGACTTTGATGTCTTATAGATGCATATAAATAATTTTTAATTCCTTCTTTTGCAGGTAAGCAGATGTTTGTACATCCAAGACTGGTAAGTACAGGATAAATAAGTATACAGAGGCTCAAAAACTTGCGTGAAAAATAAGCGGCTAACGAATATTTTTTGACAGAAATTCTTTAGCGAGCCAGCGAAACGGCAGCACTATAACATAACTTCTGAAAGCCAAGCGATAGGATTTGAAAACGAACATTTTACAATTAGTGTTGGCAAATTTTAAATTTGTTTAACTTTATGTCGATAAGTAATACGAATTATTTTGACATTAATAATAATTGTGATCTTCTTGCCATCAAATCCTTTCGCTTTGCTATGGCAAGTTATATAGGTACGTATATTTATTATGAACTATTGACATTATCGCAGTCTCTTCTCGATAGTTAGGTATATTATGTAGTTTAGTGGAATAAGTATGGTTCTAGAAATTTAATACAGCCTCTTTACACCAAAACTTTTTTGACATTAAAAGAAGTACATACAAACTACTGGTTCCATCCCACATAACACACGACATAATTAATATCCGCGGGTCCTAGCAGTGTCTAGTGTAAACACTTCCTTATAACGTCAAGTTAATTGTTAATCGTGCGCACGCGCTTCTTGCTATGCGAGCTTTATATTAATGTTTATTACGTATTTATGTGATCATAGCTTATGTAATTAAAATCGTCTTTGTGTGTCTTTGGTTAGTTAATATTCTTGTTTATAAACAATTAAAACCTTTATAAATAACTAGATTTTACCGTAAGACACTTTTTAAATAGTGAAATACTGTAATATGGAAGAAGAATTACAGCTATCCTATCAGTTTTCTTATGGTTTTAAAATTAGTTCATTTATAAATGTAATTAGAAATAAGAGTTTATTGTCAGTCGATTAATTTTGATGAAACTCGGTAGGTACTAAGGTTTTATGACAGCATCGTAATGAAACCTCATGAAAGGATTCAGACGACTAGGCTGATAAAAAGTTAAGTTATCTATGATAACATCATCGTAATTTACAGGATTACATAAAATTAATATAAAACAGATATGTAACTCATTTTAATTAACTATAACTTATTTAAAATAACTTTAATAACTAAAAGTATGCCAGCAACAATGTAAATATATTTCAATAGGTCAACAATTATCATAATAGCTGGTGTATTAAGAAATCCTTGTACCAGAGATGTCCTGCAATTACAAATATCTCGTCTAGATCAGAGCCACGGCGGCCATTACCGGGCGACGTTGAGAAACCACGAGGAATGCCGTGACACCCACGGGGAGCTGACACTGTGTAGGATACGCTCAGAAGGTTAGGTTAGACTGCACGGATAGCCGAGAGGTATAGGTCACCACGCCAATCACCACTGCGCGTGACATGCTGCGGGTTCGATCCCCGCATGGGACAAGTTTTTCTGTGATCCACAAATGCTTGAACCAAGTCTGGGTGTTTATTGTGCATGTGATTTTTGTGTCTGTGTCGTCATTTGAAAGTTTGTGAATTCCCCCGCGAAACTAGGGTTAAATTATCCATAGTGCGGAACTCGTAAAAAAAAGGACTTAGAAAGATGGCGTCGCTTAAGCGAAACGCTTGAGCTTGTCGATTGTAGTTCATTCTAGCTCCTAAATTTTATTTCTAGTAGGAAAATCATTTATGCCACTAATTTAATAATAATTGCTCAAGGAAACTGTAATGGCATTAAGACTACGCTAGAAATTTGTGTATATTAGTATTTTAAAAGATTTGGAAGATACATGAATATGGCAGAAGTAGCCAGCACATAGCTAACTTTCAAGGACCTATCGAACTTAACCTTCTTCTAACCACCTATATAATGACAGTAAATCTGACCAAAACAGTGTGGTAGTGGGCGCTCTAATATCCCTGCTCCACCCATAACACAGTGTTGTGTTGTCAGTACGTGACGATCACCGAGATACGATGAGCATCATTGGGGACACCATTTTTTGATTGGACCGAGGACTTGATCGAATAAAAAAAAGGACAATATACACAGTAAAGAAACTAAATGATCACAGGAAACAATTGATCATCATATCAGCCAATTGCCGTCCACTGCTGAACGTAAGCCTCCCCTAATTGATAACCGGGGTTAAAATGTCCTTAGGTATTATATTATCATGTCTTATGTTCTCTGAAGCTCGAATTATTTAATTTATTATGCTTTTACTTAATAGTTTTTTTTAATCCATCAGATTGTTCCAATAATATTCCGGCTCAGACAAGTAAAAAATCGATATATCTTACAAAGTATTTTTTTTTAATATTTGATGAAAAGCATGCTGAATACCCACCCATACTCAACTTGTTTTAATTAAAACATAATGCGCTTATTACACCGAACAATAATTCAGTCTTTGAATTAAAGAGAAATATAGGAAAGTAGTGTATTATTTTATTCCCATTTAGACTGAATGCGATCACACGTTCCTAAAAATAGGAACGATTTCATTTAGTAGGTACCCAAATTTTTGGATCGTGTAATATGCACATAAGCCCTAACTTCAGTCAGCTGAAATAGTCGAAGCCGTAAAACTCCGTTCGAAATACAAATCTGGTATAATCCCTTGATATTCGGACGTCCGCCATCTTATTAATCCGGATAAATCCGGACAAGTACGAAATCATGGCCACAGTATTATGTGTCGTGTGCACAAACTTGCTATTTTTATTATTGCCAAAAACGTTTTGATTTGTTACAAGATTTGCAAACGTTACTACTGTTATGTTAATGTACATTAATTAAGGTATTGTTGAAATGTGATGGGCGTTTATTTGTTAAGAATGTGATGAAATATAGGAGGATTGAGTTATGAATGTCTATGATTATTTATAAAATGAAAAAATGTCTTCTATCCAGACTAATCTTAAATAAGACGTGTGTGACGTGTTTCTGATAAATATTTGCAGACAAAAAAGCGTGCTAGAAGAAATACAGGCTACTTTTTCATTTCTTTATTAATTTGGTTGAACTTGTACTAAGAATTAGTCGCTAAAACGACAACCTCCATATTTGAGTGGCGTAAAAACCGGTTTTCAAGGTATAGTCTGGTATAGTATATTCAAAGTATAGTCTTTTCAAGGTATGGTGTCTCTGAGGTCCCGGTTTCGATTCCCAGACGGGTCAATGTAAAAAACCACTTTTCTACGATGTCTCGGGCTGGGTGTTTGTGGATAACGAAGGCGTTGTCTAAGTTTTCATAACACAAGTGCTTTAGCTACTTACTTTGGGGTTAGAGCAATATATAAGTGCTATTGCCCACATTTGTTTATTTATATAAAACGATGATCATACATTATTATAAAGGTCACTTAATTTAGCAGTAAGAAAACATTTACCTAAATAAATAGCAATAAAGTTGTTACAGTGTGTAGCTGACCTGAAATAATTCGCTGTTGGTCTAATGAGTCATTATCAAAAATAGTCTGTTAATACCTTAATCCGATTGTATTGCGAACCGTAAATACATTAGCGTGGTTTTAGCAACGTTGGAATTATCAGTGTGGATTTATTTGGCCCCGTAGATACAAATAAAGGCAAAAAAAGTATACTAGAAAGATACAGTCGAAAGAAAGTCGAAAAAGCCTAAAATGAAAATCAATAAAAGAGATAGTACCTACTTAATTTTTGTGGTGTGCGTTAAAACCATAGAGAAATTAATAAGTAAACTATAGAGTGAGCCTATCGAGTATGAACTGTTGGCACTAGTATGAACATGTAAAATCGTAATATTTGTACCATAACGGAGCGCACCGTTTTATTATAACTATCTCAAAACCTAATATTACCCTAATAATATCGGAACCGTCGTTATTTTAGCATAAACGTCTGTCATTGCACGGAAAATCACATAAATCAGTAAACGAGCATAGTACATTTAGCCAGAAATGTGCCCACGCTTGGCATAAGGGGCTACTAGCGATTCGCACGCTCTATATTTGTCTATGATTACTCTAGTTTAAAACAAAATTCTAGGTAATAATATTATATTGTCCTCTGTGACATATTATTCATCTATTGAACCTTGTTTGCTTAGTAAATATGAGTCCACACTTAAGGCCGAGGTCTACTGAAAAACACAAAATATGTCACCATTTATTTGCAACAATACTCATATATTGGTCAAGGTCCATAACCTAAAAGGTATCAATGTTCATAAGTCATGCATTCCAAAGAATTTGCCCCGTGCGCATGCGCAGAGCTGACAGATCAGTGAATCATAAGCGTCTTGATTACCTTATATGGTAATGTACTGGTACAATTATTGACGAACTGTACGGTCCGCGGTCCAGTGGCTGGATAATTGGACTTCCGTGCTTAAGGTTGTAGTGTCGATACTCGAGCTAAGTATTTGAGTTTAGAAGAAAATCAAAGCTTCTCCGATTTAGGTGTCTCTGTGTTAAATTTAAAATCTATTAGGATCAAATGTGGGTAAAACAAGTAATCTGCAAAATATCAGGGTCAAAAAACAAAGGATGAGAGACGAGAAAACTTTCATTACTGTTTTTATGTTGCGTTTTTTTCGTGTTATCAGAATGTTACTTTTTTCATTCATATTCATAAACCTACTAAGGGTAACGTAACATAAAGTTTTGACCATAAAGTTCCTGTATTTTTCAGACGTACTTTCATAATTAAGTATCTTGAGAGATGTAGCCCCTACATATTTGCACGTAGTCAGATAAAGCACACTTTAGGATAAATTATAAGATAAGTTTAGATAGTAATACGCACGTACCACATTAGTATATAAGGTTTAATTGTATTCAATTATATCAGACTATTACGAACATCTGAGTCTCAATTATACCCTTGCCACGATTGGCAAATTGGTGACCCTCGACTACACTACGACTCTCGCTCTACAAGTGGACCTCGCAACAGAAACAAGAAAACATGAATCAATCAACTTGCAAACCTAGCTGCAGCCAACAAGAAACTTTGGAAGTTGCGGCCGGCACCTCCATTTTATCGCGCATTCCGGAGTTTTGGAGAGACCAACCAAGCCTATGGTTTAACCAATTGGAAGCAATATTAGCACCGCAAAAACAAGGTGATGATTACAAATACTTCACTGTTATAGCAAAGCTTTCAAAGGAAGAAATATTACAGGTTAGTGACATCATTACTTCTCCGCCGACCACAGAAAAATATAAGGCCCTCAAGGAACGCTTAATCAATTGCTATGAGGAATCAGAACAACGTCAATTTCAAAAATTATTGTCGGAAATGGACCTCGGCGATCAAAAACCATCCCAACTCCTAAGAAAAATGCAAGTTCTCGGAAGAGGAAAAATTGGAGACGAAACAATCAAACTTCTGTGGCTGAGGCTTTTACCATCATCTATTACTACGGTTTTAGCAGTCACGGAAGACATGGACATGGACAAGATGAGCCAAATCGCAGACAAAATAATAAATAATTCCAAAAGTACGGAAGTATCAGCTGTAAATATAAACAAAGCGGACGAAAGTGCAATGACATGCATATTAGCACAGTTAGCGAAAATACAATTGGAATTAAGTGCAATTCAAGACGATCGCAGAAATCATCGACGCAGCACTCAAAGTCATTATAATCGTCAACATTTCTCATCGAGGTCAAGTTCAAGAGCAAGCAGTCGGGAAGGAAAATACTTTTGTTTCTACCACAACAAATATGGAATAAATTCAAAGAGATGTATTAAACCATGTGATTGGAAACAGAAGTTTACTACACAGGACCAGGGAAACTAATAAAAGCGCAGATTACGGCGGATCTCTGCGCTATTCACCCGTCAAAACGCCTCACTATTACCGACTCAAAAAGTGGTATGAGATTTTTAATAGACACGGGAGCAAATATTTCAGTAATTAATAAGCCTCAAAAATATTTAGGTGCACAAAGTGAGCACTATACACTTTACGCCGCGAATGGCACAAAAATTAAAACTTATGGTGAAAAAACTTTCACTTTAAACTTGGGATTGCGGAGATGTTTTACATGGAATTTCGTCATAGCAGACGTGACGCAACCAATTATTGGAGCGGATTTTTTAGAATATTATAAGCTATTGGTCGACATAGCTGGTCGGAAACTTATTGATAGAGTTACGGAGCTTACAACGCCCGCAACCCTTATCAAATCGACACAGCAAACAATTCGTACCATTGACGTGGGAACAAACCCACACATTACGCAACTCCTGAACAAATATGAAGATATCACGAAACCCTCTTCACTGCGCGCAGCTCCAAAACACAAAATTGAGCATCATATTATTACCAAAGGACCGCCCGTATCAGCACGTGCAAGACCTTTACCTCCAGATAAATATCATATTGCAAAGAAGGAATTTCAAAATATGATAGAGTTGGGCATTTGTCGCCCATCAGATAGCCCATGGGCTAGCCCTTTACACATGGTTAAGAAAAAAAACGGTGAATGGAGACCATGCGGCGATTATCGAATGCTCAACAGCGCAACATTACCGGATAAATATCCACTTCCACGTTTAACCGATTTCACGTATATATTGGAAAAAAAATACGTATTCAGCAAAATTGATATCAGAAAAGCCTACCATTGTATCCCAGTCAAAGATGTAGAGAAAACCGCCATTATAACTCCTTTTGGACTTTTTGAATACTTAAGAATGCCTTTCGGACTACGCAACGCAGCACAAACATTCCAACGATTCATGGACTCTATATTTAGAGACTTAGACTTTGTTTATGTCTTTGTCGATGATTGCTTAATAAGTAGCGTAGATGAGGCGAGCCATTATAAGCACTTAGAGACAGTATTCAAGCGTTTACAAGAAAATGGAATAACGGTCAACCTCGAAAAATGCGACTTCGTCAAAAGCGAAATAGATTTCTTAGGTTATCATGTAACGAGCCAAGGAATACGCCCAACGGAGGAAAATTATAAGGCAATCGCAGAATTCCCCAAACCACTAACAATCAAAGATCTTAGAAGATTTTTAGGCATGATTAATTTTTACAGAAGTAACCTTCCAAACGCGGCCAAACATCAATTGATTTTAAATAATTATTTGCGTGACTCAAAAAAGAACGATAAAACACCTATTTCTTGGACAATAGAGGCGGAACAAGCTTTTGAAAAATGCAAGGAAAGCATTATGAACGCAATATTAACGGTACATCCCTCAAGTACCTCACCGCTGGCACTTATGACGGATGCCAGTGCTACATGTGTTGGCGCGGTTCTACAACAGAAATCCGGACCTAATTGGGAGCCATTAGGATTTTTCTCAAGGAAATTAACGGAAACTCAACAAAAATACTCCACTTTCGATAGAGAGTTGCTCGGAGTATACATGGCTGTCAAGCACTTTCAAAGGTTAATCGAAGGAAGAGAATTTACAATATTCACAGATCATAAACCTTTGACTTACGCATTTACTCAAAAACCATCATCTAATGACACGCCACGGCGAATACGTCAATTGGATTTCATTTCGCAATATTGCACTATTATTCAACACATAAATGGACGTGACAATATTACTGCAGATACATTATCACGTATTGAACAAATTAACATGCCGTCGCCGATTGATTATGCTGATTTAGCAAGATGCCAATCTAATGATCAAGAATTGATAAAACTTCGTACCAATAAGAAATTAAAATTGAAAAACATAATACTTCCGGGTTCTACAAAGAGCATCAGCTGCGACATATCAACGGGAAAATATCGTCCTTATTTACCAGAAAAGTTTCGAAGACAAATTTTCGACGTTATGCATGGACTGAGTCATCCGGGGAAGAAAACTACCAGAAAAATGATAACTCCAAGATATTTATGGTCTGGTATGAACAAGGATATTAATGATTGGTGTAAAACATGCATAGCCTGCCAAAAGTCAAAAGTACAACGTCATATAATATCACCTGTTGGCAATTTTATGCCTGCCCAACGTTTCGAACACTTACATATCGATATAGTTGGTCCCTTACCTATTTCTCAAGGAAAAAGATATTTAATTACCATCATAGACCGTTGTACCTCATGGCCCGAAGTATTTCCTGTGGAAGATATCACTGCTGAAACAGTGGCTAGTACCCTATATGAAGGATGGATAACACGATTTGGATGCCCGTTACGAATTACTACAGATCAAGGTCGACAATTCGAATCAAGAATTTTTGAATCACTTTCACAATTTTTAGGCATACACAAAATTAGAACAACACCTTATCATCCCCAATCAAATGGCATGATAGAGAGATTTCATAGAACATTAAAAACAGCATTAATGACAAGGGAGTCTAACGGCAATTGGATGAAGGAAATACCCTCTGTTCTACTTCGTTTGCGAAGTTGTTTACGCGAGGATACGGGATTTAGCGCAGCAGAAATGATATATGGCACACCTATTCGTCTTCCAGGAGAATTTTTTGAATCACCACATCCACCTTCTACATACGAAGAATTTGTGACAAAAATTCAAAGAGATATTACGCAGATGACGTCAGTACCAAAACGAAAAAAACACAACAAAGCAGTTTTCGTACACCCAGAGCTTAAGGAATGCTCACACGTGTTTGTGAGGTGCGACAGACTCAGAAAAAGTCTGACACCACCCTATGAAGGACCATTCCCAGTGTTAAAAAGAATGGATAAGTCATATTTAGTTAAAATAAGAGATAAGGAAACATTAATATCTATAGACAGATTAAAACCTGCTTTTGTGATAAACAGTGAAACTACGAACGTGTTACAATCGGAAAATAACCACAACAATAATTCAAACACGTACATCACAAAATCCGGACGGGTAGTCAAACCCGTTGTTCGGTTCAATATTCGCTGACACAGGTAATCTGTCTATTTAAATACTCGGGGTATTACGAGAAAAATCATCATTCGTCATTAGTAACTCAAACAAGAAGAAAAAAATGGGCAACCAAAGCTCTAAAGACCAGATAACCTACAACGCGGACAGCTGCCTGAATCAAAATGAAGCTGACCAATTAAGAAGCCTTATTTTGGAAGAATTAAGGTGGACCAGGAACATCGCGATTGGTCAATTAAGCATCACATTCGGAATTTTTCTCATCTACGGTATACTCAAGGCCATAGACAGAAGAATGAAAATACTTACGAAAAATAATCAACATAAATGCAATGGGTAAAACAAAACATTCACCCGTTAACATCGAGGCCTTGAACCTGGGAGCACGCCGTCACAACAAGCGTAAGCAGTCTGCACAATACTTACGCGTCAGCAGTTGGGTTATACTGACTGAGCCAGCAAGGTTTCCATGAATTAATTAGTCATACGTTTAAATATAGATTTATTTATAAGTTATCTTAAAGTAATATGTAATTTTTATTTTTTATATAAAGGGGGGTGTATATGTAGCCCCTACATATTTGCACGTAGTCAGATAAAGCACACTTTAGGATAAATTATAAGATAAGTTTAGATAGTAATACGCACGTACCACATTAGTATATAAGGTTTAATTGTATTCAATTATATCAGACTATTACGAACATCTGAGTCTCAATTATACCCTTGCCACGATTGGCAAAAGAGACATTATTTATTTATTTAAACTTTATGCACACATAAACTTTACAATGGCGGACTTTATGCCTTAAGCATTCTCTACCAGACAACCAAGGGTGGTGTAGAGATTAGTATGGCAGATGCAGGTAAGTGCATATAGCCTTTCTACATGCAACTTCCAAAAGATTTGTTAAAAGAAAACGTCTTCTTTAATACTGCCATGGTGATCTATGTATTCAAGGAATTGCAAGCTGTTATGATGAATAAGTGTGAGTGAATCACGCGCATTCTAGTGCCCAAGTATGGTCACATCTCGAGAACCTAATTTAATAAAGGTTGGAACTTGCTTGAGGTTCTTCCGCAGTACTTGCAGTAAAGTTTACTATACATGTACATTTGTACAATCTGCATGTATTGTATGGGGATCATTAAGTATTTATTATACTCGAAAGGACCAGTCGTGTTCTATTTCAGAACTTTTTCTACCGTAGTTTGTAACTTTGTTCTACCGTACATTATGTCTTACGTAATTGATAGATCAAAGTTTAGTTTATCATCAATCTATATGTATGCATTATTATAAAACAAAGTCCCCCGCCGCGTCTGTCTTTCTGTCTGTCTTAACGCGATAAACTCAAAACTACCGAACGGATTTTCATATGGTTTTCACAAACGAGTAGACTGATTGAAGAGGACATGTTTTGTCTACCCGTGCGGGTTCCCGACGGGTCGCTAAAAAATATTTAAAAAATGTTATATCCACATATCCTTTTAACAGAAAAGTCCTCTGGTTAGTAGCGGTACTATAATTTTATAAAATGTCATAACTAAAAAATATTTCTATCTCTCCCAATATTTTGACCCGAAATCTAAAAACTGTCTTGTAAAACATAGTACTCTTCAAAAAAGTTTTAATCCTCATTAGGATTCATAGTGATTTGATATAACCTGCACCTATATTAGCAAGCTACTAAATCAACGAGACACAAGGTACATCTGTGTTGTTACAACAGTACCTACCTCCATACTCAAGTACAGAGCCTCTCGTGAGTCACTCACATGCCCAAACAAGTGTCCGAAAGAGGGCTAATGAAGGGCCGTGACCTCTCACTTCCGCGGTTTGCTCAAAACATGTGATCGAACGTGTCCGACTGATGCGTGCTCCACTTACATCCTATTTCTGTTCAAGAGTTCCGTATCAAAATATTAATTAATTTTACTTTTAGCTTGACAATGGCCGTAATGGTTTTCGATACGGCTTAATACATGAAATTATAATTGCAAAAGTAACTCTGTCTGTCTGTTACGCTTTTACCGCTAAACCGCTGAAGCAATTTGGATGAAACTTGGTATGGGGTAAGCTTGAACCCTAAAAAAGGACATAGGCTAGTTTTTGCCGCGCTGACCGACATCCACGCGGACGTAGCCGCGGGCAACAGCTAGTCCTGCATAAATGTAAAAAAAACGAACGTTTAATTTTTAATTTCTTCTTCTCTTTTTTCACCCTATAGTACTATGGAATAGTCCAACCTTAATTAAAAACATGAAGCGAAACAATGAAGCAGAGCTACCTACATTTGGCCACGATATTGGAAAAAATACGCACATAAAACAAGCTTCGGTTGAGTGGGAACGTCCTATAGAAGTCGTTTAAAAAAAGAGACACCTTTTGGTTCATGCTGACTGTTTGACGTTTCTCCGAAGAAAGTCCAGGAAGTATGGGCTGCAAATAGTGTTGGTTACGGGGCGATAAAAATAACTTTTTCTGCTCTTTAAATAAAACTTTGTTCTACAATACACTTTCTTCGGTGTTGGTGTGTCTGAAAGCATGAAATTATGTATGAGGGCAAAAAAGGTTTTGGAAACAAAATGTACATGATTTTTTTTTTCCGTGATTTGATCAAGCCCACTGCTTTTGGCAACGAAGTCTAAACATTGTGCCATAGCGCCGCTAAACCGAGAAATTCTTATAACTATTGGTAACATGTTTTACTATGTAATAAACAGTAATATTGTCAAACAAGGAATAGGGAAATACCACAGAATTCTAAGCTAAGTTAAAAATAACTCATTAATCCGCTACCGACAAACGTCGCTGTCACCGACCATGTGCGCACGCGCCGGTCGTAAACCAGAATTATTTGTTGTTTAAACTTGACTTGTGCCTGAGGTGTTTACACGATGATTAACAAATTAGTTATCTGAAAATGTTGTTGTAAAGTGAATATTATCTTTTATAATATTATTTAGAGGATTTTTTTTTGTTTGTAATAGATAATATTATTTTTGGCCGGAATCCCAAGTCTCCTTTTGAAAAATAGTTTGTAACGTTAAGTATTGCGAAGTCTCGTGGGGTATATTGATGTCTTTTTATTCACAGGCACGAATTTAAACAGAATATTTTTTACACATGAGATATTAAAAACATGAGACCAACAGGATCAGAACTATAGTCAGTTACTTATAAAATGATGTTGATGGAGTCCTCATTTATCGTGAACAAGATCAATTTAACAGTATAAAATCACCATGTAAATAAAACCTCTGTGGCAAGGATACCGTTGCGTCACATACGACCCGCTGTTTCTCAGAATCTTATCAAATCTAACGTGCGTTGACCGGAGTGCCACCGACTTTACTTACATTAAGTATGTGAACTTACTTTAAAACTCCCATACCGTTTAAGCTATCAAAGAAATACTTGACAGTCCTGTTATTGAAAATATTGGCTCACAGTTTCCTCTATCCTTAACATGGAACTAAATCGGGGCCTGTTGGTTTAGTGGTTAGTGACTCTGATTGCTAAACCGGAGGTCGTTCGATTCCCACTCAGGACAAATCTTTGTGTGATGAGCACGATCGTTTGTTCTGTGTCTGGCTGTAATTTATCTATAATATGGATGTATTTAGAAATATTTAAGTATGTTTATCAGTTGTCTGGTTGCCAAAATACAGGCTCTGCCTAGTTTGGGATCAGAGTCGTGTGTGAGTTGTACTTAGCAGCAATATCCACCAGTCTTGTGACAAATTATATCAGGTGCTTAGTAAGAGGAAGTGCAAGAACACTGCAAGGAACAAAAGGAGACTTTTATAAAGAAGTTGCTGGTTATGCAATTCTTTTTTTCCATTCCTTTCAGTAAGTTTTTGCAGTAGGTAGGCTTAATGTTTGTGATTTCGTGGCTCTGGCAAAGGCAGGGTCTAGACCAGGGTGTTTTTAGCTGGTGCAAGTCTGACATATCCCAACGCTGTGCCATTGGCGTAGGTTGAATTAAGATTTTCAACCCTACATAAAGCAAGTATACGAGCACAACAAATTAAAAAACGCGGGCAACCGGTGGATACAAGCGGCAAGTTGCCGTTCGTTGTGGCGTTCTATGGAAGAGGCATTGGTTTAACATTGGACGCCTTCCGGCTTATGATGATGATGATGATGATGATGAAGAAACAAGTTGAAATGTAGCAGCTCACATCTGTAATCTCCCTCGCAGGGCAGAGGCGAGATATACAACCGTCTAAACTGTTACGATATCTGTCTCCATGTCTCCACATGTGATTGGCAAACGACCAGCCGAAATGAGGTGTAATTAAGTATGTTATCGGTTGATCGTATCTGTGAGACACTCCTACGCGCGTGTCAGCGCCTCGCCGCGTTTGGTTGCAGGTTAGAGGATATTTGGCTAAATGGACATGGAGGATTTGTTAATATTGGCATAATTTTATTAAAATTTTTTATTTTTTAATCTCCAGAGTTTAGAAATTAGAATTATTTGATATCCTTAGATAATTCTCCTGTCTCTGAAATTAGGTTAGGTACTCGTCATTCAGAAAGTCCTTTAAACATTTTTTCAGTTTTGGTCTCATTTTCAACATTATAGGGCAATAAATAGTTACGATCAGTACACCAAGATTAAAATTATTTTATTTAGTAATTTATTTATTTTAATATAAAGGTCGGTATTGTAGTGACTTAAAGAGGGAGGTTGCATTCACATGAAATATCAAATAGACATTTCCGACATATTTTTTTATCAATAACGTCCATTAATTCCCAATCTACCCTAATTACTTAAATCCATTCGACAAGTGAGTCACTGTCGGCGACGGTTAGCCGTAATCAATTGGATTACAAACAAACAATTGTCGCAAGTAGGTCGCTCCATACCGGACTACCTACTACGTACTTAATGAGGTACGCTCTTGTATGGATACTGACCTAACTACCTAATTTTACTGAAATTATAAGGTTGGTAAGTCTAGAAAGGTTTAGTGTCGATATCCAAGTTGATAATAATAATATCTTGGGACAAGTCACACACGGCCATATGATCCCAAACTAGGCAGAGCCTGTGTTGTGGCAACCAGACAACTGATAAACATACTTATATATTTCTAAATACATACATATTGTTTCAAAAGTATTGTTTCCAAAGTTGGTTTGGCGGAAGCTGCCTTACTAGCAGCTTTTTTAAATTAAGTAACTCAACGCTTAAGCATAAGCCACATGAGGTACGTAACTATTGCAGTACCATTTAGCTCTTGTCGAGACGAAAATAAATTTGTTAAAGATCGTTAACTAATACATTAACAATCTAACTGGGGAGCAAATTTTTAAATCACACAAATTTGTTTCTTTCGAGGATCGAATTCATAGCCGTTACCTATAACTATACATCATGGTTAAATCTTGAATTTCGCTACTGGTATGCTTAATTGACGTTAACATCCGCAACCTAACCTTCCTTTTAGTTTGAATTATATGAGAGTCAGTAAAACCTTCAATTTCGATCACTTTTGACCCTTTGGTTATTACTGCTTATGGAATAAGGCCTAACCTTTCATTATGAAAAGAAGCCCATCCTATATTAAAATTAAGGCTCTGTATGCTATTTATCCAGGAGTTAAAATAACGTCTCTGTAATGCGCTAGTTATTGCAGTATAGTAATAAAAACTGCATCTACTTCAGTATACAATGCGCTACAACCTCATCTGACGTCATGGCGTGACATTAGACGTTGCCGGAAGGTCAGAGCGCCGCCTTGACCCCGGCCATCCTCGCTGACTCACCGCATTCCCTCGTCCCTATATTAATATCGGATAATGTGACTTGAACACAATAAGTAATTAACAGTTATCATAATTATTTGTTGTGGAGCTTGTATAGGTAAAGGCTCTATGGAAAATTTTGATGTGTATGTGTGCGGAGTAACACTGACAGATATAGCTTGAATGGATCATGTGAAGGAAAGCTGGAATGACACCGACTTGAAATTACTGGGCACTTCAGACAAAAACAGAAGTTGCATCCAGTGAGACAAGAAGCCGACAACCGCATTGGTAAAAAACTTTGCCAGAAATTTCTTTATGAACACAAATTCCTAGTACAAAGCTCAGAAAACGATTATTAAATGTGGAATTACCTTGAGGACGTTCTTGACTATTCCTGAAAGTTCTCGTTAAATAAGAACCCACCAATTTAACTTGCAACCGCAGCCATATGAACCATATGAACTTGTAGAGTGCTCATGCACTAACCTTTATCTCTCCCATTTGAAATACTTTAATACTTTCTCACTTCGCATTCTCGTATCTTTAAACAAACACTTTCTTTCACAGTTATCTTTCATTGAAAAACATTGGACATTAACCCGACCCTATTGAAAAGAGGTCAAATTTAAGACCACATTAAACAGTTTCATTCAATGAATATGCTCCGTAGTACCTAACATAAATAATGTGGCTACAGTACATTCTGTGTCGAGTTATCCAAAGAATGTAATTAGTGAATATTTTTAGCTTATGCCGTACAAAGATCGGCCAGTAATCGTAGATAATGTGGGGCTATAAATAAATCAGCAAGGAGTCTTTATATGGACAGCCGTGTCAACCGGCGGGTCAGGACGGATGCCGTATCAAACTTTATTGGCAGAAGTATAGTTAGAAATATGCAAGTTATTTAATAATTAACTTTCCATTATTCTGGGAGATCCCTCAACCTTGCCATAAAATGAGATTTGGTGCTTTTGGTGAGCATTCCTGTCGGTACACTTTGTTAATAAGTAGGTTTACTAGTTTCGGACTTGAATGAATTTTATTAATCAAAGCTAGCCATATATTTTTATTCTGGGACATGAAAAGCACGTAAAAGTGGTGCGCTAGAAATTTTACCAGTCTTATCGTCATACTTTAATCAATAAAATAGAGAGTGCAATAGCGGCGTTAGGGCATACACCTTTGTGCTTAGAACACGTCTTGCGCTTTTATGTTCTAGGTAAGTCACTGGGTTCTGTTGAAGTTTGTGGGAGCTCCCTAGGCTATCCATGTTTAGTCTATCCGTGTCCTATTTCAAACATCCTGGAATTTTACAAGGCCATGGTAATGTTCATGGGCTTTAATTTTCACTTTTGGTGAACTATTACTCGGTTATACAATACAATAGAATGTACTATATTTCTGTTATTTGCATGCCCAGTGGCGTCACCGCTGGCTGGCGCCAGCGCACAGGTCACCTATGCTGGACGCTGCCTACATACCGATGTGTAAATATATTATCTGGTCACTTCCTGCGCGTGATCGGGACCTCGAACATTGTCACGCTAATCGATCAACTAATAATACTTGTTGTTCTCTAATCGATCGATTTGCGTCGAATCGATTAGGAGTTAGCCTCTAAGAAAAGACGATTGTTAACTAGTTAGGTTCAGGTAGGTAACTCGATCTAGATTAACGAGGCTGGTTAAGATTAGGTAACCTAAATACTGCATCAGAGAATTTAATTAAATTGTAATATGATTTCAATTTTCATTATAATATTAATTAAATTTGGGCTAGATTTTATATGCACATAGAATTAGCATAGCCATTCAACGTGGCAATACTGCCAGCCTTCTGGGCACGTTTCCCGTCATTGACAAAGATGACGATGGATTTTTTACCATTATTATACAATTTGGTTAATAAGGTCTTCTTTTTATTTAGTTACCGATACCTTTATAAATTGTAACGTCTATTTTTTTATATTTATTTATTCATTCAATTGATTTGTACAAGTTATAACGATATTCTACGTATTATTTACAACGATACAACTAAAAACTTAAACTATACTGAATCTAAAATATTAGTAAAATAAAGCTACAAATCTTAGAATTCAATAATAAATAGGAGATTACGTAAAAAGTAGGCTTATTTAACCACTATTCGTCAAATAACGCCTAATTTAGTTATATTTACAGATTTTAGTCTGGAGTTTATATCTGTTGATTGTTGGGTTGCTTATTTATCGTCAACAGAATTAATTAAGTAATCTGTGTGCACGTTGCGGGTTTCTGAATTAATTTTTGATACAAGACGATATCATTTCCATTTTTCTACTATTATTGTACTATCTATCGTATCTAAAACATTCATAAGAAAAATATCCGTATGGTGTTTTTACTGTAACTTTTATGAACTTATTTAAGAAGATAGTTTACTGTTCGCCGTGCCCCATACATGAACAAACAAGGGTGTTTTATTGACCAATAAAAAACATCTCCGGAATTAGCTCGAGTTGCCCCCGAGACCACCCGAACGAACCCTCGGCTTAGCTCGGGTACAGTCAACTGCAATCGGGTTTGACAGTTTATTTTACAGTAAGTTTAACTGAAAACTTCGTTAATTGAAAACAAGAAGACAAAATTTGATTTACTTGGTTTGTAATGTGTAGTTCATTTTTTAGCGTACCGTTCCCGAAGGGTGCCAACGGGAACCTATTATTAAGCCTCCGCTGTCCGTCCGTCCGTCTGTCTGTCTGTTAGCGGGATGTATCTCATGAACCGTAATAGCTAGAGTTAAATTTGTCACAGTGTGTGTATTATTGCCGCTATAACAACAATAATAGAAATAATTAAAAATTAAAAAAAAACAGGCTCAAAATATAATAAGAAACAGGTATTTAACCCTTTGCGAGTCCGACTCGCTCTTGGACGTTTTTTTTTATATTTGTAACTAGTAGCTTAACTAATTCGTGACTTTGTTTGTATCTAAAGTGTCATCATCTTTAGAATTATTGTCATTCGGATCTCTGTAAAGGACTGCTAAGTTACGTGTTTTATAAACTTTTATCGAATTCGATGCAGTAGCTTATGTACTAGCTATATATTAACAAACGTTCTTAAAAACTATAATGTTACTAGAATAATTAATGTAGTAAGATTACTAATGTTAGCGACTAGCTGTTAATATTATAATTGTATTTATGAATAAGAGAATGCGACATGCGTATTTTAAGCTTTAAATCATCTTTTACACTTTGCAAAAATACAAGTGATAAAACAAATATGTAAATTACTAACACTTGTGTGGACGAATATACACGTGTTGCAGCCGGGCATCGCCCGCATCGTTACAAACTTAGCGACAAACAAGCATGTGTTATTATTCATCTGTGAGCACGCATCTTAAACATAACACATAAAAATATGCTTTATTTCTAGGTATATACAGGACGATTTCCTCCAGCATCCTGTTCAAAGAAAATTTTATTTGAATTTGGACTTTAAATTAAAAGCGTAAAGTACAAAATGTTTTTTTGATACTCTGAAGCTGTAAATTAAGTTTAGGTCTTTTCTACTTAGTTAAACAATTATTAAATAAGATTAAGCACACGCCAATTTCTACTCTAGTGCCTTAGTCTTAGAGTTCCAAATCTATTAACTAAAAAACTTTAACTAAACTGCGCAGAAGCTTAAGTTTTCTTTGTGATTTGTGATAAGTTATAATAAACCTTATACATGTGGAAATAAAGTTTGTAATATAATTTTGTTGTTATGTTTGAAGCCACGTGCGCGATATATGGAGGGTGTCGTAATGGGTTACCGAAGGGTTATTGTGTTGTCCAAGTATTATGCGTCCGGAATAGTCGCAAGCGCATGTATTTGATAAATATTGCGCAAGAGTTGTTTTTATGTTGATAGTAGCTTTATTTTACTACTTACTGCACTTATTCCAATGATATTAAATTATATTTAAAAATGAGGCAGACATTTTATTAGCGCTCGCATTTTAAGGACTTGAAAAACTCCTAATTATGATGTTTTTAATGATCTATGAGAGATCTCGTTTAGTTTAGTATCTTAGTCTTTTGTATAATTCATTATTGAAACTTGACAACATTTTTACATATACCAGCACGATCAGATTTTAAAGACGCTAAATATGAGCGTATCTTGTGAATATTATCATTGAATAAAACAAATAATTTTGATAACTCTGTTTCTTTTACACAGGATAGGAAAGGATAGGCTAAGTACTATGCATCTATTTCATTTACTTGCTAGAGCAAAATATATAGGGTAGGGATTGTTCCAAAATTATGACAATGCACTTCAATATAGTAACTACGCCAACTACGACTGCGTAACGTGCAGGTTCAATCTCCGCACGGGACAAACATTTAAGAGATCCATAAATATATATTTTTTGTTAATCTGGTTTTTTTTTGAGTGTTCGTTAAGCTCTCCGGGTCGCACGGATTAAACTCCATGTACGAAATCGATTTAAAAATAAACGAATAGACTCCAGAACTGACACACATTACATCCACTCAATCACTTCACTCTCCCTGGATCACCGGGCATCGAACCCAAACACATCTGGGTCACAGGATTGTACCGATACAAATCGCAGCGTGACCCATTGTGAACCACTTGTCCGGTCGTTGACATCTGATAAGATAACCATCACGTCCTATTTACTGCCACAGATAAACTGGCAGATGGTTTGATATACATACTGTGTTCAGGAAAGTAATTAAGTTTTTAGTTGTGTTATGTTTCGTTTAATCGTAAAAGATAATTCAATCGAAAAACTAGTAACAATTTTTTTTACTAATTCTGTCCCTCTGCAGTGCAAATGTCTTTCTATCCTCCTTCCATCTTCGACCAAGTCATCATTGACTACGGTTTAAGTCATTTTATTACACCTTCCTCAGGTTTACCACCTATCCTTCTTGTCGGCCAACATCATCAGGGTTATTGGCACTCCGCCTTTAACTGTACAGAAACACTACCGATCTTATCTACTGGTATATTTAAATGGTAAAATAATAATAATATTACTTTGTAACTGTCCTGACTCCTGGGCACAGGCCTCATCCCATATAGAGAAAGATGGAGCACTGATTGCTTTACCTATTTTTCGAAATAGTTATTTTTTTATACTGTTTATTAGAACCTGACCTCTCTGCGGAAGCTAGATATATGCTCTTCATCACCATCATACATAACATCCTGTACTTTTTAATCTGTTGTGATCTGTCGGGTGACCTATATTCTGTCAGAAGGACGCTATAAACAGTATCAAAGTACAACCGCTATCGTATCTCCGTTTATCTGTTCTGTAACAATATCCCATTCATCCAGACCTGACCTGGTATATTGGGCGATGGATCGCCGGATGTGACGAGTCATAGAACAGAGTCTCCCTTGTGCTTGCTATGATGCTGAAGGTTAATAAAAGTGCGCCTAGATTAGAAGGTTAGTTGGGTTTCGGCTGAGATTTGTTACCAAGTCATATATATATGGAACTACTCGAAATATGACCTAATTTATATAGCACTTTAAGAAATATTGTATATTCCTAATAAGGAAACCCTTTTATAAATATATCAGTTTTTTGCCAGTAGAGGTAGATCCGAGATAGATTTGGCAAAATCTCCGGTAGGTTCAGAGTAGACATTTACTGCCTTATTAGGTAATTGATTTTGAAGGCTTAAGGTGAAATATTTATTAACACAAATATGTGCCTATGTAGGTATATATTGTGTGTGTTTGTTAGATATAAGTTCGAAAATGTAACTAAGGTTCGTAAACAAAATTATTGATAAATATTTATAACTGAGCACTGTATTTGTACCCTAATTAAATAGAAATGACACTTCAGGCCAATTTGGGAAAATACTTGATAGAAAAAGAAAAAAATAGGAAAAAAGCGTCGCTCCCTAGTGAAATATGTCCAATACATACAGTTCTGTTGGATCCTTTGCTAAAAAAATACAGCCTTGTACTAAGAAAAAAACAATAACATCTTATATTAATAACCTTTTGTGTTTATTTTTTGTAGAACATGATTCAATACAATCAATCTACTTTTTGTTGTCCGTGTTTACAATAAGCAGATGACATCACCATCCTTCCTACTATCATTGACATTTCTGTTGTCTATCAGTAATGCTTTATTGTGTGACTTCACTTGTATTTAATTAAATTTTGATTAGAAGTCATCTCTGTAAAAATTCCTTCCGGAAAGTAACACTTTTTTTATCCAGTTTTAAAATGAAATCGCTCTTTTAAAGAGATAAGTGTTTTTTTTTTCTTTTTGTATACTTTCTATGTGATGCGCAGATAACAGTTACAGTGGAACTAGTGAGACGACTCTTACTATTATTATAGAGAGAGATTATATAAGATTTTTTTCAGAAGATCCATTATAAAAGTCTACAGAACTACTGAGAAAAAAAAAATACTATTTCCATTGGAGTAATTGACAGTGGAACTAACGGGAACAATCCGATATTTGCCGTCACTTCCTTTCAGCGATACCTATGTGCTGTACTAAAGTACAAACAATTATTTTAGGCGCGCCTCCTCATTTGACTTGGCGATCACAGCGTGTTAGCTACACCAATAAAATAACTTTTCTTCACTACATATCGGTAAAAACTCATAAAATCATACTACTCATAATATATACATACTCTTATTGACCGTATAGCCACATTGACAATGACCTTATGATCTTACCGAGGTTTTTTGTGGCCTGTGTCATCATACGATCACATCATCAAGCTATGGTTGTGAGAGCCTGTTCGAGAGAGGTTATAGACCATAGACACCTTGATATCAAACCAGGAACTCAAAATTAAACGTTACAGGGTCTTGAGACTTTGAAAAATATATCTAGCAGAAAACGTGTACAACTAGTACAGTTCGCCAGACAGCAATTCAAAGCTCTTGAGTTAAAAAAAGAACAGTTATTAAAAGTTGAAAATCGTTTTGAACACCAATTTGACATAATAAGCGTATTATAGAAACTATTTTGTAAAAAGCTTACCTACTTGAAAATAGGATGAATCTTTACGTAGTATAAAACAAAGAGGCTCTCGCTGTTTGTACTACGCTTAGATCTTTTTAACTGCGCGGCGGTTTTTAATGCAGTTTTCAGCAATAGATAGACTGATTAAAGAAGAAGGTTTGTATGTAATACATGCATTTTATACGGGGGCAACAGCTAGTATAAGTATAAATAACTGTCTACTAATTACTGTGCTATCGGGTCACTTTTATTTTTACCACGTGGCAACATTCAAAGCAGATGGAAAGTCTCCTTATATTATCTTTAAAGATTTCAAGGCTGCCTAAGGGTCCATTCAAAAATCCTTACCAACTTAAGCACCGTTTACTTAGCTAACAAACCTTAAGTATTACTTAACGAGCTCACATTCAAGTACAATGCTCGTCGTGCAGTCGCCCACGCACCCCAGACTACGCTGGCCGAAATATCGCGATAATATCGTAATATTATCGTAATTAGGTCTAGGTCGTAACTTTATCGCTTTTCTGTGGCATATATTGTTGAAAATTGATTAATATCTAGTATTTTTTATAGCTTTCCGTGTTATTTTTGGTCTGGGTGTTTTTTTGTGTGATGTAGATTTATATTGGCAGTTATTCAAGAAGGTAGCTATGTAGATCACCCAGGTAAGGTTAGAGGTATTTAAGTATCTGTCGTCAGGGTAGCTCTATGCTTATCTCTTCGATATCTGTGGATATAATATGCCGCATGTTAGTATACTTTAGTAAACTCTCTTTTTTAACTTTTGTTAAAGAAATAATCAATTCCACACTAAATGACTTTTCGTTTATTTTTTTTTAATTTTTCAGTGTAGTGTGTTAGTGTTAAAAATAGAAAAAAACCCTTGGTTTGACCGGAAGGTTGCCAGCTTGCCCATGACATCAAGATTATTTAAACATGTAAGTATGTAGACGTAAGGGCAGCAAAAAACTGAAAAACACTGTTATTAAAGCTCAAATTTGAGAGCGAGAGGCAGAAGAGGTTCCATTAAAGCTTCTAAATAGTAGGATGCAGTATGAAACACTTCAAAATATTTGTTAGTTACTTGACCCAAACAACTGAATTTGAATGCAAAGCAGAATTTATTTTGTATGTAAGTGTGCAAGTATTTTTTTATAAATCGTTGAAAGTTAGAAAAAAGTTAACAAAATATACAAAATTTCAAATTACTATCTATCAAAGATAGTAGTTTATTTGTTTTCCAATGAAAGGAAATACTGTCATACGTCAGTTGTCACGGTCTAAGGACGGGCGAGGTAAGGGCGAGGTAACACTGAGAGCGATTAGTGTTTGGAAACATGAGGGTGGGTGCAATATATATATATTGTGATCAATTGATCTAAAACGAAAGTTTAATCAAATGAAAACATTAAAATAAATATTTTTTTCATTAAATACAATCGAGTGCTTACAAAAATGCTCACTTAATTGTAGCTTGTAAGCTCTCAATTATCATAAATATTGTTTTTTTATTTGTTCTTCTTCTTAATGTTTTTTTATGGTAGAGTAGACAAAACATTAATGAACTATAAACACAAACCTTCCATTGGTGAAAACCATATGAAAATCCGTTCGGTAGTTTTTGAGTTTATCGCGTTCAAACAGACCTACAGACAGAAGCGGCGGGGGACTTTGTTTTATAATAATGTATAGATTAGTAATTTATCATAGTTTCAGTTAGAATTTACTTTGGTTATTACTTACGTTAGATAAAGTTCATACATTTATTTTAGTCCAAAGTTTCAATCTGTACCAAAACATGTTTGAGATAGAATCGCTCCTTTTTTTTTTTTGGAAGAGATATATGCAGTTAGCCTGAGCGCAGGCTTTGACTGCTTCACCGGACTTTTGGCGAGAACCTTAAAGGCCTCCAGCCAGAGCAATAGAAAAACTAACTACGTCAGCAACGTTCACTAAGGGCACCCCCTGTGGGGTTCGGACCTCGACTTAGTGATAGAATCGCTTCCGCTCCGTATGACCTCCGTATGACCTCGCCTCTATAAGTACAGTTGTGCTACTTGTATTGCTAATTCGCTGGACAATTCGCAGTCGCCGACATGTCGCATAATATTGTTTCAAACATGTTTGATGAATGGGTTATTAACTTAATATTTACTTTCCTCAACAATTTTGAAGGATTTTACATAAAATATTTAGTTTTTTGGTCAGTAAAGAGAAATGGCCATTTTTTTTTGTTATTTTAAGTGTGTTAGTAGTGGTATGCAAATTATAAAAATAAAGGATTTAAGATCACAATGGCCAGTAAAAGGGAAAATAGCATGTCTCGCACTTTTTCTGTTTCTGGAGTTTTTTGTAAGTCACACAATTACATTTTCAAAAGGTTATTAGGTCTCTTGTTGCCCTATACATGTATTAAAGGCATAGGTAAATGTCCCAATGCATATTACATACAACAAATCAAATCAAAATATCATACATAAATTATCATCTATCAAAAATCATTGCGGCGCGACGCTGGCAACTTGCAAAGTTACAAATGCGGGTGCCGGTGGCGCTAGAATTGCTATATATAAATAGACAATTGAATATTGTAGAAATTATTATAAAAAATATATTTGTAAATTTTTAAATATGCAATTGGGAATTGCACATGTAAAGGAATGTTGACATTACGCGGCGACCAAAAGGAGCGGAGCATAAATGAAAAATGTTGCAAAAATTAAAAACCGTTAAAACTAAAAAACGCAGACAAAGTCGCGGGTGACAGCTAGTAAATAATAAAATCAAAACTTAAGCTTGGTCGAGTAAATATTTTAGGTGTGCAAGTAAAAATTATGCTTAATATTCTTACGTTTACACTGTCAAGCTTGGTACCATGCTTGACTGGTATCTCTATAATACTGTCAAATATAACATTCAGTTTCATATAATAGGTATTGAGGTTTAACAAACAAATAACGTTACCTAAGTATGTAGATTTAAAAAAGGTTCTAAAAATTTAGTTAGTTCCAATTTTCGCCACCGGCAAACTTAAGTTTGTAGTATCGTAGAACGATTGCAAACTGATTGGATGATAGTAACATTGCTAAGTAAGCCATAGGTCAGGTTCCAGATCAGTTGCGACAATGTTAATGGCTCACTTTCCATTTGTAAGCCATCGCTTGATAGATGAGCGTAGTTATATGTGATGTTGATCTATTAAGTATGCTGTGGTTATGGCTATAAGAAATGAGTTTATTAGAGGACTCTTGAAAGTAGCGCCCGTGAATGAAGATGAAAGGTAAGCGCCTGTCGTGGTATGGACATGTGATGAGAAGGGATGAAACTAAACAAGTTATGATTATGACTGTGAATGAGTATACATGCATGGAGACCGAAAAGAGATGGATTGTGTGAAAGATGATATGAGAAAGAATGGAGTTAATGCTGAAATGACGAGTAGTAGAGATGAATGGAAGCAAAATGCACATTGCACTGAACCCAAATATTTAGGAACAGGGCAGGGAGATGATGATGATGATGAAATTTACTAATCTTTTAAGTCAGTGAGTCTTGCTGCCAAAGGTTAAAGATACCAAAATAATAAAGGAATCCTCAAATTGATATTACTTTGCTCGTTATAATACAAAATGTTATTCTTTAATACAAATATTTTGACGACACGCTAATGTAAGGTATAATGGTTGTTTTAACTGCGATGTATCACGAAATATTGCTCATGGAAAACAAAAAACGGTTGGAAGCTCAATTTGCTTAATAAACGAAAAGTTATTGCTAAGGGAATGATATTATACACAAGATATGTTACCTTCATAGTTACCGACGTTCAAAATCTGATCCCGCTGGTAAATGTCAAAATGTTGTAAAGTTGCACTACTGAATAGTACATAAGATAGGATGAGCATGAAAGTAAAAGAGATAGCTATCATTTGAAAATGACTTAAATAGGAGGTTTTCGATTTCTTATAACATATCTGCGTCATTTTTATAATAAAAATATCATTGCTAGGGAAGATTAAACAAAACGAGTTATGTTTTTTATTAAGACGTCCAATATTTATGACTGCTTTAGGCTGTTATACCCAATTTACTTTAATTGTAAATGCTTACTACATATTAAAATATAAAAGAGATTTTGACCGAAAGAGAAGGCTAATCATCTTTACTGTACAATTTTGTACGCGAAACTTTATTGTGTTTTATGCAATTAAATAAAAATATTTTTATTTCTCATCTGAAGGCAGTAAGTCTGGAACCCGACCCCATATAGCCTGGGAAAAGGTTTGAAACAAGGTTTCTTAGGTTCAGTGTTTAAGGAACGACAAGCTTACAAGACCCTAACTTATATCCAAGAACGCAAGACCCAATGTTAAAAATTTATTCCTCTTTACAACCAAAGCAAGGTTTTCCCAAAACAGCTCAGTTTCTTATACTTCGTCATTCGGGTCGTCGACCTCATTACTATATTTTTGATCAATACCTAATAATTCTTCAACATAGCATAGCAATAAACAACCACTTGCTATCTCTGTGACAAAAAATGAACACGTAATTAGATCCTTGTGGCAGGCATTTGGGCTACCATCAATGTCCAATCCCAAGGGGTCAATATTAAATTAATTATTCTAGAATATAGATGCAAAACCCATTATAACATGACCCGTGGGAAATGTCGCAATTATTTCGTTTATTCAACTGTCGTGACTATATTTATACTAAATAATGAATATTTAATGTTTTATATCTCGGAAGGTAGGGCATTGTGTGGAATGTCTTGACATTTTCATAAAGTGGATAACATAATAGTATTAGTGTAATTACATGCTGCACCTACGTCTCTGAAGGTCGACTGGTAGAAAATGCCTTAGGCCATCAGGTCCGTCTTATCCATTCGTGCAAATTCCAAGAAGATACATGTTCTGAAAATACAGAAAAGAGAGATAGTAACAGAATAAATTGATGTACAACTCCTTTGATAAAAACACCAAAAGAAAATCTAAGGTGACGTCAAAGTTCTAAATCATCATTAGATACTGGCAAGTACAGAAGATCCTATATTATTGCAATCTTTACTAATATTATAAATACGAAAGTAACTCTGTCTGTCTGTCTGTCGCACTTTCACGCCAAAACTACTGAACCGATTTAAATTAAATTTGGTACACAGATACTCTAGAGCCTAAAAAAGGACATAGGCTACTTTTTGCCGCGATAACCGACATCCCGCGGCTCCGCCCGCGTGTATAGCTAAGTAATATTATAAAAGCGAAATTGTGAAAAAATATTCATCGTTTTAAGTATTATATTATTTATTAGGTCCGGGTCACCAACCGCAATTCTCATCGTAATGCAGTGAGCAGACATTTAATAAAATCCGTCTCCAAGCAACTTTATCTCACTTAATTGAAATGTCACGTCACTAACAAAGACAGTTATGCCTCACTTCCTGCGGGCATATTACTTCGCAAAAATATAATAAAGATGTTTAAATAAACTCCTATTAATAATAGTTAGGTAAAAGTAAAGTTGCGCACTATCCCCACAGGCGGTCATTATTCGAAATGACTGTTTGATTGATCACATACGTTTATCGGTGTGTATCGATAATTCATTGGTATTGCATTAGAATATTTGAATGTTTATTTATAATGTGAGTTTTGACTTTTGGCTAACTGCGTAGGTATTAAGGTGAATGATGGCTTAAATATGTAATGCTTCATTCTCACACATATTTTGTTATTTCAAAGGACTATTATAGCCAAATACGTTGGTGAAGTGTTTTCCGATAATTATGTTTGAGTTAAACTTAACATACCTATACATTCATACTGTTATATCCAATTTGTCGGTTTTTGGCCTAAACTAAAATGAAATTGAGCTTTATTTGCTAAAATTTTAGCATTTAGCATTCATAAATGTACTGGGCTAAATAAAGAACAGGTAAATCGAAGTAAGGCTTCATTACAATCATTTCCTTCTTCAGAAACTATTTCTGTCTCTTCAATCCTTCAGCTTTCATTCCAAAACCAACATTTCGCACAGAACATTAAATAAATCAAACATCCGTCTGGAATGCCTAAACGGGAGGAAGTCGCATTAATGCCCAACACATTACGACAGGTATTAATGGAGCTGGCACATTGCCAGGTCACCAGCATAACGAGACCGGCGCCTGCGAGTACATAGAACATTAAATGGTCGATGACTCCTAATTTGATAGACAGTGCACACCTAATGGGGTTGGTGTAGGTCAGGTTGGGTGGGTTCATAGAATCTGGCGACCAGAAGGGTACATTTATTATAAGTATCTTTTGTATACATTAAAATATGGCTATGCTATCGATATTGATAGTACTCGAGACTTGAAATTTCCTCTGAAGTTGGTATCTTTTACAATGGTACTATAATAAGATAGAATATCTCGATAGAACTTAGTATGGCTCAAATTACTGTCAAGGACTGAGTCAAATTGAAATTAGTCTTCCCAAATGACCTTCTCAAATAAATATTATCTTTCAAATTAATCTGAAAGCGCTGAAATAATTTGTGGGTGGTTTTCCCACCGACAGCTTACGGCTATCACTACATTCACCAGCCTAGCCTTAGCCTAACTATGTTAGGGTCAATTACTGGTCTGAAAGAGGTCATTTAGTTCCACTTGCTCAATTAATATCTTCTGTAACATATCATTAAATGGTTTAATAATCATAAATCTTAATCCAACGCAAAGATGCTTCTAACTTTGTGTCATGTAGCCATTTTTAAATTTATTTATTACTGAAATATATACAGAGGCGTTTTTGATGCCGCAGGCATTTCTACTAGTCGACCTTGGAATTATGCAGACGTGGTGGTTAGTTGACTGACTCCTGATAATATCTTAACTACATGACTGGTACAAGCGTTGGTAAGGGGCTTACTATATGTATATACCTTCTATTTTGTTACATTGTTAATGAATAACCACTGGCCTGTTAGTCTAGTGGTTAGTGACCCTCACTACTAAACCGAAGGTCGTGGGTTCGATCCATATCCAGGACAAATCTTTGTGTGATGAGCACGATTATTTGTTCTGTGTCTGGGCTGAATTTATCTGTAACATATTTATTAGTATTTAGAAATATATAAGTATGTTTATCAGTTGTCTGGTTGTCATATTACAAGCTCTGCCTAGTTTGGGATCAGATGGCAGTGTTTGTGTTTCCCCCAAGATATTATTATTAATAACAGGCTCTGACTTACACTATATGGTGAAGGCCTTTCATACGGAGAAGATACCAGCTTTGAAAATACTTCTTTGTATGTAGGTATAGTGATTTTTTCTGTAAGTGAAAAATACAATATGGAATGAAAACATACTTTGAAAATTGTAGGTTTAAATCTACTAGGAAAACCGGTCAATCACTCGAAAGAAAAAATATTTAACAATAAATATTATAAATTTACAAAAGAAAAAATAATTGTTATTAAATAAATGTGTATGAACGGCGTTTGCACTATATTTTGATTAAGCTATATTAAAGTAAACTAAGCCTTCTTCAAACCGGTATTATTATAATTTGCAGTGCCCGACCGGGTCCATAATTATTATTTTTATAAATGTTTACTTACCACTTTAGCATATACATTGTGGAATGGCAATAAACGCCTGAGTATTCAGTACTGATTTCGCGGAGCGACGGACCAAAGTTCATGATTACCTTTTAGACGGTTACTTTCATTGGTCATTACAAAAAACAACAGCGTCTATACAACGCGAATTCCCAGCCGTTAAATAATGGAAACGATTAGAATACTTACATATTAAAACTTTAATGGCATGATGAACAAGTCACGACAGGTACGGAATGGGGTTGGCATATCGCCAGCGCAGGCGCAAAGGAGAGCGCGATGCGTACTTGCATTAGATTAATACTAGACACGGTCAGGTCACTACGAAGAACGCTAACATATTCTTGAATGGAAGAATCTCATCGAATTAAGCAGGTCTTCCAAATTCAACGTTAGTAAGACATTGAAAGTTTTGGGAAGGCTGTGGGAATATATGTGGCATGCATCACGTTTGGCTGTTACAGGCTGGTCATTTAGGATTCTCAGTAGAATACATCAGGACGCTGGCAATGTGCCAATTTCTACATCCTGGACTTAAAACCTTGAGGATCTAATGTTATAGATTTTACATTTTTCCTTGGGAATAAATCCATTAGAGTTTGGTATGCACATGATATAGATTTTCCGATGTATGTCATAGGTGTACCAATACATATTCACAGGCAACGATGTCACATCGTGGCACGACTCGAATGGGTTTTAATGTTGCTTTGTCGCTAACGGTCAATGCTTGATCGAAAATTTGGATTGGGAATATTTTTATTTCACCCGTCCGACTTCACGCAAATTTTCTAGTTATCCAAAATGAAGCTATTGGATCCAAGATTTTCCAGAGAAAGACAGAAAGAAAAATAACAAAATGTCGCTACACAGACACAGCCCCATTACTTTTTAATAACGGAGCGGGAATGAGTAAGTACTAAGCACTTCATAAAGCAGTCGTAAGAACGTCGTAATAAGTAGATTAGTCTCAGTCTAGTTCAAGTAGGAAAGTGTCAAGAAGTTGGCTGTAAGCCATGTCATGGTGAGGTGTCAAGTATTCACGTTATGTGTTAACTATGGGCCACTGACCGCCAGTTATGTGGTGAATGATGACTGAGCTACGCGCTACATGGAGGATATTACAAGCAACCTTTGTGATAAATCTACATTTTGTAGATTTGCAGATTGCAGGTTGAAAATCTGGTCAACACTTATTTTTTTTGCAGACAACAGACGTTGTATGGGCACAAAAAATCATAATTATAATACCTGAAATAAGCACCTGCTTAAGCAGAGGCTTCAAGCTATTACAGTGACTTTAAAAACCTTTATGTGTTTTATCATGATGTTGCTACAAAAATTATCAGAACTTCTATAAACAAAGTAATAATGACATAACTATTAATAACTAATGCCATTTAGGGTAACGGTTTACTAAAAACTAGTTACTCATGAAACAGATAAGAAAATTCGATCACAATGGTGAAATCCGTGGGGAAGTGAGTCAGACGTGCGTGTTTGAGGTTGAATTTTTAAGGAAATGCTCAGAATTATGTGTCTAGCCGCATAGCTGGCATTCTCCTCTATTTGATTAGCAATGACTGACTTTTTTGTAGTAAGGCATGTTAATAATAACCTAGAAAAGAAATAGGAAATTCTTTCTGGGGTAGTGAATTAAAAAGTTATATTACACTTACATAGAACTCATAAGGATTTAAGCCTTTATATCTACGTGTTGAAAAAAAATAATAGGAGAATTGAAAATTTTGCAGTAGTTGGCAGCCCAGAACTTTGCAAATTTTTACGTTACCAATAATTCACTACACACTAGCGACACCTTTACCATTATTGACAGTAAGAAGATAAAACGATACCGTTACTGATTACCGTGCCAGCACATGAAGGTTTAAGAATTTTCCTATAGTACCATTTCAGGTTTATTGCGTAAACACAACAATTTCTTGGTAATACGGGGCGGCGCCTCACTACTACCCGGCCAGCATTAGTCATCAAAGCCTATTCCGTTTTATTCCACGACTTTCATGTTAGTATATTCAATGAAAGTGAGCTTTCATGTCAAATCGATTAAAAGCTTTGACTGAACGATTCAATAAGCTTTTTAGGAGATGATTCTAGCGGCAGAGATGTTTTTAACTAATGATGTGATTACGTCGGCGTTCTAGCATTGTTGTAATTATCACAATAAAATAATAATAAAAATATGTGGACATCACATACATTGCTCTGAACCCATAGTAGCTAAAGCACTCGTGTTACGGAATCAAAGCCAACGAAGGAACCACAAACACCCAGACCCAAGACAATGTAGAAAAGCGGTTTTCTACATTGACCCGTCCGGGGATCTAACCCGGGACCTCATCAAAAACCAGTGTGTACGCCACTCGAACACGGAGGTCGTCGACAATATTTTTTTATTTTTCTAGGTTAGAAATAAACATCCTCTCTAAAAATATTTTAAATTAATATTATTTAGGTTTCGTCGCCGTTTGGAATGGTGTTTTTATTTTAACAAAAAATAAAGCTAATCTACAAATATCTGTTTCAAGTCATATAATAACAAATGTGCATTGTATTTTCATCCCATTTTAATACGATAAGCTACTACTAAGTATCACCATATTACATCCCGCGTTTTCGTACATGCGTTTGTAATCAGAAAGAAAGTATTGTTAATTCGGTCTGATAACAATATGCTCCCTATAAACAATTTACGATGTTTTTATATAATTGTATAGTTGTTATCTTGTTCCGTTTTGTTATCAAATGTACTTGTTTTATCATTGAACACGCCTTGTGCTCGTATCTCTTCTGCTTATTCCTAGGCACTTTAGTCATTCTGTTTATTTGGTACATCTTGGGTATCAGTGTGCTTAAGAATGATTATGAAACAATGACGGTTAACGTTATCAATTTAGCCGCCAGAGGCGCTAATCGCACATGATGTCCGAAATGTCAAATTTCATAGTTTGTTGGTGGGCTTTGACAGCTGACGCACCAGTGGCGCCAACTGGTGAGCGCAATGTCGAGTTATGTTAATAAAAAGTTTTAACGCTTAGTTTCAATATTTTTAATCGAATTTTATTTTTTGCTGCATTTGCCACATCTGTTTTCTTCATGTAGTCTATGTTATGGACACATAATTTATATCCTTTTATTTTCACTTAAACGGTTAGGTACCTATTACGCTCATCTTAAATTTATCTTTTAAAGAGGATAGTATTATCAGAAAATAATGTTTAAAATCTAGCACACTCACTCAATCTGCCTGTAAAAACAATAAAACATAATTAAAGGCTAAAACTTAAACACCCTAGGAAAAGGTTAGACCTTATTCCAGGGTCAAGTTCATCTAAAAATAGACCTTTAAGGCATAATATCCCTTTAAGGGTTATGAGTAACGCAGCGTGGGACTCCAGAAGGTCTCGGCATCCTATAAAATGACTCAAGTGTCAGGGTTTACTCAAAATATGCGTAATTTGTTATTTTGGCTGTTACGCGAAACGCTCACAATGTTATTACTGTATTCGGTTGCATGAATAGCAAGAACCATGAATCAACTGAGTTTTGAGTATTGGAAACTGAGTTATTATCAAACGAAGGTAAAATAAAATGACGTGTGCATACAGTTTTGTTGTTGGTTTTATAAAAGTTATTTATCAGTTAAATATATGCCATCATTCCAAAATCTATTTACCTAATTACGGTAATCAAAGTAACAAATGTTACACGCAGTCTCCTTTTTTTGTAGCGGTATGAGGTAAACATTGGCACATCTAATGCTGTGATGGCTAGTTCAAGAAAGATATTAGCGAATTGATCAGGGTATGCTAGACGTTATTACTTTGGAACTAATAATTCGTTGAAGCTTGACTCACATATCTACTGTATTCTATATTTGTCTTATCTATAAATAATAAAAAACAAAGTCGGGTTAGTTACACCATTTATAACTGACCGACCCATTTTAATTATCATTGATTTGTTGGGTTCGTATACGCCCTGAATAGCAGAATCCTTACTAATATTTTAAAAGTGCAAGTAACTCTGTCTGTCTATCAGTCTGTCTGTCTTTCACGCCAAAACTACTAAACCGATTTAAATAAGATTTGTACACAGATGGTGCAGAGCATAGAGAAAGAACATAGGCTACTTTTTGGCGATAACCGACTTCCACGAGGGCGGAGCCGCGGGAACAGCTAGTAACTATATAAATATCAAAAGGTTACGAACAAAAAATTTTATCTTACGGGAGCGATGACTACTTACGCGGATGAAACCGCGGAACATCCCTAGATATAACATATAACTTATATAAAATTCACCCACTACTGCAGAAATTCTGCTCCTCATGCAGAAGTTACAAGCATTGATCTGTCCGCTCGCCAAGGTTTTTAGTTTATAATATCCTTCTCTTACATGCAATGAATCGATAACAAATCTATAACATTATTTAATTACACAGCTCTTACATATAGCCGGTAATTCGATAAAAAGCTGAACATTAGTCGCAGCTAATGATTCTCCCACATTAGTACGTTTTCTAATCGATGACAATGGGTAAAAGCTTGTTGCCAACATATAATCACTAGTTATGTGCTGATCTGTTGAGACGCGCGCCACTGATAGCGATTATTGGAGAAAATACATTCGTTTTTTTCCCTTCGGGTTCTGGACCTGAAGGCAAAAATCTTTTAAAGACCGGCAACGCATCACCTTGATATTTCGAGTTTGGATGCAGATTTGATGCCATGGTTTAGAATCTTCTAAAGATATCGATATGAATCGAAGAGTTCACTTTCTGTTTATTAATATGAAGATAATGCTTAACTTACATGCCTATTTGAGACATTAGAGTTTTACGACATAATTAATATTTTGGAAAATGCTTTTGTTTAAATCATTACTGCTTGCTAATCTTTTTGATTTTGAGTTTATGCCAAATTAGTTTGAGGTGGCGCAGGATAAGGATTTATGGAAGGTCTGAAGGAGGCTTTTGCCCAGCTGTCGGACTATGCTGTTGCTTGTCTTTCGAAACATCATCGCTATTAAAAACAACCTTTGAACTCATTAAATACATTATTATAGTGAAACTTACACCTGTGAGAAACGATTCCAGTTAGAACTAACATTGGCACTAATGTATTCAGTTTGACCCGTCAGAGCGCGTGATCTTTACAACTATACTTAATGTTAATTAATTATAATTATTTGTAGGTACCGTATGACGTCATATGTAGAAGGTTGAGTACGCTGTTGACTTCCATAGTTATTGGAATTAGGAATTACTGCATGAACTCATATTACTTGGAAGGTTGTGGGACGAACTGAGAGGACACAAATTTTAATGTTAAAATTAAATTTTACGAGCTAATAACTTTTGAAATCATGTATGTATTTAAAGCATGACGGCTGTATTTACCGATGGGCTGCTAAACAAATAAGAAGAAATTGGCCAGGTCAAAGTCTTATAATAAAGAGAGAATATATTGCCATATATAGAATGAAGAACAAAAATAATAAATATTAAAATTTTTATTTGATTTAAATCCATTATGAAATTAGATTAACTGCTAAATTTAAAACTTGCTCTGTGTATTAAGTATTTAATACGAACGAGTGAGTGGGGGAGTGGTCAAGTGGTGAACACACCGGTTTTCAAGGTGTCGCCAGCTCGTGAGGGCTCGGGTTCTATCCCCGGGCAGGTCAAAACTACTTTTCTACATTTTCTCGGGTCTGGGTATTTGTGGTACCTCCGTTGTCTTTAATTCCATAACACAAGTCCTATAGTTATTTACTTTGGGTTCAGAGCAATGTATTTGATGTTGTCTGCATTTATTTTATTTACTTAATTTAATAACTTAGCTTAAGTTCCCCGCTCTCGGTGTGACCTCCGCCTTACAGTCGGGAAAGTCATGTAGTGTTATTGTTTTATATCGGCGCGCGCCGTCGCCAGGGAAAACGTTACGCTGAGAAGGGAAATCTAACTGTTACGTACATACTACAATACAACATATTACTAGAAAATTATTTACGTACAGTTTATGTTTTTTTTTACTATTGTGTGTACACTGTACAAGATGGTTGCATTGTTTAGTAATGTTACATAGCTGGTAACTGTTAGTATATGAGCTTCGAAAGAATATATTCTATGTAAAGTATTAAGAAAATTAGGAAACAAACGCCTAAAACTTTAGGTATTTTAGGAAATACTTTAGGTATTTCAGAAGCTTTTATTTTCTTTGAGAAAGACCAGAAAATAGTTGACTCTTAGAATAAAAATAAGTAAAGTACAGAGTGCGTCTAACAGAGTATGAACTGTGAGGACCATTATGAACAATGTAAAATCGAAAAATTTCCGTCTAAACTATGCGCGCCGGTTGATTTAAACTATTAAAAAATAATATCGGAACTATCGATATTTTTGCATTAACATCTGTCGTCTCTCGGAAAACCACGTAAATCTGTAAACGAGCACAGTAGGTACTTACATCTAAAAGAAAATCTTCAACGGTAATTTGCGGCCCAACGGGCTACTAGCAATTCGCGCACTCTATGCTTGTCTATGTATACTCAAAGGTTGGACCCGTTCGAAAATTAAATCCGCACAATTCTCACAATAATAACTTAGACTTCTCCGGTATCCGCGCACTTAAACACATTATAAACAAAATATACATAATTATATATTTCTAAGTTCTCATATAAAGTGGCGCTAAGTGTATCAAAATCTCGCGATGATTCTTATCTTTGAATGCGTCGTGTGTCTGTCTGTGTGTGTGTGTGTTAAAAAGGGCAACAACCTCGTTATCTATATTCACTGGGCCAGGGGGATATGTTTTGACATGCCGGCTATGGTCTGTCCCATAAATTGACAAAATAATATTTATTATTCACCGAGCATTTAAATCTAAGCTCTAAAGTCTAACGTCTTCTTGTCTTTGTAACTTTGTAATCATGCAGTCAAACAGACAAAAATGAGGATTGTGCATAAAATCAGAATAATGAGCTACGACTTTCAAAGGTTACTAGTTTCAAAAATGATGCGTTGAGTCTTTTATACCTGAATGTGGAAACTTAACTAATCTTTAAGACGCTCTTAAATGTCTATCTATCGTAACTTTGAACCAAAGAGAAAAAGAAAGAGAACTTTGAAAGGAGTGCATGCTGAGATGACAAGTAGTGGAGATGAATAAAAAAAAACACATTTCGCCGACCCCAAATGATTGGGAATGAATTAATATTATTTATTTTACTATAAAAAAGTCTACATCTTAGTCTCTACTTAAATCTTAAACTTCTGTAACTAGGTTTATTACTAAGAAATAATAGTTATAATTAAGTATACTTACAAATAAATTACTTAATACGATTATCACTTGTGCTTGATAATAATTGGTTATACCTTATTATGAAAATAAACTTTACTTCGATAATTATAAAATAAACTGATAAAGTAAATACCTACCTATAAAAAAAAGCGAAAAAAGGAACAATAATTTAAGATAAATCTCGAAATTGCATTCAAGGTTGTTGCTGTCGGTACGGTGCGCCTGCGCATCGCAGAACGCGCGCGCAGATGCGGCGGGCGTCAGTCTACCCGCCACCGTCGCGCAAGCCACACGCGTTCGCTCGCAGACTATCGACGCATCGATAGCACAGCGCAGCTCGCGATCATTTGATAAAAAACCAGTGTTGTGTTATTTTTTTGGCGAAAAAAGGATTTTGTTTAAAATAGTGGTGTGACGACTTGGACGAGGCGAGGTTTTTTTATCTGTTAAGGTTCGTTTTTTATTTAATAGTAACGGTTTTATTTAATACTTACTTTACTAATGGTGATTATTTTTCTAACACTATGAATAGATTGAAACTTAATTACATTAAAGTTTATACTGCTTTATCGTATAAATTTTATTCAATATTCTTATACAGAGTAGTTATTAAAGTTATCAGAAATTACTTCACATGCAAATAAGAACATTATAAAAGGTTAAACTAATTAACAAGTAAGATAAAAATAATTAACATTCTTAGGATGTATTTCAACATTCAAATAAAATAAATTAAATGGCTTAAAGTCGCAGTATTTATTCATTTATATTTGAGTATGTCATTTTGACTAAGCTTCCAAAAAAGTTATCGAAACTAGAAAAATATGTTAAAAAGAAGAATCTCAAGAGTTTTTAAGTTTCAAAATACACAGGATTCAATTCCTTAGTCCTACGAGAAAGTTAAAAAAAGAACTTTTATTTCAATGTCATTCATTCATCATTGGCGAGAATCTTGGAATTTATTACCTATTTCTACATTGAAAATTTTATTACCTATGCAACAATACTAGTTTCTTCGAAGCAGGTACAAGCTAAGTAGCATAAACCATTTAGATAAATACTAATAAAACAATATCAAGTCCGGTTGTTGCAACTGCATTGCGCCCTATTTATTGATGTCTCATTGTAATATCGGTTATCAAAGACGTCACTATCTGAAAACCGATAATACCGATAATCTACCGCAAATACATTTCTGGTAATATCATAACGTAGCCAAGTACATTTCTGACGAGTTCAGATAAATGATATATTTTAATAAGACATGAGCATTTTTGTCTGATAAATAAATGATTAATTAGGTGCCTGAATTTGACTCTTTTCTGCACAATAATAGGTACCATGATATCATACAAACACTTAATGGTTTTATTTTTAACTAGCTGTCCCCCGTGACTTTGTTCGCGTGTTTTAGTTTCAACGGTTTTTTATTTTTGCAACATTTTTCATTTATGCTCCGCTCCTATTGGTCGTAGCGTGATATTATATAGCCTATAGCCTTCCTCAATAATCGGACTATCCAATACAAAAAGAATTTTTCAAATCGAACCAGTAGTTCCTGAGATTAGCGCGTTCAAACAAACAAACAAACAAACAAACAAACTCTCCAGCTTTATAATATTAGTATAGATTATTTCAATACCTCAACATTTAAAATAATTATACATATATGTCTATAAATGTGCAAAAGGATTTCGAAGTTACGGAAAAATGTAATATGAAACATCCTCCGTAGTATTCATCAAATTTATATGACAATAGTTATAGGTAAACTCAGTCGAACGAGTTATGAAAAAAAACTGGTTTTACATTTACGAGAAATCGCATAAAAAATACAATAATAAATTCAACTCTTATAAAGACGGATAAAAATAGGAAAAATTGCGCTGACATTTATCTAAATTTTATTATTTTTGGAGACGTCTGTACGTATTTATTATTGATAATAACTTATCAATACTATTTGCAGATAGTTACGAAGTAATATTATCATTACCTTATCGATAGTAGTTTCTAAACATCGATACTCCTTAGAGACTTATGGACAGCTCTGGGACTTGTGTCATTTTATAAAATAACTTATGTAAGTGACGGCTTTTTGTATCCCCTATTGATTAGAAACTGAACAAAACTTAAGAAAAATGAAGTATACATTAATATTTTGCTTTAAAAACACATACAATTGCATGCAAAGTGGTAAATATTTAGATAAAAAAACATGACATAACATAATTATGTTGTTACTTTTTAACTATTTACGCATACACATTTGATTAAAAGTATCTACAGTCAGAATACATAATGTAAATTAAATTAATTGACATAAATTAAAAACATGTAACATAAATATTCATAAATTAATGCGTTGCTCTAATTATTTAAATAAAAACGAGACTATAAATCTGTTATTAATTCTTTACAACCTATTAAATGTATTATGGGCTGGTTTAAGTATTTATTATCATGTAAATGTTTGTTCACCTGTAAAAGGCGAAACAGGGATCAAACGTACGGCCAACAGGATCCGCTGCTAATAACTTTATAATTGAGACAAAAACCTTGCGATTTTGTTCCTTGAGGTCAAACAACTGACTTACCGCGTGAAATAAGAAAATTATATGGAATTATACCAAGTCCTGTTTCGGTTTATTATTTAAAAGCCTGTTCACCATGGTTTTCAACTCCTGTAATCCTTTTGGACTGGATTAATTAAAAAAACTAATCAAGAGTCGAGTATTTAAAAAAAACCCGTTAAAACCTTAAAATTATATTTTATAATTCCATCTGAAACAAAAAAAAACATTTGAAGTAAACAAGTTCTGCAACTTGTTTACTTCAAGTGTTTTTTTTCACTTAAAACTTCTAAATTTGATTTTATTTCGAAAAACCTACACCTTTTTCCAGTACGTATTTAATAAAACCGTCTACAATATTCCTTGTAAACCAACATGGCTGGCTAACTTAGCAGATGTTAAGTAATTAAAATGAAAAGCAGCACTTTGTAGCGTACTAAAATATCACGAATGCTTCCCTTGGTATTCAAATGCGAGCATTAAGTCCGCACATGTTATTTTAAGAGTATAGCCGTCTACGTGCGGGGAATCTTACATTTTACCAAAACCCGTTGAAACTTTCAAAGTTTCAAACTGTTCTTAGCTTGTTCCAATGCTAAATTTGAATGTTTTTTTACTTTATAGCTATCTGTTCCAATTTCAGATTTGAATAATTATATAGGTTTTCTTTTGTCATTTCTACTACTGGTTTTTTCTTTTTTTGTGGTGTTTATTTTGCGTTCTTTTGTCAATTTCCAATAGTTTTAAGTTAAAATGTGCATGATCTTTGATAGTGTTGTTATATAAATCCTGCGCGTGAGTCGAATCAATATGGATGACGATGCTTATTTGTTCTTTATATAAATAGTATTTTTTTTCTCACACGACGCGAGGATGCTAACAGATGTGCCTTTATCGCACGTTTGCCTAGATTACTGTTTGTCTAACCTACAACTTTAAATTTTACAAAGAGAAACGCTGCTCATTGTCTTGAGATATATAGAGTTTTATCTTAAAATGTAACTATTGTGTAATGTATCTTAACATTGACATTTAACCTACATCGTTACGTTTTAAACATCACGAGATATTAATTGTAATTTTTCTTTAAACCACTATTACACTGATTGGACCAAGGTTTATAATAAAACCGTTAAGTTTTAACACGTTTTTAATGAAAAACACTTGTGGCAGTAATTTAAGTTTTAGAAACCCAATCAAGAATTCTAAAATCTACAATTTTAGTGCTTAACGGGTTAAAATCCTTCACCTACACATAACCTAGCATAAACTGAGCAATTATGAAATTACTGAACCAAAAAATACACAGTTTCCGGTTTTATGTATGTATGTGATGTTATTCCTAGAAATTATGGACCGTTACGGCAAACGCGTTTTGGCAGTTTTGGTAAAATTGTGTCGCGAATCTACGCATGCGAAAAATAGGATAATTATTCTGAGTTTGCATAAAACGTTGATGATAATTTTAGTATTATGTTATTTCCCGATAGCGATAACATTAAAATAATAAAAACTCTCTTCAATATACTATGAACATAATTATTTTTATCTGGACACCAAGGGTTATCTGTAAAACTTTGATCCAAAAAGATTAAAAATTCGCCTAAAATCTGCTAAAAGTAGCAACATAGTGTTAGTATCCTTGCGTATATAAGCAATCTGTAGTTACTTTATACAACCAGGAATTTAACTGCAAACAGAAACAATGTTTAATACAGTATATCCAAAGCATTGTTTATTTATAAAACCATCACCGTGAATATGGGATTCACATTTACGACTGTTATCGATTTAAAACTCGATAAAGAATCGCAATCTCGCTTCGGTCGAAAGAAATTTTGCATTTGTACATTAAGTTCGAATTATTTACACTTGGAATTTTATCGATATGAATTTCTTTATCGTAATCATTACTGCTCGATTCTACAGCGTATTGTAATGTGGCTTTATCTTGTTTAGCTTTGCCTATTTTCAATGTCTTGGATAGATTTGACGTTTCTTTCTTCAGTCGATTTACTTGTCACATGTCACTTGCCTTTGGTGTTTAGAAAAAGTATATTAGGATTGGAATGATGATTTCTTGAGCTGATTTATTGCTGTCTTGAGATTTGTTGCAAAAATAATGTCTTTTTTTCAGTAGTATTAGCTTGGTTGATACCTGTGTCTGTCCAATCAGCACCCATTTTTTGTGATGGAACGAATTGTATGTGTTTCTGATTTTTCTTCCAATGTGACTCAAATCAACATATGACTTAACCGACCACTCAGTTTTATAGTTTTTGTGATCGAGTACTCCATTAACGTCAAGCAGTCTCGACATCAGAGAGATAGTGTCATTATAGTTAGAAATTGGATGACACGCACTAAGAACTGTGGAAATAACATCGTCGATAAGGAAACTAATAATAAATCACTTTTATTTTCTTCAAATAACAGTGAATCATTTTTAATCGCCTATCCCCAGAGGGCTTATTAATGACAGCGTTTTAGTGTAGATTGATCTGCGGTTGTGGCCATCGAAATGAGAAATGATCTGTGGTTTCTTAAATTAAAACCTATTAAGATTAGCTTGAATGAAAATCTTTAATGTTTGTTTTTTTATTATACAGCGATATGAAATTAGGAAGAAAGATGAAAGAAAAAAAGGGATTTGTCAACTGTCTAGAGATACATTATTCAGAAAATAGTTTTTTTTAAACAACCAACTAACATATTTAAATTATCTTTCCAAAGAAAATAAATAAGGAAGTTCTCATTTTGTATATGCACAATTAACTATCATTTTCCATTTCATTTTAGACTGATTACCTAAAACTGTCTAAACCTGTCAAGTGTGAGTTGGACTCACACACAAAAGGTTCCGTATCATCGTACAAGATAAATGTATTATATTAATGTATTTATATTATATTATATTTTTTATATTAACTATTAAAGCGGCAACAGACGGTTACGGTTCATGAGGTACAGCTTGCTGACGGATGGATGGATAGCGGAGACTTTTTATAAGTAATAGGTTTCCTTTGCAACAATTTGAGTACGGACCCTTAAAATGAATGATTGTACTACAGATAAGACTAAGTTTCTTTGTTAAACCGGAATCATATTAGTCTCAATGGTCATTTGTCGCCATTACAATAAGTAACAAATCGAATGGACAAATAATAAATAGTAGATAAGAGTTGTTATCGATTTATCATTCGTGTCCGAGGCCGTCTCACTTCCGCAGTACAAGGCTGCATCACACATGCTGTCCACTGCCCAGCTAACTTAGTGAATCAGGAAGTCTTAGGGCGTTTTGGACACATGTTTTTCAAATGTCACAGTTTTAAAGTCATGGCAATAGAAAACTTAGCTCAACTAAAAAGCTGGACTGAACCGTTTACAAAAATCTTGCCCGATAGTCACTTTGGCAATAAACATAGTAATATAATTTATGTAATTAAAAGAAATAGTAGAAAGGAAAAGATTTAAACCTCAGGCAGGACTCGAACCCGCAACTACTGGTTAAACGTACTCAGTCGCTTTAGCAACCAAGCTTCAGACATCACTGACTGATTTTCGCATTTCTCTTTCTACTTGCTACACGTCTTTTGGGGCGTATATGTTGTTGTTGTTGTTGTTGTTCTAAGGCACCCCGCTGGTGCAGAGGGCCCCAACAAGTTTTCTCCAAGCCGGCCGGTCCCGCGCGATTATTCGAGCGTCTTCCCATTTGTTATATGTTAATGCTAAATAAATAATAAAAATTATAATTAAAAAAATATTGTTTATTGGAAGTGCCTACACCCATCACGATGACTTTCTGTTAGTCTCACCAGATAAACACACCAGTGTGACTATCAGGATTTTTTTTCAAGTCACCCACACGGTGTTTGAAGCAATAAAAAAGTAAAATCGTCAATTGCTGAACTGAAAAGCAGGACAGTGTTATATTTCAAGTTAAAGTTTTCTGAGATTTTAATGTACCTAAGTATTTTATCCTAGATATTTGACGACAGGTAAAAACTTTATAGGTATATTTAAAGACGTATAGTTCTTGCTATATTTTGCATTTCAGCTCTGACTACCCCTTTGAAGATTAAAGGAGTTATTATGATTCAAAACATATGAATATCCTAAAATGTAATCTAAATTAATCAAGGCACGTAAATTATTTGAAAATGTAAAAGAAATGTCGTGAAGTGTAAAGTCATACAAAAGTTTGTTGAGTGGCGAACTTTAAATAAATACAGCGACGCGGGTGATGCGTTGTAAACAGATTAGCCTACTAACTGGGTAGCGATAGCAAAACAATCTTCATTAACTATAGTCATATTTTATTTTAATAAAAATCAATTGCCATATGACGTATGACACGTATGTGAGCGTCATTTAATAAACGGCTCGACCGAATTGGCTGCTTTTTTTGTTGTGTTCGTAATATTGTCAGGAAAAGGTTTTTATAAACAAAAAAAAAAAATATCTACGGGAAATATCAAACAAAAAATAAACAGTTGGGTCATCTAGTGAGTAATAAAAGTATAGTAAGTTTTTGCGATTCATTTATAAATAAAACGATATTAAAATTTGCTTTAAAATTCACTTTATTTGATTTAATTTAGCTAAAACCAAGAAAACCTAATAAATCATTTGTTTTTACGTCCCTTCACTTATTGATTACGTACGTTCATAAAACACAGTAAGTTTGAAGTATATTGTATAATTGAGGCCGTAAATAACTACTGACCGATTAAAATAATATATTACTATATTACGCGCAATAAATATATCTTAACGATATCATTATCTCATATAATTTATCTTTGTTTGTTTTTAATCTCTTGCATTGAAATGTGGTAACATCGAATAAATACAAAATAAAACTTTATTTACGACAAAAATCTTTCTAAAATAAATAACAAAAAAAACAAATCATAAACTATTTTATTAACTAATATAAATGAAATATTTTGTAATATTTGTAAATAATTAAAATAAAACAAATTTCATTTATTTTTATAAAAAAAATTAAAGATGATTAATTTGGTGTGTCTGTTTTGCTTTCTGTACTGTGGCGACAACGGAAGTCAACAGAGCGTGCGCTTGCGCAACCGCGGCGGATCCACCATTGTCTTGTCGCTGCTGACCCTACCGCCACGACGCTCAGTACGCGCTGCATAACTTAATGTTCATTATGTATTGTTATGAATTTTAATACGAGCTTTATTATTATTGACCTCCTTTTGAATTATTACAGCTTTTGTAGTTTTTTTACTTATAATTGAAGTAAGATCTTAGTTTCTCACTGAATTAGGTCTTTCTTCATCGTGTGAAGACCTAATCATAGTTAGTTCATCGAATTTTTTATACATTTCCAGATCTCTTAAGGCAAGATCGCCTTGTAGGTAACAGCATTTTATCTAACACTTTTATCACATTCACATTTAAAAAAATACCTTATATATAATACCAGCCTATAAATATGCCACTGCTGGGCACAGGCCTCTTCTCATATAGAGAAGGAACGAGCATTGATCACCACGCATGCTCATTTTTTAAATATTTTAAGTACTTAGTAATTTTTTGTTTCTGCTTCGCACCGGTAGACAAAACATAAATTAATTATATACATAAACCTTCGTCTTAAATCACTCTACCGATTGTTGAAAATCATATTAAAATCCGTTGGACAGTTTTTAAGTTTATTGCGTTCAGATAGACAGGCAGACTGAGAGACGCGGCGGGGGACTCTTTTTTATAATTATTTTATATAGATTATGATTCCCGATTACTTTAAGTGAGGTAGGTAGGTAGCATTTCCTTTTTCTTACTTTCTTGGTCTCCCCACCTACCACATAATCTAAACATGGTTATCTTTACATAATTTTAAGTAGAATCTCTTCTGACTATTGTTCTGCTCTCGAATTTCAACATCCTTAATTACAATGAAATCAAACCATAAGAAATGTGTTCTAATGACGCTTGGCAAATTACTGTAATAGTCATTATATTTGTGGTTCGTTATGTGGTGTGGTCAGTATTATGAAAACAAATAGCCTGAATTGTTTGCATTCCTAAAGAGTGGGGTAATCTTAGGTTGAGAGCCTACCTTGGATTATGACAACCTCATTAGTATAGGGTAAATAGTTGCCTTAGTGGTATTATGGCACAGTGGGACGAAGTTTGTCATAGATCTCTGTTTGATTTTTATTTAGGAAAAAGGTATATGATATTCAATTGTTTTTGATTGGTAATTAAATTATTTATAGAAAAGTTATCAGTGATTTACTGTTACTGAGTTTTGTCACTACACATATTTAGACATATTAATTCTTAAAAAATCTTAAAATTAATCTAATTTTGTACGTTTAATTAATGGAACTGAGGAGCTCGTGGCTAAGTGTAAGCCACGGTTTGACAGATAATGAAGGTAAAACCGCCCTTGCAGCGGTTGTTCCGAGGATGGGTGACCATTTGTAATCATACCGAGAGACCCCTCCGTGCCTCGGAAGCACGATAAGCTGTCGTTATGTACCGACTGTCATACGTTGATCTTTGGGAGTCGTTAAGTCATTACAATTCTGACATCAGTCTTACCCTGGGATAATGTGTTACCCAGTAAAATGGGTTGTGGAAGTAAAATAGGCAGTCGCTCCGTGTAAAATACGGTATTCACTTGAATCCGGTTAGATTGGAAGCCGGCCCCAACATAGTTTGGGACTTGGCTAGGCAGAAGAAGAATTAAATTCCAATACATTTTCTAAAATAATTATAGTTTTTTTTCTCAATCTTAATACTATTTATTACCTTAAAGTTTTCAATTCCAATCTTTGACGTAGGTAGCACGCATCAGCATTACCCATTCTAAAGGTGTAATACCGACAACTCTTACTGCTCACTCTACATAATAGTTACATGCGCATAGCTCAAGGCTCATTACCCGCAAACGATAGAATGAGAAACGCACAATTATCATAGCTTATGATCTGCAAGTGGCATGCGTAATGTATTACCTACATTACATTCAATCATTACGTGCGCATATTATTGACAAGGCATAGCAAAAAAAAAAAAATGTCGACAACATCACATACATTGCTCTGACCCCAAAGTAAGTAGCTAAAGCACTTGTGTTATGGAATCAGAGACAACGAAGGAACCACAAACTCACAAAAATAGATCCGAGACAATATAAAAAACTGGTTTTGTCCATTGAGCCGTCTGGGGATCGAACCCGGGACCTCAGAGCTAGCGACGTCATGAAAAGCAAAGTGTACGCCACTCGACCACGGAGGTCGTCATAATTAATTAATTTGGGCCAGCTTCCTTAAATGCATTAGAGTAAATTTATTCTTAGTATTTTTGATACAGCGTCATAAGTAGGTAGGTAATTGCATAGCTACGTGACCTGCCAAAATGGATAGTGACTGGGTTACCCATCCAGGATGCGGTCTTGGTGTGTTGTGGGCATAATTATATGTATTTAAACTTATATCCGCTAATTAGTTTTCTGGATGTATAAAACCGAAGAAAAATTTACAATATTAAGTGATTAGGTATAACAAAATTGTAAATATAAAAAAATCACAGTAAACTTAAATTAAACTTATTTAAACCCAATATCTGAAAGACCAGCAGAAGTTTAAATCAGTTTATTGGATAACGACCACCTTACTGATGTAACGACATCAATAAATCGCAATACAGCTATTACTCGAGTCGGGAGTGGAACCCGCGAAAGCGATCAGTGAGCCGCGGCGGGCGACCGACCGTGTGGGTAAATGAACTGTTACAAAGCTGGCGATGGTGATGTATGGGCCGTAGTGTGACTCGCCCCCATTAAAATGGCGGGCGGCGATGGTGATGTTTGGGCCCATAGTGTAAATAGCTGACTAAAAGGATATCGTAGATCGGCCGGATGTATAAATGGTTCAGGATTGCAATCTAATGTTTTATTGATACCTTTACCGTTGTATGTTTCATCAGGTTATCATCAAGCATATGTCGTACCTAGGTACAAACAAGGTAAATTAGCGAATCTCATAAATACTCAAAATCTAATTGGGGTTGAAGTGGGAGTCGGATTGGCGCATAAAGGGTTAGATAAATAGAGCTGTCCCCCGCGACTTTGTCTGCGTGTTTTAGTTTCAACGGTTTTTCATTTTTGCATCATACTTCAATTATGCTCCGCTCCTTTTGGTCGCAGCGTAATGTTATATAACTTATAGCCTTAGCTCAATAAATAGGCTATCCAACACGGAAATAATTTTTTAAATCGGACCAATAGTTCCTGAGATTAGCGCGTTCAAACAAACAAACTCTTCAGCTTTATAATATTAGTATAGATTATTTGTTATAGCGACAACAGAAATACTTACTCTGTGTAAATTTCAAATTCTTACGGTTCATGAGAAACAGCCCGCTGACTGACAGACACACGGACGGACCTCAGAGGCATACTGATAGGGTCCCGTTGCCACCCTTCGGGTACGGAACCTTAAAAAGGTTTTTGAGTCCTGAAACTGAAAACTGGAATCAAATGCAGTAAAAAATTAACTTTTAAACATTACCAGATGTGTAGGATTATTAAAAAAAAATATTAATGAACTAATTCATTATTTTAATTTCTTAACCTAAGCCTAAAAAAAAAATTACTATCGAAACCGTATTGGTTCGATTCGATAATAAATATTTTTTTTATTATTTGTTTGTTAAGTATATAGGGAAAAATATATGGAATATCCTCTTTCCAGCGATTTTAATAAGTACGCTTGGTAATGATTAGAAATAAGGAAAACATAATGTCAACTAATACTTATTGTTTAAATATTTATATACTCGTACGTAACAGGAATACTAAATAATTTATTTGAACTATAACCAAAAGGACCTATGACAAAGAAATACGATTCTTTGTACACATTATTAATATAATTAATACAAAATTAGTCAACATTATGTTTTAAAATCATCATAACAATATTATAAATGCGAAAGTAACTCTGTCTGTCTGTTACTTTGTATGGGGTATCCTTGGATCTTAAAAAAGGACATAGGCTACTTTTCCCCCGATAACCGACAACGCCGCGGACGAAGCCGCGAGCAACAGATAGTGTTTATATTACTCTTTATAAACTAAAATTTTTCATAGTTTTACTAACGATATTAATTAACATAATTAGCACATTAAATCACAGTTTTTGCTCAACCCAACACAAACATTTGTCGCGTCTAGACGGTTATAAAAAGAGTAATAACAATTTAGTTTCTGACGGGATCAAATGGCGTTTCGTGGTTGGTTGTTAATTACAAATAATAGATGTTAACTGTCAAATCATAAGACGACAGTCAAGGATGAAATATTTACACCAATAAATTAACTAGGTCTAGTGTCTGTCATCTTTTTGGTACGCACTTTGATTGTTAATCTTTATCTATACATATAATAAAAAGCGGAAAGATTTGTATTTTTGTATGTATGTAACGAATAAACTCAAAAACTACTAGACCGATTTAAAAAATTCTTTCACTATTAGAATGCTACATTATCCGTGAATAACATTGGCTATTTTGCTGTGCTACCCGTGCAAAGGCAAGGCGGGTTGGTAGAAATCTTTATTTGATATAAAGCAAAAGAGATGTTTTGTTTAAACGGACCAATCTCTCTGTCGGATTTGATGAAATCTTTGTTTATTTGATAGCTAAATTCTCGAGGAATATATAAGCTATTAAACATTATGTTGTTTGCCTTAGAAGAAAACCAAAGCGAGAGAAACCCCGGGGCATAACTAGTCTAAGATAAATGTTTTAATTAAGCAGTTACAAAATACATTAAAGTCTTCCTGATTAAAATGTGACACGTCATTTAGTTTGAGGTTACATATAATTAATTATCATTATATTTAGATACTAATCTATATGTCATTATTTGCTAAACTTACTCATTGAATAAAACTACCAAAATAAGATAAATTGTGTTTATTGTTTTCAATGTAATATGAAGTGTTATTTTCCGCCAAATAATAATCTTACAATCTTTATTTGTACAGGATTTTAGGACATCGGTTATTTCCATAAATTCATTGAAACGCAGGACACTGATAGTTAAGCATACTTGAAGTAGCAAGTTTCTTTTTTATTCTTTGACTTTTAAAAATATCGTCTAGCTAGGCAATATAATCTCTGTGCTGCGAGGAGTTTCGCAAACATTCATATCACATGCACAAACATTTCTCCCAATGTTTGTCTCCCATGCGAGAATCAAACTCGCAACCCGTCGCGCAGTTGTAGTTGATGTATTTTTGTGCAGTCGCATTAACGTTCTATCTCTTGTTACAGACCAGTAATGTCCATCTAACCTACACAATGGCGAGTGCAGGCGCAGTGCTCCTGGAGGCGCGGCCCTTCCGGCCCTTCAAGTCCTCAGAGGAGTACCTCTATGCCATGAAAGAGGATCTGGCGGAGTGGCTGACCGTCCTCTACCCGGAGCTGAGAATTAACGCGGATAACTTCCTGGATAGGCTTGACACTGGCGTCGCATTGTGCAGGGTAAGTGTCAAAACGTATTTACAAACTTTATTTATATGTTATAAATTTATATCACAAGATATAGAGTTGGAAAACAAATGGCTGTTAGATTAAATGAGTATGGATAAAGATACGAAAAATTGGTAATTCTAAATAATTTATGTACACTTTTTCCTTAATAATAATGTTCTACATTTTTTACTTCACATATTGTACAATTGTATATCTTACGTATTCTGATGAACTTAAAGGTTAGATTCTACTACTTTATTATTATACTATATATAACTATTATTATACTATACCTAGGCAGATAATATTTATTTATAGATTAAAATAAAATTGCTACCGCTGTCTTTACACTTTGATCTTTTAAACTACGCAACGGATTTTTATGCAGTTTTCAGCATTTGATAGAGTGATTTAAGAGGAAGGTTTTTTGTGTATAATTCATTAATCTTTTGTAAACTCGTGTGAACCGGGTCGCTAGTAATGAATAAGTCTAATAGTATCGGTATGAATAATAAAGATACATAGAGCATTTAATTACCTATCGCTTTGAAAATGATGTTATAATGGCATATTCCGTCTTCCGCGAAAATAAAACAAGTGAATGCTTACCCACGTTTTTAAATCAAAACGTCGCGCACAAAAACGTGCGAGCTTAGAGATTATAAAATTGTAGATAAACACTTCGAATAAACAGTAGGCGATCGAATATTATTTGTTGTTGCCTACAATGGAACAAAGAATTTAGATGAAAATGTAATATCAGGTAAAAATAGTAATAACTTAAGATAAAGCGATTATGACGAAGTTTCGATATCTAATAGTTTTTATAAGTGTTTGTTTGATAAAGATATTTCCTGCTTGTTTGTTAGAAGTTATGTGGGAATGTATATTTATAATGTATTTATTACAATGTTTTTATTGGTTCTGTATGATTCCATTGCAATGAATAATCGGTTTTTGATGAATAATATGGAGATCCTAACAGTAAACCTTATTGTTTTTCTTCAGGTACATAAGTAATGTTTTTTACACGGTGCTACAGAAATTCGTGGTTATATTTAAAATGCTGTTTCTGCACTTAGAAATGAACTAATAAATAAAATAACAAATATAATAGTATATGTAATGAATAGATAACAATAATATAATAGAATAAATAACAAATTTATTCAGGGATAACAAAGTAAATACAAAAGATCATTGGCTAGATACAGCTGATCAAAATTAGTACGGGAGGATTTTTTTTTTGAATGGTAGCACTCATTTCCGTAGCACCCTGTTTATGTACCCATACTTAGTTTAATTAGCAAAAATTACTTATCTTACGTAGAATTATGTAGTCGAATTTATATATTAAGATACTATATTTCTAAAAAAAAATACGTAGAACGATGTTTAAAAAGTAATAAAATACTTATGCCTTCTAGAAAACAATACCAATTTGCCTTTCACTGCGTACTATTATTGATATTGATAAGTTTTACAATTCCAATAAAACATTAGACAAATATGTAATTTTTGCGTTGATATTAGATACTTCCTGCCTTTATCGTGACGAAGAGGCCAATAATTTATTATCTATGATAAATATTTACTTTAGATTATATAGATTGACACATAGCTTTGTAAATATTACAAAAACTTTACCCATTTATATTCAAAATCAAATATTAATCTTAGTAACCACCAATACTGATACGCAACTTAACTTTAAGACGGTCTTAAATTACTTTTGGTCGCTGATTTGCATTGTCCTTGAAGTGACAGAGACAGCATGGGAATTAACGGCGTCTCAAAACTAATTGACGTTTCTGTGTTCGTCCATATGTAATGTAAATACAAATCTTTTAAATACTGTAATTACCTTTGAATCAAACTTTTTGACCCTTTGACCGTCAGATTAGGGCTCAGCGCCAATGGGCCAGCTGTGGCCAGTGTCAACGATTTAACAAACTTTTTCATATATTTTTGTCTGCTGTAGCGAGTGCCCGCCACCGGCTACACGTGCGGCGCCTCTATACAAAATATTATGAACTAGCAGCCCGCCCCGCCATCGCACGGGTACCTATCTAAGAAAAAATTAAAACCTGTAATATAGCCTACCTATTCCCAACAGTGAAAGAATTTTTCAAATCGGTTCAGTAGTTTTGGAGCCTATTCAATGCAAACAAACAAACAAACAAATCTTTCCTCTTTGTAATATTAGTATAGAGAAGTGTGTCGCTGGCCAACGGTGGCTGTGGTCGGTGGCTCGTTTGTGGTGAGCCTAATATTTAACCTATTTAGTAGCGAGTTGTTCTGTTAGATATAATTTATATTTTCCACACCTGTTTAATAATTTGTGAAAAACCTTATAGAGCCTTGATTAGTTTAGGTAGTTAATCTTTCTGTGGTCTCTATGTCTATAAAACTGTCTTATTGATGTAATACCTGTATCTTATGCGTTTGATAAACAGACATGTTGTTAGGCGACTACAAACCGGCGTCTTATCTCCGTTGATAACACTGATAACGACTGACCGACTAACTAAACTCCGGTTGCGTACTGTGTAAATACTAGTCTCCATCTTTTAGCGAAGTTCTTGAACCGAATACTTAAGCGCGAGTTAGTTTTAAGTTCTCTGTTACTTTTAGGGCGACACACGAAATTCTCTAGCAGTTAGTCAACGATGAACGTACACGGTCTGCGCGAGGTGACAACCGCTGTCGCGCGTCACGTGTGCTTGCTGTAAACTGTCGAAACAGAAGCAGTCGTACTGCTTCAAGCAGTCCATGTGTGGGCGGCCTAAGTTGTAATGTAGCGACTGATAAATATTCACCAACCTTTAGAAAAGTTGCGTGAGTGTTTGGGGGTTAAATTTTCTTTGCTAAGAATTCGTCAAAACTTTCCAAAGAAATATGAAAATTGATTCTTTTTTTTGCGGTTTGGAACATTAAGGGCTTTCGCCATTTAAAAATCCATTAGGTCCGTTAGTCTGTCATAAGGTCTAACTGTCCATTTCCACCAATGAGAGACAAGCTACTGGCACGTGAAATTGACAGATAGACCACATGACAGACTAGCGAACCATCCAGATTTAAAAATCGCGAACAACCTCATTGGCGCTCAAATATTTTTTTTACAAGTGTCATTTCGCTTTAATTTACATAGGTACCTATAATGTAACATCATTGCGTGGATACAGCCTCTCACGGAATAAGAATATTTACTAAAAAGGTTTTTTATGGAATTGACCAATTGAAACATAGTGATAAATCTAGATTCATTCTAACTGCAATGAACAAGAGTGGTGTCAAAGTGTGTTCTTTTTCTGTATAAAAATACATTTGATCTGCAGTAGTGGCAATCTTATATTATTTACCAATATTTAAAACATCTATTTACGTAATTTGGTTGTGGAAAGGCAGACAAAGTTATAGATTTGCAACGATTTGCGTTATCAGTGCATGATAACGCTGATACCGATCAATGCAAATGATAAGTAATGAATTGTATTTTCGAATTTATAGTATTATTTCGTATTCGTATTTTCCATGCTATACCATAAAGTTTTTACTTTTAAATAATAATAATTATAAATTAACGTGTTTTTAAAAAATGATTTGACCGGCTTAAGAGCCAAAATTAAAATGTCACAAGAAATTTCGTTAATACTTGATAATAATGTTTTGTTTTCAACTCTTATATTGTTCTTATCTAGAGAGCAATGTTTGTTACTTCTCTGTACGTAGAGAGGCTAATCTAAGGGCCTATGCACACAGCGTATTTTTTGCAAACTTTTGTTCGCAATCATAAACGAACGCGATACAGACGAGCTTTGATCGCATTTGTATCGTTTATTACCGCGAGTTTGAATCGGTACAAATGCAACAATCTACTTTTTGGTCATCTTAAGCGCCTTTAGTGCTCGTTCGTATAACGTGCGTCGTCAGCATTTAAAGGATACGCCGTGTGCATAGGCACTAAACTAAATCTATATCGTGGGATTAAAATTTGTTTTCTTTTAACTAACCAACCCTTGTAGATACCTATTACCCAAGTCGCTGCTATGTTTACAAACATGAAACAAACATAAAGTCATCACGCGGGAATCGATCTCGCTACCAAACAATGTCAGCTACTAATCAATCTAAAATAATTAACTGTCAATCAAGATTTAACATTACAACATTATTAAACTGTACGTCGGATTAAAACATTTTGTAATAGGTACTTTAGTTAAAATACATTAATTAATTGTGAAACTGATTAATTAATATTTAAAGCAATTATCATTAGAGTTGCACTATACTATTGCTTTATTAAACTAAGGTATGTCTTAATAAATTAGCTGGTTCCTCTGAAAATGGAAAATAACAAATAAAATAACATAAAAAAAGGCCTTCACTGGGTATCAAACCTACCACTTTTCTTTTTACCTACTTACTATGCAATTTGTTAGTTTTATATTAACACTAGCTGTCCCCCGCGACTTTGTTCGCGTGTTTTAGTTTCAACGGTTTTTCATTTTGCAACATTTTTCATTTATTATCCGCTCCTATTGGTCGTAGCGTGATGTTATATAGCCTATAACCTTCCTCAATAAACGGACTATCCAATACAAAAAGAATTTTCCAATTCGAACCAGTAGTTCCTGAGATTAGCGCGTTCAAACAAACAAACAAACAAACAAACTCTTCAGCTTTATAATATTAGTATAGATATATAATATATTAGTATAGATTTTAGAGGAATATAATAATGTTGATTAAGAAAGTTTGATTATCGTTATAAAAGTATCAATTATCCGCTATGCTATTAAACGATTAAGTTTATGTACTGACGTCTACCTCTCTCTTCCGTTGTCGTAAGAAACATAAAAGATGTCTAGAATTTGTTTAATACGTAATAAGTTTAGTTTATGACATGAGAATAAGCCTTCTAATCTAATAAGCCCTTACTCTTCAATTAATTTTAATTCCAATACAATGCCAATGCAGGATTGCTAGTTGTTTAGCGAACACGTGATAAAGTTTTATTGAAAAAAGAACGTGTCCCATTGCTGGGTAAAGGTACTTCTAATATAGACATCAATGAAATTAAATATTTATCTCAAAGATTTATTCAATTCCCTTTTTTTGGTACAAAGAGGCACCTGAAAGAGTGAGCAAATAAGACTGCGCATCTTACTGTCTAAGTAAGAACTTAAATTGTTAGTCAGTCAAACCGTTTATACTGGTTATTGGTTAAACGAATAAACGTTCTTTTCCTTTATCTTTACTGTTTTTTTTTCTAAAAAGAGATTATATCATACCATACTAACTCTGCTTAATCGATGCTGTGAAATATAAAAACTAAACATATATCAATAACATAATATACAAAACGGTTCCAGTAATTAAGGTAGGTACATACATATAATGTCGAAATGTACACTAATTATTATTAAGATATGACTTTATTAACTCCATCCTACAGTTATTTTGAAACACAAGGCTACATTACAAAACTTAATTGAAAAACATGTGAGTCACGGATTACAATATACTTTAAATAGTAATTAAATATTATACTTTATTAATATAGTGCATTAATAATAGGAATTAAAGTTTCCACTTTTTGACGTACTTAATAATCGACATCATTGTTACAAAAATCGGTCTGTTATTTCATACAAAATCAGGATTTTAAAAAGGATAAGACCATCCTGTTTTCGAGGGGATATTTTTTTTTCTGAAATTGTCTGTGCAATAGAAATTTAAACTTAAATTATTTAAAAAAATAGAATAAAATTTAAATGAAGTGATAAAATACGATAATATGTTAATATTTTCATAGTTATTTGAAGATATTTTCGTACTCTTTAATTTGGCAATACGTATTCCCATTAACCCTTTTGCATACCCTTTATAAAGGTTGCATATGGGTGTGAAAATGGTTTCTATATCGATATTTATTATTTTTTTCTCTATTGTACACCAGACAAAAAAACGGTAAAATTAAACGTCAATCTTCGATCAAAATGCCTTGGTGACCTAGTGGTTTAACGAACGGATTTTTATGCACAATGTTGCAGGTTCGAAACCACAGACAAGTACCAGTGTGACTTTTCAATGTTATAATAATAATGTACTTTCATAATCATTCTAAGACACCATTGGCAAATGGTGAAGGAAAACATCGTAAGGGAAACCTGGATTCCAAAAATTGCAATCTGTAATCGCCAACCCGCAATGAGCAAGCGTGGTGATCAAGGCTCGTCCCTTCTGTACATGAGAATAGGCCTGTGGGACACAGAGTGGGCCCAGCAATGGGACATAATTATATAGGCTGGTATTATATATATATATAATTAAACATCAAACGAGTAAGATACCTACGACAGTGGTACGAGTCCAAAGGGCGGCCATATTGCGCGCGGCAATTTCTTCCAGGCATCCATATTTATTATCTTTACTCTGCTGAATCAACATAAGTATCTAATTTTATTAGAAGGAAATACTTGAACATCGAGTTTGTAACAGACATTTTTTCTGAATGACTAATAAGTGTTAGTAATAAATAAATATACCACACTCATGCAGTGAGTAACTGTATTAAAACCATTTGTTGTCCTGTTTGTAATTTAATTATTTGTATATCATTACGCACGTAAAAATTTCCAAATAGGTGTTAAAGTTCCATGACCTTTGATGGCTTTGATTCTATAAACTTCATTCAATTAATTGTGTTTGATGTAAGTCCTAGGTGGTGTAAAAAAGTTTTATAGGCTCAGTAATAATATATTCATAGCTTAAAGCTTTGTTATTTTTCTTCTTCTGCCTAGCCTTTTCCCAATCTATGTTGGTAGGCTCCCAGTCTTACCGGATCCAGCTGAATACCGTATATTACATGGAGCGACTGCCTATCTGACCTCCAAAACCCATTTTACTGTGTAACACAGTATCCCATAATAAGACTGGTTTACAGAATTGTAATGACGACTGTCAAAGATCGACGTATGACAGTCGGCACCAATGGTCTTTCCGAGGCACGGAGGGGATTCGGTTTGTTTACAAATGGTCACCCATCCACGTAGCAACCGCGGTGAGCGCGGCTTAACCTTTATTATTCGGTCAAATTGTACGGCTTATACTTAGTCACGAGCCCCTCTCTTGTTAAAGTTAACCTGCAGAACTATGTTCAGTTTGTCTACTAACGGTAGCCGACTAGTTTCCCGTAAGCAACAAATATTGTAATGCGAAATCCGTGTAAGTTAACATTAGAAAATTCTAGTACAAAGCAATGTTTTGTTTGCTTTAGTCTTTGAATACTATTTATTTATGGTCATCTACAATTTCAGACAGGACTAATATTGTTTATTCTCCTCAGTGCTAAATCATTTTTTGGGTTAATTGGCCAATCCATCATCAGTCATCACACGCAATGTGCTAGAGATTCAATCCCCGTATTGTAGAAACATTTGTGTGAATCACAAATATTTGTTCCAAGTTTGGTGTAGGTACTTTGCGCAATTTAATGCTTCTGAAATCCCGTAACAATAGGGATGTTGAAGTTAGAAAATTCAAAAAAAATGTTAGACACGTACAATCTTTTTAAAAAAGCAATGTCTAAGGAGATAAAGCAAATCATCAAGTTCAGGCCTGTGTACTAATGACGTCACACCTTTATACAAAACAATCAAACAAAAAATACGCGTCTAATATTTTTTATTAATCTAAATGACGGACAGTGAACCCATTTTTGTCAACGTCCCTATTATCGATTAGAATGAAAGGACGGGAAAAAACGCCTTTTTTAGGTGGTAGAATTTAGATTTATAAATAAAATCGAGATTAAAAATACTCTGTCAAATATAGTAGTATGACTCTTTGACCCATTTTCCATTTCTTATATTCTTTCTAGATTTTCTTGTGTTGAAATTGTCTGTAAGTATTTCTGTTTTACGAAAACTATGAATGGATAATCGGTAGCTAACGCTTCCAGCGGCCTTGCGCGGCGCGTTGTGTCACTCATTAGCAAGTCTTACTCGTATTTGTCGCAACCTGACCCTCGGCCACTCCTCAACTATATGCTCTATGAATTTCGCAAAAATGCTCGAAAATATTACTGTTTAGTGTTCACCGTTAGTTTGTTTGTGCTTAACTGCTGACCGGGTCTTGAGGTCAAGGAATTGAAGATGTGAGAAGTATACGGAATAATTATTAGGATAAATTAATACCTAGTGTTTTTGAATTTAAAGCGACATTTAGGTACTACGGTAAATTAATGATTCCTGTCGCCGAAGTAAGTAGGAGCTAAGTAGGATTTGATATTGTTGACTATATTGTTTTTATTAATAAGATCGAACTCACAGACTTATTATAACGCAAATACAGTTTTCAAAGTGATAACAAATAGAAGTCTATCTAAATAATTGAATTATAAAAAGTTTAATTGTGCTATAGCACACGAAAATATATAATATATAATATCTTGGAACAACTCACACACGGCCATCTAATCCCATACTGAGCAGTGCCTGTATGGCAACCAGACAACTGATAAACATACTTATATATTTCTAAATACATACATATTATAGATAAATTACACCCAGACACAGAACAAATGACCATGCTACACACACAGGGTATCATCAGGGTAATTAACCACTAGACCAATATGCCAGTCATAATCATACGACTATCTGGAATTGAATACATCATCCTTTATACACTTAAAACCATTGCGCCAGTAACATAATCTACAAACTACTTACGAATGGCAAATCGTCTCCAGTTAACCAGTAACAGTTAAATACGCGATTCATTAAGTAACCCATTTATATGAGTTTATCAAACATATGGCGACCGGAAGTGACGGTATCGGGCGGCGACGGGAGTCATGACTAACTTATTATGAAGCGAGAGTGAATCATTTAGATGATTATAATTATACAAGTTATATTTGTAGCGGGCTTCAAGATTTCATGTGAATACAAGCGACCTAAATAATTCAAGGAAATATTGTAACATCCGAAAACAGAAATTCATACTTAGTTGTTTCCCAAGATATCGGGATATAATTATTCGGGATATTATCAGGAAAATTGGGTAACAAACTTATATTATTTCTAATCCTAATTAAAAAGTACAAATGTCTTTTTTGCCTTGTCGATGGTAGATACTGTATTTATAAAAATAGTCAAAAAAATAACACTTGAAAGATTGACAACCTAGTTGAATTTCTGATCGAGGCTATATGTTACTCAGCTTAAAATAATATTTAGGTAAGTATCGGTATTTATATTAGAAACAAAAAAAAAATAGATGGGTATTTTTTCTTTAAACCTTGTTAAAAATATCTGTTACAAAAGCAATTAGATGCACATTAATTTTTAGTTTACAAAAATGAACATAAAAAAATACTCCAATTTTAATGTAAATTTAATGGATTCTATGAAGGCAATGATGAAATTTTAGCAAATTTCACGGCCCAAAATCGCGGCCTGTAATTTAGTTGTTGCGAATCCCTTTAATGTATTCTTAAGTAAGTTTAAATTGATAACCGACGGGTTTGTTGCATTGGAACTAACTAAATAACTTATTTGCATAATAAACATTTATACGAACTGTTTTATCTTGTGTGGGCTAGAACTAGAAGTAGACTGGACTATATATTACACTATTGACGACCAATAAAATGGATTAATGTAGGTATATTATTTGTTATAGGTATAAAATTGATAAATACAATTATATAAAAACTGAAAGAAATCGAAACGACAGAAACTTATATTTAACTAGCTGTCCCCCGCGACTTTGTCCGCGTGTTTTAGTTTCAACGGTTTTTCATTTTTGCAATATATTTCATTTATGCTCCACTCCTTTTGGTCGCAACGTAATGTTATACAGCTTATAGCCTTCCTCAATAAATGGGCTATCCAACACTGAAATAATTTTTCAAATCGGACCAGTAGTTCCTGTGATTAGCGCGTTCAAACAAACAAACCCTTCAGCTTTATATACTAGTATCGATTTTAATAAAATGTTATAGAATTCGTTTGCAATATATTTTTTTTTCGTAGGGATGCGCCGAGTGCTCGTTTATAACTCAGTGCTTGCATGTTCGGCGTTATTTGATTTTTACAAATTGGCTTGGTCTTTCGGTCCTCTCCTTGATAAAAGCTTGATTCTTCTATCTTTACATGTAATAGGTACTTCTCCCTTTCATGTTTTGATATAGGTATATCGACGATTATGTCGAAGTCCAAGGAAAAACTTATTTTTTAAGAAAATATTAAAATAATCTACTTTTTCTTTGATTCAAGACAGACATTTTTGACAAGTCAAGAACAAGAAGAAGAATTTATAGGTAGGGCAAAATCAATAATACACTCCTTTATACCGACTATAGAAATTTCACAACACATACATAAATAAATAGATGCTTTGCACATAAATTGGTACTTAAACACAGTCTGACATTAAAGCGAGGTCAAAAATAAAAACCTAATCATTTATCCAACAATAGACTGTACTTATCGTCAGATCTAAGTTGTTGATAGCAATATCTTGAGATAACTGTAAGATTTATCTTTTGATGTTTGTGTCAGGTGAAAGGAGTGAATGCAAAATATATAACTGTAGTTCGGGGTTAGTTAAATACTATTGTGAAGGATATGAATAAGACTTTTTGTTTTGAGAGGTAAACAGTAAAAAAAAAAACTACCATATGTCAGCAGATGTACCTAATTTATTTGGCAATCATTTATTGCAACTACTGTTTATTTTTATTTTTAACTTACTTTAAAAGAAGGTTTTAGTTTTTGGTTCTTGTTTGTATGTTTATTACGCTATATCTCCGGAATTTGTGGATCGATTTCAAATATTATTTTAGTCATCTATTGAGTATACCTCAGTCGCGGTTTCATGACTCATTTATGTGTTATCAATTAATTATCTTATCGACTATCTTCCATAACATTGATGCACTAACAAGACTTTTATCTTACTTTTTTTTTGGAAGAGTTGTTGTTAGTCTGAGCGACGGCTTTGACTGCTTCACTGGACTTTACTTTTATCCGACGATTCTTCAGTAAGTTAAAAATAAAAAAAATAAAAAAATAAAATAGTCTTTATTTCGGATAAGCAACATCCATATGGGTTAGTAAAAACAAAAACATAACTAATTACTATGTTAGTAAACTTATTATCTATTTGGATACTAGGCTGTTGTTCAAAATACATCTCCGAATAACATCACCTAACAAAGGAGAATCGTACCTCCTCGTAGTTAAGAGTAGATGTATTATGTTTTTATCTATTATAATTTTTAAAGGGCAGTATTTGCCTCTTGAAAAATTTAGGCGTGAACACTCTACCATAGGTCATACATGTGACCTATGTTAGAGTAATAGGTCGTAACTAGCGTACTAATAACTTATGTGCGCCAGTTACCCGTCTATATAGTTTGTAAATGTCAGTTAATATAACCGTTTAACTTGTACACACCCCGTCGTGATTCATTTACTGTTAAACGGTATTAATAGATAAGCAACTACAGTTTATCTCGCTATAGTTCACCTCGGGTTATTTGCGAGGTTCATTAATAGATCAAGAAAAATGAACGTACTCTAGGTATATCTTAGAGTACCATATGTAACTATACCATAATTGCATGATCATACTACATTTTTTTAAAGGACACCTAAATCCTTAATAATATTATATATAAATGCGAAAGTAACTCTGACTGTCTGTCGCGCTTTCAAGCCAAAACTACTGAACCGATTTAAATGAAATTTGGTACACATATAGTATGGAGCCTGAGAAAGGACATAGGCTTTTTGTCGCGATAACCGACATCCACGCGGGCGGAGCCGCGGGAAACAGCTAGTAATAAATAATTACTCTAATGTGAGAGAGACTACTGAACTATCTGCCCGAAGATGAAAGACGAGTGATAAAAAAAATATAAAAGTCACTTTAATATTTACCAAATCCTGGTAAATATTAACCGCAACTACAACGAATTAAAACCCTAACTTTCCTTACCCGCATCTAATATAAGCTTAACCCTGTATAGTTTTTGAACTTCTAGAAGACCTAACTCTTAACCTCCACACGCTTTATTCTAACTCTAGAAACATAAAGCACAAGCTATCGGTCGACTATCAGATCGTCCTTGTTGATAGTCATCGGTAATTACGGATGGAAGGCGGAGGCGCCGGCGCAGGCGCAGGTGGCTTGGTTGTATAGTAGGCGACGTTCAGAAGGTTCACTCGTAATTATATTATTATGTAAAAAGTGGTATAGGAATGTAAAAAGTGTTTTTAGAATAGTTTCGTGTAAAAAAAAATAAGAGTTATAATTAAAATGTGTCTTGTTACCGATTGTTGTTTTTTAAGTGTTTTACATGATAAATAAATTAAAAGTAGGTACAAATATTTGAAAAAGTACTCGTGTAATAAGTTTTAATCAAAAATCACTCCTTAAAAACATAGGTAGTATATATAACATAATATTTTTAGAATAAAAGATAAAGTTATCTTTATTACAATAATTATTTCCAGGTCTCTAAGGGCCGAATATTGAAACGTCAATCAGTTTTAAGTCACCGTTAACTCTCATGCTGTCTCTGTTACTTAAAGGTGTAAAGTAGCAACAGATAGATATTTAAGTACATCTTAAAGTTAAGTTGCGTTTTAATATACGGAGTAACTGATTGTGCAACCAATTTCACTACATCTACTGCATTAAATTCTCATTAACTTGCTTGCTATCTGTAATTTTTTGCAAAGAATTGGTTTTCTGTATTTTCTATGCATTGTGTCAGCTATTAAGTTATTTACATACCGAGTTTATTGTTTGATTGCTTTTAAAACTGTTATATTAGTTTATGTCTTGATTTGAAAAGGAAAAACTTTGTTTAATAGATTATTTGTTTTATAAAGCTTTTAACTATTTATTGTTATTAGCGATTGTTTAACTTCCTTAAGTTTTATTGAATATAGATTACAAAAAACAATGTATCTAATGGTAGTGGTAGGTATATCTCCTGTTTTTGTGACTTGAGAATTGGTCTTTATGATAAGTATAAATTTTTGGAGAAGTATTTTAAATCCTGCATTTTTATATTTTTCTCTTCTTTACTTTTCTAATTACCCTTTGGGCAATTTGGTTGGCTATAATTAATTTAGTAATGCAAGATATTATGAAAGACGGAACATTTACAACTTTATCCTCTTAAGCTATACATAACTACATATTATACAGTACATAGTACGCACCTACATACACACTTGTATGACACAATGTAAAATTCCATACACAAACGAAAAAACAAAACATAAACGCGAAAATATTTCAATTTCTGAAACAATAGCCATACATCTCGGGAATTTGTATGAGTTTTAACATGATTGTAATTCTGTTCACGATTTATTAACAATTTTCGAAGTATTGGCTCGAATTCTGCCGGTACTCTAGCGAGCTAAACGTGGTGCGAATGTGTTAGGCGTGTGAAATATGTCGTTAAATTATTTATGTTCGATGTCATGTACGTAGAAGAAGATAGGAGTAAACTTAGACGAGTATGGAGTGCGCGCAATTTTTTTGTTAAAAGTAGTTGTAGTTCCGATATTTTTCGGCTAATAGGTATTAGGTTTTGAGATAGTTTTAATAACTTCTTTTTGTCGATTTTACTTGTTCATACTTAATATGCGCACTCTATAGTTTACCTACTTGTTTTTTTTAGGTCTGTAGATATTTTATTTATTTTGGACTCCTGGATCAGATTCCAACTAAAAAAATCAGTCACTAGACTTAAGTAAGTGCATAGTGGTACTGGTGAAATTCAACTAAAAAGTAGTTTCCCCTTTAAAAACATATTTTTATCACAAAAAATAAACAGGTAATCGGTTACGGCAAAAACAGATCTGACTTGCACGAAGCTTATTTATGCCCAACTGTAGGTTACATAAGGGCTGATCTAGCCATAAAGTATCTTTGGAAAAGAATCAATACACGAGGTAAGTACCTATTTTCCGATCAAGCCACGATGATAAAGGAGTGATTGTGTATGCCTCGTGAAACCACTCCTTGTTAGATCGTTACCTTTATCGAGACCACCTGTGACCTGTTTACTTTTACGACTCGTGTGGGATGATAAACTAACAATAAACCCCACAGTACAAAACTGTTAGGATTTAATCCTACAAAACAGAAATGCTAAATTACCTACCTATGTCCGTTTGTATGTAAGCTTGTTACATTATCATGTCTAAACGATTGAATAAATCTTAATGGAATATCCGGTAAAAGATAGTTTTGATCCCAGAAAAGTAAATGAGCATTGCGAATCATTGTGTACGTAGTTATAATTAAGTATAGGTACATAATTAGATTAATTTCTGAATGTGAAATTAAGTACCCAAAAGTTCATTGACGTATTAATTTCGCTTATTTATGCAAGCTAATAATTACCGTAATATTTCAACTTAAAAGGTTGGCAAGCATAAAACACGAGAGGCTAATTGCCAGTATAAATATTTAATTAATCAATCCATACTATCTCGAGCGAGATTTCGATCTTTTTAATTATATATCTACATAAAATAAGTGACGTTTTAATGCGAAAACATGAAAAAAGTACGTTAATTCGTTAATAAGACTTCCCAAATTTAATAGGTTCTGATTGGTTATTTATTTGTTAAGGGCGATTCACACGTTCGCAGGTGTTCGCTATCACGGAAAGTAAAAGTTATGCGAACGTGTAGTTAGTTTTCTGTGTTGCTGTTATTATTTTTAATGTTATGTAAAATGTTTTGATGGTTTCGCGTTGATTTTTTGTCGTGTATATTATTTGGGAAATTTCTTTGAAAGAGTTAGCGGTTATCTTTTTATAAATTCGAATAAATATTTTTACAACGAATAATACAAGGAACGCGTTTTGAGTTCTATTATGACAAGTATGTAAAGGTAGTAAGTAGAAATACTTTGGTATTTTAATTAGATATTTGATTGAATGAACATAAAAAGTTTGCTCGCGTGTCTGGCTTAATCCGCTTAATACGTCTCATATTAATTGGAGTCTCATTTTTCAAATACTGTTCATAAACGTTTTAAATTTCGTTCCTATAAAAATATTTGCATTAGTGGCAAAGTATTAATTAATTAAAAAAATGGTATTTGCTTTGGTCGGAATACTTACATAAGTATAAAGAAAATGTCATCAAAATTGTTAATAACGCACCACTTTCGTAATAACATTGTTTACATTTCTTCAAAAATAATCTTCGCTTACATTTCCTATCAGGACAACATCCGTTCGAGTCTAGATCAACCTTAACAGTTAAAGTGACATTTACTGAAGAGGGAGTGTCCGCTGACTTTGAACTTTACTTTTTTGTAAACCAATTGTAATTGTTTTGTACGGGGTTTAACTTTAAATTGTTATTGTAGTTATTTTAACTGTAACTATTATAACCAAGACTATTTTTTAGAACAATTATTTATTTATTTAATTTAAGCCTCAACTGTCCCACTGCAGGGCAAAGGCCGGTTTCGTATAAAAAAACCAATAACTATCAAACAAGTTTTAAGTGTATAATACAAATTAAAAGACACAATTGCTTGTTTTTTTTATTTTAATTAGGTAAATGCATTTTACACGCCATATTGTGCACCATAAACCCTAGGTCACACCCAAAAACGTTCACAATTGTTTTCAACCACCATTTTTAAAGTTAAATTATCAAAAAAGTATTTGACCTTCGTAGTTATTACAAATACGTATAATTATATGAAATTGACTCCATAATTCGGTTTTTTGTATTACCAATTATAAACGAAATTAAAAATAATTTTAATGCAATTAAAAGAGTTGGCTGTAATAATTGTAATAAGGTGTTGTTAAAAAAAAAAGATATTTAAATTACGTTTTGGTCACTATTGCGGTATGGCTAGGGATGACCTGAAAACCTTACGAAACGAAACAAGCTAATATTATAATTCCTGTATTTTTTATAATAAGAGTCACATCATTTATTTTTATTTACATTGAACTTAAAATTGCAAATGTCTATCAAAATCTCAAGGAGCTATAGCGTAAAAGATAAATAAACTTAACAATAATTTGACAAATGTTTCTCTCTTCCTAATTGGAATCTTAATGGTACTTAACTCAGAAATTGAAAGTTGATGTCTCAAATATTTCATAAATGAATACAAGTAAATTAAAGACGTACCTCTTACAATATTAACCTAGACTTTCGCGACCTCAACAAAACGAGCGTCAACAAAAATATATTTCCCCACTCAATTAACAAATTCTTCTACAGAATTAAAATATCACGTCTGGCAACACCGGCTGTAAAGTGACAGGTCGCCATATTGGATCGCCATCGACAATTAGAGGGATAATAAAATATTTTTAAACCATAATTAATTCCTTATATTGATGTCATTAGGGATCGTAATTATAGTCAGAAGTCTTTTAAGTGATGAATGGGTGTCAGTGGTATGTTTTTATTCATAAATATGGGCATGTAATGTTTGAGTAATAGTTTTGAGTGTTCGCGCTATTAATGTAATTGTGGAGAGATATCATTATTATAAGTGTTGAAGGTACTGTTATTTGGTTAAGGATTCTCTTGATAAATAATTAAATGGTCTTACTCAAAGTGACCTCTTTCCCTAAAATAAAAATACCTAGATCACTAGAATAGATTTATAAATTTCAGCTTTCCAGAGAATAGATGTATTTTTATTGTTTTATAATTTTTATGCATGTAGGTAGTGAATGTCTAACTTGCCTTTCTTATGAAATATTGATAAAACGCTATTGGTATATGAATGTATTATTCAACAATGGGTATGTGCGGCATATACCTAATATCTAACATATACCACGTCCATAGTGTACTTATATACCGACGGCCCCTATTAATAAAGTCGAATGTACGTTTTTGGCGATTTCGACTTTTTTGCATATTTCTGTACAATTTTAATTAATCTTTATGATGCACGAATCAAAACTTAATAATATTGTATAATTACACAGTTTTCAATTGAAATATAGTAGGATATTACTCCACTTACCGCGCAAAAATGTCGGTAGTTCTATTACTACTTTGTTAAAGGGGGGCGCGGGGCACGAAAGCCGTCGGTTCGGGCAGTATCGCTCTTGTTAACGGTAAAAACGCACGTTTGAGTGGCTTGAAATTTTTCGCGATAAATATTAGTAGTTTTAATTTATTGTGTGTTTTTTAATTTAAAATATAATATAAATGTCAGACCGATCGAGGCGTATATTAGGCCTTATTCAAAATTCGCCTTCCAGGTTCCCTAAAAAAAGGAAGCTTCACCTAGATTGCATCAGTAAAGAAGATAATACAGGTAAAAAGTAAAAATAAAATATTTTATATCTTTCAATGTTCTGTTATTATACATAGAGTATTATTTTTAGTTAAAACATTGGCTATATGGCTTTTTATTCATTAAAATATATTGTTCCTATTAATAAAGTCGATTAAGGTACTTACGACATAGTTAAATGAACATAACATAGTTCGTTTGGTCGGTTCCGTCACTATCGACATTATTAAATGTAATTTGTATCGTTAAATTCGTCGGTTATGACACAACCTACTATATTAAATTGATCTTTACTTGATTATTTTGTCTTAAGTGTCATAATCGACAATCTTTACTGTAGTAATTATTTTGTTTTTCCCAAATTTACTCATAACCGACATTTATTATTTAATTTCTTAGCTGAAATTCACGGTTTTTTGTAAGAATTATTGATCTAAGTATATGCAATTAATAATATCTAAGTATGTTTGTTTTTATTTTTATTTAAGTACTTATTTAAAAATTTAAATTATATTTTAATAATTTATTTTTTATGTAGGTACGCTTGTTTTATTTTTTATTGCTTATTTATAGATTAATATTATTTATTTGTTTATTGCGTGTTTACATTAGAAATGTAAACAATAATAAAATTTACTTGCTGTTATATGTAGATGATGGGCTTGTAATGTCTAATTCAGAAGACTCACTAAACAAAGTGATGAGTGACTTAAAAGATAATTTTGCAATTAAACAGTGTGAACCTAAGTCTTTTGTAGGAATACAAATAGAAAGATTTGAAAGGTGTATTTTCATTCACCAATCAAAATATATTGAACGGTTATTGTGTAAATTCAATATGCAAGATGCAAACTGTAACAATGTTCCAGTTGATCCACACACTACTCTGGAGAAAGCAAAAGAAGCCCCAGACAAAATTATACCCTACAGAGAGGCTGTGGGCTCACTTATGCACCTGGCTGTGGTAAGCCGTCCAGATATCATGTATGGAGTTAGTCTAGTAAGTAAATACTTGAACTGCCATAATCAGACTCATTGGAATGTTGTCAAGAAAATAATAAGATACTTGAAAGGAACAAAAGACTATGGTTTATGTTACACACCTTCAAAATGTAGCCTAGAAGGTTATAGTGATGCGGACTATGCCAAAGACATAAGCACACGCAGGTCATTAACTGGCTATGTATTTATGAAAAATGGAGCTGCAGTAACATGGGCAACACAACGCCAACAAAGTGTGGCTTTATCAACCACGGAAGCAGAGTTTATGGCTGCATGTTCTGCAACTAAAGAAGCTATATGGTTAAAAGGATTGTTAATGGACCTAAATGAATTTAATCAGAACTCTATCTGTTTGAATATTGATAATCAAAGTGCAATTTGTTTAATTAAAAATGTAGACTATCACAAGCGATGTAAGCATATACATATAAGGTATAACTTTATCAAAGAAAAGTATTCAGAGAAACAAATAGATCTTAAATATGTGAATACCAAAGAGCAATATGCTGATATATTTACTAAGGCTTTACCTACAGAACAATTTCAATATCTTAGAAATAAAATTGGTGTTAAGCAAGTAACTCTCAAGTAGGATGTTTTGTTACTCAGTAGAATGTTTTTGTTTTGTTATTTTTAGATAAAGTTTGTCAGTCTCTGATAATTATTTTTGATGTATGTAAAGTTAAAATTTGGTGAGAGTGTTGTAATAATAAAATTTCTCTTTACCAATTAAGTATTGTTAGTTTGGTGACAACACTAAAATAATTGTACCTCACTAGTTATGTAGATTTTTTCTTGGTCTGTGGAATCTCTTGAATAAAACTACACCTTATAAAATTTACTCTTGCCGTTTTTAATTAATCTCATCACCCTTAATAGACGTTTCCCACCTAAGATGCCATTCCACCATCAGTTCCTGATAGACATCGGTCTGTGGTTGAAATTCTTGTCAAGGCATATCTAAAAGTTCTTTTTCGCTTTCTCTCCGATTGTTTTAATATGTTCGACGAAGGTAAAATTTCTTTCCAATACAAGACCAAGATAACAAACGGTGTCTCGTTTTTTGCCCCCAAAAAAACTATTACATTATGTGAGTTATAATGCACATACGTCCCAAAATAATACTGAAATCTTCATTTAAAAATGTAGAAAGCGTCATATCCAACATCGGCCGACAAAAAAAATCCAAATAAAATTGTCGAATGTGTCACTACCGACACGGAAGCATAAATCGGCACTATTAAAAATAGACAGTTGTGACTTTTCTTTAAACGTATGACATATTCAGAATTATGACATAAGTATAATTATTAAGCATTAGCAATTAAAAATGTATTCCAAATTTCAGATCTCTGAGTCACTTACTTTTCAAGATATAATTAAATTAAACTTTAAAACGCTCTACTCAAAAGTTACAAAAATGTAGATCCTACTTTATTAATAGGGGCCGTCGATACTATAGGTATATGAGTGACGTCATGTCAATGTCTACTGACAGTCTATTGTCTATGGCAACCAGAAGGACTCGTTTGACATAATCATATTGCGGGTGACGCATGTCTATCATAACTTGTATACCTATTAAGCTTGTTTCAAAGGTAAGAAGGTAGGCAAAGGCAGACGTAAACAGCCACTGACTATGATTATATTTATCCCTAGACATAATAAGTAAAACCTTTATGTAATGATTTGAAGGTATATTATGACGCTTCTTAAGCATTCGCTATTTCAAACCTTCTAAATTAAACATAAAGCCAAAAGTATATGAATCAACGGGATGTGACCCAATATCTTTCTACCAAAAACTTCCATCCAAAAATAAACATAGCGCCTACCAAAAACTCTTCCACTTTGCATACAATGCTTAACAAAACCTACGACTATCTAAAATCTAAAGCCAAAATTTCGTCTAATTTATGATGCAACCCACCATAGTAGCCCATAAGTCGAAACCATAAATAAAACACCTTTGAAAACTGTACTCTAACACTACGCCGTAAAGTTCCAAGTCCAATGAAGAAGCAATCAATTTTTTAGCCAAATATGGTAGCTCCTTCCTTAGTACCGTCTATTATAGCAAGACCTATATCCGTTGGAACTTGTTCTAACAGTTATTAAAAAGATAAAGGTCGGGTTATACTGGTCGTCGCCTAGTCAGGATATGGGGAGACATGATACGAATGCTTAGAACATTGGTAGATTATTTTTAAGATTATGCGGTTATAAATAGTTTGCTGACTTTGTCTGACCTGCGAAGGGCGACCCGCTTAGTCTCGTGGTTTTTTAACGTGGAAGACGAAAGTTCCTCGTATAACCGTAAGGTTAATGTATTTTGTTTGGATTTTTTTTTATCTTTCTAGTACTTCGTTTTATTCAAATGTACTCGACGTCCAAAGTTAGGCAACATGAGAAATGTCTCTATTTCTTCCAGCTTTTAACAGTCCAATTAGTATTATAGGGCTAATGGCTGAAAACTAAAACGTTAATCAGTTTTAAGTCACCGTTAACTCTCATGCTGTCTCTGTTACTTTAAGATTTAAAGTACTGACAGATAGACGTTTAAGATCGTCTTAAAGTTAAATATTTTCATTATTCGGGGGTAAATATTAATATTTTGCACAGAAGAGATAGTACATAGTTGCGTCCAATTGCTTATCTTCGAATGAAAACATGGAAATTACATTTAAAACCACTAATATACTTAACTTAAACGGTTCAACTACTAGAATATGTCTTCCAACAGAATTTTAAATAGGAAACGTTTCTAAAAAACCGCTTCATTATCACTTTATCAGAGGCACTTAACTAATGACACAAGTTTATCATGTTAAGGAAATACGCGAATGTTTTCACACGGGAATCGAATGCGTGACGCTTGTCACTTTGTTTAACTCAGGAAGTCGGTGAGTAACCTGTGACACTGTAGAGGAAGAGATATAGAACTGTTTTGAAGAAGTTGTTTTAATTGTAGAGTTTTTAAAGACTTATATTCACATAGATTTTGGTCTCCATAATATTTAGTAGTCGATGGTATTTTTTACAAAACTTTTAGATAACATTTAGATGTGAGGCTTAAGCAATCCCTACTGCCTACTAATATTATAAATGCAAAAGTAATTTTGCCTGTCTGACGCTCTGTTTGTTACGATTTCAATGGTAAACCACTGAACAGATTTTGACTAAACTTGGTATGGGATAAGCTTAAATCACAGAAAAGGACATAGGCTACTTTTTGTCAAGAAATTCCATTTCCGATTTCCTTCTCTTATTAAAAAACTTATTAAATTCTTATTAAAAAACTTACCAAAAATTGTGGTAGGTATATTGTGGTGACATACCCATGTAAAATTCTGTACTTATCCTACATTCATAGAACTAGATCTACCGTAGCTCAACTCTACATCTGTTATTTCATCACAAATAACACTAGGTAAGAACTACAATCGTATGTCACTGATCAGGAAGTGCCCAGATCCTACGTGTTGACAGCTGACAGGTACATTCACCCTCATTACGATTATTACCTTAAATAGACCTGTTGTTTTGTTACATTTATTTCTGTCAACCGTTTTCAAGATTGGTGTAATAAAAAGGTTATGTTGATTTTAAGTAAGTAAATAATGTTTAAAGAAGGAATGGAAGGCTACTTAAATAATAATGTATTAATTTGGACAGCATCATCATTATCTACATTTACTCATCCGGCGATCGATCCCGGGACCTCAGAGCTAGCACCTTAAAAACCGGCGTGTACGCCACTCGATCACGAAGGCCGTCAAATGGGTAATAAAACGTATCCCCAAGTCTTGAAAACAATCTCTACGATGCTAGTAACTAATAAATTAATTATACACAGTATCAAGTAACTTATTCAAAGAATTTTCTAAGAGAAACACACCCTACTCGGAAATTTTAAATAAAAACTGAAGCCAGAGATACCGCAATGACATCAAAGAAACAAAACAATAAACGAACATGTCACATCTTTTTGTTAAACGTCACTTCATTATAAATGGTCTATGGTAAATGATCTATGGTTCTCACACGCCCAAGTTCAAATAACAGACAGTTTCAAAAAAAACAGACTGTCGTAGTTACATCACTAAATCGAAATGTAAAAAACACTTTAGGTACCTATAAGCTACCTACTAATATATCATCACTTGAGTAAAATATATGTCTAATTTAAGATGTAAGTACCTATTTATTGTTGTCTATAGCTCAAATTACTAAGAACCTTAAAAAAAACACCTACATAAAACATACTTAAGTTAATCTTATTTTTACAATTTATTTAGATGTAATTAAACCTGTCATAATAGCCAACACGATAAATAAAAAGTAGTCAGATCTAAGAAAAGTCGTAAGGTAAAACTCCTAACAATCGTCCATCACTCAAATCAAAAGCATCTTGGGGTAAAAACAACATCTGTCGTCTTTAAATCAGGAAGTGCGAGTGACAGGCACTCGACACCTTTACCTGCGCCTGCGCCGGCTCATTACCGATATTACCATAAAAGAAAGATGATTGTCCAATTTAATACTGCATTGATTTATAATTGACTGTAAACGAATGTTTCGCGTTTTTGTCAGCGTTTACACCAATTAGCGTTGAAAATATATAGTAAAAGTTAAATTGAGGAAGTTGTAATGAAATAAATGAAGTTGCTATTTGGCAACGCAAGAGTGCAACACCTAGACAAGAATATATAGAGGAAAGGAGATATTATATATAGAGGAAACTGTTAAACAAGTTTTTTATGCATTCATTTCACAAGTATGTACCTTGTTGTTAAAAATGTAGAAAAAATAGGTACAAGAGCAGTAGTAAAAAATAAAGAAAGCTAAACATACATTTCTATTCTAATTATTATTCAATTCACATTTTATATTTAAAATGGTTATTTGCGTACCATAATAGGAAGACTGACATATCCACTTATTCTATTTGCGTTAAATCCTAATGTGATAAGAAAGTATGGTAAGTGTCGCAACGATCGTCCGCACAAACTCATTGTTACCAGAGACAATACGCCATAATCTCAAGATGGCGGCGTTTATCACCTGACGCCTTAGGCGGTAATGCATGATCACTTTCTTCCACTTTCAAAGTTTAACCCCTTTTGGTGTATCCGCTCTTAATTGTGATCATTTGAGTTTAAAATGGACGGTAGTCGTAAAATTACGTTCGTTTTATAGCTGTAATTATCGACTGGTATTTGGGAAACTTGTTACGCAAGAACTTCATGTAGTAATTATTTTCTAAGCTTAGTTATAAACAACTGCTGTTGGTACAGTGGCTGGTAATGCGGCTTTCGAAGTAATGGAATTAAATACCCAACATTGAAGGAAATTGGCTGCACTTGCCAATGGTGACTTGATAATGCAGGTTATGGGCAGTATTCGGTCGGTAACTTTGGGGCAGATTTGAGTTTACTTCTGCCACATAAGCTACGGATATTCGCTGAATGCTATGTAAAGACAACTTGACCACTCCAGGATAGTAATAAGTAAAAACTTATGGGCAGTGATTTTCATATATTAGGAGTTAAGAAGAAGGCCCCTTTTGTCGACTTTCCAAAACAAATCTGAATCAGACAGTTATCACTAAAGCTACATATAATTCCTAATATTGTACTATGATCCACAAATAATACATTAAGATATGTTTAGCACCAGTAATCTGACACGTAGTATGTTTCAATGACGCAATCCATTGTTGACTTGTCAAACTTGGGATGTTTTTTCCTGGAGTGACAGACAGGTCTATGGCGTACATAACCATATATTATGGGATATACCGATGATGTCAAACAAAGAAAAATTACTCTAACTTATTAATATTCCGTCAGCAAACAATTGAAATATTTACTTGTACTAGATTTTTTTATTTAAGAGTAGGTATAAAAAATTTCATTACTTGTACCCCATTTTTGTTTAAATAGTAGTGTCGAATTTCCACATTCTCAAACTTAAATTAAACAAAAATGCAAATCTTGAATTTTCTTAAAAAACACATCAACTGTTTATGAAACTTACATAAGTCCAAATCAAATTTATCAAGGAAAAGCTTAAAACAAATTCCATTGTCCAATTTACGTTGATTTACAGATTCACAAGTCTTATAAACCCTTTAAACCGTGACCATTACACAACTCGCGACATAACATCTTCTAATTACCATATTGCATAATTTTAAGATCAATTAAGAACACAAAATGACTTGAAATCCATTAAGCGTGATTGTAACAATTATTTTAACGAATCATCTCCAGTGACTTTTGTATTTCACATTGATTCTAATCTGCATGTAGGGTGAATGTAACTATTGTCAGACATTCAAATTCAATTATTTGAAATTCTATAAAATTACAACAATTTTTGGGGTCAAGTAAAAGTAAAAGGGATAATTAATAACGGAGAAATAAATAAGTATTGTAACTGAAAGCACGCTAAGTATACTAAGAATACAATGAAATTAAAACATAAGTACCCAAAAATGACATTAAATATTCCCACGTAAAAAAACCCAAATCACAAACAACTTCGCATAAATACAAATCACAAAGCGCCAAAATCTAATAAACTTAAAACAATATAGACTCTTGTTATAAAATAATAATGTGATCAATTGATTGACGTCATACAATCAAGTTAGCCGCAAACAATGAGGTTACATTGAGTGGCAAGCGCCCAATGCTTCACGTAAGTACCGAACGATACTCGACTCACGATTGAGTGGCTCTTATGTATTGGAACTTAGTACAAAGGAACGATTTAGAAACGAAAATTTTGGATTAAATGAGTTAAGCAAATAGGTTAAGGTTACAAAAAGGTTTAGTTTTGTATTTAAGTAAAAAAAAAGAAAAAAAAAAACAATTTTCCAGTAAATATTTACTTCTTAAATGTTTTATAAAAGTACCTATATTCAAATGTTTCTAATTTAATTAACTGTTTTGATAAAAAATAAGATTTTTTTTTTTTAAAGAGTGACAGATTCTTTTAATATGTAGGTACTTGAAACACGAGGAAGTACCTATTTCGTGAACTGTTATTTGTGACATTTAGAGAGAGTCAGCAAATTCAGAATAGATTTTCCGTCACGAAGCGCCGCGAGTTAGTCACATAATATGATCCCGTACTATTTTAAGTAGCGTGACTACCTGTAAAATTCCTACAAAAATCCCATTTATTACAAAATTTGCGGTTTCGCTTAACTCCATTTCTTCGAAAACTTTAATAAATGACTCAGTGTATTCCATTGTCTTCGCTTCTCACATATATAACGAAATTAATTGTATCAAATGGCCACTTTAATTTCATTTTACAATGTAAGTATTGCATGACTGATGCTATCAGTACATTAAAGTGACATAATGATGTAATTCAGAATATTTTTAGCAATTTTAAGTAATTGTGACGCCGCGCTGGTGAAATAGTACAATTCATAGATTAATGGATTAGGTAGTCTTTTGTTTTAAAAATAGACGTTTTGTTGTCGCAATTGAAATATTTTTTGATGGTTTGTCAGATTTGCTAATACTACACTAATTAATATTAAATGCGTTGTTAATTAACATCATCTGATATGAAAACTATAAGGAACTAGCTTTTGCCCGTGGCTCCTCCCGCGTGGATGTTAGTTATCGCAGCAAATCAAATCATAATCAAAAGTTATTATTTCTTATAAACCTCAAAAAGACGCTTAAGAAACTTTTAAGTTACAGAACTAAATGACTAGGTGCGCGGTTCCAGCAAAAAGTAACTTGACTTGTCCTTTCTTGGGATCCAGCCAAGTTGCATAAAAATCGGTTCAGCGGTTTAGCCGTGAAACCGTACACGCCGTACCAGACAGACAGACAGAGTTTCTTTCACATTTAAAATATTAGTATTGATATTGAAGGTCTCGTTTTTTACGTCATATTGTTTAGGCTGTCATGTACCAGTACCAGCCACAGAGTATACATAGACAAGCGTAGAGTGCGAGTAAGCATAGATGAGTTTACGTCTTGTTAATTCGAGTGCCTACAGTTCATACTCGATATGCGCAATCTATAGTATACTATTTTTTCTCTAAGGTAGCTTAAACGTTTGATTTTTGAGAAGAATATTCTCAATAAACACTTATTAAATGTAAGCTTCGGTGACCACTTGAAGCCCACACACCACTTTGCATTATAATAACGCTATAATCCAATGCCAATGGATTACAGCGTGGATTAGATTTTTTGCAGTACCGGATCTCTAAAGTTCAAATACACAGTCAGAGGTTAAAAACCGATGGTCTATTACTACTATTTATTACTAGCTGTCCCCCGCGACTTTGTCCGCGTTTTTTAGTTTCAACGGTTTTTCATTTTTTCAAACATTTTTCATTTAACGTTCGCTCCTTTTGGTCGCAGCGTAATGTTATATAGCTTATAGCCTTCATCAATAAATGGGCTATCATACACTGAAATATTTTTTTAAATCGGACCAGTAGTTCCAGAGATTAGCGCGTTCAAACAAACAAACTCCCCTGCTTTATATATTAGTATATAGATTATACATAGCATTTTGCACACTCACAGACTACAATCACCTTAATTAAAGGATTCATGCAGAGTTTTGACATTAAGATTTGCGATCATTTAAATCTTTATTGTAATTTGGCGATATTACATTAACAGGACTATTATGGCTGTTCAGATTAACCATAAATATCCTCCCACACTTATTGAGTACGATGCTCTAATATTTTTTATTATTGTTATAATAAAGTAGTTGGTAACTTAATAATTTATAGGTTTTTGAGAATGGATCGGTAGATTTAACGATGAGTGAATATGACTTTTAATGACCTTCGTTCTTTTTTGGAAGGTATTGTTTAACAGATCGTTAAGTTAGCGAATATTGATGATTTGAATGATTATAATATCTTGTAGTGTGCATCGGGAATGCTGATGAGTCGATGATATACAGTTTCGGATTTCATTGATTATCGTTTACCTACATAGAGGTCGTTTGAATCAGTTTAATCTTACTGTGATTCCGTAACTATTTCATATTTTTCCTTTTATTTTAATGCATAATAAAATATTAGTTATTCTAATAATTTAATATTAAATATGTAAGTATTAATAAGTATGTAAGTTTGTTCACCTTAATGTCTTAATGTGAATGTTGTGATCTCCTTTAATTGAAGGAGCACAACTTAAATGTACACTCTAATTTTGTCTAAAAATGTATCTTGTATTCTTCGTTGGAAATCCATATATAAATAAATAAATTAAATGTCCTTTACTAAATCATAGATGGCTTTTCTTGACGATTTATTGCTTTATGTGAATTTCACATTCGTTCACTGTTACTCTGTGTGATGTGTCGTGTTCCTCTGCGTATTTATCCAGCATATATACCGGCCATCGTAAATATTAGTTTCCAACTCGACAAAACCTTACGATATCTAAATCAAGTGTCAATCATCCGACACCAACGGTAACGGTTCGATTAAATCACAACAGTGACATCAAACTGTCGTCGACATGCGCGTGCGCATTCCCTAAGCAGCGCATGCCATTTCACCGGCCGAGCGCACGAATCCTCGGCGGAAACACCCGAACGCTATGTGAGCGGAATTACGAATGCTTCCTTCGTTCTATATTAGAATTAGATTTTTGGATTTAATGGACGATTGTACCTTCCTGTTTTGTTTAGAAAGGATTATGTGTAATTGTAAATGTTTATCGTTAGATATCTAGATCGATCTGGCCTCTGAAAATAGATCTGTGGATCTGTCTTTGTTCTGGGCTGGTCATATCTGTGAAATAAAAAAACAATTCACACTTAAAGAAGAAGCTAGTTAAGTTATAAGCTACCGAATAATTATATTATCAAAACATACATCTTTTGCTATTAGAGCGAAAAGCACTTGTGTATTTCGGAGGTATGATTGAGCTCTTGAGCTTCATGTGTATACTAACCGTGCGTCGCGGTTTCACCTGCGTTCGTAGTCCCCGTTCCCGAGTTTTTTGGCCTTACTGTTCTGGGTCATATGACAGTTGGTGAATTTCCTTCAAACCCACATAAATATCTAAAGAGTGTGTAATCTAATTATATGTACTAACTACGATTTTTAATACTATTATAATTTTGTTACAGGTAAGTTTCAAATGAAAGTTCGACGAGAATTACACCAAGTTTCATATTAATCATGGGTGAGTTACTTCAGGTATGATGAACATTGTAACATAGGCAAGAGCATTGTATTATAATCATGTTAAAATTTAAAACAATGCCCTAAAACTTGAATTTCTCGTGGTAATGAGCTGAGACACCATTCTCACGCGCTTGTACTCAGTTGCCGAAATAATAAGTAGTTGTTGTTGAAGTTTTGTTCTTGCACACGGATGCAGGTCCAGGATCTGTATGCGGATGGATTAAATATAATAATTTATTATACATATGTAAAGGACCCGACTTAAATGAATTTTATACGGGATCACATCTGACGCCTAACGATACCAAAAGAATTTATAAAAAAAAGTAAATCAATGTTTTTGAGTTCATTCGTTACAAACATACAAAAAGACTAATCTTTCCTCTTTATATATATAAATCACTTACAGGTGCAAATGTTTTTGAACGTTAAATAACTAGTTACTATGAACTCGAGTAACAGTGACGATAAATAAGTAGCAATAATTCATAATTTTGTATTTATCACCAAAAATATTAAGTAAAGTAGTAAAAGGTCGCCATTTTTACCATTTAAGCCTAAAGTCACGGTTAGACTTAACTTGTTACTTCAACCTAATTTGAGCTCATTAACGTTATTAAGCAAATTTTTTGTTTTTCGCAAAAAGGCCGTGACCTTGCCGTGTCCAATCCATTTCACTGTAAACACTTTGAAAATACGAGTATTTGTTAAGCATGGAACGCAACTTAACAAAAATAAGGTCACAAATGGAATTATTTATAAAATATATAATTTTTGATAATTATTTGTTAAGACTGATGTTTGTGATGTCTCCCCAAAGACCGTCAATTGAAAGGTATTTAGTATCAATAATCAATGTGAAAATAGGGTCCGCTCTTATAACTGTTTCTTGGACAAACGAAACGCAATAATAATAATGACAGGATATAATAATGTATAATGCAACACCCCTTAACACTAAGGACACTTGCTGACAAAAGTTTATTAGAATTACTAAATTATTTTTTTTAACACAAAAAGAAAACATTCATACAAATAATAATAATTTACTTACAATAATAAATAAGAACCAAGTCTTCTATTTTCTAAGACAATAGGTGTGGCGAACCGCGGACGCCCTTGACCGTGCGCCGCGAGCGCCGTGACCAAGAAATCGGTTACTTACTTGCCCACCCGGTTATAATTCATTAATCAAGCGTTCACTCAAAATCTATGTTTTTGCACCTAAGAGTAAGAAACTATAGAAGGCGAAAGAAAATATCTAGATATACAGAATTATTATGAAAACAAAGACCCCTCCGCGTCTGTCTGAACGCGATTAACTCAAAAACTACCGAACGGATTTTCATACGGTTTTCACCAATGGATAGAGTGATTTGTATGTTTTTTTCAGCCCGTGTGAAGCCGGGTCGAGTCACTAGTATTTGATGAGGAAAAAGAAGCGTAATCCTATTTTTAGGGTTTCCTACCCAAAGGGTGTTAACGGGGCCTTATTAAAAAGCCTTCGCTATCTGTCTGTCCGCGGGCTGTATCGCATAAACCATACGACTGGATAAATAGGTTAGGGGAGACCGAGGGGTGTTGAAACAATTTTCACATTTTATGACGTACACAAAAATTTAACTGTCAGAATCGTACGAGATTGGTATCATTCGATAGCTTATTTCTTCCACTTTTATGTAAGACCAACAAAAATAGCATGAGTATGAATGTAGGCGAGATATCTAAACTGAAATGTGTCAAGTCATTTTGTTTCAACTCCCCTAATACCGAGGTAAGATGAAACAGGGACCGAGGAGAGTTGAAACAGTTACTTATATCAGAGAAAAAGGGTTGTAAATTAGAAAAAATACATCAATTAAAACGGGTTTTATTAAATAATAAAATCAAAATGTAACAATCATCCTATTAAGTAACATCTGCTTAATTTAAACAAGTCAAAACCTCTTTTTAAAAATAATTACTTTGTTTCTGCACATTATGCCTTAAAATTTTAATTGAGATCAGACTTATACAATATATTTTATAATTATAGCAACAAACTAGTAATCACAAAGCTTTGAATATGTATCTTAGAGACGTATGTTATAATTAAATGACACTTATTAATGTAATGGCACAGCAATCAGTCTTAATTTTTCATCTTAATAAGTCTTATGCAATAAATGCAAATCCTAAACTTAGATAATCTCAAATATCAACTTTAATATACTATAAAAGCTTATAAGAACAAAACAGATTATTCTGATAAACAGTTGTGACAAACATAAGTCAACTCGCCACCAGTGCAAGCTTCATGAGACCATAGTTTGCATTCCATACATTGGACCCATTTCTCATTGGCTCTACTATTTGCATAGGGTTCAAGACAACAAATGCAGAAGCATTCTTCATCTTCCTCTTCACTTTCATTTTTTTTCTTGGCCTGTTTTCTACTATTCTTAGCTGCTGCCTTTGACCTTTTGGGTGTTATCTTTTCTTTGAAGTTTGGAGCCTTGACTTTCTTTTTTGCTAACCTAGCCGCTTCAATTGCAGCTAACTCATTTTTAACGGGAGTGTCCGTTAAAACGGCTGATTTCACCTTTCGTCGATTGGTCTGTTTTCCTTTCCTTGGTGGAGCTTTTGGCAAAGGTCTGAGAGTTTCAGGTGAGAAAGGAGTTTCACTACAAACACGCGACGTAGAGGGTACAGGTTGCCTATTAGATGACAATTCTGTAGATAAACTTGCTTCATTAGGTGGCAGCATCGCAGAAGTGTCAGGCGTAGGCTCAGATAAGTTTGCAACAGGAACTTCTTCAGGCATATTTTTCCCAGGGGTTAATTCACTTTCCTCTCTGATTATAACAGCAGTCATAGGACTTGGCGTACGCTCATCACGTCTGGATTTGCCGTTCGAGGAGCTAGACGGGCCAGGATTGTTGTTAACTGCGGAACAGCTGGGTGAGCTAAAATTCTCTGCGACTGAACCTTCAGATATCGCCAGATTGGAACTAGCCGGAGCAAGGATGTCGTTAACTGCAGAAGAAATAGATGGGCCAGGGTTTCCTGTGGCAGGATACTCAGATGTCACTATACGTGGGCAAGATGGGCCTGGGGTTTCAGTGGAAGAACTCTCAGAATTAACTAAAGGCCTATCAGTAACTTGGCTGGGTAAGTAATCATCCTCCTGAAATATCTCAGTGTTAACTGGCCAAAGTCCTGTCACAATAAATCCAGATGTCATGTTACGCGATGTGACTGCTACACCAAATGCCGTTTTCACTATTCCAGGAATATCATAAATGGTCATGACCTTCCCAGGATTAGATCGCATCCAATTATCACAGGTAGTATTCACTGCTTTTTTCACTGGTCCAAATACAGCTCTATCCAATGGCTGTAGCTTGTGAGTGCAGTGAGGAGGAAAGGTCAATAGAATAATTCCATTTTCTTTACAAAAATCAATATTTTTGATTGATGAATGTGACGCGTGGTTATCTAATAACAATAATACCTTATTTTCTGCTGATGGTCTTACTTGATTTTTGAAGAACTTGAGGAAGGTATTAAAATCTTCTTCCTGCATCCAACCCGTTCCATTTGCAGTGCCTATTGACCCAGCAGGCCCGTCGCGGATAAAATGGTCATTGAATCTTTTCCGCGGGAAAATGAACATTGGCGGAATATGATTACCTAAGGCGTTTCCAGCAAGAGCAACCGTTACTAAAGTCCCCCTTTCTGCTGAAGTCATTGCACTCACTTGTTTCTGGCCTCTTTTTGCAATTATACGGTCTGGGTTTTGAACAGTGGTGATTCCAGTCTCGTCCATGTTCCATATATCCTTACCTTCCAGCTTGTATTTGTCAAGGACAGTGGTGTAGTTATGAAAGAAAAGTTCCACGTTGGTTCGATTAAAACTCGTTGCTCGAGCGATACTTGTTGGCTGAGGCAGTCGCAGAGAAAGATTAGGATGACGTTTCATGAAAGACCGAAGCCAAACCTCACCTGCCATCTCATTTTCCACCCAAGAAGAAGGACATGTTTTATTATACTCTACAGCAAGCTTATAGGCGAAACGTCTGGTTTCTTTGGTAGTTAAACCATAGTTAGCAGCAGCACAGCTTAAAAGATATTCGCTGAGTATATTTTCCTCCGAGGATGTAAAAATGGTCTTCTCTGGGTATCCTACACTCGGAGGAACTGGCGTTTCTTGAGAGTCATAAGCCTTTTTTCTTTTTATATACCTGTACAATGATGTATGGTTGAGGTTATAGCTGGACGCAGCATCCCGAAGACTTTTGTGGCGCAATAAAACCTCTTCTGATGCTAGTTCATATATTTCTTGGCTCGCCATACCTCTGTCTGTTTTTCGTTTATAGTCCGTAGGCATGCTAAAACCAAAAAAAAGCAAAACAAAAATAAATATCACCTTATTAACAAAACAGAAGCCATACGCAATAGAACCGAGGAGAGTTGAAACAGTCTGTTTCAAATCTCCTCAGTAGCAAAAATCCACCCATCCGTTATAAAATCACAACCTAAAAGCAAACCACAACTAATAATTTCCACCAATACTGTTCATCACGATCCCGAGTCAATGAGCTTTCGAAACGTGTATAATACATGCCAAAACACTAACACATTATTAAATAGTAGGCAGGGGAAAAAAACGATGAAAACTTACTTTTTATATTTTTTTTGACACGTGTGCTAGAACTACGCAACCGCGCGCCGTGAGCCAAGGACGCACACTGAGGGGCCCGCGGGCGGGGGAACGCCGATAAACAGCGCTGTTGCCAGCTTGACAACGGTTATAGATTCCGCGAAATTGACGTTGTTTCAACTCACCTCTGTTTCAAAACCCCTCGGTCTCCCCTATAGGTTAGTCCAAAAAACAATTTCATTAATCGCTACGCTAAGAAGTATAAAAATATAAATTGGTAACGAGACTTTTCAGAAAAGTATTAGTTCCAATTAATAACACGTAATTTACAACCCAAGATATTAATAAACATTACTTTCCTGTTGAGTTACATCGTAATCGGTCCAGCGGCTTCTACGAATTTACGCAATACGTTCATTGATATTTAGAAGGTAATATTATTATGGTTATTAATACGTGGAATTTACATAAAAATATATTGCATGAGACACTGATGTCATATACATTTAAAAGTATAATAATATCTAAACTTAATATTTATTACGGTTAATACTTTAGAATATCTGGTTAAAGTAACTAGCTATCAAGTTAGGTATATGTAGGTACAGTTATATAGTATATAACTATGTAGTTTATCGCAACGTTTGTAATGGTACATCTCCGCTACCCCATCTATTAGTTTTCTGTCTTTCCTGTCGATCCAAAGGTTTTCTGGAAAGTAAAATTATTTATATTAGCGAAAAGACCACCATTTTACCCTTATTAACTACATATCTCTTACTAGCAGACCGCCCTGGCTTCGCCCGGGCATTTGAGAAATATTTCAAACTTAAAAAAAAATGTATTTATAGCCTATGCCACCCGGGGATAGTGTAGCTTCCCAACAGTGAACGAATTTTTTAACGGTTCAGTAGTTACAGAGCCTATCCAATGCAAACAAACAAACAATCAAATCTTTCCTTTTTATAATATTAGTATAGATAATGCTGTATATTTTGTGGTGTACAATCAACAACAATATATAATATAATACATATTAATTTTATAAAAATAGGATCTTAGTACCTATGTACATCACTAAACGAATAAATATCATACAAAAAACAATTTTATGTACCTATTTGTATTGTGCCGCCAAGTAAATATCCTAAGAGCCCACGACGGCCAGACCTTCGTTATTTTATAAAAGCTGAAAGTTCTTCTGTGCGTGTCCCCTAGACAGGTAAGAACGACCAGGGACTATAGAGTTTGGGTAGTGGTTACTTGGGCAGGTAACAGGTAGTAAAGGTGTATAAAATAGTACCTTAAATTCGTTAAAGTATAAAGCTCAGTTTTTTTATATTTTATTAGGGATAACTTTAGAAATCTCGTCATCCATTGCCAGACACTTATGACAGTTGCTACCCCCTGCCAGACACCCCTAAACTTTAATAAATTATAATTATACTTTCGTTAGAGTATAAAAGCTAAATTTTATATATGTTACTTGGGGACCTATGAAAGTATGTTACCTCAAAAGCCGGACAGTTTTAATGGTTTTTACACCTTGCCAGACACATTGAAAGTCCGCTGTAGGTCCGAGGGCGAGGTAACGACTGTTCTAGCGGGTGAGATAGGGCGCTTAGTCGACTGCGATCTTTAACTGCGCATCATCTGTCTTTTAGTGTTGTTTTGAAGAATTATGTGTAGTTTCAAACACGTTTTGTTATTGATATTTATGCAGTTTTTTTATGAAATAAAAGTGTAATTTTAGTAAAAAGTGTTATTATGGGAGACACATTAATTTGTTTCGTGTGTAATTACAATGTCCCTAATGTTATTGGTGTTTATGACGCTAGACTGCAAATACTCATCGATACGTATACAGTCTCCGATGTAAACGAAGCTTTTGACCGGAAGAAGTTGCGAAATTTTGACGCTAGCAATCTACCACCTTGCAAAAGCGAGCTATTGCAGCAATTTCTGCGAGCAAATTATGTATGTACCATTTGGAATAATGCTCATCTGAAAAATCTAACCATATATCAACCAGACAATAACGGCTGGGTATTGAAAAATGACAAATACCAATTCAAATGGTTTTCAAGAGATCAACTACCAAGTTATGTTAGTGATTCGCTCAAAACTCAATCAGGTATGTTATTATTATATATTATTATTGTACATAATTTTTTAATTATTCATAATTGTATAAAATTGTTTATTTTTATCAGAAACTGACGTAGAAGGCGATATTGAAGACGACCATGACATCGACTGGACGAGTAGTGACGAAGAAAATGAAAATATCGATGACACGAATATTTTTTTTTTAAATGTAATAATACTTTTTTTTGTATTTTATAATAATAAAATTACATTTTTACTTTATATAACATGGCTATGAACGTAATTAAATATGTTTTTAATTGTATATCTTTAAAGATCGCAATTGACTAAGCGCTCGCGCTCAGACCTACAGCGGACTTTCAATGTGTCTGGCAAGGTGTAAAAACCATTAAAACTGTCCGGCTTTTGAGGTAACATACTTTCATAGGTCCCCAAGTAACATATATAAAATTTAGCTTTTATACTCTAACGAAAGTATAATTATAATTTATTAAAGTTTAGGGGTGTCTGGCAGGGGGTAGCAACTGTCATAAGTGTCTGGCAATGGATGACGAGATTTCTAAAGTTATCCCTAATAAAATATAAAAAAACTGAGCTTTATACTTTAACGAATTTAAGGTACTATTTTATACACCTTTACTACCTGTTACCTGCCCAAGTAACCACTACCCAAACTCTATAGTCCCTGGTCGTTCTTACCTGTCTAGGGGACACGCACAGAAGAACTTTCAGCTTTTATAAAATAACGAAGGTCTGGCCGTCGTGGGCTCTTACTCTAAAACACATAAACATACTTTGAAAAAGTCACACGACTTTTACTTACATAATAAATAAACCGCGGGAAAATATACGATACAAAAATCGAGAATGCCTGAAGCGACTTTCATGGGCATGGACACACATCTCGATTACAGATTATAACGAGCCGAGTCGAATCGATGCTGGAATCGATTCAATTGTGTAATTCATCGTTACTTTCGCCGAGTAATTGTGAATCTTTTACATGTTGTTACTTGTTAATTGTGCTTAGAAAGTTATTTGTAATGTAACAAGTTAAGACAATTATTATTACTTTATTTGACGTTCATCGTGGGAGAAGTATATTCGAGTGGATTCGAGTAGAGTTGCGTCCAATAGGTGCTTCATCAGTGCTCCAATAGTTCTCATTGTTTTATTTTACATCAGTAATCATAGTCAACATAGCCTAGGTGTAGAAACTACAGCTGAATACGTTTACACTATAAACGATTAACCTAAATTGTACTGTATCACATGCCATATGTCCTATATTTAAAACGCATAGTCTAACCTAACCCGCAACTGGGTGAACATTTTGAGTCAGTTTCGGAATAATCGGTCGGGTCAGGTTAGGAAGCGGGTTATGTTCGGAACAAATATATTATATTTTTTTAATTCCTAATCTAACCCGAGACCAGGTAAAGATTTGAGGTCATGTTGGAATAATCGATACAATGCCTAGTAAATACAAATAGGGCTTATAAAACAAAATAAAAAAACACTAAACAGTTTAAAAAAAAAAAAAAAAAAAACAAAAGTATATGTACCATTCATATTTTTTCCTTAGTTCAAAATTTTTGACACTGACATAAAGAGCTCGTGATTAATCATGAGCTCTTTATGTCAGTGTCAAAAATTTTATTGTTTTCAGTTTTGTTGTATTCAGTATGAGTCCTATATTAGTTGGCCATACGCACATCAACGCGTGAGTAATACCCACCTTTTATACACATTACACTCACTCACGAAATATGATACTGATCTTACTAAATTAAAACGTTAATTTGTAGATTGATTTGAAATCAGTCAAGATTTGGAAATCGACATTTAAATTTTATAAAAATCGGACTTGACCTCTTTGTTTTTAAATTTCAAAATTATATTTTTAAAAGTTGATATTTAATTTTATATTTTCTGTTTTTGGGGACATTTTGAAAAGATGTCATAAATGAACTCAAAATATTTGGGTTTAAATTTGATAATAAGTTTTAAAATAACGCCTTTCTTATGGACTAACATAATTACTAGGTACTTTAATATACCTACAGTAGTGTTCTAAATAACTAAAAAAAGTACTTTAACCTATTATATGTAAGGTGCTTTAATTACATAATAATATTTATCTAATTTAATTCGAGATTATTTAATAATTCAAGGATAAGTATATTATGATCACAAATCTGTTTCAATTCATTGATGTTCGTGACAGTACACACGCGACTTCTCATAGAAAGTTCATTAATAATTTTGTGCATGCTTGTACATACATGGTGTTGTTAAAGTCACTTTCGTTTTTATTGCAGTTCGGTTATTTTGTGAGAAATTCATAACATGTTAATGTTTTTATTTATTACTTTAAAGATGAAAATGGTCAGTAAAAGTTATTTTTCTTGTGATTTACATGAAAATACTATTTATTTTGCCTTTATTATGGCACTGATATGTGTAATCTATACTAATATTATAAAGCTGAAGAGTTTGTTTGTTTGTTTGTTTGTTTGTTTATTTGTTTGTTTGAACGCGCTAAACTCAGGAACTACAGGTTCGATTTAAAAAAATCTTTTTGTATTGGATGATCCATTTATTGAGGAAGGCTATAGGCTATATAACATCACGCTACGACCAATAGGAGCGGAGCATAAATGAAAAATGTTGCAAAAATGGAAAACCGTTAAAACTAAAACACGCGAACAAAGTCGCGGGGGACAGCTAGTAATATATAATGTGAGTTATTAGAAATAATGCACAATATTGACATCTTTTACGCTGTTATTTATTAGTCGGATCAAATCGTTTTATTTGTATTATATAATATGTATTGACTGGACTGGCCTGTTGGTCCAGTGGTTAGTGACCCAGACTGCTGCACCGGAGGTCGTGGGCTCGATTGCCATCTAGGACAAATCTTTGTGTGATGAGCATGCTAATTTGTTCTGTGTCTGGGTGTAATTTATAGGTATGTATAATATGTATGTATTTAGCAATATATAAGAATGTTTATCAGTTGTATGGTTGCCATTATAAAGGCTCTGTCTAGCTTGGGATTAGATGGCCGTGTGTGAGTCGTACCAAGATATGTTTTGTTTTTTGTTATTGTAGCCACCAAGTTTTTAATATAATATCTTTGCGAGATTATCAGCAAAGCATATAATGTTTGCAATTATAATTGCAACTAAATATAACATATTTCTAAACATATAATTGTAAAACGGTTTCGTTATTAATTAACTTTTAACACAATTTTGTTTGTGGTTTTTAATTATAACAGCAATCACGATTTGTTTTGCAATCAATATGTTTTTATATCGTCTACCTGAGTATGTACGTTACATAACTTAAGGATTTTTATGCATGTACAGTTCATATATTTATAAATAACTAAAGACCCTATTGGAAACAGTGTTCAAGTGGTTACATGGATTATGGCACATGCGTTGGTTTCGTGTTTGGTACCCAGGATAAGTATTGCACACGAGAGTAATAGGGTCTTTGCTCTCACAAGAAAATCTTAAATCCACAATAAATATTAAAACCATATTAATAGATTTTTTTAACATAACATCTGAGATAGTTTTTTTTTATTACTCCTTTATTACAAGTGGGCACTTCAATAAACTTTTATAACATTAAATTTCAGTTCATTAGTAATTTAAACCGTCACACAAACTCTTGTACCAAAATCAAGTCATACTAACCCGCCTACGGTCCCAGCCAACCCGTTCACAGCCTCCAAATCAGCTACTTAATTGTAAGCAGCGTTTATATACGGTTGTAACGTTCAGCACTGACGGGTTGGAATTGGCTCGAATGTAACGTAATTGGTCATTTGATATCAATTTATATGTGATAATAATCCACCATTAGGACAAGCGCCGCGTTAGTTTAGGGTGACCACTATTTCGATGATTAGTAAGACTTTTATATCTTTATTAAGTTGTGAAGATGTCTGAAAGAACTATTTCTTTAATTTACTCTTGATAAGGATGGTTAGAAACACTTATGCTTCGAAAGAAAGGCAGCTGTTTTTTTTAAGTTAAATTCTATTCATTTTTTTTTAATTATCGGTGATTGCTGATTTATAGTACTTTGAAGAAAAAAAAATATAAAATTTACAACGTTTTGTAAATTTTATATTTTTTCGTTTTTCTTACAAGAAAATATTTCTTTCTCCTAAGTAGAGTATACGTAAACGGTTCTTTTATAGACGAAATCTTTTTTCTATTTACTAAAATGGACATTTAAAAAAATATCTATAATATCTCAAAAGTTATTTTTCATAGAAAATTTGATAATATTTTGAATTTTTTTAATTCATAAATTTTAATAACTTCGTAATTTCTCCTACCATAGTCCTTCCACGTGGTGTCCCCAGCTACAAGTAAAGTGTATCGGGTCCCGCCCGCGCCGCCGCCCACGCACAACCTTCGCCCGCTCGTATTTACTACGTTTTTTACATCCACTCTGTTACTTCGTTAATTTGGTCACAGCTTAGAAACTGCGCAAGAACAGCTTTTGGTACTTAAGATATTTTAACTCACTAAGTGTAAAAGAGAAACCCTTATTTAGATTCATATAATATTATGACGTGGTAATATTAAAAGTAATGGAATGCCAAGAAATATGGTAGAAAAGTGGACTTCTGTTGGGTAGCCCCACTTAATTAGCGATAGTGTCACTTGGGTAGAAAAACCTTTTTACATGGAAAGACACAAAAACAGATAAAAATACTTTCTTCAAACTACCGAATCTGATTTTCTTTGAAGAGCAAGACCCACTGAAATTAAATATTATTTTAAAATAAATTTTCGACCTAAAAAAAGAGGCATATTTTAGAAAAGTAAATAGGCAGTAAGTTTGCAATACTAGTCTGATATAATAGAGTAAAAATGGTCCTACAAATTATAGATATTACTTTTTTAACGTTACCTATGGTAAGGAATGGATAGGTCCATACAAGTCGCGATGTATACATATTTACAAACAAGCAGCTGTGTACACAAACATGTTTACAGTCCTCGCTAGTGACTAACTCGACCTCTGCTATCGATTAAGGAGCGATCCGAGCAATTATCGAGATATTCATCTTTGTTTACATCGATTCGTTTTAGTTTATCCGATTTTACGTGTTTTTAATGGTACGGAACACAATATTCTCATTTTTATTTATGTTCATGTCTTCCTTCTGTTCTTTTTCTTCTACTCAGTGCAATCTAAAGCTGTTTCATTCCTTGTTGTACAGTAGTCTGTGCATCATTGGTAACACCTTGGTTAGATATCGTAGTAGTAAGATTAAATTTGTTTTTTTTGCCATTAGCCTGTATTATTAATCGTTGCACCGAGGCGACAAAAACATACAATACCATCTGTCATTTGTTTAACTCGTGGTTCTTCAGCTCGAACCCAAAATAGGTAAGTAGCTATAGCACTTAGTTATGAAATCAGATACACACAAACACCCAGACCCAAGATAATATCGAAAAGTAGTTTTCTACACCGTCCAGGGATCGAACCCAGGAGCTCTGACCTAGCGACATGAAAATTGGTATGTACCTACGCTACTTGACCACGGAGTTCGTTAAAAGTAGGCCTTTATCAGTCAGTTCAACTACATGTTCACCAGTTTCAAATGCTTTTATCAGGATCTTCGCCTTTGTATTTAATTTTCCGTATTTGTGACCCCTCAGGCTTTGAAACATTGTATAAAATAAAGTAATAAATACACTTCAATATATCATTCACCCATACAGTAAAGATATTCAATTACGCGTTATCTAAATTACGATGTGTCGATCGGTGCAAGGTCCATGACGTCACAACTCGGTACAAATGATATAAAGTGTATAATTTATATATTTCACTGAACTCTCTGATCTTAATGGCGACTGATGTTTCAAGAGATTTGCGAACGCTGTCATGTAGCAGGACATTCAGTAATATTAATAACCTATTCCAGAAGGTTTTCAGATTTCATGAAATTGTTCACTTTATTACTTTACTGTGTACTTGGTTATTTGCGCTAGATAAGAGTTAGAAAAGATAATTGTGCCCTTAGGTAGAAATTAGATTAATCCCTTATTCCTGTTTACTTTTTTTCTACTGTGTTTTCTACTTCGTTAATTGATGCGTGGTTCCTATATTAAAAAAACCGATTCATTTCGCTAACGGACGGTATAATTTGCTGAGAAAAACACGAATCGTTTTTTGAATGTGGGAACTGGTCATAAATCTCACTGTAAAACTCAGGCGCAGCTGCAACTTCGTGAACACACAAGTATTAGTGCTTTTATATAAATAAAAACTTAGTCATTAATTTAATAACTTTCCGTACCTAGGTATATTTGATTTTACCAAAAATTTTAAAAGCATTAATAACTCTGTATATTCCCGGCTCCTATGATTGACAAACGACTCTTTTTGCTTCCGGACTATAGAATTTTCTTTGCTTTGCTTGCAAAATTTTATCGTTCGTAAACAAAACGAGACGTATAGTATCTTGAATTTAGGAACCGGGCACTAGTAAGTACTCTTTAAGTAGTATAAAATGTAGTCGAGTAATTTATTTGTACCTAATGTATGTTGAACTTGTTCGTGTTATATTTTTATTGGCAATGTTCTTACAAAGTTGACTTACTGTATATCGTTTACTTGCTTGAAATACTTGTGTGTAATGAAGCCTTCATATGATATCTCTTTCGGACCTCGACATTAAATGACTTTTAATATCACATTTAATATGAAACATGCCTACCTACATGTTAACGATAATATCTGAGTGCTTAAAAAATAATTTTAGCTGGGACTGACTTTAAAAACCGGCCAATTGCGAGTCGGACTCGCGCATAAAGGGTTCAGTACCAACGTACAAGAATAATGCCGATAAAATAGAGAAAAACACGCAAAAAATCACGTTTCTAGTAACTATTTATTGTTATAGCAGCAACAGAAATACCCACTCAGTGGAAATTTCAACTGTCTACCGATTACGGTGCATGAGATACATTATTAGAATAGGATTATAGAATTTAGAATAGGCACCCGTTGGCACCCTTTTCGGTAAGGAACCCTAAAAAAGGAGATTATATGAATTGATATAATATTATAACCCAACTTGGAACTGTCCAACTGCAGTTTATATTTTTTCTTATATGGTGAAGGCCCGAGCGTCGAGGCACAATTATGTGCACAAAAGCAAGTTGACGATTTCAAATTGATTCAATCTAGATATTATCCCCATAAAAAAAATATTTCTGTCAGTCTAATAATTACAACAATATGTTATAAAAAAATCTGTTTGATTCTTCTATATTTACCGTGCTATACCGCGAGTAGCTACTACAGCTTCAAACTTACATGAGAGACAAATAAATTCAAACATATAGGTGATTTTTTAGTCACCCTCCAAATTTTTCAGGGTGATAGTACTCGTTAAATTGAACAACTTTCTCCAAGGAAAATGGGTCGAAAAATAACAATCACTTGGGAGGTCCGAATTTTTCATCACCCAGTATAGCGCAACGTAACTATATTACAATCTCGTCCTTTATCTACACAAGCATGGACCACTTTCGAGCAAACAAAACATGGCGACAATACTATAAACAGTTATTTTTATCTCTCTAGCTGTATATAGACAAGGCGAGTTCTAACGGTCGACGCCTACTACTGCCCGCCCTGTTGCCCTACTAGCGTGATGGTTTGACTATTAGAATAGGATTGTGACAAAATTGTTAAAGAAGCCGTTTAAAAATTTCGCGGTGAGTTGAGGCTTAAATCAGGGAGATAATTATGTGAATTTTGAACGTTGTATTTTGATGGTCTTCTTTTTGTCGCGTACCTCAACCTAAACTAAATGACTCTCCAATCATTATTTGGTTACTTTACATTACTAACTAATCTCTAACAAATTGTTAAGCGATACGAACCCCAGTGGAAATTAGTTTCAAAGACTATAATCAAAAGTTTGATTTTTAAGATAAAGAGAAATGTAGGTACATTTTTCCCACCACCTTTCAAATACAAGAGCAATGGGTACAATATTAATAACAAAAACAATCACTTAACAGAAATCACGCACCGTATCAACATTAAACTTACAACACTCATCCGCCATTGCGCAAAGGGTGCAGACAATGGTAAATGGTTGACGACAACCGTCGACAACCGTCGCTTCCTTCGTTTGTCAATAACTGGGTCAACAGGCAAGGAATGCGGAGGGTTAGGTGCCTCTGACGGCGGAGCGGGGATTACGAAATGTCGGAAATGCAATGAACGAAATGTAATTGAGTAAATGTATTTGATTGATCGTATTTGAGTGAAAAATTTTCGCTATCGGAAAATTGCTTTTCTTCAATGGACATAGCATATAGCATAGCAGCATAGTTTTTTTGTTTTTTTTATTTACAAGACTGCCCCACAAAGTAGAATTATTCTATTTCTGAATCAAAGTATTTTTTTCATTTATTTGTACTATAAATACTGCTCAGGCTATGTTGTAGACAGACACTAGCCAGTTAATGATGTTGATGATAGAGATTATTGCAATAACCATTATTCCAATAAGTCCATCCTAACCATTATTCTAATAGAGAAATAATAGCTTGTCCGCTAGTAGTAGAACCACAATCCATTAAGATTGACAATTCGTTGCAGTCTGTAATTCAAAATTACCCAATGTCCAATGAAATATTTGGAATTCGAACATAACTTTTTCGCCCTAATAAATGAGCTAGATGAATATTACTATTATAGGGTTGTCACAAATTAAATCATAAATACAATGTAGAAGTAAATTAAAATTAAAGGTAAATCTATTAAATCAAGATTTTTTAGAATTCTAGGATTCCTCTCACTTTTAGGGGTTTTTTTTATATTCTGTAAATAAGTACATTTTGAGTTGTGTCAATAGTAGTCGAATTTCAACCAAAAAATAATAATATTTTCGTAATCTGCAGATTCTTCTGGTTAAGGTTTTAAACAAAGCTATGCTATTTGCTTAGATATAATGACTTGAGTATGGCTTACATTAAAATAACATTCAGATTTATATTTTTTTTAAATATTACCACTGTATTTCGCCAGCCCTATTCCGCTCGGAAACTAGCAACTAGTCTTAGACAGCCGAAAATTACGCAAAATTGTTTACTAAACAACGTGTGGGTGTCGGTATTCAGTGCCCGGTTTAGGCATTTTAACCTGTTGATATATTTGTCGTAGGGATAGTTGCCTAATTTATTGCGGTCTGCAGCGAGTTTGAGGCAGATCGAGTTACTGAAAGATTGCTTCAAGTGAGGGATATAAATTATATTATGATTTGTTGTATTAGTACGATCAGCTGGTAAGTTTAGAAACCTTAGAACGTGAGCTAGGTGTAGGGTTTTTGTGTTAGGAATCTGTAGTGATGTAAAACCGAATTTTTTAGAGGTATCGACATCATCATAGTTTTATAAAACTTAAAACTTAATATGAAAGCGTTTCTGCTACATATTGTAATCAATAACTAAGTAAGTAATTCTGATTATGATTGTGACTTTAAATGTTGAGGACGATTCCAGAGTAGATGTTAAACATAACGCTAACTTTTTTAAGGGTTGAGCAATGAGATAAACACACACGTAACGTACATGAATATGCATGGTACATGATAATATTACCCTGCCCCAACTCTATAAATTTACTTTGGGTTTGGACAAAAAAATAAAAAATATTCATTCAAAATCTATACAATTAATAACACCTTGTTCTCTTTCATTTGTGCTGAAATGTATGGAAGTGACAAGTCCAAGTCACGTGACTTATCGAAATGAAATGTCATTTCCATATATTTAATGTCATTTAAGCTATCTCTATCATCGTCAACGATGGTCGAAAAGCCCCCTAGACAAGGTAGGGCTCTACAACTAGCAGCTGTAGAGCAAAACTGCGAACATATCAGGTCAGAGTGGCGTGGGAACGTGTGGCGTCGTGCCGCGCCGCGCCGCGCCCGCCTCTCGCGGCAATTACCGCGGGTCGCGGGTTATCGCGACAAACGGTGCCGCGCGCGGACCGCAGGTGACCATCAACAAATACAATACAGGATAACGACTACCTGATTGATATTTGTATTCTAATTTGTGGCAGTATTGTGATTTCCTTCAGTATTTTTCTCCTCTTTACCTACATACAACAAAATAAAAATAGTATAAGTGCGAGTTACACTTGTGTGGAGAGGGTTCCGCATGCTTGAGAAATTTCCTATTGCTTTAAATACACAGATTTTTTATAGGTTTTACTGTAACCCTAAAAAGGTAGCCTCGTCTATGCTTCGACAGAATTTTTGCAAAAAATAATTTATTAATAGCATACTTATTTATTTTATTAGATACACTTTTACATCACTCACGTCTGTTACTAATTTCTTCCTTATATCTCTTAGAGATTTCATAACCTCGCATATATATATAAGTATACATTATATTATGAAGACCTACATTCCCATAAATCCCTACTAACTCACGGATCACGACGTACCCGCGGGTGATCTGCAAATTGATCTCACTTCCTTATCAAACGTACAGCTTATTATTATAACTAAGTGTAACTGTCGGAATTCTGGCATATGTTTAATATGAAATTAAGTATGTTTAATGTTAGTTATGGTATTTTAATTTTTGTGTCGAAATCTACGCAGTTAGCCTGAGCGCAGGCTTTGACTGCTTCACCAGTCTTAAAAACAATTGAATATAAAACTTGTATTTAGATTTTTTTCAGCTCGAAATGAATTAATTAAATAAATGATATCTGATTTTTTGCATTAACTATTCGACACCAAAAATCATAACAAGCGTAGCCGCACTACGAGGGTCAATATCTTATTACGTTACTCGCTAAATCTATACTTTAATATTATAAAGCTGATGAGTTTGTTTGTTTGATTGTTTGAACGCGCTAATCTCAGGAACTACTGGTTCGAAATTAAAATTTCTTTTTGTATTGGATAGTGCGTTTATTGAGGAAGGCTAGGCTAGTGGAGCATAAATGAAAATGTTGCAAGAATGAAAAACCGTTGAAACGAAAACACGCGAACAAAGTCGCGGGGGACAGCTAGTGTTAAGATACGAGTACATCGCTTCAGCGGTCAGTTTATAGTTTTTCGTGTAGAATAATTGATGCTTAAAATTGAAAATACATTAATTAATTTACTTATTTCGAGATGAAATTTTCTAGACGGATTCTATACCAGATATACCCTTTACGCCTTTTGGAAAGATGTAACTTTTCGGTAAGACCCTGTATATCACACAATATACATTCGTAATCGGAAGGATAATCAGGTATTATCCCATAGTTCCTGAACGTACAGTTACTATACAAATCAGAGAGATCACGACCCGCCCGGCGGCGATCTACAAAGTGATTGTGCGACAATAGAGGTGCGCGCATCACATGTTTACGTACTTACTATCCCTTGTAAAGCAAGCTTGCGACTAATCGGTTAGTTCCGGTAACCATGTAACTTGGTTTTTTAACCAACTTCAAAAAGGTGAAGTTCTCAATTTTACTGTTATTTTTACAGTAGATATCATATAGCCAAAAGTAAACTAATTTTAATGATTACTGTAATTGTTTTAAGAGCTCCGTTTATCTCCGTATAAATGTAACATTTTATCATAATACAATATTTTCTTGATAAGATTTATACAGAAAGGTTAAAATTAGATAGCGGAATATGAATCATAGGTACTTTGTAGTCGTGACACTTAGATAATAATATGAAACACTATACAACGTGCCGCGACATCTAGCGACGTGCTCGATTACTAAACAGATATAAAATGGAAACATATATATATAATATATTATAATGTTTCTCATGTATTCTGAGCATCTAAAATCTACTTACATTTTATAAATGTTATTTATTTAACAAGTGGTTAAATTTGGTAGGACTAGGATCTCAATTATAGAAAATATTTTTAGATTTATTTATTCCACAGACTTAGAATAGTACTTACCCACTATGTTACAGACGGTATGGCAAATAAATAAAACTAGAATTAAGTAATGCCTGTATTTCGGATATCAGCGCCAAACACCACAACTTTTTAAAATTAGATAAATAGCCATTATCTTCATACAAATGAAAAAAAAAGACCATTAGTAGGTATTACAATATGTATAGTGAATATCTACTAAAATACGTCAAAGTACTATAATATCAAGCGAACGTATACAAGTATTTCGATTCTTAGCGCAGCTGCGATGGTGGTGTAATGGTCAGCATAGTTGCCTTCCAAGCAGTTGATCCGGGTTCGATTCCCGGCCATCGCAGATTCTTTTTGGGTTTTTGTATCATTATTAATATTTTAAATAACATTTATTTCTATTTTTGAATGTTTATTCATGGTTTTCGCCTCTGAATCAAATTTGACACATTTTTAAAATAACTAAAGAAACTCAGCTTGTATTCTTATAAAAGTATAACTAAACGTAAGTATAATGTATAGTATACACTTATTATGTAGATCATGTAACCGCTTGTTTCGGAGGTCATCACTCCCTGCTCTCCCACAAACAATAGCGCAATTATAAGAACAGCTAACAGTTTTACAATTACACCCAAATTACTGGCTTACCCATTTGTGGTGTTTTTGTACCACACGTGTTCCCATACTTATTAACATGGGAAATAAGGTCAAAGAAAATCTTTCCAATTAGGTAGGACTATTTCTAATTTCAAATTCATTGGGTAACGTAAAAGCATAAAGGATATTATTTTGTGGTCAATGAAAGCTCTTTAAAATATCTAATGTTAATAAATCAATACTAAAACTAAATTTGAACGTTACTTAGTATTAATCTTAACATTTGACAAACCTACATCTAAGTAGATATAACACTATAATTAATTAACCTTTAATTTGGGAATCTTATCTACATACCCATATCAAGTGATATTTTTATTATCTGGACGCACGTTGTCAAATTGCTAAAAAGACCCTGCTTCGTGGGGGCAACGACTTTTATTTAAAAGAAAATATTACCCTTTGCAGGCATCCAGGGCCGTATTTAGACATTTTATCGTAAAGCTTTAAACGTATCTGACATAAACAAAAGGGCTTTAGATAATGTAAGTGTTCAAGTACAGGAAACCATCGGATTTTATTACGCGCCTATTTTGGAAGAAATATAAGATATAGTCAAAGAATTCCCAAACTCAAGGAGACTTATGTACACTTGAATTTCCTACTGGACAGCAATAAATGCGAAAATTTAGATGCATTGTACCACGTGACGTGGAAACGCCATGTTGCGCGGAGTGCGCAGGCGCGAGATCAGCCATATAAGGGCTGCACCGCGCCGCGCCGCCCTGTGCCGCGCGCCAGTCGAGGCCGCGCACAAGCCGCGCAAGGTCGCGTCTGCTGCCAGGGGTGACTGACTCATATAAAAATTCACACTATCGAGCGAGATTTACGACTTTGATTACCCTAAAAGGCGTAAATACGGAAGAAAAAAATGTTTTAATGTGACGCGATGAGGATCATTATTATGTTGATGGATGGAACGAATGAAATAATCGTAAATAAACTGTTTTTATTTTTATCTCGAATACCCTTGTGTTGGGTCTTTGACTGCTGTCAATCTTATTTATTTACACGTTGACTTCTCGTGTTTCAGCATTCGAAATTTAGTCAAACGTTGTCTGCGCTATGTCTAAATTCTCGGCATATCAAGCTAAATTAGTTTGTCTATGCTTGAGGGAGCACAAACGCTCGTTATCCAGAGTCACGATTTCCGTTTTTTTATTGTGATCTATGCTCATGACAATGACGTGTAATTTAAGTTTACAAAAACAAAACCATTCCAGTTCCTGTCATTATAATAAAAACATTCAATAATTCTCTACTCAGTTTGAGCTTATTAGCGTTAAAGATAAAATCAAGATCAAGTAAAACCAAGGAAACGAGAATAACAAATTACCTTTGACCAAACTACGACTAACATACTGACCTAGACCTTACTGAAATCACGTTTTATGTTAGCAAAAAAATAAATAATAAAAATAAATTAGACAACCATGACATTGCCTTATATCGTGCATCAAAGCCTTGCCATGAGACAGGTAGCCGGCTATCACCTTATAAGATCAATGCGGATCAACACGTTGCCTTGAAACTGTGGAACCAGAATCAAGATTGTGATGTCGATCATAACTTTCCGTGTTTGATGAATCATTCAGAGCTTATATTACTTTACCAGAAGCCATTTTATTATTCAGTTCTTCTGTTTACGACTATTTTAGTTCATTCATTATTAAATTTAAAACATTAATGATGATTAGATCCTTATTTACAAAGTTTTACGATGAGATTACAATAAATATTTTGATTAATATTTTGTTTCGATCGCAGTGATGTCTATAAATAATATCCTTATAAGTTACAACGACCCATGAGTAATTCAGGCATTTTTATTCTTAAAGCATCCAGTGTCCAGTAAGGAGTTTCCTCAAGGAAGTTATTAAAATTTGACACATTAATTATGATCTTCCGTTCACGCGAAGACATTCGGACGACAAAGTTGGTTTTAATTAACTTTGGAGGATGTTAAATGCTTTTTACAGCTGAGGAAATTCATTTGTCACGGGCATTATGGCTACTGTGTTAAGAGAATGAAGGTCAAAATTAATTGTAAGTGACTTCAGAAAAGAACTTATTGATTTTTATGAGGTTCGAATGAGTCTATTAAAATTCATACTAAGTACAATGCCTTGAACTCCTAAACAATAAAACAGGCCATACAACAATAGTTTCCACGAGATAAATAAAATTATGATTACGTTAAGATAAAATGCCAATGCCAACCATAATATTGACATTAACTTCAATGAAAATTATAGCTAAACAAATATTTAATGATGTGTGGCTGCAAATATCTCCATCTAGGAACAAACAATGGAATTCAAAGCAAGTGTATCAATGATCTACACTATAATGATTTATTGTTGTTCTAATTCAATGGACCATTTGATATAGTCGTGGCGTTCTATGCCTTTTAAGACCTAAGACCTGTCTTATTGATTGTTATTGATAGTCTTTGACGTGACCTTCTTGACGTTGCTTATCGTGTGGAATATGTACTGACAATCCTAAATTAATGTTCATTTATTGTCTTTGATAAGGAATTTCTTCGATAGAAACTTGCAGATTATTGAATGTAGGATATGAATGTCAACGTACTAAACGTCGACATTTTCTTCTTCATCGTTTTCAGTAATAGCAAAATTATCGCCTTAATAAACATCTATAAAATGTAAAATAATATTAATCTGTCCAATAACTAGAACTCCAAAATTATTCATATCACGTTTTTCTATTACTATAAAAAAGCTATCGCCATTAAAATCAAATTTCCCTTCACGTTTACTTATAACTAATGAACCTTTCGATAAATTAACATCTAGAAAAAAACTAGTATGTACAGGAAACAGATAATTACTTTCAAAATGTCGACCTTCGATGTCTTCCGTAAACAAACATATAAAAGAAGGTAGGTGAGAAAAATACTGAATTTCACTGGTTTTAAAAACCCCACTGATCACTTTCTTTGAGAATTAAACACTAAATACAGTGATAAGATCATTGTATGAAAAATTTTTCAAGATATCATCGACATTTTAAAGAAAAGTAAAAGCCTCTGGAATTTCTCCCGAACGAGAGCGAAAACGATCAGTCGGCCTTGAACTCGCGATCTTTCCGGTTTGGCAGCCGGTGTATCGAACCTTAATTGAGTCAAGTGTACTCTCGACGCGAACACATCTGATGTACTTAATGCGACAATTTATGCATCGCGATAAACATTTAAAGCCGGTAAAGTGTAGTTTACGACAGCCAGTCATGACTCAGAAATGTTAATTAAAAATATGCAAGATGAGACTTTGATTAAATACAGTATGGACGTTTGTTAGCGGAATAACGTCTTGTTTAAATGCAATTACAGTGTTCAGAGTGTATGTTTATATTTTAATAATCTTCGTAATAATACGTATTCGTGGTATTAAAACTGAGATGACTAATAGATAAATGTGGCGGTCTATCGTACTCTTAATTATGTGTTTTGCAGGCTGCAGTTTAAGATGCAGTCACTTAGAGCTTATGTTTGTTTGCACGTGTATGAAGTTACAGGAAAATATATCATCAGTAAAACAGGTTTTATATATATAGTCTCTTCAAGTTCTTCACCCCCTGTGCAGTCTTTCTTACTATCATTTTTATTAATTGAAATCTCTACACACTCTACTGCTTGATTAGTTTTTATAACTTTAGTTTTTATATAATAAAAGTTGCATTTAAATGCGATAAACGTAACCTCATGTATATTATACGTTTTCGAGTAGAAGATCAGCGTGTCAGATAAAAAGTTTCAGTAGGTGTGAGCCTTGAACTAATTAATAGAATTCGGCTGACAATGGTTGATTAGAATCGATGTGCCGATAAATGGGCGCCGGCGTGAGGTAATCATGTTACTTAACACTAAATGGATGTGAAACTACTATTGGTTTCTGTTTTGTGGTAATTTGTGGGATATAAGTCCTTCGAGTCGGTGGGTTGGCAATAGTTCTTAACTTATTCTTTTAATATAAAGAATTAAATTCATTTATTGACGGAAATATTCTATCAGATACTACAATACAATTGGCACTTTACCCTCTTATTAAGTTAATAAAATTATTTGAGGACCTAAAATATTTGAATAATTCAAGCCAAGTTCAGAATCCATTAATATGAATACTGATAGTTATCGAGAACAGTTAGTAAGTAATACATATTATTTTGAATAATAATGAATCATCACAATTTCTCGTCATGCCCTCAAACGTGGGAGGCGCTAGTTTGTGGGATGTATGCTCATGAGCACTTCTTGTTACCGTCTCATCACTACCTATCGATAGAGATTTCAATTGTGAATTGAATGTTGTATCGTTGAATATATTTAATAATAGTCAATCTAAAAATTCTATAACACTGTTCACTATTAGGAGATTTATAAAAAAATACGGATTAGTAATATGTATGTATGTGTGAACTGCAATTCTCAGTTTCCTGTTTAGCATAAAGTCAACACATAGCCACTTTAGCACAGTGGACAAGTGCTTAGCTATCAAAGCTAGCAGGGTCACTTTGATTTCCGTACAAGACAAATACGAGTATCTGTATAATCTACGGATATATTAAAGAGTCTAAGAGTATGGCCCTGTAAGACATTCGATTAAAAATAATACACAACTAAATACGTACAACGTAAAAGGCAAAATATAAAAAGACCAAAAATAAATGGCGCCAATAATATTACACTTTTAAATTATTTGTCTTGCAAATGCCAATCATATTGGTTGCAAGTGACCAATACGTCAATTATTGTGAAGTATTGAATGTACAGAAACTCGATCTAAGTGAGTAATGTTTTTTTACAAACAATAACTTTTAAATCATTTCCGTAGTCTGGATTTAAAAGGCAAAAAATATATTCAAAAGCAATTGTTACTATTTTTAAGTAAAGTTCAATTAAGACTGATGATTGGGCAGACTAGGTTTGGAATGGTTATAATTGTTATTAAAATACAAGAATTAGAGGAACAAAAAAACATAATTGATAAAACATTTATTCTAAGTGAAATATGAGAAGCAAATATAATATCTACAGCAATATTGGTCCTTGAAGTCGGATTACCTATTCAAAATTGTTGCCTACTCAAAATCAATTTTAAACAAAATCAATATAAAAATATCGAAACATGTCATTACACCTACGTGATATTAAAAGTAATGTACCATTTAAATGTACTATTGGAGTTATTAAGTGGACAGTGGGTAGGCAAGCCTTGGTATTAACTGCTTCATTATACCAATAAACGGTTTGCGCCACTTAGGACCAGTGGTCAAATGTTTTCTTTGAAGCTGGAATAACTTTCATGAAAGGAACCAATAAATGATAGCTGTAATAGTACTGGATTTTTGGATTTTAAAGGGGTGCAGTTTTCCACATTTGGCTTCTAATGTAACACAAATATTGTGTATGCAGCAGCAATAAGCAGGTGTTTTGCAAAAGAACACAGTTTACATTATTATTGCCATAATGTTACACAAAAGCATTAGTGTTGAACTATTTATTAGATGACACGGCTTAATAGCCGTAATAACCTTTTTTGAAGTATTGATAATTCAATACTTCAAAAAAGGTTTGTGTGTTTGGTCCTTTTCATTTACACCCTTCCGAGGGAAAGGACCCCTACCCATCAGGACAAATTTTATTGAAAGGTTAAAATTATAGTCCTTAGTGCAACAAACCAATAATGGTTCGAAAAGAAACATAAAAATCAACAGCCGTTAATTTAATACAATATCATTTATTTAAACAGTGTAAAAAATACGATAAATACACCACAAAACAGTTGCATCGTATATTATTAAGTTTGAGAGACAAGTCAAAAGTCAGTCCCTTAGGCTACATATGAGCGGCAATTTCGCGAAATTACTTTTCGCAATGTCGTTGAAGGAATGTATGGTAGTGTATGACATTTAATTTGCGTAGGTTAACATAGTCCTCGTCCTATATCTTGAGATTTGACGAAAGAATTGACTGCGTCTTAGGTAGCCTAAACGTGTCTTAAGATATTTAAAGGTCATTAAATTGATGGATTAATAACAGGTGGTATTGTGGGTCTTGATTTATGATCTAGATTATAGACACCGTTAGATTTTTTAGGATAAGCTTTAAAATAATTATGAAATACGTGGTAGAATAACTTTAATACATATATATACTAGCAGAATTTACTCGATTCCTAACTTAGATGGGATTTAGAAACATTTGATTGTATTTCTAAATCCCATTATTTTGCTATTTAATCTAATTCATAATTCTCTTTGAAGGATATAATTAAATTGTACATGTTTTTAATCTCCTCGTATTCTTTATACTTTAGGAAGTAAATTGATTTCTTATTGCACGTTTGAAGAGATTGTTATAAATAATAACATTTTTAAATTCCAAACAGTTTTTTAAAAACCATTGAATTAACCAGACTAGAACTCCAACTTTTTTGAACCCCAGTACATAAGTTACGCAAAGAATTAGATTAAAATCTGCAATCATTTGATTATAAAATATCGTCGATATGTAGATAGTTAGCCTCGAAATGCTAATAACACAGTAATATCTGTAATACTGTCGATACAATGTGCTAAACTGAGCGGCGCTTAACGTATAATTATGTGTTAATATACATTTATCTCTCATAAAGACCATCGGAGGATTTGCATAAAAACTCTTTGACAACATACTTGATTTATTTGTTTGTTATTTTATGTAATTGTAGGCTTGGTGCTTGAATATTGATAATAACGAGATAGTTGATAAGATGAAGTGTACAGTGTATATTAATACGCTTAACGCTTAGGTATCTACAAAGGCTGTTGAGGCTCAATGCCGTTTGTAGTTCGATTAAGTAATAGTTAAATCATCCCTAATGCACTGGATTAGTTTGTAGCCAGATCATAGTTTTAAAATGTGTATAATAAGGAGAAAGAGCTCTAATACTTAAAAAGAAATTCAGAAAACCAAAATTGTATTAGATAAAATCATTTAATAGAAATAAATACAAACTCTAGCTAGAATTTTCATGAACTAACAGCAACAAAATAGAATTCAAAGTAGGTACCAGGCGATCATGAATAAGTGAGCAGTTTTAATACACCATTCATTTGTCGACTAACTGACATCGTGGCATGTAAATATATTGAAAACTATTGCCGCATACTGCTCTTAGCACTTTGTTTATGCAAACTGCGGACGCACTGCGCTTACTGAACTCAATGAGCTAAAGGTCCATTCATAGGAAGGGTTACGTCTACGGATTAGCCTAAACCTATCTTTTATTTAAAACGTTTTTGATAACACCTGCAGCACTCGCTAAAACATGGTCATGTCACAAAAATACTATTCCCTAAGGGCTATAAAGATTAAAAAAAAGATCAGTAAAAGTTAGAATGGGCTCTTTTACTTAACCTGTGTCCCACTGTAAGCCCTATTGATTACTAACTTTGGCCTGTAGCGTGACACAAATAAGCATGACTGACACTATATATAAATAAATATTTTTTTTTAATTCCCAGTTGGTAGATTAATGAATTTTATTGGACACGTTTTTTTTCTTTTTTCCTGTAAACAAAAAGTGTTCAAAATACAGCGAATGGACATTTCGCGTATCAGGATCCCTATTTATAATCCTTAGTTATTTACCAGCTAAAGCGCTAGAGCTCTAGACCCTGTATCTACAGCCTAACTTAACGTGAATAATCACTAACTGTGAACTAATATCGTAATACAAACAGACATTACTGACTGGCGACAGTCTTGCTGTTATTGCACAAATAAATGTTTGTTTGTTTGGTATGCTAAGCACGGAATATGCTGAAAATAAGTGGATAATTGTGGATGGAATGTATGGATGCAAAGGATGCATTCCTGGGCCTTTTGCAATGCTGATTTCGTACTTTACACAAATGAAGCCAAGTAGGTACGGTTTCTTGAAAGAGGTGTGAGAACAAGTAACAATAATGAAAAAAACCAAAGAAAGATAAAAGGGTTTTTGAATAAGAAAATAAAAAATACTATGACATTCAACATCTAAAGAAAATGAGATTTAATGTCCTGTACTCCTTCGGCTTTTGTGAATTTAATTAAAATCCTTTTGGTAAAGACAACATACACTTACAACAAAACACAAATAGTACTTAATAGTAGAAAAATTTAAACCTCAGGCAGAACTGGAACCCTGCGAGTACTGGTTCAACGGACCAGTCGCTTTATCAATTTATGTATTTAATTACAAATAATTGCTCCGCATGTATTAATTTATTTATTTTTTTACCCCCCATGTAGATTATCATATCATCATATGTGAATGTCAATTGTAATGTAAGAATGTAAGAAGCTCCTTTTTTTAAAGTCGATTAAAATAGGTTAATTGATATCATATCCTTTCAAATGGTTTAAGGTTTGTCCCTTTATCGTAATATTAACCTTCCATCGCCTCTCTCTTCAAGAGTACGGCCGTGAACACTGGCATACGTGCAAATAAATATCGATAGATCATCAATATGTTTGCTAACTAATAATTACAGTCTTTATAATATACTAGAACACCTGTTTCAATAAATACAGGTCTAGTCTCAAGGTTAAGTGTGAATTTATTTATCGCTAGTACATATTCCAAACGAAAGAAAATACCACAATTAGCTAGTATAAATCCCTTTTATGAAAAATAACTTAAAGCAAGATTTGAGATCCCATTTGTTTTTTGGGACTCTCCTTATAAAAACAAAATTGATTAGGTTTATCCAACCTATGAATTTAAGAACTGTCATAATATAAATATACTAGAGTATAACATTTATACTAATTTGATCTTTCCTTTGTTGCAGCACGCGAACGCAGTCCGTGACTCAGCCCGTTTAATCCTGGAGTCTCCGCAACCCGAGTCTGACGATGCCATGACCCTGGCCCGCGCGCTGCGCACCCGACCTCCTGTCAATATGCTCCCCGCTGCCAAAGCTGGCACCTTCTTCGCCAGAGACAACCTCTCCAACTTCATCGACTGGTGCCGAAAAGCTCTTGGCATCCTAGAATGTCTGCTCTTTGAAACTGATGATCTTTGTCTCAGGAAGAACGAAAAGCATGTCGTGTTATGTCTTTTAGAAGTTGCTAGAAAAGGATCAGTGCTTGGTATGCCAGCACCTCTGCTTGTACAGATGGAGAAGCAGATAGAGAGAGAATTGGCAGGAGAAGAGTTGAGGCCTGATGATTCGGCCCTCGGCCTGGTGCCGTCCGGTCCTCAGCCTCAGCTAGTAACGAATGACTTGAGGAGTTTGGACGAGAGAGTGAGGGATTTGGTGGAGAGATGCTCCTGTCCCACACAGTTCCCGATGGTGAGGGTGTCCGAGGGTAAATACAGGATTGGTGATACTAGGATGCTTATTTTTGTGAGGGTAAGTGTGCATTTAAAAATTAAAAAGTCATTTTTCTTACTAATACTTACTTGTAATTAAGGTAAAGATAACGCCTAATAATCTTCTAATGACCATGGCAGGACCGATAGATATAATAAATAGTTCACGATCATAAAAGCTTCCTTGGTGGTCCAAATTACCATTAGCTTTAGTCACTATTGTATCTATAAAAAGAGCTCCAATTTAGCGTTTCCTGTTCTGAATCAAAACGACTTAAATCCTGTCTAGACTTAACCCAATTAAAACACACAGAAGGGGAACGCTTTTGCGCAAATACTCAGCTGGTTTTCGAATAAAACGACAGTAGAAACCTTTGTAATATTGTACTAAGCCAATGAAAATGGTGTTGATTTTATGATCTGTCACGAAATAGAAGGTTGTTGTAAAGTGGTACTGGAGGATTAGATTTGGCCGCTTTGGTACTATTTTTATTTGACTTTAGACTAGATCCTTTTCCAAGTTCTATGCCATAAAATTTTAATAGGTTCAATGTAAGTCAATCCAACAAACAGAAACATTTCATTTGACATTAATCGTAGCGTATAAATAGTCTAAAAGTTATTTGTATTAAAAGCCCTTCTTATTTAAATTCTCTTTACACTGTTTCTGTAATACTCTAAATACAATGACCAAAACAAAGGACAAAGGACGTCCGCCTGCGCATGCGCAGATCTGTCGCAACGCCGTTACGAAACATTATAAACTATGCGATACTTACGGGATTTATAATAATATTGTATACCCTGAAGAACGTTCTATTGATAACAAATTCTATTAAATCTTGAATAATGCATTCCCATCTATTGTTTGTCCCTAGCAAGCAAAGCTTAACGTTTATATATGATGTTCTCTGTGCTTGCAAGCTGAATATGGAACAGTAATTTCCAAATCATTATACGGTCTAGAATTTCCTAAAACATATTCATTTTTAAAAGGAAGCTTCTCATGGTTTTAATTTCTGCTTTTAGTCGCCCTTCTTTTCTTGCTTCTTATTTAAAATCATAAATCTCTTAAAAAAAATGCTGTTTTGTAATAAGGCATTGCCATTTGCGTTAATGTAACAAACAACGACAAACGCTATATTCATTAGCACTAAAAATAGACCTACAAGCGCCTTTTAATGAAGAAAAAAACTCGCAAACTCGTTTGTATCAAACCAATTTGACATTTAATGATATATAAATAATGTTCCAATTCCTTTAACGACGAATCTATGATTCATCCCGTTCGATTCCTTCTTTGGTCAAATCGAATGGACGCCTCATTGTAGAAAACGACTTTCGACCTTATGGCGTTCAATTTTACCTGACCTTTTACTTCACACGCTTTATATTTTATGACAGCTCATCATATAGTGAACGGTTATGCAATGCCAAATTTAGGAGGACCTCGAATTAGGAGCGAGTATTTAGAAGGGAGTCAGTTTATATTGGATGTTACCTATCGATCCATATTAAGGGATGCAAGGCTACAACTGAACGCAGGCGGATCGAGGTCACAAGACTTGTATTGATTGGGACTATCAAGGCAGCATTCTCACGGTATCAGCGAATCTTTATTTGGAATTTCTAATAAACGAGTGCTTTAAGTTCCAAGTTGTGCTGGTCATGTTGTGTTAAATATATTTTCCATTGTAAGTTCATCTACATCGGCCTCACGCTCTTTATCTTGAACCATGAGATTGGTTTCAAAATTGAATGCTCTCTCTAGTTGGAACTGTGGACCTATTTGCAGTGTCGAGTTTAAAGTAAGAGCCATGGTACATTGCGGGTTATTTATTGATCTTTTGAGTTTCTGATAACTGTAAATTCCAATATGGATGTTTGGCCGCATTTCTGAAGTGATAGAAATCAGTATAAAATAAAATATCCATTGATTCAGTTGAGATTGATAAAAATAGAGAAATACTGACTCACGACTTGCCTACATACCGTATAAAACCTAATAAATTATATTTTTCCAGATTCTCCGTTCCCACGTGATGGTTCGCGTTGGTGGTGGCTGGGATACCCTGGCCCACTACCTGGACAAGCATGACCCGTGCCGCTGCCGCGCCCAGCACCGCACCTCGCTCTCGGCCCGCCTGGCACGCCCTAAACACGACCTAGCTGGCGCCACCGTCACGTACGAAAGACCAGACCCCGGCCCAACCTCCCTGCCCTACACCAAGACCGAACCAAAGAGCTACGAGCCTATGTCTCTGCAATACAACTCTAAAGTCTACAACGATGAACCAAAATCCGGACATTACCAATCCAATCACAGACTCAGTGAAGCTCCCACCAGTCTACCTTATTTGGGAGATCTAGACAGAGCTGTATCCCCCGGAAGGAGGCATCTAGCCCCTCGTGCAAACAGCCCCAGCAGGAAATCGTCCTCCCCGGACCGAAGGACCAAAATCGTGGTTACGAACCATTTAGTTCCAACTCCTCATGGAATTAGAAATAAAAGCCCCAGACCAGTGTCTCCGGCACCTGCAGCTGAAAGCGCATCTGACAACGGCTCTGAGGTCTCGGATGAAGGATACAGGAGTCTTGGCGTAGTGGCAGGGTCTACACAAGGATCGCCATCGACGAAAACGACAAACAGATACTCGTTGCACAGCCAAAATTCGATTGAAGATGCAGAATTTAATGGTAAGTTTGTTGTCATTACTTCTGGATATCAAAAAACCAACTCAAAAGTCCTTTGAATGCCGATATTCAGTGTAAAAAGGTTCCTTGTAATAAGAGACCGTATATAAAGAGCTAACCATACTTAATTTAAATGGGATCTTTGCACTCTCCAGTCTAGAATCTGGGCCAAGCACTAATTCCATCCAGTCAAGCCTAATTAATTCCCGAGTGATTCGATGGCTTTATAATAAATATTTATGGTCATTTATCAGATCTTAAAGAGATAAAGTGTCACTGACAATCTAGAATAAACGCTGCAGCACTCATTAACCCTTGGCCCTTAGTATGATAAAATTAAAGAAATAGTGGTCGTGTGAAATCACAAAGTGGAACATTAGGAATTACCCAATTTTATGAGCTAATATAATACGGAAAACAAAATAGTTTTAGTATAAGTATAGTAAGCAAATAAAAATAAAAATTAACATTTCCAATAGTAATTAAATACAAATAATAAAAGGAACAACTTAAACCTGAGGCAGGACTCGAACCTGCGACCACTGGCTTGACGCGCCAGTCGGTTTACCAACTCCAATTTTCAATAGTTTATAATATACAGCGATGTTTAATGCGGTCTTTCGAGTCGTATTTTGTCGTAGTCCCAGTATAATTATTAAAAGGCTTGTTTCTCAATCATGACTACTCTTAAATATAGTGTTTACGCATGTCCATATGTGTACGTCCGTGTATTTGTTTGCACAAATGTCGAAACGTCGAAGTGAACGGAAATTATTTGTGCAACATTCATGAAAAGTAAATACTCAGTCAGTTTAAATAATGTGCAAATGATGTATTTATTGTGAGATGTGACTTGTAGTTTTAATGTGTTCATTACTTAATATGCGGTTACAATCTATATATAATATATTAAATGTTTTGTCCTGAATGACAGACGGATCAACGCACAGCCTAAACCGCTGATCGTACAGACCTGAAACTTGGAGGGCGAGTTCTTTGTATGATACACACAAATGTCACAATATCAGTCACTTGCGTACACACTAGACATACATAAATATATGTTTGAAGTTAAAACATAGTATTCCTGCAGTATTGAGTAAATTTGAGTAAGACTGTGTTGACTATTGTAACTTTGCAAGGCGGATGTGCTCACCGTATTGATATATTGTATACTATGGAAGTTAAGTTATAAGAGATAGCGATTTTAGAATAATTAAATGCAATTTGTATCGTCGGATGTCGGCATTTAGAAACAATCTATTTCTATTCGAAAATATAAAGAACAATGTTTGTTTTATAATTACCAATAATAATTTAATTAGGTTTCTTATAATACGATATTGAAAAACAATGTATTTTTAATATCCTTATTAATTATTAATACTAGATTTTTTTAAACGCAGGCTTCGTATCTCCTTCTTTCTTTTAATAAAACCTTTATATTTGCTCCCGTATCGGCCTTAACGCTGCTTAAACCATCTTTTGTAGATGTATAAGGCCTTTGATTGATTGATTATATTTGCTAATTAGGTTCTAAAGAGATAGTTTCCCGCCCCCGCTGTCGCTGTCGCTTATAACTTACGAACATAATCCATCCTGCAATTATTTTCGCAATTTGCAGTGTACCGTTAAATTGCACTGTCCTGTCCTCAAATGAATGTTCCGTAACGCATAGCTATTTACAAATACCATATTACATAAAGCGATACTATTTAAAATACCATCATATTATTTTCTAGATTTTTTTTGTACCGAAATCCAGAAATTATTGTGTGGTCTGAAAGTGAATTACAATAAATTCTCTAAAACAATGAATTTTTTCAATTATTCTGTATGTAGTTAAAAAATTTTGAATTGATACTTGTTCAAACAAAATTATTCAGAAATTAAACTCGTCTTACAAATGTTATCTATAAATGTTTAGACATTCCTTCGATCACTTCTAGACTTATATGGACAGGCGTGTATCACATATTTATAGTCTTGCATAAGCTGACATTAACATAACAAACTTGATACTTTATTGTAAACTACATTCTTCAAGTATTAAGATCTAGTGAGCTTAGTATATGATGCCGGAACTTCTGTTATGTGGGACTACCTTTTATAGTTATCGTTATAAATAGAATTATAATAAGAAAACTATGGCGTTTGTCTAGTCATCTAGTGATCGCAACGTGTAGTTTATAATTTAATTATAGGACAGATAAAGCAAATAAATATCTTTGAATCACTCAAATATTTGTCCTTTACAACGAAGGTCAAGTATTGCGACAATCGGGTCATTAGAATCGTTAGCTTAACTATTCGTTACAAAGTACCTCGTAACCTTTCTCTTACGCAATTAAACTTACATTTACATTTTATCTAAGCATCCAGCGGTCATCAACATCGGCCATTTGCGTCAAATTTGCGCATGAAACACAATAGTGGTCCTTGTACGCCCAAAATTGGTCCTCCGGTACACGAATGTCAAGCGACCATACCTGCACCGCGCCCATTCATTATTTAATAATAATATGAATTGCGTCAATAGATTTAATTGTAGAGATATGATGATTGGAATTATTCATCGTCATATTGACTTAGTGTAAAGTGCAGTGGCTTATATGGAAGCCACTTAAGAGTTTTACTCCTAAGTGTTACACTATACTTTAAATCAAAACTATGTTTTTGAAGGGCATCATCTAATGCCAGTAGTTATAAGTTATTAAGGTGTGCATGTAAGGTGTAATAGTATGTAATCCCCTATCCTTAGTACTCAACTTCGAATATTTCGGTATTGAAATTATATAGTTAGAGGTACCAATCTAGGACAAACTAAGAGGTTAAAGATTTTTCCAAATTCACATTTAACACATCTATACTTTCATACTAATTTTATAAACGCGAATGTAACTCTTTCTATCTGTATGTCTGCCTGTTACGCTTTCACGACCAAACGGCTTTACTGTTTTTCATGAAACTTGGTATAGGGTAAGCTTGAATCTCAAAGAAGAACATAGGCTACTTTTTGCCGCGATAACTGACACCCATGCGGGTGGAGCCGCGGGCAAAAGCTAGTATTATATTTTTACGTATGTTGTACTTTTTATTTTATAATTGGTTACTTAGTCTCAAAAGACCGCATGCATTACAACAGTAGTGCGTCCAAGACGATAAAGTTTATCTCATACAAGCATTCCTAATTAACTTTATCATGGAGTTATAATTATAAACAAGTGACACTAATTGCGGCCGATGTTATCTTCTAATGAATAACATGATTAGACCATGCAGAAGTCGTGATCTTGAAAAACGTAAGGAAATATGCGAAATTGTATGCAAACAATTTGTAGTAATAATAACTGTCGATAATTGTTTTCAACTTTCGCGTTATGAAAATTTATTACAATTTTAACAGTATTTGTGAAGAGTAATCTTTAACACATTTATTTTCCCGACTGGTTATAGGTAATTTAAGAGTAGATAGATGGGTGTGTAAATGAAATTAGTGTTGGGCGAAAACAATGCTTTAAGGTCCTGAAACTATTCCATCTAATGATCACTTAAATTATTAGTATTACAGCCAGTGGGCAAATCAGGGTGATGTCTTAAATGTTGACTTTCAAATAATGCTTTATTTTAAATAGTAGCCTAATTTAAAAAAAAAAAAAATTGATTTTGATTATTTTTAAGTCTCTAAATCATTACCAATACCTACCTACCAACAACACATACTTCTCTCGGTCTACCTAAAGCGGCAGTGACATATCGTTACATAAAACTATTCAAGCCCACATATTAGTCAGCTGGAGTCCTGCTCACCCCGCAAGGTAGAACAGCATTCCACTCGACTTGGTCTTGACAACATTGTTACTGACTGATCTTAATGTGGGCGCGCGGACCTTAGGACCAGTAGGTGTTATATAAAGCATGATACGAATAAAATAGAATTCGATAAATTTTCGGATAGCTTTCTGGAAATGGTATAAAAATATGGCAATTTAGGCTATCGTCTTATCGTTGGTAGTCTAGTAATGGGGTAGACGACTGGGTATGAAAAGTCAAAAAGCCCGTTAGTTAGATAATAAAAAATACTAGACATGGTTTTTGCTGTTTTGAAACAAGAAAAATATATAAATAAAGAAAAGTATTTATGGCGAATCAAAGTTCAGAACTGTGGGCCAAAGACGTCATGCTTGCGTACGAAATGCACGAAATGGCGACGTCATGCGACATTTCAAATCAATGTATCGTCTTGAGTTTTGGTTATGTAAATTCAGAAAAAATACGTCTTATAATTACATGTGACGAATATAAAAAAAAAATCATCTACCCCTGTCAACTAGACGTGCAATCGCGACATGCAGCGAGTTCGATCTCCCCGATTGACCCGATGACTAAAATGTTAAAATTCTGTATTGTAATGCACTGATATTAATATGTTTAAAGTCCTTTGTGTGTACGATTTTAATGTATGCAATAACATCTGCGATACAAATATTTTCCCTTACTTACTTACTTCTCAAGTGAAAAAGTCGTACCTATAATAATAACCCTTTATTCATATATGACAATATAATAAAACTGTCAAATCGAATGTTTAATTATGATGTCAGTTGATACGAGCACCACGCTCGCGCACCTGCCCCCGTGTGTCTGCACGTGACTCCGACGTAATAGGCGTGAAGATAAACTGTATTGTTCGAAGTCAGTAGTTATTGGATGTTACATGACTTTAATACTTTTATACCGCGTATATTGATAAGAAAGGACTAAGGCTACTTTCTATGATAAAAAACTTATGTTAAATAAGCATATAGCCACGTACAGTCACTCAATTATAATTAATCAAATGAAATGCCATTGATAACATAAAAAATTGCCGTTCAATAAAAAAAACTGTTTTACAATGTGTTGTCATTAGTGCTGATGAATACATACATATTTCCCACCTCTGAAAAGCTTTTTTCTTTTTCAAGCAGATGGAATCTCGGGACTTTATTAGTGTCGCTTTCATCTTTTTCTTATATACACGCCATAATACATGCTATAAACGACTATTGAAGGACAAGGTTTTTATAAAGAAAATAAAAAAACTCGGAATAGTTATGAAAATCTTACACCACCCGTGCAAAGCCGGGGCGGGTGGCTAGTAATATGATCTCTCATTGACTGGTTTTAATTGTTATTTTTGTATTAATAAGGAAATAACTTATTTTGCTACAAAAACTTAAACTTTTGCTACATATTTCATTAAACATAATCTCAAGATTTGCGGAAAAGGGAAGTGGCTTGCCGCCGCCGACTTATATGGTCTAGGACATTACCTGATATGGTCGGAATTATTAACTTAATCTAACTGTTATTATCTTCTAAACATGGTTATAGTAAATTAGATACTGTTTTTATGCGAGGCTTACAGGGCTGAGTGGGTATGTAGGTAACAAGATCTTGTTGATTTTAATTATACAGCAGAATAAATAATTTGCAGGTCCTAAGCAAGGTGTTGAAGTAATCAGTATTAAACGGTTTTTAAAAGTGTCTCATTTGTGTAGGTAATAGTTGCAAATACGGCATAGATTGTAGTTATTATGAGGCCGTTAGGAATTGAACTGCATAATGTTATTCAAAGGACTTGTGTTGAAATATTAAGCAAATCTTAAGGAAATCTATATATTAGCATGTTAAAAATTTTTAAACCTTTCTTTTCTAATTCCAGAGCGTCTCGACCAAGACGACGGTTGTCACATGGACAAGCCAGAACGAGTGGACGACCACGTGAGCCTCAACACTGGCCTGAGAAAGACCGACTTCTCAGACACCTTCTACGGAGGTAGGAAACCGAGCTCCATCGATGAAAAGTCCAACAGAGGCAGCCCCGACCGCGTAGTGGTCACCGAAAATAACAACTCGCCCAGCAAGAGCCTCAGACCCACCCGTGGAGCTACCGAGTCGCCAACAAAGACGATAAGAAGCCGACAGGCCAGTCGCATACCTCACTCTCCCGTGAGAAACCGCACTCCAAGCCGAGGCAATACCCCCAGCCCGAAGCACACCACGACTCCGGTGCAAACGTCACCAAAACTAACACCAAAGCTGCCGCCAACTGCCAGAAATACTTGGAGCGGTAGGACAGCTCCCACCCAAACCAAAACCAAGTCACGACCCACCATAGGAGCTGATACCTTTGAAAACCCGAATAAGTCTCCCAAAATGAGGCCCAAAACACCTCAAACTGAGGCTTTTAAGAGAAATTCTCCTCTTAGAGCCAGCAGTGCCACTCTTAGGTCCCCACCGAGCAATAAGCCTTTGAGTCCTTTGCTAGAACAAATTCTAAGATCAACAGAAACCGCCAAAGATGACGCATCAGTCTTAGAAAAGATGAAGGAGATTATTAGGACTTATTCGAAAGGAGACGATTCTCTATCAAGGACTAGTTCTAAGGACTCCGACTACGCTGACTTCACTTCAGCTTGGGTCATGTCTGACGGAAAACTAGAAAGGTCCACCAGCACTCGGCAATTAGCTGCTCCAAGGAAAGACCAGAGGAATGGACCTTCCAGGATACCGGCTCCAGTCGCTCTTGGATGCAGGAGGTCAACATCCACGTCACAGTTTCAATGACAGGAGTCTGAAGGTAGCGTGGACACTGCCGACTAAACCAGTGATAGGTGAACTATTTATATTAGTGTTATAAATGTGAGGACAGCTCAAATAAATGTGGTGGTTATTCAGTGATGGATTGCAGCCGTAATGGCGGTGTGTGATATAATGACGGAAAATTGTATGACTTAATATCGCATATCTTTGTGTTAGTTATGGTTGCTTATGATTTTGTACCGATTAGTACACTAGCCAGTCTTTCTCTATTGCTATTTTCCATGGAACGGAAAACAAGTCTAATATTTTAAAAATTAGAATTTGTTTAACGTGATCAGTATCCATGGTATATGCTTATGGGACTGGCTCTTCTCGGCCTTGACTTTAATGCTACGAGTGATGTAGTAAACAGCCCATTGGATCACATAAAAAACTGTGGCTAAAATTACAGCTAGTGGTGTTACCCACCCAATGACGATTTTAGATGTTTATCAATAGTTAAGTACTAATTTATCGATTAGAGAATTCGTACTAACGACTTTTAACAAGTTTTTGTGGTCAAATGGTGGACATCGACCGTTAATATATTTTTCATCTATTTGCTTAAAAACCGACTTTTATTAATTCGATGTTAGTAAAATCATGAATGGCAATAAGTTAATGTTTGCTAAGTTTATTTCGCTAGAAAATAAAGTTAATAATATTAAAATTGTTGCTCAAACGAAGCCTAAGTATTGCACCGATAGTTCATAGGTAATTAAATGACTAAAATAGCACTCTTTTAATAAAAGTCGGTTATACATGGTGCTAAGCAATTAATGTTAGCGTTTGTTGATATTTTTAATTGTTTCGTCTGAACACGATCACAAACAGTTTACAATTCTTAGCTGTAAGTCTGTAAAAGATAGCTTCTAATATAATTTAGCAGCTGCACTAACTAATTTTGTTGCCAAATCGATAATTAAAATGACGGGTTTGACAGAAAAATTAGTAGGTGCAAGTGAGCCTTCATTGTTAAATTGCATGAAAGTTAATTTAAAACTAAAACATTTTATTTAACAAAATAAAACACAATTTATATTATATTCAATTCAAAGACATTTGTGTTTTATTAATGTTTAAGTTAACTTTGGTGCAATCTTTATTTTTTCATAAAGACTTTATTCCCAATGTCTAATTATTATTACTATTTGAAATAATAATAATATTACTGATAGTAATAATTATAATAGTACTTCGGTACTTATTTTACAAGATGACAAGTTTAATTTAAGTTAATAGTTTTAAGTTCTAGGTTTATTTTCTGTAACTTTTCCCGGAATTTACTAATCATTAAAAGAATAGACAAATAATTATTTGACATAAAATTTTGCATTTAACAATTATATCATTCCAAGTTTGGATAAGCCGGGATCTTTGGCAATCAATTTTTGTTTAAAAGTAATCTCATTTATGTAGGTTGTGAGGGTTAGAGCTTATAGAAATCTGTAGTGTTTTTAAATAAAAAGAAAATAGTTGGTCACTTAGATTTTTTAAATAAACTTTGTGTGTACAAAATTATAAAAAAAATCGACTTAAAACATCCATACTCATACCTCATCGTAGAATACTGAAAGAAAGATATTTTTGCACTCTTTATGTAAAAAATAGATGTCGGTACCACATCGGTTGCCACAAGACCGTCCGATACAAAGATGTAGACATAGATGTAGATTATTGTCAGAAAATGTTATTTTAGCCATTTCATTAGATAAGTACTACTTGACTAAAATAAATAAGTAAAATCAGAAAAAAAGCAATAGTTATTTTGAGTAAATAATTATCAGTAAAAATTATGTGGCTAAAATAACAATTTTCACAATTATATGTTACTTCTATCATTGTAATGAATAATTTAATTGTAATTAAATTAATGATTGAAGTAATTAATAAGAAAAAATATCTCGATCTTTAATCTTCAGGTCTTTTCGATGTCACAAATTTTACGTCTGTATAATAACTCTAGTTAAATGTTATAGTTCTAATTCAAATAGCCAGGTCTAGACTAGAATTAGTCCTATTTTTTTCTTATCAATACCTTCTTATCCAATTTCAAGGCATATAATTAAAAAATATTTATTTTTTAATGACAAAACCTACTCCATTTCTTACGCTCAACCATATTATACCATCTGTTTACTTGAAACAATAAAAATAATTAAAAAAGAAAATTGTTTTTTATTTGCATAATTTAAAAATATTTATTATACGATATAAAAATGCTTTTTGTAAACAGATGAATAATTGACATTACAACAATATAATTAATTATTACTCTTATAATGGAATATTATTAAACTGAAGGAAAATAAAATGTCCAGAAAAATAAAAATAGACCATTTTTACACTGTCTTAAAAAATCTAATAAAAACGAGTCTAAACTAAGTTTATAACGAAAAACTGTAATCTTAAATTGGTTTTAGATATTTTAAGGCAGTGCAAGAGTGGGGGTTAGAGGCTAGGAATTTAGTTATTTTACATTATTTCTCTCTGACATAATGTTACCAGTGACTATGCCATAGATATCTGTTATTATTCTCGGAATAAACGATACGTTTATCTTAAACCAATATTTTATTTACAGTACCCTTACTTCTATTATATTCTACTTAGTAATAAAATAGCAGCAATTAGGTTGCTGGCTACTTTTCTTTCAACTAAGTATGTTGTAGTCGGCTTTCAGTCTTACCGACAGTAAGCTTAATGTAGGCAACATTAAGCAATATTTTTAAACCTCAAAAATCTAGGAAGGGGTTAACAATTGGACAAACGTTCGCGCGCTTTGATTCCTGTTAAAAGACCAACACTGCTTCAAATGAAATCATTTTCAAATGTCGTCCTATACTTGTGGGTTTGCGTATTCGTGCGAATGTGAGTGGCTGGCTTTAGAAAGGTATTTTTATTTTGTTTTTGAGTGTACCTAGGGAGTAGTACTAGAGTGTTCATCTTATGAAGGTATGTAAGACTGAAAAAGATAAAACTGACTGAAAACCTTTACTAGTTGTAGTTGCAAAAACAAAAACAAGGTTCTGAATTCGTCGCAATCTTTGTCTTAATTTTTTTTTTTATGGAAATTTATCCCTTGCTTTAAAGGGTAGGTACTTCCCAGGTTGTCATATGGTCATCAGGTCAGGATCTAATGATATGATCCCAGGGAAAATGAGGCTACCTAACGCGAAATTTTTAGAGGCACGTATTACCTACATTTTGCATGGATTTCATTGATTCTCTTTTAATTTAAAATGAGCTGCTATCATTACTTTGATGTCGGTTTTTATTTACATTTATGAGTGGGCAATTACCTTCTGTTTGATTTTTATTGTAGTTAGGCCGATTCTCAATAAAACTAGGTCAATTTCCTTTTTACGTAACGTCGTGAAATATGGCAATAGATAATTAATCACATATCAAACTCAACAAAGGTTAAATACCAGAGGTACAATCTATTATATTGTAGTCTGTGGATACAATAACATTGCCGACACAGAACACTCAAGATGACTGACAAAACTCAAAGAGAAGCAAAAGTGTCAAACATTTGTTCTGTCTGTCAGTCGAAATCAGCCGTGATGTTCCCATGATCAAGTCCAGCTCATCTTTACGATGAGCAATTCGATGATAGATCACTTTTGGGAGACTGCGTTCTTCCTTGTCATAGTGTTTGCTGTGTTCCTCTCCATCCGGGAAATGGTCAGGCACACCAGGCCGCAGAGAAGCTCCTGATAGTAAGTTTGGCTCTTTTCCCTGCTAGTTTTGGAGAAGTACCTTGGTTCGCCATGAGATACATACTTAGTCAGCAAGAGAATACAATTAGTTAGCGGTAAGGTTAATTAGTTTAGTTTTGTGGATAAACATAATAACGTCTTAAATATTTAAACTACCTACAATTGAATTAAATACAATATAATACCAGACATAGATACTAGATAGGTACTAATATTTTATACATTAAGAAAATCACTATAAGACTACTACAACCTTGTTCACACAATTTACATAATTTTTCATTATTTGGTTGTCGTGGCGGTTCAATAAAAACTACGAAGAACATTTTTTCATTGATTATTTCTATTAGAATAATTAAATTATTTACTACTAGCTGTTCTCCGCGGCTCCACCCGTGTGGATGTCGGTTAGCGCGGCTAAAATTAGCCAAATTTCTTTTAAATCGGTTCAGTAGTTTTGGATTTAAAGCGCGACAGACAGACTGACTGACAAAAAGACAGAGCTACTTTCGCATTTATAATATTAAGTAAGGAAAGTAAGGATTATGTGGTTTCTGGATAAGACCTTTTGTTTAGCCTAAACTGTCCCACTGCTGGGCAAAGGCCTTCCATAGTTCCCTTCTTCGCGCCACCTCAAACCAACCCTCGCAATGTCACTGTAATCATTATTGGACTATTTTAATTAGCACTCATATAAATGGTTGCCAAGAGTTGTTATGTTTTACTTCTATAGAAGAATATAGATAACACTAACGTTTATCATTGTAATGAATAATTTAATTGTAATTAAATTAATGATTGAAGTAATTAATAAGAAAAAATATCTCGATCTTAAATCTTCAGGTCTTTTCGATGTCACAAATTTTACGTTTGTATAATACCTCTAGTTAAATGTTATAGTTCTAATTCAAATAGCCAGGTCTAGACTAGAATTAGTCCTATTTTGTTCTAATCAATACCTTCTTATCCAATTTCAAGACACATAATTAAAAAATATTTATTTTTTAATGACAAAACCTACTCCATTTCTAACGCTCAACCATATTATGCCATCTGTTTACTTGAAACAATAATTGACATTACAACAATATAATTCATATTCCTCTTATAATGAAATATTATGAAGCTGACAGAAAATAGAATGTCCAGAAAAATAAAATAAGACCATTTTTACACTGTCTTAAAAAACCTAATAAAAACGAGTCTAAACTAAGTTTATAACGAAAAACTGTAATCTTAAATTGGTTTTAGATATTTTAAGGCAGTGTAAGAGTGGGGGTTAGAGGCTAGGAATTTAGTTATTTTACATTATTTCTCTCTGACATAATGTTACCAGTGACTATGCCATAGATATCTGTTATTATTCTCGGAATAAACGATACGTTTATCTTAAACCAATATTTTATTTACAGTACCCTTACTCCTATTATATTCTACTTAGTAATAAAAATAGCAGCAATTAGGTTGCTGGCTACTTTTCTTTCAACTAAGTATGTTGTAGTCGGCTTCCAGTCTACCGACAGTAAGCTTAATGTAGGCAACATTAAGCAATGTTTTTAAACCTCAAAAATCTAGGAAGGGGTTAACAATTGGAAAAAGGTTCGCGCGCTTTGATTCCTGTTAAAACACCAACACTGCTTTAAATGAAATCATTTACAAATGTCGTCCTATACTTGTGGGTTTGCGTATTCGTGCGAATGTGAGTTGCTGGCTTTAGAAAGGTATTTTTATTTTGTTTTTGAGTGTACCTAGGGAGTAGTACTAGAGTGTTCATCTTATGAAGGTATGTATGACTGAAAAAGATAAAACTGACTGAAAACCTTTACTAGTTGTAGTTGCAAAAAAAACAAGGTTCTGAATTCGTCGCAATCTTTGTCTTAATTTTTTTTATGGAAATTTATCCCTTGCTTAAAAGGGTAGGTACTTCCCAGGTTGTCATATGGTCATCTGGTTAGGATCTGATGATAGGATCCCAGGGGAAATGAGGGCAACGCTAAATTTTTAGAGGCACGTATTACGTGTTGCATGGATTTCATTGATTTTCTTTTAAATTATAATGCTGCTAATATTACATTGACGTCGGATTATTTTTTACATTTGTGAGTGGTCAATTATTTTCTATTTAATTTTTATTGTAGTTAGGCATAGACAAATCCCACCAAAAACATTCAATGTAAAAAGAGCCAAGTCTCTCTACGCAATTCTTCCATCGTAAAAAGTTTTGAGATCGCATAGGAGCCAAGTCCTGTTCAACTTAATTTGTAATAATAAATCAATATTTTGTGAGTAAATATGTATCTTATTGTGCTCATGGCCAAGTCACTGTTATTGTAATGTAAACAAAACTTATATAGTCACAAAATATTGATTTATTATTACAAAATAAGTTGAACAGGACTTGGCTCCTATGCGATCTCAAAACTATTTACGATGGAAGAATTGCGTAGAGAGACTTGGCTCTTTTTACATTGAATGTTTTTGGTGGGATCTCATTTATTTTTTGTAGGTCTCTTTCTTTTCTTTTTAGGTGATTTTATTATTTCTTGTGCTTCAGCTGCTGCTTTGCTTAGAGCCTATTCCCTATCTCTTACTCTTTTGCCTTTTCTGTGATGTTTCGTAATTTCTAAGGTACACAAGTCTGGGCGGTAAATATTTCTGCTATGTTGACGTAAAACTACTTTTTTTCAGATAAATCACTAACAATATCAAGCTAATACGGCTACTAACAGTACTAACTTAACTACGTATTTATTCGTTGAATAATATCGTTAATATTTTTTTAGATTCACAATAGATATTTCATAGATAGATGGCGCTATCAGATGAAATTATTCGGAATATTTTAAAGTATACTAATACAACGCTATGTAACGAAACCATAGCGCGATTTAGACCAAGTACAACGCCATCTATCGAGCGAGCATAGCATTGATATGTATGAAAGATTTTAGATTTATTTATTTCATTTTAACCTAGCTTTGTTTATTAATATGCATATTCAATACACTATTACAATTTATCAATACTATAAATCGATTTGTTTTACTTTTTGTACATAAACAAAGAACAAAATTAACAATGCAGTCAAAATTCATACACCATATTCTTGTAAAACCGCAAATATAAATTTGTTTCCTATTATTTACTAAAGTATATAAATTATTACCGTTTTTATAATTTTTCCTATACAATGTAGCTAAAAACCTATCTTGGTGCCAAATTTGAAGGTTCTAAGTTTGCTAGAAGTGCCTTAGATTTTTGATGATCGGTCAGTGAGTGAGTCAGTGAGTGACAAAATGGTGTAACTTTGATCGCTCATAACTCGTAAACTATTGGTTCGAATGTCATGTAATTTTGAGGCTGAGCTTGTTTTAATACTTACTCTAGGTCATCGAAAACCTAAACCCCTAGCTTTTCCCGTATTGATGATACAGGGGGGGTGAAATAGCCGCGAAACGCTTCGAGAAAAGGATGGTACGGCCGTGCCCGTTTTGCTCGAGACTTGGCTGGGGCACTGCCGTGCCCCCAGATCAGTATATTTTTTATTATTTTTTATTTTCCTTTGTACGTAACGTCGTGAAATATGGCAATAGATAATTAATCACACATCAAACTCAACAAAGGTTAAATACCTGAGGTACAATCTATTATATTGTAGTCTGTGGGTACAATACATTGCCGACACAGAACACTCACAAAACTCAAAGAGAAGCAAAAGTGTCAAACATTTGTTCTGTCTGTCAGTTGAAATCAGCCGTGATGTTCCCATGATCAAGTCCAGCTCATCTTTACGATGAGCAATTCGATGATAGCTCACTTTTGGGAGACTGCGTTCTTCCTTGTCATAGTGTTTGCTGCGTTCCTCTCCATCCGGGAAATGGTCAGGCACACCAGGCCGCAGAGAGGCTCCCAATAGTAAGTTTGGCTCTTTTCCCTGCTAGTTTTGGAGCAGTAACTTGGTTCGCCATGAGATACATACTTAGTCAGCAAGAGAATACAATTAGTTAGCGGTAAGGTTAATTAGTTTAGTTTGGTTTTGTGGATAAACATAATAACGTCTTAAATATTTAAACTACCTACAATTGAATTAAATACGATATAATACCAGACATAAATACTAAATAGGTACTAATCTATATTATTATATTATTTTATTTTATTATTAATTATTAATTATTTTATTATTATATTATTAATTATTAATTTTTAATTATTAATTATTAATTATTTAATTATAATATTATAAAGAAGTAAAGTTTGTGTGTTTGTTAAATTGTAAGGGGTAATCTCGGAATCTACTGAACCGATTTTAAAAATTCTTTCACCAATAGAAAGCCACATTATTGCTGAGTGTCATAGTTTATATAAAAAACCGAAAAATAAAAAGGCTTTTACGTGGTAGTCCGTTTTGCAAAGTGAATCGGAGAAAAAACGGTCGAATGAAAGCGTTTCTTACGAACGCTGCCTTAACTATGAAAGTTGTATTTTTGAGTTCTAGAGAAAAGATGTGGAGCTTGAAAATGCCTACATAAAATTTAACGACAGCATATGTCTAACTTTTATATTTAAGTTACAAAAAGTAGTTTTTTTAATATTAGTATAGATAATTTAATTTTTAATATTAATAAAATAATTTTAATCGTTAGGTCATATGTACAAAAAAAGGATTATTAACATTATGCCCAACGAAGTGGGCACGGGTCAGCTAGTATTTTATACATTAAGAAAATCACTATAAGACTACTACAACCTTGTTAACACAATTTACATAATTTTTCATTATTTGGTTGGCGTGGCGGTTCAATAAAAACTACGAAGAACATTTTTTCATTGATTATTTCTATTAGAATAGTTAAATTATTTACTACTAGCTGTTCTCCGCGGCTCCGCCCGTGTGGATGTCGGTTAGCGCGGCAAAAAGTAGCCAAATTTCATTTAAATCGGTTCAGTAGTTTTGGTTTTAAAGCGCGACAGACAGACAGACTGATAGAAGGACAGAGCTACTTTCGCATTTATAATATTAAGTTAGGATTATGTGGTTTCTGGAAAAGACTTTTTGTTTAGCCTAAACTGTCCCACTGCTGGGCAAAGGCCTTCCATAGTTCCCTTCTTCGCGCCACCTCAAACCAACCCTCGCAATGTCACTGTAATCATTATTGGACTATTTTAATTAGCACTCATATAAATGGTTGCCAAGAGTTGTTATGTTTTACTTCTATAGAAGAATATAGATAACACTAACGTTTATCATTGTAATGAATAATTTAATTGTAATTAAATTAATGATTGAAGTAATTAATAAGAAAAAAATATCTCGATCTTAAATCTTCAGGTCTTTTCGATGTCACAAATTTTACGTCTGTAAATAACTCTAGACGAGCAACATCACCTGTCAAAAGCGATAAAATATAAAATTATTAACAATTAATTAATGAATTGGGCCTAATATTTCAGCCTCCAGTGATAATAATACGTACATTACGGGTGGTCCTTATTCCTAAGAAAAATTTTTTTTTCTTTAATTTCGCGGGGCTCCACGTTATTTGATTATATACCATAAGAAAGTATTTCAGTATTTTTTTTGAATTTTTTTAATGACATTTAGAGGTCGCTACCAAGGTTTGAATTTTAAATAAAAACTCTAAATCTGTATTTTTAGATTCTTTTATTTTTATAGCTAGGACATAAAAAATATTCCAAAATTATTGTATTTACTGAGTCCGCTACTTGTAGACGCCATCGCAAGTTGAAACGCGTTACTATGATTTTTACAAATAAAACACGGGCGCTCTCGTTAATGACTTATCTTTTTGATTGTATGAACGGTCTAAATTTCACGCGTCGATACAGAAGAGAGGTTCGAGGGGAGGAAGGGATAAAAAGCGATTGTCTATGCGAGTTTTACTTGCACATGAAACATTAATGAAACCATCAATTAAGCTGTTTTTAAAAGATTTTTGTAATAAATTTGACAGCTGGTAGCGACCTCTAAATCTTAACAAAAATAAAAAACAAAACAGACTTATTTCATATTAAGAGGTATATAATCAAATGAGAAAGTGCCCCGGGGATAATTTAAAAGTCGATAAATAAGGACCACCCTCGTACATAAATACGTTTTTCTCGAATTTATAATATTTAAACACCAGGAAAAGCCATTAATACTATTTTAAATTGAATAATATGTATTAACTTGTCAAAATGACAATAAACAATTTTATTTGCAAGAAACTTCACAAGGAAGTTATACTGTGAAAAAAATAGCCATAATATATAAAGTACTCCGTGGTCTCCAGCGACGGAGGCGCGAAGGCGCGGCGACGAGTGCTCCGCGACCACGGCAGTCAGGACGTACGCGTGGTCGTTGTGGTGCTTCGCTTCGGTGATCGTTGTGCAAAGTGTGTGTTGTGTTTTTATGTCTATATTGTTTAATATGTGTTTTTATTAGCAAATAAGATTTTAATGTCATCGGACATAATATGCGACGAGTCTGATGGCAGTGTTGTCCAACCCACGTCAGCATCTGCAGATGTTTTGGTAAGCTGCCCATATTGTCCCCAGGCACGTTTTTTCAAAGGTTCGGGGCTTGAGGATACATTTTGGGAAGGTCCAAAATCTCAAAATATGTCATCTAGTCCTGATCCTTGCTCTATACCTCCAACTTCTTCTTCACAATCAAAGTTACCATTTTGGCAAATTTTATCTAATTTTAAAAATTCTGTTCCCGTTTTAAAAAGTATTCCTCGGGGTGCGAGACCTTCAGTTGCTTCTTATCTTGCTAAATGTGTTCGTCTTGCATCCCAAGAAAACACGCTAAGTGCCTGGGAACAACTACTCACCTTCCCATATAAAATTTTACAAGTACAGAAAAAATCTAGCAACTAAAAAATCTCTTACCGCTCAAATCAAAGATAATTGCAGTTTTTCACACCCGTCTTTCGATTCTAAATTCCCTTCACAAAAATACCACACATCCGGCGATATTTCTCGTATTGTCCAATCTAAACTTAGAGAAGGTGACATTCGGGGAGCCGCCAAAATTTTGTTCAGTAGTGACGAGGCCGCACCATGCTCTTCAGAAACCCTGACCGCTTTGAGGAGCAAACATCCAGTTCCTGTAGGTAGCCTCACTTTCCTTGACCCACCAGACCCAAATTAACACACATTCCAAATTTCAGTTAAACAATTAGTCGCAGCCATAGGTTCGTTCCGGAGTGGCTCAGCTGGTGGACTGGACGGCCTAACTCCACAACACCTATAGGACCTCACAGGTCCCACCGCCGGTGAAGCTGGTGAGTCGCTTTTGAGGGAGCTTACGGCTTTGACTAATTTAATGCTGGCAGGTAAGGTTAATGAGGGCATTGTTGACATCCTTTACGGAGATAACCTTTGTGCCCTTCGCAAAAAGGATGGCGGCATTCGCCCCATTACCGTTGGTACTACCTACAGACGTACGGCAGCAAAAATTTGTTGTAGGTTTTACAGCAAATTTTTATCCGATAAATTCCAGCCTCTTCAATTAGGTTTTGGCTCAAAAGGAGGCTGTGAAGCTGCCGTACACGCACATATTTGACCTACAGGGAAAATGAAGTTATCCTAAAAGTTGACATAAGGAATGCCTTTAACTCAGTTAACAGAGACACCTTGTTGGCAGAAGTTAAAAGTGAAACTCCCAAAATTTACAGTTTTCTTTGGCAATGCTACAGAAATTACCTTACCCTTCCAAATTAGTTTATAATGACAATCTTTTGAATTCCGCTGTAGGTTGCCAACAAGGGGGTCTTCTCTGGTTAATTGTCAGATTCTGTGCATGTCTGAGGCAATAAATAGTTGGAAATTGTCCTGCCCGGGTACGGATCTACCCGAACAACGTTCTTCCCAGAGGCAATGGGATGAGCCGCTTTGTAGTTTGATACGGAAAGAATTAATTGACACGTCAATCAATACTGCAGAGCGCGCTCGTCTTTTGGCTGTGGGAGAATGGGAATTGGGCCTCTGGTTACAGGCACTCCCGTCAACCACACTTGGAACAATGTTGGATAACAATGCCTTCCGGCTCGCCATGAGTCTGCGCCTAGGAATAGCTTGTGTTGCATCTCATCGTAGTCAATGCGCTGAAACAGTCGATTGCCTTGGTCACCATGGCCTGTCCTGCAGCAGGAGCGCAGGGCGTATATCCCGCCACGCAAGCATTAATGACATTATTCGTCGCGCTCTTGTCACCGCCGGTGTACCAGCTGTTTTAGAACCCAACGGTTTGGTACGCAACGATGGTAAGAGACCTGACGGTATGTCTTTGTTGCCATGGAAGTTGGGTCGGCCTTTGGTGTGGGACGCAACATGCGTCGACACCCTTGCGCCATCCCACGTTCTCTGTTCGGCGGCCTCTCCCGGCGCTACTGCTGGAGCTGCGGAAACCCTAAAGCGGCGAAAATATAGTAACCTAATTGGTAATTATATTTTTGAGCCGTTTGGGGTTAAACCGCTCGGGACATGGGGACCAGGTGCACGAGTCCTTTTTAAGGAAATAGCAAAACGTCTGGTCGACTCTACCCGTGACTAGAAGGCTGGCATTTACTTTGCCCAAAGAATGCAATTCAACGTGGCAACGTTGCCAGCCTTCTAGGCACGTTTCCCGTCATCGACAACGATGACGATGAATTCTTTGATGCTTGTTAGTTATTTATTTACTTATTTTATATACGTTATAAGTTTTAATTTTAATATAGCTTAAGTTTTTGTGTTTGTATAAATTGATACTGTAATTTCCATAATAAGAAATAATTCGAATCTGGCAACACTCATAACTCTAGTTAAATGTTATAGTTCTAATTCAAATAGCCAGGTCTATCCTATTTTGTTCTAATCAATACCTTCTTATCCAATTTCAAGACACATAATTAAAAAATATTTCTTTTTTAATAACAAAACTTACTCCATTTCTAACGCTCAACCATATTATGCCATCTGTTTACTTGAAACAATAAAACTAATTAAAAAAATAAATTTGTTTTTTTATTTGTCTTTTATTTGAAAATTTAAAATATTTATTATACCTACGCTATAAAAATACTTTTTGTAAACAGATGAATAATTGACATTACAACAATTATTATTATTATTCTTAATTAATTATTACTCTTATGATGGAATATTATTAAGCTGACAGAAAATAGTATGTCCAGAAAAATAAAATTAGAACATTTTTACACTGTCTTAAAAAACCTAATAAAAACGAGTCTAAACTAAGTTTATAACGAAAAACTGTAATCTTAAACTGGTTTTAGATATTTTAAGGCAGTGTAAGAGTGGGGGTTAGAGGCTAGGAATTTAGTTAGTTTACATTATTTCTCTCTGACATAATGTTACCAGTGACTATGCCATAGATATCTGTTATTATTCTGGGAATAAACGATACGTTTATCTTAAACCAATATTTTATTTACAGTACCCTTACTCCTGTTACATTATACTTAGTAATAAAAATAGAAGCAATTAGGTTGCTGGCTACTTTTCTTTCAACTAAGTATGTTGTAGTCGGCTTCCAGTCTACCGACAGTTGCCTACATTAAGCAATGTTTTTAAACCTCATCAATCTAGGAAGGGGTTAACAATTCGACAAAGAGTACACGCTTTGATTTTTGTTAAAACACCGACACAGCTTGGAAATGAAATCGTTTGCATATCTCGTCCTACACTAATAGTGGGTTTGCGTATTCGTGCGAATGTGAGTGGCGTAAGAAAGGAATTTTTCATTTTCTTTTTGAGTCTACCCAGAGAGTAGTAGTAGAGTGTTCATCTTATGAAGGTATGTATGACTGAAAAAGATAAAACTGACTGAAAACCTTTACTAGTTGTAGATGCACTATTAGAACTAAGTGTTTGTTGGACTAGGTTGTTGGTTCTTTTATAACGACTGCAAACACAAAAACAAGGTTCTCAATTCGTCGCAATCTTTGTCTTAATTTTTTTTATGGAAATTTATTCTTTGCTTAGAAGGGTACTTCCCAGGTTGTCATATGGTCATCAGGTCAGGATCTGATGATAGGATCCCAGGGAATATGAGGGCAACGCTAAATTTTTAGAGGCACGTATTACGTGTTGCATGGATTTCATTGATTTTCTTTTAAATTATATTGCTGCTAATATTTTTTACATTTGTGAGTGGTCAATTATTTTCTATTTATTTTTTATTGTAGTCAGGCATAGACAAATCAGTATATTTTTTATTTACCTTCGTACGTAACGTCGTGAAATATTGCAATAGATAATTAATCACACATCAAACTCAACAAAGGTTAAATACCAGAGGTACAATAACATTGCCGACACAGAACACTCAGAAAACTCAAAGAGAAGCAAAAGTGTCAATCATTTGTTCTGTCTGTCAGTCGAAATCAGCCGTGATGTTCCCATGATCAAGTCCAGCTCATCTTTACGATGAGCGCTGCCGCGAGTTTGTTGATAGCAAAATTTTGGGACACTGCGTTCTTCGTTGTCATAGTGTTTGCTGCGTTCCTCTCCATCCGGGAAATGGTCAGGCACACCAGGCCACAGAGAGGCTCCCGATAGTAAGTTTGGCTCTTTTCCCTGCTAGTTTTGAAGACGTAACTTGGTTCGCCATGAGATACATACTTAGTCAGCCAGAGAATACAATTAGTTAGCGGTAAGTTTAATTAGATTAGTTTAGTTTTGTGGATAAACATAATAACGTCTTAAATATTTAAACTACCTACAATTGAATTAAATACAATATAATACCAGACATAGATACTAGATAGGTACTAATATTTTATACATTAAGAAAATCACAAGATTACTACAACCTTGTTCACACAATTTACATAATTTTTCATTATTTGGTTGGCGTGGCGGTTCAATAAAAACTACGAAGAACATTTTTTCATTGATTATTTCTATTAGAATAATTAAATTATTTACTACTAGCTGTTCTCCGCAGCTCCGCCCGTGTGGATGTCGGTTAGCGCGGCTAAAAGTAGCCAAATTTCATTTAAATCGGTTCAGTAGTTTTGGATTTAAAGCGCGACTGACAGACAGACTGACAGAAAGACAAACCTACTTTCGCATTTATAATATTTAGTAAGGAAAGTAAGGATTATGTGGTTTCTGGATAAGACTTTTTGTTTAGCCTGTCCCACTGCTAGGCAAAGGCCTTCCATAGTTCCCTTCTTCGCGCCACCTCAAACCATCCCTCGCAATGCCACTGTAAACATTATTGGACTATTTAAATTACACTCATATGAATGGTTTCTAAGAGTTGAAATCTTTACTTCTATAGAGGAATATAGATAACACTAACGTTTATCATTGTAATGAATAATTTAATTGTAATTAAACTAATGATTGAAGTAATTAATAAAAAAAAATATCTCGATCTTAAATCTTCAGGTCTTTTCGAAGTCACAAATTTTACGTTTGTATAATAACTCTAGTTAAATGTTATAGTTCTAATTCAAATAGCCAGGTCTAGACTAGAATTAGTCCTATTTTGTTCTAATCAATACCTTCTTATCCAATTTCAAGACACATAATTAAAAAATATTTCTTTTTTAATGACAAAACTTACTCCATTTCTAACGCCCAACCATATTATACCATCTGTTTACATGAAACAATAATTGACATTACAACAATATAATTAATTATTACTCTTATAATGGAATATTATTAAGCTGAAAGAAAATAGAATGTCCAGAAAAATAAAAATAGACCATTTTTACACTGTCTTAAAAAACCTAATAAAAACGAGTCTAAACTAAGTTTATAACGAAAAACTGTAATCTTAAATTGGTTTTAGATATTTTAAGGCAGTGTAAGAGTGGGGGTTAGAGGCTACGAATTTAGTTATTTTACATTATTTCTCTCTGACATAATGTTACCAGTGACTATGCCATAGATATCTGTTATTATTCTCGGAATAAACGATACGTTTATCTTAAACCAATATTTTAGTACCCTTACTTCTATTATATTCTACTTAGTAATAAAATAGCAGCAATTAGGTTGCTGGCTACTTTTCTTTCAACTAAGTATGTTGTAGTCGGCTTCCAGTCTACCGACAGTTGCCTACATTAAGCAATGTTTTTAAACCTCATCTATCTAGGAAGGGGTTAACAATTTGATAAAGACAGTAACAACAAAGTATACGCTTTAATGGCTTTTAAAACACCGACACAGCTTGGAAATATAATCATTTACTATACTTGTGGTTTTGCGTATTCGTGCGAATGTGAGTCGCTGGCATTAGAAAGGTATTTTTATTTTGTTTTTGAGTGTACCTAGAGAGTAGTACTAGAGTGTTCATCTTATGAAGGTATGTAAGACTGAAAAAGTTAAAACTGACTGAAAACCTTTACTAGTTGTAGATGCACTAAATTAGAACCAAGTGTTTTGTTGATCAGGTTGTTGGTTCTTTTTAACTGGTATGGACTTCAAAAACAAAAACCAGATTCTCAATTCGTCGCAATCTTTGTATTCATTTTTTTTATGGAAATTTATTCTTTGCTTAAAAGGGTACTTCCCATGTCGTCCCGTGGTCATCAGGTCAGGATCTGATGATAGGATCCCAGGGAAATCGAAGGCAACGCTAAATTTTTATAGTACGCATTACGTGTTGCAAGGATTTCATTGATTTTCTTTTAATTTAAAATGATCAGTCATTATTTTGATGTCGGTTTTATTTTACATTTATGAGTCGGCAATTACCTTCTGTTTAATTTTTATTGTAGTTAGGCATAGCCAAATCAGTTATTTCTTTTTTTACCTAGGTGCGTAACGTCGTGAAATATGGCAATAGAGGTACAATCTATTATATTGTAGTCTGTGGGTACAATAACATTGCCGACACAGAACACTCAAGAAAACTCAAAGAGAAGCAAAAGTGTCAAACATTTGTTCTGTCTGTCAGTCGAAATCAGCCGTGATGTTCCCATGATCAAGTCCAGCTCATCTTTACGATGAGCAATTCGATGATAGCTCACTTTTGGGAGACTGCGTTCTTCCTTGTCATAGTGTTTGCTGCGTTCCTCTCCATCCGGCAAATGGTCAGGGCCACCAGGCCACAGAGAGGCTCCCGATAGTAAGTTTAGCTCTTTTCCCTGCTAGTTTTGGAGCAGTAACTTGGTTCGCCATGAGATACATACTTAGTCAGCAAGAGAATACAATTAGTTAACGGTACCTAAGGTTAATTAGTTTAGTTTAGTTTTGTGGATAAACATTATAACGTCTTAAATATTTAAACTACCTAAAATTGAATAAATTACGATATCATACCAGACATAGATACTAGATAGGTACTAATATTTTATACTTTAAGAAAATCACTATAAGACTACTACAACCTTGTTCACACAATTTACATAATTTTTCATTATTTTGTTGGCGTGGCGGTTCAATAAAAACTACGAAGAACATTTTTTCATTGATTATTTCTATTAGAATAATTAAATTATTGACTACTAGCTGTTCTCCGCGGCTCCGCCCGTGTGGATGTCGGTTAGTGCGGCAAAAAGTAGCCAAATTTCATTTAAATTGTTTCAGTAGTTTTGTCTTTAAAGCGCGACAGACAGACTGACTGACAGAAAGACAGAGCTACTTTCGCATTTATAATATTAAGTAAGGAAAGTAAGGATTGTGGTTTCTGGATAAGACTTTTTGTTTAGCCTAAACTGTCCCACTGCTGGGCAAAGGCCTTCCATAGTTCCCTTTTTCGCGCCACCTCAACATTATTGGACTATTTAAATTAGCACTCATACAAATAATAATAATATAATATCTTGGGACATCTCACACACGGTCATCTGATCCCAAACTAGGCAGAGTCTGTGCTATGGCAACCAGACAACTGATAAACATACTTAAATATATTTCTAAATACATACATATTATAGATAAATTACACCCAGACACAGAACAAATGATCGTGCTCATCACACAAAGATTCGTCCTGGGTGGGAATCAAACCCACGACCTCCGGTTTAGCAGTCAGGATCACTAACCACTAGACCAACAGGCCCGTCCCGTTAGAAAAATGGTTTCTAAGAGTTGAAATCTTTACTTCTATAGATGAATATAGTTGACACAAACGTTTACAGTCCTTATGGTTGTAGATTGAACCCGGCCAACGCTTCGGTCAGTTGTCAAGTTCAAGAGCGGATCTTATTAATTTGTTAGTCTTAAGGTAAGATAAAATACTTTTTTACTTAATCTGGACAAGATAAAAAGCACACCTCCCCAAACAAAGAACTTTTTAGTTTGCAATTTTTGAGTAATGCTCAGGCCTTATAAACCCTGTATTAGTGAGGCCATAATGTAGCTAAAAAAGTTTTGTATTTTTGATAAAGGTTACTTAAGTAGGTTTTTGGTTTAAGTCCCAAAAATTTCAAGTCTTTTTGATGCTTTTTTTGTTGATTACTTAGGTAGGTTTAATGATTAATTATGCAATTTTTTCATTAATTTTCAGATTGGTTAAAATGGAGTACGACGGAATAATCTTAGGGCTTATAATATATTTACTTTTAATAGGAATATGTTAGTATTATTTGTTTTATTATATCTACATCGTAGCAATTTAGCTTTTTTTAACGACACTACGGATTTAGTGGGAACTTCTGCCAGTACAAATACCTGCAAGCAGTTACTAAGAATTTCTCACAGATAGATTAAATTATTTTCAATTGGTTTCGTAAGAAATACTACTATACTCACTTTTATAATTTAATTGTAGCGCCATCTAGCGACGAATAGTAAAACTATTGTTGCTTTCAGTGGTAGTTATAAACGAGGCTTTCTGCAAGGCTATATGCATAAAGAACGCGCAGCAAGTACAGCAGCAGCAAGAGGTGCCAGATGTTGAGCTCAACGAGCGCAGCCCTACTAAAATACCACAGAAGGAACCTATTTACATGCAGCCGAGAAGTCAGTACGCTTATCGGCCCAACTACATGTAACTTAGTTTAGTAATCAAACAAGAGATGGCGTTGATATAAACAATGCCAAAACTCTTGTTACCCCTATCACTCAATAGATGTCGCGGCATTAAAAATTCTAAAATTCTAAAACATTCTTGATAAATGTTTAATTAGGCTAGTCAAAATGAAACAGCATGTCATATAAAATTATTTACTTATAACTTAACTAGTTATTTTTACAAAGTCTAATTAAAGCAGCTCCAATAAATAGACAAGAATTCATGAAGGTGTCTTATTTCTAGATCCTAGCTTACCTACCTAATAGGTTTACTTAAATTTAAACTGCACCAATCTCTACTAGTCATCTAAGAATATTTTGTTCATAGGTACACTGTCAAATATTTTATTTGTCACATCCTGGAAGACAGAACTTAGTGACTTCTCGTAGGATTCCTTCAATTCGTTGAAGACAAGGTCTGAGTTCTCGTTCAGGAACCTGAAAACGTAAAATAAATTAAGAAAACTCTGTTTGACAAAATACTAATAATAAGGCATCAGACATTTTATTTTTTATTTACTAACACGCACATATATATGAGAAAAATATTAGACACGTATTTTTTCTTTTTTTAATTAAACTATCGATATGTCGCGTGATGTCACTTGTGGCTACAGACTACAGACTACTCCAGAACTTTAAAGCGCGTTAGCTTTGTAATTTTTCATTGATTTGATACAAGAAAAAATACGAGAGTTTTTTCTTTTTTTATCTATCTGGTGGACTAAATAGATATTATTTCCTTTTCATATCCAGTCCGCTCCTCTATTACTAATGCCAAAACTGTGTTTATTAATTTTAGGCATAATTTGTGGTTGGAAACATAAAAAAATGAGTTTATCCCGTTTTAGTATCAGTGGATATTGATTTGGTTTCACCTAACCAGGACTGCGGGAACTCCTGAACCATTACGGTTAGATGACTCGACTATATCATCTCCTATTGTTACCATCAGCATACCGCATTTAAAGGTTCTACTCACAAGTTCATCTGGTCGCCCAGCCTCTTGTCTCCGTTGAAGAGGTTGGAGAAGTGCAGCAGCACGCGCTGCGGGAGGAAGCGGACGCGGTAGTCGCGGATGTGCATGTAGGTCTGCCCGTCGCGTTGCTTCGGCTCGCCTATTAAGTCGTGCTTCACTACGAGGTTCACTGGAATGGAGAAGATTCGTTTTTTGTTGCTGTAGGACGTAGGCATATTAAGTATGTCACAGTATGCATTTAAATATTTGTAAGTTTTTAGGATCAGATCAGATATTCTTAGTATATTTGTAACAAATAAATAAATAAAGGAAATTACTTAAATTACATTTTATCAAAACTTGAAATCTGCACAATTTGACGTTAGCAGGCTATGACGATGCTTCATAAGAAATAACTAAAAACGGTTTGATTTTATTGTTAATATTGTGCAGATATAATATTATTATTTAGAAACTATACATATACTAACTATACATAGTATTTATAGTTCCGCTATTGCCTACTCGATGGCGCCACTCACCCATAGTAATGTTAGCTATTCCTTTCCCCTGTATGGGCAGCACCAGGATTCTGCCCTTCATCACGTAATCCGCCAGGAACTCCATCTTAGGCGTTATGGAGTCCGTTCTGAGACGGAAGTTCTTGAGATCAGCTCTGAAAAGTAAAAATGTTTTTAATAAAAAAAAAGTAGGTACCTACCCACTAGTTTTAACTGTTTGCATCTAAAGTCCGAATAGACACAGTTAAAATATTTTTTAGAGATAATCTCACGTATAAGTAAGTGCACTGCAGTTGTAACGAAAGTCTGGTGGTCTCAAGTAAGTACCTGGCTAACTTAAGCAAGATGTAGATTAAAACTAAGTTACAATTTAATATTATTTTTGATCTGTAGAATTTTCCAAGTTCTTCAGTCCCTGAATAAGGCCGACTTTAGACAAAATTTTTGAAATTGACTGTATGTTCGTGTATTTTGTATTATACTCACTTATAGCTCGTCAGCACGGAGTCAGTGAGCCCGTGCAGCTTGATGTTCCTGTAGTTTTGCGAGAGGACGACCGGGCCGGCGCCCGAGTCGATGTTGATGCCGGACACCAGCAGCGGCTCCATCTGAGGCACCGACAGCGACGGGATGCCTGGAATAACAGGTACACAGTTATTATTTTAATTATTTGTTACGCATTAACGCATGCGGAGCGAATAAATACAAATTAAATACAAATAATAGAAGGAAAAACTTAAACCTCAGGATGTGCCAGTCGCTTTACCAACTAAGCTACCGAAGTCACTGCCTGGAAGTTTTAAATTTTGGCTTCTATATTATTACGTCTTTAGGGCGACGTATAGGTACATCTATATATCTATATCTATACTTATAATAAATCTGTAGAGAGGTCAATTCTGTACATCAAATATATTTTCAAAATAACTATCAGGGGGTGATTAGTGATCGATACTGATGCCAAAAATGCAATCAGTAAAATTTTTGTCTGTCTGTCTGTCTGTCTGTCTGTCTGTCTGTATGTTCCTTATAGAAACGAAAACTACTCGACGGATTTTAACGAAACTTGGTACATTTATTCTTCATACTCCTGGGCAGGTTATAGTATACTTTTCATCACGCTACAATCAATAGGAGCAGAGCAGTGAAGGGAAATGTTGGGAAAACGGTATTTTTAAAGCTTCCGTCGCGTATGCAGCCTTAATGGTTAAAGCTACATAGAAATCATGTATGAGAGAAATGTTCTACATAAAATTATCTAAAAAATATCCCACAACAGCATATGTCTATCTTTTATGGTTGACTCACAATAACACGTGTAACTCCCGATAGCTTAGCAGTTCGGAGATTTCTGATTATATTTGTTTACTCTTACGTTTATAATACTCTCACTCATCCCTAATAAAAAAAAGTTTACATTATTACCTATTCAATAAAAAAAGAATCATAGAAATCGGTATAGAAACACCAAACTTATACATGAAATACGATAATAAGCCATCGCGCCGTCGCGCGTGAATACTGAATCATGCTATAAGGATTATTTTTGAACGTGATATATTATATTTCCCTACTAAAATACGAAAGTTAATCTGTAAGTTACATCAAAACCACTGAACAGTGAGGAAGGACATATGCTACTTTTTTACGAAAAACGACGGAAACGCGGACGAAGTCGCTGGCAAAAGCTAGTAGTTAATATTACTAAAGTCGTATAATATATTCTTATCATTATTCATCGAAATGGACAAGCTTGTCGTAATTAGGAGCATCAGAAAAATACAGATCTATTAATTTTTCGAAATAGTAGGAAGTAGGTACTAATTAAGGCTTATCCAAACGCGAATTATAACAGGTGACCTGCCATCCTGTCATTCCTGACGCTCACAACCGACGTGCCTCGGGTTTGATCCCCGCATGGGACAAGCTTGTTCCAAATCTAAAGACTAGTGCCAGATTCATATAAAAAAAAAACTATGGAGCGTATTTAGTACGGCATACTTTGGCATACACAACGCCTTAATTTTAAAGCAGTTAGATTGTCGATTTAATATTGTGTCACATAAATATCGAGATTACAAAGTAGGTACATTAAGCAACTCAATAACTCAGTAGTCTATCCTATCCACTTAGCCACTCACTCTACCGTCAGGACCTTAATTCTTTGTCCTTTGAAAATTAATAATAAACTTCAGAAGGTTGAATTTCCAAAATGGGTATCTCACGTACGATATTGCAAATCACTCGTTTGTTTACGTTTAAGGGGACCACAAATGCTATTGTGTGCTAACACTGAGTGTGCTTGACCTATAGCATGAATAGCGCAGTAAATGAAAGGGCGGACCTAAGAAAGAAATACCGGTTTGATTCCAGTGCAATAAGACAAAGTTGTTTTTTTTTTAATATTTAGATTAGTTATCCCTCAATTATTTTTCTAACATAAAAAACGGAAATAGAAAAATGGTTTTTAAAACTGCTGAAAACTTCCCATCTCTTCTCTAGTACATAAGTAGTAAGCCACATATCTATGGTTAGGAAATTAAAAAAATAGGTTAAAAGTGTTAGTGATAAATGTTCAAAGGGTAGGTTACAAAGGTTTTCTTTTTATTTTAACTCCCGCACAAAGGAATTTAATTCTTGAACCGCGGGGTGTTTTACAAGTATTGAAATCACATGCACAAAGAACACCTAGACTTGGAACAAGCATTTGTGGATCACACATATGCTTGCGGGGATCGAACCCGAGGCACGTCGCGCTGCGTGGTAATTGGCGGGGTGACCTATACCACGCGTCTATCCGTGCAGTCGTGTTGATCTTATAGGTTCTTACCTGTCTTCATCCTTCTTAAGGCATCAGGAACAGCAGCTTTGAGGCAGTCATTTAATTTGGGGTCCTTCTGTCGACATTTTGTGAATTCTTCAGCTGTAACAAAAAAATATTAAACTTTAGCATGTATTCAATTATTCTTTGTTTGTTAGTTGGTGACTAATAAATGTCATGTGCATAAAATTAAGAATTTTGGCTATGTGATTCTGCAAATCAAAATGTTCATTTCCGCACACCTTTTTGGGAACATTATAATAGGAAAGATCTTAAACTATTTTGAATAAATCGAAATTGTGAAAAATCATAATGAATCATAAATATACCAAAACAAATTGTGCCATTTTTTTTTCATATGTTGAGAAGCCCTAGACCCTACACTAGGATTCCCTGTGTCGTAGGATTTAGTCTATTACAGTCCTGGCAGTTTCTAAAGATATGTTTTAATATTATTACAAAAACCAATATAACTAAACCAAAAATGTAGGGGGAGTTGTGTGTGTGTGGGGTGTGTGTGGTGGCATATGCCCGCTTGCATGTGTGGATGGATGCGTTGCCCTATATCGTATAAGTAGAGTGCACTATTCCCGACTACGAAAACCCTTATCAAAGTTTTGGGTTAGATATTTTTGCCTGTGATGTCCCTTATCGCGGGAAAAGGTAGCCTAGTCTATTCTTGTAGTAATACAGTAAACTCCATACCTTTTAGAAAAATAGGTTGTATGATTGAACCGGAAAAGCGTATCCACCATTTACCAACCTAAGATTTATAGAACTTATTTGTTTTAGGTGTGGAACACTGGAGTAACAGTGTTACCTATCAAACAGAGTATTCCGTTCTTTAGCATAGGTCTGTCTAACTTTGATTACGAAGGAGTTACCAACATAGCTTAAGATGTGAACAAATCGCCGTCTTTCGCGATATGTGACCGTGAGAAGGTCATTGACTCTATAATAAAAATAACAGTAATAGTTCATTCTCACGCAACTTTTCTAAATTTATAGTTTAGCACGTTTCGTCACACTTATTTCCTCATAAGGGTAAGCAGAAATGCCGCAGAAATTGCAAAGTCAGGGAATGGACCGCAGAAAGTAAGTCAAGGGTACAATTATTTTTAACCCAGTTTTTTTATTTTCAATTCATATTTATTAGAAAAAGCTTGTTTATTTACTCGTAAATGTTCGCTTTCTATAGCTTAACATTTGAGAGAGTTGTAGGTTTTAGGTCTGTCTGTCATGCTTTCACGCCAAAACTACTGAACCGTCAAATCGGTTCAGTTTTTTGGCGTTGAAATTTGGTACACAGATACACTGAGAAAGGACATAGGCGATAACCGACATCCACGCGGGCGGAGCTACGGGAAACAGCTAGTATATTATACACATAAACCTTCCTGTTCACTGATTCCATTAGCGAAAACCATATAAAAATTTTCCGTTTAGTAGTTTTCGAGTTTATCGCGTTCAGACAGACATACAGACGTGGCGGGGAACTTTGTTATATTATATGTATAGACAGATATAGATATGTACCTACATTGTTTGACGTTCCTCCTTGATAGTTTCTATTAATAAAAGTACGAATGCTATAAAACAGCCGACAAAGTATTTTTTTTAATTGACGGAATATTTACACATTTTTTGACGTGATAACGTCTTTAAAATCGTTTTAGTCGGGTGACATGTTCAGAAACTTGTGTCACACCAAAACCTCACGAGCGCGATCGCAGGTATAACGAGAGAGAGACGGACCGATCTCCCGTCTCATCTCGAGCGCTGCCAGTCATTCTGTGAAACTTGTCACGCGGAATCCTCACGAGCGGAGGCTGGCATAGCGTTCGAGTGAGTGGACCGATCTTCCGTCTCTCTCACTCTAGCGGCATACAAACGAATGGAGATTTTCTCGTGCGGTTAAGTTTTCGTTGAATGTTTAACAGTGAAACAAACTATGAAAATTTGAAAAAATTGTTATCTTCATTAATTTCTTACTTCCCAAAAACTTATATCACCAATAAGACGTTATCACGTAAACATCTCGATCGTAAACCTACTTTACAAACAACCAATTTTTTTTTTTACTTAGACAGAAAGCATTACATTGACTATTTGCATAGACTTCATAGAAATATTTATAATAGTTACCCAACGTTATGGAATACTTCCACAGCTAAATAACGTTTGGCAACGCGTGGCGACCACTGCTGGCCTTGTAACCAATAGGTGGCTTGCAGATGTCACGCTACCCACGTGACGCAGAAATACTTCTCTGAACAAACTTTTAACTTATCGCCGACGTAGTATGTACCTACCTGTTGCCATTTTTTTTTAATGTTACTAGCAATCTTGTTAACCCCTCCAACTAAGTTAAAAGCTATATGCTTGTTTCTGGAGTGGGTTAGGGTCAATAGTGCAATGAGTGGGGTATGAACCTGCGACCTGTCGATCACAGGGCCGTCACTCCTAACCATTAGCCTATTGCAGCTAAACTGTTATGTTTTGATGTGCATTTGAGATACGTATTGTACTTATGTAATATTATCGGTTCTGCAATATGTTTTCCTTATGAACCTAGTAGCGGTTATAAACAAATATACATTTAATAGGTGTAAATAATGGATTTGTATGTTTGTCCACGTAAATCTCCGGAAAAACTTATCTTCAAAATTGTTTGTTTATTTGCTTACGTTTACTTTAACTCACATTTTATCTAAATCGATTATATACTAGTTTTCAAGATATGGCCTGCAAAGACTGCTATGAATCATTTAAAACAATTTTGGGTTTTAAATTATTTTCAAAAGTGCCATTAATTAACCATTTATTAATACAAGAAATGTCGTTGTTTTAAAGTATTTAGTGAGCCTTCTGCTATACACCTGTACATTGACAACGTAATTCGTGTCATCTAAATTTAACGTAATGCAGCCTCCGTTGTCCATGTCATTATGCAACTGGTCCTAGCGACTGCAACCGCGGTGCAACTACGATTGCTATATATAATTTAGCTGTTCTTAACTAAATGATATGGCTAAAATTTCAATGTATTGTTATGAATTAATTCCTAAAATATTCTAAATATTTCGAGAGGTGTTTTAGTGTTGCAAATTATTGGCGATAAGTCAGTTTTATGCCTAGAGTAATCATAGACAAGCATAGAGCGTGCGCATCGTTAGTAGACCCCGTATGCGAAGCGTAAGCCCATTTTTAGATAAATGTACCGTTCCTTTACAAATTTATGTGATTTCCACTGCGACAACAGACGTATGCAAAAATATCGGCGGTTCCGATATTATTAGGGTTTTGAGATAGTTTTAATAAAACGGTGCGCTCTGTTTTGATACTAATTTTACTATTTTACACGTTCATAGTAGTGCCAACAGTTCATACTCGATATACGCACACTATAGTTTACTTATTTATTCCTCTAAAGTAATATGTTTTATTTATTTACAAAATATACATAGTTACAATTGGGAACCCACATATTTTATGTAGATTCACATCAGCAATCGCAAATTAAATAGAAAACGGACAAGTGCAAGTCTAACGATGTATGGCACTCTCACATTTCTAACTGCAAATATCAGTTTGTTAACGCAAAAACCAATTATTTTTAGCCAGCTCAGGAACGCATAGTGGTATCATGTCAAACTTCCCGAGAAAAAAAAACGTACAGAAAGACGGACAACCAAGTGATCCTATATGGGTTCCTGTTGTTGTACGTAACACCATAGTTTGAAACGGAAGCTTTAACGAAAACCCTTTGTTTCAAAGCTCTAAATTGTTTATTTACGGTGCCGTTATGCATATTATGATGAATTAAAAATATTAATTATAACAATTATGTAATTTAAATAAAAATTTTTTTTATTGATTACTTGATTAAATTAATGTAAATACATTACCATAATTCTGAGACAGGTTGAGAATATATTTTGTATTTTCTGGTTGTCAGAAATCAAGAATATTTTATTACTTTCTTGGTGCTCCCTGGGATGTCATAGCTTTTTTTTTTTTATATACAGCATGCTGGCTAATAGAGTTGAATGGAAGGAGGAAACATTGTGCCTCGACCCTAAATAAATTGGGAAAAGACAAGAAGAAGAAGTTCAGCCAAGCAAAAAGCAAAGGGAACTAATCGTGCGTTTCTTTCAAGTCCCCTATTCATCATGATCCTCATGAAGTATAGCAGACGTTTTTGTACAGTAGTGTAGCGTAGACCTTCCTTTAATCTCTTATTTGTTTGTCAGATATGATAATCTCGATATGCGCACTCTGTAATTTACTAAATGTTTTTAAAGCTTCAGGAGCATTACCTCAGGTGGTTCATTCTTGGTCTCGGCCTCGTCTCCGATATATAAACACAAAGTTATATCTACCTAATACTTCAATATGTATAGGTATGTTTTCCAATCAGATTAGCACAGATTATATCACCTTGTTAAGAAAACCGTTCTTTCCATGTTGCGGTCTACTGAAGTCATCAGGATTTCCCTTGCGACGTGTTTAGAATTTACTTTTAGTTAGGTATTTAGCATTTTGCCGTTTGTAATTTAAAATAGGACTGGAATTATACACAATAGTATTATATGTATTTAATATAACCACAATCAAGGAAATAATTCCTTTATTGTGGTTTTTTTAAATTCGTATAATACATTTTGTGTCGAGGACCGACGGTTAACATCAAATATATTTTGTTCATTTTTTACATCAATTGACGCCAAAAAGGATTCCCTACTTTCTATCTTTAGGGCTGGAATATTTCCACAATATTTGTATATTACATAACTATTACTTTTAATTTTTCTCTTATTTATTAAATATATAATTTACAATCTTAAATATTTACAAACTTAACTATATAAAATCTAAACTGTTAACTAATAAAAACCCCAAAAAAATGGCATCAAAAAATTCATCTATAGTACATCGCTGTCGGCTGGAAGTGTACCCAAAAGACTGGCGGCATTGCCACGTTGTATGGCAATTCTTATTGAATTTTATTTAATCCTAATTTAATAATAGTCAAACGGCAAAAATAAAAACACGTTTTTATGAATATAGAAGGTGGATAATTCAAGCATTCGTCCTTTAATATATTCCAATAGCAATATTCCTTGATATTGTTTCTAGGGCTATCTTCAATAGGGTTGTCTCAGTAACACGATCCAGCCCTACGGAAGATAGCCAAACGTAACACAACTTGGTAATATTGGCGTAACTGTTAGTTACCGACGCACGTAACTTGGATATTTATAAACATGAGCATCGTTACGTACCATCATGCTTAATGCAGACGGTGTAAGCAGATGTAATAACATGTAACACACAATTAACGGTACGTGGTTCCTGCAAAAGAAATTTGCAAGTGGTTGACTCCTATAGTCTAACTCTATTTAGCACATCGTCTGTATTCAACACTATGACATTGGCAGCGAAGTTATTCAAGTAAAACTTCTTTATGCACGCTTGACTTGGAAAGAAAGCTGGTGAATGCGTGACGAGCCGTTATGAAAAGTGTGATCGGACGAGGCGAACGCAAGTTGAAAGGGAGATATAAGTTGGTGAAGATAGAAAGAGAGAGAGTTTCGTATATTACTGTAGGGGCAAGAGAGATAGGTGCGAGCACACATTTTCTTCCTCTGTTTCTCTCATAGTCAGTTACGTTTCGTATATAAATAAGTTGTACTTTAGTCGTGTGATCTAAAGTACACTCGTTTTTTTAATTTGTACACACTGTACCGACTACATCTGTCTGTCTGGCTGTGGCAAAAGGCTTTGAAAACTTAGGTCCGTAATCCAGCTGGTTCTTAGCTATTGATTTTTCTTTTTTTAAGATGTAGGGGTGCTCTTACCGACTAAGGGTCCTTTTACAAAAATCGGGTCAGAGAGGAGAGTAAATTTTTTATCGCGTTTAAAAGTGAAAAGTAAAAAGCAACTTTATTTTAATGACCTAAAACTCTATTTTTAAAGTCGATAAAAATTAAATTGTCAACTCTCCGACCCGGTCTGTATGAACAAACCCTAAAACACATTTCTCCTTTCCCACCCCGGAACAAATAGGAACGCACTTGCAATCAACTGCGAAGTGAAATGGACTTCTTTATCTTGAGCAGTAAACTATGTACAGATCAGTAATGTGTGTAATGTTTACGTAAGAGTCCGTTCAACACATCGTCAACGGTCAAGGTCCGTTGTGAAAAGAAATGTCGAAAGTTATTCCTCTCGTTTTGGCAATGATGTACGGCGGGCAGCGAAAGTTTCGCGGTTTATTGAAGGCAAATGAAGCGAACTGTTGACAGAACTTTAAACTTAGACTACACGGATAGCCGATGGCAATAATAGATCGCGCCAATTAGGTATTTGACTTCTTTTGAATTTATTTATTTCACGAATTTTTCCAATAGACTGTAATTATAAATAAAATTAAATTAAAAATGATTTATTTACTTATATCAATAGTATTAAATTGAAGCAGAACTGCGAAATAACATCAAAGAAATATGCACGAATACAAAAGTTATAAGCTTTTATTTAAAGTTAGTAGGTGACGCATGTTATTAGTACCAATCTCTTTTTCGCAAAACGACAACTTGTACGGGGCAATCCCAGATTAGTACAGAGAAAACAATAGTGACGTCACACTGTATTATATTTCTCTCTGTCTAATTAGCAATATTAAAATGCTTGTAACTAGTTCAATATGAAAGTAATTATCTGCCGTTTTTACAACTCGATATAGTTTGAAATATTTATTTTTAAAAGGAAATAAAAAATCTTGTCAAATACCCAATTACCACAGTACGGGACATGCTGCGGGTTCGATCCCCGCATGGGACAAGTCAGCCTCGTAAGGTTACACAAGTAATAACAAAATAAAAATAATAACTTATCATTAAATATCTTGCCGCAGCCCAGTCCCATGTCTTGATGATGATGCATCCCAGTAACTGCACCAAAACATCCAAGCTTACAAAGCTCTTGATAAATCAATCACTATTATTATTTAATAGCTTTTATAAAAATGTAGTTAATTACTCGACGACTAAATTAACTAACTTGTGTTTTTAAGTACTACGTATAATTTGAACATCCATTTGATTTTTTTATGTAATTATAAATAGTTATAATCAAGAGCTAGGATCAATAAAATAAAGATAATTGGTATATATACCTTTTTTAATTATGGATTAGAATCTGTTTTTCTTAGTAATGGCTAAGATAATTGATATCAAACAAAAACTTGACATTTTGGAACCAATAAGAAAATGTATTTTGATTACAAACACACAAAAAAGCTTGATTTAATTGGTGTAATTTGTTCTAGCATAACATATTATATAAAAGATGATTGGATTTACAAAATATAAACAGGATTTAAAAGGTTAAAATAAGGATAACTATTATTTAGGTAGGTATACAAAAACTCTTCATATTTTTTTGCTGATGAGTTTTTTTTTTACTTTATAATTTGACTAAAATTGCGATACGTGTGTCTTCGATTATCGAACGGACACATTATTATTTGTATTTTAAAGGTGCGATTCCTGAAAGGTCATATTGTACTTTTAATACCCATGATATTATACATAAAATTTTGAGGACTCGATCACGTTCTAATTAGGAAGTTTTCAATGATAGCTGCTCTTACGTATTCTATCCTTTGTTTTATTGTTTTGAGATAAACCAGCGCGATCAGATTTTAAACGTTGGCAACTACGGAGGTACCATATCTCATGTATAATAATTATCATTGTATAATTAATATAATTTTAAATAAATCTTATCAGTTTTCCACAGTCATATAATATACTAGCTGTCCCCCGCGACTTTGTCCGCGTGTTTTATTAGTTTCAACGGTTTTTCATTTTTGCGACATTTTTCATATATGCACCGCTCCTTTTGGTCGCAGCGTAATGTTATATAGCTTATAGCCTTACTCAATATATGGACTATCCTGCCCAGAAATATTTTTTTAAATCTGACCACCAATTCCTCCAGCGCCTTCAAACAAACAAACAAACTTTCAGCTTTATATATTAGTATAGATGTGCCTTCATACCTGCATCAATTTTCATAAACTGTTCTACGGAAACTGGTTTGTTAGCGCAACATTAACATCGAACCTTAAAAATACTCCATTTCCCAATGTCAATGGAAAATCCCCATAAAACAATATGAGTGACAATAACTACATTTCGGTGTTATTAGTAAAAGCAGGAGTGTTGCAAGCGAGCCAACATGACCTTCGTAGTTTTATGCAACCGTACAGACATACAGACAAATAAATATGTTATTGCACTGTTTTGTGGCGATTTGGTCTTTATTTGATTTGAGTTATGAAAGAGACGGGTTGGACAAGACATCGTGAGGAAACTTGCACACTTAACTAAAGAGAAGTGAAGACAGCTACATATAAATGGCTTTGATCGTGAGTGTACTCAGATCAACGGGACCACATTCAATATTTGTGTATATTACAATAATCTTTCTTATGAAAGGAGCCCGTACAATAGCTATAAAGGTGCATGTATATAAACTGTGTCTTTAAGGAAAATAAGCCTTATTATTATGTCAGCAAGCTTTGATGATGCGTTAAGTGTTTAAGTTAAAGGTTGCAATTAAAGATTTCTTTTTCATCGTAGATACGTTGACACAATAAAAAATCACCAAATCCCCGTACATTAGAAAATTTTGTTACCATATACCATATATTATCATAGTCATTCAAGGCCATCTCGAAATGTGTATTATTTACTCGAAAGTTCATGAAAGGCGGTGGTCAGAGCATATACCAGTGGGGTTACAGCACACTTGAATCAAGCGAGTGTGGTAGCACAGAAGAATTAATAGTTCCTACACTACCTACACGGTGACGGTGGTAGCTCTCCCCAAACCCATGACCCAATAGCCGAGTGACCACTATGGCTCCTACTTCCTGTCCTCGCGACGTCCTCTAAAATTCCACTGACATTCCTCTTAGGCTGGCTGAACATTAGTTTAGAAAAACTTCAGTCCTTGACCGACACGCTAAGAAAAAGAAGATATTATTTTTGGCTGGGCCCTAAATCCTTCCAATCCATTTGATGGTAGACTTGACCTGACAGGTCAAGGCATGCATCATGCCCACTGCATGTAAATAGTTGCATTGTGTGGCTCATTGCTATGCGCACGCGCAGGACCTTGAGCGCTATTGTCTTGACCCCGCGGTTATTGGTTCTATGTGACTCAGTGAAGGAAGTTAATTAGATAATAGTTATTCGGAACTGGTTTTAGGGGTAGGAAGATCTTGTTGAAAATTGTTTCGATCTTTGAAGTTTTATTTCTAAGGTCCAGAGCCCTATAAGTTAAATTTTGGTAAACTTTTTTAAATTACCAAATTTTGAATGCTGAAAGCCTATCATTTGTGCTCTGCTTACCACGTTGGAATATTACAGTAAATAGTTGCTGATGTCCTGTTTTGTGATTTAAGTCAAATCCGTACCAATTTTCACGAATACCAGATTTAAAAAGATGTGAAACAATTGGTGTTCACTCCAGAACTCAGGTCTAGATTACAACGCCTTGTTCATATGTTCGCTCATCAGTTAACTTGAATCTGATTAAATCCAAACTCAAAAAACAAACATAACAAAATTATAAAGTATGACTGATACTTATGTAGTCGCTCATGTAACGCGTTTCCGTGTTAACGCTCTGCGGTTCACGATAACTCGAATATCATCGGGTTGCTTTCACTGGTTAAATGTAAGCCCTCGATTAGGAAAGGTACGGGTAAAGTACACTCTTCCATTATAATAGCCCTTGGAATAACAGTCTTATTCCAAGGCTCTAAAGTTGATTTTCCTGATACGTTTTTACCAGTAGTGTGGTTGACAATTTCCACAAATGTTTGGTTTTCTATCTAATAGTTAAGGAAATAAGCATACGACTGGGTAGTCCTATACTTGTTTCAAATTACATTTCACAACTTTAGAATTTGATTTGAACCATCAGTTTTCCTGGTTATATTTTATCTGCGTTTGCCCCGGGGTTAACCTGTAGTTATTTATTAACCTATGGCCTACTTAGCCTGTTTCTAACCTTCTCAAGAACTAGGCTTTCATTTGCAACAAGATTTTCTGTAATCCGTCTGGTGGAGTAGATTATAGCTTGATATAAAAGACAAACAAACTCTTCACAATTATTTAATTTGTAGTTATAGTTAGGTACTACTTTTTAATGTAAATATTATAATATATAATTAATTTTTTGGGCAGACTAAGAATCATGTCTGCTAATAAAATTCGCACTTTAAATAATAGACGCATATTTTAACAAGAATCATTATATTTTACTACCTGAGAACTGCTAAAACAAACTCCAATGTAACAATATAAGCTACAGTTTGTAACAATCAATTTAAACAAATACGACAGCGCTAACAAACTGTAACTTAAGTCTACCACAGTGTTGTAAATGATTACAGAGTAACATAAAGCCTTCCGAGTCTTGGCTCTCATCCAACATGTCTTCGTGTTAAGTGACAGCAATTTATTACTGGTAATATTACCGGTAATAAATAACTGACCCACTAAATACTGGCCTACAGGAGAATACCAGGTTTTAATTGTAATTATGAGGGTCTTATTGCCATATATTTTTTAAAGATTAATATATTAATTAAATGGAACGAGATAAATACCTTTGCAACGAAATGAAAAATGTTAATTTTCTTTTTCATTTAAAAATGCATAATTTAAATAATCCGAGTTCATTTTAATGCTCGGTATAGTCTTAAAAACTTCTAAACAAATTATGATGAGACATGAACTATAATTTAATTCAATATATCCAAAATTGATATTAGTTTAGCAGGCAGGAGGAATCTTCTGAAAGAAAACTGAATAGTTTTCTTAAAAAAATGCTGTCACGTGAAGGAACTGACTGGAATCTAAAAATTGTGAGTATTTTTTTGTACAGTGTGTTGTTTGTGTGTCTGCTAAATGAATAACAATTTTGCATTGGCATTGTATTAGAATTAAAATTAAATTAGAGAGTAAGGGCCTCATTCCTTACGCTAAAGATAATTTAATAAGCAAGTCAAAAAGTAAAAATGCAATAAGTAGTTTCGGAGATATGCTTGGACCACATACGAGCATACATCCAACATGTAAAATGTTGTATATGTATATACCTACTTATTATGAAATTTGAAAGGGTTAAGTTAGTAACTTCAAATGTACCCGGCAATTAATTAAACGCTGCATCTGATTTAAAAAAAAAACTGATATCTTAAATTTTGTGTGTCGTATGAGGAGGCTTCTTTATGTTAAAACTTTAATTAATAAACGCTAACTTCTTTACCCATAATAAACTTAACTCGTAGATAACTTAACTCGTAGGTACTTAGTTATTTAATACTGTAGATGTCAAGAGGAGCGGTACTTGAGTGCGCACCGCTATCGCCTCTTTAGCTCAGTGGTAGAGCACTGGTCTCGTAAACCAGGGGTCGTGAGTTCAATCCTCACAGGAGGCATTACTTATTACAGTCTTTTTGTTAAATGTCTAAAGGAAGTATTTTTTAACTTTAAGTTTGTAATGACAAGTACCTAATTAATTAACCAAGTTCATTAGGTGTTTCTCAATTTATTAGACGGTATGTTTTTTTGTATTTTTGTTTTTTTTTCTATCGATTTCAAAAATTATTTTTGGTATCAATAGTGTTCCAATATTTTTTTTATAAAGTCGGTTACTTTTTACATTTAAGTATATGCAATCAATTATTTTTATAGAATGTTCGTAATGTAGATATATTAAATTACCTACCTGGTACTAATTTAAACAGTGTGGTTGTCTTTTAGCATTTATTTAATTTGTGTAAAACCTTCATAGTTTGTGACTATTTGGTAACTGTTTCCAGTAATTACACAAGGTTATCTAATTAATAATAATTTTCACACTTTCATGATTTTTTAATGTATTAAGTTATTAGGTACATATAATATACTCTGTTACACGACATAATATACTTCAGTTAGATAAAGAAATTTGTTATTTATCTAACTGAAGTATATTTCATATATATTAGAATTTAATAACTTGGTACAGAGTGTTCCAGCAGTGGGCAAGGTTATTTTGAGTTGTAAGTTTGATCATCCAAAATGATTAATGATCAAAATTATTATAAAAATAGGGGTGTGTCTATGTGTGGCATCTTAACCCCTAAACGAATGGACCGATTTTGACGCATTTTTTTTTTTGGTTGAAAGCTTTCGTGATTGAGATGGTTCTTAGCTATATTTTATGAAGATCTGTTGATCATTTTGAAAGATATCAGCAATTTTATAAAAGTTGTCTGTTTATATAAATATTTACATCGTTTTTCCAGTTTTAGTTTCATCTGGATTGAACAAGGTAGTCGAAATACTCGAAGTTGAACAATATCATCTGCGGATAACGAATTATTAAAAAAAATGTGCGAAAGACCACTCCGCTTAACATTTCTGAAGCGTTCAATAAAGACAACAGATCTTTTTCGATTTAAAAAATCTCGCCAGGTACATTTATGCACAGAAAAAAAACAGAGCATTTTTTTTGTAACGAGTCGAACGTGAAAGTTTTACCTACTAATGAGGTTAAAAAAACTTTAGTTTAAATGTTAACCATCTAGATTAGATACCTAAAATAAACGTCGAAGGTCTCACTGAAACTAAATTTCATTAAATTTGTGTAACTTTAGAGTTTAAAAATTTCTTAAATCCTCAGCAACAGGAAACAATGATTTTGTAAACCTATCTAAATAGCATTTTTATTTATCCCCACTTTTAATACTATTTCATAAGTTTACGATATATTATAAATATTATAATAATTCCAGCCGCAACGAAAGTAAACTTTTCGAACTTAGCCGACTGTGACGATCGCAGAAAGTGCACAGCTTTGTAGAGACTATTCGATAACTCTTTGCCACCTGATCATTATAAAATAACTGTTACATTGCATTATAAAATAATACTTACGTAAACTTTTGTCAGCTCCCACGAGACTCGTCAAAAAAACCACAAGCATTAATGATTCAAACATTGTTTCTTTTATTTTTCACTCCAGCAACACATTCGCGGTTTTAAAACGAAAGTGACAGTTCACGCGCATGCGCACAAGAGTGGCGACTGAGGCGCGCGCGCGTATCCCGCCATATTTATTTACGGCGCGGGAAATGTTACGAAATACGATTGCTTCTCGAATTCGAGTTATTATTGTAGTAATTTTCCGCGGTAGATGGAGTTAAAGATATTAAATGTTTTGAAATTGCCGAAATACGATAATAATATATTTATTTCGAGAATGGGTTATTTATAGTCAGTATTGATCCCAATATCAATCGTTAAATAAGACGTGAACTTTGAACAAGCTTTAATGTAATAATATTAGTTTAAGTTTAGTTTAGTTTGCGTGAAGACTGAAACAATATTAAAATAAATAAAAACTTGATGTAAATTATTTATTTCAATATTGCTTTAGTCGTAACAAATATGTTTTTAACACTAAACATTGCTTTAATCATGCATTGTAGATAGGTAGGAACCTAACCTATTATCTGCGATCCTAAATTAAAAAAAACTTAAGTGATGAAATGCTTCTAAACTGAAAAAAGAAAGTACCTACAACAAAAATTCGACTACAGTTTTTTTTCTGGAATATTCCTATCCAGTTATTTAATAGACGTCACTTCACAAACCAGAAAATAAACAGATTTATTTACTCTAAAGTTCAAGGTGATGGATTGTCAAAAACATGATTAAAATTAAACTTGATCTGTTATAAAAAAGAACATACCAGGATGTATGTTTCTTTTTTTGTTTAGTTTGGTATTATTATTATACTTTATATTATTTACGAAAAATGTATTTTTGACTCTTTGTATTCTTGACGCTACGTCTTCTAGCTACGCTAAAATAAACAGGGGAAACCGCGCAGCACAGCTAGTGCATTAAAATTAAAGCTCAGCGATCCGATAAGTCAGATAGTGCATGACTTGGGTTATTTGAATATTTTTTCGAAAACTGGTAGCCATATAAAAAATGCGTATCGTCATAGGTACTTATTTAAAGATTTTTTTTCGCTATGTGCGATAGAAATTGCAATTGGAAATCCCTAGACTGGTTAGTTATGCGCCTTACATTAACAAATGAGCAATAACCAGCTAAATCATGAAATAAAGAAGTAGATACTGGTAAATAATATTGGACTAATTTCTTTTAAGAACGTGACTTGGACCTTTTCGCTAGATTAAAATATTTTTAATTAGAATAATAATAATAATAATAATAATAGCAGTTCCTTGCACACCATGTGCAAGCTCACTGGACGGGGAAAATGACGACAGGCCTATAACTGTAAGTACTCAGTACAATGAATTAATAAGGAGTACATTGGAGGATGCGATTCGGGAGTATCGGACTTCACCTCCCGAACATAGGCCTCGAATACCTCGTTTGCCCATGCATAAACGCAACAAAGCGGTAATGGGTGCCCTAGATTCACTGCTCCCTAATTACTTTGAGAGCAGTGAAGACCTCAGGGACACGCACTCAATTCTGTATTGTGCGGCTCTTACGGCATGTCGTGTAGCTAATGTTACAATTTGTCATAGTAACATAGCTACACGACCAAAACCAGCCGTACCAGCTTGGCAGTGCAGGATCGAGCAGCGTGTTGCTGAGGCTAGGACACTCATTGCAAAACTTTTAGCTTTTAGAGAGGGCAATACTCGACCCCGTGTGATGCGCTTTGTAAGGCGTGCATTTGCTGGGACTGGTATTAGTCCCAGTGAATATACTGCCCGCCTTACAGAACGCATCGATCTATTTAAACAAAAAGTATATGCATGGGCGAACCGTATTCGACGCTACAAATGTCGGGTGGAACGATTCCTCCTGAATCGCATGTTCCAAAAAGACCAAAGATGGGTATACAGAACATGGGAGCGACCTGTTCAAGGTGTGGATGATGGGCGCCTGCCTGATGATGACGTCACTAATTCGTTTTGGCGCAACATCTGATCGGTGCCTGTCACCCACTCTGAAGGCGATTGGATGCGAGAGGTGGAGCAATCATGTGAACCTATAGAAGAGATGGGGGCTATCAGTATCGGCCCCCAAGACGTAGCTAATGCAGTCCGTCCGATGTCTAACTGGAAAGCACCAGGACCGGACGGACTGCAGAACTTTTGGTTAAAGTGGCTACGGAGTTCACATGGTTGCTTAGCGTCCCAATTCCAATCTGCCATAGAATCGGGCTCGCTCCCACAGTTCCTAACCACAGGCTCTACCCATCTGCTCCACAAAACAGGTAGTACCACGGACCCTAAGAATTATAGGCCGATCACCTGCCTACCAACAATTTATAAACTTCTTACATCCATTCTGAGGGCAAAGATTAACGATCATATTGATAGTAATTCTGCCATGTCTGCCTCTCAGAATGGATGTAGGAATGGATCCCGTGGTACTAAGGAGCTACTCCTTATTGACACGACCATTTGCCAACAGGTTCGCCGCTCTAAAAAAGATCTATCGACATGTTGGATAGATTATAAGAAGGCCTACGATTCGGTGCCGCATACATGGCTCATGAGGGTGCTGGAGTTGTATAAAATTAATACAACTTTACGCGCCTTCTTGGTGTCATGTATGCAGCAATGGAGTACGGTGCTTCACTATCCAGGATGTCGGGATATCCAAAAGAGTGGGGAACCAATGAGGATAGAACGGGGAATATTCCAGGGCGACAGTCTGAGTCCCCTGTGGTTCTGTTTGGCCTTGAATCCTCTAAGTACTCTGCTTGAGAATTCAAGGCTGGGCTATTCGTTGCGGAGAGGGAGCCGGGTCATCTCCCACTTGTTATACATGGATGATCTTAAGCTGTTTGCCACTAACAAATTGCAACTGATGAAGTTACTGAAGATCACTGAAAGCTTCAGTAATTCCATCAGAATGGAATTTGGTGTTGACAAATGTGCAGTCATGCATGTAAAGCGAGGTGGGATTATGGAATCCCAGGGCATACAGCTCTCGGATTCTATAAACCTAAGGTCGCTGTCTGCAACGGAGACCTACAAATACTTGGGTATGTCAGAGGCGTTAGGCATCAACGTTAGTGACATGAAACAGTCATTACAGACACGTTTCTTTGGCCGCCTGAACAAAGTACTGAAAAGTCTTTTATCAGGTGGCAACAAAGTGCGTGCCTTTAATGGTTGGGTCATGCCAGTGTTGATGTACTCCTTTGGTGTACTCAAGTGGACTCAGACTGAGTTAGACGCCTTGGATAGGAGAGTCCGAACATTACTGACCGCAAATCGAATGCACCACCCACGGTCTTCGGTAATGAGGTTATATATCCCGCGAAAGTGTGGGGGTCGAGGCTTTTTGAATGCTAAGACCCTCCATAATCGCGAGGTATGTAACCTCAGGGAGTACTTCCTCCAAGTTGACGTGGGGGTGCATCGAGATGTGGCGGTAGTGGATAAGGGCCTCACTCCGCTCTCCTTAGGCAAAGAGAACTGGCACAAACCTGTAGTGCTGAGTGTCAAAGATCGCAAAGATGTATGGCAAAGCAAGGAGCTACACGGGCGCTATTACCGGACCCTTCATGGGCCGGATGTAGATTTCTTAGCGTCCGTGGCCTGGCTACGCTTCGGTGATCTCTTCGGAGAAACCGAAGGGTTTGTATGTGCAATTATGGATGAAGTTGTCATGACGAACAACTACCGGAAATATATTGTAAAGGATGGTACAGTCGACATATGTCGGGCATGTCACTGTCCAGGTGAGTCCTTAAGACATATAATTTCCGGTTGTTCACGTCTTGCCAACGGCGAATACTTGCACAGACATAACCAAGTGGCCAGGATTATCCACCAGCAGCTTGCTTTGAAATACAAACTTGTTGAATCTGAGGTGCCGTACTACAGGTATGTTCCCGACCCAGTTCTCGAAAATGGTCGGGTCACATTGTACTGGGATCGATCTATCATCACTGACAGGACTATTGTAGCCAATAAGCCTGATATAGTGGTGATAGATCGATCAGAGCGCCGGGCAATGATTGTTGATATCACTATCCCCCACGACGAGAACCTCGTGAAAGCTGAAAAAGAAAAACAAATAAAATATTTGGATTTAGCGCACGAGGTTGTCGACATGTGGGAGGTGGACTCAGCAATCATTGTCCCGATAGTCGTTACAGCCAACGGCTTAATAGCCAAGAGCCTCGACCAACACCTTAAGAGGCTCTCGTTAGGCGTCTGGGTCAAGGGTTTGATTCAGAAAGCGGTACTTCTGGACACGGCGCGTATCGTGAGGAGGTTCCTCTCTCTGGGACCCTAACCACCGGCAGCTTGAGCCCTGTTTCCGATGCCGGTTGGAGACTGTATTTTATATTTTTAAATGTATATTATTTTATTGTTTTGATATATATTTAAAAATGTATTTTATATGTAATCAATTAAATAAAGGAAATAATAATAATAATAACTTTATTTTCTCGCCACAATATACATAAATTAATTTACAGGTTGACATTAATACATAATTATATAATATATATTGTAGGAGACTGGTGCCTAAGCTAGGCTCAAGGCCTGTGTTTCAGGACACCAGGATCCCACCCCTTTACATTTGCATTTAATAAATGATGTACCAATTGCGCTGACAGAATGTGTGGTATAACTTTGCATTTACAGTAATTTAATTATAAGTAGATACTCTTATGCGACAGGAGTGATAGTAGATGTGTAGTATGGGTGAATGTGTGAGTGCGTGAGTGTATGATTGTGTGTTTAGGTAGTTAAAAGCATCTTTTCAGTATCATTATAGTTTAAAATTTGTAGCCAGTCAGTTAGCCTCTTTTTGCATTTCATCTTTGTGAGACTAAAGATATGTAGCACCTTATGAATTTTATTGTATAAGTAGCCACCTAAATAGCAAAAGAAACGCTTTGAAAAATAAGTTTTATGACGTAGGTGATGGCGCTCCACTGGGTTATATCGTCTTGTCCCTCTGCACAATTTTGGGTTATAAGAATAAACTGAAAATGAATGAAACTAACTTTATTACAGTAAAAATAAATAAAATACATTCATTTTTCATACAATTTAAGAATATACAGATAAATTTAATAGTTGCTTCTAAGACCTAGACAGCAATAATATCTTAACTAAATAATTATGACGTCATCTTCTTGAATCTTCTTATATTTGTACCTGCTATCCTCTTGATACTCCTGGTAACCTTTCTGGTACTTTAGAGCTAAAGAATTTTCAGGTAAGTTCCTATTAAATATTGAATGACCATCGGCACTAAGTTTTACGACACCAAAATAGACATAATTCTCATTTTCCCTAATCTCTTTTCTTCTCTCTTCTATGATAAGAGAATCTTTGACAGGTAGGAGAAGAATCATATCCTGAGGGTCTGTTGAACCGATTTTAACTTTGGCTTGAATAGTCCCATTGATTTTTTCGCTTGATGATTCTTTTTTGATGTCCATTGGTAGGTGGCATTCAACGCACCTTACTTTGTTGTTGTGGTCAATGTTCAAAGGAACTGGAAATAAACGATCGTTCAAATAGAATCGGTAAACACACTTATGGTCGTCAAGACTTGTCACACTGCCCTTCGACTTGATCCTAGATTGCGCCGAGTGGCATTCAAAGTAATTTTTCAGTCGAAATTCTTTTAATTTTTTCAGATTTTCGTCGCTACTTGGGTCAAGGCATGTTACGTCATCATCTGAGTCTGAATATATTTGGAATATGGAGTCATCTGTGGCGTCTCGCAGATCTGTGAAGTCGTGAAGTTCTGATACTTCCCTAATAGTGTCGAGCGATGTTTTTTTATTTTCGCCATTAGTATCATGTCCGGAGTCCGCAGACGTATAGAAATTTTCGTTTTTATAGTATTGTTGAACGGGTTTCGATGGTTTTTTCTCAGCTTTAACCAAGTTATCGTTTCTTACACACCTAATGTTCATCGTATTGAGTATGGAGGATATTTCTTCCCTAGTTTGTTGAGGTTTGTCATCACCACACTTCTTACAATAGTCCACGACATTGTTTTGCCCTTTTTTAATGACGGTCGAGTCAGATTTAGTGGTTTTCTTGGGCTTGGTTGCACACTTTTTGGTACTAACTACACCGCTTGAACAACTTTTACTTTCTGCGCAAGTCGTAGTAATTTTCTTTGAAGTGATAATCTTTTTATGCGTACTCTTATAGGATTTTTCACTTTTATTCGACGATCCCCTAGAAGTTCTAGTACAGCGATCAAATGAGCTTTTTGAAGTGCTTACTTTATTAGACATTTTGATGAAAACAAAGTAATTGTAGGCAACCCGTTGCCATGGTAACGTTGACAGTTTGTTTTTTTTTTTTGCAGTAAATACAGGCCAGTATCTCCATATCGTTAAATATTTTAAGCAATTCAATTTTAAAAATATTTGAAATTTCAACTACATATATTAACAAATAAATATGTTTTTAATATTTTCGCAATTGCACAATTAAAGATTGTATACGAATTTATTCATAACTGTTGCCATCTAGCGGCAAGTAGTAAAACAAAAGTTGTGAAATGTTTTACCAGTATTGGATAAAGATGGCGCTGTTTTAACATTCCACCTCTATTTTTTGGAATAGACGAAGTAACTGCAAACAAATACATTTACCAGTAAAATAAATTGACGTTGTGTGCAATTGTGTACCCTTATCAATATTCTGTAATTAATTCTACATTTAGGTTAACTCACAGTTATTGAATACAGTAGATACTTAAAAAATTAAGACAACTCTTTATTATACATCAATAATCATTTTTAACAGAGATTGGAGAGACAAGCTACTGGCCTGTGACTAGTGAATATTGACAGATAGACCTCATACGGGACTAGCGATTCTAGCGGATTTTTGACTTGCGATTTTGGTGGCGTAAATACATTTTATATAGGTATCTATTTAAGTAATATAAAAGAGAATGTATATGTGTTAGTATGTTTGCCTAAAACTCGAGAACCGTTAGCCCATTTGATATGAAACTTTGCACACGTAGGTATAAAGGGTGACATGACCACTCCGAAAAACAGTTAGTAATGTTAGTGCTGGATAGGTGGCGCTGGGAGCGGTGATTTTATCTTCTGAACCATAGATCGAATTGTAGATTTTTTTAGGCGAAGAGCAGCTCACCGTGTACTAACTAACTAGTTATTTATAAATGTAGACGTATTGATCTTACCATTTATCTTGTATTCACTATTTTTATCGTACCTTTTCCCTTAGGTACCTACTTCTTCGAACTTCTTCAAACAAACGTAAAAATGTCAAACTTGTTATTAGTTGAAAGTAGTTTTGAATGTTTCAACAAACTCATTAATGTGTGTTGTTTTTATAGTTTGTTCGTTAGTCGATAGTATCGCTGACTTTCTATGTGTTTACTTAGTAAAAGTGTATCAATATCACCGCGCCTGTATTCCCTTAAGGTATTAATAGAGATATGATAATTGTTTTTTTTTTGTATAATTAAAAAAAAATATGACTTTTTACAATAATAGTGGTGACATTTTTTAATCGAGCAACTTGGATCTTTTTTAACCCCATAAAAACATCAAAGTTTTTGGCCATTTCGACGCTGCTTTTCGATGTTTACTAACACAAAACTTAAAAAAGAGACAGTAGTTACTTACCTCTTATTTGTAGTTACCTACATACCCAGTGGAAAAAAAAATTGAATCTTTATTATAATTTAAATGCCTGCCCCGTTGGTCTAATGGCCGCAAGGTCTAATCGACCGTGCGAGAGGCCTCGGTTCGTATCCTGGGTCGGCCCAAAAATAGTTACTAGGTTTTTTTGTTAAGAAATGCACAGTATAGCCCGGAGTCAGGAAATCTCAGGTGGTTTGATGCTGCGCCTGATCTCTATCTGGTCGTGTCGGTCTGCCGTCCCATCGGACTATGAGAGTAAAGGAACTGAGAGTGCATCTGTGTTTGCAATCATGATTAATACCTATATTTTTTATCAGTAAGCAGTATGACAAAAATCCAGAAAAGCCGAGGTCACACATAGCGAATACTCACAGCGATTAAGAACTCACTGTGTGTGACAGCTTAGGTATTAGAAATTCCCACCGGAGCCCAGTCGAGCATGCTTTAGCGAACCTGCGACTCTGGCAAAGGCAAGGACGGGACCGGGGTGTTCTTAGTCGCAAGTCTGACATATCCCCTCGTCGTGCCCTCGGCGTGCCTTGAAGTCAATAGATTTTCACCTCGCAACAATAAAAAAGGTATTAGAAATTCGCTGCGATTTGAATTGAGCATGTCCAATTTTATTTTCGGTGCGAGTAGTTATTCCATTTAGTGCGACGCTTCAGACTTACAGACTGTCGAAATTCTCGTGTAGAACCTGCTGCGTGTGACAGACAGGCAGCGAATTGTCACTGCGTGTATTATTCGCAGATAGTGTTCACTATGTGTAACCCCAGCTTAAAATAAAACCTACGGGGTTTAGTCTACCGCATACAACTCTAGCCTACAATTACTCTCTTATTTCCCATATCTTGGAAAGGCTTGTGTTTACATCTATTGTAAAGCTGAAGTTATCATAATAAAGTGTGTAATAGTATACCTACTACTAAAATATGAAAACAATCCTGTGATAATGTCTACCTGCTGACAGGCGAAAGTATGACGTTCTTGACTTATAAATATTTTAATACCAGAAACTAAAATAAAACTTCGGTCAAAAGGCTCGAAATACTCACAACAAGAATAGATGCAAAACTAACAAAAAGAAATCAAAATTATAATCATAATAGCCTATAAAAAAAGCTAATTCTTGTAACTCTGATTCTGAGTCAAAGAAAAAAAAATATTACATTTACCTGCTCACAAACTACCAAAAACGAAATGTCTTAGCCTTTACAGAAACTGTTTTTTTGTTACATCAGCTTAAATCCATAATCTTTAGTAGTAAAGCATGATCACCCATCCATTTCGCGTCCGCACCACAGCAGCTTAACCTGAACAAACAAAGGCCGGCTCCTTTGATTATGACATTATATCAATAAAATATTTGGTTGAAGAACAATGGTAATGATTGGTTCGTTGATCACTGAGGTGGCAGGGTCGCTGTAGTGTGACCATGGCTTGACTAAAACGTGTCTGGTGTGTCAAAGAGTATCTTTAATCAATTCATCTATTCGAAAATAATTATGTTGGTAGCCTAATAATAAATCCTAAGAATGACTTATATTTGTTTAAATGTGGACAACATCACATGAATTTCTCTGAATCCAATATAAGTACCTAAAGCACTTGTGTTATGGAATCAGAGACAACGAAAGTACCCCAAACACCCAGACCCGAGACAATATGGAAAAGTGTGGTTTTCTATATTGACCCGTCCGGAGATCGAACCCGGTACCTCAGAACTGACGATACCTTGCAAACCGGTGTGTCTACCACTCGACCAAGGAGGTCGTCAGTTGCACCTGTAGATGAGTGGTATAGGAGTCACTATGCAGTAGTACATACTACTGCTCTACTGCAGCTGCTGTGGGCTCGTGTTCAATCTCCACGTGAAACAAAGAACGAACGAACATATTGCTGGCTCGAATTTAGATAATAGTCGGTATTACATCCTTGTATCCCGGAACCTAGTGTGATAATACATTTTAGAGTGTAAGTGAATCTTCAGGCAGTTCATGTAAATTATGCCCTTGCAATGAGCAGAATTGTTCGCTTTCCATCAGGTAAGCCGTTTGTCCGTGAGTATATTATGTCATTAACAAATACTAACACTATGTTTACGCACATTACACACGCATTAACACAACATGCACTGAATGAAAACGCTCAAATTACTATATAAACGAAAAACATGTCAATTTAATTCTTACACCATACTTTTCTAAGATCCCACTTTCCTCATACTTTATCCTCCATCTGACATTATCCTAATACGCCCCTACACGTTTGGTTCCCCTACCGTGTCGCGATGATCACCTGCGCCGGCGCATCCACCACTCGTGGTTCGATGTGCGCACGCGCAGCTCGCCTCTATCGCCTGTTCAGATTCAGACGAAGCAAGAAGTGGACGTTTTTTAAAAAAGTTTTCCGTTTTAATTAAAATGAAGATTTTTGAAGGTTTCTTTGCTGTGGTTTTGGTAAGCGTTTAAATATTTTCTTTTGTAGATAAGTTAGATACTGGTGAGCTTGGAGTTGATGGTTTGATTCCCGGGATTTACAATATTTATAAGTCTTGTGGAATAAAAATTTTATGTTTTTAGAATATAAAAATCTAGACTTTCGGTGGTCTGTGTTAAACATAAATCTATAGTGACATTTTTTTTTTATTTTGGCAAGCACGGCCTCCATTTACAATTTCATATAATAATAGTGATTTTGTAAATGAAATGGATATTTTAAAATGAACTTAATATTTTGCCTTACTTGTAATGCATAAGCGGGATTCGTACTAACGCTTCCTAGTCAGATCTAGGATGCGTTAGTCCGAATTCCGCTCAAGGACCCAGAGGTCTTTAACTACCTTGATTATTGTTTTGATGATTGTACAAAATTATGCCTATCGTTAAATATTCCATTGTGAATAAAAAAGTAAAGTCTTTTTCCATATTATAATCGTTAACAAATACAAACAACAAAACAGCTAGGAAGAATCTAAAGCACGTGTGTAATGCTGCAATATCTTATTGTGATCTCAAGAACCTTTATATATTTACGCTTTATTCTTAGATTTTTTTATTGGATATCCGACAAACATCCAACTATTTATCTTATAGTAATTAAAAACCGCTGCCTGTATAATGTCGGCTATCCAAACGCACTCTCTATTCACCCTAAATTATTTCCTCCACAACTCACTGCAGAGAATATTAGATTCGATAGATTTTTGCATTTACTATCAGCAAGACGGATAGCCTAAAATATTGGTATTTATTTGTGCAACATTTGTTACTTATTTGGACATTTGTTCGGACCCAAGTATGAGAATGCGTTTTCTAGACACCATGAAATTCTTGTAGCGGCTACAAAATAGAATTGTTTTTAACCGATCACGGTAAAGCAAAATGTGTAGTGTTATGATTTTTTGATTAGGTAACTGAACAATGTACACTATAACTGTTAACTCAAAATAGACTTGCTTTATCGCAAGAGTTTGTGTGACTGAAATTCCAACGATGATATAAAAAAGATTTTCTCCTGCGTCCACCACTATTGTATCTATCTTTCATATTTTCCTTTTTTTTCATAATTCCTTTGTTTTATGTACTTTGGTAGGCAGTTATGTAACGTTATGCAGACTGTAATGAGTCAGTACAAACAGAGACATAATATTTTAAAAACACCATTGTTTCTCCGTATTAAATAATGTTTAAACAATGATAATATACATAAAAATGTGACAGATATGTTGTTAGCGCTCGCATTTTGAGGACACGGAAACCTTCCAAGTAATTAGGAAGTTTCCAAATGATAGCTATCTCTTTTACTTACGTGCTTATCCTATCTATTGTACTATTAATTAGTGCAACTTGACAACATTTTGACATAGGTATACCAGCGCATTCAGATTTCAAACGTCAGTAACTATGAAGGTAACACAATCTTGTGTTTAATATCATTGTGTTATAGCATTAAATATCTTTTTTATTCATTTAAGTTTCAGTACCATAAAACTTCAAGATTGGGAGGTTATATTTCTATTTTAGAAATATCAAAAATACTAGATATCGGTTATCGCGGCAATAAACCTATGTCCTTTCTCAGGCTCTAGACTATCTGTGTACCAAATTTCATTTAAATCGGTTCAGTAGTTTTGGCTTGAAAGTAGACAGACATACAGAATTACTTTCGCATTTATAATATTAGTAAGCATTTCGGCATAACCTTCCATCCTAGTACGTTTTCTAGAATCCAAACACATACTTTTACGTTTAATTCTTACGTATCATGACAACTATTACGATGTTATTTCAGTTTTCAAAGAAATCAATCACGAATGATTTTCCAGTTGTAATTGATATTTCACGGTCATGTTATCATGAACATAAGTTATCTAACATAAGTTATGTGATACGATCATGACTGACAGAATAATCGATAAGTGCATCCCTATAGCAATATTTTATGACTCTTATGGCCGAATACTAGAACTTAATTCAGTTTTAAGTCGCCGTTAAGTCTAATGCTTTCTCTGTTACTTTAAGGTGTAAAATAGCGACAGCTAGATATTTGAGAACGTCTTAAAGTTAAGTTGCATTTCAGTATTCGAGGTTTACATTGTTCTACTTAATATTTCTGTGTTTGTCTGTTTGTTTGTTACCTAAGCTTGGCTAAATTATTAAACCGATTGGAATGAAATGTCATTGAATAGTATAGGTCCTGAAGTAGGATGTAGTTGTTTGTAGGAATTAAAAGACCTCTGATATTTGCTTAGTTGATTTGGTAGTTTATTATTATTATCTATTAATAAATTATCAACAAATAACAGTTAACGTTCGCATAGTGCCATTGACCGACTTATCAGGTAATCTTGACAAAAAATTATTCGTATTTATGTTTAACAGACCATTGGGCATAGTAATCTAACTGTTTAACCTTCAACGCAAGGGTCGCGGGGTCAATTTCCGCGAACAGTAAATTTCTGATATTATTTTAGGGAGGAATATATACTTAGATGGTTTGATTATATATTTTTTATTATTAAATAATGGAAAATGTATAGTCTATAACCACCGCAGTTTGTTTAAAAAATTGGTTAACGATTAAAATAATGAATGTTTAAGAGAACATGTAATCTATTTCTCTATATTGTTTACATATATTAAATACCTTATAATAAATGCGTGAACAACATTTTAGGAATGTGTAAAGTAAAAGCTGAGCGTGGGAAATACTATTTATAGTGTTATTAATATTCAATATAAATTATAACCTATGGATTTATTGATAAGATCTAAATTAACATGTCAAGATTTTCAGACGACCTCTGTGGTCGAGTGGCGTACATTCCGGTTTTCAAAATGTTGCTATTTCTGAGGTCCCAGGTTCGATCTCTAGACTCGGTCTCGGGTCTGGGTGTTTGGTACCTTCTTTGTCTCTGAATTTATAACACAAGTGCTTTAGCTACTTACTTTGGGTTCAGAGCAATAGGTAATAGGTGTATGTGATGTTGTCCACATTTTTTTTTGAAGTTATACTTCTTTAGGCGCGTTATGAAAAAATGATGAGAGTGAAATTTTAAGATGCGCGCGCATCTGGCACAAAATTAACAGTATGAAGTTAGTCGCGCATGTTGGTACGCTCGTCAAAAATGATGAGAGTGAAATTTTAAGATGCGCGCGCATCCAGTATGAAGTTAGTCGCGCATGTTGGTACGCTGTCACCTCTGATCACTGTTTTCATATTTATAATATTTATCAACATGTTTCTAGTTTATACATTAACAACACGTGTTTTAGTTTCATACAAGTGCGAATTATATATGTGCTAATAAATTATATTCAGTAGTGATTTAAATTGAATATTTTGATTGATATTACTAACTATTTGTGAATATTAGTGAAAAAAATTGTGCTTATATACTTTTTCAAGTGCTCCAATATAATTGAGGCTAACTATCCGTATGTATTATTTATTGATATAAATTAAAATACTTTTATTTAATATAATTAACACTAAATATTATTAAATTATTAATGTTAAATACTTATTATTATACCAGTTTATGAGAAAGAATTTTATCTTGTTCCGCCAAAAAAGTATAACTTCTTACGTGCGTACATAAGTACACACACACTTTTTTATTTATTTTAAATCTAGTTTACTAAAAAACGTTATAAAAATTTCGATTACTAGGAAATAAAATTTTAGTTCGACGGAATTTTGTTTACTATAAGTAAACCTTGAACTTGAAGTGGTTATTAATCAGATACATTATTATGGTTATCAAGTTTATTGACAGAGAAAGCTGTAGAAGTTATGGGTGACCACCAAACCTGTTTCACATGTAGCTCACTGACCGAATAAATAAATTAAAGTAGAATAAGGCAATAATAGTGGCATACAAGAGCAAACTGTGACAATATTAATTACTAGCTGTCCCCCGCGACTTTGTCCGCGTGTTTTAGTTTCAACGGTTTTTCATTTTTGCAACAATTTCGTTTATGCTCCGCTCTTTTTGGTCGCAGCGTAATGTTATATAGCTTATAGCTTTTCTCAATAAATAGGCTATCCAATACTGAAAGAAATTTTCAAATCGGACCAGTAGTTACTTACAAACATACTCTTCAGCTTTATATATTAGAATAGAGTATAGATTAAATTTGCATGCTTTAATTTTAAGCAAAACATGTATGATCTCAAACTAGAGTATCATCTTTATATACCATGTTTTATGCAAATAAATATATTGTTGTTATTATAAAAGAATAGAAAAAAATAACGATACGGTATAAAAAAAATAATCGTGTTCATACTTTGTTACTATTATAAAATACTAAACTACATATATCTTACCAAATCTACATTAAAATTCGTTTTATTGCGCCTCGAAGAAACCCTAAGTTCTGACGTACACTTAATTTATCATTATCTAGCTATACGAAGCTAGGCTAGGAGAGCCACGTAGCTAAGTGTAAGCCGTAAGGTTTGACCGATGACTAAGGTTAAGCTGCGCTCGCCGCGGTTGGTGCGCAGACGGGTGACCATTTGCAAACAGACCGAGACCCCTCCGTGTCACGGAAAGCACGTTAAGCTGTTGGTCCCGACTGTCATACGTTGATCTTTGACAGTCGTTAAATCATAACATAACACATTATAAGCATGTGAAACGCGCGAGGCTTAGTGCTTAGGAAGTTTTTAATTTTATGGTATGCATAATCCCCTAGTCAGACATTATAAGTTACCTATATTATCTACCTGCAAATGTCTTAACTACTTTTAAAGTCTCGCAATTAGATACATTACTAAGTTATTGTGAGCCTGAGATGACAACCACGCGGGCGGAGCCGCTGGTATCAGCTAGTTATATATTTTCATTATCAACAAAAAGATAGAAAAAAGAACGTCTTGTTCCTTTTCCTAAAGACACAATGTTTTTTTATTATAAATTTGTATGTTAATAGAAAATTTAGATCTAAAAAATATAAGATACAACCTCTTCCTAATGTTGATATACTTATAATTATCTTCCAAAATAATCTTTGTATTAAACAAGAGGTTTTCCTTTACACGTTTTTGAAAAGGAAAATGCTTCTAGGGATGTTGTACAAGGTCCCTTAATACAGCTTGAGGCCACATTCGTACGCATCTTCAATTCTGATTTGGTTTGTTTTTCGATTTGACTTGAGTCGGCCTTCGCTTGTCAATCAATGGCCTTACAGTCAGGCCGAGGTTAGAGTGGTGCTCAGATTATATCACAGTAGGGCAATGAACTGTTGTGTCTGTAGGCTACATCAAGACAATATAATATTACGGAATTCTGTTGATTTTTTTTCAACTTTTTTTTTGTTAGAATGCATTCTAAGTATTTATAATTTATGCATAATTTAAATGTGTACTAATATTAATAAAATATAAGGTATAACGAAAATAATGATACCGGTTATAGTGCAGTTACCAGTTTATGAATAAATAAAATATAATAGGTAATATGTGTATTTGGTTATTACCGTTAGAATGGTATTATATTTTATTTTAGAAAAACTAAATTATGAGTTAGGGGAGCAATTAGAGAGCCTCCCCAAGTGACAATACGTCCTTACTTAGTACGTCCGGCCGTCCGCACCTACGTCCGGCTACGTCCGTACGTCCGGCTGTCGGTCGCACCCTGGGCAGTCAACCTCGCTACCATCGTTGTCGTCTAATCTATACACCATGGCATGCTGTAAGACCTTTTTCTTTTCTGGCTGATGGCAGATCAATTATCATAATACTTGGGTCTAGTGTCGGTTATTAGCAACTATAAGCTCTTACAAACGAAAAAGATTTAATACAAAATAACAGAGCAAAAGAACATTATGATCTGTTGTTCGGTAAAGTGGGAGAGGGTTCAGCTCGTATTTAGGTCAATGGTGTGTAATTTGGCTAATGTTTGTACTATAGCTCAAGTTTACCGATCTCTTGGGAGTTGCTCAGGAAACTACAGCTCGACCTGTTTTTCTTAAAGTTTAAGTAAATCCTAAACTTCTTTTGGAAATTAGGTTATTTAGTAAATGTTAAAATTTAACTTAAACGAAAATATGTTTGCTTGTCTAAAATATATCAAATTTATCGCAAAGGTGAGTAAATAACATTGGTATACTATACAGGGTATTGTAAATGTGTAATGTACGCTTCAACCCGCTTGGATAGATATGACCTTTTGGTCGCAACCTGTATAGTGTTAGCTCAATAGGATTACATAATGTGTCTATATATATAAGTTGCAGTTTACGCAGCAAGAAATAAATTAAAGCTATTATGTTGTGTTTTCAAAGGATCAGTAAGAAATAAAGTAAAATGAGTAATTTCGTTTATAAAACTGGACCCTATAACAGTAGATAGTTAATATTTAAATAAGTATTTTGGATTAAATAGGAAATTGATCCTCTTTTGCCAGTTAACCCTACATTGTTTTAATCTGAAGAGCACTGCAAGGGTTGGTATCGCCCTCCGACATACGCCTTTTAATCCCACCGATATTAAAAATTAAACCAAAATTAATTATGTGTCGATTTAGTATGCAGTTGTTTCTGGCTGGGATTTGCATATTATAAAGTAAGAATATGGTATTACACAGTTATTATAGAACGTGAATTATTAACAAATTCGTTTTTTTACGATGTATTCAAAATGGCTTCCACACTACTGTACCTAAGAGTTTTTCGCGGGACAAATAACAGATCAAATTATTTTAATGTTTAGTTCCAGCATTTTATAGATAAAACGGCAAGCATAAGGATGGATGCAAAATTAATTGTTGTAGCGGCAACTTAGAGAAGCGCGTATAATATATTAGTAACACTTAAAACGAGCTTATAAGGCATCTTAATCAATCCATTTCATCTACGTCAGACATCGTATATAATATACGTCATACATGACGTCAATGATTTAATATCATTACTTTGAATGGGCACTTAATGCATGTAGATATTAAAATTATGGACGTTGACCCTCGTCAATTAGATGAATTTGGTGGGTCCTTATGGGCAGGTAAAGTTAAGGATGAAATGAAATGAAAATGAAAGTCATTTAGTTAAACTAAACTAAGTACATTTTTCATCACTCTCGTATTTAAGTAGGAACTTAATGGTCTATAGATTCTAATAAATTGATGATAGTAATAAATACATTTTCACTATGAAGATTAATTAAAAAAAAAGCTTATATCCTGATTTTGGTTTTTGAATGGCAAGCCTTTCAAGGTCTTTGTAACAAAAAATTATGGATCCAAATTGGCTCTTCGATCGCTGCTCATATTTTTTAATAAGTACTGTTTACATAATGAACTTCATACGATTTTGTCTACCAGACAATATCTCAATAGAATTCGTTTTTTAATTTAAAAACAAAGAAACACAAACAAAAGAAAAATATGATTAATATTCCCAAAGGACCAGAATCCGTACAATAGGACGAGCTAATCCCATACAACAAAATGTGCCATTGTGTGAACGTGAGGCGAATAGCGGAGGTGTGAGGTACTGTGTATAGTGGCATTGGCTACAAGGATGCATCGATTAGATCACGTTAAGTAACGTGACGCGGTCGGAAAACTGATGGGTGGGTTCACGTATGGCTTTGGAAGTTTGTATTGTTTCCGCGTCAGAATATAACTATGATCTGAATAATATGGATTATATAATGAAGATAATTATATCTAATGATGCTACGTTTCTTTTTTTTGTTGTTTAACTGTATTTATTGTATCTGACGGTGGAAGCTGTTAATTATGGAAATAGTTATGTAGAGCATAATGTACTACAACGTCGAATTCAATTCATCTTAATCTTGTCGTTTTTCGTATTTCCTAGGGTAGATAAACATTTCCTTCGTAGTAAGTTAAGTTAAACAAAATATGTAGAATACCTTCTTTCCCGTCAAAAAACATATTCGCACTCATATCGCATAATGTATTCAAGAGTGTCACCAAATGTGAGTTCAAAATGTAACTAACAAACTATAAAAGTGTTTAACATTCACCTTTAGTGTCGTCAATTTTGTTGTTTTATCGTCCGTACGTGAGATGGCGCTGGTAGCTTCAATGTTAGCTCGTTGTATAAGTTTATGCAGAAGCTTTGTAGCGATCTCATTTACTCTCGTATTATGATAATTGTAATAAAAGGTATTTATGGAGTATTCCCACATTTTTTTTAATAAGTTAAATTGGACTACTGTTTTATTTGTCAAAAGAATGTATTCTCCAATGTGTAGAAGGAACGTTTAAAGTTATAGAAGAGAAAAGAAGATTAAATAAAACTCATGTTTGCTTCAACTTAGTTCATTGATTTTGTTTGTATGATACAAGCCCATTCTGCAAGATATTTGTCATGTTATACATTTAATGTATAGATTGGAGATTCGCCTTAAATCAAGACTAAAAAGACCAATATTAGGCTATAGGACCAAACCTTTTGCTCCTTCCTGTAGAATGACTTTCTGAATATCTATCTTTCGATACCTTTTACCTTTTTTGAATAGCGATGTGTTAACGCTGTACGTGGGTAGATAAATTATGTAAACAGTTTAGGGTTAAAAGCTTTTGGGATACGTAGAGTTCTAAGTGGCGTGTTCCTTGAGAATAGAACCCATATCTTTTTGTCATTATCTTTTCATGTGTAAAACGGACCTAGGGGATTACAGGATAGTCATTGTAGGCTTAAAAGGAAATTTTCCATTTATCGAAACGAAAATAGTCTTGATTGTTAATGATATGAAATGGGACGACGAATGAAAAAATAATTTAACTAACAATTTCTAAAGAGGTTTTAACTACCCCAAAATTAACAAGTAGTATTTTATAGTATAGATACAACAATACTTCACATAAAAGAAGACAGCTCAAACCAACTTTCCTGTACCTAATAAATGATTGATTTAATTTCAGTTGTCTCAACAATGCTTCAGCCAGCCGATAGAGGACTCAGTGGTGTCGGTGTACACCACTCACCCAACGACGACGGGAACCAACCCACCACTCGACGTATACCACCAAATCGCCAACAATCTTGCTGAGAGAATCACGTCGCCTATTTATAGGTAACATTTTTATTATATTATACCTTTTTTGGTGTTCCATATATTTTAATCTAGGTAGACTTCATAAGCGGTCTCGCCAGGTCCTCTCTAGCCAAGTGCTAGTTCTACAAACGTTCGAATCGCTCGAATGTATGAAAGTGACAATTCTAAGTCACGTGATTTAACCAATTGAAGTCATTTTCATACATTAAATGTCATTCAAGCGATTCCTATCATCGTTGACGCTTGTAGACATGTCACTTGGCCACAGGGGCTGGTCTCATAATGGGGAACGGGAAAGCACTCAGCTGGTAGGAAACTAGGAACTAAACATGCCCGTGTCTTTCCCATGGTATATGAAGTCCATTAGAATATCCAAAGAGTCGAAATAAGAATGATCTACACTTTATCATTAGGCTTAAAGACCAAAAATAATTAGACGAAACCTAACTTTATCCGATCGAATTCCAATCGAAAAGTATACATATGAACAAGTACACTCAAATCCTTATTGTGCCTGTTTTCAATTTCCAGATTCCTAGGCATTAACGCGACAAAACCAGAAACGACCACAAAGTCCTGGGATAATATCGAGTTACTAGACGACGGAGACATTTCTAACAAGAAGGATGTCAAGCCGATAGACAATGACATCGCTAAAGAAAGAGACGTGGAAGAATTATCAGTTGAAGGAATCAAAAGAACCGAAAAGAAACCTGAGAAAATAACCTTATACTCAAGTTATCTACCCGTTCTATCTCAGGCTAGCAAACTTACTAGTGTTGATAAAAGTGAGATTAAGAATAATACAGCTAATGAATTAGATGACACGTTTGAATGGGATGATGATGATGTTCCGAAACGCCAGCCAAAAGAAGGACCATTTGTGTATATATTAGAATTCTTTGGAAGTATAATACAGTTGGTATGGGGAGGTTTGATGGCATTATTTAGGCCTGCAAGTACGTGATGGGTATTGTTATGTTAGAAATTGGGTAGGATTGTATTTTGCATGGTGTTTTTTAAATTGAATTTTCACGATTTTGTATAGGTATTCAAAATTGATTTGATTGGTGCTAAATTGATAATGGATGTATGTGAGATATAGTCATGAGTTAAATTTATAAAACTAGTTTAAGAATACTTTCTTTTGGGTTTTTATTTTTAAGATGATTTAGTATTTTGGTCAGGACTGTTAATAATAATTGATTACTTACACATAGATGTAAAAGGCAACCGACTTCCATAAAATTTATATGGGACAACCTTTATCATAGACAAAATTTTTGAAATCGATTCACAATTGCTGAAGATGTCACGTAACAAACTTAAAACAAAAACACGTCGAATTGAGAACCTCCTCCTTTCCAAGTCGGTTAAGACGTTGTGAGGCTATTTAGGATAAACTTTAAGAAAATAGGTGTCTAAAGTAAAACTTTTAACTTTCGACGGATGTTCCAATACTTTCATAGATATAAAATGTCTTACAACTTTAGGTATGTACTTAATTTTTATGTTTAAGTTACTTAACTTACTTTATACTGTATTTTTATATTTAACGACCTCCGTGGTCGAGTAGCGTAAACACCGGTTTTCTAGGTGTCGCTCTGAGATCCCGAGTTCGATCCCCGGACAGGTCAAGTCAAAAAAGTCACTTTTCTAAATTGTTTCGGGTCTGGACGTTTGTGGTCTGTTCGTTGTCTCTGATTCCATAACACAAGTGCTTTAGCTACTTACTCTGGGTTCAGATCTTGTATGTGATGTTGTCCACATTTATTATTATTCCATTTTAGTTTACATTGTCTTTAAATTATAATATTAATTGTATGTGCCATGATGTACAAACATAGTCAAAATATTTATTTATGAAAACAGAAGATTGTATGGTCTTTAGGTATATTGTATCTTATAAGTATCTATGTAAGTTGGTGATAATAAAAACCTTAACCTTAATAAGAGTGTTCTTTTTAGCCCTGAATTGAATGATTTTTACTGGTTCATTACTATTAATTTAATATTTTTGGTATTGTATTTGTTCAAAACATGAAGCACTGAAAAATATTCACAAGAAGTATGGTATGATTTATATTTTTTTTTTGTTTTCAAAGTCTTGAAAATGGCTGAGAAGCAGTCTTTTGATTCAAATAAATACATGTCTAAAGTTTGTCAAGTACACATAGCTATGTAATTGAATTCCACGCCATCTATCGCCGAGACAACGCTAAAGGCAATCTGCTTGGCACGTTGTGTGTATGTCATCCCCTCCTCGGGGAAATCTCGCGTATCCTTTACAATTTTATGTTTAAACTGGTTACAATTCAATTTGACGTTGCTCTGCTGTATATTATATTTTCACACTAGTACTTAGTATTTTTTTTAAACATGTTAGCTGTCAAACTGCTTATCAAACGTCTCCCCAATTTACTCCACCTAAAATATAAAAAATATACTGTTTCACGCCGAAAGAGCTGTTCTTCATTAGGTTTTTCTAATTGAAGCTATGAACACTACCAATAAAGTCGCATATCAAACCAAAAAATAATATTTGGTACACCCATTAGGGAGCTACGATGCTATACCTAAAGATACATCGACAGCAAGGTTAACTTGTACGTAACACCCCTTTTCTAGCCTCTTTAAGCCCAAAAATTTATGAAACCTGTTTATTTGTCTTAGACAGTTCTCCATGTACCTATACCATCATTGACCAAGAACAAATATACAAGCGAGCAATAGTACGCCTAACCTCACTACATCGTGTACTGTCGACACAACTGACCAAACTACAGTGGAACTGTTTGGGAACTTGAGCACTAATTACCCGATGTGTACTTAATCAATAAACAATTAGGAGGACAAACTAACTGGATTGCATCATATCGTATTCACTGAGCAATAGTCAAAGTAATCAAGTCAATTCTTGTGATAAATTGGGGTAGAAACAGGGACTCAGTGTTTAGATACAATTCAGTAACTATCAGGTTACCACTAACAGATTTACAATTTTGACAACAATAAGATGTCTCAAAGGAGAAGGTCCATTAACATTAGGAACAATAATGGACTTGCATCCTTTCATGAATTCGTGTAAAAATATGGTGCTTACATAGTATTGGACACCTGAAATGGTCCACAGTATACAAGCGAACATTTATTTTTTTTACTTGAATATAAAGTAGATAAACTTTATATTCAAGTAAAAACAAAAAAATATGTACTAAAGATGACACAGTAATTAGCACGTTTTCCAATAGACGCTTCTATCAATAACTTCCACAATTTTTAAAGGATTAACAATAACTTTATTCTCAGTTCAAACAAATCTAAAATTTCTGTTTTACATAAGAAGACCGTGTTTAAATGTTGTTTTAAAAATATGAACCTGAGTCCTACCACTATTTCTTATCCTTGTAAGCAACGGCATGTTCTACAGGACAAGTACATAATCAAAAGAATTTGTTTAAAGACATATTATTTACATTCTCAAAGCGTTTTATTTTTCATTATATTATGAAATCAAGCGTGAATAAAAAGTCGAAAGATATTTGACCTCCAATTACATTGTAACAAAGACGAAATCTATTTATTTTAATCCAATAAACGATTTTCGTTTGACTGGCTCCCCTCTAATTGGATTTAGGAATCAATGCCTCAAGGTACCGCTTGATTGAAACAGGATTATTTTAATCATTTTCCGAATAAAATTTGGGAAACATTGAATAGGTCAAACATACCAGTCAACATTTTTCTGTTTTTATTGTTTTATTTATAAAAACATAATAAGGTTATAGTTAAACCTAGACAATATGTTTTATCGCTTCGGTGTTATAACTAGAGTAAGGGGTTTTAGCACACACAAGCCTTGTGAGTACGGTATCTCTCCCCAAACCTTGATTCACTTGATGATATGCCCAGCGTGCCCTACCACCTGTTTACGCGAGAAGTTGTATAACACTTCTGGTCATGCTGTTCGCGTGGCTGAGAACAGCCTTACTCCTAAATGGTTCTGATTTTGATTCTTATTTGAAATTGATTCGGTTCCCGATTCGATCCTAAATTTGAATTCCACCACACCAAACCAACCTAAATCCCGGTTATAATCAGTATAATCATCGTCGTTAGCTGTGTACTGGTGACTAAGTCATCATGAGGTTCTAAAAGTCTTTGGATTATTTAGTTTTAATGGTTTGATTATATGTATTTTCTTACGTTTTCTGACGGATATTTTTCTAGGTTATTCTCGATCTAGCTTAGTTACGACTTGTTGATGTGAAACATCTATAGGCGTGCCTTGGCAGTGGAATGGACCTGAATGGCCGTCACAAAAAACGGCATTACGCTTTGATGCCATCCCCTCCAGACCACCGCTCTCGACTCTCTCGTGTGTAATTGTTTGTCGATCTCGGTTTCGATCTCGATTTCGATTTCATTTTTTTTTAATATTTTATTTTTTTATTTACTTATTTGATGTTAGAAAGTATGTGTTTACTCATGTCAACATTGTGATCCGACTATGCAAAGTTGAAAGGGAAAATGTATAAATCGGCTACAAGACCTGTAAGGTTTAGAATTCTGGGCAGCGAAAGGGACATATGAAAGACGATTGTATGTAGCTAAAATGAGAATGCTTCGATGCATTCCTGGATTAACGATATTTAAAGCTTGATAGTAGCGCCCGTGAATAAAAAGATGAGAAGTAAGCGTCTTTCGTGGTATGGACATGTTATGAGAAACATGAAATACACATAACGAAACAAGTTATGAGTATGACTGGGAATTTACAAGCAGAGGAAGACCGAAAAACAGTTGGATGGATAGTGTGGCAGATAGTACGAGAAAGAAAGGAGTTAGTGCTGAGATGACGAGTAGTAGAGATGCATAGAAGCAAAATACAAATTGCACCGACCCCGAGTAAATTGGGAACAGGACAGGGAGATGCTGGTGAATTTGACATTTACTTGAATGTTTCACATATGGCACATATGGCATCCCGTGACGGCCATTTTATTTTTCTTTTCTAGATTTCTAGAGTACAACTTGATCTCTACAGTCGGGAATGAACCCTTGGTCCTGAAAAATCTAATTTGAATGCCATTGATCGACATACTAAGCAGAAGATTAGAGTAACTTATTTTATTTATTTAGTCTTGATTTTAGTTTAGTTTTCAAAAAACCATTCTGAACTAAGGAATTAATATCAATTTCATTATACTGTTCTCTTAACATGATCATCGGATTAACTAACATTTTGAATGTAATCTAGAATCCAATTCCAAGCATGACTGAATTAGGGGATTGATTTATGTAAAATTGTAAATATGTAATTAAAACATCAATTGCTTTATAATTTTATTTGGTAATAGTTATTTATTATTGATAGCGGATATTGCGGTTAACAATATGAAAATTTATTCATGCAAGATTTTGTGTGAGTAGGTAAATTAATTGGGAGTTCTGAAGGAATACTTCTGCGCATTTTTATACGCTCTTAGTGAGATTTAACCTACGCTCCTAATTTTAAAAGGATGTCAAAATAAAATTATATATATATTCCTATTTGCTACATTACAAGACAGGTTAAGTAGTTTGAGCCACTTTCAACAGATGGCGCTGTGTACAATTAATTACATTAACAGCTTGTAGCAAATTAAAAATATAGGCCAGTATTGTGAGGTTATAACACAATGTTGATTCCAATAAAAGAAAGAGAGGGCGCTATACAAACACATTACTCCATCTCTGACTCAAAATAGAATAAAAAAAAGGGCTAAAACCACTGTATCGCTTTATTTAATTTATGTCTTAATTTCAGAGCGATCTAAATATTGTATAAAAAATCTTAAAATAAAAATAAAAAATATATTATAATTATTAGTTATGTTATTATCACTACGATAAATAATTTATTTATTTAATATAAATGCACCTTTATTCCTGTTTGAGGCTTTATTCAGCTCATTCCTCACTTAGCTCCGCTGTGTTAAGCTAACGAGAAAAATTGATATTAAAATTACGTATCGTATATCTATGTTATGCGATGTTTGTCTGCCTTTGTAAAATTAAATTTTGTTAATTCTTCATAAAAAAAAATAACCAGGAATCATAAATCGATGAGAAATTTGTTTATAAAATGCGTGCTATGACCTGTTTAAGAAAGTATGTGAGCATTTCCGGTAAGCAATGATTAACGAACACATAATACCTGATTTATTGCTTACATCACTTTAACCACGAAGTAAATTCAAGACAGCAAAATTGCAATTTCGTCTTGATTGGCAGTTTTGACAATTTTTTGTCTCCTTTCATATGAATATGCTTTCTAATGGTTTTTTTTTCAATTTTCCATGGCGTTCAATCACATTATTAGACTCAACAACGTCCATTTGTAATATTGTATACCATTATTAGCACCTCACAAAACTAAACTAACAAAGACAGACCTTCTTAAAAAGCTTAACTTAGTAAGTATAAATAATTGGCTGCAGATGTCTCAGAGCCGCGGACAAGCCCGACTCATCCTTCCCCAGCTCTTCGACCATTTCTTTGGCCCTGTTGTTGGCGTACTCGTGTCCACTGTCACGTCGCTCCACCATCTTGGAAAGCGCCATGCGCAGCTGTGCGCGCGCGCCACCCGTTGATGACTCGACCAGGTTCTTCATCACGTCTGGAGAGAAGCCCTGGAAATTTGGGATTAAATTAGCTATTAGCACGGATTACTGGGCAAAGATACTAACAAAAGGAGTAATTCTGATGTATAAACATCGATAACATAAAATTAGCAACATGTTTATCAAGAAAATATACCAAAATAACACTTAAGGGCCCAGGATTGTTATAAGACAACAATAAAACCGAACGTATTTCAAACAACAAGGTCCTTCAACCCCAAACTGCTTTATCAGTGCCCAATAATAAGGAAAAATACTCGTAAATATATTTAGGACTTATTTTATTACTACCACGAAGGCTGTACAAAATATTTATGGATCAAAATGTTTCATCCATATTCACATGGTAGGTATAATTCGCAGCGAAGCCCGTGGTTTTTTTAACTTCTACAACACTAAGGAGTTTAATCATAGTGTCGCGGGGAGTTTTACAAAAATTTGAATCACGTGCACGAAGGACACCCAGACTTGGGACAAGCATTTTGTAGATCACACAAATGCTTGTCCTATGGGATCCTACCCGCGGCACGTCGCGCTCAGTGATTTATTGAAGATGCTGAGTGTAATGAGAAAGGTGAAATTACAAACGAAATACCTAGTGCGAAAGTGGACTAAAATTAAAAAAACAACCCACAAAATACAGATAATTTTTTTGATCCTCCAACTAACACCTTTTCTGTGTTAGAAGACATTTTGCACTGCAATAACAAGCTGGTAATATTATCACTTAACGGACTGATATTGTTTCGGCATAAATTCGACCCAAACCATGTTATTTATGGGATTATAAAGATAATGGTAGGGTCAATGTATGGGGAGCGGAATTTAAGACCATATAAAGCGGTCGTAAAGTGTCCCGACCATGGCTAAGTTAGGGATGACTTGTTTTTGCTTGTAATCTTGGAGATAGGGATTTGTGTCTCATAAAAATAAGTTTTGTCAGCCTAGAGGTTTACGGGCTGGAATCAGATAGACAAGGTTGTGGAATAAGTTTCGACTGCCTTGGAACGATGCCAAATATGTGGAAACAAGGTTGATCGTATTTTTTTTCTGGTGGAAATTCTTCATCGAGGTTAGACAATGATTTTTACTACTTGAAACCTTAAGTATAGCAAAGTCTAGCGAAATATGAGTGTGCTGTTTATTATGATGTCTGTCAATCCTGGTCAATTTCTACAGTTTTAGTTCTAATTTAGTTCAAAGGATGCGCTTAAAAGACGATTCGAATGTAATCCTCAAATGCTGCTAAATAAAAATGTATGAAAAACCCAAGCAAGGGAACAATATGTAAGGAAAAAGATAACAATTTGGTTTTATGCATGACATCAGTCCTATTTCTATCATGCATTACCGTTTTCTGTGTGAGAAAAGGTATATGCAGAAGGATAGCTACAGGCAAGCGTTGAAATTATTATAACACTAATGTCGCATCGCAGATCCAACCCACCAAATAACGCCAAAGATGAAGAAAAAGATATGAGCACAATACGCAATAACAAAAGCCTTAAAAAAGATAAAATATTTTATGATATTGTAAAAGTTTAACGGGCTTAGGCTTGTTTCCCTTGACCGGCGAATAATAAATTATTAAGCCTTGCAGAACTTCAATAACTTTGTATAAAGTTACCCAAAAGAGGTTTCATTGATGATTCAATTAGAACTCTTTGAGCGAACGATTAGTTTATTAGTAAAGTTGTAATTCTTTGACGTGGAACAATCTGTAAGATTTCAGAGAGAATTTAAATTATATCCCAGTTTCTGATTTATAAATTATCAGGGAAATATTATCAGACAAAATTTTGTTACATTATTGTGAGAATTATAAGATTATACATTTGTTCCTATAGAAGGGATACAGTGAAATTTCCAATCTGTCGTTATTTTAGACATAAATGGGTAATTATTATAATCGCTGCGTCAATGGAAACTCGTCTCCATTTCATACGATTCTACATCGATGGCAGCAAAGTAGAAAAAGACACAATAAATGCACGTTTTACGATATATACTTTTTAAATTTCTTGGTTTCATAACACAGTATTTTCAGTTTTCGTGAAATCAACTTTTTGTCCATATTTTGTAACGTATATAAAAACATACAAACGGGGCCGCGGCAGACCACGCAAGAGATAGCCGGACGAACTGAATACCTTCCTTGGGCATTGGAAAAAAGAAGCGAGGGACCGGGATCGCTAAAATGAATGAAGGGAGGCCTTTGCCCAGCAGTGGGACAGTTTAGATTTAATATAATAATAATAGATATAATATAGATATAAGACAACTACAAGTACGTAGTTATCGAAAAGTGACGAAGTAGATACAAACAAATAGCGCCCCTCAGCGCATTTGGCTGTTTGACTTTTAAACAAAGATTTTTTTTTAAACTTCGTATCGTATTAAATAATTCAATGATATCAAAGTGTCTAATAATTTAATAACAAAACCGATAGGTATAATTCCTAGAAATAGCTTTTTTTTTTGTAATAAATCCCAAATAAAACCGGTTAAGTGTCAGTTGACTCATTTCATATATTTTACATACGACGTATCTAAAGACATCTGCAGTAATACATAAAATAATTTATACCTATATCACAAAAATTTACTTTTTCCTTTGTTCAGTATTCATCAATCATTTATTAATGCAAGATTAAAGGAATCGCATTATTTAGGTAAAACAAATTTCACTTAATAATGCTCTCCTATAAAATGACCGTTTTATTGAAAACCCTCCTCCGTCGCAGAATATTAATGATGATGCAATTTGTAAAAAATTGTAAGCTATTCAAAAAGCCCCAAATTCTCCTATTTTAGGTTAACATAGACAAAGTTATTATGTGATGTCACCTTGTTTCTAGACTAATTGTTGATTTATCATCATTACAATGAAACAATATTTATTGCCTATAATAACAGTGTGAAGTTTCTTAATGACTAACCCAGTTGAGTGGTGTCATAAAATCTAATGTCGTCCAATAGATCCATTTGTTATTATTTATGTGTTGTTTACTCCAGAAATCTATAATAAAAGTGTTTGTCTGTCTATTTGGCAAAAAGTTTAATTTGTATCTAAAGTATTATGAGTCAAGTCTTGCGATTAAGCAAATGACAAACCAAAAAAATCGGTGATGACGATTTCGTTAAAATTCTGAGAAATTCGTGAAATATAGACATACGTAGTTTTACTAAAAATATAGTTCTAAGATGCAAGCCAAGCCAGGCAAAATTGCTAGTATTACACTATCTTGTTTGGGTCGTTAGCATATACCTACATTAGCATATTTTAGAATAAACGATCAAATCCACTTCTGAGTCAATAAATAACACAGCGAAATAATTGGCACGTTGACCGTGGTTTGTTTACCCATTAAAGTGGTTTGTATTATAGGGGCAAGCATTTGCGAAGGCTTGAAATATTAAAGTGACCTTCATTTGGATTGAATTAAAAAGGCTTAGTGACGATGATACAAGCCAATTACCGTCTTACTATAGGGCAGGGGCCAGTCCTCATACGGAACGAGCATTGATTACACCGACTTTTACTTGAACTGTTAAGTTTATCTTAAAAACTCGTGACCATCAATTTAGAAACTTCTTAAATTAGGTATTTTAGGTATATGGTAGGCCAGTTAATACCCTGCTAGAAGTTCACTATTAATGTCTAATGAATGTTGAGATGATGATCATTAGAGATGAATGAAAGCAAATACGCATTGCGCCGACCCTGATGATGAGAAGACAATATAGAAGAAATTCTGCAAATTAAATACTCGACGAGGCTAAGTATAGAAACACGCTCCAAAACCTATAAAAGTTACTCACACTATAATCTGACAGCCGCTGCCTCTTCGCCTCCCTGCTCAGCAGATCATACAGCAACAACAACCTCAAGTTAGACGCAGACAACTTCGCCTTCGCGGCTATCGGCTGGTTTCCCTGCCTTACCCCATCCCACACATCCACCAGCTTATCATTACGAGGATCGTTCGCCGTCTTTATCATCTCCCTCACATCATCTGACAAATACTGAAGATTCTCCTCATTTAACTCCTCAAGATCGTACCCATCAGATCTGCTGGAGATTTTCACGTCATTGTGTGGAGGTAGGAGTGGCGCTGTCTCTGGTGCTGGCTCCATGATTGGCTTGATCTGCTCATGGTGGATTGAAAGCAGCGGTTCTGTGTTCTTATTGGTGGATCCGTGGGGTTTCAAGATGGTGTATTGTGAGTTGTGCTCCAATGGGAGGAGAACGTAGCGCTGGTCCCAAGAGAAGCGTTCAGATGGTTTGGGTGGTGAGTACGGCGCGTAGAGACCTGGTTTGTGGTGCTGGGTAGTTGCTTCTGGTCTGGAATTTAATGTGTACATTTATTAATGTTTATTACATTAAAGTTTGTTTAACCTGACGCTATAAGTAAACTCGTCAGCGATAAAACTTATTATTATTATTAAAAATATTTGATGCAGGTGGAAATTTGTTCAATTAAATTACACTTAGCAATAGTTAAAGCTTGGAATATTGTTAGTTTTATACAATGTTTGACGACCTCCGTGGTCGAGTGGCGTACACACCGGTTTTCAAGGTGTCGCCAGCTCTGAGGTCCCGGGTTCGATCCCCGGCCGGGTCAATGTAGAAAACCACTTTTCTACATTGTCTCGGGTCTGGGTGTTTGTGGTACCTTCGTTGTCTCTGAATTCCATAACACAAGTGCTTTAGCTACTTACTTTGGGTTCAGAGCAATGTTTAAAAAAAAAAAATGATTAGTTAGGGCACAGATGTACTCTTAATTAATCAATATCTATTTACTAGGTTTTGTTTTATTTTAACACGACACGAATTACATATATTAAGTAACATAAAAAGTATTTATATCTTTCACCCTTAAAAATATATTTATTAGGAAACGGTAAAAAACGAAAATCAAGATTAAAGAAAAAAACAGTAAAAGATTTAAAGTGCCAACCAACAAAATGTACAACTAAAAAAATATATACAACATTTAAGAAGTTTTCCATCCCTATAACCTCCTTAAACTGTTAACCCCTTACCAATTCTAGTGTTAAGGCTAATACATAAAATCCTCTCAAACATTTCACCGATCTGTAGATGACGTCGCACTGATCTAATTCGCTACCAGTTGGCATCACCGTTATTTGGCGATGTGAGGCGAATCTCAACAAAAAACACCGTAATATTATGTTTGTTTGACAAGACACGGTCAGCTATTTGACCGTATTTGAATAATCAGAAAACTGACAGCAAATTCCTGCGATCTTGTGTAGCGTTTTGTCAAGCTATGTTGGAATCGACTTCAGTCTCATCAGATTCGACTTAAAAAACATATAGGATGTTGACAAAAATCTTTCTATGTCTGTAGGGACGATTAATAACTTTAATTATTAATACTTTAATTATTTAGTCCGCAAATTAGTCAATAATAAAATATTAGACACGTATTTTTTTCTTTTATTACGTAACCCAAAACTCAGGACAATACATTGATTTGATATGTCGCATGACGTCACATGCAATTAGCCCCCACCCCTAGACTTTGTTTCACTTTATCTCCTAAGTTTTTTACTTAATTTGAAGAAGCTAAAAAATACGTGTCTATTATTTTTGTATTGATTAATTTGCGGACTAAATATATTTTTAATTTTCAGTCAACATCCAGTCATTGATTAAAAAAATAGTCTAAGTTTGTATGTGTATGTTATACATATACTATACCCGAAGAGGTAGGTAAAGATTGCTACACATTACACCATTTCATTTTTGTCACATTTGTAATAGAGTATGCTGCTATTGATTAGGATTCAATTAGTTGTGTTAAAGGATATTTAAACGCCTTTGTTCCCTAAACAATCGAATCACATCAGATTCTGTTTACAAGTTTTTTCACTATCTAAACAAGTCTGGTTTTGTAATACTCTTGGATAAAAAACAACACTAACTTCCGGTTTCTGTAAGGCCAATTTCGGTGTCAATTTAATCTGTTGTCAAATCTACTCATCATGACTGTAGATGGTTGACCAAAAGACTAACAACCAACCACGTTGAACAGCCTTTCAGAAACTGGGAGGCAGAAGGCAGCCTTCTCGCCAGAGATGAGCGAGAATACGTAGAGACGGATGTGTTTGTTAGGAACCAATAGAATCGCTTCATTTACTTATCCTCATTATAAGGTAAATGAAGCGGTTCTATTGGTTCTTTATCTTCAATCTTTATCGGTTCTATAGATTCCTCTCAACGAATTCTCACACATCTCTGGTGCGAACGCAGCCTAGAACATATTAATCATGTTCACTAATCTACTGAGCGATAACCTAACCTGGCTATCCTAATTTTCCATATCAAAAAACGAAAATGTAACAATTTCGCTTTAATAAAATAATTGAATGAAAACGAATCCGATTAGAAATTTAATAAATATTAAACAAAAAGAATAGATATCAATTTACAAGCCAATTCTATTCATTTCCATTATTTTTAATTTCAATTTCCTTATGAAATTGGAATGCTTATTGTATTTCACAAAATTAATAATTTTTCGTAACGTGAAAATGTCCGATCTTTACTAATCACATTTCTACGAAATTTTATTTATGATCAAATACAAAACTTCTGCGAATCAATATTATGGAACTCTATGTTGTTTAAAAATGAAAAATCCTGTACTCTGTAGCTACTGGTGCGTTGGTAAAGCGACTGGTGCGTTGAATTTGTAGTCGCGGGTTCGAGTCTTACTTATTTATTTCGACTATTTGTATTTAATTTAAAAACACCGTTTAAATAATTAAAACAGCCAAGGATAACACAAATATTGGAGATACATATAGTTAATCAAACATATTATATATCAGATTGTAACAAATAGATTATTGCAATCGGCTGTTGCCTGGATTTAACTAGCCTACTGCACTAATAATGTTTCCGCGATGAGTGTTTCTAACATAATTTTTACCGTATTTTAGACTTATTTTTATGTCAATAGATTCCTAAGTAGGTTATTTTTTTGCACCTGTTTTTTGTTAGTTTTAAATCACCTGTGAAATATTATTTAGGTATATCTTACTTTCCACCCACAACCACATTAAACCTAAAAGAATTTACTTCAATAAATTGTTTGATAAAATTACTTATTTACATAAAAAAAAATAGAATTAAAGTACAACTTGTGAGTGAATCTATCGATAGCCAGCTGTCAACACGTCATGTATAGAGCAGGCTTGGTTAAAAATGTAGGTAATGCAAATTGAACAGGCCAACTGAAACTCTAAACAAGAAAAAAAAACAAATGTAAAGTAATATTTTCTTCTTGCAGCTATCATTTATCGAAGTCAGTTTAATCTATACTCAAACGAAACTTAATTTTAGGACGTAAACTTAGGTACTTAAATCTGTCGCTACATTACACTAAAAAGTGACAGAAATAGGATGAGCATTCGGCCTGTAAACCTCACAGTGACTTAAAATTAAGTGACGTTTGAGTTTTCGATTATAAATAAATTGCTTAGGTATATACAAAGCAAATATAACCTCTTAGTAGTAAAACCAGTCCACCAAGTATTCGTAGGTTTGGAGAACGCAGGGTACGTGACATACGGCCTTGAAGTCGTTGGCCTATTGGTAGGCCTTGCTGTTGGCTTAGTGGTAGGCCTGGACGTAGGTTTCACCGTCGGTTTGGCCGTCGGCTTGGATATCGGCTTTGGAGTAGTATCTTCTTTGACCTCGAAAGCCATCTGGTCGGTGAGGTGGGAGATGACCTGCATCGCCACTGGGAGGTAGGAGTCTGAGAGCTGGACCTGCTGCTTCGCTGATTCCACCTGTAAGGTTGGTGAATGTGTTGACAAAATTAGTAGATATGTAGCATGGTTTTAAGATTTCCCTGCAATTAGAGCTCGCTTTGTGGTGCGTCCATTGTTAGTACTGTATTATTCATATTGATCTTCTATAATTATAATAATTATGTTTTCTTTGGACACCAGACTTCCTGACGCTTGTTGGTGTCGTTAAAAAATATAAATTTTTGATTTATTTGATTATAAATTATTGTTGACGCATATCTTTATCTAATAACTAGCTGTCCCCCGCGACTTTGTTCGCGTGTTTTAGTTTCAACGGTTTTTCATTTTTGCAACTATTTTCATTGATGCTTCGCTCCTATTGGTCGTAGCGTGATGTTATATAGCCTATAGCCTTCCTCAATAAACGGACTATCCAATACAAAAAAAAAATTTCAATTCGAACAAGTAGTTCCTGAGATTAGCGCGTTCAAACAAACAAACAAACAAACTCTTCAGCTTTATAATATTACTAGCTGTCCCCCGCGACTTTGTTCGCGTGTTTTAGTTTAAACGGTTTTTCATTATTGCAACATTTTTTATTTATACTTTGCTCCTATTAGTCGTAGCGTGATGTTATATAGCCTATAGCCTTCCTCAATAAACGGACTATCCAATACAAAAAGAATTTTTCAATTCGAACCAGTAGTTCCTGAGATTAGCGCGTTCAAACAAACAAACGAACAAACAAACAAACAAACAAACAAACAAACTCTTCAGCTTTATAATATTAGTATAGATGTACCTACATTGAATGTATAAAACTTATTTTTAAAAGAGTAACCTATGGAGTTTCTTGCCGGTTCTTCTCCACAGGAAGGACACTTTGGAACCCCGCACCGAGAGTCATTTAGTTCTGTAACTTAACGTTTTTTAAGCGCCTTTTTGAGATTTATAAGAAACTAGCTGTCCCCCGCGACTTTGTTCGCGTGTTTTAGTTTCAACGGTTTTTCATTTTTGCAACATTTTTCATTTATGCTCCGCTCCTATTGGTCGTAGCGTGATGTTATATAGCCTATAGCCTTCCTCAATAAACGGACTATCCAATACAAAAAGAATTTTTCAATTCGAACCAGTAGTTCCTGAGATTAGCGCGTTCAAACAAACAAATAAACAAACAAACAAACAAACTCTTCAGCTTTATAATATTAGTATAGATAAAAAACTTTCAAAATAAAAAGAAGTTCTCTGGCGAAGATTTTGGAGGATTTATCCGCAACAAGGAAGTAATGACGTATAATTAAAAACAGTTTACTAACTTGAAATAAAAGTATGTCAGTGTTAGGTAAAAGTGAAATCAACAAGGTATGAGACAATGACAGCGGACGAAGGTACCGCCATGAATTATTTATGACCTCGCTTACTGTTCATTAGCCACAGATTCTGCTATAGCCAGTTGATATTTGCGAAAGCAAAAAAAGACGAGGACAAATGTATTCTTCATCGTCCGAACCTTATTCCGTTACATAAACGTTGATGATGGGATCGTGTTGATATTTTATATGCTTCATGACAGTATCAAGTATCCCCATAAGTATATAATCTTAGAGTATAAATAAGTAAATTATAGAGTGCGCTGAACAGAGTATGTACCGTGAGCACCAGTATGAAACAATGTCGTCGTAAAATTACCCTCAAAACAGAGCGCCCCGTTTTATAATTAATATATCAAAACCTAATATTACCCTAATAGCCGCGTACTGACCAAGCGAGCAGCCTCACGAGGCTGCCTCACGAGGCAAATCCTCGGTCGGTCAGGACGTGCCTCGCCCGAGGCAAACGCACGCGCTGCCTCGCCCGAGCGTGCCGCGGCCCGAGCCAAACGTTGTCGGTTTTTGTCGATGCTCAAAGGCGCCTCAGGACGTTTGCCGCGCTCACTCAAGACGGTAGTGTTTTGCCTCTATTTGATTTCAAGTTAAACTGAGCATCGATGCTCACGGTGGCTCGGCCTTGCCGCGCGAGGCAGCCTCGGATTAGAAAACTTACAGACCGAGGCCGCCCCGCGCGGCATGCGTACTGCGACAAAAGTCCGAGGCTGCCTCGCGAGGCCGCTCGCTTGGTCAGTACGCGGCTAATAAGTAATATAGACACCATCGATATTTTCTCATAAACGTCTGTCGACACACAAAAAATAAGTTAAAATCAGTAAAATGTGCGATGCGTGCACTCTATGCTTGGTTATGTATACTCCATTAAACAAATATTCTGTGTTAAGGCACTTTTAGCATTTATTGAAATCGTTTCAACGATTAGTTGCAAGTAATCCATTTTTATTTACTAATCTAAATGCTGTAAACCAAATAAGGGCTCTGGATTATTTGAATAGCACCCTATTCTTGTGTTAATTTCTAGCTCTTTGTTAGAATAACTAACAGTATTCATAACTAACAGTAATAGGTACAAATAAGAAAAAATAATTTGGCTCTTTCTTTAGTCCTAATAAAATTTTAGTTCATATTATTAAAATTTGATCTGATATAGTTATAATTATAATATAGTTTCATTTGAACGGGCTAGATAAGCCTACCTATACAGGGTGAGTTTGTTGTCGTTGTACAAACGAAAACTATGAGCTCTATATCGGTTATAAAAACTATTGGTATCAACAACTAACAAACAAACGAAAAAAATCTCACATCTCAGTACCATTACCGTAAAATTCTTACAGTTACCGCATTGAAATTCCATTTGTTTTTTGAGTCTTTTATACCAATCGTTTTTGTAATCGACATAGAAGTCATAGCTTTCGTTTGTACAACGACATAAAACTCACCTCGTATAAAAATATGATAAAATGTCACATACTTACCAGACTCGGCGAAAATAACGAGAGTATTAGAATTATCGTGTGCCGAATCATTTTGATATCTGTAACAAAAGATATATTTTAATAATCCGATATTCAACAAAGTGAAATACATTCTTTTATGTAAGAACCTTATTGGCTTCGCTGAAGCATAATCTATTGACTTACCATAGTAGTAAGTAAATTTAAAATGTATTATTCATTTATTATGTTTAGAAAAACAGACACAATCACTTAATATGATGCCTTAAACTTTATAAAAGTGATATCTAAGTCATACATTGCTAGCGATCTTTATCAAATATGTTGCAATCTAGAGGGTAGTAAAGTATTTAGTTATAAACAAAACAAGGCAATTAAAACAAAGCTTAAAAAAAATCGTTTCACAACATCGCCTCGTTTCCCGCGAGATTGGGCCGCCATGACACTTAACCCTTAATCTTCTGGCTCGGCAAACTTAACCTGTACTTGTACATTGTACGAGAGCGCCATAAAGTAGCGAGTCATAAACTTTATAACCCGTAAAGATGGTTATAAAAATCAGACATTGTCTGAGTGAGGGTTAGGACGCCTCACATTTGGCGTGTTACGACGAATACTTCTGTTTCGGTTTATTTCTTAACATAGATATTCATACATATATACATTCTCAAATAATCATATCGGTAGAAATAACTATATATAGGATAACTTCCAAATAACTTGTTTATTTCTTTAAGGGCTGATTTATCCAAACCCAGATAATATTAGGAGACGAATAACTTTGAATTTTTGACAATTCTCCCATACAAAATGTGTCGGATGTCAATTTTATGCAACGAATGAAAAATATCTGGCGTTGGAAAAATCAACCCTAAGAATACTAATCCTTTGAAATGTCAGACATTTTAAGGAAAAATTGCTTTTAAAATTTCTGACATTTTGAAATCTTGACAGCGAATCATAGGTAATTTAGATTTAAGTACTGCTGATGAACTTAACTATATATGACTTCTTCAAGCGCTAGTAGTTCTTGTTCTAGACCCCTAATATCTAGACATTTTGTATCCAAAGGAGTAAGTACTATTCTACGATTAAAAAACGAATGAGGTCAAACGACAAACTGAGATTAACTAATATAATTAAACTCGTAAGTCATGAGTGAACGGAATTATCTCGGGGCAAGTTGGGGAAAACGCTCCAGAGAAAAGATTTACCGCGGCCGGGGAAATCTCACGGGATCCAGGAAATAGCAAATTAATCTTGTTTGCTCTATGCTTTAATCTTTGTTTTTCTAGAAAGATACAATTGTTGTTTTCATAGAACTAAAAATAGAAATAATTCTAGAGAATTCTGTATTAGAACGGAAAATGATGCAGAAAAAAGAAACTGCACTTTATAATAATTTTTCTCCTGTGTTGAGACGAGTCCACTTGGAATTATTAAGCTGTGATGTAAAAAAACGAATTTTAATAAAAATGGCTGCGTTACTGACCGTCCATTTACCTGATGTACTTATACCACCATATCTTGAGAAGAGGAGGCTCTCTATTTCTTATTGTATTCCTATTGTTAAATGATTTAAGAAAACCTGGACTTCAAGCAACTCAGCCAAGTCACCGATATGTATTGGACGAATTCCTCTTCTCTCCTAAATTAAAACCTGTACTTTTTGTCTGATATGACCATTATGACTAATAAATATTTAACACTGTTTATTTAAGATCTTTTCTGAATAATAATTCGTCTACAGATTTCTAGAATACCCACCTAAGAATCTTAAACTTCAAAGACCTATTCTTAGCTATAATTTATATTCTATATATCATAAAAAAATGTGACCAAATAAATGATTCTTTATTTTTTGAATATAAGTGGTTAAACCTCTTCCTACAAAATAAAACCCTATTATATTATAATAATAGGTTTTAGAAGCCATGTTCGTTTTATTATTAGAGCAATATTACAGCGTCCTGTGAACACGGACTCTAACTCGGCCGAGCCTAATGTAATGAAAAAACAAACATTAAATGTTCGCCTTTATTTGTCGGCAGTATATGGCCGTGCTTTGTGTATGAAATCTTATTAGGTTGGTTTAGGAAGACACTGGAGGTCATGTTATGTACCTATAGGTTTTTCTGAAAGGAGTATCGTAAATATTTAATTATTCTTCTCGTACCATGATTCTTCTCTACATACGAAGTAGAGCCAATTTTAAATAAATGTGGACAACATCGCATACATTGCTCTGAACCCAAAGTAAGTAGCTAAAGCACTTGTATTATGGAATTCAGAGACAACGAAGGTACCACAAACACCCAGACCCGAGACAACGGTGAAAAGTGGTTTTCTACATTAACCCGGCCGGGGATGGAACCCGGGACCTCAAAGCTAGCGACACCTTGAAAACCAGTGTGTACGCCACTCGACCACGGAGGTCGTAAACGTTAAGTTTAAGGTTTCATAAGTGCCTGTATCTGTGCCTGTATTACTTGAAATGAAAATATTTTTTATTTTTATAATATTGATTTTAAGTACCCTTAGATGAAGGGGGTATCATACACTTTTACACGTTTATATTTGTTTCAGCGATACCGCACAAAGTATTGTGACCGGTGAATGATTAGATGGTCCTTCTGAACCAGCTCATTTCGTCCCAAAAATACGACTGATTGTGTTCAGGGTGGGACTGGATGAGGGAGGCGGAGGACCGAATGTTGTGGCGCAACTTGGGATATAACTTGGCTTATGTCCGCGATAGAGTAAGTTGATTAATTGATTGATTGATTTCTTATACTGCAGGATTAAATTCAAAGACATTTTTAGCGTTATCTTTAGCAAAGTGGCAGGTCTTCAAAAGATATCAAACAAACATACTTAAATTATCTTAAATCGGAGGATCTGCAACCTGCTTTTCCCATTTACTTATAAAATACAGGCGGTACAACATCTTTACAAAGAGAATGCAATCACAACGCATAACTTAGATACAAATATATAGCCAACTGCAAATCGAATCCGTTGAAATTGCAAATATATTCTAGGCCATTCTCGAACAAGTTTGAACATAAACAAGGCTGGATCTAACGATTCCTGTGCCTACCGTTAAGATCCGGTTATGAAGTAGAACAGTCCTTGTTGCCATTGTACCATTGTACAGTCAACACAACTCCAGAAGTAAGAATGAATTACGAAAATAAGCCTTCCTCCTATGTAATAAAGGTGATGTTAATGTCAACGTGTTGCGAGATCCGTGCGGTTGACTGTACTTGCTCTGATAGCCGTTATTGGAATAACGATGTATTTTCTTCGACATTAGAGAATTGCTTTTGTAATCTGTGTTGTAAATCCTTATTTATGGGTTATGTTCTATGTATTTATATTATAGTATTGTCTATGTTGGGATAGCGTGTGAGGATTTTGATACTCAACATTTATTTTATTTTTCGCAACGTTTTGTGTTTGTTGTCATTCATTTGGCAATAAATTTAATTTTCATCTACAGTGTAACAGCAATAGAGGTTTTAATAAAACGCATTTAATCATTACTAATATTATAAATGCGATAGTAACTCACTCTGTCTGTCTGTCTGTCGTGCTTTCACGCCAAAACTATAGAGCCAATTTAAATGAAATGTGGTACACAGATAGTCTAGAGCCTGAGAAAGGACACAGGCTATGGTTGCCGCGATAACCGACAGCCACGCGGGCGGAGCCGCGGGAAACAGCTAGTTAAAAATAAATTTTCCAAATAAAAACTAGAATAAAATAAAACGTTTTGAAATTTAACAAAAACTAATTAAGGATGCGTCGATTTAAGTATAAGCAATAGTATCTAAAACAACAGAAACTCAAGTTATTAATAGACGATTAATTTGTTATTCATTTGATACTATAAATAATCAGATTTACATACTTAATTATTATGTACATAATAATAAGTGTATTTAGGTCTATGTTCAGATCGTGGACAGCGGCTGTCACTATTTTAACAGCGGATGTCTCGAGTAGGCCCTTGTAAACGTTTGGTCTTGATTGCTTTGTCGAGGTTCCTATTTAGGTTACTGGGTTTTGATCTAATCAAGTTAAGAGTTTAGGTAAGATGTGTGATTTTGTGTAAAATATATTGAAATTACAATTTTGGAACTTTGGGTGCAGTTGGTGAATCATGGTACACATGACAAAAATACTATGATGGTATTATAAATTTTTAAAATTCAAGTTCTATTGGACACGAATTCTAAGCGTGTATTATGAAATATGGAAATATATAGATATATAATTTTATTGTTTTAAACTTTTTCAATTTTCTTTGTAAATGTAAAGTATTTCTTGGGTAAGTCGTTTTTATATAGAAATATAAATGAAATACCTAATATTAACCTATTTTGTCTGTCACTGGCCGTAAATTTCAGTAAATCGTAAACACTGGCGGGTCAAAATACATTTACAATAAGAACAAATCTTTTTTTATAATCTTTTAAAAGTAAAAGTACAAAAGCTCATAATCCTTTCAAAGATTAGCGAATCTAATTGCTCGGTCGTTGACAGGAAGCTAAGCCTTTTTATCGTCGAAAAATATGGCGCCGATTGCCCAAACCGATTAACAAGGCTACCCTAATTACACCCCACAGTTAAACGAATTTTTTCCCTATTTAAATGTTATGTCCAGCAATTTGAATTTGTGTTTTTTTTTCGATGTCTCATTTTGCTTTTTGTTTATTGTTTAAAGCTTACCTTAGAGTAAAAATCAATAAACTATAGAGCGCGCCTAATAGAGTATGAAATGAGAGCAGCAGTATGAACAAGTTAAATCGTAAAATTTGTGTCAAAACACAGCGCGCCGTTTTATTAAAACTACCTTAAAACCTAATAATATCGGAACCGTCGATATTTTTGTATAAACGTCTGTCGTCGCATGAAAAATCACAGGTCAGTAAACAAGCGTAGGACTTACAGCTAAAAATTTGCTTACGCTCGGCTCAACAGGCTACTACGATGCGCACACTCTGTGAGTGTCTATGTATACTTTAAGGTTTAAAATAAGTAGGTATCTCTACGGAGAATAATTCCATTTTCGTTTTACTATTGTTTTATTTTTAGAAACTATGAGCATAAACGCGATCATTTATATATAAATTGTTTTTCCACGGGGTAATCTTCATGGATTTTTTCTACGATGGGAAAGATTGAGGGGTATTTGCTGGCTAAAACCACATGGGTTTGGTTTCTCCGTTTCCTTTTTTGCGTGACAAACTGCCAGCCATAACTACATAGACGCTAAACATTATTCCATGATGACATTAAAGCAGCACTATCCTGAAAGTGTGTACCGAGACCAATTCTATTGCTACAATTTCTTTCGCTTTCTCCTCAATACGACTTATCCTACTTTCTTCAGCTCACCGTTGACCCTTCCCTACATTCACTATTAAACATATGTCTATGGTGAAATAATGCGTGATCACGTTCTATCTCTTTTGAATTAAGTACCTAAGTAATATACACTATTAATTAGCTTTCCCATCACATTGTTTGGGGAAAAACTTATTGCTATTACTATACTCGCAACTACGCACAAAGACTCAAATAGCGGACGTTGCAGTAAAGGCTGCCAAATTGCTGAAAGTCAGACGAACCGTGGGCAAAATCTTGTACAGACTGGGTCCCAATGGCAGCGTGGAAGAGCCAGGCGGAGATGGAGGGATGAATTGGACGCGTGTAAGGAGTGACAACAAATACGGTCAACAGAAACATGTAGAAAGAGGAAAGGGAGGCCTTTGTCCTGCAGTAGGACAGTTCAGGCTTAAAATAAATAAATAATATTACTATACTAGATAGCTTGTAAATAAACTTTTTTTTAATAGGGGGTGAAAAGTTAATATGTTTGACCTAATGTATATGTCGCAGTAAGATAGATAAAGCCGTAATATAGTTATATCCCTAGGGATATAATTATATACCGTAACATAGTTATACGAAAGCGAATCTTTACTATCTCACTAGGAATATAGTTATAAAACGGTCCAAGTTTAGTGATATACTTATATTACTAGATTAAGTTCAGTGTTATAAATATATTAGGGTTCGTCGGTACTAAGGGTCAGAAAAAAAAATACCTACCAACCTAACCAAATGTGTCAGGGTTGGCAAAGTCAGTTCTAAGGGTCAGAAAAAAAAAATACCTACCAACCTAACCAAATGTGTCGGGGTTGGCAAAGTCAGTTCTAAGGGTCAGAAAAAAAAATACCTACCAACCTAACTAAATGTGTCGGGGTTGGCAAAGTCGATTCTAAGCTACTGATTATTATGAATAAAAAGAAATCTAAACAAAAAAGATATGACTTTGAATAATAGTGTACGACTGACTGCGTGGGGAGCGCGTAAACACAACGAACCCCTCCCCCGCCGCGGGGGAGGCGGCGCGCCGCCTGCGCCGCACACTCCGAAAGCTATTTCACTAAACTTAATCTAGTAATATAAGTATATCACTAAACTTGGACCGTTTCATAACTATATTCCTAGTGAGATAGTAAAGATTCGCTTTCGTATAACTATGTTACGGTATATAATTATATCCCTAGGGATATAACTATATTACGGCTTTATCTATCTTACTGCGACATATATACTGGTAACACTTACAGATAATCAGTTGCTCTACATATAGTACCCGTATTCAGCTGAATCCAGTGACACTGTACGCTAACCCTAAAATAGTTTGTGAATAGTCTAAGTTGAAGAATTCCAACGAACGGGCCATTCAGGTGGCAACCTTTTGGTCGGAAAGAGCTTTAGAGGCATTTGACATGAGAAGAAGAAGAATAAAGGAATACTATTGGGTTAGGAACTATGTAATAACCTGGAGTGATCTAAGCGAGACTCTTGTAGGTACGTGTATTATATTTTTGTTGAAGAGATTTACGCAGTTAGCCTGAGCGCAGGCTTTGACTGCTTCACCGGACTTAAGAAGTATATTTTAGTGCAGTAGCTATATCTTCGGATACTGCGTATCGATAATGAAGTACAATGTCTGATTAAGTACAATCTTAAAAGGTTCCCGTCAATCTTGATCCCATTGAACTGAAGTGCACTGTAACAGTGTTGATTTAGTGTTGAGTGTCGTTGATATCGAAATCTAGAACCCCTTAAATCAAAGTGAAAAGCTTTTTATTATCCGCATCATAGGCATTTGGCTGACTAAGCTGCCTTCAATGCAATTATTTTATAGAGTAGATGGCTATGATAGATTTTGCATTAGAATTTTGATACCTACATATTTTTAACATTTTAAGATTTCTATGGATATATCATTTGGTACTTAGTATATTTTTGATTAAGATAATTTTAGGTCTAATACTTTAATTATTGGAGTTAAAAACTCGTATTTTTGCGCATTCGTCAAAATCTTTTTTTGGTTATAGAAAAGTATGATAAAACTGCACAGAAAAAAATAAAACAGCGTGCACTTAACGTACCTTCTTTATGTATCAGAGAAAATCAACACTACCAACAAAACTGATAGGGTTGAGTAGAGAAGGCCTAAATCGAATTCGCAAAAATCAACATCTGTTTTCACACAGAATTTGATTTAAAGGAACTATAACATTTACCTTAGGCTTCTTGAGCTAATGTTTTATATACATTTCATTTCAATGAAGTACGGGTGTCCTTACCCAACGTGGTATGTTTTTCCAAGGACTGGACATAAGTGCCACGGTTTCATACAACTAATTTACAAGTTAGATCAGCAAAACTAACAAAGTACCTAACTATAGCCGTTACAGCGGTAAACGACAAAACAATTTAAATAAATAAAAAATAAACGGTAAAATTTTAATACTGAATTTCCGTATTCAAATATCGAAAATTGTAAACCGCTAAAATACAAAATAAATATCAACGGTTATTTAAAAATAATAATAGATTCGAAATTTAAAATTATAATAATATTCGTATAAAAATAAACAGGTAACATAATACAAACCTCAAATTCACTCACAATAAAAATAATCACTTTTATTTCGGAATTGGAAGGTGTTGTTCGCGCGCGTGCGTCTTGCGCCGGCGCAGCTTCGCACTGCGCAGCATCCCCGGCTAGTGACCCCGCCCCGAGCGCTGTATGTACACAGAACTGTTGATACCGACATAAAATACCGCAAACCGGATTTTCGTTCATGATCCTTTTTATTTTTATAATCTTAATTATTTTATTTGATGATAATTGTTTTAAAGGTTTACAAATAAAAAGGTATTTTTGTTTTGATTAATTTCAGTTGTAAAAATACATGCCTAATAACATTTTATTACTATAGATATTTTGAGGATAAATATACAATAACCAAGAAAATCAACTGTGGTTTGGTACGAATTCTTAAATTTTACACAACTTTTATTTAATCTGTCTTTTAACAATATTTTAGTAAAAAATAATTTCATTGGAATATACCCATACAAAACGTGGAGAATTATATTTTTTTTTCATAAACTCGCTTACAATAACATAAGTAAATGTGCTGACAGAAGTTTACTATGAAAATAGCAGAAGGTGTGTATCTGTTCTGTTGTTTTCTCTAATGAATCTGTTTTGCACAAAAGTGAAAAAAAAACATTACCTAATGTGATTGTTTTGTGTGCTTAGATGTATTACGATATATATTTAGCTATAATTAATTCAGTTATTCTAGTAAAATAAAAAAAAGATGTAATGCAATACGAGGTTCTTACATTTAAAAATAATCGCCCATAATTTTTCTATCAAAAAAATAATTTAAATAGTTGGGGTATTTATCAACTCTATATATGAAGGACTTCAAACATTTCCTTAGTTCATCGACCAAGTACGGAGGTACAGGTAAAATTTAGCCGTCTCACAATTTAGGTGCTCGGGTCATCGCGAAATAATAATAATCAATACTTTTGTATTTCTTGTTTTTGATCCAGTTCTGGTAAGGCTTTAAAACTGCATAACTAGAAATCCTTACTTATATTATTAATGCGAAAATAACTCTGTCTGTCTGTCGCGCTTTCACGCCAAAACTACAGAATCGATTTTAATGAAATTTGGTAGATACACAGATAGTCTAGAGCCTAAGGGAGGACATAGGTTACTTTTTATCGCAATAAGCGACATCCACGCGGGCGGAGCCGCGGGAAACAGCTAGTTTATATAATTTATTTATTTGTATAGAACAAATTGTATGTCAAATACGGAGTTCGTATTTGACAAACAGTTACGTGATACTTGAAATGAGGAACATCTATGAAAAATGGCCCTGATAAAAAGTATCTGCTGTTGTTTTGGTTAACCAAGAATCTGCAATTGTGCAAAAAAAAAAATAGAAAAGTGTAAGTGTGAATCGCCCACCAAGGGTTCTCAACAAATTTTGCTGATCGTCACGATTAGATAATTCTCCGAAAACAAACTTAACTGTGCGATCATCATCATCATCGATGTATGATACAATTTTTTCAACTGTAAAAATAAGTTTGCAATCGCAAAATCGTATTGTTTATATCACAAAACTAATAGAAAAATCTTGACAGATAGACACACAGACAGCAAAGTTCCTTTAAAGTTACTCTTATTGAAGTAATCAATATTATATCAATATAGGTATTGGGCATTATTGTATGTACGCTAACAACTACTCATGCCGAAACCCCATAAAATAACCCACAAATATTATCAGAACTTGTATTTAATGTGACATTAGCCTAAATAATCAGTTAGTTCGAATTTCGGTCCTATCGTGACACACTTTAAATCTATATTTAATTGACATTGGTAATTAACCATCTATAATATCTATTGTAATAATGTAAAATATAAGTATAATATATTTTATAATATCACAGTTAGAGTGATATATTTTATTTAAATATTGTTTTCTTTACATTTATAAGTAAATCATTGACCGCCTAAACGGATGGGCCGATTTCAATAAATTTATGTGGGTTCTAGGTTGGTTTAGATGACGAGAAAGTTTATCTACATGGAAAGCGTATCTAAAAGTAGAAATTCGTACAATTAAACCCCATATATATAAAGTTGAGTACTAGAAAAACAAAAGTATTTTTCTAAGGCATATAGCGTCAGGTTAGGGTTTTCAGCTAGGCAGGTAAAGTCCGGAGTCCCGCTCTCTCTGGAGTCGCGCTAAGCATGTACAAGAAATCCCCCGACTGCAGCTAAGAAGACAGGAAATGTTCCCACGTCATGAGTAGCTTTGGTTGAAGTCATTAACTTACAGCCCCGAAACCAAAAACAGCTAGATTTTCTACACAATATAATTTAGGCCATGTTAACACAATTAATAGTACAGTTTCTCTTTTTTTTCCATTACGGCATCGCTGTCGAAGGGCTTGATGAATGCGCTTTAGGCCCGCATGTTAAGTATTATTCCGCGTAATTAATAGAAATCTATTGAGTAACATTGTAATGTATACAGGTACCTGATTTTCCCTTTAATTAAGTAGTATATTGACATATTACGTAGACCGCAAAAACGTGGACAAAACCCCGAGGTCTCAGAATAGTCACGTTAAAAAAAAATTTAAAATATCTAACCTCGTTTCAAAGTTTAAAATAGAAGAATTTAATCACAAAACAAAATACCGGCCGAGTGCGAATCAAACTCGCGTATGAAGCGTTCCGTATCATTTTATTTTATATGTTACTAGCTTTTGCCCGCGGCTACGCTCGCGTTAAGAAGTATTATTATTAATTAGGTATAATTTTTGCGGCTTTACTCTTGTTTAGCGTGTAAAATTTGTTGAATATCAAAATCCTATTTAAGCTGACGTCTTTATCATAGTAGCTCCAATCTTTAATTTCAGTTAAATCAGTCGAAAATCTAAAAAGATTTATATAAAAAAATTTATCCCCTATTTTATCCCCTTAGGGGTAAAATTTATGTCCTACGTCATAGTAGCTTTATGCATGCAAAGTCTCAGCCCGATCGGTTAAAAATTGACAAAGTTTCATACAAATTTTTATCCCCTATTTTATCCCCTTGGGGGTAGAATTGATCAAAATCCTTTCTTAGCGGATGCTTACGTCATAACATCTACCTGCATGCCAATTTTCAGCTCGATCCGTCCAGTGGTTTGGGCTGTGCGTTGATGGATCACTATGTCAGTCAGTCAGTCACCTTTGAGTTATATATATTTAGATTTGTTGTTATAGCAGCAACAAACACATTCTGTAAAAATTAACTCTCTGGCTGTTACGGTTTATGCCATACAGCCCGCTGATATACAGATGGACGGACAGTGGAGGCCTAGTCATAGGGTTCCATTTGCACTCTTTGGGTACGGAAACCTAATAAATAGGTATACACATCAGTCCTCTGCAGTCGTGCTGTTATTTAATACTCTTTCAATCCTTCTCCGTCTTTTGAATCCAGCCCAACACAGATACCTTCACCAAATCATCTAACATCCAATCTCAAACAACGAAAATATAACGCTCTAGATGCCTTGCAAAAAATAGATTTATTCTAGGTCAATATAAATTGTTGTATACTGCCATATTAATTCAAAGTAATGCAACAACGACAACAGTCTCTTTGTCATACGACAGCCTATAATTATGACTGTAAATTTTCATACAGCGGCATCTACAAAGGAATAGCTGGGTTTGAACTACTCACTTTCATCGATATTTAGTATTTATCGAGCAATTACGTCGGTTTGCTTTGTTGAATATTCATTCATAAATGGAAGTTTATTTTTCGATACTGTCTTTGAACTGTTGTCAAAATAATTTTGAAATTAACTCTTTTTAACTCTTCATAGTCAAGTTATTAGACAATCTGCGGGAAATTTTGTGTATGGTAGAATACCCTTACCCCCAGTTTCTGAAAGGCTGTTAAATCTAATCTGTTGTCACTTGACTACAGTCGTAATCAGTAGACTTCTACTGATCACGACTGTGATTAGTTAAACAAAAGACTAACAACCAATCACAGCTCTTGATATGAGGTTTAACAGATGATTAAGTAATTATTATGTTGGTCATTTAGAAACCGAGGGTTACTCCTACATTTTTATCAATCTATTGTAATATCTTTATTAGTAAATATACTATAACTATCGCTTACAAATAAGTCATGTATTAAATTACTGAATTTATGCTCGATAGGATAATATCTTCTGTTAAATATATTATAGGTATAATATCTTGAAATTGACATATTCATTTATAGAGAACAAACAAAAACTCCAACAAAATACATTTATTTAACATTAAAAAAACACATTAATTATATAATAATCACACAATCAGTTTCATAAAACTACACAACTTTCACTACCTCTTTCTCAGCTTCTCTCTTGAATCTATTCCCATGGGTATCATCATGTTTATGGAAAAATCTATGGATGCCATTGTAAATACCTTTATGGATATTCTGGAGATACTCTTTAATACCTCTGAGTAATCCTGTCACTTTATTATCATGTACTTCAGTCGGCTTATCGTCAAATTCTGCATTAACATGTAGGATACTGAATCTATGCTTTTTATTTTGAATATTATCTTCTTTATTTGGACTCTCAGATGTATTATTGTCTTCTGTTTGTGTGACAGGTACTGCAAGGTTTAGGGCCGGTCTTATAGTATAATTAGGTACAATAGGTCCCGGGGGAATTCTAGTGTCAGGGATATCTATAACTTTTTCTGTTACTTCGTACTGTGAAAGAGGTCGTAATGTCAACACTTGAGAACTTGAGGCGACCATTCCTTCATTTTCTGCAGTTTTATTGACTTTATCTGTATCATTAGTGACTATATTTGGTGTCGTAATTTGTATTCGCTGTTGTCTACCTGATTGATCTATTTCCGTTGAATCTTTTGCAGTATCTTTCTGCCGTTCTATGCCGTTCAGTTCGTTAAAAGTATTTGGTTTCATTTTAGGAATTAGGTCTTTGTGGTCTTGACCCGCAATGCTTGTGAGAAGAGCCTGTAAAATATAATTTCAATCAAAATACTAGTAACAGTTTTTTTTTATTAATTAGTCAGGGAAGGGTACAACGCAACCCGCTGGAAACGTGCAGAGAGTGCTTAAGCGATCCCACGTTTCCGGCCAAGGCAGAAAAACGGACCGGGGTGTTTTTAGTCAGTGAAAGTCTGACATATCCCTACGCCGTGCCCTCGGCGTGGGTCAAAGTCATTAGCTTTTCACACCGCAACAAAAAAAAAAGGATGCAATGTAAGTTTATCTTACAAATGTAACGTATCAATTGAAACATACAACAGATTTTTTTATCGATATGTTATAAGCACACTCAATAATAAAATGTCAACATAAAATATGATACATTTACACAGAAGCACAGGCCTCTTCTCATGAAGAGAGAGGTGCGACCATTGATCAGCACGCTTTCTCATTACGGGTTGGTGATTTAAGATTCCAATTTTTTAAATACAGGCCCTCTCGATGTTTTTTTTCGCCCAATTTAAATCGTCGAACATAACAAAACCATTTCACGTCGGTTCTGTTTAGGAATTTGTGGATCACACAAATGTTTGTCCCATGCGGGGATTGAACCCGCAGTACGTCGCGCACAGTGGTAGTTACCATGGTGACCTAAACCACTTGGCTATCCGTGCAGACAACTATTATTATTACTTTCAAGTTATTTACGTAGGTGCTTCACTACATTTTTATATGCCTTAAATCAATAAAATATAAAGTTCAACGAACATTGTTGAACTTTTATAACTATTCAAATGATTTTAAATTTATTTTAAAAACGTTTGATACATAAATCATTAAAACACCATTAAATTTAAGTGATCTTATCCTCTTTAGACATTCTAGATTGAAAACACTCACTGGACCAAAATATACCAATGTTGCAATTTTAAAAGAAACACCGAATTAGTTAAATAATTAACTTACCAAACAAGTTAACAGTTTGATAGACATTTTAATTCACTATTTAGAACCGACTAGTCCCACTAACCGAATTAAACTAAGTAATAAAAATCAATTCGTTCTCAATAACATTGTTTTCACAAAAAATGCGGGCTCTATCTGCGAATTAAATTAACTTTTCACTACACTGAAGGAACAAGTGAAGTCGCTTTTAGTTTTTATAAGTTGCGCAGTGAGTCAACGTGCGAATGAGTGTCCTAAGGTGAGGTTTTAACACATACGACTTTTCTAGAGAAATGTTAATTATTAATTTTTCACAAAGACAATTATAGGAATGTTGACTGGATAAGTCCGTAAATTACCGTAGTATTATCCGTCGAAAGTTTTTGGTAACGTAAAAAAAAAAAGAAATATACATTTCTAATATCTTTTATTAATTTACCTGGCGGAAATTATAAAAAAATGTAGTCAACATCCCTATTAATAAAATGTTGGTTTAATCTCTACTACAAAAACGATTAGATATAAAAAGTACAGAAAAACGCGCCGAAAAAGTATGTTTCGTTGCGTTAATGAGCTAATCGGACTTTTTGTAAGATTGACGTTTTTTGTCGAAGATACAATGCCAGAATTTATTGTAGGTACTTAATTATCAATCAATGAACATTATAAATATATTTTGTACTTGTATATTTCAATTGGAGATGGGATTAAAGTTAAATTGGTTTTAGGCTTTAGTTTTACGTTCTACACTTAATTTTTGCAAAAAGGAAATTAAAAGCCTTTGCAACATAATCATTCTATTGATTCATTCATGATCTTAAAATGGATTATAAATAATGCAAACGCAATGCATATTTTTAAAAGATTGGTATAACAGGTGACAGGAATTTATGTTACCCTTAGATTAAATTTCTTCAAAAAGGAACCGATTATCCTGTGATCCACTTTTTTGCAATCGGTTTAGGTCTTAGAACGTTGCAAGAAACAGGGTAGATGACTATTATTTTAATGTCTGTCGCATAGATTATTAAAAATTATTAGACACCGTTTTTTATACTTTACCAAAAACTCATGGCGATACATTGATTTGAAAAGTCTTGTGCAAAAGCATGACGTTATTAGCAGAACTCCTGAACTTTGATTAGCTTTATCTCATTAGTATTTCCTTACTTTAAAAAAGCATAAAATTTGTGTCTAATATTTTTTTATTATCTAACTGACGGATTAAATAGATTTTATTTTTTTAAACTCTGTCGTCTACTGAATTCCAAGTAAGGAACATCCATGATATAACTATACACGTATGTAGTTGGTGTGTCGCGTTTGGCTTACATTAAAACGGCACCTTAAGTTCAACTACAAAAAATACAAAACAGCACAACGACATTATCTGGGAATTCCTGTAGGTAAGTCTGTACAGTCAACCGCACATTCTTGGTAATTTCAGAATGAATACGATTTTATTTCTATGTAGTAAGGTTGCTTTTCTTAATTCATTTTTTCCACTTTCATGCGGTTTACTGTACTATTAATGACACATTTATTAAGGTCTACGAGGAACTGTATTGGTCACTCAACTTAAACTCGTCCTTGATCATCTGTCTCCGTAACTCCAGGGTGTGGTTCCAGTAGGCCAGCTCCGAGGAGAAGTGAGATGCTGGGTCTGTCAGTTCTTCGTCTTCAGATTCTTCATCATCATCATCATCACTCGTGTCACTGAAAAGTATTAAATGAATTAGGCCTAAATGCATCAATAAAAGTCTACGATTCTTTTTATCTCAAAGTACACAAGAACTGTTACTGTTTATGTTTTCCATTGATCTCATATAAACCATTTATTTATTCAAATAAATTAACCTTTGAATTAGTTTGGCTATTTCTCGCTAGAATGAAATTACACTCCTGTTAGATTTTTAGCATATCTAGCGGCTAAGTGCCATTACGTAGGTAGCTAGGCAATTGGCCAACTAAGTATTTAAACATTCATTGATAAATAAAATTAAATAAACTTTGATTTATTCACTAATATTCGATTTCGTACACCAACTAAAATGGAATGCCAATGAAAAATAGACCTTAGAACTTTACGTTAAAATTGTATTTCATTAATAATAAATTACTTGTTCGGACTAGGCCTGCTCAACGTCAGTCAGATGTCCGTTACATGGCTATTGGCTTTATATAAAAATACATAGGCCTCTTATCAATAGGGTCTGCAAACTATCTGTGAATAATGTTAGCATTTTTGGAAATTGTACAGAAAATGTGTCTTTTTATTTCTTTGGACCTTGTGATCGTCTTCCATGACGCATGCCTATATTACTTTTAAAGGGTAAGTTCATGGGCAAGTTACCTGCTCTGTGCATTCTCGACAAACCTAACAGCAGGCTCCATCGCCTCGTTTTCCTTGTAATTTATACCACTAAAGTTAATCTTTGTTTCCATCATATGACAGAAGTGACAAAACGTCAATATTTTTGTTTACCGCAGATTATTATGAAAAGAAAATAGGGTGTTATTTTTATTGTGGCAACATATGATTTTAGGCTAAAATGAAAGCAAGGGCCAGGCAGAAGAAGTATAATTTGAATGCCAAAAAATGAATATATATATTGATATAATTTTATTATATTTTTAATAATTTTATTATATATAATTTTTTATTTTATTTTAGAGGTTAATGTAATTATGAAAATAGCTTAAGTATACTGTGGTGGAGATTGACCAGTTTAAGTTTAAGGATGGTAGCGAAATAGAGCATCAAAAGTATGGGCATACTCTAGTCCTTTTACTTGTTCATGTTAAAATACTTACTTAAACGTTGTGTTAGTAACTCCGGGGGGTCAAAAAACCAATAGGCGGAAATAGATGACAAATATGAATGAGACATGATAAATAAAATGCTTTTTAATTCCGTTAACAGAAACATGACAAATCTTAGGTCACGTAAACTGCGGTCACATACCATAATAATTAACACTAAGTTTGGTGACTCATGTATTTTTTTTAAATGAAGTATCTAATAATAATTAGGTAATTAGGTATATTTTGTAATGTTTTTTTTAAAGTATACTAGTAGTTTAATCAATTAACAATTTTAAATATTTACAAACTTAACTTAACTATATATACATACAAAAGGAATTATAAAATAAACTAATCTAATTAAACATAAACCTAAAATATGGCATCAAAAAATTCGTCTACATCGCTGTCCACTGGGAGTGTTCCCAAAAGGCTGGCGGCATTGCCACGTTGTATGGCAATGCTTATCCTCTGTCCAAGGTAAAAGCCAGCCCTTGGGTCGCGCGAAGTGTAAACGAGGCATTTGGCTAGATCTTTAAAAAGCATGTGCGTAATCGGACCCCACGGATCAAGGGTCTCAATCCCAAACGGCTCGAATATATAACTTCCAACTAGGTTGTTATGGCGCAAGAGTATCGACACAAGTTGCGTCCCATACTAAAGGCCTACCCAACTTCCATGGGAACAAAGACATGCTGTCCGGTCTCTTGCCATCGTCGCGTGCCAGGCCATTGGGTTCTAGTACAGCCGGAACGCCGACGGCAACAAGAGCTCGTCGGATGATGTCATTAACATTCGCATGCCGCGCCATGCGGCCCGCGCTACGGCTACATGAAAGGCCGTGGTGTCCGAGGCTGTTGACAACTTCGCCGCAGTGGCAGCGATGTGGAGAGCAACATGAAGCACCTAGGCGTAGTGCAACAGCGAGGCGGAAAGTAGTGTCGTCGAACAAGGTGCCTATGTTCGAAGACGCCAGTGCGTGAAGCCAGAGGCCCGACTCCCATTCACCCACCGCTAGCAGGCGCGCACGCTCTGCAGAAGTATTAGATGTTGAGATAAGGTTGTCCTGAACTAATCTGCAGAGCGGCTTATCCCACCGCCTCTGGGAAGATGGGAAGTCAGGGAGATTTGAATTTGGGCAAGCGAGTCTCCAGGCATCCACAGCCTCGGTGAAGCACGGCACATCAAAATGAATCACAGGACCGAGGATATAAAAGCCGGTAATTAACTTTAATAAGTCAAAGAAATTAAACAAGAAAAAAAATAACAAAAAGGTTTCGAACCCACAACGGTACGTTATAAGCTCGTCGAACTCCGGAACACTGAAGTTAAAACACATGTTTTCATCCTAAAGCTGCTCCGAAGTTAATCCTTTGAAAAGCCACTGTGAGCGATACCTACAAAAACATGTCGTACCTAGAACAATTTTTAATTAACAAACTAACTGTTCTGCCGGAGTTTGTGGAAACATTGCATATTGTAGAGTCAACAATAAAAATATATCCGAAGTGAATAAAAAATCAACTTCAAATAAAAATATATAACGTTTTAGGTATCCCACTGCTGGGTACCTAGAGCCGGAACTCGAAAAATCGAGATGGAAATCGAGATCGAAATCGAGATCGAAATCGAGATCGAAATCGAGATCGAAATCGAGATCGAAATCGAGATCGAAATCGAGATCGAAATCGAGATCGAAATCGAGATCGAAATCGAGATCGAAATCGAGATCGAAATCGAGATCGAAATCGAGATCGAAATCGAGATCGAAATCGAGATCGAAATCGAGATCGAAATCGAGATCGAAATCGAGATCGAAATCGAGATCGAAATCGAGATCGAAATATTATTAAATATTAACAAAATAAGATGAAAAAAAAATGATATTTCGTTTTTTGTTAATAATTCGAAAAATATTAACATTTAAGCAATTTTGAAAAAGTATGTTTTGAAAAAAAATTTTTTTATTTATTATAATACTTTTTAATATCATACGATACGGTAATTATAGCGCCTACTTGATTTGTTAATTAAAAAATTGATGTATCTTTTAAACTATTAGAGTATATCGTATGATATTAAAAAGTATTATAATAAATAAAAAAAAAATTTTTTTTGCACTTTATTATATATAGCTATTTTTATAATTTTTTTCTGCTTCAGAAAAAAAATATAACGTTGGTCGATATGTGTTTATAACAAATTGTTAAACTAATAAACAATTAAATAATTAATAAAAAAATTTTTTTTTTTGCTAAACTATTTAAAAGTGTAAATTATGATTTTTAAAAGAAAAAAATTTCTTAACTCATTATTTAAACAATCGAAATATAAAAAAGTCGTTTTTAAACAATTAAAAATTAAAATTAAGAAATTTTGTCAACAACAAAATAGCAAAAAAAAATTTTTTTTAAATATTGAATTTCTCTATTTGTTTATAACAATTTTATAAACAAATTACGTAAAAAATTCATAACCTATGTTAATTACTGCCATTGTTCAATGTGAAAACAGGCATAGCTAAATATTAATTGAAAAAAAAAAAATTATCAACATTTTTTAGATTTTTAATTTTTCAATAGTTATAAAAAATCATAATTAACAAATTAATAAACTTTAATGAAAATAAACCGCAGGATCTTATAAAGTACATATATCAAAAGGGCTCCACTAAGTTTAAAATTTATAGGCCAATTATTTATACCTTTCATCCCATTGTTTATGCCCATGGAGATTGAGAAAAAATTGGTTAGTTAACAATTGAATAACTTTTTGAAAAATGGTGATTAAACTTTTTTTTTTTCAGGGCTCGATTCTTTCAAGTGTTAAGAAGATACTAGAATTTTTTCAAATTTTTAAAATCACATTTTATGTTATAAAAAAATTATTTTTATTGCTGAACTCTCTTTAGCCGCGGCGCGCGCATGCCGTAACTGCCGCGCGGAGCCCTATTTTCAACGTCTAATTAAAATTATAAATAATGGAGATAGAATTCCGGAAGTTAGGACTTTTTTATTGGAAATTTCCTCCTCTTTAACGAGCTTTTTTCAAAATTGCTTAAATGTTAATATTTTTCGAGTTATTAACAAAAAACGAAATATCATTTTTTTTTCATCTTATTTTGTTAATAACAATTGCAATTTTTAACCTGCACCAAAATCCTTCAAAAACATTTTTCTAGAGGTGATTCCGAATCGAATGAGCCATCGCTCATATTTTTAGGACCTTTATCTCTATTTTTCACGTTTTTGAACTTGTTGACTAGACTATTAAAGAAATGGAAAGGTGGAGTGCTTTTTAAATAATGTTAGTACAAGATAGAGACATCAATCGTAACTAGAGAACGAAAAATATAGATTTATAGATAGATTTGTTTACTTTTTTCAACCGTCGATTTCGTTTGCAACCTCATAACGCGAAAATAACACAAAGGATTTTGATGAAATTTGGCAAACACGTAGCTCATAAACACATAATCTCTGTATTTTTCAAGTGTCATGTTCCCGTGTTATAATTCAGTGATATTTTTTTAAGTTTTGCTATTTATAAAATTATTTTGATACCTAAAGGAAATCAATCACTTTGCGTCCTGATAAGTACCTATATCATAACGCGCTAATCTCAGGAACAACTGGTTCGAATTGAAAAATTATTTTTGTATAAGATAGTCCGTTTATTGAGGAAGGTTATAGGCTATATAATATCACGCTACGACCAATAGGAGCAGAGCATAAATGAAAGTGTTGCAAAAAATGAAAAACCGTTGAAACTAAAACACGCGAACAAAGTCGCGGGGGACAGCTAGTCTTTAAATAAAACACATACCTCTATTAAAAAATGGAACAAACAAAATGCAATAAGGTAGCCAACAGCACTGCAATATTGCAATATTGAGTCGTCATTACAGAAATTAATAAACAAACACCGTGCGAGTTGTAAACACGTTCAGTGGGACGGGAACACGAACATCACATTCGTCAGCTAGCTGTGGGTAGTGTGAGTACGAGTTGCAACACAAATCTATACAAATATTATAAATGCAAAAGTAACTTTGTCTGTTAGTCTGTCTGTTACGCTTTTACGGCTCAACCGCTGAACCGATTTTAATCTAACTTAGCATTGAGTAAGGTTGAATCCCAAGGAAGAATATAGGAAACTTTTTGCCACGAAACCCGATACAACGTGCAAAAGCAAGTAAAAAATAAAACGATTTATTTTATGACAACGACAGAATTAATTGAAAAGTAAAATTAAGTTACTTACCCAATCTATCTAAAACTAACTTAAATATAGGGTGGGCAACTTGGAGGTATACAACTTTTTTTTGCCGCCATTTTGTTTTGGCGGCAAATATGACAGTTGTTTCATAAATTTTATTTTGTATAAATATGGCAAATTTGTTATGGAGCGTTTTACTACTGAACAACGTGTTTTAGTTATTAAAACATTCCACTTAAACCAAACATGTATTGTGAAAAATCTATGAAAATTGCGGCCATTTTTTTGGTACACTTACCTTTGCGGCAAACAGTAACTCATTTAGTGAATAAATTTGAGCAACTTGGCATTGTAACAGATAAAACATTTCCATGTCGGGTCAGAATAGCTCGTACGGAGCAGAATATTGAAATTGTTCGACAAAGTGTAGCAGAAGAACCCACATTGTCTACCAGGCGTCGTTCTCAACAACTCGAAATTAAGAGGACTTCTCTACGGACAATTCTGAAGAAACACCTTGGTTGGTTCACGTAACTCAAGAACTGAGAGAGAACGTGAATCAGTTGGGCTTAGGAAACATGTGCTTCCTAAAAGATGGGGCCATATGTCATACGGCACAAGCCACAATCGAGACATTGAAAATTATGCTTCCGGGTCGTTTTTTGTCATTTCAAGAAATGGTGATATTGATTGGCCCCCAAGATCCAGGATTTAACAGTTTCTGACTTTTTTTGTGGGGCTATCTAAAGGGACGTGTCTATGCTAATAGGCCAATGAACTTTCAACAATTAAAACAAAATATCCGAGACACAGTCGATAAGATAACGCAGTAAATGTGTGAAAAACCCACTGAAAAGGGTTCACATTTGCCATGCTGCTAGAGGCGGATATTTGTCTGGCATTATATTCCATACTAATTTGCCAACACTAAATACTATATTTAAAAAAAGAAACTTAATTTTTTTTATATTTCATAGAATAAAATTTTAAATATAAAGTGTATACCTCTTATTTGCCCACCCTGTAGAATCCTATGATATAAAAACAATAATCAATATGGTTTTTACTTCTACAGTAAGATGTAATTATTTTTGTCGATGTGATTATTGACCGATATTAACTTGCCTATTTTTACCTTTTTAGATAATGAAGGATATTATCAATTTATCTTGTACGGTGCGTGCATCACACATCCCCGGGGGATACAACCCAAGATTACGTTATAATTTAATACGTTACTTTCTTAAATTAATAGTACAGGAAACCGCACGTGAACGTACATATCAACTAATACTTACACAAAAACTACAGACATTTTAATAGTAATTGTATTTATTGGTGTATTTTTTCTTTATTTATTGCTTCTATTTTTAGCGACGTTAATAATAATTGTAGCCTTTTAAACTTCAGTATATTAAATTATTTAATTGAATTATTATTCCGTGTTGTAATGATTTCTTTACTTTATTTGCTATCGCTACTCACATACGTCATAACACGGTAGCGGCAGGTAGTGATGCGCGAGGCACGCGCGAGACAGTTCATGCACTGGTTGACAATCCTTTGATGCGAGATGTCTAAAGATGTATTGTACAGTTTTTAGGATGTTTTGCTTATTTGATTGAAAAGATACAAGAATTTCCCATCATTTCATTCAAATTTAATAATAATAAATAAATGTGGACAACATCACATACATTGCTCTGAACCCAAAGTAAGTAGCTAACGCACTTGTGTTATAGAATCAGAGACGACGAAGGTTGTTACAAAAAGCCAGACCCGAGACAATGTAGAAAAGTTGGTTTTTGCATTAACCCGCCTGGGGATCAAACCTGGATGTCAGAGCTGGTAACTCGTTCAAAACCGGTGTACGCCACTCGACCACGGAGCCTCCGTGGTCGAGTGGTCGAGTGGTCTAAATAATGTACTCGAAATATTTTTCTGAACAAATAAGTTTTCTTCCAGAATACAGGCGAGAAGATATATTATTATTAAAGAGAATACAGTATATAAAATATAGCACTTTTCAATATATTTTTTCATGTTTGTTTACGACATAGTACTTCAAAAAGGGAAGAAAAAAACTACCTTTTAAATGGTACTACCTATTTATTTAGACATGTTTTCCAATTTTGTCAAAATATGATTAGATATCTACGTTACAGAGCAAGAAATATTTAACCATTTCTCATTCAATGTTTTCGTTTCGTTCTTGCCTCTTGTCATAATAAGGAGTAAGATAGAACTTACTTTTTATTATGACTACGTGTTATGACTATATTAGGTAATCCTAGATTCATATATATCTATAAAATAATACTAGCCTATAAATGTCCCACTGCTGGGCACAGGCCTCTTCTCATGTAGAGATGGAACGAGCATTGATTTCCACGCTTGCTCATTGCGGGTTGGCGACTTCAGATTCCAGCTTTTGGAATCCAAGTCGTATGTTTTTCTTCACCGATTGTCAATGTCGTAGAATAATTAAGAAAGTACTTACTTCTTTGAAAAAGTCACATTGGTACTTGCCTGTAGTAGGTTTGAATCTGCAACCTTGTGCATGCAAATCCGTTCTTTAAACTGTTACGCCACCAAGACTGTCAGATTTACTATAACACCTAGATTATTACATCAAATGAAATTAATTTTATACAATAAGAAGGTCATTGTTTTTATTTCTTATTTTCATTCAATTAAGGGCAGGGACAACTGAAAGATTGAATAAGATTTGAACCGACTTATATGTAACCAAGGGAAGTCATGAAACTTTATATCAGAGAACAAAGCCGGTACAAAAACATTTGTACATAGGTATATACACACATACATTTTGTTTTCTCGCCGAAACCCAACTCAAGCCAGTAATTTGGGCTCAAATAAAAAACATTATCATGTCATCTAAGTCGGGATTATGTTAGAGCAACACAAGTAAACAGAGTCGTTAGCTATGGTAAGAGTTAGTTCACACTGTAGGGATAGTCTGTGTAACTATTTATGTCTACTTGAACCCAGCCTAACAATTGAAATTTAGTCTGTACCTATATCATTTACCTATCATAATTGTGTCTCCGTGGTCGCGTGGCGTACCTACTTATCTGATTTTAAGACGTCTAGCTCTGAGTTCCCGCCGTCCCGGGTTCGATCCCCCGACGGGTCAATGTAGAAATCTTTTCTACATTATACTATCAAGAGGATCTAGGTATCTACTTTGTCTGAATAACATAACTGCAAACATACAGGGCATATTTCGTCACCAGTGTCTTCATCTACTTGCTCAGTGGAAAACAGGCCTTACGTCAGTGTTGCCATATTTTTATACAGCGTACGTGACCAATGGGGGAGCTGTCTGGGTCACCTATTGTTTGCTCTGAAATACGTGTTCATACGAACTGATTGTTTTATGAAAGCATATCTGTATCTGTTGTTTTTGGTAAAAAGCTTTGGTTTTTTGGACAGAATAAATTAATTAATATATTTTTTTTTTGTTTTATTGTTTGTTGTAAATTGTCTTTATATTTTTTGATAGCTATTTTCTTAGTATCATAAAAGAAAGAGAGAAAGAGATTAATTGTTTTAGTAAATGCTACAACCATAACGCACATAGCACGCACACACGTGGCTCAATCGCTAGTTGACTTCATCATAAGAAAAACATCAATTCAATTAACTTTTTGTTGTTTATGGCTCCGTCGTTCGTTGGGGTGACAACGATTCTGCCAATTTCAGAGTTGGGAGTTAAAGAGTAAATTATATAGGAGCAATAAGTTATTTTTTTTAAGTTAAATTAATAAGTTTTTTATTTGTTTATATTTATTTTTTCTCCTCTATGTTTTTTATTTGAAACTCTGACACGTTCTTTTTTATAAATTAATGAACAAGGGCCTATTAAATATACAATGAAATAAAATAAAACTATAATAATCATAAATTACAAGCATGTATTATTAGCCAAAGAACAAACATGTACGTTCTCTAAAAAAAAATCAGCCTTCATTCTTGATTGATTATTGAGTATATTCCCTATTTAAATATCCACCAGGTTAATCTCTCAAGTCTGTCGGTCAATTTCCACCAATCAAGAGCCAGCCGCTAGTCTCTCATTGGTGGAAATTGACAGATGTACCACACGCCAGACTTTTTAAATCGTGAACATCCATATGAAACGTATATATCTGGTCCTTCTTACTGATCTACAACACCATTCGTATGATGTGAATTCAAAGTTTAGTTTTGCACTTCGTTCCACTATTCCCAGCAACAGGAAAAGAAATATCAGTAGCACCCATGTAATTTAGCCTTACATTTCTCAATTACTTTAAAGAGCCATTATGAGCATCGCTTTAATAAAGCTCTATAGACTTCTACTGTGACAAGAAATCATAAAACGTTAGAGCAACTCGTAAAGACACCCTTTGCTATCACTTGAGTGCAGGCGCTTTGACAAATGGCTGCAAATTCTTTTCTTTTACAAACAATTTACTGATGTCTGACTTCGTCCGTAGATATTTCATATTTGATAGGAATGCTATATCATATATCATGAGTTCAATTACGGGAGAGGGTATTGTCCTAACATACCTTATCGCTGTAATCAGTGATATTTATGGTTAAATACTTAAAAGAATTCTTAGTCGATCTATCGATTTAAGTAACCAACTCTCAAAAGTCTGAGAGTTTGCAGTATAAGGGAAGGGAGAAGCACTCCGGGAGGGCGGAGGAAGACCATGAGGATTTCCACGGGAAAAAAAGGTCTTAGAGAAATAAATAAGTAAACTATAGAGCGCGCATATCGAGTATGAACTGTTGGCACTAGTATACATATAATATATAGTAAACATGTAAAATCGCAAAATTTGTGTCAAAACAGAGCGCACCGATTTATTTAATATATCTCAAAACCTAATATTACCCTTATAATATCGAAACCGTCGATATTTTCGCATAAACGTCTGTCGTCGCACGGAAAATCACATAAATCTGTAAACGAGCGCAGTACATTTAGCTAAAAATGTGCTTACGCTTCACACAAAGGGCTACTAGCGATGCGCACGCTCTATGCTTGTCTATGTTAAATCTAAGACTTAGGTATATAAATCGATTAAAGGGATTCCTTATTAACGTTTTTAGTAAGTGAACTATTACAAGTCTGAGAGTTGGCTTACTTAAATCGATAATTAGGATTCCCTTAAGTAACCATTAACGTCTCTGAGTGCGCCAGTAAGTCGTAGAAAAGAAAAACCTTTGATATTTGTATCGGGTTACTTTATATCGAAATGCGATCATCGTGCGACACAAGGACGTTATTTAACTGCCTTATTGGGTATAAAAATAGTTATAATAAGATTTAATTTATAGCTCCTTTTATGTGGTTTTGGGGGAAACTGATTATGTCGCGATTGTTCTTGACTTAGTAATAGTTCAAACTTCATTCTAAAGAACGTGATGGAAATAAAAGTGAATAAAACCACGCCACATCATAACATAAAGTGTGACTGTAAAGATATTGTCAATACGTGCGACCCTCGGAATATTGGCGCCGATTCCCTTGTACGCTAACTAAATCAAAATTAAAGCATTGCTATCTCTTACTAACAGCGTGTGAAAAAGGACGGCAACAGATAACAACTAACTTAGAAATGTCAAACCAGTTTTCGCCTTGAACATCACTGTGTTTTAGTGCACACGTTTCTGCGTGTCGGTAGATTTGTACCTATGAGAATTTTAGTAGAAGCTAAATTTGACAGTCCTTGTCCTTTTCTAATTATGTACAAGTGAAAAAGATACAGATGGCCTACAATAAGTTAAGTGTGGGTTTTACAGAATTGGGGCCGTGCAACTAAAACTATGAAACGAAAAGTGGATAGGTACACAAGATTTACCTTTTATTTTTGGGTAGGTACCTAATACAAACGTAAGGCTACATATTACACGCGCTGAAAACCGCGATCCTGACCTTAGAAGCTTCCACTGTATTATGTTCGTCACGTACACTACTCAGAAAGAAGTTAACTCTTATCGACCTCTAACTGCAAACCTAATTCCTCACTTCGATAAGTCAAACCCCTGGTGGTGTGACCTTAAGAAATATAGAAATTCTCAGAAGGTATCTTGAAAGGTAAAAAGGATAACTATATTGTATGACATATAATAAAAGGGCTTGTAGACGATCTCCAATATTTTAATATAATAACTATTTATATAATAATATACGTAATAAACAGTTTTAAAGTTATTAAAGAGAATAGGAAAAAATTGTCCTATCCCTCCATACTTATCTCCGAAACTACAAACTGAAAAGAATATACAGTAAATAGTTATTTACTTATAGATTACAGGAAAACTTATGTGAAGTCTGTGGTATTAAAATAACAGGAAATTTGACAATCGTACAAAACTGTCTCTCTCTCTAGCTTGAGTTTAACTCGCTCTTTTCCAGTTTTTTTTACCAGCTGAACAAAATCTCCTTTGTTCCTATCATATACCCACTTATATTGATAAAGTACTTTAGATTTATTTGCATTTAAATATTTAGCAAACCTGTCGACCAGCATTAGTTTTAAATAAATAGTAGGTACCTCAAGTCTCCACGGTGTTATTGTTTGGTTTTCACATAACTATGCGAATCTCATACAAATAGAAACAAAAAATACAAGGCCTACATATAAAAAGATAAAAATAGAATGTTCGCTAGAAATTCCCTGCGGTTTTGTCAATTCCGTTTCAAAATTGGCTAAAACACGTCAATCAGAATACTAGAGGGAAAACATTTCAGGTTTGTAAGCGCCTTTGTCACTCAAACAGATAGTTTCAAAAACAGGCAATTGAACAACTGACAAGTTATGCAGGTTTGGGCATTTCAATAAAGGCACAAATTAAATAAAATAGATGGAGAGATCAACTTATTCCCTATTATTTTATTTATTATCAATTTACAGTTAAGCTTTTTTTTTGTTTTGGAATAGATTCACGCAGTTAGCCTGAGCGCAGGCTTTGACAGCTTCACCGGACTTTAGAAGAATGGAATAGGTCACCACGCCAATTACCACTGTGCGCGACGTGCCGCGGGTTCGTTCCCCGCATAGGACAAGCATTCGTGTGATCTACAATTGCTTGTTCCAAGTCTGGGTGTTCCTTGTGTATCTGAATTGAATGTTTGTAAAACCCCCAGCGATACAGTGATTAAATTCACAAGTGCGGGAGTTGTCTTAAAAAAAAACGACTTAGAAATAAAGAGTTCACATAACATTCATCATCAAATTAAAGCATAAAGCATAAGCTTAAAGCATATTTAATGTCATTAATTAGTCTGGCGATACAATGTAATATTAAGTCACAAAGTTACTGAAGGTTCTATTTTCGTGTATTTTGTAAGCACCAGTGTCACGCAACCGTTGACATTATTAACCTCAATCATTTGATTATTATCAGCAATTAAGAAGTAACTTTTATTCGAGTTAAATTAAGTGGTAAACCAATTTCAGTTGAAATTAGTTAAAAATTTTAAATCACGTTCTACAACTTTTTTTTTAATGTTAACTTATGTGAAAATTTATATTCAAGTAAAATAAGAAAATTTCACAATAATGATAATAATATAAAAATCCCATGCACTGGACTGCGACTACTACAATAAAAATAACTTTGGTAAAAGTAGGTGGAAAGACGTGGGATTAAAAAATACAATCGAAGGTCTATTAAAAATCTACTTTCTAGAATAAAGACTAACGTACTTAGATCATAATAAGTATTTTATATTTCTGGGCTTGTACTAGTACGGTATGTTTTAAACTTGTTTGAATAAAAAAATAAAATCTATACTAATCTATACTAATATATAAAGCTGAAAAGTTTGTTAGTTAGTTTGTTTGTTTGTTTGTTTGTTTGAACGCGCTAATCTCAGGAACTATGGGTCCTATTTGAAAAATTCTTTCATTGGATAGCCCATTTGTTGAGGAAGGCTATAAACTATATAACATAACGCTGCAACCAAAAGGAGCGGAACATAAATGAAAAATCTTGCAAAAATGAAAAACCGTTCAAACTAAAACACGCGGACAAAGTCGCGGGGAACAGCTAGTATTAAATGTACCTAAAATATTTTATTTGTATTTTGAAATAGTCACGTTTGCAAGCACCAGTTTAAAAAGAAGACCAAAAAATTGAAATAACTTGTTCAATCAAGTTGGCGACATCAAACGCAAACGTGACGGGAACCCTTTTCCCCAAGTGTTGAGCAACCGCTGGTAATTCAATATTCAAGGAAAAAGCACCCCTATAGCAACCGGAAACTAAGAGATGTCGCAATTCACCCCGCCCACTACAATCAGCAGAATTCACACAAACAGGACTCGATTTCTTTTATTTTTTTGCTGACCTTCTTTCTATTTTATATCGCTTTTATATAGCTTTTCGCGTTCCGTGGAAGTGACAATTATAGACATTTCGGGATATTTGATTCTCACGAATTTGCAACTCTCGACTGTGTTTTTTTTACACTTATCCGTTATCTCGAAAACTGGATAACGGATAAGTACACTACAAAACTTTTAATTCTTGAATAATCAAAGTAATTAATTGTTAAAAATTGTGATCAATATAACAATCCTTTTGATGTTTTTGAGTTGCTTTTACTAATTTTCACGGAACTCTAATTGAGTGAGTCCGACTCGCGCTTGACCGCTTTTACATAACCCGGTGTTGTTGTCCCAACTTCAATTTACTTGAACGGTTGAGTTTGTTATGCTTTGTTCGTGGATTACAACTATTAAGATTGTTTTCTGAATGATCAGCTAAATCTCTGTGATGAGATGAGAAAGAAAATATTTTTTTGGGCTAACAGGCACATAGGGTTTTGTCTTAGATTTAGTACAAATGCTATCAGGCCCTAAATATAAGAATGGATGCGTGTAATGACCCCAAAGAGGTCACAAAGAAGTGTTTTGTTATTTACTAGTTCAGATGAATCTGGTAAGACTGGAAGCCGAACCTCACAGAGCTTGGGAAAAGGATAAGCAGATGTTCAGTATGGTTTCAGTCCTAATTTTCCTCACCTTAATGTTTAAAAATTTACCTTGACTGCACGGGTAGCCGAGTGGTGTAGGCCACCACGCCAATGACCACTGTGCGCGACGTGCCGTGGGTTCGATCCCCGCATGGGACAAGCATTTGTGTAATCCACAAATGCTTGTTCCAAGTCTGGGTGTTCTGTGTGCATGTGATTTGAATGTTTGTAAAACCCCCCGCGATACAAGGATTACATTCCTTAAAGATTAAGAAGTCCTTTAAAAAAAAAGTTTGCAAATTGCTCTTCTTCCATGTATTTAAACAGGAATATGAATACAAGGATTTGGATTTGTAGAGTTATCCAGGGTAAATACCGAAAACAGCTGAAATAAAAAAAAATGAGAAAGAAGATTCCTTTTTCCTTTTTCATACGAATTTTCGTCATAATACAACAAATACAAAATTCACTTGAACATAAAATATAAAGACAAAATGAAGCTTACAAAATATAAACAAACCGGGATTGTATACAACTCGTGACCTTTGCTCGGCTTCCGTTCAAACGGAAATCTTATAAACACTGTAAAAAACTCAACTCATTTATAAACATGAGTCTCTGGCAATTGTTGAGTAAAATATCATCAAGCTTACATCTTTGAAATGCTTGGTAGTGGAGTTTGAATCCTGTGCAGCAGTAGACAGAGTTGAAACTGCTTCACGCTGTCTTCTTCTGGACATAGGCATCTCCTACGCTTAGTGCTCCGTCTTCTGCATCCAGTCCAACTCAGTCACCTGTTTCAGGTCCTAGTGTCTTGAAATGGAACTGGTAGCTCATAGTGCCTCTTAACCCAGTGAAGGCAATCAGCTTTGCTTGTCTTTTTCGGTGTTTTGTAACGTGGAGCAGCTCAGGGTACTCGTCCGTTTTCTTGTCTGATACAGCGCAACGTCAAATTCTATATTCTTCTGATGAAATGACAGGCTATTCCAGCTAAAACACCCCCTTTTATTTTTGAGCAAGCGTGAACTTAAAACATTGCTGACATACTTATAAACTCTGCTTTAGGACAAGGAACTGTTCGCAAATTTATTTAAATTTGCTTATAAACTCGAGTACAACATAACTCTGACTAAAGAAATCGAGTTAGAAAGTTCCGAGTTTTAGACGAAATCTAATAAGGTTTTATCTAATCGACTCTACGACAAGTTAAAGAAACACCGCTTTACTTTACTTTTATAAAATGAAGAACATATCTTGGTTATTGGGCTCAATTTTAAAGGATAGCTAATTATATAGAAAGTTTAAAATAGTAAGTAGGTATGTGCAAAAATATCTGTTTTTCTACATAATATTTTGGTCTTCTCATAGCTACTTCGCTCTCTATTTCCTGATTTCATCGTTTGAAAACACTGCTCTAATATAGGCCGTGAAGAGATGGGTAGTAGGCCTAAGAGCATTACATACTCAGTGTCATCTAAAGTATCAAAAGCTACAGAACTGCTGATAGGTATCTTGATCCTGAACTGCAATAAACAAACTACCAAAAAAAAATGTATAACTTGTTTTCAGAATTACCTTATCAACGTGAGTTAGACAATCCTTTAATCTGATTAATGATCTGTTATGGATCAGTCAACGCAATGTTTATAGAAGTAGCTGATTATATTACTTTGGTTCTAGATTGGGAACTAACCAGTCATGTTCTATCCAAAAATAGGTGTGTAATACAGTAAAATATAGCAACTGTACGACTGAAAATTAGTAACGAAACTTCGAGAAAGACTTTACAAACTTCGTGAAATATGTTCAAAGTTTCCGCAGCTTAGTTACTAAGTTAATAATAATATTGTGAAATACAATGTCTTTATTAATTGGAAAAATGCCTAAGTCACTTGACATTTTATGAAAGAAAACATTTTAAAACTAACGGTATATGTGGGAACACGCTGAATAATCATCAGTATCTACTTTACTTCAATACGGAAATAAAGTACATCCTTCGATGTAAGGAACAAAGTGAAATCCTTATCTATTTCCGAAAGCCGCTAATACCACATGGCTTACATAACAAATACGTACAAGACGGAATTTAAAGCCTCCGCTCTTTGTTGGTTAAAATGAAACGTCATCCCTAAATCAGGTTATGCATTCCACAGAACTGAGCATACATAATAAACATCCCCTATTTTCTGCCAGTCAAAGTTTTCCATCAGACGCGACTCATTTATCTCCCTGGTATAGGTACAGTACGCAAACCTGCGTTTCTATGGCAACGCCAGCAGCGCGCGCACCCAGTCCCCTCGACGCCCCGAGACCGACTGGACGCGTCGGTTCCATTTTCAAAAATAAACATTCATAATTCGAATCGCGAATCAAAAATACGTTGCATTTATTGTTTTTTTTGGAACTTCTTTTTGAAAATAGCCGTTAGTTTTGCGTTGTTTGTTTGAATGTGCGGTGTGGACGGTGTGGTGTAGTGTTATGGTAGTGACAGGTGCTTGGCGATGGCGGAGGACGTCGACTGCGGGGGAGGAACGGTGAGTTAGCGCAAAGTTTTTATTACACATTATTGTAAACCACGCATTTTTCCGCCTGCCTCGTTTGGCAGAAAATGGAGCCATATTTTCTAACTTTAGACGTAGATCGGCGTTCGCAATAAATTATTCACTATGTAAACAATGGCCAATGTTTTTGTTTACTGTTCTAAAGTGGATTTGTATGTGTAACACGTACGCGAAACGTAATTTCAATACTTTGATCGAAATTTGCGTCTCCTAAAAATGTGGGACCTGAATTTTGATAACATGTAAAGTAGGACTAGGAATGTTTTGGGGTTAAGCTATTTAAAAGTCGTCAATATCGAATCAAACTATTAGGACGTCAGTGTATCGTATCTAGTGTGTGAATAAAATTTATTAATATTATAGCTTGTAATAAATGACTTAGCTTTCTATTATAATTTCACAATAAATATTTCCCTTATAAACTTCATCTTCTACCTACCTTAAAAAAATATAAACAGTAAGAAAAGCGATATAGAAGCTTTAATTTGTTTTTTAATCTATACTACGTCTCATATTCTTAATACAAGTATATCAACACGCTTATAACCTCTGAAGTAGAGTACCTACATAGATAACCTTTTTTGTTTTTTATAATCTTCTAAAATAAAAATTTTGGGTTCGTGTTTTTGATAAGTTTTTTTTGTGTATATTTGGTAGGTCTGAAAACAGGTCGTAGGCCTCTCCAGATTTTTTATTATAATTTTTTTGTCTAATTTATTGTCAAAACAACGTTTGCCGGGTCATCTAGTATTCTATATTATGTTGAAAAAATGCTATTTTAATCACGATACAGGCTTGTAAGCATAGTGTGGGAACTACATTAAAACACAATCTTACTTAATACTCTAACTTACACTTATATAGCCTTATTAATAAAAGTTGCGATGGAGCTTAACAGATTCTAATATTAAATTCTCCATAGAAAAATTTAATACAGAATCTGCTAAGCAATCGCTAATCGCAGTCGAGATTTTATTAATAAGGCCAATATAGTTTTATGTTTCAAATGTAATTTAAAACGTCATGAATTTATATAATTTATTATACATATTACCTTTGTAATCAATATTTGAGGTGCATAAATAATGTAACATTGCTACGTAAGAAATAGCTGATCAAAATAACTACAATACTGAGTATAATAAGCCTACTATGTATACATTGGCGGAGCTTTTGTACCTAATTAGTGGAACTGGGTTGGTTACACAAACAGAAAGGCGGTGCAAACGTTGTAGGCAATGACGAGTTTTATTTGAACCTATGTTTACATTAACCCTAAGGACATATATTAAAATGTCATGTATTGTAAAATCTGCTGGATAATAAGCGGTATTGTAGTCTTTTTACATGTGTGGAAAATGAATAAAATATTGTTTAAAAAATTATTATAGTAGCTTTTTTAATTGTTTATATCAAATTTAATTGTAATAAACAATTAACTTAACTAACCATGCATTGCAATCTATACTTATTACTTATAATAATATATAATAATAATAATAATAATAATATAATAATAATAATAATAATATACCCCTCGGGGCACCGTGTACCTCATCATGAGAATAACGCAATACCTGAGGGCATATTAACTTGCTTTTTCCAACTTTGAGATATAAATAAAAAATGTATCTTAAGGTCTATGTAGGAGCAAACATCCGCAGGGCAGCTTGTGGCGAGCTGTTTGTGAGTGGCGACACAACGGACCTGAGTGCTCCAGGGAGTCACTCCTTAGGAGGGCTCCCAGCTCTTTCTTGCCTTAACTGGCTGGCTAGAGAGGGGTCGCTAGAGCTACATGCTCGGGGGTTGAAGTGTCTAATGGCGTAATAGCGAGGAAACCCGCTCCGGGTCCGCTACTGTGACCCGCGATGGCGAAATCGGGGCCGCACCGCTCGACACCCCTAGCCGCTCGCACTGGTGTTGCCTCCTGCTGCCTATCGTGGCGGTTATGTTGGGGGGCCCATCTGGTGAGCTGGCGAGTCACCACCTGCCTATTTGATTGCATTTATATGTGTTAGAAGGCAGGTGCCATAGTTTTCCGATTTAGTTCTAATTACCAATCCACTAACATTTACCTACACATAGCCTAAATTTTTACTTTCCATTCATAATTTACAATAGCTCTGTATCTACTTTGGACCATTCATGTCTGTTCTTCCATAGAGCAGAGGTGGATGGGCCCTAGTAGATGCCCCATCCCAGTTTAGAGTAAAGTTCTCAACAAGGCCACTGCGTGTTGGACCTGTGTCCCCACGTAAGCCTTTTAAAGGACCGGGTATTCTCAATACTGAGGATAGCCCGTGAAAAAAGAGAGATAATAATATTATAAAGAAGTAAAGTTTGTGTGTTTGTTAAATTGTAAGGGGTAATCTCGGGATCTACTGAACCGATTTTAAAAATTCTTTCACCAATAGAAAGCCACATTATTGCTGAGTGTCATAGGTTATATAAAAAACCGAAAAATAAAAAGGATTTTACGTGGTAGTCCGTTTTGCAAAGTGAATCGGAGAAAAAACGGTCGAATGAAAGCGTTTCTTACGAACGCTGCCTTAACTATGAAAGATATATTTTTGAGTTCTAGAGAAAAAAGTAGTTTTTTTAATATTAGTATAGATAATTTAATTTTTAATATTAATAAAATAATTTAAATCGTTAGGCCATATGTACTAAAAAAGGATTATTAACATTATGCCCAACAAAGTGGGCACGGGGCAGCTAGTCTAAAATAAACGTGTTTGCAAAATTTTTGCGTAATCGGTAACTAAGAAGTGGGTGAAATTTAACTTCAAATAAACTCTTACATAGTTCAGGTGAAGCTAAAAACATGCATTAGAAGTATGCAATCGAAAAGTCTATGAATCTTGCATTGTCTTGACGAGTGCTAATTGTAGGATGCATGCGAGTGACAGAATCATTGTCCTACAAGTAAATAAAGAAAACAAACATGAGTCTATGGACGCGTATGCTCAACAGTGGGCTTTACTTGCTGATGAGGACAAAATACATTGATAATTCACAGCTTCCACGGACATAGGGCGGTAGATTGTGTTGGTTAGGTTGCTGTTCAGGCTCGCTAGGGTAGCTCTATCTTACTAGTCACTTATATTACTGAGATTTATCCTATTATATTTATTATTATCTAAAAATAGCATGTTAAGCACTTGCTTCACATAACACTAGACTCGAGTCTACGAAAATATTCTCGAGTTAATTACTCACTTTACAGGATAATATGAAAACCGACCTTATCACAAAGCTGGGGGTTTCTTTTAACAAGCCTTTGAGTTAAGATTAAAATTGTTTTGTATAGTAAATATTAGATAATTTCCATTGTAGAGATGTTTGGGCTTTTTATCAGCCTAAATTGAATTTAATGTTATTATATTTTAAAATTAAATAAGTCTACGATTATTAAGGTTGAACAATTAGCCGCTTTGCACAAATATCTATATACAAAGCAAATAACTGGGCTATATCTATGGATATAGCCCTATGATATATGGATATAAGTATGTATGCATGGTATGCCATACATACTTATACTATCTATACTAACATTATAAATGCGAATGTAATTCTGTCTGTTACGCTTACGCGGATTTAAGGATAAACCACTAAACCGATTTAGACGTATCATGGTATGGGGTAAGCTTGGATTCTAAAAAAGAACATTGGCTACTTTTTTATTTGCTACTTTGAAACCCACGCGGGCGGAGCCGCGGGCAACATCAGGCAGACTTAGATCCTACACAAAAAACCCAACATGTAATAACATTAATTAAGATATGATTATATTACTCTTCCATTTTAATAATACCAATATTGAACGGATGTAGTTAAAACTTTACAGAATTAATTAAAGCTTATTACTACATACTACATACTACTACGTTTATTTGCGATAAATGCGAGGCATAAAAGTATACACAAAAAGATAAAAAATACTGTACGAGTAGTAAGGTATGGGGATATACGCATCACACCCATGCAAAACGGCTAACGCTCAGCATACGCTTAACATAAGCGGCAATAGCCGAATGGTTAGGATGACGGCCTTGTAATCGAGAGGTCGCAGGTTCACCCACTGCACTACTGACGTGAGCTAGACACAAGCATATTTAGCTTAGTTGGAGGGTTAACAAGATTGTAGTAATATAGTGATAGTAATGTGAATTCCACCCACATTGATAGTAGGTATATTTTCATAAATATGCTAAGGCTCATGTTAGAAGCAGAGCCTCAGCGCTGGTTTTAAGCGACGGCCGAAGTTCATTGGCATACGCAGACGAAGCCGCGGGTTTTCATTTGTAGTCCATAAGGCAATGATCCCTGATGTTATAAAACCAAAAAGATCCATTATCAACCTTTTAAAAATATTGTGTTTTAATTAAGAGTGGCTCGGTAAGTAGTGCGTCCCCACCAATAGTTTATCAAGCGTGGCAACGAGTGTTGATAACGATAGCTGGAGATAGTGGAGTCACACTCTCATAATATGTGATAGTAACGCTTCGTGGCTTAGATGTCTGCCGACGGGTTGTGCAAGTGAAGGTTGCGGTTCGATCCAGAAACTATGCGCTATTTACAGTACTTTTGTTTCGTTTAAAATAGTATAAATGTTACCTTATTTAGTGATATGGCTACTTCGATCTTCGATCTTCAATTTATGGCAATGTATGTGATGTTGTTTTTTTTTTTTAATTGTAACTGTTTATTTTTACAGGTAATACGTTCAATAGAATGAAGTAATTATGTACAACCAAAATCTTTTTTAGATAATGGCTCTGAACTATGCTAAATGGCCAAGTTTAGTCTAATACTACTTACCCTTAGAACAAGTACACAAGGACTAGTATATTTTATTTAAGGCATTAATAGAAATAAAATGTATGGCAATCAATTGGCAACAACTACATAACTACAACTTTTCTTCTCCACCCGCCTTCCTTGTTTAAAACATTTGGGGTCGATACAATACCTATGTTCTCTTCCTCAATTCATCACCACTTTTCTTCTATTATTCTTTTATACTTTTATACTTAATATCATAAAGAAGAAAATTTGCATTTTTGTACGTTTGTAACGAATAAACTCAAAAAATACTGGACCGCTTTCAAAATTTCTTTCACCATTAGAATGCTACATTATCCTTGAGTAACATAGGCTGTACTGCTGTGCTCCTCAAGCGAAGCAGGCGGGTCGCTATTAATTTATAAATAATTACTGAAAGACACAGAAAATTTTCACAAGAAAATCCAACCAAAATAACGAAATTTTTCAAGATCTTAAAGCTAAAATTTTTCATGTACCTACAAAAAAAATTGTTACCTACTTACCTCAACTACTAGTTTAGTTCATAGAATCATGCTGAAAAAATCTCAAACTGTTTATTTTACAGATATACTAAACAAAGAATTAACGTATCCGCCTTCATCTGTTTATATTATAATCGCATCCATTTGTGTATCTGAGCAGAATCCGGCTGTTACTGTGCAGAGACTCTGCAGCTTCTTAAAATGTCTTGGTCTGGAGATTTTAAGCTATAAAGAAGGGTTCAGAGACATTTCAATGTCTTCTTTTTATGTATATTGAAACTAATAAAAAAGGGCAACACTGAGCTATAGTTTCAGGTTCATCTAAAATAGATTTATCGATGGTAAATTCTTTTACATTTTAATGGACTTCGAGCAATACTATCCAATGTTGTATTAGATAATGTTTAGTTTCTTTCCATATTTCTTTACTAATCTACATTTCCACAATTATAAAGAGGAAAAAATTGTATTTTTGTATGTCTGTAACGAATGAACTCAAAAACTACTGCACCGAATACAAAAAAATTTTCACGATTAGAACGCTACATTATTCTTAAAGTAACATAGGCTATATTGCTGTGCCTACCGTGCGAAGCCAAAGCGGGTCGCTAGTTTATTTATATAAATGTTTTAAGAACGCCTGGGCTTATTGCAGACTAATATTCGTAGTGCTGAGCAAAAGGTACCTATTTCACGAGTATAAAACACACTTGAGACATCCAAAAACAATTTAAAATCGATTGATAAAATCTTTATTTTTAATAATTTTATTTTTTTATTGATCTTCCATACAAAATCCGTCAGATGTCAATTTTATTCCACGAAATAAAAAATATTTGGCGTTCGAAAAACCCATATTACCATGAGAAAATTATTACTAATTTTTGCTACGTCAAATCACCTACTCGCTTTCTCAATCTTGTACAAATCAACATCTCTCCATTTGTATATCAATAGATCAGCGATAAACAGAGGTGAATGACCTATTTAAATGGCGGCTCAACATTAAGTTCAAGTCAAGTGTTTGAGAAGAGCTATTGTTGAGTGATTCCATTATTGAATAACTTACGAGTTATGACCTTCCGCGGAACTTTGACTCGAGTAAATAGTTTGATTGTGTGAATATACGTCGTAACTATGCCTTCAGTATTAAAGACGCCGTTATTACTGAGTAGGTAGCAGTTTAGAGATGTTTTTTTGTTTCATTCCGTAATCATTATTATAATAACGGAATTAGTGGGAAAGAAAAAAAAGGCCGAGTGTAAAATAATAAAGTAGTAGTAAATATAAAACAATAATCAGTCATAATAGTCATACACCAATTGACATCTTTTAACAACAACGTTAAAAGGTTTTTTAACGATAAAAGTTATTTTTTTAAATAACTTTCCCTCAAATTCTCTCGAATACTGAAACGTAACTTAACTTTAAGCCGTTCTTAAATATCTATCTGTCACTACTTTACAGCTTAAACTGACAGAGACAGCATGCGACTTAACGGCGACTTATAACTGATTGACGATGTAGTATTCGGCCAAAAGTCTTTTTTTCTGCAGTTATTAGTCTATGCCAAGACGGATGGAAAAGTTTGTCAAAGCACGACGAGGAAACACTCTTTATTTTTCATTCATTTGTTTATTTTATGTTTATAATTTATATTTCTAAAATTTTAAAAGTCTAGGCTTAATACATTACCTACTTGGCATTTAGCTCGTGCCTGCAAACACGTTTATGTTAGGTAAGTCTATTTCTAAGCAAAACGGAAAGTATTTTTATTAAAAATCCACTGTTCGATAGTAGACATATTCGACATATTCGTATGAATATTTTTATTTGACTCACAGGACACGAAACTTTTTAAATCAACAAGCATACCAACGCTTTTGCAAGCGTTTCATAATCCAGTTGTTTTGATTCAACTTGGTTTTTTCTTCTTTTACTATCAAGGATGATGTTTGTTACATTCTATTTAAAGTTCAGAACAGCCATAACACGTACCTATAAAACTTGCATGGCGTAGGCTTAGCCCCCATTATGTTTGCGAGCAATGAATCCAGTCTATTATCCTTGGAAGGGCGTACTTTCTGAAACGTTCCTCGCTACAATGTTATAGGATGCAATTACTTAGGACTTCAGGTTATTGTGTCGTTTATGTGGGTGGGCAGGGAGAGAGGTGGTTTTTCATGTTTGTTGACAATACTATTGATGTTTGCTGGAGATAACCTCTCCAGCAAACATCAAAAGATCATCAAGAATCAGAGAGTAGGTACCTATTATTGAACTAGAAGTGATTTTTTCAAACTCAAATTTTATAAATAACCTAATTTACTTGCCAACTGTGATGAAAAGTACGTATAAAATCGGGATTATAAAAAAATGTCCAAACGTTTTCGGGATTATTATATTCGGAATATTAAAATTCGGGATTAAGATAGGTAACCCATTTCGAGAAATACAACCTCCAAGATATGTTAGAATTCCTAATTACAAACTTGTATGTTCTATGTACAAAGTGTATGTGACTGATATCAAAGGGTGGGGTGAACTACACAGTGTAAGCTCTAGGGGAATACTGTCATGAAATACATTCATTTAACATGGATGCCAGACGGTATTGGACGAGACATTCCTGCTCTGTAGAAGTGTTTCTGAGACTATTTATAACACTTCTTGTATAGCAAATATATCTTTCACCTTTATTTACTCACGCACGTATCAATTACGATAGTCTATTTTTATATATAAAACATAATAGGTTTAGTTACACCAAGAACCAAGAACGGGTGAACCAATTTTCATGAGTTTTATTTGTTTGATTTGTCTACATCCCGAATAGCAGAATAACATATATATAATATAAAAATATATATAAAGTAGAAAGCCACAGCTGTCGCGATTTCTAAGTATTCTCTCTAGTTTTATATTCATCAGGAATTTGATATCTGCAACGGGATGCTTTTCTCGAATGGTGCGCAGTTAATCAAGTTAAATTAAAAGTATGAATACTCAGATAAACTTTTAAGCCATAAAAGCGACCAGCCTCCCTGAGAGACGGTACTATTAATAGACTAGCTTCTACCCGCAGTCAGGTCTGCTTTTACTTCCATTTTCCAAATGAAAACCTACCCTATAACATCTTGAAATAAGGAAACTGAATAAATCTGTCAGTAAATATATTTTTTTAATGTATTTTTGTAAATTACTCTTGACTTATAAATATACAAACTTTTCCGGTATAGGCAATGAAATTAGTAGTTATAGGATTTATTAATAGGACGCAAAAAAGTTTGCTTTAATATTTATTAGTACAAAGTAATAAACAAAAAAGTAAGTCAACACGTGCTCAATACTAAATGTAAGTATCCACAGATGAATTTTCGTTCGTCGAACAATATTAGTCAAGATTCTTTAAATAAGCCATGTTTTTGTCAAGGAGAACGATTTGCAGTTGCATCTATTCGTGTTTGAATACACGTAAAGGCATTCATTACTAAGATACCTAGATGTCTTGTTCATATCAATACATGATTGTATAGTTTAATAGATTTCACATGACGTTATTGACTCTCACGGGGATCGAACTTACAACCTACCAACCGAAACAATCGAATAACACCACTCCGGCCAATTGGGTCCCGAAATAATTTAATCTAACTGCCGAAACTCTCTGGTCCCTTTTATTGAATTGAGATCTAAATTTTGCGGACCTTGTGCTCTATACAAAGGCTGTATACGGGCTTAAGGTCTATTATTCCGTTTATTTACGTACAATAGATGCTCTAAGTTAGTGAATGAGCTAAATATAGAGTTACGTTAGCTTCGAAATAGATACTTAGGCACTTTAGCTGTGCATTCTATTTGCTAAATGGTAGGTACCTAGTTTTGCTATTTTTGTTACAATTTCAATTAATTTTTTACTTTAACCTTTTTAAATTTCTTACTGAAAATAGAAGTAGGTAATATATTAAATATGTGTATCTTTTTGTGACATCGTAAATCATAACTCCTAAATGGGAGAACTGATTCCTATCTGGGGGCACGGTAGTGCCCCCGCCAAGACGAGCCAAGCGAAGCGCACGGGCACTACCTACCTTTTCTCGAAGCGCTTCGTCGTTTTTTTGAACCCTCATAACTTGGGTTTGGATTATGCTAGATCAACAAAATTTTCGGGATATATTGTCAATAGCGGACTTATTGAACATATTAAGTTTTAATTACATTAGCTTTTATACTTCAGATTTTATTTATATCTAAAAAACGCTAATTTCGTCACTGACTCACTGATGATCATCAAAATTCTTAAGGTATTTCCTAATGTCCTAGAAAGCTGAAATTTTGTATGTAAGCTAGTATTAGCACACAAACAAAAAAAAAATTATAAAACTTGTAACTTTCATCCCCCAACCCCTTAAACTAGGGGATGGGAGTTTGTATGAGACCTGTAATTTTAAAATAAATTTTGATGACGCTAGAGGTCTAATCTTATAATCTAAAACTTGGTTCCCCTAGATATATATATGTATAGGTACACCTTGTAAAAAAAAAAAAATAAAAAAAAAAAATAATCGACATATATTGAGACATATACTAGTCGAATATAATCGCCTAAGAACCAAGTATCGCCCTGATCTATCACTTATTATAAACAGTAAATCAACAAAGAAAAAAGGCAAAGATAGAGAGTGGGCTATAAAAAAAGGCGTCTCTGATGTGCAAGAAATACACCCCAAAAAAAGAAGAAAAAAATAAAAAAAAATTTTGTTACAAACAACTTACAAAAAGAAATGAAATCCCACCAAAAACATTTTCATGTAAAATGTTGCCAAGACGAGCCCATATGACTCGCACTGTCAAAAAGTTATCAGATCTCATGTAGAGCCAAGCTTCTAACACTACACGCCCTAACTCTACAAGGCCTAACTTCACAAACTCTACACCTTAGTCAAAATATGTGGCTTGGCCGTTCGTTACTACAAGAACTATTGTATAACACAAAAGTAATGAACAGTGAATTAATTTTTCACCTTACGCCGATGTGAATGTAGCGAAATGGCCAAGCCACATATTTTGACTAAGGTGTAGAGTTTGTGAAGTTAGGCCTTGTAGAGTTAGGGCGTGTAGTGTTAGAAGCTTGGCTCTACATGAGATCTGATAACTTTTTGACAGTGCGAGTCATATGGGCTCGTCTTGGCAACATTTTACATGAAAATGTTTTTGGTGGGATATTTTTTGTTATAATTTATAAGATACTTGATACTTATAATTAACTAGCTGTTGTCCGCGGCTCCGCCAGCGTTGGTATTATTTATGGCAGCAAAAAGTAGCCTATGTCTTTTCTTGGGATCAAAGCTTACCCCATACCAAGTTTTATTATAATCGAACAAGTGGTTTAGCCATGATAGCGTAACAAACAGACAGACAGAGTTACTTTCACATTTATAATGTAAGTATATATAAAAATATCCGCTAGTTCCAAACTAAATAATGTCAAAAGAATATTAATTTTTTTTTTTTTTTTCATTAGCCAATAACAGTACATTATATAGTAGGTACTACGTTTAACAAAGTTAGTTAAACCCCACATACTTCTAACCCTACATTACATCAAAACTTGGTCAAAGTTTTCGCATTCTAGCGACTGTTCGAAGCAGCGATGAACTATTGATTGGTTTCTAGGTAAATTATTATCATACTTTTACGTAGTTCAGTGTAATCTGCTACAGAATTAATAGCTGGTGCATTCGTAAAATTCAACTGAAATATGATTGATATAATATTATTATGTATTCACAATTTAAGACGCCGTTAAATCTCAAACTGTCTTTCACTTTAAGGTGGAAAGTAGCGACAGAGAGATATTTAAGAACGTCTTAAAGTTAACTTGACTTTAAGTATTCGGAGGTTAGCTAAGCTTAATGCAAAAAAGAAATTGTATCTACATGGAAAACAAAGGAAAATTGCCGTAAAATCTGGCCATTCTGGTAAAAAAAACAAGTAAAAAAAAAACAGAAGCACTACATCAACAAAGTTGAAACTAAAAGGAGGGGTTGAAACTGAAAGCGGGGTTGACTTTAATTGAAATTCAAATCGACCCGAGTGATCGGAGGGTTTACAAAAATTGAGTTGGAACTTGTATGTTTGGATAGTCGGAATTACGGATCCGTGTTATAATTGGAATAACAAAATGATTGGGACGTTGTTTAATTTGTCTGTCTGTTTCCATTAAATAAAAAAAAAAGTATTATTTATGGTAATGTTCTTAATCAAATTGTATTGCATAATTTTGATTAACGGGTAAAACAAGAGTTGATTTGTTATAATCATGTGAAAATTATATGATTGGATATCTGCTGTAAGCTAGTGTTGTTCATATCTTTATTTCTTCTTAAGGTAGGTACGTCCTATCTAAAATATATTAAAAGCCAAGTAACACAAATACTACTACTTAGCTTTCAGTAATGAGCTAAATATCACATTCTTTAATCCAGCGCGCTTACTCAGGAGTTTGCCATTGTAGAAGCGAGACGCCGCTACGCGCAGTGTATTGCGCTGTCTTGCTTTTACAATGGCAACAGTCCTGCTTTCAGACCGCATAGTACAGGCACTGATAGCTAGTAATATTTTAACAGACATTCGCAAACAATATGTTTGATTTCTATCAATATGAACAGGGTAAAGGTGTCGTCCAACTATGACAACGTTCGCAATGGATATTGATTGATTTATTGTTACCTAATGGTTCTCGGTGTTACACCCAAATAAATTATTAGTGGCCTAATATGTTTTTTAGCTTTGTTTTTATATGAAGACGATAATTTTCAAGGTTTGCCTGATTGAAAGCTGGGATTAACCGACTTTTAAAAAGGAGTATCTACCTATATTTTTTGTGTACAGTTTTGGTCTTTTTTAGCAGTTTATCAAACTCAAAGCTTTTGCCTAAAAATGGTCTAGTTTGAAGTGGCTTTGCAATCATTTCTGTATAACGAAATGTTAATATTACACTTGCACCCACCGTTACAAATTGTGATAAAAAAAAACATACCCATAAGAACTCTTTGTCAGCTTCACGAGACTTTTTACGAGAAAACTACTTACAATTTTCGTTTCAAGAAATTCATACGATACGTGTTAAATTAGAAGAAATTCTTTTATATAAAAAGAAAAGTATATTTATATTTCCATCATCATTCGTTTGGTAGAAAATAAACCTATTCACTATGAATATTTTAAAAGTTTAGTTGCTATTTCTGTAGGAAACGTTATCGGAAGTTAACGAGAAATCAATACTGTTAGATTTGACTTGCAAATGATCAACTATTATGGTATATATATACATTATACCTACATATATATTATTACAGATATTGACCGTGGCTCTGCCCGTAAAGAACGATAACAACAAGAAAAGATTATGTCTATTATTTTTTATATTTACTAGCTGTCCCCCGCGACTTTCTTAGCGTGTTTTAGTTTCAACGGTTTTTCATTTCTGCAACATTTTTCATTTATGCTCCGCTCCTATTGGTCGTAGCGTGATGTTATACAGCCTATAGCCTTCCTCAATAAACGGACTATCCAATACAAATAATTTTTCAATTCGAACCAGTAGTTCCTGAGATTAGCGCGTTCAAACAAACAAACAAACAAACTCTTCAGCTTTATAATATTAGTATAGATTATATTATATATTAGTTTATTTTGTTTGATGTGTAGAGAGCGTTACTTGATGTATTCCCCATTTCATATACCGCTTTGTAATCTGTGTACTATTCCTTTGTCAAGTCAAAATAATTACAAAACTCACCTACCCACTCCCGAACTTTGGTTCGCCTTATCTCATCATTTTTAGTTATTTTGAAAAAGTAAAAATACGTGTCTACAATTTTTTTATTATCAAATTTAAGGACTAAATAGATTTTTACTTTTCATACTCAGTCAAAATCCCTAAGATTAGATTTTTGGTCAACAAACCAATTTACGTGACACTCGATTTAATAAAACATATTTTATTCAAACTAAACGTACATGCAAAAATTTTAGTTTAATCGTAAACCAGGAAGTCAGTCCAATTTATAGCAAAAATTTTAATGTAACTAGTAAAGCTATAATTAGAATCGTTCAAAAAAGAGATACAATTTAGCAGCCTCATGGAAGCTTTTATTAAACCAGGTGTAAAGAAATTTTTCTGCGAAGTAAATAGTGTTCAGTACATAATATAGTCGTCTAGAATACGGTCTTAGGTGTAGTTACTGATTCACAAGACAATGCCGGCGCGCTGCCTGCATCTGAATTGGACATCTTAGCTGCCACAGCTACGAATACCGGTTTTACATGAAGAGATGTGTACTGTGAAATTGGGCGATATGAATTCTGATAAAATTAATGAAGATGTACTTTGTCACTAAATGTCGCATACGTCGCCATTTAGACGAGTAAATAGTAGAAATTTATTTGGTAAAGCGACCCAGTAGTCGCGGATTCGAATTTTCCTTTTACAATTTGTATTTAATTTACACGAAACATATTGGTATTAAAAAGTAAGTTCCTAGTTTAAAATGTTTACGAGAATGGCAAAGGCATATTCCACTACTGGGCAACAGTGGGATGACTAGGGTGGTGAGTGATGATAATGATATGTTCTTTGATACAAGGTACTTTAGAGTTCTTACTTTCGTCTTATTTGTATAATAGTTCGATTTGTATCAGAGTTCGACTCGCGACACCACTGCCGCCGCGTCAGTGATTAGGGACTCCTATTGAGTCTGAAACTAGTCGGGCAATCCCGAGAACGTGCATGAGTAAACTTTTTTGTGTTTTAAATAACTTCGGCTTATTGACATGTGATGGTTCATTAATTAAGAGGAGAAACGATGCTCATTTAATTGCGTGTGAATGACCCACTCAGATATCTTCCCTAGGTTCTGTATAGCTTCAACTGTAAGTACACAAGCACTGATACTAAATATAAAGTAGATATTTAGTATCAGTGCTCTATTAGTAGAGTACTTTATTTACAAACGACTTTTTTAAATTTGCACACGGTTTTTCAAATATTTCTTTCAGTCGAAATTTAAAATTTTAGACGACTGCCGTGGTTGATTGCGTATACATTGGTTTTCAAGGTGTCGCTAGCTCTGAGGTCCCGGGTTAGATCCCTAAACGAGTCAATGTAGAAAATTACTTTTTTAGATTTTCTCGGATCTGGATGTTTGTGGTACCTTCTTTGTCTCTGAATTCGGTAACACAAGTGCTTTAGCTACTTTCTTTGGGTTCAGATCAATGTATGTGATGTTGTCCACATTTTTTTATTCAAACCGAGTACTAACCACGCACCTACTTGATGCCACTTATTATTACAGACTATAAGAAAAAACTACCATCAAACCCTTCTTTTTGAAGTAGGTTAAAATATAACGGGCTAAGCTCAACAGGCAGATAGTCTGCCTTTCCCATCAGAATTTTAAATGGCGCTTCAAATACCCGCTCGCTTCTCGTCCGCATTCTGTGAGTCAAATCTGAATTTTATATGGCGTGTAATTTACCTTTGCCTTTTTGGTTTGTTTTTCATAAAATATTCTCGTGAATATAGGTATGTAATACAGCATTCAGCAAAAACCCTGTCCGATCCTTATGAGTATTATTCGGAATCGTACTGCGTACACATATACGTAACTATTGAATGGATTTGATATTATTATTTTTCCCCGGTGAATATAATTAAATTAAAATAAAACTGATGAAAGGCAACACTGATCGATCGACAAAGTTCACGTGTACTACATACAGTTTTGTCAAAGAAGCCGCCTGAGCGACACATTTTTTTCTAGTACAAATGTTGAACCAGGAATAAGCATTTATTGGATCGGACAAGGTTTTTGTTACACGCTGTATAATATTTTATGAATATACTTGAAAAGAAATGTAAAGTGAAATATTAAGGTAGTGGGCACGTAAGTACTTCATCCTTTACATATATTTATGTTGTAGAACAGGGATGGTGAACCTATGGCACGCGTATCATTGATAGCACGCTTCTTATTTTTTTTTGGCACGGTTTGCATTTTAATTTACAAAATCTCTGAAATATATATAATACGTTTAGGTACCTTCAAATCTGCAAATTCAAAAGTCACAATAATATTACTTTATTTTAATTACACGCTTAAATGTAACATTTATTACAATACAGAGCAAAATGTATTTGGTAGTAAAGTCAACATTTTTAGAAGGTCTGTCTATGGCCTCCTTAAATATCTATTTCAAATAAATGGCACGTGAAACCATGACGGATCGCTAACCCTATCGTAGAACCTAAAATATTTATATATATGACCCCTCCTCGTCTCGGAAATCTCGTTAACGTCCCGACTGTTATAGGTTGATCTTTGACAGTAGTTATTACAAAATAAAAATAAAAAGCATTTAATTTCAAGCATTTACAAAATAATTTTACATTTTTTTTTTTAATTGACAGTATTTAAGTTATTACAATTCTAACAACCCATCTTATTATGGGATACTGTGTGACACAGTAAATATAAAATACGGTATCCAGCTGAATCCGGTAAGTCTGGAAGCCGACCCCAACATAGCTAGTAGAATCTACAGTGAAATGATGTTACCTTCGGATCCAATTTAATATATTTGAATTCCTAGCTATGTTTGAGCAGAAGGGCTATTGTTGAGTGATTTCATTATTGAATAACTTACGAGTTATGACCTTCCGCGGAACTTTGACTCGAGTTAATTGTTTTACTGTGTGAATATACATCAATTTTTTTTACTAAAATGGCAAAAATATTTTAGTACTATTACTAACTAAAAAGTACTAGAATAAATAATCTTATCGTATAATATCATCCTTTATAATAATAAAAACTCGGTAATCAACGGTAAAGCTACGTATAAAGTCATCATAAAAACACACATAACACATTGTTCCGGAAATCCAGAACTGGATGACATCAATTGAAACCTGCCTAAATGAGGTGTGTTGTATTTCATCCGAGGGTAAATTGAACTCAGAACAGAAATTGCGAATTAGTTCTTTATGCCGAAAAGTGGGTCACGGTACTTCGCAGATGGCAGTACAGTACCAGTCCCTCAAACTGAAAGCCGTCCAAGCCCATTCTACGATTGGAACCCTTCAAGCCCAACTTGATCTTTCACAACAATTAGACGACCTTAAGTTGAGTATTGACGAGTCATCGAAATCTGCACACAGAAGTTCGTTTGCTGACATGGTGAAAAAGGGAACCAACAACTACATTAAGCCGATAAATTTGAGTTCAGTGGCCATTTACCCGAATAACAAATTAAAATCGAGCGACGAGACAAAATCCCTAGTCCAAAAAATTATTTGCCCTGAACAAATGAAATTACACGTTAGAGGACTACGCAAGACTAAAAATGGCGGTGTCATAATAAGCACGGACTCAAAAGACGATATCGAGAAAATAAAAAATTCGGAGCAGCTAATGAAGTCAGGCCTTACGATTGACGAGCCGCCTAAACGAAAGCCTAGAGTAGTAGTTATCGGAGTACCGTCATCTATGCAAGAAAAAGAACTTTTTACTTGCATATATAATCAAAATCTAGCCGATAAACTTCAAGATACCAACCTAGAAGCGTTTCTGAATACTATTAGATTAAGCCATAAGTCGGGAAAAAAGGAAGATGAGACCTGTAATTTCGTTATAGAAGTATCTCCAGCTGTTCGGAAAGCCCTGATAACAAAAGAAAGAGTTTTTGTAGATTGGTCATCTTGCCCAGTGAGAGATTTTACCTTGGTAACACGGTGTTATAACTGCCAGCAGTATGGTCATGCAGCCAAGTCATGTCGGGAATCAACACACACCTGCGGACACTGTGGAGGTCAAGGACATTCAATAAAGGAGTGTATGAAGAAGGCTGAGGCACCACAATGCGCCACTTGTCTGCATTTCTAGAAGCCGAGCAACCACAAAACCGGTGCTGCTGACTGTCCGGCGAAAACTTTGGCCGAAAAGAGGTACATTAACTCAATTGACTATGGAGGCGCCTAAGAGCGCCGTTAACTAAGGTAGTTTCTGACCTATTTCCTTTTAAGTTATACTGTTATGATTCATAATATTATTAATGACTTAGATAATTTCTCTGTATCCGAGTGTAAGACTTGTGATCCTGAAAATTGCAAACAATATCTATCCTCTTACAGTAAACCATTAACAATACTAACACAAAATATACGCAGTATTTTTAAGAATTTTGACAATTTTAGTATTTTTCAAAAAAGATTAAGCATAAATTGTGACTTTATTATCTTAACCGAATGTTGGCTTGCCAAACAATACAACGTTCCTTTAATGCCGGGATATAGTATGTTTAAGAGTACTAAAAATTACAATCAAAACGATGGTGTGGTAGTATATGCAAGGAACCATTACGATATATCTGTTGAAGAACCAAACATACTCGAGTGTAACAGTCTGTTAATTAAAATTGGAACAAATTTTGCGATCCTAGCATTATATAGACCCCCCTCTTTTAGAAATATATACAAGTTTGTGGACTCTCTGAATGATACCTTGCAAGAGTTATCATCCTATAAAAACATCGTTTTGATTGGAGATATTAATATCAACATTCTTACAGAATGCCTTGATGTAGCTGCACAGGAATACCTTAACCTCTGCTCTTTTCATGGCATGAACCCAGCACATACGCTACCTACACATCAAAGTGGTTCCTGCCTAGATCATATCATGCTTAAATCGAGTTTCCCCTCACTTGCGCTTATTATTAACTCGACAATAACCGATCACAATGCTATCCTACTAACCTTAAATTGCAAATTACCCAAACAAGATAATACTCGCTCAATTTCTAAATTAAACACAAATAAACTTGAAGAAGATTTGTGCAACATTGACTTCGACCCAGTTTACAATAATGCTGACCCACAGTTTTGTATGTTATACCTAATCGAAAATGTGCAACAGGCAATTCAGAAAAACTCAACCAATATTCGGCTGAGTAATAAAAATTATAACATAAAACCTTGGATCACGCCAGGTCTCATTCGGTGTATGAGACATAGGGATAAACTGCATATGAAAGCTAAGCGTCACCCAGATAACTCCATATTGCAATTATCGTACAAAAGATATCGCAACTTTTGCAATAATCTTTTAAAAAATGTTAAAACGAACTATGATAAAATTGCATTGGAAAAGGCTGGAACAAATAGTAAGAAAATCTGGAAATATATTAAAAATGTTACATATATGTCGAAACAACATGAGTCATCTTCAAGTTTATTGCAAGTACATTCATCACAGTTGACATCTGCCAACATTGCAAATGATTTCTTTGTTAATGTCGGTAAATGTTTGGCGGAAAAAGTTCAGGGTCAATCGCAATACCTTACAAGTTCTCCTTTTACGAGTAGCAATACATTATCATCATTTACGCTATTAGATACTGACGAAACAGAAGTGCAAAGCATAATCATGAGTTTAAAGGACGACTGTGCAGTCGGATGGGATAATATCCCAAATAAAATAATTAAACAGTTCAAACACATTTTAGGGCCTCCACTTACTTATATTTTTCAAAAATGCCTCTCCAAAGGCATTTTTCCCAAGTGTCTCAAAAAAGCTGTTGTTGTTCCTGTTCATAAATCTGGCAGCAAAGATCAAGTGACAAACTATAGACCAATCTCCTTGTTGCCTTCTATGTCAAAAATATTAGAAAAAATTATTAATAATAGATTGGTTAAATATTTGGAGGATAAATTGATTCTTTCTAAAACTCAGTTTGGATTTAGACCTAAATTATCAACTGCCGACGCCGTACATAATCTGACTGACTATCTAGCACAAGAACTCGATAAAGGTAACCATGCTGTAGGAATATTCCTGGACCTCGCAAAAGCGTTCGACACAGTTTCTGTCCCTATTCTATTACGTAAGCTTGAAGCTATAGGGATAAGAGGTAACCAGCTGAAACTTTTCACTAGCTACCTAGAAGACCGTACTCAATGCGTAAGAATTGGCAATATACACAGTACTTATCAGAAAAACACTTCCTATGGAGTTCCTCAAGGAAGTATTTTAGCATCTACTCTGTTCTTAATTTACATTAATGACCTATGTAAGCTTAACCTAGATCATGGCATAATCATTTCATACGCTGACGATACTGCTCTACTATTTTCGGCTGATTCAGAAAAAAACGTCTACATGCACGCGCAACACGGATTCAATATTGCAAATAAATGGCTTCAGCAGAATCTACTAACATTAAATGCGGACAAAACAAATTATATAAGGTTTAGCATGCGTAAACTAGCGTCAATAAATAACCCAACATTACATGCTCATTACTGTAGGATCCCCACCATTAACCAATGTGTCTGCCCCAAGCTTAAAAGGACTAATAACACAAAATACCTAGGTTGTATAATAGATGAAACTCTCTCCTTTAAACATCATATAGGAGCTCTTAATAATAGAATACGTAAATTGATATTTACCTTCAAAAAGTTACGATGCATTGCAAACGAAAAAATAATTAAACAAGTTTACTTTGCCTTATGTCAATCTATATTAACCTACTGTATTGCCGCATGGGGTGGAGCGGGTAAAACACTGCTACTAACCATCGAGCGTGCCCAGAGAGCCATTCTCAAAGTATGTACTTTCCGCCCTTTCCTTTTTCCCACTAACCTCCTCTATGAATCGTGTAAAGTCTTAACAGTCCGACAGTTGTTCATAATGAGCATTGTATTAAAACAGCATGCAGCCCTTCCTTTCAGCACTGAATTTACTAATAAAAGACGGAAAGATATGGTTTGCCCCCAAAAAATAAGAACACTGCATGCTTTTACGACTAAATTTTATGTGTTCCTAGGACCGTTTCTTTATAATAGATTAAATGCGATAAAAAGCATATATTCCCTCAATTATCGAAATTGTAAGTTAACCCTCAAGGATACCCTCCAAAGCATGTCCTACGAAGATACAGAGAAGCTATTAATTGTGTTAAGGTAAATACTGTTGATCTGTTATTTAGAATAGTTAATAGTTAGTAAAGGTAATGGATTAAGATTTTTTATGTTATGTAAAGATTTTATTATTTTGTCTACTTCGCAAAATAATCAACTTACCTGTATCTCTATTATAGATTCATCTATACTATGTATCTAACAATTATATTGTAATAAAAAAATTCTGTTTGTTTTAGATTTAGCTAGCACCGAACGCCTGAAACACAGGATTACCTAGTTCAGGCACACATGTAACGTAGGCTCTATGTATTAAGATTTCATGTAACTTAGTATTAATTGTAACATTTTAATTTGAATAAAGTTATTATTATTATTTCCTTTATTTAATTTATAAACATATAAAATACATTTTTAAATATACATTAAAAAAAAAAAACAACATACATTTAAAAATATAAAATACAGTCTCCAACCGGCATCGGAAACAGGGTTCAAGCTGCCGGTGGTTAGGGTCCCAGAGAGAGGAACCTCCTCACGATACGCGCCGTGTCGAGAAGTACCGCTTTCTGAATCAAACCCTTGACCCAGATGCCTAACGAGAGCCTCTGAAGGTGTTGGTCGAGGCTCTTGGCTATTAAGCCGTTGGCTGTCACGACTATCGGGACAATGATTGCTGAGTCCACCTCCCACATGTCGACAACCTCGTGCGCTAAATCCAAATATTTTATTTGTTTTTCTTTTTCAGCCTTCACGAGGTTCTCGTCATGGGGGATAGTGATATCAACAATCATTGCCCGGCGCTCTGATCGATCTATCACCACTATATCAGGCTTATTGGCTACAATAGTCCTGTCAGTGATGATAGATCGATCCCAGTACAATGTGACACGACCATTTTCGAGAACTGGGTCGGGAACATACCTGTAGTACGGCATCTCAGATTCCACAAGTTTGTATTTCAGAGCAAGCTGCTGATGGATAATCCTGGCCACTTGGTTATGTCTGTGCAAGTATTCGCCGTTAGCAAGACGTGAACAACCGGAAATTATATGTCTTAAGGACTCACCTGGACAGTGACATGCCCGACATATGTCGACTGTACCATCCTTTACAATATATTTCCGGTAGTTGTTCGTCATGATAACTTCATCCATAATTGCACATACAAACCCTTCGGTTTCTCCGAAGAGATCACCGAAGCGTAGCCAGGCCACGGACGCTAAGAAATCTACATCAGGCCCATGAAGGGTCCGATAATAGCGTCCGTGTAGCTCCTTGCTTTGCCATACATCTTTGCGATCTTTGACACTCAGTACTACAGGTTTGTGCCAGTTCTCTTTGCCTAAGGAGAGCGGAGTGAGGCCCTTATCCACTACCACCACATCTCGATGCATCCCCACGTCAACTTGGAGGAAGTACTCCCTGAGGTTACATACCTCGCGATTATGGAGGGTCTTAGCATTCAAAAAGCCTCGACCCCCACATTTTCGCGGGATATATAACCTCATTACCGAAGACCGTGGGTGGTGCATTCGATTTGCGGTCAGTAGTGTTCGTGTTATTATTATTATTATTATTATATATATTGTAATAACAATTTTAGTAAAGGCCAACTCGAGTAGAACTTTTCAGCACGTTTGAGTTTTGGAGATCAAAGTTGTATTAACTTCGGTTCAGTAGTTACTTCCAACACATGGTTAAGTTGCCATCTAAAGAATCCTTTGGCCTTTTGCGGTACAAGGACTAGTACTAGGATTTAAATATAATTGGATGAATAATTGAAGTTTTTTGCCGGTTCTTTTGCGTGTTAGACATTCTGGGATGACACAGAAGGGTTATATTCAGAAATATATTTTTTTGATTTGTTTCTCAGTAAAAAATTTGGGATTTAAAAACTACATGAACACGTTATTGTCCAGTGATGAGGCAGGATATCACCACGTAAGCGCACAATGTCACCCATCATACGTTAACTTTCCGACACAACATGACTTAAATTTTCATAAAACGGTGTCATGGCCTCACGGTCCGTAAAAATTTAAATGAAATTGCTTCTTGATTATAATCACGAAAGTTTATTTTTTAATAAAATTTCCCAGATGTTGGTACGTTTTAATATTTCAGCCTGACCTACTTAGTTTGTTGTATCGAGAATTTCATACACTCAACAATTTCATACGCTACACTGCTGAGTTTTTTAAGAAATAATATGTTACGTTAGTAGTTTCTTTTCTCGAGAAATGTTTTCATTTTCTCGCTTTCTCGGTTTATTTAATTTAAATTCAATTCACGAGGGATGCTGCTGATTCTACACCTTGTGGTATCTTCGCAAGAATATAGAAATATGTTGATTTTATGAGATATAAAAGAGACAATCATAAAAAATGAGTCACCAAGAGATTCGCATGAGGATAACTATTTTCTTTAAAACGTAGACTTAGGATAATTTTTGGGGAGTCTATTTCATAATGCCAGATGCATTTAATGTGGCGATATAAAATAAAGTATAAACAAAAGAACATTATAACAATTTTTTTGTATTATTTTAATTATTTGTTACGCATTAACGCATGCGGAGCGAATTTTTGTAATGAAATACAAATAGTGGAATGTAAAATTTAAACTAGCGCGTCATGCCAGTAGTCGCAGGTTCGAGTCCTGCCTGATGTTTAAGTTTTTCTTTCCACTATTTGTATTTAATAACAATTGTTTAGTAGTTCAATTTTATTTTATTAAAACTTGTAATTAATTAATTGAACATTATTGTCACTCGTAAAATTAGTATCCAAACTCCTAAACTAACCCACACGAATCACATAATCGCTTAGTTTTAAACTCAGCTGGAGTACCAACTTAAGAGTTACCATTAAAGTTATTTCAAGGTTCTGTTCGTTGTTCCACGTAAAACAAACGAGTGTTATTTGTACGGCACATAAGTTGGGACTAATGGGGACACATTGGGACCAGGGCCGGCAGCTAGCCAACTACTTAGGACCATTAAACACCTGGGTGCTGTGCTAAACAAGTTTTGGAATTGCAACTTATCATATTGGGAATTTGAAATGGATTTTAAAGTTTGTTTTTCTAGCCTGAACTTGTTAAAGAGATTTGTTAAAAAATATTATAAGATTTGCCGACCTAAAAAGCCCTTATGATCTCAGTAATAATTATGTGTGTCTAAATAGTTTTAGAAGTAGGATGGTGAGTGATGCTATAAAGTTTTCAAACTACTTTCACAGGAATAGAGTAGGTTATAAAAAGACAAAGTCCATCTAGTCCGACAGTTAGATAATAAAAAAAATATTGAACATAATTTTTTGCTTTTCGAAATAAGAAAAAAATTGGTAAATAAAGCGCATCTAAGTTTAGGAGTGGAAGCAAATGACGTCAAACTTTTGCACAAAATGTACAAAATCGTGACGTAATTTCAAATCAATGTATAGTTAGGAGTTTTGGTTACGTTAAAAAAGATACGTGACCTTTTATTTATTTACGAATTACGATTATTCATTTATTTATTTACGAATAAAAAAATTGTCTTCCACCACATTCTTTAAAAATTAATATGTAACTTAAAACGACCAATAGAACAGATAGCAACAAAATTAAAAATAATAATTCAACCGTATATCGACAAAAGATTTGTAACAACTAACGCTCTGTACGTATTTATGTCATCAATCGATTTCTACTATTTTAAATTAAAAACGCCATCTGGAGGAACAATTGCAAACCCTAAATACTACAAAAATAGTCTTAGTCTCTTGACAGTTCCGCATCATACTAGTGCCAGAAATTTCTAAAAAAAAAACACGTCTGCTTGACTAATTCATAAATTGACTAATTCTTAAATAAAAAAACATTTTCTTCAGCAACGGAAGAAATACAATGAAATTTATTGGTTATTTTAAATAAACACTCTTCAAATACTCTCTTAGTTCTCTTGCTACATAAAATTCTGTCGGAAACATTGGTATGTAACACCACACAACACCTTGGCACAACAACTGCAGAATATTCGACATTTTCAATCCGTTTCGGCTACATACACAGAAAACAAAATACCAGTTCTTTATTATTATGCAATAACTTACTCGGATAGCAAACTACAAAATTCTCAAGAAAAAATGATAAAAGAACTTCTCTATAAAATTGCAGTTGTTTTTAAAGTATAATCCATGCTCGCAGCGTTTTTGCACGTTTTAAATAGGAAAAACCGTAGACAATTTAAAATCCGTACTGATTAGTTTTTATTTTGTATTTTTATACAGTTCAGGTAGCTGAGAATTGTAGTATTTTTAGAATTTAGAATATTTGTGTAGCTACAAATATTCTACAAAGAGGAAACTTAAGTGACTTTTATTTGGTTAACCTAAAGTTGCTTTAACACGCAATTTGCCTATATTTATGAAAACCATTTATAGAACCTCAAAATAATATATGGTTAAAAAATATAATATTTATAAGGTAAATTTTTTATCGTTGTACAAAACGAAAACTATGACCTCTTTATCGGCAATAAAAACGATCAGTGTCAAAAATTAAACAAACAAACAATAAAAATTGAATGTCAGTACTATTACCGTAAAACTCGCACGGCTATTTTTTTCGATTTTTTTTTAGAAGTCATAGTTTTCGTAAAAAAAACACCTTGTATAAATAATATATTAACGAATTACAATAATTTATCACCAAAATTACGCACATTTTTTTTTTAAACACCTTTTACGTATCTAACGATACCTTAACTGTCAAAATCCACTAACAGATCCGTTTGAAAGATACAAGGTAATTATGAAATTTACAAACATAGAAACATACAAGATACGCGCGAAAAACATAAACTTTGCTTGGCAGTCTGGTAAGAAAGTATTCGTATAACATTTCCTTGCCAGTTTCTAAGGAAATGTTAAAACTAAAAAAATGTCTCGCTTTACTGGAGGCAATATTTCCTTTGCGTTGAGTGGACGAGAGGGTTGGGTTAAATTTATGTGAGCCAGAAAGGTACAGTTTATGTGAATAAGATCTATCTTCATTTTCTGTTACTACTTTTTATTCTAAGTTAGTATTCCAAGTTTTTTGTCTTTGATGTTATTTTTCTATAACTTAATTAGGTGTTAAGGTCCTGAGGCGAAGTGATAATTCTAGAATTACATGAAAGCTAAGTAATAAAGGTTTTTGTTAATCGTAATCTTTTTAAGGCTTGATGAGAATAAATTGCTTTCATCTTAGAACAAAAGAAAAATAACATAGACGTGTTGTTTTTTATCCTGGACATAAATAAAATAAATATAATTCTGTAATGAACCTGTGTAATGATATCAAAATGGCCTTATTTATAAAAATCTGGACGGTGTTAAGCAATTGCTAAGAAACTTTTAAATTTAAATTCTCTATAGAAAAATTTAAATAAGAATCTGCTGATTAATTGCTAATCATCGTCGAGATTTTTATAAATAAGGCCGTAAATTTTCATTAGTTTTTTTTTTTTTTATAAAAGTATCATACTTAAATATAAAAATGCTGATACACTTGAACATCGAACAGCATAGATCCAACCATCGCTACAAACATTTGATCAATCTAGAGAACTTTCTAAATGCTCCTCAAAATATATTCATTTATTATTTTAATTATTTGTTACGCAATTAAATACAAATAATAGAAGGAAAAACCTAAACCTCAGGCAGGACTCGAACCTGCGACCACTGGCTCAACGCGCCAGTCGCTTTACCAACTAAGCTACCGAGGTCACTACCTGGAAGTTTAAATTTTGCCTTCTATTTTATTACGTCTTTAAGGGCGACGTATGTGACATCTAGTGAACCAACCTTACGGTTTGGCCTTCACCGACACTGATTAACAATCTGTTAATTCAGATGTCCGAGAGATGATGCAGCCCAATACTTATTATTTTAATTATTTGTTACGCATTAACGCATGCGGAGCGAATATTTGTAATTAAATACAAATAATAGAAGGAAAAACCTAAACCTCAGGCAGGACTCGAACCTGCGACCACTGGCTCAACGCGCCAGTCGCTTTACCAACTAAGCTACCGAGGTCACTACCTGGAAGTTTAAATTTTGCCTTCTATTTTATTACGTCTTTAAGGGCGACGTATGCGACATCTAGTGAACCAACCTTACGGTTTGGCCTTCACCGACACTGATTAACAATCTGTTAATTCAGATGTCCGAGAGATGATGCAGCCCAATACTTATTATTTTAATTATTTGTTACGCATTAACGCATGCGGAGCGAATATTTGTAATTAAATACAAATATAAAGTAAAGCGACTGGCGCGTTGAGCCAGTGGTCGCAGGTTCGAGTCCTGCCTGAGGTTTAGGTTTTTCCTTCTATTATTTGTATTTAATTACAAATATTCGCTCCGCATGCGTTAATGCGTAACAAATAATTAAAATAATATTTGTTACGCATTAACACATGCGGAGCGAATGAACCACAGGCAGAACTCGAACCTGCGACTACTGGCATACGTCGCCTTTAAAAGACGTAATAAAATAGAAGGCAAAATTTGAACTTCCAGGCAGTGACCTCGGTAGCTTAGTTGGTAAAGTGACTGGCGCCTCAAGCCAGTGGTCGCAGGTTCGAGTCCTGCCTGAGGTTTAAGTTTGTCCTTCTATTATTTGTATTTAATTAAAAATATATTCTTCACGAAGACGTGACAAAATTGCTCGGCTTGGGATTTTTTTTTGTGAATAATGTTACTTTCACTAGAATGCTCAAGTATATCAGCAGCATAAAACGACTTAACTAATTCCGATAAAATTGGGCTCACTACTGTCTGAATACTTTAACAAAGAAAAATAACGGGTTCAACTTTTAATTGAAAATCTTTGATACGAATTCTATTTGTTATTCTTTCATTTCTTAAACTTACTAGGTTATTTTATTTCTTCAGTTATTTCACAATCTTTGCAATGGGAATTGTGAGGTTGTTCTGGCAATGATTCTGGTCACGGAAGCAATTAATACTAGCATCTAGAAGCTTTGAAGTAGATTGGTTTCTTCTCTTATTGTTTTTTGTCTAGAAATGGCCTTTTTTACTTACTGGAAGCCAGTTTATATCTACGACAGAAAAAGTTTAATCCTACACATAATTATGTTTTTGGACTCTTAACGAATTAGGTAGTATTTTTTTATTTATAAAACCACAAGTTTTTTTTAAAGCAAAAATATCCCATAATTGTTGGTTTTTTTTTGGAATACCTAAGAAAGTTAAAAAAAAAACCTGATTTAAATATTCACTTACTAAAACTGGATTCAAACTGGCATCCTTATACATATAAACTATCTGTTTCATTAATCTAAGGCCATACATTTGACCTCATATCAGACCGTTATATTATACACTACAATCCATATAAAACCTTAAGCTGTTAAATACAGCACAAGACTGATAATATATTAAAACCGCCGATAGCAGAAAACACTTGAAATAATTACATTAAAGTTGCAAACCGCAGCAAGATTGACATTCGTAGCTGAAGGGAATTTAAAAGAATCGTTAATCTCCGCTCCATAATGGGCTTGTTGAGATGAACATTCACGACAGCGCCATTTGCCGTGATTCCAACTGACTTAAGTCAAATGGAGCGACGTAAAAAAGTAGCACGTTCATCATGCCAATTTTATTTAGTTTCTACTTGTTTGTTGAGATTAAAAAACGCGATGCCATGAGTCTCACTGCCCTTATATTATATTAACGCTTGACGTCTCACCGCGAAATGAATTCAAAATGTATATATAGGATAGCGCATTCACGGAAGCGTAGTGTGATAGCAAGCGGGATGGTCATTAGAATTTTACGATTTGAATTTGGGTTTTCACGAACAAAATTGGTGTTGGTACCACGCCATTTGGCGGTATAGTATGACCGTGAATGGCCTCCGTTATTCGAACCTACCCGTATTTTATGTCAAGCGGCGTAATTTGTAAAAGGGCCCTTTGTACTTTATTTTTGGTATTTAAGTGCGTAATAATTGGTCGGTTTGAGTGGTGTTAAATACTCCGAGTGAAGCTGAAAATAATTTGACGGCTGTTGACGGTTTACTTAGTTTTCTGAGCTTTACAGGTCAAGTGTTACGGAGGTATTTTGAGGTGTGCAGATTTATATTAATTGTTTAAATTTTGGAAATTTGTGCGTCTATCTGATATTTGTAAACTATTTTCTTGTTTAGGGAATGAAGTGAAAGGACAATTAAGTGATGTTTTATGTGGCTTAAATGGTCTTAACGTAAAACTAATTCAAAAACTCCAACCCCAAAAGTATAATTAAATATGTATGTATAGAATTTATAAGACCCGTTTTTATTAACCCACCTAACTGGAAGTGGCACTTAAAATCATACCAGACACTACATGTTCTAAAAATGCAAAAGCATCATAAAACAAGCGAGCCTTAGACTTCTACCCACGTATTCATTCAGCTGTCGTTTCATCGTTATCTCCCCACTACACTGACGCTTTTACACGCGAGTGACGTTACAATAACGGAACATAATGCGCAATGGATAGTGAAATGGGAACATGTGTCATTTTCATGTCGTTTCATAGTGAATAATTTATACTATCCCTATTGACCGTAGTTTCGAAGAAGCGCTGACAAATGTTTTTAAAGAGAAATGGAAAAGAAAATTCTGAAAAATCTGTAGTCATTTAAAATCTATAAGGCTAGTAGATAGACAGAAGAAAATACATGTTATTTTCAGTTTTGTGTTTTATAAACATGAATTCTCGACTCTCTAAGACCCATATTGTGATTTATATTTATTATTAATTTCTATAATTTTTTCGAATGCTGCAATCTCCCTGAATTTGATACAAAGAAAATGGCTTCCCAAATCAAAGCATATCGACAGGTCTCACAGGTCGTGTCAGTAACAGCCAACACCAATATCGATCATCAGAAACTGACAGTCAAACGTCAAAAGTTCATTGACATGTAGGTAAAGATCCCTACGTTGTTACACGAAGACGCGTTTGGATTGGATCAGTATACATAATATACTACATGCAAAGGGTTTACACGTTTACATAAAGAAGTGAAATTTTTGTCCGATAGACAAAAGTTTTATTGCTTTCGACCCTTACTAAGACCTGACCACAGAACAACGTATTCCTCTTATCCTGACCAAAATTGCAAATGGTTTGTTTAATTGGAAAGTTCTTAGAGATGTGTTTTGAGCATGAGATAAATAATAAAAAAAAAACTGTTACCCTTAAACAAATAAGAATAATTAGAGATAAGTATCTAAAATTAGACGTTTATGAAAAAAAAATGGGTTCATCCGCTGACGAAAATGATTATAGTCAACCACATTTTTTTTTTCTGAATATCATTACTATGGAGTTGAATATCTAAAAACTAAATACTTTAAATGTACTCGAATAAAAATCTGATTTTAAACCCATTGTTCAGCAGAAAATGTTAGTGCTAATGAAGTGTGCGTAAGCATATCAATGCCACAAAAGAAATAGCTTGTTAGACGCAACGTTTTATTTTTTGCAAGGATTGCAGAATATTTGAGCCGAATGCATGTTAGACTAACGAGCAGCTGAATACAAATCGATTTTATATGGCTCAACACGTTTCAATCTGATACAGACCAAAATTCAAAGGATGGATTAAACTCTCTAATAATGGGAATAAAAAATGCCGTCAACAAATTTATCCACGTCGCTGTCGACTGAAAATGTGTTCAAAAGACCAGTCTTTAGGTAGCATTGCCACGTTGTACGTTGTTGTTGCCATACAACGTGGCAATGACCAAGGTTAAAGCCAGCCCTTGGGTCACGCAAGGTGTCAACAAGACGTTTTGCCGGACCTGTTGTTTAGTTTTGTTTTAAGTGTATATTTCGTTTGTAAATATTTAAGTGATGAGTTTCTTGTAAATAGATAATAATGGATGGATTTTGGGTTAATTGAATGTTAAGTCTATTGACATTAAGCTGTCTTAATTTTCATACTTTGACCAGAGAATTTTTCCACGGAAGATAATATAAACATTAATAAAGACAAACAAACGAAGGGTCTTCCGCCGTTCAGAAATATTAGAAATGAATTCTAAAACATTCACCGCAAAGATAACGGAAGACAAATTGAAATGAAAAGTGGGTTCCTTATGTAAAGAAGTCCCGAAGGACCGCAAAACGTTCTAAAAATAAAAGATGTCCTCTTCGCTCTGAATTAAGTCCCATTTAGTTGACTTTCTAGTTTAATAGCGTTTGCCTTCAGCATCTGTTGCTGAAACATTTTTATTTCAATCTTCACTTCTATTTTACGGCTAATTGATGTCTCTGTAATGCAAGATGGAATATCTTGCATTGTTTCACAACATTGGTTTTATTTTTGTCTGCATTGTACTTGTGTTTTGATTTCTGATTTATATACGTGTCTGTTCATATTCATAACTAGCTGTCCCCCGCGACTTTGTTCGCGTGTTTTAGTTTCCACGGTTTTTCATTTTTGCAACATTTTTCATTTATGCTCCGCTCCTATTGGTCGTAGCGTGATGTTATATAGCCTATAGCCTTCCTCAATAAACGGACTATCCAATACAAAAATATTTTTTCAATTCGAACCAGTAGTTCCTGAGATTAGCGCGTTCAAACAAACAAACAAACAAACTCTTCAGCTTTATAATATTAGTATAGATAACGGCAACAGAAATACACACTCTGTGAAAATTTCAACTTTGTAGCTATTACGGTTAATGAGATACAGAACACTGACAGACAGACGGACGGGTATAGAACTCTAAACAACAAAATAAAAAGCATAGTTTCAATACTCGCCGCACTTTTCCACCCCACGCTTGCTTATTTAATTTTATGGGATGAAACTCGATTCATCCCATAAATTTTAATGCACTCTACAGTCTCCAGATGTGTTCTTAAGAAAAGAAAGGCGTCATAAAAATACCAGAAGTACTTCCTCGTTGGAAGGCGGCCAATGTAATTAATGCGAGTCAGAATTAAAAGATAAGTTAATTTTGTAGTTTACCAACATTGCAGAAACAAAGATAAATAGACATTTCATTCTGTTTAATTTAGAGTTCTTTTAGTTTGCGTTACTTATTGCTGTCGTTTAAAAAAGGGTAGATTAAAATGACAGGGTACTGTTTCAATGTACTCTCTTACTGCTTGAGTACAAGCAGAGGTATTGTTACTTAAACTCGTACGGTCTTCTTACAAAATGCGGTTTAAACCTCTATAAACTTTATAGTATTAAGGGGTTTAAACCATTTTTAGCTAAACCGCTTTTGTTATAAGTCCAGACCTTAACTGAAACATTCTACATCTTAATCCCAAGTTTCTTTACTAGCCTTATTTGGCTTTTAGTAAAATTACTTGGGATCGATTTCCTAACTGAATCGTATAATATTTTTAATGATATTTTTCGCATTAAAGATAAACCGTAAAAACACGAGGATTAATTGTAATTATTAAATTTTTAAATAAAAGAAAATATAAAACAATTTACAAAAATATAAAATAGCACTTTAATTAATTAGACTCTTCATAATCTTAAAGAATTTGAACCAGATCGTAAATTACTTCCGCTCTTAACCCCCACACTTAACCCTTAACTGGCCATGGAATCAGACATCCGCAGGTCACGTGATGGTCATCACGCGACCTACGTTCACCATACCTTAAGGTCAAACACACCCTCACTTATAATTGTACCCTATAAGCTTAAAATTTTAAGTGAGTTTTAAGTATAAGTAAACTTATAACAATGGCAGACAAACTAAGGCAATTAATATCAGAGATAAAGAACTGAGACTTTTTTAAACTTTTAATTGTTTTGTGGACTTTGGTTCCAAAAAAAAAAGTTAATGTCAAAAAGTAGCTTGGTTACTTTTTTATCCATTTCACTTGTATATAGGTAGTTATGTAACTGTAAATTAGGACAACATTATAACTTTGTATTTTTGTTTAATCTACAAAAATCCCGCAGTCAGCATCAAACTGCACCCAAAAGAATATTGGGCACTTACCCCCAATACTAAAAAGCAACTTGAAAGAAAGAAAAAAAATATATTTGGACACTAAATCACGAGCAGACCAATTTAGTGACAAGAACTAAAAAAACGATACATAGAACTTAACAATAAGTAGGTATTGTGTATCACAATTTAAGACGTTCTTAAATTTCTATCCGTCCCTAATTTATACCTTAAAGTAAATAAGGCATTAAGAGAATTCAGTATTAAGAGAGTTCAGTATTCGGTCACAAGACTGTCTCAAACTAAACAGTCACATGTAAACTGCTTACGCTTGTGTGGAAATCTGGGAACTCTCGCCTAGAATCGTAGCTACATTCACCACTCCGAATGCGTCACACATTTAGCCGTATTCACTTAAATATGCTCTACACTAACATCTATTTTAAAATGAATGGGACATTGACCAAAGAGAAAAACACTCAACAAAATTTTGAAGTGACAAGAATTATGGAAAAGTTAGGTAGTATCAACACTTGATTAAAACCTTTTAGTCAAGACTTACCTACTTCAGAATTTCAGAACTTCAGAATGTCTGCGCCATATGCAGAATAGGTTCAAAATAATATAAATACCTAAATGGTTTTCTAGTAGACAGCATGACGGATGGATAAGCTGCAACGTTTGTGAAAAGGGTCTGACCTTGGGCAAGTGCGCCGAACACCATCTATTTTGAGTAACGCTTGCAAAGGTTCCGATACCTACGAATACAGAATTCTATTTTCTCTTGAGCTTGTGCTCAAGTTAAAATTGTGTGAGAGTAGGTCTGCAGGGTTACTCGCTTAGGCGGTTGTCAACTAAAGCGATAATCCTTACTATAATATTATAAATGCAAAAGTAATGTCTGTCTGTCGAGCTTTCACGCCAAACCTACTGAACCGATTTAAATGAAATTTGGTACACAGATAGTCTAGAACCTAAGCTACTTTTTGCGGTAATAACAGATGTATTTTTTAGTACTCTGGTAATAATATCGATAAATTATGGCAATACGCTATTACATAATATATTATACGCACAAAATTTACGCCAAAGTCGATACTAATATTTTAGTGCAATTTATCACCTGAGGCAATTTTGTACGATATAACTACCTACACGCGTGGAATACTGAATCCTGAGCGAAGACATGTGTCATTACATAATGTCAGGTATTTACAATATTAGGAGGATATTGGATTTTTGCAGTATATTGCACGTGTGAGAATGTAAAGAGTTTTTAATATACATATAATCTCATGTAGTTGCACTGGAAAATCTCGGCTTAGAATGTCTGCTTTCTGAAAATGGTTTAGTAATTTGATTATAATGAGATTGTACAGGCAAGGCAAGTCGAGGTTTCCTGTAGTTAATCAAAGTGCAATTATAAAGTTATCTTATGAAAACAAAACATAGTCCAAATAACGACTTTGTTATTTATGTAACAGATATCAGTATAACTTGTAGTATAATAATATAATACAAATAATAATAATACCGGCCTAAATATGTCCCACTACTGGGCTCAGGCCTCTTCTCATGTAAAAAAGGATAGCATAGCATTGATGTTTGACGCTTGCTTACATATAACTTTTAAAAAATCTTATTGGTACTTGCCTGTAGTGGGTTTGAACCTACAACTTTGTGCATACAAATCCGTTTGTTGAACTGCTAGGCCACCGCGACATTTATATATTATAGTACAATAGTTTTTTTTGCATTTAGTTTCATTTATACATATACAAATGACATATTTATTATGTACCTATCTACTGACCATGTACTTATAAATTTAATGTCTAAAGTATAATCGCTGTCAGCCCACACTGAAGCTGTCGGCGTGAAACGCTTTTCAATTTGCAAAACAATTAGGTCTATTAACAAATGAATACCAGACTAATTCAGTGTATTCGCGAAGCAAGCCTTTAGAACTAGTTCATCAAATTGTGGCCTAATTGGCCTCAGCCTTAACTTTAACGGTAATTACCCCAAACTGGGGGGTAATAACTCCCTCATTTACTAAAGTAATCTCCGGCAACTAAAGTTATTAGGCCAACTAAAAGTTTGCGATTATTTTTAATGTAATGTTAGTAGTTACACTTAGTTGAACGAAAAAATATAAGTACCTTTACCAAAGGCTCCTAGGCTATTAAGTTTATTAGGGAAAAAAGTAGATATTTTTTTAGATAACCATAGTTTCTATACTGACTCTGATGAACAATATGACATTGGCAAAAACCGAAATAAATTCGGATCGTAAATTCTTATCCCGTATAGGAATTGGAGCCTAACCCTTCTTTCTAAGAAATTTACCGACCTAGGTTTACAAAGCCTTCGATAAATATCCTTTCATCCTAACACTATACTTTTATCTTACAATATACAGACAGTGTTTACGTTTATAGTATTGACCAAATACTAATAATAATATTGAACAAATTGATGGAAAAATTTGCATAAAGCATAAACTGCGTCAATAGGGATGTTGACTGGGGAATAAAAATAGAAATATATTTAGTCCGTAAATGTGAAAGTTTGTACTTTTTTTAAATAGCTAAAAACTAAGGAAATAAATCAAATCAAAGTTCAGGAGTGGGGGATAAGTACGCCACGATGTTACACAAAACGTACGACGTACTGACATCATGCGACATTCCAAATGAATGTATCGTCATGATTTTTGGTTACTTAATAAAATAAATAATACGTGTCTAATATCTTAAATTAATCTACTTAAGAGACTTAAAAAAAATGTAAGCCGATATCACATTATTTAAGTCACTTAGTTTGTTAGAGCAGTCGCAAAAGTTCAGTTAGTAAGTTTCAGAAACCCTTTTTGGAAAATAATTTTATTAGTTGAATGATATAATATATTAACAATTTATGTATTATTTATAATAACAAAATGGTAACTGCTTTTAACTAATTAAGTATGTTTTATAATTAATATTTAAAAAATCAATAATTTCTCATATTTTAAATTGGCTTGTCCATTGTAAAATATGTCACAGTAATCCCTTTGGCTTTTTCAATTGAATCGCCATTTTGTTATGTGTAATATACATCTATACTAATATTATAAAGCTGAAGAGTTTGTTTGTTTGAACGCGCTAATCTCAGGAACTACTGGTTCGAATTGAAAAATTCTCTTTGTATTGGATAGTCCGTTTATTGAGAAAGGCTATAGGCTATATAACATCACGCTACGACCAATAGGAGCGGAGCATAAATGAAAAATGTTGCAAAAATGAAAAACCGTTGAAACTAAAACACGTGAACAAAGTCGCGGGGGACAGCTAGTATAACATACATAATAAACAGTTTCCCTTAAAATCAGGTGTCAGTAATTATTCAATTGGCAAGTAGTTTCCCCTTCGACTTGCCAACCACGTCAACGACAAACCTGTATAATTCCATTTGTAGCCATTATTTGATGTTCAGTGTGGAACGAACGTATTTGTCAGATTAATAATTACTGCTTATTTGAATTAAACAATTGAATTAATTTTGGAAATCAAATGCTTTACGTCTTGAGAAATTTGAAGGAGTTGGAATATTATGTTGTGACGTAATGTTTTTGTGCGTTTGTTTGTAAATAGTGTGCTCTTTTTATTTTGTAATTAAGTATTGACATACGACTTAGTAAAACGAGTCGGGACTAGTGTTTTATTCATTAAACAATAAAAATACTTAAATAATTACTTAATGATGAGTGTGGTTTACTTATTTAAAGTGTAAAGCTATTTAATTTTTCTTCCTACAATAGATTTTGTTCTACTCTTTTTAAAAAAAAAAAACTAATAGAATAAGCACTTTCACAACTAGTCCATGTGACAAAATTGAAAAATACTATTTTCCATAATTTTACTGATTTCCAACCGAGACAATTAAAGTAGGTATTACCAAACCTTACTTCTCCGGTGGTTAAAAAAAAAGAAAAAGAATACGATTCGCAAATGAAAAAAAAAAACATAACAGGCAACAAACCAATTCCCCGCCATCGCAGTCGTCAGGTGAAAAGTTTCCATTACACACTCTTGTCCTGACGTTTATTTGTACTTGAAACATTGCCAGACGCCCAAACCTAGCAACCGGTGCAATAACTTAAGTTCGCTCGATTGCCTCCGCTCTTCCAATTGCCTCGCTTCCCACCGTTTCCAAGACACTTATTACTAGTGGGGTAATTTACGACGCTTACCTTATTTACCCCCGCGTTTACAACTATTATAATGGAACAGCTAAATAGTTCGTTGAAATTTTTGAAAAGGATCTTTTATGTTTAAAACAGAGTATGTCAAAGAAACTATTTACAGCACTATCCTTAAGAAACTCAATCATGTTATTCTGTAAATATTCAGAGTCAAACCAAGTTCAAAGTTTAATGCTGTCTTTGAAGCTGAACGTTTAGAGTACAACAAGATTCCTGTCTTCAGTTCTAAGATAATAATATACTTAGCAAAAATAAGTAGACGATAAAATTAGTAACAACATTCCTAAAATCACAAAAAATTCTCAAGTATTCACAATATTCGCATCATATGAGGTGTAACTAACCCGTTTAGAAGTTTTGTAACCTTCATAGTTACCGACATTTAAAATCCGAGCGCGCTAATATAATGTCAAAATGTTGTCAAGTTGCACTAATGAATAGTACATAAGATAGGATTAGCACGTAAGTAAAAGAGATAGCTATCATTGAAAACGTCCTAATAAGGAGGTTAAAACACGTGGACGAAGGGGACAGCTAGTTTATATATGTATATAGGTACCTATTTATATCATAGGTTTGTACAATAACAACAGTTTGTAGTTACATTTTACCCTTCATTATCCAATTAGCTACAATCATGCAATCTCGATGTGAGTCAACACCTCAAGGCTTTTGTTAAACTGAAATTGCATCGACACCCCTATCGGGCAATCTCTCCCTGCAACCAATTGTTTTAGCCTTCACCTCGACATTCCCTCACTTAAGTCTGAGTAAGTCTTTACAGCTCTTTACCCTGAAGCTTGGTCTTCGCGTGACTGGTCGTCATTTGTTCAGTAAACGGTATACTTGCGTCTATTCTATATATTCTATGTTAAATATGTCGGTAAGTTTTGTTGCTCTATTATAGGTATAAGGATGATAAATTGCGTATTATCTTTTTGAGCAGGGATGAAATTTTTGTTGATGAAATTTAATATTCTTATTTTTTATTGTACACATAGAAAACATAAAATAAAGGTACATGTTTAAAATTCTATGTACAAAGGCGAGCTTAAATCAACACTGAGTTTTTTCCAGCAAAACCTTTGAGGCTTAAAGAGAAGTTAATTTAGCATCTGGGGTCTAAGTGAAAGTGTTTTATGATGTGTCGTTGCCATAATGATTTGACAGTTCGCTTTTGAAGCATTATAATACTGTTTTTTTTTAATAATTATTAAATAAAATAAAAAAGTTTTTTATTTTACGCCAATAATTTACATTACAATAATTAAAATTAAAAAAAATTATAAGGTGTATTAAAAGGTTAAGATTTTTTTCATGCAGTAATAAAATAAACCTATACTATATCATTAGTAAACATTATAATATTAATAGTAATTATGAAGTTCAATTAACTAGAACATATTTCGCTAATATAATATAATAAAAATGTGAATTTGTTTAGTTAAAATGTTTTTTTTTCACATCTGCTACAAAAGGTCGAAATGTCAGTCTTTTAATCCTAATATAACTGTATCCTTGTTCATAAATTGTCGAATTTGTACCTATTTAGATGTCTAAGCCTTGTAGAGTCAAAACATTCGCATATAAGGCTTTTAAACCCTTGCAATGCTTTTAGTCGGCACTTAGCGTGACTGGAGTCTCAACGTAAAGAATAAGTAACATGGCGATTACACGTGGTTAGAATAGTCTTTAGGACAAGCTACGGACATCTGCCAGTACTGCCCAAAACAATGTATAAGAAAACTTGCTTTTATAACTGACTAGCTGTCCCCCGCGACTTTGTTCGCGTGTTTTAGTTTTAACTGTTTTTCATTTTTGCAACATTTTTCATTTATGCTCCGCTCCTATTGGTCGTAGCGTGATGTTAAATAGCCTATAACCTTCCTCAATAAACGGACTATCCAACACAAAAATAATTATTCAATTCGAACCAGTAGTTCCTGAGATTAGCGCGTTCAAACAAACAAACAAACAAACTCTTCAGCTTTATAATATTAGTATGGATAATATAACCTACTACTTATTACACAGCTGAGTAAAGATCTCTTTATGTACCAGTAGATTTACCGGACAAGACTTTGTCATATGTTAAAAAGTCGTAGCCTGCAATCTTAATTTACCCGACTGCGCTGATTCAGAAAAAAGGTTATCTCCTTACAAATACAGACAAGTAAGACGTATATGAATAAGGTGCATATGTTATTCTATTATATCTGATCTGAATAAACTAAAAAACTACTGAACTCAAATCAATTGGTTAAATCAAATGGTTTTCATCAATAGTAATAGGATAGTGTTCCAAGAGGAAGGTTTTTTTGTATAATTAATTAATGTTTTGTCTACCCGCGCGAAGCTCGGACAGGTCGACAAAACAAACGGGTTTAGTGAACTATAATACTGTACAGTTCCATCTAAATCTGTAAATTCCTTTTTTTACTTGAAAGAGAGACAAACATAATTATAATGAAATTTCATCGATTTTAATGTTAGGATTTTAGATCATATTTCACTTAGGGATGTCCTGTTATAAAAAAAATCATTGACCAGTGTCCTTACTTTTCAATTTATAATAATTCCAATACAATTCAAAATTGATATTAGTTTAGCGGACACGTGATTAAGTTTTCTTTGAAAAAATACTGTCAGTGGAATGTACTAACTGGAATCTAAACATTGACAGTATTTTTTTTTTGTATCGTGTTGTTTGTGTGCCTGCTAAATAAAAAACAATTTACATTCACATTGTGTTAAAATTGAAATTCATTCAAGAGTAACCCTCCGATTAAATCAATAGTTAAATCAAGTAATAAAAAAATGGACCGCAACCGGTAATTAAATTTTTAGCTTATATTATCACCAACATTTCAACAATCTCAATAAGCCTATATCCAAGTTATCAGCGCCACCTTCGTGTTTTATCTCCTCATCTACGACGGACCCTCGATGGAAGGTCACAATTAGGTCAAGGTCACCGCCTGACCTCGCCTCAAGGGCACCGTTATCAGGGGATTTGAAAACAATTCCCTCAACGTTACATGTTGATTTCGAATTACGGACTAAATCTAAATTGTTTCGTTTTTATGACTCAATAGGTTTTTGGTAGAAGTTTTTGTCATACATACATTATACGTATATCGTTTGAGTAATTCTTTCCGTGTGTTTGTTACTTAAACCTCAGACCAGATACTAATAAAAAAAATGCCAAATACATACCTATTATATAGCCTCTGTTGTATGAACAAAAAAACTAATACTGTATCTAAACCTTTCTTAAAATTCGACTAATTCAACTTATTTATAGTTATTACGTTATACTTAAGTATATCGACATTAATCGTTGTACCTACTTATATCGACAAAAAAATTGGACAAAGTCACGGTCTGAAATTAGTTCTGAAATCACTTAACTTTTGCCTTCATAAACCATTATCGTCAACAAGGGCAATATATTGCCATCATTCGCAGACCCGGAAAACGATTGGAGCTCACCTCTATAGTACCGAAATATAGGTGCGCTTCACAATAGCCGATTTATGAGAATCGTGTGTCGAACGGTCGCCCAAAATATGTTAGGTTCAATCTTTGGAAGGTCATTTCAGATGTCAATATAAATTATTGCCTTCAGAAAAGGATGTAGGAATTTTAGGGGTACCGAGTCTGCTAATTTGGTAGTGTATATTGAATATCAGTGGATTTTGGATATTTGGTAGTATCATACAATATCATAAAATCGCTACTGGTACTAGGTGTCCTGAGTTGCTTTATTTGTTGATAGATAACTACGCTCCACTGGATTTTTCTTCTTCTTCTTCCTGGATTTTTCCAAATGTATTAGAGGCTGATCTCTACACAATGCCTCGCACAATGTTTTCTCCTTCCATTCCACTCATTAGCCGTCATAATTCAAACATTCTTATTCACAGATTTATCTTTTATATTATCTTTCATGCAAACAATAAACCTTTTTTTCGACCTTCCTCTTCTTCTCCAGCCATCCACGCTACGCTAGATTATATTTGATCTAAATGCTTATAAATTTGTCAGATAGTTTTTAGTGTTTTGTTTTGTTGTAATTTTAATTAATTGTAGATTAAGAATGGCTAGAAATGCCATTGGTTTGTAATTACCAATTTTGTTAAAGCTTAGACATGTACTATCTATTTACTTTATTAGGTAAGTACTCACTGTTTAGGCGAAGTTAGAAAGCAAAAAATGACACATCTTAAAACTGACGTCATCAAGCATTGCTTAACTTCGCTCAAATATATTTTCTGTAACCATTTATCTACGTGCCACAGAAAATCAACCCTCATGAATAATATCTAACAAAACACGTGGTTTTAATTGTTATCAAAGGACGGCACAATCCACTTATTAGGGGCGGGTAGGCCCTCAAAACTACACCCTGTGTGAGTCGGTCCTTATAACTATTCCCCTATGCGAATTACGACCTTATTACGTATCTTTCAAAACAAACGCGCCAATTGGCAGCCAAACTTGTACAATTATTGCAATCTAATTGCTGATTTTTAGTACATTATCGTGATACGTAATACATACATGCAATTTTACAGCAATGATAGTGCAAATAATGCTGTCGCTTTTCCTTTGCAAGATACGTAATACCGCCACGCCGGCCCTTACAAAGGAATATTCAGTGTTATCTGAGCCGGGGTTGTCGCGTCACGCAACCCCTGTCGACGTTTCACTCACAGCCAACTAATTAGGGCTGTCACCTAACTATTGATTTCATTATTTTTTAAGAATTATGGTTATTTTTTCGCTAAACGATCAGAGACGGAGAGATCATATTTATTATACAAGATTTTCTTAAAACACCTAGTAGTAGGTGCATTACAGTAATTTTGCCAAAAATAGATCCAACCGCTAAAGAAAGCATATTTAAATCAATCACCAAATCAAATAGTAGATGCAAATTATAAACTGAAGAAGAGACAGCTTTAAATATTTTACCAAAACTGAACACCAAATTTGAGACCTATTTGACATCGGTACAATCCGCTTGTCGCCAAAAAATAAATACATAAGTTAGCTTAAAAAAAATATGGACAGACGAGAGATTGGATCCTAAAAACTGTCCTCAACAAAACGTGCCAACCCTAAGGCCAACGTTACCTCGTAATATAATTCCGTGAAATTCGCCAAGTTTTTAGTGGCTGCTAACAATAGGCTTTGAGGGAAGTTAGCTCTTATCCCGCTAGGTGGCGCTGCCGACGCTCGCTCCAATTTGATTAGGCTCTTGATTTTAACTAGGAAAGGGTGATTTAAGTGAGAATAGTTATAGGTTAGTGTCTGAAAAGTAAAGGAAAGTTTATTAATTGAATTTGCTTGATGATTAATTAATCGTAGAACTTTTAGATACTCGTAACTACTTGCAGGAAACGGATACGTCACTACTTTCTAATAGATACCTAGGTGTTAAAATAATAATTAACAGCAAACTATACCAGATATAGATCTATTAGTAACATCTACATTTGTCTATGCCAAAAAAAATCTATGCCATCTATCTTTGAGAAAATAAAAAGCCCTTTCCTTGTACACCGGTGTTTAATTTACAAACTTAAAACTAAAATATTAAAACAATAATTAATTATTATTAGCATTAAGACAAGGGTACTAAAGTTACTGTTTCTATACTCAAATAGGTAATAAATAATTTGGATTTTTGGCTGAACCTCGTTCGGGGTTAAAATTACTGGAGCACCGGCTAATAAGTACAGTTAGATAAACTTTAAATTCATGCAAATAACAACGACCCATCCAAAAACCAACCGCAGTCCGCACATCAAACGATACTTGGTAAAACCATTTGCTTTTCAAAGCAAATCCCATCTTAATGCCCTAAGACTCCAGTCTACATTCAAATGCAGTTAATAACTAGTAAGTAGTTTGTTCGTGTGAAATAGAATTAGTGTATTTCATTAGTGCTTCAAGTTAGTTGCAAGTTAAGGCGACAGATCAGTTCATAACTTGTAATTAAACTTGCTGGGTAAATTCAATCGTCGTCTGAAATGGACTGCGCTGTGGGACTTGGCATGTACTAATTGTAATTTGTGTTATTTATGTACCTATTATATATTATGTTGTCTTAGTTTTTAACAAATATTCACGCATAAAACCTATTACAATTCTTAAATGGCTGTAAAGGCCGGTGTTATCAACATTCATGTATATATATCATTAATTTCATTTTGAACAGATTATGTTTTACAAAATATATGAATCTGATTTGGATAATTATGCTGCAGGCCCTCGTAATATCAGGTTTCTTATGCTTAGTTCTCAACACTATTGTAAAGTTCCAAAATGCAATTTATCTGAATTTGCTGACGTAAACATCATGATTGGATAAGATGGTAGGCGGGAAGATAATATATTTCTAGATAACAATACCCAGGTAGTTACCACGAAACCAATCAGTGCGATCCCCAAAGAATGAGAAAACTTTTATAATGATTATTACAACCGAGCCTAAATACCTCTCCTATCTTATTACAAACTTTATTTACAAGCCTACATAAAACTCTTCAAACTTCTTAGTTTGTCGTATCGGAAAATACTTTTCTTTGATACAAGTTTAAAAAAATCAGTAACAAAAGAAAAACACTTATAATAATTTATCAAAAACACAGCCTTTTTTATAGTGATTGTTAAAGTACGTTTGTTTAAGTTAGCTTAAAAACTTTTAAACCAATTTTGATGCGACTCTTACTGTTGTCTAAGTTAATGAAAATTTAAGCAAATGAGAAAATTATTATACATACACACGGAAAAACATACATAAATACGTGCATATATAAGATAATATAAGTTAATTATAACATACGAATCCAACGGATAAGCTCCTTGTTTAAAAGTCGATAAGTAAACCAAATTACCAAATATGCAAACATTGATTTTCATGCAATCGTCATCGCGTTAAATCTGTCGCGATGTCCGGACGACCCAATTAAATAGATCTACACGTAATTGTGTTACCGGAGAACTGTTACCGACTGGAGTTTAAGTAATACTAGTGTTATATTTTTTTATATAAATTATAATAAAATAATCGATTGTATAAAAATCTCTTGTTACAATGTTTGTTATCGTAAATCCTCCGAAACGGTTTGACCGATTTTCATAAAAAAAAAATGTGTAGGTTTATGAATATGTCGTAGGCAATCTTTTTATACTCCTAGGTTTATCGAGTCTGCTAGCAATGTATATAAGTTATACATGTATATAACACTGAATTAATCAAAAGATTGCTCATGAACTTCGCGTAAAACTTCAAAATAAATCTTTGGAAACAGACACAAAAAACCAAAACCCAAGATATCTAAGGTTTACAGATATGTTAAAACTTTTCTTTAAAGTTTGTTTTTCGGCTTAGGAAATCAGCTTGAGTATACAGAGATGGCATATGATGCATATTAGCATCATCAGCATAGCTAGTGGGATCATGTATACCAGCCTCAAATCAGTATCATAGATAAAATCCCAAGAAAAACATATTAAATCGACGCTAAATTGCGGCAATTTCGATGTTGAAAACAGGTTTTCCAATACTGAGAATTAAATTTAGGTCGCTCGAATTTGTTAAACATAATATGCGGGTGGGTATAAATATATAATATACAATGTATGTGTATGCCGATTTTCCGGGAAACATTAAGCATATTAACTCATGTTACACATTAATTTTCCTACAAAAATAATTATATAGCTAGGATACCAGAGACATATACCTACCTTCTTTAAACGTATAATGGTGCCTTCACACTTCCGGTACTTAATGTGGAGTAATGTACCCAAGTGTTAAGTGTTTAAGTGGACAACATTCGAAACAAAACAGATTTTTGCTTCTAAATATCCAAAACTAGGCAGAGTGGTGGCACTACTATTATGGCAAATATTAGGTTCAATATTGTAAACTGAATCTTCGCCCCTTTTGAATAGATTTACCCATTCCGTCGTGTTGTATTATGTTACTCAAAAAAAAGTAACAGCGGTGTAGATGCACTATAACACCCTTCTTTATTCAATTATAAAAAAAAAAATGTTGCATGCTTTGCCCAGCAGTGGGGTAACAATAACGCCAACTCCAGTGCAATCCGACACCAAATACGTGATGTATCAACCAACATAAATTGGTATGACAGAATCGAATTTGAATGTGTCATTGCTAGCAATCCGTCCCGGGGGCAGGCCGCCGACCCAATTAGATTGATCAGTTATAATCATGTTACGTTGGCACCATGTTCACATAACACCATGTATATTTTGTATGTTGGGTTTCGACGTATGGAGAGTTTAAGAGATGTGAAGTTCAGAAAAAAGTGAGTTTGATTACACAGGACGAGTTATTTAAAAATATCGACTTCAAAATGTCAAACAGACTTTTATATATACGAATAAAGTATGCAATTTATACGCGAGGGTACAGTGGTAAAAAATCACTAGTTTTAGTGCTGATTCTTCCAACGACAGATAATTTTTATTTATGGAATAAAATTTACGTCCGACAGATTTTGTAATTTTGAAGAACTGTCAAAAATTTTAAAATTTAGTACCAGTACTCAGTACATAAATATTATTATTATATTCAGCCTGTTATATACCTCTACCTACCTGTTGAATGTATATTTTATTATTTGTTCTTTCGTTTATTTTGAACCGTCTAAAAGGGAGGATTGCAAATCGATTTAAAAAAATATTTGTTGTTGTTTTGGTTATACCTCAGACCCATAAATTGATTGTAGTCGGTTCCTTTTTATATTTATGAGTAATCAATATTTTACTGAAAAATATCACATTAAAGCTTTTTTAGTTGTGACAGTACTTAATACCTGTACATTTGTATTGTTTCCTAAGTGCCTAAATTTTGATATAAAATTTACAAATTATAATGAAATAAAATAATGATTATAGCTTTTGTTTATTAGTATTTCATCGTGCCAAAAATGTTGTAAACTTTTTTCCTTAAACAATATACTTAAACTATCTTTTTAAATATCTTCACAGCTGCATCTCGCCCGGAAAAGATACGTTACTGATGCAAACAGTTTACACAATTTGTGCAGATAAACAGACGCTGTAGCATTTACTGAGGCGAATCGCTTCCTTTGTGAACATACCATCTGTTTAAAGTACATTAAATAAACTGCTTGAAATGTTAGAGGATGTTATAAAGAAATTCTTTAATATACTCGTATGTAAAGTATAAAAATAATTGGTTAGGTACACATTAGGTAGGTAGGTAGGTAGGTAGCGTAGTAGGTAGGTCCTTAATTTCGACGAATTAATTTTTTCTGTGACTTATTTCGTTAATTAGCCTTAGTTACTCCTTACATAGTCAGCTACCTGCCAGTAAATTCTTATCAAAATTTGACTAGCCGTTTTTAAGATTAGCCGGAATAAACAGATAGACAAACAGACCGTAAACAGACAAAAAAATGAAGCATAGGTGTCGTGAAAATAATAAAATATTTCGACATTACAAACAGATACTTCAATTTTATTTATATGCATTGATGATGATAACAATATGGTTTACCTACTCACGTATTTTTCGAGAGATTCTCAACTACTTTCAGACCCTAACAGACTCCTTAACGCGGCGGTCTTCCGAGTCAACCCGCAAGTCAATGCTCTTTTGTTTATTTAATAACTTGAAAACTACTCGACAGGACTGTATTTATTTACGTTCCATATTTCTCGTAACAACTAACACAATAGAACGCCTACGTATTCTTCTCATATAGGTAAACGAACGCGATTTCTCGCGCTATCTCAGAAAAGAAATGCCTAAACAAACTCAAAGGTCAGGGTTCCTACATCCAGCTGTTTATTCGAAATCGCGTAAAATGTGTTGACATTATATAATATAATGTTGTATGTTACAAGATTGATTCAAACAATAATGGTGCTAGTGTAAAGGCTTTCCGTACCTAATATTAGTGGTCAAAGCTAAATTTATCTTTGCGGTTATTCCAAAAACCTACTAATACAAACTGAATTAATAAACTCAGCCTGACTTCCTGTCTGTATGTCTGTTACGCTTTCACGTCCAAATCGCTGAACCGGTTTAGATGAAACTTGGTATGAGATAAGCTTGAATCGCAAGCAAGGAAATAGGCTACGTTTGTCGCGATAAATGACGCGGGTGGAGCCGCCGGCAACAGCTAGTTAACTATAAAGAGAATATTTTTTATTACATCTGGAGAACTTACTATGAAATTGCTGAACCGAATTGATCGTAGTGATCAAAATATGTTGACATTTTTCCTTCTTTCAAATGGTAAACATTACCTAAATATTTTCTATTAAAACATTGAAGCTCTTCTGTTTATCTATACTAATATTATAAAGCTGAAGAGTTTGTTTGTTTGTTTGTTTGTTTGAACGCGCTAATCTCAGGAACTACTGGTTCGAATTGAATAATTCTTTTTGTGTTGGATAGTCCGTTTATTGAGGAAGGTTATAGGCTATATAACATCACGCTATGACCAATAGGAGCGGAGCATAAATGAAAAATGTTGCAAAAATGAAAAACCGTTGAAACTAAAACACGCGAACAAAGTCGCGGGGGACAGCTAGTTATAAATAAATACGTCTTACAACCTATAAATAGCAACCTTTTTCCGTAGGCGCCCTACATGTTGCCTTATTATTAAATATCCCGAGTACATTTTTGTACTTTAAGATCTTAATTTAATCCAATTTATGGGTTTGTAATATTGTTTTCTTTGTTATTTATTTTGACATTCATTCTTCTTTTATATGTATTAAATATTATTTCTTTCTAGAACATATACATGCAAAATTACAAATTGAGTTTAAGCTATACGGATTTTTTGATACGATCGCCTCGAATATCTTATTGAATTATAATGCCTTAAAGGTACTATTCTCAAATACGAATTAGTAAATAAAATATTATTACACCGAGGGAATGAGAATGAGAACAGAGGTCTTCTCAGTCAATGTTAAAAATCAAAACCCAAAAATCAAAGAATGTTCTTTGATTTTTGTTGCAATAATGGGTATGGGTAAATGTCGCCATTCCTATGGAGGAATGCCCGCCACACTTGCCCATTATTGCAACTCCTGTAAGCCAGGATCTACAATAATAACCAATTAATACCACCAAAACACTTAACCTCAGTGTGTTCCAGAGAAACGATAAACTGTCTTGGAACCCGCAACGAAATTAATCAGAAGTAGTAAATAGGGTATGTAAGAAAAATATTTTCCACTTGCAACACTTAGATATTAACTTTATACTTGTTTCCTCAAATATATAATCCACATTATAGCCAGATTCCCACCGACTATAGATGCTATAAAATGTCAAAAAGCTCAAGCCATTCAGTCATTTAATAAAACACAATATACAAGGTTTATACGACCTATAAGATTTTCTTTACACTACGTATACTATCGGTGGTCAGTATCAATACCAAACTATAAAAAAATAACACGCAAAATACCTACATACGTTGCGCGCTGGAGGGCGGCGCCTGTGATGTTTATGGATAATAGTAAGATAAGATAAGACTACATAAGTTTGAATTAAACAATAGACTTTTAAATGTATACACGTAAATAGTTGTAAGTACTGATACAGTGTGTTAAATTGGAGTAAAATTTAATATAAATTAAAACACGGCGTATATGCTCAACTGCTGATATTATAAGACTACTGGTGCGTTGTACAATTTCGAGTCCTTTCTGAGGTTTAAATTTTTGTTTTCTACTATTTGTATTTAATTACAAATATTTCTGCTTACCCCGCATGTGTTAAAACGTAACAAATAATAAAAATGAATACTACTCCTATTTATAATTATTTAAAACAAGACGGTTTACTCACGAATATTCTCGGGATCGCCCGACTAGTTTCAGACTCAATAGAATTCCCTTATGAGGAGGTGACGCAAAGGCGGTGGTGTCACGAGTTGAACTCAGTAAGTTTTGTTTTAAATAATTATGAATACTCTTCACGAAAGTTATTATACAACTACTCCTATTTAATAGAGATTTGGCATAGAGCCTGAAAATGGTACGTAAAATATGTGGTGTAAAGTAAATCCCATAGGTCGTATCAACCCTGTAGGAACCGTAACGATTGAGATAAAATCGAGATATCTAAACGGAAATAACCATTTCTTCTTAAGTTACATACGGCTTAGCCTCTTCTATCTAACATCCAAGACTAAGCAAACGCTTCTAAGATACCTAATACTCCAATTCCCTAACAATTAAAACAAAGCGTTAATCTTGCAGCCGCTGCAGCACTTGATAGCTTAATCCCATAGAATAGACGGTTGAAAGCGATGCAGCGCTTGATTCCTGTTAAATGGATTTCTGTTGATTATTACTAGGTTGTTTTGTAAAGAAATTTGCAAGTTAGATGTTGTTTAGAATAGCAAGTATGTTATTATTAATATTAGTTTATCACTTTGTACTGGAGTGGTGGCATACCTACATCTCTGATTGTACTGTTGTGATGTGGGTAGAGGGATCGGTGTCCTAATTGCTTAATGTCCACAGATATCTGTTACAAGTCCAAAAAAATAGGACCTAATTTATAAACACGAGGAATTTTTAGCAAGAACACAACGAAGAATAATAAAATGATTACACATGAAATATGTAAATTTTGTACAGGGCCACCTCAAAGGTATTGTCGATGACAAAAAGAATTATTGAAAACGTTCCACAATATTTCCGGAGATATCATGTAACAAAGATAAAAATAAATACCGTCGAATTGAGAACTTCCTTCTTTTGAAGTGGGTTAAAAATCGCCCAACCATAATGTAGTAAGCCAAACCACATTAAAAGTTTATTTTTAAATTGGGATCAAAAATTACTTGCCCACTAATATTATATGATACGTCTAGGTACATTAAATGCAATAGCTTTATCATTTTGTCGCAATTAAATGTTTCCTAATTACACCGTACAGCTAAGTTTACTAATTACCGTAATTAATGAAAGTCATTAAAATCGGTATTAATTATGACGTGAATTAGAAACTTACGTAAAAGTATCGATAAAGTTGTAATTGGTAAAGCCGTTATAATTTATAGCCTTAATTTTAAAGCCTACATAAAGTTTCATACCTTAAAAAGATCGACAGAGTGTTATGGGTTTGTGCTATAGAGTAAAATATTCAAAAACTGGAAACAGAAGGGTTTTTGGTTTCATAACAACATTATTTTTGTTAAAAACTCTTCCTAAAAAAATGCGTAAAGTAATCCAAACCAACCTAAATATATTTTTATTCGTTTTTCGGGCCCTTAACTGAGAAAGTGACTCTAGTGCGATAATCCGAACAATACAGTAACAGAATTTTATTTATGTAATTCACATAACTACTTATGTATATTTTAATTTAATGATAGTTAAGTATTTAGCTACAGCTGAGCCAAAAAGAAAAAGCTTAGTTTTAAGGTACCTACGTTGTGGTATTTACCCAGTATTTACCTAACTGCGACGTATCTAGCAGTTAACTTGATCAAAAACCACGGATCGTTGCGTTCCATGAAATTGGATTGGGAGTCACGCCGGCAGCCAGTGGTCAGTTGGTCACAGTTCGTTTGAGGACAGATCGACTGTACTGTGGTTATACACAGGATGGGAATAATAAATGAACTGTTGATTTGGTTTATAGCCAAGCCTTTTAGGTAAAAGGGTAGGTAGTAACTAGAAGTATCGTAGTAGTAATATGCTTTTAAATATAGGAAAAAAAAATAGTACAATATTATAGTGTTCAAAACTAGTTCCAATTGGGTAAAGATTACCCTGTGGTCTAGAAAAGTATTAATAATGTTATTAAAAATTACTTAAACAACAAATTCTTATTTAGTTCTTATAAAAAATCCCCTAACATTTCCTAAATTTGTATTTTCCATTCATAATTTACAATAGCTTTGTATCTACTTTGGACTGTTCATGTCTTTTCTTCCATAGAGCAGAGGTGGATGGGCCCTGATAAATGCCCCATCCTAGTTTAAAGTGCATTGTTTATATTCTTTGAGGATGTAGAGTCACAAAAACTGCCCGCTATTAGTAATGTTATTAAGCAACAAAACGAACAATTTTACAAACCCTACGCTGTAATATATTTCTAGATAGTGTCAAAAAATATTGCTTAATACAAATCCGACAAGTTAATTAGTATACTAGCGGTGACGGGTTTCAGTATAGTTAAGTAAGTATTCCCCGACTACTAACTACTATAGATACCGTCTACAAGTTCTAGGTACATTCACATCTGGTAACAACTACGCAGGCTACTCAAATAGACCTCCCATCCTCCCGCTCGCCGGCTATAGTGGAGCTGGTCCCGTTAACGTGGTTATCTGGTGTTTACGCGACGTAGTACGTCGGTGAGGACGTCGGTTACACAAGCTTGTCTAATCTGCCACATAAACCCTTCGGGTGGATAGCGCAAGGAGGGAGCGGAAGCGATTTCAATTAATAGACTATTAAAAAGTTTAAAGATACATAATTTTGTAATCAACACTACAAAGAGGTTTAGAATATAATACAGAGATTGAATGGGAATTATGAAGGAAATTTTTCAATGTTTGTCTTTAAGATAATGAAAAATGTTAGACAAGTTCTTTTTCCTTTATCAAAACAATACAAATTGACAAAGATAAAAGCACTTTAAAGTTTAAGAGTGGGAGCTTGTGACGTCAATATTTGTCTAAAATTGTAGTGTAACAGTGACGTCACGGAAGTTTCACTTCACTGTATTTTTCTTTTTGTTAACGAGATACAAAAAAACGTTTCATTATCTAAAATAGGGACATTACCATAAACGTGGCAATGCCGCCAGCCTTTTGGGAACACTTCCAGTGGACAGTGATGTGGACGAATTTATTGATGTCATATTTTCGGATTTACATTTTAATCAGATTAATTTATGTTTCTTTTTTGTGTACACAATAGTTAAGTTTCTTAGAAATAAATTAATATTTTAAATTATTATAACCTTAAATCTTAAAAAAGGAGATTATAAAAAATCATCATCCCTATTGTAAGATTTCTAATCACATTTAGGTAGTACTCGACATCCATTTTAAAACGTTGTAATTAGGTAGATACTACATTTATTTATATACAAAGTTGCATTATGTTTATTTGACCTATATCAAATATGGCTGTCTATTGTGTGTACATTTATAAGCCCTTGTTCATACTATAACTACATACTATAATAATTATTCATCTTTCGCTTCTCTATCTAGAATCTTCTTCACTAAAGTTACTTTCATTTTCACCCTTCACAAACATTAACCAACATAATTCACCTGTTCCATTGCGTCTGCATCTCTTCCGCTTTCAACTTAAGCCTGCAAGAAGTAGGGCGGGCGGCGCCCTGACCTTGCTTCCGGTGATAACACGATGTCCGCCTAACGCCTATAAATAGGCTCTCCAACAGAAATTGCCCGTCTGTCATAAACTTTGAACAGGAAAACAATATAATTAATTACATTATTGTAATTATTCATTTAGTAACAGGTTTTGGTACTGAGGCTGTGAGTTACCCTCTGGGTTTTAATACCCATCAATAAGGAATTGAAAGAACGGTGACAACTATGTTTAATTCCCAAAACATCACTTGTACTTGAGAAATACCATTTGACCTAATTTACTTAATAAAGTACGAATATTGTGTTTAAGCGTATATTTACTTCTGGTTAAAGCGTTATGACATTAAATTTAAGAATCTAAACGATTACTCTTTTATTCAAATGTTACATTATTTATATTTATCTATTAATTTAACGCTGGGAAATACAGCAGACAAAGAAAAACGAATACCGAAAATCATAATTTTTTTAAATAGGCCGGCGAAAGGAAGGAATTGCTTTAAAAATGTGGTTATAAAATCCGTATAATATTGTCCGAGGCTTGTAAATAATATTCCCGCAGTAAGACAACATAATTAGGTCCCGGTAGGCTAACCTCTCTCAAATTGCTTTATAGATATTACAAAAATACCAACTCCAGCCCTCTTTGTTAGGATGTGGTCCCACTAGCCGAGGGGATGAAAAATACCTTGGGATATTTCCTTGTAGACCAGACAAAAACGGGAGGTGATGTATTCTACAAATACCTTCAATAATAATACATGTTCACAAGACTGGAATGAAATAATTTAACATAATAATATTGTTTTAGAATAAAAATATAAAAACAATATTAGCTAAGCTTAGCAATAGTTAAAGCTTGAAGTTTATTCAGGCCATTACTAATTTACCTTGGGTAAAATGAGCTCAATCTTATTAAACTCAAATTAACTGCCTACATGATCATTTGCTAACATCGCAGTTTCAATCATTTAGTTTGTCTGACCATGCGGTACTGTAACCTCGCACTCCCAATAAAATGACTCGTAGAGGTCAGATAGGCAGTCGCTCAATATGAAATGCGGTATTCAGTTGAATCCGGTAAGACTGGAAGCTGAACCTAACATAGCTTGGGAAAAAGCTAGGCAGAAGAAGTAGTTTTAAACATTTTATGTAACAACTAAGGAGTTTGTCTTTCTCCTTTTCAATCTGATATCAAGTTAAAAGGATTTAGGATAATCCCATCTTTGAAATCCCTCCAGTGGCACCACACCATAAAGGCATTTTATTCATATAATTTGCTCGAGCAAGCAATGAAATGCAAACAATATGTCTAAGTTTACATTGACTGCAGTACATTGCCTGTTGTGAAAGCAGCAATGAATGGGGAGTTAGTACTTAGTCGTAAATATGCCGCAAACTGTGATTTATGGAGCTTAATCACGCACTTGTGTTACTGTTGTTATTGCTTTATAATTTGTTTGTATCGTAAACCTTCGGATTATTGCACCTGTATTATTTGAAGGGGTAGGCAGTAGGGAGGCAAGGTGTATTTTAATAACGCTATAATATTTTATATTTTGCGTAATACCAGTTCCATGTAATCCAAGTGCTTTTATACCAATAAATCAACCACTGGAACTTTAATAAAATATTATTTTTTTACATCAATCCTACAAAAGACCGATAAAGCGTCACTAAGACGTCCAGTGTGGGAGATGTCATTAAATGACATAAAAAACCGACCAAGTTCGTATCAGACTTTGCACATTTAGGGTTTCGTACTTATCAAATGATGATTCTTATTCTTTTTCTTGTGTGATAACTTCTTATGGGAGGTTAAACCGCTTCGTTACGTAACGCGTTACGGCGAAGTCTGTCTGGCTTCCCTTTCTCTTACGCATACGGCAAATGTAGGCAGTTAGTTTAAGTTACAACTTCTGTCGGGCGTCACACGTTTTTTTTTTATTCCTTTATTTTATTCTGTGTGGTAGCCCCTCTTAAAAACATTATTCACAAGTTGTATGGCCTCGAGTCAACAAGATGCTTATATACTGTGAAGATATATGATTTGAAGACTGCTTTGGGGCTAGTCCCAAAATTCCATAGTATTTACAGGTGACACTCAGGATTACACCCAAAATAATAGCCACCAACCTACAACAGCACTCACGGGATGACTAAAGTTGATATGAGTTAAGTTGTAATAGGATTGCGGAATCAAATGGTTGACCGTTTGGCTGTAAAACATGTGTGACGTCGGACAGACGGACAAATGAGTGACAGAAAGGTTCCGTTTGGACCCTTCGGATACGGTACCCTAAAAAACTACCAAAGAATTTAATTATCTAAGTATGGGTATCAACCGCAGATTAATAAATTGGTGCTATTTTATTTACTAGAATTGCATCTTTTAGTGGTGTTCTCTACAAAAGTATTTTTTTCATTTAAGAGCTTTTAAAATACGTTAAATCACTATTTTAGGTGGGAAAATACTGATGGCTACGTATTTTTACCGAGAATAACAGTAATGAACTGCCGATTAAAATACTCTCGACATACATATGTAGTAATTTTCCACATGATTGGCGAAGGTCTAATTGGCAAACAACAATATGTAACTTTTTGTAATACGCGAAGTTAATTAAACTGTTTGTTTATCGTTAACGTGAACGTGTTGGATATACTTCTTCTGCGTAGCCTTTTACCAAGCTATGTTGGGGTCGGGTCGGGGTCTTTCCGGATTAAGCTGAGTACTGTATGCTTCATGGAACCACTCTTTATCTGACCTCCACAACCCATTTTACTGGGTAACACTTTATCCCACAGTTAGACTGGTTGTCAGAATTGTAATGACTTAACGACTGTCAAAGATCAACAGCCGGAACCTACGGCTTAACGTGCTTTCCGTTGGACGGGGGCGTCTCGGTATGTTTACAAATGGTCACCCATCCACGGATCGGCGGTGAGCGTGGCTTCGCCTTCATTATCGGTCAAACCGTATGGCTTACACTGAGCCACGCAAAACACATATCATAAAAGACAGTTTTTTTATTTATAAACTGCTTTCTCAAAACAGGTTTAACTATTTATGGTGATGAGGTATTTACTTAATCACCTACTTTTCTTTGATTTCTTTATATGAAAAGAATAATAGAGATGTTGACTGGGTATGAAAAGTAAAAATCTAATTAGTTTGTCTGTCAGGCAATATAAATAATATTGGACGCATACCCCTTTAAAGTTTAGAAGTGGAGGCTTATGACATCGGAGTGACGTCACGCGAAATTACCATTCTCTGTATTTTGTTCATTTTTGTTTGCAGGAAAAAAGAAAAAAGTCCGCGTCCATTAAAATTCATAAAACTACATGACGGACACCAAAAAAAAAATTTAGTGCATTTATGCCTATTGCTAGCTAACTTTCTGCATGTTGTTAGGAATAAAAGTTAGGTTGTCCATATCCTTCTCCAAATCTCATATTTCTTTGCTTATTAAAGTCTTTTAATTTTTACAACTAAACCGAAATTTTGATTGTTATTACACCCGGACCAGTAGTTCAGTCATACTGAGATGTCAAACTTTTCTATTATTTTGCAAATTAAGGCCGACGTACACAGATATAGACAGTCCTAGATAACGCAAGTTTTACGATATGTATAAATACCAAACGTGCCATTTTTTTAATACCTACCATGACGTCACAAGAACTATATAGTGATGATTTTAAACTAGAATCAATGATGTAGGTACGAATAGTTTCTCAATAATGCTCGGTACAGATTGGTGAAACCCATTAGGGAGGCGCACCGATACAGACTATTGCCACGTTAAGCATATTATGCTTAAGCTGGGCACACAAAGTAAATACTCTTGCGTTATTTAGGTCCATCTATATCTGTGCCCACGTCTCTGTAATAAAATGATATCTAAACCAGATAACGTTATTAGATCACAGCATAACAAAATACGCAAACAAGGTGATTGACCTCACAGACACCTAGCTTTACGAGCTACGGGTTATCGATAACTTTGTCTGGCTCACTCTTGACACATTTAACCCAAATGCGTAACTACTTGTAACTGGGACGAACAAGTCGTTCAAATGAGAGAAAAATACTTTTATATTTTTTTTATTTAGGTTTGCTACTGATAAGTTTAGTAGATTGAAGCGCAATCGATAGGTAAATAATAATAATAAACCTACTTTGGGCCGTTCATGTCTATTCTCCCATAGAGCAGGGGTGAATGGCCCCTGGTAGATGCCCCATGCCCATGGTTCTCAACAATGCCGCTGCGTGTAGGACATGTGTCCCCACGTAAGCCTTTCAAAGGACCGGGTATTCTCGAGATCGAACCAGGGACCTCAGAGCTGGCGACACTTTAAAAAGAGCACTAAAGATGTACCTACTTATATTTATAAAATAAAAACGGAAAAAATCTTTATTAATTTGGGGCAAAGAAAGGAAATTCCAGTCCAATTAAAGACTTTCACCCGTAAAGTTGTAACAATAAAATATACTCCCTTGGTTGGTCACCCTAGCTACCACCGTCGTAGAGAATACAATCTTTATATTAGCAACTTCATGTGATAAATCGGTACACATGGAACGCCACGAAGCTTAAAAGCAAACTGACAAAATTGGAGCTCATATTGAATGGAAATCAATGCCGAAATTACCAACTATATTGTCGCTCCTTTCAAATCATGTAAATTGTATCACCGTACCTGTAATACCTACCACTTGGTCTACATTCGTAATGCTAACTCAAACACAGTTTCCCGGGTTCGATCGCTGATTGCAGTGTTTCATCGGCTAGATTCTATTACGGTGCCTATCTGCTGATTGTAAGTCCAACATAAATCGATTCGTCGCTGCAAGTTTCCGATGTCCACTAATCAAATTTGAGATGGAATCACGAATAGAATTAGTTCGTATTTAAAAGTGTTGGGGCTGATTTGAACGGTTTCAAAACCTCCTGTTTCTAGGATAAAACGTTATTACACGATTCTTTTGTATTTTTTTTTATTATTAAGTACTCCTAATTTTTTATTTTGCTTTTATTAATAGTTCTAACAAAACTAATTGGTCGCATCAGCACCATTGATGGGGCAAATCAATGGCGTATACTGTACAACAGGACCCGACAGCCTTTGTCCTGTTAATTTTCGACATTTCTCGCGGAGTTTTCGCATTTCGCATTAAAAACATAACAAAAAGAAATTATACAAATATATAGAGCTGTTCTTAAGTGATGCTCCGTTATATATGTGAAAATTTTGCGAGTGAATTCGAGTCCCAATGTTAAGAAAATTACTCGACTAGCCCTGTCTCGTGTCGTAGCGCCCAGTTTTCTAAATAAGATGTTATCGGTAACAACCATTCTCTTTGGCGATAACGTTCAATTTGTCTCAGAATAAGGCTGCGACATAAGAATTGGTTTAGAAGGAAATTATATTGCTTGTGTATTTTAGTGTTTAAGTAAATAAGGACTTCTTCACATAGGTCTTTATGGCATTGGTTTATATTGTTATTAGTTTGTTAATTTGATTAATGTTCACAACGGTGTATCGGCACTGTGTTATTCAAAGACACTATCCATTAAATTTATTATTTTGTTCTAAGTAACTTCCTTTGCTCACCTTTTCGGCTATTGTACAGAATATTATATCAATAGCTATTAATTATTATTGTTTTACAATGGCCATATCTTTTTTATTTTATGTTTTTGAGACGACTCCTGCACGAAGTAATAAGAGGTTCTAACAAACATCCAATTTTAAAGAACACCCTGGCTTGGAACAAGCAAATTTTCACTAAAATGTAGAAAATAGAATCATAAGAAAACCCTGCAAAAGAAAACGAACACAAAGTAAGAAAACAAGTTGTATTCGATAACGTAATCGATCACTAAAATGTAGATATAAAATAAAATTAGTAAACCAAAAAAATAATGTCATAAATGTTATTAGTCATTGGTGTTGCAGAACTTCTTAGATTTATTTGTTTTTTTTTTGCCAGAGCAATCGGCTTTAATACTTGTATATATTTTAATGTATATATTTTAACTCAATAACAAAGACCAAAGTAAAATTGAAAATTCAACCAAACAATTACTTTGAGTTAGTCTAATGAATTAAGAATTAGGTTCAAAGTAAGTCTTAACTAATCCAAGTCTAGACTAATACAAATTAAATGAGACAATTAGAATAAAGAGTGCCGAGATGGCATAATTAAATTGTTTGTAACATTTACTCATAATTAAGTGGGTTTTAATTGTATTACACAGGTTGAACATACTTCAATAGTGTTGGGACACGAAAATTGTATCGATAAATTATATTCAAGTTTAAATTAGTTTTCAAACTATTGTTTTTAGCTAGACTTATTTGTACATGGAATTCCAATTTAGGTGTAGTGTTGTAAGTTTTAGTAAGTTATTCAGAACTAAATTGTGTTTTTTTTTGTTTTATCATTTAGTTAAAGTGGTTGGCGACATTGTAAAGAAGCAGCATTAAGTAATAATCGATATTATTTGATTGGAGGAGATAATGTGTAGGTTAAGTATTTTTTGATACTATACAATTATCAAACAGATAATGAAATGGGCACAAACCTAAAGAGTTGTGCTAACATTTAGTACATATGTGGACATGAACTCTTAACCTATCATCTCCTATAGTCCATATCGATCGTATCTACATCTGAATGTCGAGTATTGTCATCCCAAATACTAGCACGTGACCTGACTAAACCGTGTCCCGACAACACAGTATTGTAATAGGTACCTATATTATGTATACAAGGTGTAAGCAGGGATGTGTTGTTACGAGTTGAAAATCAAAAGAATTCAACCCACGCTGAGGGCACGACTTGGGTATATTGGACTTGCATCGAGTAAAATCACCCCGGTCCCGTCCTTGCTTTTGCCGGAGCCGCGGGTTCTCCAAAGCATGTTCTCTGAGACGCCAGCGGGTCTTTGCAGGAGTCTTTATAGGGGGGGCGTGTAAAATGCTTACCCCTCATTTCTTTACGTTCACCTTACTATTAGTCTTCTGCTTAGCCTTTTTACCAAACAAAGTTGAATACCGTAACTTACATGTAGCGTCTGCCTATCTGATCTCCACAACCCGTTTTCCTGGGTTATTCAGTACCCTCGGACTACTTGTCAGAATTGTACACCTTACCTTTATTTATTATAGTAAATACTTCAACAGTCCATGTTTCTTTTTAGTTCTCTAGTTTTTAAGATACATTATATATAGATTTTTAAGAGTACCAATCAGTAGAGTTTTTATCTCACCCTTTTAAAATATTATATATATACGAATCAAAATGTTAAACAGAGTAAAGTAACTTAGAACTGTTCAGACATACCTATATGTAATACACCCGAGAAAACGTATACTTATTGTACTCGTCTCCTACATCGTAATATAGTCGGGGAGCGTGGGAACACTCTCGTTGAGTCACCGACATATGTAGATGTGAACACGGGCCCGTCTTCGCGACACATGTAAAATGTTCCTCTGTAAGTAAGTTATAAATTAGGCTTGTCACGAAGTTTTTTTTCCTCCATTTTTGTTTTTCGTGAGACATGTTAAAAGGATAACGTTTTTGTTTTTCTTATTAATTTAAGAGCTTTGCTTGTTCTTAAAGCACATTTTCTTTTTAACCTATTTCGATTTGTCCCACATTTTGTTATGTAGGTACTTTTTCTGTTAGGCCTAGGTTTTTCATTCATATTGTTTTATATTCATACATATATTCATATACGACCCGTCCCCGCTTCGCTCGGGTAGAAAAAACATTAATGAATTCTATACAAAAACGTTCGTCTGAAATCGCACTATCTATTGATGAAAACCATTTAAAAAACATTGAGTTTTTCGCGTTCACACAGATAGACAGACGCGGTGGAGGACTTTATTTTACAATATGTATAGATTTCCATCTGAATACAATTATTCATTGCCTAACTGTTACTCGACTGTAAAGGTCTGAACACCGTGTCAAGTGCAAAAGAAAATTTTCAACCCCGAAAATATATTTTAGTCTGGGATATGTATGCATGTAATAAACCACCTACAAAAAACAGCAGTTATAAAATACCTACCAACATTTCACTACAGAAAAACGCAGTAAATTCTATATTTGTTTTAAGTAATAATATAATGTGTTGTTTGTCCACAGGTGGGCGTGCTGCCCCCGGTCCGCCGCGCGAGGCCGCCCCGCCTCGCAGACATACCTAGGTGTGTACACCAGCTCTTTGACTTCATTAGTACACAAGAATTAGAGGAATTGGTTCTCATAGTGCTTTGTAATTTTTACGCATATATTAATATTACTTATTGACATACATTTATTCGATTGATAAAACATTCAGTTGTAAAGAAGAGGCAACAGCAACCGCTTTAGGACAGAGAATCTACTATTGACTTCTTAGAACTAAAAAATTAAGTTAAATGCAAGGAAAATATAACTATGATAAAGACTTGTTCGTCGTACTGTAATGTTAGGAAACCTTCCTTAAATATAGGTTATATATCACCTAAAATACCTCTATCCACAAATGCATCTACAAATGTCATTCGCTATGCAATACAGGCAAAGAGCATCACTGATGCTCAGTGGGTCGAAAACTGACTGGTACAGACTACCAAACATTATCCATTACAGCGAAAAACAAAAATGAACCTTACTGCTCCGAAATAAAGCTGTTTTAGTTCTGAATCAGTTTCTACCAATATGTGGTCTACCATACGATAGTCTCGTATTCAGGTTAGCGAATCATTTATATTGGAATGATTTATCACTTCCATTTCTGGTAATAACGTGGATTTGTACACGGATTTTGGTGAAGCTAGAGATTGAAGGCTGATGATTTGGTTGTGGGGTTCGATCTGACATTGATTATAATACTACACTGAAATATACAGGGTTTTACCGAAAGGTTATATCTATCCGAAAGGGGTGAAGAGTAAATAGAAAATGTTAGCTCGAAATGAGTTAACTAAATAATTGATATCCAAGTTTTCATCATATCCATTAACTAGCTGTCCCCCGCTACTTTGTCCGCGTGTTTAAGTTTCAACAGTTGTTTATTTTTGCAACATTTTTCATTTATGCTCCGCTCCTTTTGGTCGCAGCGTAATGTTACATAGCTTATAACCTTCCTCAATAAATGGGCTATCCAACACTGCAAGAATTTTTCAAATCGCACCAGTTGTTCCTGAGATTAGCGCGTTTAAACAAACAAACTAACAAATAAACTCTTCAGCTTTATATATTGGTATAGATTATTCGACACCAAAAATCATAACCAGACCTCCGAAGAGATGCATTTGACTATTAAGCGAGTGACGTATTGAGATGTTGAACATCATTTTTTGTAAACTGCCTCTATTCTAGATGTACTCTTTACCCCACCCATAGATATATCTATACAAAAGAAGGTTCTATAGAACTGGTAAAGGCTGTGGAGGACTGATCTACATAATAATATGGTATCCAGCTGAATCCGAAGATACTGGAAGCTGATCCCAACACAGCTTGTGTAGTAGCAACATGGATTGTGAAAATTGGATTGGAAGTCCAAATTAAACGTTTTAAATGAGTAGTATTTTATTTGTCACTTGAGGCTACAATAGTGAGCCCTATAGATATTTTTATAGTGTAGGCATCGCTTGACTGCTGTAGAAAATTGATTTGATATATATAGCTACAGCTTCGTCAGGGTTTGTACATACACGAGTTATTACAGCGATTCCAGCGAAGGTCAGCGTGTCCTCACCAGAATTCATTAACAAATCAAATATTGTAGAAGTAAACATGACTATATTTAAAGAGACACTATCTAAACTGTCCGGTGTCAGTATTGGGGTTAGCAGTATTACTGTCTCGTCGGAGCAGGTGAGGTTGCATAATGCGTGAAGACAAATCTTTTTACAATACGAGAAAGACGAGATAGGTGTCGAATTGTATCGTAAGCTTAAAAAGGTGGTATTCAATATACTTAAAAGTTTGAAACTTCTAAAGTTTTCTTTCTTAGTTGAATATTTTTCCAATCTTTCAGAAAACTACAGCATTTTTGTTATTTCATGACGTGCTTCAATTTTTATACCCGCATGATGCAAACTTTTATGTGAATTACAAATGTTTGTTTTAGTATATAATCTTTGTGCATTTGATTTTAATTATTAATACACAATTAATATTTCCCTCAGGCCTACCTACAATATTGTTTAAATTAAGATATTATTATTTTCATCCAAATTATGGTAAACGACCTTTACATTAAGTATATTGTTATTTTCCAAGGCTTAGTACAGAGACACAAATAAAATTCTCTTCCATTCTTTCCAAACAAGTTGAGTAATAATAATCAGGCGGCCATTGAGTTCGAGGGTTTAAGGTATTCGCTAATGATCACGAGCGACAGACCGACGTGATGGGAATGCAGTGGCTCTGACACTTTTTACTATGATGGACTATTTAACATTATTAACTACAATGGAATATTTAAAATAAATGAATAAATATTCTTCAAAGACTTTAATAAACATAACAAAAATAGCGTTAATTTTAAAGAAGCAATTAATATTAAAGAAGAATCCGAGCCATAGCATAAGTATACTGTGTCGAAATTACTATAGTCTGTGTAATTAACTGCTGCGCTATGAAATATAATTTAGACATTCAGATGTACAAATAAATTATGAGCTGTCCACATTTTTTTTAAATATTTTGCTTAATTTTAAATATAATAATAACTTGCAAAGCAGATAGATAAAAAAATACTCGGTTAATTTAATAACTTTGAGAAAGATTTATTAATACTGATAAGTATGTATCAATAAATAAAAACAAATAGGGCAAATGAAACCTTACATAAAATATCTAAGTTTATACCGAAGGTTGACAACCACTACTATTCCAAATAATTAGTGCCGCCAGTTACGGCGATAATTATACAAGCTGCAGATTAGAGACAATTAATTATGCAGATCACGATCATCTGCGCAAGAGCATTATGATGCGGCTATCACAGTTTTAGCTCACAATAACATGGAGAGGACTTAATGATTAAACTGCTTGTACGAATATAAAGTATTTTGATTGTCGAAATAGATGATTTTGAGAGAGGTAGAGGTAGATAGCTATCAGTATTTAAAGAATATATTGCCGTCGCACACCTCCGACTTACCCCCGTAGAGTGCGTAAGAGACCAAAGGACCAAAAAACGTTTCTTCTTCACCTTTACTGTAAAAATCTTTTTAAATCTGTCTAATAGTCGTCGGAACACGGCGGTAAAATCTTGGGCACTTAGGGCACTTAGGCATTTTTGGAGGGACATATATCTTTAAGTGATTATGTTTTGGGAAAACGATAGATATAATGATATAAATAATAGGGGCACGCATTAAGTAAATCTAGATCTTTTGGGAACAACGTAAAAGAAAAACTTACTATGCGCACTACATAGGCAGTACCAATGATATTATCCACAAGTTAAGTTATCTTCATAGTTACAAACTTTTAAAGTATGTGCGCGCTGATATATATCAAAATGTGAATAGTACAAAAGATAGGATAAGCACGTAAGTAAAAGAGATAGCTATCATTGTAAACGTCTTAATTATGACGTTTTTGAGTCCTCAAAATGCGAGCGCTAATTACATATCTGCCTCATTTTTATCCATAATATCATTGGGCACTACCTAATAAATATTCAACTTGCAGCGTTACATAATTCTCTTTATTTTTTTTTATCACTCCCGAATTGCTGTTGTTCCTATGCCTACTACAATTTCTATAAAAAGTCCTAAATAATAAGACATCAAGCTGCCACTCGCAGATCTCTGAACCTAATCTGACGTCTGAAAGGAATCTCGAACAAAATCTAATTAGGTATGTTAAACGTCTGTTAGCTGGCCTAAATATTGTTGGAAGCCAATATCTTATTTGTGGAGATTTAAATTTGGAAGCTGTCACTCTTTATTAGCTCAATGCTATAAAAAGCACGTGTAAAAGTAATAAATTTCATTCATCTATATAAATTAGTAAAAACTAAAATAAACCCAAGTGCGCCAAGACATTTTTAGCGCTTCCACATTACATTTGTTCATATACAAGTTGCATAATAGTTTTGTAAACCATTTATAAAACCCTTTATTTTAATACCCTACTCAATAGATTTAGTTAAGATGACTAAATTGACGACAACTACACTTACAATTTATCGCCAAACTACCGTCCATTTTAATACTTAGGTTTTTGAGACGAATCTAACGACATCTTAAATGTTGAAATCCATACAGCCGTTGGGAAGATACGATAAAATAAAAAAAATTACAAACATAGAAATTCAGAAAGATACAAGATACGCGCGAAAAATATACCCCTCGTTGGCAGTCGGGTAAAAATATTAACTAAATAAATGAGTTTCATAGAAGCAGAAGCAGTACAAATTAGGTGTGTAATTGGGAGGTACATTTTTTATTTGACTTTCAAAAAGTCTTACTTTGCAATCCAATTGAAATAAATTGATTGATGATTTTGATCACACACACTCCCTGTATAAAAGTACTACTGTGTCAACGTAATTCTGATAAATATGTTGATTTAATTCATTAAAATGATCACAAAATACCCAATAGGAATGCGACGTTGCCAGCCCGCGCGGGTGAACGCTTCTTAATAACATATTCATACATAATTATTACCTATAGTCCATTTCCCAAGCGTGTGGGAAACCATGTATCGCCTCGCCAAACTTTCTCGCCATACATTATCCCAACACCCGTGTTATCTGATCCCATCTATCCTGTATCTTGTAAATTGTTTGAAAGTCAGAAGCTTCGAACTTGTGTTATTATTTTTGGGCGGAAAGTGGAGAAACTGGGCTCTTCGGGCACTTTCCTTAGTAGGTCATTAGGGTTGAGTTACAGGTGTGGGAGGAAATGGTCTTAAGTGGATGGTGGTTGTGCTGATGGAACCGTATTCGTTTCATATTGCATTATGATCGCAGTCTTTTAAAATTTTCAATATTCTTGCATAAATAATTATCAAAGCAAATAATATGTTAATAGCCAGACTGACTCTTAAGAATAGTCTGTTTCTGAGAGGAATAAATAAGTAAACTATAGAGCGCGCATATCGACTATTAACTATTGGTACTAGTATAAACATGTAAAATCTAATTATTATCTCGTGATTATCACACGAAGCAAATGGAAGAAAGAATAAGATATGCACTCTCAATACGTCTTTTTTTCATTACGGCAGTGTTATAACTAAGTGGTGTTAATGAACAGATGTGCAATGAGTCAAAAACTTAAATAAAAATATCGAAGAAATAAAAGACTGCATCAAAAGCCAATTTACGAATATACTTCTGAACAAAGTCGCTTTCCGAAAGGCACAGCAAAGAATTAGAGAGGCTTAAAACCCTGCAATTGAGTATCTCAAAAAATAAAAGGACTTAACACTGTAGACAAAAACCCTATAATTAGATTTCAATAAAACACTTATCTTGTCAGCTCCGAACGACCGAGAGCGCTCACTGCTCCAATGGCGCGGAAAATGTATGATTTTCTATTTATATCAACCCCCCCCCCTGCCCCTCCTCTCCTGATATAAATACCCCCTCCCACCAAAGAGGTCTGCTCACGAGACCCTCTTAGAGAAACCAATAAAACGCAGTATTACGATGACGGTTTTGTTCTGAAATTCGAGTATCGTTAATCAGAATGTGAGTTTGGTGTCAGGTTTGATAAATTTGTTTTTCTTCATGTATTTTTAATAAATTTAAAATTTAACTATATTATCAATAATATAAGCTTATTTTTTATCTACCGTTCAATAAATCAAAGTTCTGTTTTTAACTCTCATTTTTTTATAACATCAGTAGCACGGTTTACTTCCACCTGTCATAAAAAAACAAAAATAAACAATTGAATAAGAAAAGAAAATTTTCACATAAATTGAATAAATTACAATTAATTTCATAAAAGCAACTTGAAACTAACAGAACTAAGTTCTATTTTAACCCCCTAAGGTGTAAACATGTCTGTCTTCGAAAAATAATGTGTTTCAAGTCCCAAACTAGGTTAGTGCATGCAAAATTATAATCCTCTCGAGATTCTATAGTAAGAACTCAAGTTAAAGTAGATTTTATGCAACGGAAAACTTTTAAGGTAATGGAACTTTTTTGTGAGTACCTATTACAAACTTGCAACCCTCGGTTTGGTGATCCAATTGGTATGCACCAGATAGAATTTATAATAAGATGCTATGTACTGAAAAGAGATACCGATTTTAATTTTATTTTACTTAGAAAGTTTTCAGTAAACGAAATTGTGTTTTCCTACAATTATTTTTATAATCTTCTAACTTTGAAGTCGTTTGATTATATTTATGTGCAATCAATAAAATCTGAAAATTTTCCAAACCTTATACCTATAAATATTTTCTTGCTTAATTTAAAAACAAAGGATTTAGTTTCAAGTATCTTTGAACCACTTGTACACCAAGGTTATTTTCTAGCGCTGTTGAGTGTACCTACTTACAACGTGTTTTAGTGGTGTAATCAAAATTTCTATATTACGTATTCATAAAGCCGAGTAGTTTATTTTTTCTTATATTATTTTCTTGGCGCTAAATAGAAGGCGTAGCATATTAAGTTGGTTACAATGTAAAGTATATTATGATGTCCATGTCTCAAAAGAAAAAGACCTTAGACATAATTATTATAATATCTAACTTCGTCCACGCTCAGGTATTTCCATATATTTCTTAGTTTTGTATAATCGTAAGAAAATTTAATTTTCTCATGAAAAATATAAACTTGATGTTTGTGTGTAGTGTAGGCACACCCACACGTGCAAGACTCAAACTTTAGATTATACCTATAAAAATATTTTATTTTGATTGTTTAGTAGTTATTACCCTAGAATAGTTATCTATCTAGAATGTATTTTTCTTCAGTAACTTTCATCTTTATATGTCACACAACGAAGTAGGTAGCTCTACTATGGTCTCCTAATTAAATAGTTAAGATCATCATTTTAGACATTGGACTGTCCTGTTGGTCTAGTGGTTAATGCCCCTGACTGCTACGCCGGAGGTCGTGGGTTCAATTCCCATTTGGGACAAATCTTTAGCGATGAGCAGTATCATTTATTTGTTCTGTGTCTGGGTAAAATTTTAGGTAATAATATATCTATATTGTGTGTATTTATAAATATGTAAGTATGTTAATCAGTTGTTTGGTTGCCATAATGCAGGCTCTGCCTAGTTTGGGAATAGATGGTCGTGTGTGAGTTGTCCTAAGATATTATTATTATATTATTATAATATAATTAGAATAATAACCAATATTGAACAGACAGACAGCTGCAAACCACTATTTCAAAAGCATAAAATCCTCACACTTACCTGTTTGTACATCTTAGAAGTATGCAAATTTGTGCGACATCACCCTGAATTTTATACTACCCGGAAAGATATTCAAAATAAATACAGCTTACGACACAAAAATAGATTAAATTTACCTACATCCAAACTAAAAATACATTCGTCCGGTCCACTAGTTATGTCAATTAAAATATATAATAACTTACCAAAAACAATCAAAGATGAAAAGAAAACTAATCTATTTATAAACAAATTAAAGAACTTTCTTCATTCCAAATGCTACTATACTATAAAAGAATACAACGATGATAAATTAATAAAAAGATAATGCAAACAATTCATATAAATTACTGTCTTTAGGAATAAGCCCCTCTACCTATACGTTATATACATAAACACACACACACACACACAAACACATATACTCACATACACACACATATAATCACACACACATTCAAAACATTTTTATATTATTTTTATTAATAAATAGTTTTATGAAAGTATTTAAGATATAAAAATTATAATTTTAGTAATAAGCTGCATATCTCTCCAACTTCTTTAAGCTGTGCCCTACCGGGTCCATAATGTTTCTAGCTCATAAATGTACCACCTGTATTTGACTTATGGAATGCTAATAAAGAATTGAGTATTGAGTATTGAGTATTGAGTATTATCATAAATATGTAAATATAACAATTACCCGTCTTATAATATAAATGTGAAAGGTTGGATGTTTAACTTCGACTAACAAATAGAATAAAACATTTATTATCTTTTTTATCTCAAAAAGTTCGCAGAAACGGTAATAACACGGGCAAAACCATGGGGTACATCTAGACTTACCATTAATAAGTAAGACCTAGAGGCCCAAAGTAATTTAAAAACCTCAGTAACATTTTAAAATAAATCGATGTGATACAGCCATAATTTCAGAAAGTCTGCCTTTAAGACAAAATTTTCTACATTAAAGTAATTTATAGCGACAGAAATAAGTTTTATTATATTCATCGAGAAGGAATGGAGGGTCACGTTGTAAAGTTTGGGGCAATGGTCAATACTTAGACAACGATAAAGACAATACTTTTAATAGATTTAGTATTGTATTTCGTTTGTAGCATCTTTATTTCAAAAACTTTAAGACATTTTGTTTCTTTTTAGGATTCCGTATCCAAGGGTGCCAACAGGACCTTTTAACTAACCCTCCACTGTCCGACCGTCTGTCTGTCAGCGGGATGTTTCTCATGAACCGTAATAGCTAGAGAGTGATACATTGTATGTATCAACATATTACCTTTTTTTTAAAAGAGTAACCTATGGAGTTTCTTGCCGGTTCTTCTCCATAGGAGTGACATTTTGGAACCGCGCAAATAGAGTCATTTAACGTTTTGAAAGTGCCTGAAAGGGTCTACTCGAAATTAAAATATTTTGATTTTGATTTTTGAGAGTTGATATTTTCAGAGTAAGAATTTCTGATGCCTATGTAAAAAAAAAATTACTGGTTGCTCCATATAATAATGCGGAACACATCATGCGTGACTCCGACTAAAATTTGACTGGATTTTTATTAAAAAACAAAGACCAGCACTGGGGTATTGTGTTGTTAGGTGCTTCACAAACAATCTTGTCAGTTACACAAAGATCATCTAAATTGGCAATCATTTGTCTATCACAGAAATGTCTGTCTCATGGAGATCAAACCCACACAGCTGTCATGTTGTATTGACCTGTACTCGACTTACCCATTCCTACATTTTATGTCAGAGTTTAAATTAAACCTACCCTAAAAAGAATAACATACCAATTAAAAATCATACAACTTTAACTATACCTACTTACACGATGTAAGTAGAACCCTCCTAACTGCCTTTATATTCAATCTTGTTATAAGTTAAGGGGCTCCTAGACAAGCAGCGATGAAGTTTCCTTTGAAGAGCGCAACTTCGTAATAAGTCATCCTAAGTCTCGAGTAAGATGTTTAATTAATATTTTGTTTAAAATTTGCAGCTATGCTACTTATGATTTATGTATAGTGATGTGGTAATTGTGATGTCGTGGTGGCCTAGCGGTTTAACGAATGGATTTAAATGCACAAGGTTCCAGGTTCGAACATACTACAGGCAAGTAGCGATTAGATTTTTTCAAATTAAGATGTATTATCTTAAAAATTCTAAGAAACCATTGGCAAACGGTAAAGAAAAACACCGTGAGGTAACCTGGATTCCAGAAATTGATATCTGACATCGCCAATCCGCAAGTGAGCAGGCGTGGATATCAATGCTCGTGCCTTCTCTACATGAGAAGAGGTCTGTGCCCAGCTGTGGGACATTTATAGGCTGGTATTATAGTATATGTATATGCGTTGGAGTAGTTATAATACTACTACTTCGGGGTACAATTTTATTTACCCTGCATTCGATTATTGCTGGATAAACGCCTTCCTTTCCTTTTTAGAACTATCTGCCTTTGAAGACCACGCGCCGCAAATTGAGAATACAATCAAATCCAAAACACATCTCTTATAATTTCTGTTAAATAATGTTTATGCAAAATTTGAAGTAGATTGGACCAAGGAATGACGTTGTCCCATAAAACTTTGCCCCCATTTTTCACCCCCTTAGGGGTAGAATTCCGGAAAATTCTTTCTTATCGGATGCTTACGTCATACAAAGAACACACCCTCCAAGTTTCAGTTTTCTACGATCAGCGGTCTAGGCTGTGCGTTGATCCGTCAGTCATTAAGGACAAAGCATTTTATATATATATAGATAAGTTATTTACTATTTATATAAGTATGGTATGCTTACTAGGTGTTAATTTCCTCTTTACTGTAGTAACAGGTGGTCATGGTTAGTAGGTATTTGTACCGATCACAAGACTCGAACCACATGCTTATGTGAAGCAGTAAATACACTTAATACATAATAAGTGGATATATAAACCTTGTTACTTAGTATCATCAAACTGACTATTTCAAGATATTCTTTGAGAGATTTTGATCAAATGAAACGGTCAACATTTTTTCAACCAATATTGCATATGCCTAAACTAAGACTGAGATCAAATATATAGTCAAAGCAATAGGAGCTAATACGTACGTCGAATAGTGAATAGCTTAGATTTATGAACAAAAAATATGAAAAAGTTATGGGATTTATGTTTGATGCACGTATTGTTAAGCAATACTGACAATGTGGCGCCCTACAAAAAATAAAGAGCTAACAGCCAATAGCTTACGTACCAAATGGAAGAAAGAAATTAGCCCAGTCAAATAAAAAGAAATAAATTAAAAAAACATCTGAAAGAAAAAAGAAATGAAAACCCACCCATTCAAAGGCCAGCATTGATCATGACTAAAAATAAAACATTCTTATTTATACACGAGAGAGATGTTTATCAATATATGTACAAGGTATATTTTTAAACAAATTTATTACACCTACTCTTTATCTTAAAAAAATGTACTAACACAATGTGATCTTTTCAATTGCATATTTACTTAACTTCAACAATGACCTTTATTGGCATACAGCGCCATCTCGTGGCCAATCAATTAACACTTCGTGTCTAAACACACTTATAACGATCACTTTATTTTTATTATTAGTGTAACTCGTGTTTTAAGTTTAAATAGAGATTATTTACCTATTGTTTATTACTAATAAAGCGTGCATAGTTGCTAAAGACGTAGGTACAAATTTCAAAGTCTGCTACAATAAAATGAAATCGAGAAGTAAGTAATCAAGTAAAGTAACAAATGCACAAATAAACCAACTATTATATCCTTACTAATATTATAAATGTGAAAGTAACTCTGTCTGTCTGTCTGCCGGGCTTTCACGCCAAAACTACTGAACCGATTTAAATGAAATTTGGTACACAGGTAGTATAGAGCCTGAGAAAGTTGCTTTTCGCCGCGGTAACCGACATCCACGCGGGCGGAGCCGCGGGAAACAGCTAGTAATTAGATAATATTATTAAAATACTTATTTAAATGAATATGCAAATATACAAGGTGTTACGGAAAGGTAATAGGTATATGTATATCCAAAAGCAGTGAAGAGTTCATCTGGTATAGACTCAGTTTACCAAATTTCTGCTCCGAATTAATTGTTTAATTAATGGATATCCAATTTTTCGCATCATTTATTCGACACCAAAAACCATAATGAAGCCGCAGAACCGATGTATCTTAACATTAAGCGAGTAGGTAACACAATAAGATATTGGTCCTCGTAGTGCAGTCAGACGTTAGTTAAGATTTTTGGTTGAACAATAGTTGTGAAAAATTTGATATAAATTATTTAATTAACTCATTTTGAGCTCAAATGTTGTAAGCTTTTTTTTTTTTTAAACTGACTCTATAATACATACTCTTCACGCCTTTTGGATACATAATAATATAACCTTTCGGTAACAACCTATTTAGTACTACATAAAAACCAATAGCTAACTACGCCATCTTAAATACTGACCTATAACTTAAGTAGAGCAGTTTTCAAGCCGTTACAAAAATCATTATAATTACTCGAATGACAAACAATCTTACATAATCCTAAATACAAGTGGCATCATGCAATAAACAAGATGTAGCTATGAACATGATAAAGGCAAATCAAACAAGAGCTGAGCTGTCTGCCGGCGCAGTTAATTTAACTATTTACTGCACGCTGAGATCATTGGTATAAACAACCAGACCAGTAGTGTAGGACAGATCACTCTTATTAAAAACTTTACTGCCTTGCAATCATCAATGCACTTGCAATTAATCAACAGTGACAAATTATTTAAATAAGAGATTAAATAAAATTTGATTTTCATTTTAAACGCCAGTGTTTATGGTGAAAGATGCAAATGATTTTCATTTTTAAAACCGACTGATTTTTATAACATCAAAATGGAGGAGGTTCTTAACTCGGTTGGTATTTTTTTTTCTATGTTTGTACACCTACGAGTATTACACCGAGATTTCTAATCCAAATTACGTGATTCTTTTTTTTTGTCCGATGCGAAAAGGATGCCACATGGTCACATAAAAAAAAAAATTGGCTGAGTAGTTTTCATTTTATGAGCATTTTTATTTAATAGTAAACGGACACATTCAAGAATCTATTTTTTACCCTTAGTAAAATAAGCAGATATCGTTTTTGAAATTCTAGAGATATTAATATACTCACACACACACACAAAACAGACATATTTAATTGATTAGGCCGTTACTTCGTAAATAATAAATAGTTTAAAATGTGTAATTGAGTGCCTCATTAGCTTCTTTAATGGAGTCCAGTCCTTTAACCATACTAGAATAAATTTTAGGCATAGATATTGAATATCAAAGGCCCTACGAGGGACCACCTTTGTGCCCCGAGACGACACTTAAATCAAATTCAACCAACAAAAGGTACTTAGATTTAGGTTAGTTACGATAAGGGACTAGGTCTAACTTTGCATACTCGATAGGTCAGAGGTACCCAACCTGTGGTCTAAAAAGCTCAGGGAGAAGTATAATATGATTAATTGATTCTAATTCTAAAATAAAATTTGTGGAATATTTGTATTAAAAAGTTTTTTTTTTTCTATAAATGTAAATACCAGACTTTCTGTTGTTAAGGGCGAGTATTAAACTACTAAAAATCGATTCAAAAATTATTACCTATCTATTGGCAAATAGAGAGGAATGGAAAAAACAGTCTCCTTACATGAATAGTAAAGTGTATATACTTAATTGAACTTGTCAGTTATAAAAGTAAACTAAAATACATATTTACCGATTTCAACCGGCATTTTGATATACAAATTAGATTAAAAAGGTTGTCAGTCCCTGCTCTGAAGTTCTCAGGTGTCACAAATTATTGGATATCGGGCACTTTTGGCGGGAACGTGTGAGGTTCAGAGAGGTTCGCCTTTTGAGAGGAGGACCTTTGAGAGATTTGCGAGGGATTGCGCCTGTCTGTGCCTTTTGATATTTTAAGCAGTTGGTGATATTGTTGTCAAGTGTACCATTCGCAAGCGTTTACGGATATTTGTATTCGTTTAATAATTTGAAGACTATACTAGTATAATGAAGCTTAAGAGTGTGTTTAATACATCATCCAATACGCGCACTATTTTTTATTTTATTTACACGTTACATACATAGATTAATAAAAAAATATTATTTAACCAAACAATAAGGAAGATATAATGTAGTGTTGTAGCTACCTACCCCCTCTTCTAAACTTTTAAGCACTTTAACTTTGTCATCTTTCATTGATTTGATAATAGAAAAAATATGAGCTTTTCTTTTTTTATCAATGTGGTGGACTAAACAGATATTTCCTTTACATACCCAGTCCACTCCCCTATTCTTGATCCTTGAATGATGCATCCAAGTACCGCAAAATTTTCTCAGCTCCTAGTGGTCGAAGCACCACGTGAGTGTTGTCGCTAGATCTAGATATAGTCTAACTAATATAGCAGCGAATGAATCCACGGGACATAGTTAGTCCTAAATATTATGTTGATGTTTGTTTTACATTATTTGGACGGTATTATTTAGCGCGATAGAGGTGAGTAATAAACTCCGAAATGATTTGAGCTGTTTTAATATGACAACAATATTCATTTGCACGAATGGACAATGCCAGCGATGTTTGTACACTTTTATTTATATAAATTTGTATTCTAAAAGCGTGTTTACATAAATAGCGCAAGCACTGCAACTCATGAAGTCTAAACGCTAATATAAAAAACAAACTATTTTAAGAATAACAATGATTTTAGGTACGCTACTAAACTCCTTCGTTAAAAAGAAGAGTATTTGTTTATTTTAACATTTTGTATTTTAACATTTTGTTTTTAAAGTCTTGCTTCTTTAAAAAACACACTAAGGAAATTGATTCTCGTGTCGCGGGGGTTTTTACAATCATTAAATATGTAATTTTAATGTTTCTTAAACCCCCAGCGACACAAGGATCAATTTCTTCAGAGTTCTCACAAACAACACCTAGATTTATTTTATTTTATTTGGGAAACAAACAGATACAATACATAGCATATAATACAAACATAGTACCTCTTATAGTTTCTCGAGTCTCGCACTTGAGGGTCGAGAGACTGCAGTCTTCTTGTCTTCCCTGAATGATAGAAGATATTGAGCAAAAAAGAACGCCGTTATTGTAGTAGTCACTAAAAATATATTTTATTGAGAAGGTACAAGTTATTCGTTTATAGCTTTAATGTTATTATTTAAGGATATTGATTTCTAAACTAACAATAATAACCTTCATAGTCGTATAATGTATCTTATACTTAAATTAATTGTTACCAAAAGTTTTGAGTTGACTGTACTTACTTGATACAGAAATTTCTTTTGTTTTTTGCGGTCCCAACTTACCACTCAAAAATAAATATTAAATTCAAAAGGGGAATCTGGGACCGCGGTCCCGGTCCCAGATTCCCCTCGACCCAATAAATTAATGCTTGTTAGCGCTCCCGGTTGTTTAAGATGTGTCGTTATTTAATTACTGTTTAGTACTAAGACATAATAAACCAATGCGTTATTGTGTCGGGATTTATTCTTAGATCACACCTTACATTTTAAGGGATTACCATACCCGTGCATAACAAAACGATAATTTTGTCGATAATCTGTTCCGTAAGTGTGATTAAGTATGTAGAAATGACAAGGTCAAAACCTGTTAATAATAATAATTGATGAAACATAAATATAAAAAGGAACCGACTTCATTGAAATTTATATGAGACCACGTCTAAGGTGTACCCTGTAGATGACAAAAAGAATTATAGAAATCGATGCACAATTGCCAGAGATATCGCGTAACAAACCAAAAACCGTCGAATTGAGAATCTGCCCTTTTAAAGACGATTAAAAATGATTTATTTATATGTTAGCAAACAAATATTTTTATACATTTTATCTTTTCATAATGTTATTTCTTAGAACATAAATTAAAACTGACTTAATTGGTAGCTGTTTGTATTATCAAAGCTGACGTTTTCTTAGAAAGGTCGTCATTACATTTACTGTAAGAAATGCAATTCAATCCTGAACGGCAATGAATAAAAAGGAAGAAATATTGAAGAAAATATTATTTCTATTAACTTAGAATAGGAAGAAAAAAGGTAAAGGTAACTAAATTTATTTAAATTTTTGTACCAATTGATGTTATTTCAAACATGAACTTTATAGAAGTGTAAATGAAGTTCATTTTATACTGACAAAAAAGTCATAAAAAATATGAAGTTGTACGGCAAACTAAACCTTATAAGTAAGCATTACAGTTGTATTTTCCTAAAACTCGTATTTATTTATTTATTTGGCATATCAATTATGAACGCAGTATAATTTTCTTTGTGTTAACAATTGCGTTCAATGATGTAATACCACTAAAACAAATTCTACAATTTACAAAGAAAAAATACTTAATTTGAAAAAAAAAATGAAAGCGATTGATACCTTATTCAAGATTTGAGAACGTTCATATCTATCCATACTATTCTATATTTTTTAGATCTTTATATCAACTGTATAATTTGTAACAGAAACTCCCAATTACTGCACTAACCTAGTTTCACTGCCTAACACTATTAGTCCTATGTAATAGGCAGGCTATATTGCCACTTACCCGACCGAGCATCGAACCCGCTGCAACATACACAACCTAATATCGTTACCCGACCTAATCGTATTAACCCTCACAACGCCGCTTATAACTAAGAGAATAAGATATTGTACAGCATGCAATAAATACCTTGTCCGATCCTTGTGAGTATTATTCGGTAAGTATGTATATTTTGACTTCTCATACCAAACTAGACTTTTCATAGTATATAAAGAAATGCGTTAATATTTTTATATTCAAAGAGGAAAGCAGAAGTACCTATAAAATTGTACATTTGCACAGCAAAAGTCCTGTGGGAGGTAGTTATTGTCATTGAAAATAACAGAATCCTGAAAGCATTACTTTGCACGGCAGTGTACGACAGGACAAACGGCGGGCGGGCGGTGTAAAGGTCAGTGCATAAATAGTGACACCGCTCCTACGCTCACATTAACTTTTATTCAAGTTAAAGTTGCAAATAAAAAAGAAAACACTATGTTGGATTTAAAACATGTGGGCAAATACAATATTTTAGGTCATATCTGACTTATTTATTTATATTATGATATTGTTTATTGTAATATAATTTTTATTTATAGATACATTAATGTCAATACAAACTATTTATAATACAAAAAAAAATATCTCTACTAAAATCAATACATTTTATTTATATAGATAGGACAAATAATAGCGAAAAATAAATTAAAATTATAACCATGACTTTATATAGGATGAGGGTATAGTGTAATAAGCCCAAACTCGATGATGATGAGGGTGCCCAATAGAAACTTTCTGGTTCCATCATGAGACCAGCTCAATGAAATCATGATCTTATTGTCATGCAAATTACATGTTCACAAATTTTTAGCAAGACCGGCAATTTGGTCTGTTGTACCTAACCCAATCCATACTTAATATTATAAATGCTTTCACGTCTAAATCGCTGAACCGATTTTGTTAAAACTTAGTAATGTGTAAGCTTGGATCCTAAGAAAGTACATAGGCATTTTTAGCCGCTATAAGATTACAAGATAAAAAGCTTGTAAAAAGTTTACACGTGGTAGGGAAATAGACTTCTACCACAAGATAGGGAGTTAATAAATAGCTTTAAAATTATTAACTTTTACCTGTAAATTCCTAGGAAATGTATTTACAGTAATAATATTTGTACTACAAAGAGTTGGTACTCAAGACAGACATTGCTTGTGTGACGTCAAACTTCAAAAATGTCAATGACATGACGTGCGTGCAGCATTACGGTTTTATTGTTATTGCTAGCTTTTAAAATGCTTTACTTTTCTTCCGGACCGCACTTGTATTATCGGGTTCAACAGGAAATATATTATAAACCAATCTGTTGTAGATAAGTACTAAAACTCACGTTTCGTTTCGCCTTATATTGTTTTTATTGTATGTATATACATTCAGAATTATATGTGCTTACTAATGTTATAAATGCGAAAGTAACTCTGTCTGTCTGTCGCACTTTCACGACAAAACTACTGAATCAATTTAAATGAAATTTGGTACACAGATAGTGTAGAGCCAGAGAAAGGACTAAGACAAAGGCTACTTTTTGCCGATAATAACCGACATCCACGCTGACGGAGCAGCGGCAAACAGCTAGTATATTATATATTCAGAAAATATGAATAAAATATAAATTCATTTGGAATCGAAGAATTAAATCGCGTTTCAAATTGACCAAGACTGTATTGTAGAATATAATTTTGACCGATAAGCAAATTAAAAATCACAATGCATTTTTTAATCCGTAAAAGTAAATGACATAACAAGATTTAGTACTTAATTAAAATTTATTCTAGTTTTTATCTCTCGTTACATCTAGAACGCAATTTGTGTCCAAATATAGTACGACAAACTTAAATATTCTGGTGGCAAAAACTAGAACTAACTTAATACCGAACAAAATTAATCTCGAAATAACAGCGTTGTATAAAATGACAGCGATACTAGCGCCACCATCGACCGCAAAGATAAGTTTGTAAAAGTTAACAAATTAAAAATAATTGACAAGTTGCAATTTGATGGACTAATAAGGCGTAAATAATTGCCTCGCGATTCACTAAAAGCTTTGAATGAATTTTAATGAGGCTGCTAATTAGAAATTGTATTTAATTGGGTTTAGTTTGTATTTAGTTTGTGGCGTATACTGAATCATTTCTAATGACCATGTTTTACCGTTAATTAGTGGCATATTGATCATTATAATTAGAATAGAAAAACCAAGAAACAAACAAAGCAAATTGGTGATAAACATTTTCTTTATTGAATAAGTTATGTATGTTGTTTACGTATGTACTAAGTTTTTCTCGCGACTTCACCTGTGCGGGCCATAATAAAAACTTTTTAACAAAAAATTAAACCGTCGAAAATAATTAAAAGCAAAATATAATATACTGTTATTATTTAAAGTTAATAACTAAGTTCTTAAACTAATGTGAGTATACCTAAGTAATTTTGAGTCAGCGCACAAATGAAAATCGGACTAATCTGTAAAAAGATACGCGTGGACATACTAAAAAAAAAATATTTACGACTTGAGAACTTCCTCCGTTTTTTTTTCGTCAGATAAAAACAGAAAAGAAACTGGTTCATATCACATGAAAATAGAACTAAGATAAAAAGTTATGTTTTAGGCTAAGAACTATGGAAGTCAGTACTATTATATATTCTGTGCTATGGCACTAAATTGCATGAAATTTTTGTCAAAAGTACATTAAAATACAGAAAAATATTAACATTAATATTAATTTTAATAGGATGAAGCAAGCTACGTGACATAAGCATAAATAAAGTGTTGTAACTAATGGTGCAGCTCACGTGGAAGCAATGCCGACTGTGACGGAATCAGAATTACTGATATGGAAATAATATTACATAAATCATCGACACTGCTACACGAATATTATGAAAGATTTTTATTTTTGTATGTTTGTAACGAATAAACTCAAAAACTAATGGACCGATTTAAAAAATTATTTTACTATAAGAATTCTACATTATCCTTCAGTAACATAGGCTATTTTTCTTTCTAAATGATAAAAAACAGTAATATACCAACAATTTTCATTTATTTGTGTCCATCTTAAAATATTCATCAATCATTCTAATTGTTATGAACTTATTTATTATTCTTATTTTTACATGGTTATGAACTCTGCTAGAGGCTGAAAATAGTCAGGCGTTTTCAAAATATGCGCGTTAGCTGGAAATGTGTGGCACTATCTTCAAATGTAGGTAACAAATACCAAAAAGCTTTCAAGATATATCCAGCTTATTGGATTATAGTTAGCAGGCAGCTAACCGTCGCTAAGACATCGTAAATCCTAGTTTATGAAGATAACGACCCCCTCTGGTACCAATTAATGCTCAATTTGTGAGAAATCGACACTGGAGTAAGTTGCATATCGATTTCATAAGTAATAGCGTGTCACTTCGCTATCGAGTCGGTTACTGGTAACCATAACAGTAGGTCTACTCAAATCAAATCAAAATATTTTTATTTCAAGTAGGCCTTTTCAGGCACTTTCAAAACGTTAAATTACTCTAGTGGCGCGGTTCCAAAAATGTCACTCCTATTGAGAAGAACCGGCAAGAAACTCCATTGTATCAGTCCACGTGAAAATGTCATCAAAAAAATATAATTATTAGATAATGTTCCTTCTCCAATAATTCCTGTTCAAAACTTTCGAGTTCATTTGGCCTCTTTTGTAGGGCATTTTTTATTTAGTTGCTAGCGGTAGCCCTCGGTTTCAACCGCTGACGTAGTCCTCGTTCCCGGTGTGTCATATTTTTATATTTATTCTGCTATTCGAAATGCAGATGAACCCAACAAATTAAAGATCAAGAAAATCGGTCCACCCTTTCATTACTTATAAATGGTGTAACTAACTCGTCTTTGTTTTATACATAAATATATAAAAGATAGATTTACGTCAAAGTTACTAACTCATTTCCTATCCAAACTTACTTTTTTAACTTCTTTAGGTTTTAGGGATTTCTTTTAAAGTAGTAAACGGAATGTCTGCATTACATATAACTTTATATCATCCGAGAAACTTTACATACATGACTGTGACACTTCCATTATCTCTGTAACCCTGTTGTACTTCTATTAAAACTTTGTATATCCCAAATATAGTGTGATTAATGTCAAATAAGGTTTAGTAGATCGCCAGCAGATACTACACATAGTTATACTGGATAGTAGCCGTGGGAGACTGTAGGTGGACAGCTACGAGATATTACAGCACTGGCATTTGCGAGAGGAATTAATGATAATTACTGTAAACTCTGCTAGGAAAGGTGTTATATAACGAGATAAAAGATTTAACGGATCTATTTAACTACAAATTTACTATTTTATTAAATACTAGCTGTCCCCCGCGACTTTGTCCGCGTGTTGTAGTTTGTACGGTTTTTCATATTTGTAACATTTTTCATTTATGCTCCGCTCTTTTTGGTCGCAGCGTAATGTTATATTATAATGTTATATAGCTTATATATATATATATATATATATATATATATATATATATATATATATATTAGGGTGTCCCTTATTTTTCAAAGTTTTAAATTTCTAACGCATAGGTCTTAGTTTTGTTTATTTGCCTCTAAAACACTCAGAAATAAATTTTTACCTAATTTGGAGCACGATAACCCGTGCCGACTTGCATCGAATCATGTTCATACATGTTGCGCGGCAGGATCGATGCGTATTCACGGCATTTGTCATTTGTTCTCAATAATTCTCGCGATTAACACGTATTGTTTTACATTTAAAAGATGGCAGTGGAATTAAGAAGCAATAAGAAATGTGTTTTCTTAGTTGGTGACGTAAATTATCAAATAACAGGCGCAAAGTTACCGTCTAATCGTCAAGTTCTTGCAGTACTTTTTTTTAACATTCGCGAAGTTAAATTGACTGTTAGTGAAAGCGCTAATCTCGTCATTCGGGAGTGTATTATATTTTGGGAAAAAGCTAGAATCCCTACCAGAGCTATACCTAACTGTGTAAAAAAACTTGTGGATCTTCACCATGCTTGGAGGGAGTTGCAAAAAAATTCAAAAAAATTACAAGATATTTACAAGCGCCGTGAGGAAGACTTTAAGAACAATTTAGATAATTTATTTGATATAGCACACGCCGATGCTTTGGAACGGATGAAAATTGAAGAAGATAAAATATTTTTACAAAAACAAAGAGAACCAGGGCGTCCAGGGTGTTTAGCGGGTGTAGACAAAAAGTTAGCCGAAAAAGAAGAAAGGGCAAGACAAAGAAAATTAAATGAAGAGAAAAAAAGATGTGAGCAAATGTGTTGCGGAGGTTTATCGTCATCTGTTACTACGCAAGATTCTATTCAAACGCAAGAACATCTCGATCAACTTACCAGCTCTGATGAAAGCCTTGAAGAACCTTTGGCATCCACCTCTCAAATGGTAAGTTCTGAAACTACTAAAAAAAGAGGAAGGAAAGACTTTATCACGCCTAAATTAGTTGCAGCTTTAGATAGATGTCAATTAAGTATAAGGGATTCTGTCTATATACTTCAGGCCGTTGTAGAAGCACTAGATCTTAGCTGTGATGATTTTCCGATAAACAAATCGTCTATTCAACGTATTCGCACACAGAGTCGAAAAGATAGAGCGGAATCTATAAAATCAGATTTTCAGAATAACTTGCCTGAAATGGTGACCGTTCACTGGGATGGGAAATTATTACCTGGACTTGACGTGAGAAGTTCTAAAGAAGAACGCCTGCCAATTCTAATTTCATTTGGAGAAAAGGAACAACTTCTGGCTGTACCCAAACTGGAGAGCTCGTCCGGCCAGGATCAAGCTAAAGCTGTGTTGAACGCACTTTATGACTGGAACCTCGATGACAAAGTACAAATAATGTGCTGTGACACAACTGCGTCTAATACAGGGCGATTGAAAGGAGCTTGTGTACTTTTGGAACAAAAACTAGACAGGGATTTACTACTCTTTGCTTGCCGCCATCACGTTTACGAACTGGTTTTAAAATGTGTGTTCGAAACAAAAATCCATCAAGTCACAAGTAGCCCTGATATCCCACTGTTCAAAAAGGTTAGAGACAACTGGAAAACTATTAATCCTGCTGCCATTGAAACATATACCGATATCGTCACACGTCATTTTTGTAATACAACAATAGAAGATTTGTTGACATTTTATAATCATGAACTGCAAAAAACCATTAGACGTGACGATTATCGGGAACTGATTGAACTATCTATTATTTTCTTAGGAGGAGACAGTGAAAATAAAATTAAAATTAGACCTCCTGGAGCGATGCATCAAGCAAGGTGGATGGCTAGAGCTATTTACTCTTTAAAGATATGTTTGTTGCAATCTCAATTCAAAATTAGCGCCAAGGATAAGCGAGCACTTCAAGACGTCTGTTTATTCATTGCGGTTTTATATGTTAAACCATGGCTTGAATGTAGTCTGGCGGTGAAGGCACCAAATCAAGATTTGTGCTTTTTAAAGAGGCTTAAAGAATATGAAACTGTTGACAAATTAATCTCCAAAGCAGCCCTGAGCAAGTTTAGTCAACATCTTTGGTACTTGTCAGAAGAAATTGCCGTTTTATCACTCTTTGATGATGAAGTTAATGAACAAACCAAAACGAACATTGTAGTCAATTTCCAAAGAGAGAGTTTGTATGATTCTGGGAAGAGATACATTCCATCTGAAGAAGATATGTCTGATAATTTGTATAGTAAGTAGAAATACAGTAAATAGTACCTACTATTTTTTATACTGTTTTCAATAAATTGTTAATAATACTGCCTTATTTATTGTTGCAGGAAAATCATTAAGTGATTTTGTGTCCGTCAAGAGCACAAATTTATTTTCTCGATTAAATATTGATAAGAATTTCCTCCAAAGACCCGCTTCTACATGGAATAAAGATGTTGCCTATTCAGAGGCGAAAAAGAAAGTGCTTTCTTTAAGGGCAGTTAATGATACGGCTGAAAGAGCTGTAAAACTTATGCAAGATTTTCATGGTTTGATCACTGCAAAGGAAGAGCAAAAGCAATTTTTGTTACGCTGTGTTCAGGAGCATAGAAATCTGTATCCAGACTGTAAAAAAGAGACCCTCAAAAGAAAATATCCTGCCTGATCTGTAATTTTATTTTCTTTTAATAAATATTTCATAAAAAATTTAGTATTTCAATTGATTTAGCTATATAACGGAAACGGTTAAAAACAGCAATTTTCAAAATCTTCAGAGTTCTGTCGGCACGGGTTAACGTTGACGTAGGAAGATGAAATTTTGTATTTAAGTAAGTCTGGGTAGTTTAAAAAGAAATAGGAGGTATGCATTTCGAAAGCTAAAAAAAATTTTTTTTCGCCCATATAAGGGACACCCTAATATATATGTGGGGATGAAAAGACTGAGTGTCAAGGTTCGAATGAGTGAGAGCGTGATTGTGTGAGAGAGAGGGAAGTTTAAAAGAATGACGGAAGACGAATGAGGGAAAGACGTATTCTTTTGTCTGAAGCTGGTTTTTATTTTATTAAATAAAGTTTGAAGCCGATCAAGACGTTTGATTTCCCACATTTCACGCCCACAAAAGTGGATAGTTGGGAAATCACAAGAGAAAAGACGTTAACGACGAAATACGACGAACGCTTTCACGTGTTCAAATTTTCAAAATTGAAGATGGCCAACGACGATCCTAAGTCGACAAGTTCCTGGATGTCCGCCGGTTTTGGGTACGCAGACGATTTAATACCCAAATTTAATGGCCAGGACAAAAGTTACTCAGTTACAAAATTTATACAAGAGATTGAAGATAACGGTGAGATTTTTCAATGGACGCCGCTTCAACAACTCGTTATCGCGAGGAGGTCTCTCACGGGAACGGCGGCGTTGTGGCTCCGGTCAGAGCGGCCGTTTAAGAGTTGGGAGGAGTTGCGGCAAGCGATCTCCAAAGAATTCCCGGATACCCTGGATCAGAAGACCGCACATGAACTGATGAGTAGCCGAAAGAAGAGGAACGACGAAAGTTACCTTGATTATGTATTGATCATGCGTGAGCTGGGAAAACGTGGCAAAATGCCCGACTACGTTGCTATTAAGTATATTGTCGATGGACTTCCAGGCGAAGAAACTCACAAAATTATGTTATACGGTGTGACGACCTACTCGGACCTCAAAGAAAAACTTCGTATCTATGAAACTCTAAAGGAAAAGATTAAAAAGCGAGAAGTGCGTAGCCAGCCGCTGGGGGGTGATTTGTCAACAAGGGGTCGAACGATAAGGTGTTATAGCTGCGGAGAAAGAAGTCATCATTCGAAAGAATGCCCTCATAAGCATCTTGGGCTAAAGTGTTTCAAATGTAATGGTTTCGGCCATATTGCACCGCACTGCAAAGCTACGGAGATACCCGAACGAGTGCCGAGTACATCACGAAGCGGACCGAGCGCTGGCGGCCAATCAGGTGCGAGTTTCGTACGACGTCACCCGTCTTCATTCCGACAAGTTGGTACGAGTGGCGAGAGACCGAAAGATCAAGAGGGCGGTGCAAATGGAACGAAGCGCACGATGTTCAACACGGATGTCACCTATTCGCCGGCCGATGGTGGTAGCACTGATATGACGTCTGATTGTTACGATGTTCACACTGTTTCGAGTTTGACAGATGACGGGTTTGACGTTACGACCACCTATCGTGAAGCAAACAATAACAAACAAGTTATGTTACGAAAACCGCGGAAAACAATAACGATATTGAATAACACAACAAGTGCTTTGATAGACACTGGTAGTGAGGTGAATTTAATTTCTCAAGACTTCTATGTGTTAATCGGATCGCCGAGATGTGAGGACGATCCTTTATCATTGTTCGGACTTGGTCAGGCGAAGGTTCGGTCTATGGGCAAGGTTATTGTTTCGGTGATGATTGACGGACAGATCTACTGTGACGTAATGTTTCATATAGTGCCTAATGTTTCTATGCCGTATAGTGTGATAATAGGACAAGAATTCTTAAGAAATGTTACATTAGTGATGAAAAGTGGGAACATAATGTTTTTGCCAGTAGATGACAACTGGATAGGGCGCATAACCTGTTACTTTACAGATATTCCTTACACAATAGGTTGTGAGATAGATAAACACATTGAACACCAGGTAATGCATCTTGTTAATAGTTATAAGCCGCTGAAAGTTAAGGATTCGCCAGTGCAGCTGCGTATTGTTTTGAAGGATGACATTCCAGTGGCTCAGCGGCCACGCCGGCTAGCCATTAGTGAACAAGAGGAGGTTGAACGGCAAGTAGAACAGTGGTTGAAAGATGGAATTGTTCGGGTGAGTTGGTCGGAATATGCTAGTCCATTGGTGTTAATTAAGAAAAAAAACGGTACAGTCCGAATTTGTGTAGATTACAGACTAATAAATAGAAAGATGGTAAAGGATGAATATCCATTGCCAATAATTGATGACCACATTGACAAACTTGCCGCAGCTAAAGTGTTTTGTACGATTGATTTAAAAAATGCATATTTTCATGTTCCAGTGCATGAGGATTCAGTAAAATACACAGCATTTGTTACCCACAACGGACAATATGAGTTTCTGAAGGCCCCATTTGGATTGTCCGTTTGTCCCAAAGTTTTTACCCGCTTCATCTCTGCCATTTTTCGAGGACTGATGGCGAGAAATATGGTGCTTATTTTTATTGACGATCTACTTATTCCAGCCCAGAACGAACAGGAAGCTGTGGACAGATTAAGAGAGGTTCTAGATGTAGCTGCCCAGTATGGTTTAGAGATCAACTGGAAGAAGACTCAGCTTGTGGTAAGAAAAGTTGAATATTTAGGCCATATCATAGAGAATGGTGAAGTAAGACCCTTGCCTGAGAAAACCGATGCGGTGAAGAGGTTCCCTGAACCAAGGAACATAAAGGAACTACAAAGTTTCATCGGGCTGACTTCATATTTCCGTAAGTTTATACAAAATTATTCTTTAATTGCAAAACCACTGACTGACTTATTAAAAGGGAAAAATAATTTCGTGTTTGATCAAAGTCAGAAGGATGCATTTGAAATATTGAAAGAGAGATTGTCCAGTAACCCGGTCCTAAAGATCTATGATCCTAAACTACATACTGAGCTGCACACAGATGCTTCAAAAGTTGCATATGCTGCTATTCTTATGCAAAAGAGTGATGATGGCAGTTTACATCCAGTTTATTTCATGAGTAGGAAAACCTCTGACGCAGAAAGCCGATGGTCTAGTTATGAGCTTGAAGCTCTGGCCGTAGTAGAAGGAATTAAGAAATTTAGAAAGTATTTACTTGGAATAAAATTTAAAGTCATTACAGATTGCCAAGCGTTTCAACTGACATTGGACAAGAAAGACATGGCTATCTCAACAAAGGTTGCCCGGTGGGTTATGATACTTCAAGAATACAACTTTACTATTGAACACCGGACTGGAAGTCAGATGCGACATGCTGACGCTCTGAGCAGGTACCCATATGTTGCATTAATCACTTCGGAGTTGCACCAGAAGTTGAAAGATAATCAAGCTAAGGATACGACATTAAAAGCAATTATGGAAATACTGAAGGATAAACCATATGATGACTATTGGCTTGATAATGGTATATTGTACAAAGGCCCTGAGAATCGATTAGTGGTACCAAAGAATATGGAAGTAGAGTTGATACGTAGCGCTCATGACAATGGTCATTTTGGTAAAAAGAAAACTATTGAATTATTAATTAGAGATTATTACATTAACAATTTGGATAGAAAAGTTGAACAGTACATACAGGCATGCATCCCTTGTTTGTTGGCAAGTCGTAAAGCTGGAAAACAAGAAGGTTTATTATGTCCCATAGACAAGGGTGAAGTCCCATTGGATACTCTGCATATTGATCATATTGGGCCTATGACTGAGACAAACAAACAATATAATCATATTTTGACCGTTGTTGATGCCTTTACTAAATTCACATGGATATTCCCTACAAAAAGCACAACAAGCAGAGAGGTGATTGCAAAATTACAGATTCACCAACAAGTGTTTGGCAACCCTAAACGAATTATTACTGACAGAGGTACGGCGTTTACCAGCAGGGAGTTCAGAACTTATTGTGAAGATGAGAAGATTGAGCATGTCACTATAACTACAGGGATTCCCAGGGGAAACGGCCAGGTGGAGAGAATCCACAAAGTGATTATTTCAGTACTGACAAAGTTGTGTATAGAGCAGCCTGGGAATTGGTACAAGCATGTAAGTCGTCTACAACAAGCGCTGAACAGCACTTATCAGAGGAGTGTTAATGCTGCACCGTTTGAGTTACTTCTTGGCACCAAAATGAGACTACAATCTGATCCTGAGATTTTAGGTTTGATACAACAAGAGAACAGGGATATGTACCTCAATAACAGGGAAGAGCTACGAAAGAAAGCGAAAGAGCAAATATTAAAAGTTCAAGAAGAAAATAGACAAAATTTCAATAAAGGAAGGAAGAAAAGTCAAGTCTATCAAGTAGGCGATCTTGTAGCCATTCGACGGACGCAATTTGGAGTTGGCATGAAGCTGAGGCCTAAGTATTTGGGTCCTTACCGTGTCATAAAAGTGAAGAGAGATAGATATGACGTGGTGAAGGTGGACTCTTCAACAGAAGGACCAAATCGAACATCCACCGCTCCTGATTCCATGAAGCCATGGCCCGGTGTGGGTGATGATGTTGCGTTATCAGTTTCATCAGCTGATTATTAAGTAATAATAATATGTAACCACTAGATTTTATTTGGATTTTAAGTACTAGTGGCATTTATGGTAGAGACATTGTGTTCCTGTAGATATAGTTATTTCTCTTGAAATACTATTAGCATGGCCTTATGTTACTTTTAAGTTATTAATTTGTAAAGAGTTGGATTTATGTTACTTTGCTTAATTGTTAAAGTGCTAAGTCATTTTAATGCTTATTAGATTGTACCTGTATGCTAAGTGATTGTCTGAGGGCAGACAATTATCAGGACGGCCGAATGTGGGGATGAAAAGACTGAGTGTCAAGGTTCGAATGAGTGAGAGCGTGATTGTGTGAGAGAGAGGGAAGTTTAAAAGAATGACGGAAGACGAATGAGGGAAAGACGTATTCTTTTGTCTGAAGCTGGTTTTTATTTTATTAAATAAAGTTTGAAGCCGATCAAGACGTTTGATTTCCCACATATATATATATATATATATATATATATATATATATATATATTAATGTTATATAGCTTATAGCCTTCCTCAATAAATGGGCTATTCAACACTGAAAGAATTTTTCAAATCGGACCAGTAGTTCCTGAGATTAGCGCGGTCAAACAAACAAACTCTTCAGCTTTATATATTAAGTATGTGGGGTACCTAATGAGTGTTCAAAATAATACGCTCTTGAATGGTCTACAGTTTATTACTGTGAAGACGTAATTTGCGTGAATAGCGAGTGCGGGAAAGGCGGACGTGCGGTTGGCGTCGTTGCTAGTTGTCCACTCGCGGCGACGGACACGCATCCCCCCGCGAGTGGACAACTAGGTCTACTAACTAACTACTAACTAGTGAACACTCATTAGGTACCCCACAAGTATATTATATAGATTAGTATTAAACTTCTTTGAAACATAAGTGCGCCGTTACCCCGTGCTTGTCGAGTTTAGTTGATTTGCAACAATGGTCAAAAACTTTTTGTTTAGATTAATAATTTATCTTTGTTAAAGTTTCTTAAAAGTAAACAAAATCACTTAATAATAAATTAATATTACAACCTCTATCTGTCCCCCTGGGCAAGGCCTCTTCTAGTTCATTTGGCGATTCTTATTGCAATTTTGAATCAAGGTTTTATAAAATGTTTTCTTTCAGTGTTAGTTAGATATGTCTTAATTAGAAAGTACATTTTTCTTTTATTTCATCTTTTTACAGACCCACTGCTGGGCAAAGGTCCCCCGTTTGCCTCCATATTTTTCTTTATTGAGCCACATGACACTTTTCTATTAAATTATACTAGTCGTTTTAATGCATGGTCTAGCTGTTCGTCCGAAGAATATCAATGTCACTAAAAAAGTCGGAGTCGGTACAACTTCCAAATGGGAAGTAAAAATAATTATCAAAACTAGTTTTTTGTGCTTCGGGACGATGTGTGACCTCTGGCGACCAGTACTCAGGGTCAAAGACTCTTTATAGCTATGCTTAATTACTTACCTGTTTTGAGTGTCTAGGCGGTTTGTATTTTGTCATTTTACATACAATGGAGTATGAAAAGTCAAAATTGAATTATTCCGTCATTTAAATAATAAAAATACTAGACACGTATAACTGTATTTTCAAAAAAAGAAAACGCTAAGTAGATAAACCGAATCAAAGTTCAGGAGTGGGGGCTAATGACGTAATGCTTTCCTTCAAAACGCACGAAATTGTGACGTCATGAGACACATCAAATCAATGTATCGTCGTGATATGTTCGTTATGTAAAATAAGAAAAAAAAATGTCTAATACTTTTTTATAATATATCTGAAGGACATAAAAAAATGGCATTTACCCCATATTTTTTTTACCTACATGGAATTGGTGGACTGTTTGAGAGATTTGTCACGTAATTTTTTGTGTATGATTGTGCTCGCATGCGATATTCCTTTAGGTTTTGTAAGTAAATATTCTTCATGTTATGTTATTTCGGTTAATCATGTGTTAAAGTATGCTGTAATAAAAAGCTCTAAAACCTCTTTAACATGGTACAGTTGGTAGATGTAGGTATCTGGCTGTCCCGGATGGGTACCTTATACCAATGTCTTAGGTGACTGCCTCGTTGGACTGCCGTGCACGGGGTCTCTTGTTCGAATCCCAGAAATATTTACTGGGTATTTCTGTTAAGAAATATTCAGTCACTCCCACGGAGTCAGGAAATTAGGCGGTGTTTACACACCCGTGCCTCGGAAAACCCGTAAAGCCATTGTTCCTGCGCCTGACCCCTCTCCGGTCGTGTCGGATTGCCGCCCCATCGGACTATGAGAGTGGAGGAATATAGAGTACAACTGTGTTCGCGCACACACTGGTACACTCAAATACGTCCCGCGTATGTGGCTAATTTCTAGTGTACGAAGTCACCGTGACCAAAATTCTTTCAGGAGGACATTATTAGGGATACACTAGTTATTTATTTCTTAGAAAGCCTCTAATTTAGCATTTTTTAAGGTTTATTTAGACGCTCTTGTTTGCCTATTCATTCAATACCAGTTTGTATTATTTGATTGCCATTTATTCGTTATACCAACATGATTAACTAATTGTACATTACTACTTGAGATTGAAATCTCGTCCTTCTTCTCTTACGTATTATATTGAGTGATCTTTGCTTGTCTTCCCTATACAAAGATCTCAACTATAGACACATTACTAGCTTTATAAGAATCAGGTTTGACAGTGTGTAGAGTACTTAACTATCCCATGAATGGCCATTTTAGGTACGGCGCGACAACTCATAGATTGCGCGCGCAACTTACTCTTTAGCCATGCAACTGGTTTGCGACAAAGATTAACTTGATTGAGCACAGAGGGGTCAGTAGGCAGAAATGTGTAACTTTTTTCTGCTGAGATACATAACAAACATTTGTATTTTTTATTTATTTTTTGTAAATTTATCATATTATTATAACATTTAAGCATTTTTAATCTATCAAGTTATTATACATGTTCTGTAAACTAAGTATTGCGAATTTAGTTTAATTCGCAATACTTAGTTTATCGAATCTAACATTGTACATTTTCTTATACATACATTTTTTATTTACATAGCATTGTTTTAATCTTTACAATCGCAACTCTTCTTGAACGGACTAATTAAATTAAATGTACACACTTCACTCTCTGTAATCAAACAACGTCTAGTCTGTGATTGTGTACAATACTCTTTGGGTCGACTATACGCGCCAAGCTGCCACAAAAGGCAGTTGGCACCAAACCACCGGCCGGCACACACGTACACACGCGACCAAAATATTCCCGCGAAGTTTCACAAACTTTACAACTTATATTTACATGAAAAAATATATTTTTAATAAACTTTTTGAAGTGAAAAAGTGCCTTTATAGTGTTGTAAGTTAAAGTGATGTAATTAAAAATGAATGGAGTCGTTGTTAATACTGATGTTGTGAAAGATGCTGGGATTATTGAAAGGTAATGTTTACCAATCAAATAATTTAAGACGAATTCGATTTATGCAGAATTCAAAAGGAAATTAGCAAAGATATACAAATGGAAATTACTACTATAACTTTCTTGATGACTCTACATTTTTTGCGATAGTATAAAAACATTAATTACAAATATGATTTGTCCAAACGTTTACTGAAATGTCCTCAGAAAGAAACGCAATCTTATGTTTTGTTTGCAAAACAATCGGAAATATTTACATACGTCCACGATGACAAAACTAAACGATAAGAAAAAGTGAAAGAAAATAAACATAATGTTAAAAAAAACTCTTTGAAAAACACTTTACACAAACCATCATCACCATCAGATGAATACATTATAATAATACATTTTTTTTTAATACGATGAATCAATTTATGGATATTTAAATATTTATTACGAAGACAATCCTTCACGTTTGCACCAACAATGGCATATTTCATTCCGTTTAGGTGCTGATTATAATGAGCACTTCATTTAAATATTTGATCAGGATCCTATAGGAATAAGTAATCGTATTTTTTTTTTAATATGTCGCGTAACTCTCTTGTGGTCCTATTTTATCCTACCATACCAAATATTCGTCCCAACTCATCCTTCCCTTTTTAAAAATTAGACCGCATATCTAATTATATTAAAAAAGGCCTTAAACTATTCAGGTTGACATTAATAGAGCCTAAATAGTGTTCAAACTAAATCTCCATAACTTTTAAATGGCTTACACACACCCACGTAAATAACAGGACTTGTATACATACCGTTACTATTTATAAACATACTAGCTCTCGCCCGCGGCTTCCCGTACCGACATACGAGTATTATAAAACCTACTTTAATACCTGTACTCTAAATTGAGATCTTAAATTGTCAATCCGCAAGTGAGTAAGCATAGCGATAAATTCTCACGTTTTTCTTCTATAAAAACAGATCTAGGTGTAATCTTTATTCAGGTGATAACAAAAAATCTGTTGCTATTTATTACTTTTACAAAAGACACCCGTTTTATTGTAAATGAAATAAATAGCAACAATTTAACCGATCAAAAAATTAAATCTATTATCTCAACAGCGTTTAACACAAAGCGCTGCAATATCAAAACAAGATCAAAACTTTTATAATTTTTGACATTAACCTCCGAATACTCGTTCTTAAATGTCTAGCATTACATTTAACGGTGACTCAAGTTTGAGATGCGTTTGAGTATTTAACAATAAGACACTACATTTTTAGAGGATACGACGCCAGGTTTAACTATCAAACTTGTTAACACCATGTATCTGCTCCAAACATCAAATCGGCCGCCTAACGCGGTAGACTTTTATAGTAATTGGATTGGAAGCTCGGCTGTCGGCAGTCAGGTGGCCTTCCTAAACCTGTTTCCCCCTATTAGGCGCCATCAGGCCACACGGAGGGGATTAGCGGATTAGCCTCAACATGTGACATCGCGAGGATTTGGTCGCACATTACCAGAAAGTAAATACTTTTAAAAACAGTGGCAGTTGGATTAATTCTGTTTAAATCACAAGGAATTTCTTTTACTTTTAAGGATTCTGTTGCTCAAATCTACGAGTCATATGTTTATCATTCTTATGGCCGAGTACTGGACCGTCAATAAGTTTAAAATCGCCGTTAACTCTAATGCTATCTCTGTCACTTTAAGGTGTAAAGAAGGCGACAGATAGACATTTAAGGATGTGTTAAAGTGAAATAGCATTTCAGCATTTGGGAAATTTAAGATAACAATCAACTCTTACGAGAAGAAAGATACCTGTCTCGATTAATAGTCAATTCTGCCCAGCTATCCTAAAAACTTCCTCACTATTTTAAAATATCTTGATTACATAAATTTCTAAAACATGCATATAATATTATGTCCACGTGGTATTGAAAAATAACTACAAAAAACACCACAAAAATAAAAATCAACGTAGAAACCGTGACATGTTGGTTAAAAGTTTTAATTGTGCAGAACTGTTGGTTGCAGTGAGGTTTTGTTGTAACAAGCTCAGTTATAAATAACTTCGTCAAGTAACTAACACTAAAACGTACCTGCAACGTTTGACTGTTTAGAACAGTTACATTTTGTCCAGAACTCATTTGTTACCAAGCAATTGTTAGTTCCTACGACTGGTTACATTTGCAGCATACTAAGTATCCACGTCTTAGCCCGCATGAAAGTTTATTTCCGATATGATACCTATTATACTGTATCACCCGGCAATTAAGTAGTTACGCGTCAGTGAAAAAATAAATAAAACAACAATAGTTTTGAAGATTACCTGTAAATAACAAGCAAGCAACTTTCCTTTTTACGGTTCTGTACTAAGGCTGTAGTAAGGCTATGCTGTTCGTCCGTCCGTTTGTCTGTAAGCGGTATCACACGAACCGTGCTAGGAAGACACCTGTGTATTCAATTGCTCCTATAACAACAAATATAAAACATATAAAATTATAAATCTTGTGCGATGGTAAGGAACATTCATGCGCGAGTCCGACTCGCAATTGGCCGGTTTTTAATGTCAGAATAGAAAAAACCGGCCAAGTGCGAGTCGAACTCGCGCACCGAGGGTTCCGTACAAACCTGTAGGTATAAAAGTAAAAGTTCACGCATCACGATGATCGAGTCATAGTCGTAGTTATGGTATTTTTATTGGTAAAATGAAAAAAAAAATATATATATATTAAAAATATTTTTATTATATGATGTAAGAAAAAATTGACGGTTTTCGCAATTTTTCATTTATCTGTACTATAAGACGTTACTTCGTACCAAATTTCAAGATTCTGAGTTCACGGGAAGTACCCTGTAGGTTTTGATTCCCTTGCGAGTGTTGAAAATTTGCGGCATAAACGGGAGTATCTTTTGATCGCGTTGACTTAGAAGTTTGATTTTTTCACAGCTCCAAGAGACCATAGACTTGAGTATTTGATATGAATTTCAGCTTGATACCTCCACGCGTTCCTGAGAAAAAAGGTCTTGACAGACAGACAGACAGACAGACAGACGGACAACAAAGTGATCCTATAAGGGTTCCGTTTTTACCTTTTGAGGTACGGAACCCTAAAAATTATGAAACCTTACGGGAATGTTCTCCGTTTCATTAATATTGACCCACTTAGATAGTTTGACGCGTCATTTAACTCAATAATGATCAGGTAATGCAGTGAATTATTTGTTAATTAATATCTAATTATAAATGGATTAACGTCGACTAATTGAAACGTTTAACATCGAATAGCGAATTTATTCTACGAATATTGTTGTGCAACTCTATGTCGGTGTGAACGTCATACGATCAACAAAAGGAACACTTTTCTGGGTTATTTTTTTTTATTATATTTCAAACACAATGAAAGAGTATGTCGTGTCTTCAAGACATCAGAGAGAGGAAGCAAAAACAGAAATTTAGTAATACTGTTTAAAACTTTTTTGGTGTTGACGACAACTGTAACCTAGGTCAGTTCCTAGGTTAAGGTACTACTCCTTTAAGCTACAGATAACACAAGGACACTGATTGCGACACAAGTGTGGGAACTGCGACACTTCTCTCAGAGGCCGCTGGGACAACAACGCATTCCAGAAAGAGAACAGACGCAAACTGATTTACGTATTTTCCTAAGGTTACATAAAAACCCACTCACACACAGTCAGATACTAGGAATTATAAATTTGAATAAATAACGTAATTCACAAAAAGATATATCCTAAACGATTAAAAAATCAAATCAAATAAAAATCATGTCTCGGCAACTCCTAGCAATGTATGGCAACACAAAAATTGTATAGAAATTGCCAAGAATTGCCCGTTTAAAGCACTCTTAGAACTGGCAACTAAAAGTATCATTTTCTTACTTTTCTATTTATTTATTTTTTCATTTTTTTTAGTCAACAGTGTTTGATCCAAAGCAATCAGAATTGCAGTGGCTGTGGCAGACATGTTTTCCGGTTTTCTGTTATAATACATGTATTGTGTATCTTGCATACCACACACAACACTATAAATAAACGTGTTTTACTAATTAATTTTAATTGCTAAATAGTTGCACTAAGCCAATGAATGAAAACCCATTAAATTAGTATCAAACTGTTTGAACTGACACAATAATATTGATTAATTAATTAAATCATCACGTTGACCAAGTGTAAAACCCCGATGTTGAATACATTTGAACGTACAAACAACAACAGAAACTCATTCATCTACAATAACATAGGAAAAATAACACAAAATAATACAGAATCCTTTACTTTTTTATTATCTTTAAAAAAAAACTCTCGCACTATGGAATTAAATCGTTGTGTCACGTTTCACAAACACCTGCACCAAGAACACTCAGACTTAGAATAAGCATTTGTGGGTCACATAAAATGCCTGTCGCGTGCGGGGATCGAACCCGCAGCACACAGTGACACATCGCGCACAGTGGTAGTTAGCGTGGTGACCCTTACCACTCTGCAATCCGTGAACTCATCAGTTTGTATTTTGTATACAAAAAAAAACAGTCAATGTTTTCTTTTACGTCGAAAATAAAGAAATATTAAAAAAAACATTGGTACTGGGTAGGTACTTATTATGCTTTCTGAGGCACATGTTATATTGAAAAAAAAATATGTTTGAATGGATTTTATTGTATGGTTTATTTAAATTTAATAACTACTTTACGATTCGACACCTTTGCAGGTAACAAAAATAATATGACATTGTCTAAGTATTGTATTTTTTTGTTAAAAGCAAAACAAAAAAATAATGGAAATCGCGTTGTGGCCATTAGTTTTGTATACATTTATATACTTGTCATGATTTTCGATAATCAGTTCTATAGTTTATTTTACAAAAAGAATCATAAATACCAAACAAGAAATAAAAATTAACTTATCCTGCCTACCACAAGAACTGACTATGGCAAAAGGAACATAATGTATGAAGGTGTACAAACATACAATAAGCTGCCAGCAAATATTAAGGACATTGATTCCAATATACATAAAAAAAACTAAGATTTTACCTCCTACATACATATAATGAATAGTAAAGAAGTACACTAACCCCTAAATATAAGATCACCGACTAACCAATATTGTATGTTTAATTTTAAGTTTCTCATGTACGTGAACCCTGTAAGTTCTTTTTGAGAAAATAAATGTCTTTAACCTCATTACTTGTCCATGAATCTACAAGTGCTATTGACTGTACATGCATGAGTATAACAATTTTATAAGGAAAACGTATTAATTACTTGAAGAACGCCCGAAAGTTTGAATATAACAATAATCGGTTTTTTTATTGAAAAGCATGTAATGTCCTATAAACGGTTATAAAGCCAACTTATACATACACAACCAAATTATACATTTGTCTATTAATTTGATGTCGTTTTTGTCTGAAGTGTCTGTAATTAGTATTATAACAAAAAAAAATACAAGCAAGCTCAAAGTTCAAGACAAATAAAATAAAACTATACAAGTAAGCACGTATTAAAACTAATCACCATATTAACTGGTCTTTACATATTTGTAGTTTTAAGGTACTGTGTTCAAACATTATTGTCAGTATTGTAAAATGAGCAAGCGCGATAAATTGATGATCCATGCTCGTTCGTTCACAGCTAAACGCTTTTAGACATCGCGATATTTAGTCTCTACTAATTTGTCTGTCTTACTAACTAAACTAAATAATTAGTCTGTCCTACTGACTAAACTAAAGAAGCTCGCTATTACACCGCGCTGAATAACTCATTCGCGAGGCGATCGTTGTAAGACAGCGCGGCCGAACGCATTTTCTCTGTCTAATTAGTCTGTCGAAGTGTCTTACTCCCGGTTTCTGAAAGTATGTTCAACTTAATCTGTTGTCAAATTAACTGATCACGACTGTGATTGGTTGAACAAAAGACTAACAACCAATCACAGCGCTTAACATGGTTTGACAGGTGATTAACTAATTTTTGTGTTGATCAGCCTTTCAGAAACTGGTGGTTCTAGAACTTCTACTTTACATTACGAGAGGTCTTAATGAGACCGACTGAATATCGCGTGATCTAATAAGCGATTATGACAAGAGGCCTGCCTGCAGTCGCAGGTTATTATTTTTAATTTTATTCAAACAATAAGACATGATACAGTACTACTTATAGTACTGAACTTTATTTTTTTTTTTGAGTCAAATACGTAATAATTGTCATGGTCAAAGAATAATATATGAGAATATTTTAATTTTGACATACATTACCTGACAAATAGGCAAGAAAATCATTTAAATTAGTTAATTAACGCCAAATTGCCTTCTCACGGATACATTTTTTTTTCTAAAATAATAATCTCTACTTTTTTTCTGATGATAATAATATACCTATTATGATCATTAATAATAATAAATTTACATCCACATATTAGCTGTAGATATATAAAACCTTGTAGAACTGGTTTATAATCCAAATAGTTTTGCAAAAAGCTAAATAATAATTATAGTTGTTATGAGATTGCTAATTTTCTGGTAAACTAACCCAATAATGTAAACTTAAAATTTGTATAATAAACTTTCGAGAGGAGTATGCAAAATTATTTAGGAATATTTACGGTTTACTCACGCACATTCTCGGGATCGCCCGACTAGTAGTAATAGGCGGCGTCGGCGGCGTAGCCAGTGTATACCGTATCTGCGTCAGGTCATGATTAGGGACTCCTATTGAGTCTGAAACTCGTCGGGCGATCCCCAGAATGTGCGTGTGTAAACCGTTAATATTCCTAAATAACACTTAAAATTGTGTGTTATTTCGATGTTTTCCTTGCATGAATGTAATCATATCTAAAAATAATCATCTTTCGTTGCGTCAGTTGCATTCGGACTGGTGTCTTGATTGCAAATATATTATATTCGAGTACAAAAAAGACAAGTAAAAGAACATTCCAAGTTATGTCACGCTAGTAACAAAAACTAACATAAATATGTATGATGTTCCACAGTTCAATGTAATTAGTTAATATAATATGTATAGTAATGCTTATTTTCGACTAGAGGTGAAGCATGATCATTAAAAGATGACGTTTTTTTTTATATCTTATTTACGAATGTCTTGGTTTGGCATATTGAAATACCATATTTTACGAAAGTCGGTGCTAGTACAAACCACAGTGATTATGCTTACTTTACAACTATAACTTAATTTAGTTGTTTAAAAGTGTGTATACGTTGTCCCATAAATGTACGTTGTCCTAAATAATAAGGAATTTAATCCTTGTGTCGCGGGGGGATTCCCAAACATTCAAATCACATGCACAAAAAAAAACCCAGACTTGGAACAAGTATTTGTGGATCACACAAATGCTTGTCCCGTGCGGGGATCGAACTCGCGGCACGTCGCGCACAGAGGAAATTGGCGTAGTGACTACCACTCGGCTATCCGTGCACTCTAGCAGTATTTCATATTGTTTGTATTATCAGAACAAAATTATTCAAGTAGGGTTGAAAATCAATACTTACTTCATTATGCACCATTTACTTCCAAAAAGATATAAGTAAAGCTATTTCCATGACTTCTCATTAACTTTTAAGTACCTATCTTAAGAATCATGTAATTTTATTCACACGTCACACACACATATAAACCAAAAATACAAAAAAAAAAAAGTTAATTTAAATTCGTTGTTTTTTTAGCGGACCGATTAAACAAGGAAATATCAAACACAAAATATGTTATGTATTTCAAAAAAAGGTCGTACGGACTTGTTTCAAATCATGTTTTTTTAATACCCAGCATTATATGGACAACATGAGATTATTATTAAATGGCAACTAGATTTGATATTTGTGTGTTCATAGCTCGCAGTGACCTTTATAACCCACCGTACATAATATGGAGGAGGTACTCAAGAAGACATGTATATTTTCTTTTTAAGTATACTTTTTTTTTATGATTGTTAAAACGGTCAAATCGTTAAATATTATATTAGTTAGGTATATGCTAAATATTTAATAATAAAAACCTTGTTCCTATATGTTTAATATTAGCTGATACAACTCGATAAACAGTTTGTGTTTTTTTTCACCTTTGCTTTGGCTCTACAATTATATATTTGACTGAGCACAAAATAAAATAATATTTTATATGAAGTCTCCTTCAACAAAATCTTATCCTGGTTTACTTGTTAAATTGAGATGGCAACGACCTTAAGGTTGGAACTCGTGACAATCGTATTAATACGGAAACTCCTTCACACTGCGAATAAAATAATATCCAAGTTGTATTCAAAATAAATGTTTTTAACAACTAAATAACACTATAAAGTGGATAATAGTACATGCTCATTATAAATTATTTTAAAATATATTTGTCGTGACAAATATTATACAATTTATGTTTTAAATGTTGAATTCAAACATCTCTACAATATTATTAATATAACTATAAGTAACTATATATGTATGTTGTTCCCGAAAATAAAAATTAATTTATAGGCTTAATGTTAATGATAATATATTATTACAGAATATTTTTAAAAATATGTATAAAACTGGAGTTTAATTATCTAAAAGTAATTATAAAATGCGAATGTTTTTCATTAAATTTTACATTATTACTTAAATGAAAACGATAATGTACTTTAACTATCAAAAATACGTGAAAATAATAACTGATTAAATCTATTTACCTATCAGCACAGCATTCGATATAAATCGTTAATTACCGAAGCTGTTAATTACTCTGTAACTAGTTATGCAATACTTGTTATGTAGTAAACAAACTTAGTTATTGCTGGCTGACTGTTTACTGACCAAACGAGATTTGTCATCTGACCGAGGAGTGAGGACTGGCTTGTGTTGAACTAAAAATATCTTAAACATACATTACATACATACTTTGGTATTAGGCAAATATTTTTCCACTAGCAAAGTACATAGGAAATCAAGCTCGGTTTAAAAAGTTTGTGCTCGTTAAATGCAGATACAAATACAGAAAAAAGGGGGCTCGTGGCTAAGTTTACGTCGTACGGTTTGACCGTTTATACAGGTTAAGCTGCACACGCCGCGTTTGGTCCGTGGATGGGTGATCATTTGTAAATATACCGAGACGCCTCCGTGCCTCGGAAAGCACGTTAAGCCGTTGGTCCCGACTGTCATACGTTGATCGAGAACAGTTATTAAGTCATTAGAATTCTGAAAACCAGTCTTACTTCGGGATACGGTGTTACTCAGTAAAACAAATTAATTTTAAAAAATTAAATAAATTTTACTCAATTAACTATATTCAATTTAACAAATAATTACAAAGTAAGTATTAATAATAAATTTAAGCTACACCTAACTTAAAACTTTGTTACATAGTTTACTATATTACTAAATAAAAAGATGAAGGCTCAATAACCATTATTAAGAAAAATAATTTAATAATGGCTTACAAGCATAAAAAATTGTAAATAACATTTAGGGAATTGACATTTAGAACGTACGTTCTTTCACCTTTCACCAGATTATTTAAATGTAACATTACTTATACAGGACGAATCAGAATTGGCTTCATCAAAAAGAGTTTAGCTCTTCATTCAAGAATATGGCGTATAGATTTTTATCATTATAGCTAACATCTCTACCCTTTCGGGACACCGCGATTTTATGTAATATGTGATCGATCATCATTATCCCATTATTACCGAGCTATAGTCTGGATCCACTCGGTACGTTGTGATGGATTAGACTTATAATTATTATGTCACGCTGACCTAGCACGGGATGACTAAATATGAATATCATTCTGACATAAATAAATACAGGTTATATAATTGGTTTGTGAAGAATGTCTTCAATACCCTTGAAACTTAATAATCGTGTTTTTTTTTTCTTCCACTATGATTTATTTGTCATTATAACACGTTGTATTTGACTTTGCTAGCCTGGCCACCCAGCCAGAGACTGCTTGGGCAGTTAGACAGTGATCAAAGCACATGGACCGCTAGAGCAGTTAGACAGTGATCATTAGTTATAATAAGGAGGTTGACTGGTTGTGAAAAGTAATAATCTATTCAGTCCGTAATTTGGATAATAAGAAATATGCATCCTGGATGATATAGAAAAAGCATATTCTTATGCATCAGTAAAATCTAATAAGTTACAAATAAGAATGAATTTATGTTGATCAAATGTCGATTTCGATACTTGTGTATTATTAGGTCTAAATATTACTTATTTAAGGCGGCCATTTTATTTGCCCAAATTTTTATAGGGTTGCCCGCTGGTTCAGAAGGAAGGGCAGTTCCGTTCGATTATAATGTCATTTTGTAGAACGGTTGTCAGCTCAAGCAATTTATGTACGCCGACGTCCAAGCATCCGCCGACTACCTAAAGCAGTCAAGCTACTTCGTGGGTGGTCATAGTAGTCTGTTATAGTTCACCATGCAGTCGCATTTTGTCCTTGTGCTCGCGGCCTAACTTGGCAGTGTTATCCTATAGCTCATCTGAATCTATTCTGCATAATCAATACTAAACTACAATACGATCATTAATAATACTCCAATCCAAGCACTCGCATCCCGTTTCGTACGACCTATTTCAAAACCAAACGTAGTCTCAACCCGACCAAAATAAATAGGCCTTATTTACAAACATTTGCGCAGTTAAACCGTGTTTCGTAAATAGGTTGGGTTATAACAGCGGATAACCTTATGATAAACCCGTGACTTATAGGTGGATGTCGTCATTCATTGTTTTCATACTTATTTTTGTTATGAATGAAGAATTGAAATGAAAATATTTACTTTGAAAATGCATGATAGGGATTTACATAAGAATATAACTTGCGAGATTTTATAGGAACAGTTACAGTACTCATGGCATTTCATGGATAATTACGATATAGGAATAAATTAGATAGCGAAGTCATCACCAGTAGTCACCACGCCAGATACGACAGTGCGCGACTTTCTGCGGGTTCAATCCCCGCATGGGACACGCATTTTGTGATCCACAAATTCTTTTTCCAGGTCTGGGTATTTCTTTGCATAAGTTATTTAAGTGAATGTGAAACGCCGCTCGATGCAGTGAGTTATGAAAATTAATATGCTTGGGTTATACCTACTCTATTGTTTAGGCTATATCAACTTAATAAATCCAAAAATTTGAATCTTATTTGAAAGGATATGAGCGATGGAGTATCATTAAGCCGTTGGTACCACTGTCAAACGTCGATCTTTGGCAGTTAAATCATTACAATCTTGACAGCCAGTCTTATAATGGAATACTGCGTTACCCAGTAAAATGGGTTGTGGAGGTCTGATAGGAAGTCGCTCTATGTAAAATACGGTATTCAGCTGAATCCGGTAAGACTGCCGACCCCAACAAGGCTAGGCAGAAGTAGAAGACTTAAAGAAAGTTGTTCATTTCTCTGGACAGAAGAAGTATTACAAATAGGTCCACGCATTTCCGTAGCACCCTGTATCGAGTAGAAATAGGCTATCGGTCGGCACGCTTCTTGAAGGTAACATAAGTAATTGAGTCCACTTATGTGTCAAAACTGTCCTATACTGTTATATACCTACCTATATATACGACCAATCTTCTAGAATCTAGGATTTTCCGGAAATAGAGCTGCCTAGGTATTAGTGTTCGGATGTGCTGAAGAACGGATGTAAATGAATAATATTTAAAATGAAAACATATAACCTAAATTACTGGACCAATTTGTCAGGCTTAAAAGTATCTTTAAGGCTGGTATAATATTTTGATCGTAAAACAATACCGTACTTAAACAAAATCGCGTCAAAAGCTACTTATGTCTGCAGCACGCTGTCTAGGTCTCACCCTTACCGCTTCAGTGGTCTGGAAGCCCTGGTTCAGATCGCTAAGTGTTCTCTATAATATCGGTGTTAATATAAACATAGGTATTTTAAGTGTTTATGTAATTACAAATGTATTCGTAAAAGGATTACTCTACTGGTACTAGTACTAGCACTAGGTCTTGCCCGCGGTGCCGTCCGCGTGGTCGTCGATTATCGCGACAAAAAGTAATTCCTTTCTTAGGAACGGGAGGTCTATTTTTATTTTTTATGTTATTACTTGCTTATAGAATAGCGAACTATATACATATTAAAAAAAAAGTAAAACAAACTATGTATTAACTACACACTACCTTAATATATAATTAAAGTATAAAAAAAATAGAAAGTTCTAGCATCCTGTATAAGAAGAGTGGTCTGTACCTATTATAATTTTGTTTTCTAGATAAATCTGAACTTTTGACCTCCAGAATCGTGACCACGGCAAATAAAATAAAGTATTTGTGTACCCCAATTTAGTGTGAGAACACGCGAATCAAACGCGCCCACAAACTGTTATATTACGTTCGTTTTGACGGGCTAATTAGATTTCCAGTCTGGTAGGTAACCTGTCATAACCCCTGGGGAATAGCGTGATGGTTAATGTACTTGGTATTATAATGGAAAGTTTGACAATCTGATTGCTTAGTACTAGATCCAGATACATGTATGTAATTAAACATTTATTTAGTAAAAATATTTATTTCGTTTATCAAAACTTTAGATTTTAATTATTTTGTGTAAATAATATTAAGTAAAGAGTTTTCTATACAAGGAATTTTTATTTTAGATATCACGTCGCGTCGCTTAAATTTAAATATGATCCCTTTAGGTACACTTTAAAAAGACATAATAAATAATTATTAGAGTTTAAACATACATTTTAAAACAATAATTTTTATTTATCATAGACTAGCTGTACCCCGCGACTTTGTCCGCGTGTTTTAGTTTCAACGGTTTTTCATTCTGGCAACATTTTTATTTATGCTCTGCTCCTTTTGGTCGCAGCGTAATGTTATAGCCTTCTTCAATAAATGGGCTATTCAACACTGAAAGATTTTTTTTAAATCGGACCAGTAGTTCCTGAGATTAGCGCGTTCAAACAAACAAACTCTTCAACTTTATATATTAAGTATAGATTAACTTTTCAACTTAGTGCCTAAGTCAAATACTAGCAGGTATATGCAGGTTAGTGTTACAAGACCTGCTGTCCATCCATCAAAGACCACAGTATTTATGTTGGCCACACAAAACATAACGAGCGTCTAATTTTGATTTCCGTGTGATTGCCTACTCGGCCCTGACCCCTGTAATCTGTAGCGCGGGGCTTCTCGCCGAATTCATTAGCTAGCACACGCATTATACATACCGTATGTGGGAAAATATGCCCTTAATTGTACCTCGGTAATGCTTATAGAGATAGCCCTATTTATACGCAAAGATAGGTGTACCTATAGTACATAGTCATAGTGGCCTACTCAACGACGAAGATGGTGCACAAGGTTGCAGGTTCAAACCCAAGCTGGTACCAATATGACTTTTTCTAAGTTATTCTAAAACCAACCAGAATTCTTAAGTCTATCTGAAATTGGTCTGTGGATGGACAATTTGTAAACATACCAAGACCCCTCCATGCCTCGGAAAGCACGTTTAGCCGTGATCCCGACTGTCATACGTTGATCTTCGGCAATCGTTAAATCATTACAGTTTTGATAACCAGTCTTAACATGGGATACTGTGGAAGTCAGATAGGCAGTCGCTAAATGTAAAATACCGTATTAAGCAGAAACCAGTAAGACTGGAAGCCGTCCTCAACATGGCTTGGGAAAAGGATAAGCAGATGCCACTCTGTCTAGCCTTTTGTGAATGTGTGTTCCACTAAATCTAGGACTCTCTATAAAACCAAGAGGAGTTAGGAACGTCCTGAACTCTCCATAGTTTCACACAGACTGAATAACTTCATCCTTATCACAACCGCTTCTAACATAAATAATATCCACGTGCATACCTTATCAACACTTCACGCCGCTCCGATCCGACACGGCCAGCGCCGTAAAACACATTCGTTCATGAACGAATAGTTATCAAAAGAACCGTAGACCGAAGGAATTCGTTCACCATTCAATGTTATAGTTCTTAGTATATTGTTGTTGTAAGTCAAGTGTCATGGCCTAGTTTTTTGACTTTGATCTTTTGAGAGATATGAGTATAAGATATTCTAAATTCATATAAGAGGTTTTTCTTTTTGTTGTTTCTTTGGAATGTAAGTAGGATATAAAAAAGTATTTTTGAACTGGACTGTGGGACTTCTTCTTTCTAGATTGTCGATCAATGACAGTAATATTTTTCCAGACTAGTACTCAGCTAGACAAACAGCATTGTCCGTCGCTTTTTACAAGTCCTGGCAAGTGCAGGTGGTAGGGCACGCTGGGCAGCTCATAAAGTAGGCCATCGTCTTACGGAACACGCTTCAGACTCCGATGAATCAGGTTCACTGTAACCCTACCGGCACATATTTTCATTACCCCGGCTGACTAGGTTTCAAAGTCTATTCAAAGTCTTCTACGTCGGCCATGGTAAGCTGCGGCCGTGGGGAAGTTATTCGGCTATTGGGTTAAGTAGTATGGTTACGTTTCTGTTTTCTCATAGGTCGAGTCTGGTCTTTTGAGCAACAGCACGTAATGGGAGAAGTGTTTTACCAAGCTGTTAACTTTTGAGCCTTTGTGGCATCGAGATATTGGTACACTGGGTGTCATGGTTCGGTGTCCATTTTTGCCTTCTCAATAGAGCAAGTCACCTGTCTGCGGATATCTGGAGGTGCAATACCGGCTAGTGGATGCAGCATACCACAGGGGTTGGCTTTAGACAATTATGTGTCGCTTAGGCTGAAGAACTCCACACTCAGTCTACACAGATATCTTTTCAAGGTAGAGTAAAATTGTTCAGAATTCACGGTTTCATATATTTCACAAGTTCTCCAAAAATGAAGAGAACCACTAAAAGAAAATATTAAATAATAAAACATTAGATAAACCACCCAATTCTGACAATCATCTGTTTTTGTTTATTATTTAAGTAGCAAAACTAATTAAAAACACAATAGAGAATAAAATTGTTATTTCTCCGAACCAATATATTTCTAAGAAGTCACGATCCAACATCAAACTAACCCAGTGAGTTAACAAACTCACCAACAGTTAGTGCTTGTGTGCGGTTTACCGAGACAATCGTTTAGTTCCAGCGATCTTCTTGAACTCAATTTGCTAACTTTAGTTTAAAATCACTCAAAGCACTGGATTACGTACTTTACCAACTACCTAAACTGAATGTATTGATAAGCGCAAATCTCGAGAGCAGCTAAACCGATTTTGCTAACTCTTTTTTTAGAATATTCCTTGAAGTACGAGGATTGTTATTAGGGAGAAAAAAAATAAAAAAAGAAACGACTGTTAGGCGGTACGAAGTTCGCCGGGTCAGCTAATCTACAATATAAACATATTAATAATAATCATGTTTATAAAAACAATAATAATGTCATATTTAATCTTTTCAAAAATCTAGCAAAACGTTTATTGTGATTCGAATATTTCCTAACGCATTCCTTTAGTATTAAAACCATTCCCAATGTTATCACTAAATACCTATTTTTATTACCATTCAGTATGAAACTTCATTATGTATATGTGATAAGGAAATGCAACACATTACCTAAGTAGGAGACGACAAATTGTAAAATAATCATTTGTAGAAAATAATATTTATTTATATTTAAATATGAATAATTTAAATTTAAAGAAAAAATACCGGCCTATGAATGTCCCACAGCTGGGCACAAATCTCTTCTTATGTAGAGAAGGAACAAGCATTGATCTCGACGCTTGCTCATTGTGGATAGGCGATTACAGATTCTAGAGTTGTTTTCCTTCACCAAATTTCAATGACGTCTTAGAATAATTAAGCAACCTTTGAAAAAGTCACATTGGCACTGGCCTGTAATGGGTTCGACCTGCAACTTTGTGCACAAAACACGACAAGGAAGCCATTGAAACAATGTTGTTTGGCAAAACAGAAAGTAGTTGCGTAAACCTGCCCTTATGCCTGCTCCATTAATAACATCAAACAAATGAAAGTACCAAACTGAAAAAATATTAATACAAAAAATTATACGTAGGTAGAGTAATAAAAAAATTCTTTCCTTAAAGTTTAGCAGTAAAATGGTACAAAACAAAAGTTTTTGTAAGGGTTCCAGTTTCTTACTCAAACTTCGAAAGGTCAAAGGAAAATGTCAAATATTATTTGCAGAAATAAAAGTGGCAGAGTTTATATAATTTACAAAATCGATACTCCTAAGTTTATAAGTATAGATATCTAATCTATACATATTATAAAACAAAGTTTTTGGCGCGTCTGTCAGAATGCGATAAACTCAAGAACTGCAGAACGGATTTTCATACGGTTTCCACGTCCAATGGATAGAGTGACTCTTATTTCAAGAGGAAGGTTTGTGTGTATAATTAACTAGCTGTCCCCCGCGACTTTGTTCGCGTGTTTTAGTTTCAACGGTTTATCATTTTTGCAACATTTTTCATTTATGCTCCGCTCATATTGGTCGTAGCGTGATGTTTTATAGCCTATAGCCTTCCTCAATAAACGGACTATCCAATACAAAAAGAATTTTTCAATTCGAACCAGTAGTTCCTGAGATTAGCGCGTTAAAACAAACAAACTCTTCAGCTTTATAATATTAGTATAGATTAATGTTTTATCTACCTTTGCAGAACCAGGGCGGGTCGCTAGTAAATATAAAATATAAAACTACTTTTTGAACGGATTCTATTGCGTTTTATTAGATTTTAACCGCGATAGAATCCGGTTAAAATGTAGTTTTATTTCAATGTCTAACATTTGAGTAAACCTCAGAAAGCAATAAATAAAAAAAAAAAGTTCAAGAGTTTTTTTGTTTGAACGCTAATCTGTAGCTATCAGTCGGATTTAAAAAATAATCCTTTTTCATTTGATAGCCCAATGCCCGAGGTAGGCTATAGGCTATTTAATATCACCGTACTTGCCTTGGAAGAAGAGACACAGCTTGTATAGAATAAAATAGTATAATATTCTAACTTGCCTGATATTGAACATCCATCCTATTTGATAAACCGTTAACTAAGACTAAAGTACCAATATTACTAAGAAATTCGATCTAGAATATGGTTCGTTATTTTATGTGTGGCACGGAGTTTCTTCACAGATAGTTTTTCAAAGCGTACTCGTTTTTCTATTGGATTCCTTTCTGAGAAGGATCGCCCTGAACAAGACTGTAGATTAGGTTAGCGTGTAAAACAAAATAAATACGCTTATTTTGTTTTTTTTCTGCCTTAGGTCTTGTTATCTATCTTGTTTTAGGGCTTCTTTACAACTGTGTTCTAAAGGTAAAGAAATACCTAGATATCTAGACATATGTGTTAGCTTTCCTATTGTTATTTTGATAGTCTTTGTGCTTATAAACGATTATTTTCGTCAGAGAATAATATAATTAAATGTCTTGGTATCTAGAGGTATGCCTTAATTTCCGAATTGGTAGGAACTTAAATTGTTATTTAATAAATTTCCTAAACTAACCAAACCTTAACGAAACATTGTGTAATAAAACTTGTTTACTGCGAGAATAACTTCTTAAATGACTATCTATTAATTAAACTTCAAATGTATAATATATCAAAGACATTCAAAGTGACTAATAAAAATGATTGCGGCCATCATAAACCAAAGTATCTACACAGTGGGCCAAGCTGGCTCATTGGTCACAATAATAAAAAACGTGATTAATGTGTAACATGCGCATAAAGTATCTTAAATGCCTCACTCAAGGATGTTTATGGCGGGTCACCCATCAAATATTCAGACGGACTTGACGTTGCCGCACCTATTAAATATGTACCACCGAATGTATGAATATCGCACGTTTGTGTTCCCAAAGGGATAAGCAGGAACGTACTAAAAATATTATGCAATACAAAAATATGAGATAGGTACGATATAAATATATAATATCCACGTTTTATTACACGGAGACGGGAATGTGAGATCTTCTCAATAAATTTTGTGATTTTATAAATTAAATTTTATAATTTGAATGTTATGTTTTTAATATTTTAATTTTATAATCTTAATTAAAAAATACTGACATAGAAATAAAACTACGATGATGCTTAGAGTCAAAGGGTAAATTTAATGTTGAAAATAAATGTCAATGCAGTTTATAATCAAATGATAAATAAACTTTATTAGCCGTAAATTGTAATTAAAATACCTACTTTAAAGCTCAAAAGTTTTTTCTAGCGTCAGTATTTCAAAATCATGATTATAGCTTCACCTTTACTCTCATTTTAAAGAGCAACATATGATTTAATTTTGTATTAAAACCCTAATCAAACACAAAATGCACAAATTGTGACGTCATGCGACATTTGAAAACAAAGTATCGTCGTGAATTTTTGATAGCCGGAACCTAAAATAAGAAATACGTGTCAAATATTTTTAAATGATCTATAAGACATTAAAAACAAATAGTCATTTATTCCATTATTAGCAGTGTTTAAACACATTCTTAAAAAAAATTGCTCTAAAATAATATTATCTATCTTAGAACAAATATATGTTCTGCAAAATAAACAGGAATAGGTACTGAGTAGAGATGTTTGTGGAACTACTGTATGGAATAACCATGATGTAATGCCACCAAAGAGTATGTATGGGGCCATTCATTACCCCATCACTACTACATATCTGTATGGTAATATTAAACCTGATGAATTACCTACTGTGTGTGTGAATTACAAACATTTTATGGAATTAAAATATCGATGTTTCATCCTATTATTGTGCTTTATTGTTAATTTAGGCTATGACGACCCCCGTGGTCGAGTGGCGTACACACCGGATTTCAAGGTGTCGCTAGCTCTGACCTGTGTTCGATCCCCGGACGGGTCAATGTAGAAAACCACTTTTCTACATTGTCTCGGGTCTGGGTGTTTGTGGTACCTTCGTTGTCTCTGATTCCACAACACAAGATAATTACTACTTACTTTAGGTTCAGACTAATATGTGATGTTGTACACATGAAAAAAAAAACAAACAGATTAATAGCTACTAAGACATAAAAACAGTTAATGATACGAAAACATGAAGACAATAGACATATGTCTTGTACAAAAACTAACAACGACATCTATTAATTCGACTTGTACAAAAAATGTACAATCAACCAAAAAAACGAATACCAGGAGGGTTTGACCTCTTAATGTGAAACAGATCCCAATGCGTCATGTTACGGAGAATGTACACCGTGCACACTAACAAGTTAAAAACCGGGACTGTTTAGATAATGTAATGTACCTTTATACCTACCGATTATCTACAACTAGTAAAAAGATTAAAAAATCTTTATTATATCGATTTTAAATTGTTTTTTGTATTTAAGATACCTTTGCATAAACGTCGGGCGTTTTTTATGTATTTTGATAAAATAAATTGCTTAAAAGGGTGTATTTTTATATTTATATTTGTCTATAATTTTGCAAACGATTTTCTTATACATACCTATAAGATATTACTTTTAACCGAATTATTTTATACAAAAGAGATTATCGTACGATATAGGCACTAAAGAAAAGACAGCAACATAAAATTATTTAGTAATTAAAATAAACGTAAGAAAACCATGAACAAATAAGATTGTCTTGACAGCTGCCGAAGACCTTTGATCTGCACTCTATAAATATGCATAAGTAACTATAACACGTCACTTTGTACATCATTATTATGAGTAAAACTTAAAGTATACATAAGCAAGCATAGAGTGCGCGCATCGCCAGTTGCCCATTGTCCCGATCGTAAGCAAATTTTTACATGTAAGTAATACGCTTGTTTACTGATTTAAGTGATGACATACGTTTATGCAAAAACATCGATGGTTCTATAACAATATTAAAGTAATTTTACGTGGATTTGAGATAATATTAATTAAACGGTGCGCTCTGTTTTGATACTAATTTTACGACGACGCCTGTTCATACTGGTGCTCACAGTTCATACTCTGGTATGCGCATTCTACAGTTTCTTATTTAAACTCTAAGGAGCAAACATAGTAATGTTAAAAGCCAATGCTAACTGGTCGCGATCATCACCGATGATGCAATTATGTGTTTTTGTCTTACCTAGATGTAATTAATTATTAATAGCTTGATATTGCACCTTCAGTCTTGTTATTCTACTAGAGGTCGTATGGATAATGTCTTGAGTTTCAACTCTATAAACTTGTTTAAATATATTATTTAGGTACTACTAGGTTTTTGCAAACGATTTAGTCTGCAAAAATAATAAAGTCCACCCACCGAAACTTACAACTAGGATAAGTCCCAGACGTTAAACTATATTTGTGTCAAATTGTTTTAAAATCCGTTTAGTTGTTTTTGAGTGACAGACAGACAAACGTACTTACAACTATTTCTATCGACAATATTAGTAGGATTTACACATTGGTATAAGTAAACCTAGTTGTATTTTAGCTGTATTTGTAAATGTATAGAACTAAGTATGTATTTCATTTTTAGGGTTCCGTTTTCAAAGGATAGCAACGGGACCTCCTCCAAATTTCGGTCAGTCTTTCAGAGCGTATCTTATAAACCGTGAAAAGTGAAAATAAATTAGAAATTAAAGGGTCCCTATAAAAGGGATGTGTTTTTTAGTTTTATTTTGATCGATTTTTGCGGCATAAATCTTGCGCCAGTCCCAGTCGCATTTGGCCGGTTTTTCTTGTTATTTTACAAGAAGTATATGTGTCTGTTTGATGTCATATGTGTAGTATACTATGTAAGTTGTTGCGAGTGTGTGTATTCTTGTAAGTTTGTTTACATAGTTCGAACAGATGTTTCTTTCTCTGATTTATCGGCACTGATAACCTCGGCGACAGCTGCGTGTTGCTGATATTAAATCTACGACAAAATGTAGTTTCGTGTTAACGATGTTTTACTTTGTTTGCCTTCGAAGGAATAACACTCATATTTTCACTTTCTGTATTAAATGTGTTTGATATTATTTCGTGCAACTCTTTGTTTTTAAAGACTTGTGTGAGGTCCAAGCCACTTTCTTTAAGTATTATAAGATTGCCTACAGTCTATTGGTTGACTGGTAGAGAATGCAGGCATTCTGTTCGCTACAGAGTGTTTTTTTAGACATTTTCCAAATTTTTCATGGTGATACCCTATGAAATTGAACAACTTTCTCTAAGGAACATGGGTCAAAATATGGACAAAAAAAATCGGATTTCCCAACACAAAATCAGTCAGCTGACTATATATTATATGACCCTGAAAATTTTGGAATATGACTAAAAAATCATATTATTATTGAGCAATATTTTTATATTAAATACTATTAATCAGGCTCATAATGATAACACTAATAAGCTTATAGATTTTGTTTTATAGCAATAACCGGATCCGGGCCGTGTCAAAACCGTAAGCTTGTGTAACCGGACCTTACTACCGTGTCGTTGACCTGCCGGAGGGCCGTACCACAGACATATTACGAGCAATACTTACTTATTCACGATTCTTTTAATAACGGGATCAGCTGGTAACTACACTGTCTAATCATTATGTTGTAAAATTAGGCATTTTTTTAATTCTATTTAAATCGAAAATTCGAAATCTTTTCTAATTTTTATGGCAACCGTATGTAACTGAGGAGTTTAAAGGTATTATAACTAATAACTATTACATAATTGAAACTTTTGTTTGTATTTAAATGACCTAAATATAATATGTAGTAACTGTCTGCAGGTCGTGGCTTCTAATTTGACGAAATAAGAACAATATAGAATTGATTATACATAAATGTAAGAAGAAACCGACTTTCGTTTTTTTTATATAGGTATATTTATATGGGATTACCTCTACGGTATATTTTATTGATAACAAAAAGAATTTTCTAAATCGATTCACTGTTGCCGGAGATATCGCGTAACAAACATACAAAAAAAACCGTCGAATCGAGAACCTCTTACTTTTCTTTTTTTAAGTACTAAAAACAGTCAACAACACTGTTTTAAAACAATCCCAAGTACCTACAACACTACTGCTTATAATTCCCAGAATTTATTTGGAACAAATAAAAAAAACAGTTTTAAATAGAAACCGTGCATAATACATTTGCACTTGAAATATGTGTGATCGTAAAACATACGTTTTCGTGCGTAACGTACTTAAAATGATACTCACGTAAAGTGCGATATTGAAAAAACACGAGCACATGGCTTCAATGTTGACATAACATGACAAATATAGAATGTGTTGATTCGTATTCACTCGTGATTATTGTTAATAGTGTTCAATTAGATATAGTTTTACTATGTTAGCACTTTATTTAGGTTTTTTTTTTTATTGCTGTGTTACTTATATGCCTGCTACTAGGATTTTAGATATAAATAAAACAACCAATCACAAATATAACATATACTTGAATAATGATATATCTACAATGTGATTATCAATTTATAGATTAAGACTGCACGGATAGCCGAGTGGAATAGGTCAACACGCCAATTACCACAGTGCGCAACGTGCCGCGGGTTCGATCCCCGCATGGGACAAGCATTTGTGTGGTCCACAAATGCTTGTTCCAAGTCTGGGGTGTTCTTTGTGCATGTGATTTGAATGTTTGTAAAACCCCCGCGACACAAGGATTCAATACCTTACTGCGGGAGTCGTAAAAAAAAAGGAAAAAATGAAAAAGAATATAGTATTACACACTAATCCATAACTACTATATAAAATATGAACCATATACATACCTCAAACAAATAAATCAATCAAAATATCTATCCGTATTTCAAGAGACACTCGCGGAGATCTGTGATAAAAACAGTGCTTATATAACTAATGAGTATAAATTATAGAAATTAATAAAGAATGAGATGATCCAATATTATTCATCGTTTAGGAGTTAACTTAATTATAACAGTTAAGTAGGATAATGAAGTATTTTTACGGTACACGTTTTATTTGTCAAGACGTAATAAAACCTTATTATGACAACTTAATTTTATTGAGCTGAAATCTTTGTCTTAGTTATTTATTTTTGACAGTTAATTCCATTTGATAATACCTACAAATATTTTATAACATCTGTATTCACTTATAACCGATTTCTAACATACGGATATAGTAAATTTAAAGAAAAAATTCATCTGGGCGATAAGATGTATAAGAAAAATAAATTTTAACTTTTCATTAAAAGAGCGCTATTATCGCCAACAAACTGTTGTACAGTTTGGCGTTTTGACATTTTATGTTATAACTATTTCATGAACTTACTTTTGTTTAAATAAATAATAAACTAACTTTCAATTCGCGTATTTATACATGCATATTTTGTTTAAGTATTATGAAATAAGCGTTCATCTGAATAAACCAAAGCTTCAATTTCCTGAATGAAATATAAGTCCTTCTCAATTTCATGTAACATGTTTCATCCATAAAAACGGCTATAAAATGCAACTCTATGAAATAAAAACTATTTTCTCAAGTTTTCTCTCGGCAACAGCCGATGCAACGAACAAAGAAAACTTGAGACACACAGTGTCCGATGCTGTTGTGGTTCACTAATTAAGGACCAATCCTTTGAACGTCGCGCTAGGATTAACCAGGTCTCTGTGACATTAGAAACGAAAGTAACTGGATTCCTGCATTGATTTGGTAATCATGGATGGAAAATGGTCACGTAACGTTTGAGTAGATTTAAGTTAAAGAGAGTACAGTTAGGAAGCAAAAGAGACCTCGGTAGCTTAGTTGGTAAAGCGACTGGTGCGTAAAGCCAGTAGTAACAGGTTTGGGTCCTGCCTGAGGTTTAAGTTTTTCTTTCTTCTATTTGTATTTAATTACTAAATAGTCTATTGACCGCATAGAATGCGTTTACGTATTAACTTAAGTTTCCCGTATATAATTTAAATTTCAATAAACTGCAAAGTAACAGAAACAATTTGCATGTTTCAACTTAATAACAATGTACCCGTATCGAGTATTACAATAACAGAATAATTGAATTTAAAACGTTAAAAAAGTTATTAAAACAAAAGACATTCATTTTTCATTCGTTGTACGTACTTAATTCAATCGTGTTTTAACCAAACTCTTTTAGTAAAAGTTGTATAGATATAGAAATACAGACACATGTTACCATTCCACATGACTGGCGAAAACGACTCAATATTTCGAGAGCTTACGAATGACTCGACTCAACTCGTAGGGCTGCCTCATGCTGACAACTTCAGATCAAGTTTAAAAGCTATCTTCATCCATCAGGAGTATCTATCAGAAGATTATATAAAAAAAAATTGTTGTATTTATTATAGCGTTTCGGCATTCAAGAGAGATAACTAATTATATTTTTCACCGCCAGAGGCGCTAGTCGCACGCGAGGTCGTTCCATAGTTCATTGACAGCTGACGCCCCAATGGTGCCACCTGGTGAGTGCAATAACGATATCCCTGATTATAATTATAAGGTTTAAGTCGTTACCACATAACATCTCAACTCTTACATGACGATGGAACAAAGAAATTGAGATAAAAAACCTAGTACTATGAATTATATTTACCATAAATAATTATGAAATTAATTTTAATGTAGCCTGATATTGCACCGTACATACTAATTAATCCAATTGGTTGATGCTGTTAATTAAATTATGCATGCTGCGCTGTGGTTAAGCCGTTAAAATCCCTCTTGCATTCTGAAATGCGAAATAAAATTATGAGAAACATAATTTATTTATTCAAATAGCTACTATTTTTATACCACCGCTGGACTAAGGCATCTTCTCTTTAGACAAAGTATGTAGCTGTTCTAATTCATAATTAACATTGACACCCTTGACATACAACTGCTGAGTATAGGCCCCGCTTTTTGTGATATTTCCCTCCTAAAACCTTCCATAAACATGACCCATCATAATACCAAAACTCAACCCTCTTTTACCCCTTAAAATTTCCTCAAATAACATTCACAAAATAGCATCATCTTCCGACCTAATTTCGTCGCGAAAGCTCACAAAGTAAAGAAAATAGGCCCTAATCATTTTACATTATGAACATCGAAAAAACATTTGTGGCAACCCTACTCAGCGGTGTGCCAGTAACTCCATTTACGTGTACGTGAGGGTAAAAACTGCGTTTCTACGTTTGGACGTAACTGCCTAGTTGTACCTTGAAGCTTTAGAGGGTTCGGTCGAAATGTGGAATGGAAATTATATTTGTATTAGCGCAATATTTTGAAAGGAAAGAAATAGTTAAATATTTTTGGTTGTGTCTTGTTATTTTATTCTGAATAAATACCTCTACAGTTTTTACTAGGATGGCAACATACCAAAATGTCTCTCAAACTCTGAAAATAGTTTTTACTATATTTTGAATTTTCGGCCAAGTAGACAGTAAATGGTTCACAGAACGAATTTATTGAAAATTAGCTGTTGCACGCGGCTCCGCCCGCGTGAGTGAAAAAGTAACCTATGTCGTTCAGTGGTTTAAAAGCGTAATAGACAGACAGACAGAGTTATTTTCGCATTTATATTATTGGTATAGAAGTATAAATTATGAAGTATAAATTATGCCTTGCATTAAACTGACTAAAGCTACTCCTCACTAAATAAACACCGTGTAACTGTATACCTTCAAATCTTCTAGTTCAATTTTTGATACGAATCTATTTAGATTTGCAGCAGTAAGCGACTTCAATACTTTAATTTCAGCATTTTCATCGACAATCTTATAATTATATTCACGTCAATACTTACAATTCACGAGACGTAAAGATTTATGTACGGGCCTTATCTATAGGCTTCGAGACCCAATTATATTCAGCCGTATATCATAAGTCATAGCAATTATTCTGCAGCGCTTATCTTCTATGCTTAATGGATGCTGATATCATCAGAGTATGGAAATGCGAGTAACTCCTTTGATGTCGTATTATTTAACATAACGTACTGAAGGGAAGGTCTTTACCCAGCAAAGGTATATTAAGGGCTTAGTAGATTAGATTAATCTAAAGGCTATAATAATAGGGTACATAATCATCTAGGTCCATCACCTATATGATTAGGGTATCATAAGTGTATAGACAAATGTTTCAAAAAGATTCTAGGTTTCTAGACTTTAAACATTTTTTGCTTAAAATGATTTCATTCGCTTCTTTCTTTATAATAAAACACGGCGGGATAGTTAAATCATTTATAACTAAAGAACAAGCGGACCGATTTTTTTTTAGATTTGTCTCCGTATATATATAGCAAAATAATAATCTGTCTGATCTGTCACACTGCAGGGAGACACTCCCTTTCTTCTCTGTCGGTCTGTTTTAGCTTTTTTGTTGTAGCTTTCGCCCACATTTCCGCAGAAATTCGACACACGTGTCCGGCCTATCGATTCTATATAGCTTTATTTCCATCTGTAAAGCTTACAGGAAAGTATTGAATAAATATTATAGATAAAAGGATACATAAAACGTTAAAAACTGGGGTGCAATTAAAATACCCTTCACTACACCCCCTACCCTACCATATACTAGGTTCGAACCGATCTATATCTACAATCAAAAGAATAATCAAAACTGCATTGTTTTATAACCTAAGTTAAGTCTCACGCTATTAATAAAGAAGAAACTAATAACAGATTGTAAAGCACTTTACATGACCAATCTCGATTCGTAAACAACATCCGTGGAAATTCACGTTAAGATAAAAATAGGTTATGTTGTTTAGTATACCTACTACGTACATTAAGTACGGTGTACATAGTAGCAGGTATTACGAGCTCATCTTCCGAGTGTCTGCTTTAGTCTTGACATTGTCGCACATGAGCGACCAAGTGCGCACTCAGAGGTAGAGGTAACACTGTACGGTGATAGCGAGTTTGAGTACTTTGAGGAAAATGAAAATGAAAATCGAAATTCATTTATTTCAGACTAGCTTATACCCGCGGATCCACCCCCGTGGATTTCGGTTATCGCGGCAAAAAGTAGCCTATGTCCTTTTTCAGGCTCTAGACTATCTGTGTACCAAATTTCATTTAAATCGTTTTAGTAGTATTGGCGTGAAAGCGCGACAGACAGACAGAATTACTTTCACATTTATAATATTAATAAGGAAATAAGGATTAGGCTACTTTGTACCTAGCACTTTTTGAAAGTCAATATATTAGACAGCTCTCTGAAACGCCCACCCTTCACTGCTTCCTAAGTGCTCTGGCTGTGGACAAAAAACGGCGCAACTAACTCCCCAGCAGCACTCTGTCTCTCACATTACAAAGTATTAATAAAACAATAAGGATTACTTAGGAACCGCGCTCAAAATAAGTGTTTGTGGTAAATACTAGAACTAAGGTCAGCAAAACGATCAGTCACCGCAAGCAGCTACCTTTTTCTAGAATGACTCAAGGGACTGCCATCACCTACCTCGCCATATTAGAGGTCAGGAGCTAACCCGACCCAAGACACCACGCCACCGCTGGCTATCAACAAAAATTCAGGAAAATTATTGCACCTTGTGGAAGACTTAATGTCTCGGTAAACTTTTTTCTCTTAGGGCAATATTATTTCGTTTACTTTCTACCGTATATTTAGGTTTTTAATTGACAGTAACCAATTATTATAATTGCTAACAAAGCAGTAATCATCTTTTTGTAGAATGCAAATTATAAACCTATCATCGTTGCCTAAATGTCTTCTGCAGACCTTATGCTACTCTGAAATGATACAAATGTGTACTTTACTTATTTTTATTATTTGGTACGCAATAACGCATGCGGAGCTAATATTTGAAATTAAATATGAATAATAGAAAGGAAAAATTTTAACTCAGGCAGGACTAGAACCTGCTACTACTGGTTCAACGCTCCACTCCCTTTACCAACTAAGAAAGTTTAAATTTCTCCTTCTACCCGTTAGGTCTTTAAGGCGACGTATGCGACATCCAGTGACCCAATCTTTTGTTTGATGTTAACGACCTTTGAATAAAAATTGGTTAATTCTGATCTAATACTACTATTTTTATTTGATACAAATACATCATCAGAATTTTCAGATTTTGGTATACTAGAGGTCTATTACCTACATTTATCTACTAAACAATGCCTTGCTGAAAAGATTAAGAAACAGGAGAGGTGAATGATCCAACTTTCAACCCTAATTCACGCCAGACCACAATTGTAAATCTGACTTTAGTTTGAGTAGTAGAGTTTTAACAAAGCTTAAAAATCGCTACCATCCCCGCTGCCCGCTTGCAGTGGACCCTGTCTCCATAAACGTAAACACTTTACTTCACATATATATGATTACACTGTAACCTATTACTGCATGTCACGGGTACGTACCGTTCACAAAACAAGTCGTCGGCACAATGGTACCTATTCAATTGTATTTCTTCCTTCACCTGGTTTCGGTAAGAAAATAATAATTGTTTTCATTACCATAGCTGTGGGTTGTGTGATTTACCTATACTTGGTGCTGGTCATAGGTGAAAGTAAGGTTCACATGTTCACGTTATAATTGTAACTGTATTGTTGGTGCGATAGTCAATACCCACCCTTAGAAATAAGTGTCACTTATAAATTGGTTGACATGCGTCTGTAATAAGGTACCAGTTCAAAAACAGCACTGGGCATGAGGTGTCCAACATTATGCTGAACTGGGTATCGTATGTGGTACAATCGTAAGATCTTTTTTTTTCTTTTCTTATTTTTTTATTACTCAGTACTACATTTTTTTATTGTTATTATTATTGTAATTCGAGACTGCCAAATAAACTTTTGCTTCTTTAATTTTAAACGGAAGTTCAGCCTTCCTTTTTACGCCTTGATAGAGATTTATAAAGAAATATAGTAAGTAGAGGGCAAAAAAATAACTGAAGGGAAAGATTTCATAAAGAAAAAACACTTTTTTATGAAAATTGCCCTTAGGTAAAATTGTATTGATACAGCAATTAAAATGTGTAGTTTAGCAATGAGTAAACGGGAAAATGGCTAGATGGAGCGACGACATCCGCAAAGTGGCTGGCAGTGGCTGGAGACGAAGAGCTGAAGATCGAGCTCAGTGGCGTGCCATAGGAGAGGCCTATGTCCAGCAGTGGACGAAGATAGGCTGATGATGATGATGATGATGAAACGGGAAAATTGCGTAGACCATATAAAATATGCAGCACTCCTCAACAGAATCCATAGTTACTCCTGAATGGGTTACACCATTCTGAATTGAATTAATGACATTCATAACAATATTAGTAATGATTAGCAAACAACAATTATAATGGTAATAAATGACGAACACACGCCCTTCCTTCCCGATGTTACATACGTATAGCTAAGGAGTAGAACACGGCAATTATACTGCGCTAAGTCGGAAGCACACAATTGACAAACAGCACAAATTGGGCTGTGTACAATGGCAACATTACTAATACACAATGTTCCCAGTTTGTCGAATACTAGCTGTTTCCCGCGGCTCCGCCTGCGTGGATGTCTCTTATCTCGGCAAAAAGTACCCTATGTCCTTTCTGAGGCTCTAGACTACCTGTGTACCAAATTTAATAAAAATTGGTTCTGTAGTTTTGACGTGAAAGCGCGACATACAGACAGACAGAGTAACTTTCGCATTTATATTACCTATTAGTAAAGATCTAGAGTTACAAACAATTTTTGTATCTAAGTAAACTTTCTACCTAGCCTTCTAGACTTAATAATCTGGTACTTTATGAAATGCAATAAACTTATTTGGTATTGAGTATAGACTTTCTTTTTATCAAACACTTAAATATTTTTTGGAATACTCTGCTGATTAAAGTAAAGAGGCGTATGTTAGTTCAGTGTTGTTTAATAATATAGAATGAGTAGATTGATTTGATTTAAATTGGTAAAGAAATTAAATAAAACACAAATAATTATATTATTTCTTCTACGAAAAGTGTCTGAGTTTCTACTTTTATGTGTCCTGTCGTCTGTCTGCTGGCAGAAATTTCGTAAGAAATAAGCAGTACCTTTGTACCTATTTGTTTTTAGATGTTTGTGATCTTTGTATTTACAGAAATAAATAAAAGTGTCTGCGTTTTTCTATGATCAAAGGGTAACATACTTAAAGCTTCTAACCTTATTACTGGTCAGGTTTTGAACCCACAATCTTACATCGCTTTCTCAACCTTTTTGCCGACGTGTTACTAACAAAACTCATGCGCCAAAACAAAATAAACAAAATATTATAACAACGAACAGTTGCCAACATCTGAAATCAGTTAAACAAAATGAATGTTACAAGTCCTATAAACGTCGGATCTCCAAAACTGTGATGTTTATATACATACGGTGGTTGCGAATACGTGCGCAAGCGCCGATACACACGCGATCTTATTATACAAACTTAAGTTAACTTAACTCAGTTTTGTTGTACTTTACAATTCTGTATACATGACCAGATGTTGTCGGTTTAGTGAAAAAGAACGATGAAACTTTAGTGAAGAAATTACAGTATAGCTAACTGGATCAGTTTAACTATAATCTTTGACTTAAGAACACTATAAAGCCACTCAAAATACATTTTCAGCAAGGTTGGTCATTTAGAGCCTATGACAGAGATTAATGGGAAGAGTTTTTAGACAGTTAGACAGAAAAAGACGGAATATGATGCTTTAAAAGCTGGCTCTACAATACATTTTGTCAATAAGTACTCTACAAGCAATTACCAATTTTTTGAATCCTTTTTGCAATTAACTAGCGACCCGCCCAAAAACTTTCTTCTGGAACGATCACTCCATCCATTGGTGAAAACGATTTAGAAAACCGTTCAGTAGTTTTATAGTTTATCGCCTTCATACAGACAGACAGACTCGGTGGGGGACTTTGTTTTATAATATGAATAAATATGCTAGTTTATATTATATAATTTATCATTATCGTTATGCTATTGAATCATAACTCATGTATTTTATAAATACAATATATTCCTTTAGCTTCATAAATGTTTTAGACAATTTAGTTTTGCGGTTAAACAATAATTAATTTGTAGTACTTTCCTCAATAAGGCATGATGCTGTGTGTACATAACAATTACTTAAATATTTATATTAGTCTCGAAGGCAATTGCCGAGTATAAACATAAGATCTAATTACTAGCTTAAATAAATTTAGTTTTATTACCAAATATTGAGAAACTGAAAATAGGATCTAGGTATGTATATCTCATAATCTCATGGGGTAGTCCATCCCTATATTAACAGGATGTAATAAAAACAATGTAGATTGGCTTTATTAAAATACCGGCCACGTGATAGTCGGACTCGCGTATAAAGGTCACCGTTCTATTTTATGGAAAAAAAATCGTTGGTTGCCTGTAAAGTCGGTATACGGGCGAAAGTTTTACGTGACAACGACTGTCAATGTCAATGTCTGTCTCTCTCGCTCTTAGGCGGGCTAACCATGCCCGAGTGGAAGGGACGCGTGCCTCTCACTCGCTCTCATTGTGAGCGCATAACGTGAGCGGAGCGTTACCCAGTTTCTTGAAGTGTCACCCGGCAAACCAATTTATAAGACGTTGTCACGTCAAAAATATTTTTATTGGTTGTTATAGCATCAACAGAAATACACACTCTATGAAAATTTCAACTGTTGTCTGTGTTGTCTGTTGACAATTACAAGGTTGTTGAGATACAGCCAGCTGACAGACAGACAGGAACGGACGGACGGACAGCGGTGATTTGGTAATAGGGTCTCGTTGGCATCCTTCGGGCACAGAACTCTAAAAACGCTTAGAATTTTATAACTACAGAAAAGGTAGTTATTAATCTTAACAAACTTCAACATAATATAGTTCCTCACTACTTTACTAAGCTCGCACCACACAAAGCTGAAACACATTATACATAGTCTCTAGATTAAACAGAGAGCCTACATTTCGTCGTTTCCTATCTCCACACAATGGAGGTGATTATATAACAATATTGAACCAATTTGAGCCGAAATTGAGAGAATTTGCTTATCTAAACATTGAGCGCCGAACACAACTAAATACTTCATTAATGTAATATAGCTCAGATGCTGGAAACCCGAGGGTTTGCTAAGAAAATAGTACGCGCCACGTGTATATTATGTTTCTAGAAAACAATGTTTCACCTGACATAGTAATTCTTTATTGAACACTTAAAAATACAGAAATTACAATGATATGAAAATAAACGTACAAAGGCGAGCATAACTCAGAATTGAGGTCTCTTACAGCAAACCTTTGAGTATAAAGTATAGGTACAGTTCTTAAATATAATAGACCAGCAACCCGCTCCGGCTTCGCAAGGGTAGATACAGATAGATAAAATCGGTTTAATCGTTTTTGAGTTTATTAGTTACAAACATACAAAAATACAAATCTTTTCTCTATATCATATTAGTATAGATATAGATACCTATTACAAAATAATAACTGAAAACAAAAGATGTATGTTAATTTATTAAATAAATGTTTAATAAATTAAAATTCATGACATCTTTTTGTATTATCGTTTATTATAATTATCATCAAAATCTTTCAGGTGTTTTTGATAAAATGTTCTGTCGACGCTCCATTGCAAGCCGTATTACTGAAACGAATCATTTCTCACATTCAAAAGTATGTCCACCAAGCTAAGCCTAAACAAAAGTAACACCATCGCTGATTTAATCTGATTTAACTAAAGGTCTGATTAAACATCTTTTTTTCTTCAGATAAAATACGTTCACCCACTAATTCCAGGTTTACTTACTCTTGTGTCTCTTTTATAAATAAAGGATATTTTCCCATCGTGTACAGGAAAAATATCTCATAAATACCGTTTTACCTAATAATACTCGGGTCTCGAGACATGAGAATTATTTGTTCATTACATAGCGATAACCGAAGCCTGAGGCGCCTGAAACTCGCCTTAAATTTTCCCGTGTGTGTTTTTGCTGCTACTTTTACCCCAGGCGCTCTTTTGGAATTAAATATCTTACGGAGCGAAATTATTTATACAAGAGGGGCTATTTGCTGCTTAGCTCATATTCTGAATTAATTATGAAGAAATTCGGTGTAGTGTGCCACTTAAGGATTTCTGGTGAGAGTGTATGGTCGTTTCTTCGATACATATGCATTATTTAGGTATATGGAAAACGATAGGTACTTAGCTCTAGACTGTCTGTGTAAATTACATTTAAATCGGTTCTGTAGTTCTGGCGTAAAAGCGCGACAGACAGACAGACAGAGTTACTTTCACATTTATAATATTAAGTGCGGATGAAAAATTAATATTGTACACTATCATAAAGTGCAATATCTACGAATACTATTTTATTCAACGTATTTGAAATAGGTAAAAGAAGCGAAGCACTTTTACCAGAAACTTTTCAAATAGCTGTTCGCTGCAAGTCGATTGAGAGAGTTAGGTACATTTTTATTTCCTAAGCATGACGAGAACTTCAATTTAATAATTCTTGCAAACTTCGTCTACGTCTGTGGATTTATTTTCTTGAATTTCTCCTTCACGTAGGGACTTAAAGTTTGTTTTAAGCACCAGCCACAAACCAAACGATCATGCAATGTAGATTAAGAGCTAAAATGATGATGATGACTGTATCTATGATTCGTTAATTTTATTCAAACACGTTACTTTCGTAAGGTTTAATTTAAATTTATTTTACAAGAAAAAGAAAATACAAAAATCTAAATATTTTTATTTCAAGGAGACCTATTCAACACTTTCAAAACGTTAAATGACTCTGGTTGTGTGGTTCTAAAATGATATCCCTTTGGAGAAAAACTGGCATAAAACTTCATAGGCTACCCTATACTTGTTTAAATACCTAAACATATATCACATAATTGAGTACAATTATTAGAAATTAAATGTACATAGGTGTATATATTATAATTTACATGTATTAATACATTCATGTTTTCCTTCATTAAACTTTTAAAGCTCCAAGTAGCCATAACAGTGCTTACTGATAATACTTGTCAGAGTAATCTTAACTTCTCTGAACTTTGTGTTGTAAGCTAAGAATTTGAGCATCCAACACAATCCAACAACTTGTATATTTAACAAACAAAAGAGAATTATCTCGGTGTCTTTGTGTACAGCGGGGGCGAGAACTACCCGACAGCGACCGGACTAAACAAATATAAACAAATTACAGAAGGTTCGTAGTTCGAAGGTTACCAGACACAGAACAGAAAAAGAAGGCAATGTTTTCTATCTTTCATCTGTATTTACTTTTATAACTAAGCTTCTTCTCAATGAACGTTAATAGAGGCGGAAGCCTGGAGATCCGTCATACAGGTCTCCTAATACACTCCAGCTCTCACAAAGGCAAAGTTTAAGATGTATGTAAATATTAATTAAAAAAAAGAGTATTGTCCCTTTTTAAGAGAAATAAATAAATTTATTACATTATTCTTTATATTTTGTGATTGCACGAGCACATTTCCAGATGGAAAATAGTTTATAATTAGGGTGAATTGATTGCCTTTTTAAGCAAGGGCACTAATTCGATTATTTTACGACATGTACCTACACCCTACCTACCCATGTTACGTACCTAGTCGTACTTATCATGTCTGATTTTTTATTCTGTGTCTCATTAATATAGCGGTGGCTATAAGCTCTCTCTTGCGTGTTTATGGAGTTTATTTTCTGCCCAATTATGGGCAGATCATTACTTATATATATTGCCTAAAATCCTACAGAGATCAAATATAAAAAAAAAAAAAAATAAAAAAAAAAACGGAAAATTAATGCTGTCCAAACTTAACCTAACCAAGTACAAGGAGTATTAAGGTTTGGAAAGTAGGCATTATATTATATTAGTAGACATTTTAAGTAGAACCTACACAATATACATTCCAGTAAGTATAAAAAAGTGTTCGTACTGGAAATACTGTCTTATATTTGTGTAGTGGTCGTCTAATGTGTGCGCCCTTTGTGTGCCCGCATGCGATGTCTGTGGGATAAGGCTCTTTGCCCAGCGTAGGGCTGTTTGTCTTGTTAATTCACAATTAACTTCAACATCAAGCCTATTACGCAGTATGTTATCCCGCCTATAGTCTTCAAAGTAAAATGCAGATAACGCAATTTTCTTTTCGTATGAAAGAGAGATGAGTTGAAATTGACGGAGCCGAAGGATTTGCATGTAATACCATCAATCAAGATGATTGATAAGAGGGAAATAAAATTAATTTTAAGCCGAGGTCAGCGTAAAAATATATCATAAAATATATTATAGTGATTTATTTTGAAGATAAAACCCATAACTACCACGGTACTGGTCAACTAAAAAGGTATTTTGCGTTCTCTAATAAGTCCAATCCAAATTAATAATACAAAAAATAAGCCATTACGTATTCCTGGCACTTCGTTCGTTCTATTGTAAAGTGAATAAACAATGAAAGTGATTAATCTCCATTTATTATTACACAAAAGAGTGAATGTAATTTTCAACACGTTTAAATTGCGTTCATATGAAATATTTTGTTCTGTTCAATCAATTCTTTGTTCAGCGCGAGTTCGGTAATCCAATGAGCTTGATGTGAATATATCTTGGGAATTTCAGATCCTGGTTGGTTTCAGTCTCTATTTAGTAAAAAACACTTTAAAAGTACTAATAAAATGAGCTATATTTTTAAGGCGGTGTGTAGTATCTATCCCCTCTATGTCATAATCTTTGTACTCCTGATAGTATATAAATTAATATTATTTCATAAATAAACGCGAAACAGTGACTCGTTTCATTTATCTCTCTACACCTACCGTACAGTGTGCAATGAGGCAAGGAAGAAATAAAAAAAAATGTGGAGCATATTAAACTACCTGTATTATTGATTCTGTAACCTAATTAAGATCGCCATAATGATCTACTTATTTTATTTTCTTTTAATTGTACTTTATTTATACGCGAAATTATTCAGAACTGGGCAGAAAGAAAAAAAAAACAATTGGCTATTGGTCCATTTCCATTCTCTGCATAGTGACTAGTTCTAAGCATATTCTAAGTAGGTATCTTTAGACACAAACCAACGGCCCTTGCAAAGTATTCAGGCGCGTGCTGTCCATCTATATTACAAGCACCCTCTCGTCGCCCGGAGTTTATTTATAGTCAAGGCTCTCAGAAGGGCAATCAGGCTTCCAACTGATTTAGTTTCAGTTCTAAGTAAATGGTCTGTCCGATATCATTATAACTTTCAAATGTAAAATATTTTATATTAGATAAAAGATCCATATTTTAGTGTTAACCCTGTAATAAAAGACCATGCCTTAGGGTAAAAAATAACGATCTTATACTACACAAGAAAATACGACAATTGCTCAGTTACATTTGTTACTAACAATAATGGATCATGTTATCTGAAAAACATATAAAAAATATTATATTTTCGGAGTGTTACCAATTCCAAGCCATCAGGTTGAAATCGAGTTAAAATTAAGTTCCCACTTCCGAAGTACTCGACTCTTACCGCTGTTAAACCACTCAAAACCTTTCGTTAAACGACCCTTAATTTATAACCGGTTTCTGTTACTTTGAAACTTTTTTCCCTGTTTAGTAAACAAAGTTAATAGGCTTTGAGCCTTCCGTTTAACTTCGGAGGGTAGGGAAATTTTCCAGTCTTTTGAGCGCCCATAAAAAGTCCCGTTTCAAAACATTTCAGGTCGAGAATTCGAGATTTTACTACAGCACTGTAAATATTAGAGTGTTGTGTTGTGAGGGGCTATGGGGGAAGGGGGGGAGGGGTAGAGAGGAATTTTATGGAAGCTGTCAGCCGGCCCGTCTCAGATAAAATGTTAAATCGTATCTGAAGGCTACAGTTCTGTTGTCGATCAATGGAATGTTTACGGTTCTCAAAATGAAATAAAAGGATTTTTTGTTTGATCGTGTACCGTAACTATCTATCACTATTTCATTATTATACTTTTTGATGTTTACCGACTCGATGGTTAATTTCCATGGATACAGTCCAATTGTTAACTGCCAATATCAGCATTTATAAGCATTTCAACGAACGAAGTATCCGAAGCTTAGATACTAATGTTAAAAACTTAATTTCTCACGAAGAAGTTCATTTTCAGCTGAAATCCTTTGGATTCGTTTCCAAAATTCAATTACAGCAATTTATTAAGGTTTACAAATATTTTGTTAATATTAAAACACAATATTTTCCGTTTCCAAAGAATTGAGTCGACATTGTTTAGATATTTTAGAATCTTATTAAAATTGTGGTTAAACAGAACATCGTGACCAGAACGAAATTTTTAATATTTAAAATTCTCTCTCTCCGAAACTAAATTAAGTATTTTAATAAAAATAAAAATATTAGCATGTCGTTGCCTATCCATTAAAGAACTTGCCTTTAAATAACTAGATCATAATTTTCAAAGTCTTAGCGTAACAGAGAGTTTTCTATAGCACAGTAAATAGGACCTCCACAACCCATTTTACTGGGTAATACCGTATCCCATAAAAAGACTGGGTTGTGAATTGTAATGACTAAACGACTGTCAAAGATCAACGTATGACAGTCGGGATCAACGGCTTAACGTGCTTTCCGAGGCACGGAGAGGTCTCGATATGTTTACAAATGGTCACCCATCCACGGACTAACCGCGGAAAGTGCGGTTTTTATCGGAATTTTTATCGGATTATGGATTACACTTTGCTACGAGCCCGTCCGTTGACAGTTGCTCTCTGATATTTGGCTGTGTCTGTTGAAGTGGGGGTCCAACACCACAAAAGCTTGAAAAAAAACTACTCAGAAGGCAAGAGATTCAAAAGACTTACCAATAAAACTTCCACAGATAATAAATAGACAGATGCGACATATTTATTATTCTTGATTTAGTTCGTTTTACAAAAGTCGTCGGATATTACAACGCTTACCATAAACACGTTATAATAACTTGATTGTGAACGAAGGAAACAATTTAGACGCCATTTTCTGCCAGAGAAATCTGTTATTTTGGAGAATTATTAACCCGTTTGACGTTAGGATGTCTGGCTGTTTAACATTATGATAATTATTTGCCGGTTCTGTACCATTATTATTTTGCTATTTATATTTTTGTTAACATTTACTCTTTTGTTATTTTAGTATATAATGCGCAGTTTAGTACAATTGTCTCATTTTCTGACTTTCTTTACTAATATTCCCATTTAATCCTAATCTACGCTACCGTAGATTTATTTATTATTGTATTTGCGTTCTATCATGGTGCGTAGGCCAGATGTTAGTATGACTAAAGCATAAAGAGTATTTGCAAATGATTTTATATTTCTCTCCCGCAGTATTCAGGTTAAATAAAAAAATAAATTAAGTCCTTTCAATTACAGAAAATAATAATTATACATTAGTATTTTATTTAGGAACGTTTTGTTTAAAAACCTCCCGCACCATGCTACCTGCAGCGCAACATGTATAGGTACTAACTACTTTGAGTTTCAGAGCACTTTCCGCCCATTTTGAGTTCAGGAATAATGACAAACATACAGAAATAATAATCAAATCAAATATTGAAGTAATAACCCACCCATCCATAACCCGACCGCAGCGCATTACCTACCTAACAGCTTACCAACAGTTTCATAGGTTCAGTTTAATTAAAAATTTAACGGCGGTAACATCGGTCTGCGGTTATGTTTCCTACTCCAGGTTAAACTGGATAGCTTAAACCACGAATTACTTGTAAATAATTTATAGGTTAGCAGTAACAGTTAGAACTTAATAGTGATACTAGAAACTATTTATTCCATTAAACAAGAATCGGAGATATTACCGTAATATACGGAACTACGGTAATACGGTAATACTACGTCATATCAGAACTGAAATCGTGACGTAACTTTTAAAGCTTAATCATGCATTTATGACCAAGTAGGCAGACATTAGGAGCAAGTTAAGCAAACACAGAAGTAAAAAGAAGTAAGAAAGAAGAACTACAAACAATAACGAAATAAATGTAAAAATCAGTTGATTACTCACTTTTTTTAAAGTTCGGCGGTTGACCTACAAAGATACTATTTTTGTTTTGACAAATTTGCACGTAACTTCTTTGACAAGTACCTACAGATTGTATTTTTGCTACAAACTACGCACTGTGATTTTTCCACACATAATTATTTATACAGACATCACTATTTTTGTTCTAACACTTCAGTAACTTCACAAAACCACAATAAATCACAAAATGAATAAATAACGAAAATTATCCGACGACACGCGCGCACTTAAAAAAAACTGCAACAGATTATAAATATCGAAAAAAAACAAGCAAGGTGCAACAGATAACTAAAACAAAAATAATTTATTGGAACTAAACAAGTTTAATTGATTAATTGTGTACTTGTTAACTTAAAATATATTTAATTTATAAATTAATATTATTTTAAAAATAATAGGTAGGACCTACATTCAAAATATACAAATAACTGAAATTAGAATTTATGTATTTTTTATCTGTTGCTGCAGTATGGCCATTAATAATTATGGGCGAATATTGAGACGTCGATCAGTTTTAAGTCGCCGTTAAGTCTCGTGCTATCTCTGTCACTTATGTTGTAAAGTAGCGACAGATAGACATTTAAGAACGTCTTAAAGTTAAGTTGCGTTTCAGTATTCGCGGGTTATTAGTCACTTAGGCAGCAAATATCCTGATAGTATACTATTTCAGTTGGTCTGTAGGATTGAGTTTACCTGAATTGCGAAACCAAACAAGATATCATCTGATTCCAGGTTGGCTTCAGACTGATGTATAACTGAAATATCCTGTAAGCACTATGTATGGTAATGCTCGTGTGTGGACGTTAGCGTGTAAACATTATTACATCATGTTTATATATGCATCTAAAATAGGTAGTTCTTGATGATAACGTTCACTTGTTTTGGGGATAGCAACCACAGAAAGTGTTAGTAAAGTGCAGGATGGCATAATGTCGTGAACCCGGGACTGTGAAAAAGGCAAGGACGGGGTGCTTTAGTCGGTGCAAGTCCGATATATCCCATGTGCATATTGCCCATCGTACCCTCGGCATTATAACACCTAACAAAAAAATGTGCCTATCTTATGTCGATCGTAAACGAGAAGCAACGACAATTTAATAAATGATGATTTTTGTTTTTTTTTTATGCCAATGTACGTATAGTGTGGGATTACATTTAGGCAATTTATTCATTGTATCGCAGGAGGTTTACAAACATTCAAATCACACGCACAAAGGAACACCTAGATTTGGAACAAGGATTTGTGATCACAAAAAAATATGCTTGACACAGGTTCCCTATTTTTAAGCATAAAATTTTATGTCATAATTTAACATGGCATAATTTGATTTATCCTAATAATAGTTACGCACAATATCACTTTGGCATAACTTTATAGGCATAATTTTTAAGGCATACTTACTTTTAGCATAACAATGTTAAGCATAATATTCTAAAGCCTAAATATCCTTACGCATAATGATATTTAAGCATAACTTTTATCTTACATAGTATTCAAAACTTTGCTATGAAACCATACTAGGCGCTTACTACGTGCTAAGGGTAAGGGTCACAAAAAAAATACCTACCAACCTAAACAAATGTATCGGAGTTGGCAAAGTCGTTTCTAAGGGTCACAAAAAAAAATACCTACCAACCTAACCAAATGTGTTGGGGTTGGCAAAGTCGTTTCTAGGGGTCACAAAAAAAATACCTACCAACCTAAACAAATGTTTTGCTTATAAATCAGGAATAAATACGTGTGATTAACTAAAGTATGTATTCATTACACCTTTTGATCTTTATGCCTAATATGTAACTATTAGACGAATAAACAATATGCCTAACAACTTTATGCAAATCGAAATTAGGGCAAAAAACAATAGCCTAAACTATAAATATGCTTACTGAAATAGTATGCCAAACAACAATTATGTCAAAATATTGTTATTCCAAATACCAATATGCCTAACTCGTTATGCCAAATTAAAATAGGACAAAAAAAAATAGGCGAAAAAAAGGGATCCCCTTGACACATGCGGGGATCGAACCCTGGTGACCTATACAACTCTGCTATCCGTGCAGTCAAATATCTGAAATAATAAAGGACTTATTCCACAAGGCCGCTATCAACAGCTATCCCTGCAAAATTCAGGATTCAAATATTAGTAATCCATTTCCTAAACGACACAATTAAACTAAAGGCATTCACGACGTGATGAGAACGTCTTCAGTAAGTGTAGTCGGTTGAACAATTAATTTAAACCGAAGTTACAATAGTGGGTTAATCCGTCTAATGCGTCCGTAATTCTCAAACCTTAATTAACAGAGAACGCTCACTGAATAAGTAATAAACAACGTGATGTTGCTACGTGTGTACAACATTAATTATTCACTACTTAATAACAATTTATGTAATAGTTTAGCACAAAGGATTGTTCCAGTGACTTCTGTCGTCTGTATCAAAGGTTCGGTTTCAGAAATACTAACTTTAGCCGCAGAGCAGACAACGGGCAATTTTACCGCCGAAAAACAATGTATGCGTTTGACTATGCTTTGCAGTGATCACGCTGACCGACACATCAATTTAAAGCTACATTGGATGTCACTCACAACTTGCCTAATCCAAACTAATACTCAAACACGGTTATTTCTGTTTGATGGGCAAATCGTCTGTCGTTAGGTCAAATTTTAAGATAGACATGGACTGCTTGAAGCAGTTTGAGAGCTTCGAGAGGTCGACAAAACAAAAAACGAGCGGGCGGGTGGCGCACGTGACGCGTGAGAATGGTTGACAGTTCTCGCAGTCCCTATAGGTACGTTGGTTAGTAGCTTACTGCTCGAGCACTCCGTGTGCGGCCTTAATTGCCTTAAAATATTTTTTGACTCAACAATCTAAAACAAAAGCAAATAGATTAGACTTACGGCTCTACAAGACATACAATACATAATGCTTGTTAGAAGCCCTAGCACGAACGGTGTGTGTGAACGAAGTGTTCGTGCTTAAAGGCGGTAACAAGTATTGGTACTTGCGGTACTTGTCTATATTCAACCCGCCACGCTGTGCAGTTTCTAGTCAGAGCCTTTGCCACAAGACAAGGAGAAGGAAATTGTTCTTCGGTTTTCTTATTAAAGGAAATTCTTAATTGGTTTTTGGCCTGCTCGGTAAATACGCCAGCATCGCTGGTATTACACAGGGCTTAATAACTAAAAACGTGCGGTTTCTTGGAAATTTAATAAGATGAAAAAAAAAAGGGTTTTAATAAGCGAACTTGAAGCTATGTTTTGTAAAAATTTCGAACTTTGAATCTATCTTTTGAGTTTTTAAACATTCGTGACAAAGAGCAGCATACTCCACTGTTTTTTTTTTATGCTACGGACACACTATCGGGAAATACCATTAATAATCGCGATGATGTACGTTTTTAAACTTACGGTAGCCACTATTCATCGCGCTAACTTTCAATGGGATGTTTTTGAAAATTTAGTAAAATTGGTATTGTATAATACACAATAGATACCGCAGCCCCGTAATGAAAATTAAATAAAATACAAAAAATCACACATCGCTGCCACTAGGTCAACAGGGAAATTCGTTGTGCCGAAATAATTGAATGAACGATATTTTCCAATTTACAATGGATGCCAATAACATGAGCTCTCCTGCTGTTGAAAAGGTTTATGTTGTTTATCTGGGGCGATATAAGTGAGGCTGTGGTACTTATCCTAAACCATGACCTCGTGGTGCAAAGCAGAAATACCTAGGAATTAAAAAATTGATATGTCACCGAATAAAAACGACTCTTTTTTGTACACCAAGAAACAAGCCAATAAAAAAAAACAGTAAACAATCACAACAGAAATTAAAATATTTTAGCACCTCACGTAGTACGCACTGTCTACAGTTTACATCGTAAATTCCTAGAACGATCATACACTTACTTGCGGTGACAGATACACAAACGTAGATCGTCTTAATTTATTTTGTGTCTATTACAGAAAAGTAGATAATTATAGTTTTAGTTTTATTTAATTATTTATAATCAAAACATAAGTATAAAAATAGTTATGAGAAATAATATGTACCTACCTTATCTCAAAACCTAATATTACCCTAATAATATTGAAACTACCGATATTTTCGCATAAACGTCTGTCGTCGCACGGTGTTGACAAAATAATTAGTTTGACACTGTTAAAATTATTCTTTGGCTATAAAAAAACATTTTATATCACAAGTATTACTACTAAAATGCTGCCCCTTATACCATCCACTATGTATCCAGTCTAATCCTAAAGTCTACGTTACGGAAATACACAAAATAATTCAGTTACAGACAGTGCTAAATCCAACTGCATACAAACTACAAACACAAAAGTAGTTCACTCTCCCAGCTCACAACTGAGTTATTCTGAACCTGTTTATATATTAACCGCGGATTTCCTACTCTAGATGAACACTGTATAATTCAGGAACGCGCTCCGATAGTTAATCTCGGTGGAGTCAATATTTTAGAAGATTGTACTAAGTAGGTTTATCTGCAGGATTTTCTTATGTCTGACATGTCAGTGTCGATGTCAATATTCCCAAATGTCTTGCGAACTTTCGTCTTCAGTCGCGCCTTCCCATGTTGGTGGCCTATGCGAATGAATGTGTGCTAGTTTTCGTGTAGTGTACGAAAGTTTGCACAATTGTGGGACGGGGTAAGATCAACAATACAATAAAAAAAGGTTTTATAACTGTATATGGGCTATGATGGGGTATGCCTGGGTAGTTTGGAACATGATCAGATTTTTAATAACGAGAAATAATCAAAATTATTAGTTTGCTAAGAATTGATTTTTGATTCTTTGCCAGTTGGAAAAATAACTGTATGAAAATAAACTTATTTACCGACAAGCATAACAGCATTCATTGCCCTTCTCTGTACATCTATCTCAAAGGTTTTACTTGAAGAGAACTGTGTTGAGTAAAGCTACGCGTTGTACATATATAAAACTAGCTGTCCCCCGCGACTTTGTCCGCGTGTTTTAGTTTTAACGGTTTTTCATTTTTGCAACATTTTTCATTTATGCTCCGCTCCTATTGGTCGTAGCGTGATTTTATATAGCCTATAGCCTTCCTCAATAAATGAGCTATCCAACACTGAAAGAATTTTTCAAATCGGACCAGTAGTTCCTGAGATTAGCGCGTTCAAACAAACAAACAAACAAACTCTTCAGCTTTATAATATTAGTATAGATATATAAGTAACTAGCTGTCCCCCGCGACTTTGTCCGCGTGTTTTAGTTTCAACGGTTTTTCATATTTGCGACATTTTTCATTTATGCTCCGCTCCTATTGGTCGTAGCGTGATGTTATATAGCCTATAGCCTTCCTCAATAAATGAGCTATCCAACACTGAAAGAATTTTTCAAATCGGACCAGTAGTTCCTGAGATTAGCGCGTTCAAACAAACAAACAAACAAACAAACTCTTCAGCTTTATAATATTAGTATAGATAAGTATAGATTAAAACACCATGTATCTTTAGATGGACCATGGACTGATGGTCTGGATGCGAAGGGGAGGACCGCGATAGGCGGATTTATACCGTTATTTTCGTGTATTATTTCGTGTGTTATTTCTTAGAACACTACACAAATACTATTTTAAAAATTCTACGCCCAAATTTGCTGACTTATCGGACCTTATCAACAAATATAACACAAAATAACGGTTTTGTATAATATTGACCATTTCTTAAAGTAAAGCCTATTACACATTTATTTCTTGCCAAGCCCTGCTTACACTAGTAACCAAAATATTGAGGGTGAGATTAAAAAGGCTTAGCCCATAAAAATGTTGTAAATCAAATATCTTTACGGCGCCTAACGCCGGGGTAAGCACACACCGAGCTCGTAAAACTGCGCTAAAACGGCTAAAGGTTCACGTTTAACTGTCAGTTAAATAGATTGGACCTGCTTCAAGGTTATTAAGGGCATCAGATATTTTATTAAAGGTTATATCGGTAAAGTAACATAATTATGAATTACTTACATAAAAATTCTTGAAGCTCATTAAAGTCACTAATCAGATCTTGGTCTGGTTTTAAATAGACTCAACAGTGGGGCAGTTGTTATTGAGATTGCCTGCTAGGAAGTACGAAAATTGTCATCAACAGTGACCTCAAAATTATGCACGATAGCAATAGGTGCTTATTATAGTGCACTTAATATAATAGCAAAATAAAGATGGAGGTCTCTTTTATGACACATAATTACTGCACATTATTGATACATTGTGTAAATCGTTTGAAAGCAAGTCACTATTGAATATTTCTCTTCATTTCCTTCAATTATGTCTGCCGTGCAATTAAGTAGTTAGAATAAAACTGTAGCTAACGTATGTACGGAGGTTCATAGTTAATGTTCAATGCGTTTAATGGTCTGAGAACGACTACGGTGGCGCCATCTGCATTGCGCTAGTGTGGTGAGCTTCTTTCATGGAATAAAAAGGGTAGGTATAATGCAGGTATCGTAATTAAATATATACATAGTATAAAGGAAAATTGTTTTGTAACCTGAGCCAGGACAATAAAAAAATATTTATCCTATTTGTATTTAATTACAAGTATTCGCTTCGCATAATTTAATGCGTAGTTAATCAATAATAAACAAAATCAGGTATAGTAATGATGGTTCATCTATACAATTTGTTTAATTTCAGAACGTTTGCCGCGATAATCTCTGAATATTTTTTATAACGTCAGTGAAAAATCTGTGACATTGACAGTTGACATTTGCCTGACAGACTTGTTTGTCTAGGCCTCAGAGCAATAACTAAAGCACTAGGCCTTTCTAGGCATACAATATTAATTTACTTCTAAGAAACTTAACTATACACACATATACACAAAAATAAATAAAACATAAACGTAAAATATGACATCAAAAAAAATGCGTCCAAATCGCATACTACTATACTAATATTATATAGAGGAAAAACTTTTCACCATTAGAATGCTACATTATTCCTGAGTAACATAGGCATATTGCTGTGTTACCCCTGAGAAGCCAGGGCTGGTCGCTCGTAAAAGATATAATAACCCCATCAATGTTTTTTTTCTCTATCTGAAACTTGATGCCTTTAAATATACATAGAATATGTCAGTTGTCTTTACACAGATGTGATTTGAAAGTATTTTTAAATATTTACATAATCCTTAATTAAATTTCCCTAATATTAACGCCAAACTTTGGACACGAACAAAAGTAAAATGAAAAATCTATAATGGAAAAAGTTTGATAAGGTTAAAAATGTTAATAAATATTAAATATAGTTTTAAACACACAAAAAGTTATAATTACAACTTTAAAGCTTCAAAACACACTGGCCTAGATTCTGTTAAACACGCAATAAACTTATTTTAGGGCATCGGTATCTTTTTACTTGTAGGTACATAATAAGATAAGGAAAGACACTAATTTGAGTTGTCAAATTTAGTGCTGACTAAAATTCTCATACAAATTGGCGGACACGCAGAAACGTGTGCTCTAAAAACACAGTGATATTTTAGACAAAAACTAGTTTGACATTAAGTTAGTGGTTATCTATTCCCGTCCCTTCCTTACGCTGCATATTAGTAAAAGATAGCAATGGTTAAATTTTAATTTAATTTGCGTACAAGGGATACAGTGCCACTGTTTAAAACTGTCTCATCACTGGTTCCTGCCCCCCTAGACTAGTGGCATTTCGACAAGTGTTAACGATAGAAATCGCTTATATGACATTAAATGTATGGAAATGACATTTCGTTTCGATAAGTCACGTGACTTGGACTTGTAACTTTCTTACATTTGAACGATTCGATTAGCGTTATCGCTTGTCGATATGTCACTTGTCTAGGGGGGCTGTATTCAAGTAACGATTCGTTTTACTTGCCGATGGTAAATTTTTCGTAACAAAACAAAGGAAATTCAACCGTCCGTAAGCGAAACGACCCGCTTCTCGAATATAGGAACAGGGTATTAACGACTAAGGAACATGACTGTGTAGCTAATTTATTCTTGTATTCAATTACTTACCCTACAAAGACACGTTATTCGTTATGCAACCTTGCCGTCCATTGTCCAGTTCTCCAGTTATCTCATACTCTTATCACGTACCTTGCCTACCCTTCTTTTGTAAGGGTTTTGTAAGGGGTAGTGTCAAAGTAATTCAGTCACACGCTCACTTTGGGTAAACGTGTCGAGACAAGATTTAATAAAACCCATTGGTATTTTGCCTCACAATGTTTGAGTTTCGGATTCGATTACTAGGCTAGGTATAAGTGGCCTTTTTGATTTTAGATTTAAAAAAAAATATAGATTTTAATTTGAAAATAATTCTAATTTGATATTTTTTTATTTCGCCAGGTTGATTTTCAAATAAGTAAAATTTCTTGCTATCTAGAAGTAAAGATCAAGCTAGGTATGGCTGGGAAGGTATTCCCCATACTAATTGTTTAGAAGACACTTAAAACACTTTAACCTAAAATAAAACGGCTTCAAGGATAAGGCGGGCTGATTCACATAATAACTTATTCTTTTGTTTACAGACACTCGGCTGTGGACGTGTCCAACGGCGGCAACAGGGACCATGACAGGCGGTGGCAAACCCCAGACGGCGACAGGTAAGCTACGCTTATTCGACCTACACTTAAGAAAAAGTTTATTTGAAAAATCATAATCCCAAATCATTTATTTCATATTTGACCGCTTCCTAAGTGATCTGGCTTTGGAGACGAAACGGTGCAACAAACTACCCAGCAGCACGAAAACGAAAATACTACAAAAAAAAAACTGTGCTATACTCTGCAATACCTACACCTAAAATCCTTAAACGGTCCTGCGCCTTACTTCAGAGACAAGCCAGTTGCTTTAATTGAAATTTCTCATCTAAAGAGGAGAAAAAAAGTCCGTTAAATTGAGAATTCATCAGCTTAAACCAACGTTGCCTAGCTGGAAAATTACTAATTTCTTAATTTGTAATTTTTTTAAGAATGTTAGGTTTAATTCATAGAAGAGCAAAGATAATATTATTTTTGGCACCCAAATATATTAAACCATGCTTCTACAACCCTCATAAGTTATTTTAATAAAGCGTTGGATACTAATGACCTTACTAGGGCATCTAGATTAATTACCCCTAAAAGTGATTGACGAAAATTATTCGTGGCCATTTTTTGACCTTTGAAATTTGACGCCGCGGTATCAGGGTGATGTTTTTGACAAGTGACGGAAAGGTCAGTGGGTTCAAAAGGCGAAACTTGATATATTGAGGTAAACCCACGCCTTCATCTCCTCTTGTATGACATCACGCCTATCCTAAATGATGAGATGTCGGGACTGTTGATATTTCCGTATGTTTTGTTAGGAACTCTGACAGTGACCCAGCCTTTGTTTCTTAACAGTAACGAGTTTGTTATTTATCGGAATTATTTGTTACCATTAATTATAATAATATTTTGGAACAACTCACACACGGCCATCTGATACCAAACTAGGCAAAGCCTATATTATGTCAAACAGACATTTGATAAACATAGTTATTTATTTCTTAATACATATACATTATAGATAAATTAAACCCAGACACAGAACAAATGATCATGCTCATCAAACAAAGATTAGTCCTGGGTAGGAATCGAACCCACTACTTTTGGATTAACAGTCAGGGTCACTAAACACTAGACAAATAGACCACCATTGGTATTAACTGCAACAATCCTCATAAAACCATATTAAACAACGTCAAAATATTGTGAAAATAGTAAATGAGGTAAAATTGGTGTATATTTAAGTGAAAATCAGTGCGTTCTACCCATCCTGCAAGGGAAAAAAAGCATACTTATTTCTGGATGAAATAAACCACAAATAAAATCTATCAATACTTTCATCAGCAATAACTCGTAATTAAAATAATCGAGCATGACAATCAGAAAGAAGCGTGACACGAATATTATCAATATAATTAAAAAAATGTATGTCAATCGAAATAATTAAGTAATTAGGAACGTAATCATTAAAACATCAAATCGATTGCGCACAAACTATCATTTAGATAAAACGTACCAGTACTAATCTATGGATATCTTTTTCTATATATACCTAAAAACGGATTTTTAAAGAGATCTACGTAGTTCGCCTGAGCACAGGTTTTGACTGCTACACCGGACTTTCTGTTAGTACCACAGAACAGATAGTACCTAAGTGGTCGCAAATTTCAAATACCCGTTAAACCCATTGATATCCAAGAGTTATATCAGGAAGTTGTAGTGTCACATAACCAGTACGAAGTATGATACATGTGCGTCGTTAAAGGATTGGGAAGGGTAATGGTGGCTAATGTGCTGGCTAATGGATATTGGGCGTGTGGTGTGTCCATCAGCCATCATACACCATTGTGTGCTGTACACAGCCGTGGTGCTCTAACGAGGATTAGATTTATATTCACTTATTTATTTCGTCAACTAAGTGCTAGTCTGTCAAGAGGTTACATAATACTAAAAGAATTGAAGTAGAAAGCTAGTACGATTCTATACGTAATTTGGCATTAAAAATCTCTTATGTCGTCGTAGTTCAACCCGTAAATATTGTCAGTGTTTCCTAATATCAATGTAAAGTACTGGTCCAAGCTGCAATTGGTCAATCCAAAATCAAAATATTTTATTTCAAGTAGGCCTTTTCAGGCACTTTCGAAATGTTAAATGACTTAGTTGCGCGGTACAATCCTATTTTAAAAGCCAATACCGCATGTTCAGAATTTTTAGATTTGCTCATGTACTATAGGTAGCGGTGTCAGCTTACCATCAGATGAACCTAGGATTACTTGACGTACTATAACATAATGTATGTAGTATTGTACTATATTTCGGGAATAGACACATACTATATGTATACTGTTGAACTAATAATTATGTTACCCAAAAATACTATAAGTATTTTAGTTGAATGGAGCTTTTAATCTACATTAAATTTTCCACACGGCAAAATTTGAATAAGTGAATATTTAATGCACCTGGGCAGCACATCAGCGGGCGCGTTGTACCGTGCACACGGCGACCACAAACTTGTGGAGACCGGCTAGTGGTGGTCCCGCTGTCACAACTAACTACTTCTCATGTACTCGCACTAGCTACCAGAGTATAAAACCAATATTTTTTATAACTTTCCACATGTAACTTTCTATGAAAAAGTCTTGTAATTGCCCTAAAATGGATAGAGTTTCTAACCAGCTGAATCCGTTGAGACTGGTAGCGAACCCAAGGCTGGGTAGAAGGCAGATAGATGGAGTTTCTTGCCGGCTCGTCTCTAAATTAATGACAATATTCACGGATATAAAACGAAATCTCAAAATAAAACATTTTGATTAGACTCAATTTAATGATCACCTCGAAACAATTTATTACGTTATACCAGACAAGTACCAATGTGACTTTATCAGTGTCATGTGAGTATAATAAGACTTGATGTCTTGGTTACCTAATCTAATAATGAACCAATTTGCGCTTAATATGGCAATTATTTGACCTCTATCGCACAACCTGCTAGGTATATAAACCTTGCATTAATGTAAATTAAACAGGCAAGAATTTTGGTGTTGTGATATGGACTCTAGCAACTCGCTTTATTTGAATTGTGCGATATATTTCGATACAATAATTTTCGTTGAAAATCTATATAAGGCTAAATGAATTTAATTTTGGGGGCGTAGTTCTGGCGTTAATCGTACAAAAGCATGGTATGCATAATTTTGCAGAAAACAAACCTTATTTTCTTCAGTTTACAAATTTAGCCAGTGTATATTAGCTTAGAAAAAGTACCCATGAATCGTATCAGGAAAATACCTGTACCAAACCTCTTGATTCCTTAGGCTGTCGACATACACCGCGACGGGCGACCGCTCGACGCTGCTGCGGTCGCACGCGGCGAAGTCTGCCGAGTGCAGCGGGCAGGGCTCCCCGCGCCCGCGCCGGGCGCCGCGCGAGTCGCGTCGAGTCTCGCTCGCGCAGGCGCCGGGCTACGTGCAGCTTAACCAGTATAGATTGTTGGAGCCTATCGGACAGGTCTGTATACTGCCTCATTTTTATTGATAAGATGGTTTTAAATGCCAATTTTCGGATCAGTATCATTGTGTATACAAATTATGAAGCAGCTATTTCGTTAATATTCTTTTCCTTACATACCAAATGCTTACATAACCCAACCACTTTTATATCATTCGCAGGCAGCATGAAATAGTTTAATTATTGTGTGATTTCATAATGTTTTATGTTCTTTTTTTTATATTCTATTGTCTACATATTATAATTTCCGCTGATTGCCGTTCTATGACCCTTTTACAACAGTTATGTGTAATTTTTTAAATACACGTTTTACCATATTTTTCAGTAGGCATTACGCATTCTACCAGGCTTACACGCTAGCCTGTTAACATGACTTGAGAGAAGTTAGTTAAATCCTGCGATTGTGACGAAGTGTAATGTTCTCCAACTCCGCTAATAAGATTCGCGAACTTTGTCCTACTTGATGTGCCTACTTATGTAAATTATTTGTTTCAGGGCTCTTACGGTATTGTTAAGCTAGCCTACAACGAAGAGGATGACACGCATTATGTAAGTCTATCCTTCCTCGTCTCAGGTTCTACTAAGTACTAAGTCTTTACATACTTCATTTTCGCATCTGAAAATCTAGGTTTTTAAAACCTAACTTCTACCTAATCACGTGTCTATCATGTTCTTATGAATATGATGAATATGCTACATCAATCAATCAAACAATCAACTCTGCCTATATCCTAAATACATACCTAAAAATAAATACTTCTGTAATGCATTCTTAGTTTCCTAACCTTTATTTCGTCCGCACAGGCTATGAAGATCCTCTCAAAACGCAAGCTGATGCGGCGCGCAGGTCTGTTCGGGCGCGCGCCGCCGAGGCGACCCGGGCCGGGGCCGCCGCCCGACCCGCTGCAGAGGGTCTACCGAGAGATCGCCGTGCTCAAGAAGCTAGACCATCCCAATGTTGTCAAGTTGGTCGAGGTGAGGATAAAGTTGACAGCAAGAGCAATGAAGAAGGGTCGAAAAATTTGGGGGCTGTTTTTTTTTTAGCTGACTACATGCTACTTGGTAGCCTAAAAGCTTAGGAAGTGAAAATTATATGAAGCAGAATTTCTCTCTTCTAATAGTTTTAAGGAACGCTAAGCGAGTGGTAGAGATATCAGGCGCAGAACTCCTGCATATGGCGATGCAAACGCAATAATTATGCCATTGTCTTACCGAACTGATAATCCGTGGTATAACAATAATCTTCGAAATAGTCGCATCATTGTATGTTACACAATAACATGTAAATAACAATCTCCGGGCGTTTCCTACGAATATCCAGGTATTTGTTAATAAACATTTCTGACCTTTCCATGTTAGTTCTTCTATTAAGGAAAGCAAACATCGCTTGCTGTTTTTTGTATCCCGTTTTTCCTTTTATATAAAACCCATTACAAAAAAGAATGAGTCTGAAATAAGTAACTGCAATTACAAATCATGGTTAACACTTCACCTCAGCAAGGGAAAAAAATACATTCTATTTTTTGTCTTCTTTAAACAGTCCTTAATCATACAAGTCTGAAATAATCAAATTCAATGAATATTTCATAAGTAATTCTACCTGCATACACGTCTGCAATAGCCAATCTCACTCGAGGGAAATTTACTTACTTAACAATTAATGACCTCTCATGTGCAGGTACTGGACGATCCAGCGGAAGACCACCTGTACCTGGTGTTCCAGCTGCTGGAGGGAGGACCAGTCATCGATGTCCCCACGGAAAACCCCCTCAGTGAACACCTGGCCAGGAAGTACTTCAGGGACGCTTTACTTGGAGTAGAATACCGTGAGTGTACAAAAAGCAACTCAAAGATTAAAAAACAGACAAAAATTATAAATTTATGATAGAAATTTTACCTCAAAAAGAAAATATAGTATAATAGTTTCAAAAATATAACATTAATTCAACAAATATAAAAGGCAACGGGTGTTAAATTCAAATTGCGTCACAAAATTTGAATTTTAACACCACCGTCCATTTTTCTGTCCTTTTCCTATCTATTTTGGCCACCAGTTGCTGGAATTTGACCAAATAATTAGTTATTTTAGTAAAAACAAAAGACATCTTTATAGCATCTGAAAAGTATTACAGTTGACGCAATATTTATAATCCCTTTAAATTCGTATTACGTAACAAACACATCCTGCAAATTCAGTACATTTGACCGACACACCATCTTACACAAGTGATTAGGCGACAATGGAATGTGTTCTGCCTCTAATTAAGCCGGGGTTTGTCGTCTGTGTTCAAGTGTCCAACACAAAGGGGTATGGTGTGTTTATTTGGTTGGTTTGCCCATCTGCCAGACAAGTCTCATGAGCAGAACTTTGTGTAACGAAATTGGAACTTCTGTTGTAATTGTAAGACAAATATTAATAAAGGTCACCTCTCAAACAGTTTTATTTATTTATTGTTAGACATACTAATAAGTATTTCACTTGCTAATAGGAGATCTAAAAGTCACTTATTTTAAAAATATACATGTCCTGAAGGATGGCGTTGTGCACACGTATTTTGAAATAAGTTTTCCTCGGGCCTACCTAATAATATAAGAAGACTATGTTTTTACCTTGTTTAATAAGTAAACTACCAGGCCAACTGCTTAAAAAATAATCATAAAAATACCCTTCGCACCTCTGCATATATTATTACCTTACCAATCCTCGACGATACTTGTTTCTCATCTATAATACATATTCAGTGAGTACATAGAATCGGTTCTGTTAAAGGAGCATTTCTATGGAAAACATGTCGATGGCCCCACAGAATAAACGTGTAAGTCAAAAACCACAACTTTTCAGGAAAAAATAAAAACGATTAAACTTGAATAACTGTTGTTTGGTAGTACATAGGGTTAAATAAATTATATCAAATTAAAGATAAAAAAATATATTATTACATTAGATATATTTTTTTTTTTTTAATTTAAACGGTTTTCCGACAATTTGTGAAAAACCATATTATATTTTTATTCTTGTGAATTTCTATAACAGTAAACTTTCATTACACGTTTATTCGTGTAAAGTGTCAACAAACAAAACTAATAATATTGTATTACACTATTATTCGACAATAATCAAGTTTCTTTAATACCTAGTTACAAGCATAAGCACGGTTGTTTACAGTAATTTACTGTATTGTTTGATTATTGTAAAGATAAAATGCATTTATATCAATGTTCATAAGATCGATTCTCATTTATGTAATATACTTTTGTTATTGCATGGTGTAATAATGTAAACTTCAATAATTATGTGAAATGGTGAAATTAAACGAAAAAGGTTTAATAAAATAAGAATATAATCAAGTAACTATCTACTCGTATAAACACTTAATAATAATCACAATTTAAACAACTTAAATCTCTTTTATCATTAGGAAATAGCTACCTATTAGCTTCAACTGATAACAAAAAAAAACGAATCATATCGTAATCTAAAATACTTAATCTTCCTCGTCACTATCATTGGTCTGAGGACCCTGTTGCTACCAGAGCAAATTTCCGTGCTTTCATACGTTTTTGCCATTGCTATTATTGGAATCAAAATAACAGCTCCTAAATGAATTTTAGGATCCATTCATGTTAAAATTTTATCCGTGGTGCTTGGCAACTGGGCCTAACTCAGTTGTCTTATCTTTTCTTTGCCTATTTCTTTTTGTCTCCCGCTTGCAATGGAGGGAAGTAGAAACTATTTTTTCCGACTATAGGACTATAGGAGGTATTTACTACTTCTGATTAATTTCGTTGCGGGTTCCAAGACAGTCAATCGTTTCCCTGGGACACACCGAGCTTAACTGTTTCGGTGGTATTCATTGGTTATCATTGTAGATCCTGGCTTACAGGAGTTGCAATGATGGGTATGTGTGGTGGGCTAGTCCCTATAAAAAAATATCATTGGTGACAGAGATCGAATTTTCCAAAGGAACTAAGTTTCTATAAAAAGTTGGTAATGGTCTGGTATGGCTCCTGAATGACACAAACTTATCAAATCCTTATGTAAAGGAAGAGGTATATACAAATCTTAAGTTTTCAAGATCTTCAGTAGGTACTCCTCGCCGCCTTCTTGAATTAGATCTTACTATGATTTGCATCTCCCGTAATTCGTCTTCAAAACTATACCTGAAATAAACTGAATCAAGATGCTCGTGAGAGAAGTTTACTTCTTTTATTTTACTCCAGTAAATTTTATCGCCGTTTATGTCTTTAAATACAAATATCTGGGTGCTTGGGTAAATGAAGAATGGAACTGCGAACAAGAAATTCGGACCCGGATTGAAATTGCCCGAGCAACCCTCAAACGGATGGAGAATGTTTTGTGTAGCCGTAAATTATCCATAAAGCTCAGAGTGAGAATTCTACATTGCTACGTCTGGCCTGTGGTCTTGTATGGTTGTGTAGCTTGGACTCTAAAAACTAGCACTCAAAGATTTCTCGAAGCCTTCGAAATGTGGTGTTATCGAAGAATGCTACGTATTAGCTGGACACAGAAAGTTTCCAATGTGAGAGTCCTCCAACGCGTCGGGAAAGACCGGCAATTGTTGCAGACCGTCATAAAAAGGAAAGTTGCATATCTGGGCCATGTCTTGCGACACGACCGGTATCAACTCCTTCAGTTAATAATGATGGGCAAAATTCAAGGGAGAAGACGCGCTGGACGGAGAAAGAAGTCTTGGCTACGCAACATCCGCGAATGGACAGAAATCGCCAGCGTAGAAGATTTTTTTCGCTTGGCGCAGGACAGGAAGAAGTTTGCTGAGCTGACGGCCAACCTCCAGTAGTGGAGAGGCACTTTAAAAAGAAGAAGAATGTCTTTAAACCAATTCTTCCCTTTTATCAGCTCTTTGAAATCTATAAAATTATTCTGTGTCATTTGTTTTACTTGGTATTTATGCCCAGTAACTTTGGCATTCTCTATCAAACTATACATTTGATTGGGCGTGTAGGAGGCAATGCAATACTTTAATTATAAATAAAAAATATTTTAAAACTTTCATTCCACAATTATGACACATTAAGAATAAAAAATGTATGCTTTATTACACGAATAAACGTGTAAGCTGCTATTATACAAAGTCGAAGAAGTGCACAAGTCTTCTCAAAAGTTTTCTTGTTTTAACACGTTTATTCGTGTGAACTCGAGGACCTTAAAAGCGTTTAACAATAGCATATACTTTTATACTCGTGATAAAATTCCATGATTTTTCCCTAGAATAAAGGAATCAAATGAAATAATAGGCGTATTTTGAGTCAAAAATTTATAAAAAAAATTTAGAAGGTGCTGCATAGGTCAAAGAAACGAAAAATGCAACAAAAAAAAATTTGTGTAAGAGCTCTTGCACGTTTGTTCTGTGGGGCCATCGATGTAAAACTAGCTCGGTTCCCAGAGGTCGTGGTATTACATACATATATATCGCCACTTGATCCGGTAAATATTTATGTTTCCACTGGAATAACAACTGATTCTCACAGAAAAACTGCTTACCTTGAGACATATTCTGATGAGATGAAGATGATCTCAGCTGTTTTTGAAGTTATTCTAGTACTTATACCAAGGAATTAGAAATTTAGGTATCATATTTTTGCAACTTGGTACGGCTATTTAGCGTTTTGTGTCTTCTGTCTGCTAGAAAAAATGTAAAAAAATAATATTTCATTTAAGATCTCGTCTATGTTTTTAGTCAAATAATTACGCTAATCGAACACAGGACAAGCTACAAGCGTTAATGCTGATTTAATTGTTCAAATCTCAGGGACAAATTTATCGAAAAAATATTTCATTTCCAGACTTGAGCGATTTCATTGTCAACAGGGCCTGATCCTAACCTTTACATTGTCCTATGTAGAAGAAACAACAAATGGTATGCCTAGTAAACTTGGTACCGGCCTTCTTTTTATCTACACTCTACTGGCAATAGATTATCTGGTCAGAATGCATGTTGGCAACTAAGCTGCAAATTCTTTCACAGTGCACTACCAGCGGATAGCCCACCGGGACATAAAGCCGGCGAACCTGCTGCTGGGCGAAGACCGCGTGCAGGTGGCGGACCTGGGCGCGTGCGGCGAGCTGGCCGCGGCCGGCCGAGTGTCCGGCACTGTCGGGACCCCCGCCTTTCGGGCGCCTGAGGCCGCCGCGCCTGCTGACAAATATAGTGGAGAGGTAGGTTTCAGGTGTATATTGACCATAGTTAAATTTTGGTGGCCATCGATGTACCCCTATGGAGGTCATCTTCTATTGATAACGTGATTCAAAGATATAGAAGTAAAATCCGCATTTCTTATCAAATTCTTTTATTTCAGAATGACTATTTCTACAATATTTCTCGAGAATAATTTTTGAACTAGTTGTTAACGGCAGTAAGTGGATTGAAAAAGAAAATACAGACTCGGTAAAGCATATGATGTATGTTCTCATTTTGGACTAGCAAACACATTACCCTAAATTCTAATAATACCATAAATATGTATACATCTTTTCAAATTCCATAAAATATTATTACTTAGGCAGCAGACATCTGGTCCCTCGGCGTCACCCTTTACGCAATGGTGACGGGAAAGGTGCCGTGGGCCGGCAGCTCGGCTGTGGAGCTGCAGCGCAAGGTCCTGTCGGAGCAGCTGAGCTTCCCCGCCAAGATCCAGCCCTCGAAGTCACTGCGGCACCTTCTAAACCGGATGCTAGACAAGGATCCAGGGACAAGGGCAACTATGCAAGAGGTTAAGGTACGAACGCAAACAGCGGTAGACTGCGTGGATTCCTGCTTGGTCACCAGCAAAGTGCTCTTTCTTTTTATGAACCATGCACTCTAGTAGTGGTAGCTGCCTAATCCACGGCATAGAAAGTCCATTGGATTTCCATTTATAAGTGAAAAGAATTCTGTCGAAAAAGAACTGGTTTGTATTGTATTTATATTTGTATTGGCTTACCAGTGTTAATATAGATCGACTAAAATCTATAGAAAGGTACTTCCTCTCATTATGATTTGGAAGCTGTCTGGGATGACCCCTATGACTAAAAAATTTATCCGCCAGTACCTTATTCCTGTACAACTAATATTATGTAGTACTATATTTTAATTAAATTCTTCTTCCTGAAAATTCAACGACATAAAATTGATTTCCAGAAACAATTCTACGGTAAACGTTCATTTCAATATTCTCATTGAATAAATATTATGATTGTAAGAAGGATTGTCGAGAAAGGTCACAGTTTCGCATCCTCTCCCGATGTTACGATACTCGAGACTAATCAAATTGTCTTGGCTAATAAATCGGTAAAGCATTTGATTAACCTATGTTGTTAGACCTGACCTTTGTGGAGGTGATCTTATGCATTGTTTACGATATAAAAGATAATTGATTATTCGGATATTGATTATTCAAGATCTTTTGTTTTGTCTTTGGAAAGCTGACAGGGGCGTAGTTAATGTAATAAATTAAATCTTTCTTATTGCTTGGCTAGACCGTCGTAAACTAGGTTGAGTAATTACTAGGGGGGATCCTTTTGCACTTATATTGGTTTTATCAACAATTTAGTTATAGAGAATATAGCATATTTAGCTTAGTTGGACGGGTTAACAAGATTGCTAGTAATGTGAATTCCACCCACATAGCTAGTAAACTTTATAAAAAAAAAAAAAAAAAAAAAAACAGTAAAGAAAAGAAAGAAAAGATGTCTGGTAGCATAGTTCGTCAAAAGATTTACACATTACATAAGTTACCAGTCCATAAACGAGGTGATCAGGAGTTTTGTACTCACAGGACCACGAATGGATAACGGCGGGTGGGAAGGAACCTCTGCCTTCGGAGCAGGAGAACTGCCGCCTGGTGGAGGTGACGGAAGAGGACATGGCGCAGGTGGTCACCTCCATCCCCAACCTCTCCACGCTCATACTCATCAAGACCATGCTGAAAAAGCACAGCTTCCAGGTGAGATTGACATTATCTTTCTAATGTTGACAGCTTTAATAGTGCTTGTGGGATTTTGAAGCCATGTAACATGCGGATGCATACATTATATTCTTCGAAGAAGGTGTATAATTATGCTCTCTCTTTTAATGTTTATCTTTGTACCCGTCTGAGGGGTCGTAGCTCCAATAGAATAGAAGAATGATTCGCTGTTTGAAAACAAATAGGGTCGAAATATTAAAAAAAAATAAGCTTTTAATTGACATCGTTCCGTAGATCGGAATTTCAAAAGGCATTCCTCCCTATAGAACCCGTTCCTCCGAAGTCGAGAAGGCAGCACATCACGCAGGGAGTCTACATCAGCCCGCGGGGAGGGCTCCGAGAAGCCGACGGCAGCAACGAAGCGCGGCGGGCTGGCCAGGGCCGGCAGGTCCCTGTCTGCCCCTGGCAACTATCTCACTGAAAGGTATATGAATTAAAGACATATGGAAAAATTTGTATAACATGATACTTGATGAGACTTCTCATCGTTGCTTAAATAATTTATTTTAAGATTATTAATTTAATGTATATGTATAAGAGTTACTAATAGAAAACAAATAAATAAAATATTTAAAATTATAGCTCTCTAGTGAAGGATGATTTTGCTAATCTTTGATTTTTAATTCTTGCATGGTTTGTAATTATTTTATATTGATAGACTGAGCTAGGTAATAAGTGGAACTTTGTATAAAAAGTTGTTTTACTTCATTTCTAACTAACAAACCTTTTAGCAGGCAAGCATCATTTGACATCGGACTTGAATCAGTTCAAGAGTCCCGCGACCAGAGCCAAGATTTACCCTCTAAAGAAAAGAGTCCGCAAGAAAAAGAGGATTCTACCAAACGGTGATACTCTACCCGCGCGGCGCCCACACCCGCCGCCGCCGACCAATGGCTGGTCCGCGTTCAAATCGTGTTCGAATTCGACTAGCCAATGGGTAACGGTTATAATGTTGCCACTTCCAACGAAGTGTTGCTAGCATGGAAATTTTATTCACAGCAAATATCTGTAAAAATTTGCATTAAATTGATATTTTTTTAAATAATTTTAAATTGCATGCGGATGTCAAGATCCGAAATCTATAAAGCTGCTATTACTATAAATTAATGGAAATATAAACTTTACACTTTTTCCCGAAAATAATTGATTTGTGGCTATCTCTGAAGATCTGGAGAGAACTAAAGAATTTTCACTTAATTACTTATTCGATCGTCAGCTAGTCCTATTCACTTAATACTGTAAATATTTTAAAAATAATATTTGTCCTCTTTGACTTAAAAAGCACTTAAATATTTTTAATAAAAAAATAATTAGGTATTTTTACAGACGCTGGTTCGTGGGGTCTATTCAATATAAACTTTATTTAAAAAGAGTCAAACTGATAATACAACTGCTTTATTACGATTAAATAGTTAGATGGAATGGAGTTTTAGGTGTATTGATCAATATTAAACCTAAATAGGATAGTTTAAGTTAGAATGGCATGCCCCGCGCGCCAGCCTCGTTCCGAGCAAACTTTTACAAAGCCCGTTTATACTGTAAATATTTAAGCATATTTTAAATATTAATTCATAAAAAATTGCTCAATGCTTGTTTGATATCATTGTACATAATATTATAGCTTTTAAGTCGTAATACGTTTCGTAAAAATACAGAATATGATAGAGTCCGCCTCGCAATAAGTAATTTAAATTAATTTCACTAACTTTTAATATTATATTTTGTAACCGTCGTTAGCTTTAGTGAATTTGACGTACTTACCCCAAAATTAATTTAAAACAATGTTTTAATTAAATATTTTGAAAATAAAATCTAATAGGTTGAGTACTGGGTCGATTTTTTTTGTATTTTTACGAAACTAAATTTTAATATATTGTAAGTTTTGGGTCACTGGGCAATTTTAATATTTAAAACAATAATCAAGGGTAAAACAATACACATCGAATCTTAAATGCAAATTGTATCAAAACATTTATACACATATTATTTACAAATAATAGGTACTTCTAAAAAACTTCATATTTTATATAAACCCCTATAATTAACACTAACATAAAAACATTACAGATATTACAAAATATTATGTGTATAGTGTATTTTACACATTATATTTTTAAAGTAACGCTGAAAAAATAAACTGTCATAAACAACATTTTGTATTATTGAACAAACTCAGTTGCAGTCCCGCCAAATAGCTTGTCTAGTTTAGCAAACAACAAATTCAGCCATGTATAAAAAAAGATATATATATACTTTTGTGTCTACTAATGAAATTGCCCAGTACCTAAGACATTTTGCGCCCTGATTACAGGTTTTATGCGTATGTAAATAGCGTGCAGCTACGTTAAGAGATTGACCAATTTTCACTGTCAAATTAATTTCAATTATAATGAACATCTATTGAGTCGTGAGCGCGTTCGTAGTCTGTGTGCTGTGATGACAGCTTTGACACATGTCAAGCGGAAATTTGGCGCGAAATGCGGACAAAATGGCGGAAATTCTTACCAAATTCAGGTAAGGCAACAATTTACGTAGAAATAAGAATGTTTTGTGCAAAGTATTGCTACGGTACCTGCTATAGAAATATTTTACATTACTTGGTTTTCATGAACGTTAAACTTATTTCTTTGATGTCAGAGAGACAGTAAAGAGATTTCGTAAATAATAAATGCTGACAAAACAACACCAGTGCTGTTAAAACATTTAACAACCAAACAAGCTACGAAATCAGTTTCATTTAATGATAAAACAAATAAATAAGAAACTCTCGACGTTTTACAACAATTATTTAAAATAAACAAAACGTGCCACAGAATATATAACTTTACAGACCACAGACTATGAACAGATCATAGATAAGGTGCATGTTAATGTACAGGGTCCCGATCACCGAAGTACTTACGATTTTGTGTATAATTAAGTAAAGATGTTTATTAATATTTTTAACTAACAAATTTGTCCAAGCTTAGATATTAGATGGAAAGAATTTCATTGTCTTCATTACGCTGAGCCTTTCTCTATCGAACACTCTAATATTGAGCCTTTTGATTACAAAATTCCATCAGAATTCGACCATTGAATATTATCTCATTAATACAACCATCTGTTGTTTTTTTAATCATAACTTTATTTAAGGTCGCCTGTTATTTATATAATATTTACGTAAAGGTTTTTTATATAGCGTCATAATATATGGTTTATACCCTAACACAGTTACTTTATACCTAAAACTAATTTTATAGTAATTATAAGTATTTGTGAACAAAATTATTATCGAAAATAATTTAAATATTTTGAACAACTATGTTATATCTTACGTTTCTGTTTATTTGAAGGAATAATAGGCGATTTAACAATATTATTCCGTTCTTAAGTTATTAATCAATTTACTTTGAACGTCTTAAACATCATTTATAAATGCCAGAGTTCGTGGCACCAGTGCTAAGGGTAGCCATTTGAGTAATATTTAAAATATTTCTCATTATTTTACCTCGGCCAAATTCTTGTTTACATAAGGCGGTTTACACACCAGCGACGCGACGAGAGGCGGTAACATAGCTACATTTTATTTTTTTTGTGATTAAAGTCTACCTTTATATTATAATAGATATGCAAAAATGAGTCCTGAATACGGTTTTCGCAACATCGAAATAAACTATCAAAAGAATATGTGTACATATGTGTACATTTGAGATACCTAATTTGGTTCGGCTGTCCTAATTTTAAATCCAATATTATTTTAGATGCAACAGAGTTCTTAGTTGAATGAAAGTTGCTTCGTGTGTAAGCCGCTTAACCTAAGGTCATTTTCAGGGGTCAGAGTATATCCCTTTATCCTTTGCAAGCCAAGGTCCAAACTTATAAATGCCTTTGAATGTTGTGATAGTCTAGGAGGAAGGTATGCTTATATTAATTCTAACTAGTACCTATAAAATATAAGAAATTTTAAAATATTACAAAAATATATTATCTCTCAAAAAAAAATGTAACAAAAAATTTAAAAAATTCAAGGCCATCTTGCAATGAAATTTTATTGATAGAAAGTAATTTATATAGTAAATATTTTTATTTTTTGTATACTTTTGTTTGTACAATTTACTTAAAATGATTGTGTTGTAAAGATTTACACAAAAATATGTATTAAATAAATACTTATGAGATTAAAAACACACTACTTGGTTGAATGGTGTCAATTTTAAACTGATTTTTTTTTTAGGAAGAATAATCTAAAAAATAACAAAATTTTGATGTATTACTGAACAAAAACACTACCTAGGCAGCTAAGTACTGTGCTTGACCACCATATTTAAGCCTCATCCATTAAATAATGACTTCTTTCATTTAATTTCACTTGTTCAAGCAGAGGGCAGCTCAAGTTTAAATGGTTGAAGACTCCTGACCCACGCTTGTATGTTGTGCTGATAGAAAAAGTCAAACAATGCAACTTATACAAAACGTTTTAAAATAGTTTAACACAGACCAAAATTGACACCATTCAACACCTCTGCAAACTCCCTTTAAACAATAGTCGTAATAATAAGTCGCACAATGAATAATACACAAACCACTGTTAAACAGATGTCTTATTATTTGTTGATTGTATCAGGATTATTTAAATATTAAATAAAACACTTTCAAAATATTACCTGTCTTTCATTATTTACGAATTAAAATTATTATTTTTTTATATTGCAACAAGCAGAGAGCTGGTCTCCTTGCCGCCTAAACTGTTTATCGATAGATGTTGGTATTTCATTAGCTACTTACCTACTGTATTTAGTCGATATCAAAAGGTTTTTGACCTTAAAAACTTTGAACTTAACAGAACCCAGTCGCCACGTCAAAAATATTTCCAATTGAACGCTATCATAACTTTGTACCGACGCCACGTCCAAATGGAATCAAAGTCAACGATCCGAAACTTTTCTCTTTACAATATTATCACTATTATACCGGATACGGATACCCCCACATTCCTATTGACCTTATTCCACAACTTTCAGACCTCATTTTCAATGAAAATATTAAAACTTACTTCACAAACTATAAATTAGTTTAATGTGTAAAAGGGAAAGCTTCTAGCGAACTTCGTGAACAACATATCAATGAGGGTAGAACTAATGTATTTGTGACGACACCGTTTTCAAATGTGGAGAAAGGTTTAGAAAGGTATTTTAGTTTTAATCGTGGGATACAAAGTTCTATTGTAGATCCATTTCTCGTCTAATACAAGAAACAACTTTGCTAGAAATTACGACAGTTGTTTCAGAGTAACTTTTTTCGAATAAATTATGAAGATGAAAATATAATTCATTGCAAATACAACATTGGCATCTAACAAGCAAAATGGCCCGACCTAAAAAAATATTTTGAGCGCGATCAAAATATTGCAGTGAGAGCACTGAACCGTTTTTACAAAAATTCAAACTTAGCTAGTCAAATACAAATTGGAGAAATTACGAAATACTTTAAAAAGATGAATACTACAATACAAGTACCTATGTATGTCGGAAAGATCACAACTCGTCCCCATTTTCCGTTTACACAAAATTTAACTGGAAGCTATTGATTTTCCGTTGTTTTTGATCGCTCGACTGAAAGCGGCCAATGAAGAGGCCGAACAAGTTTCACTCCGATGTATTATTTCCAGTGGTTTTCACAAAGAACAGATTGTCTTTGGTTTGTTGAAGTTCGTGGAAGTAGTTTGCATTGAAGATTGGGAATCAGACCAAATCTTGATTAATTCTTTTTTTATTTTATGGTTGTATAAAGTAATGAAATCAGATGTTTTACAAATATAGCCACGGTTTTCTTTTTGACATATTCTTTGAATTCTTATTGAGACCCACGTGATGTAGAAAATAGTTAAGTGACAAATATAGAGCAGCAATTTTTTCTTCGATTCCAAGCGAACACATTCATTTCTGTTGTTGGGGTGACAGTAATACATTAATGTGCCTGCAGGTAGAGATACACGAATTTGTCACTGTCATCGACACAGCCTCTATTGAGAGTACTGCATCCAAGAGGTTTGCGTAAGTCTCAAATGGAATGGTGTTAAATATAACTAAATCTAAATGCATTTGACTTGCACTACTATGTAATTAACAATATAAAAATATTTTTTTTTATTAATATTAAGTTACCCAAACCCAATGGTACTTTAAAACATAACTCTTTAGAATGTGAAGCAAACTTTAATACAGGTATCAAATGCATTATATTCTGAGTTTAAAGAGTAAATTTTAGAAATTAGAGATAGTACTTTTAATTCTTTGTTGTTTGTTGTACTCATTGTCAGGAAGAACATTAAAAAAAAACCGAGTTGCACTCCGGGAGTGCCGGCAGAAGTGAAAACTTGAATATTAACGTTGTGCATTTTTGATATTTTGGAATGGTTAGGGAATAATTTTGCACGAATTGCTTTAATTATCAGTATAAAAGTACTATCATTTATGTGGTAGAATACAATATTTATTTATTGCGCTATCGTACACAAACAAGACAATTTAAGTATATTACATTAAAAAGTCTATCTCTCAGAAAAATCAACTTCCATCCATAATTTCCGACGACGACTTTTTCACCATCATTATTACCAGAACCATCATCGTAAAAAAACATTTGTCAGAACATTCGCGCAAGCGCCCTGCGCCGCCTAAACAAAACAGTAGGCGCAGGCATACATTTTCGCCATGCCGTAGAAAGAGATAGATAGAGATACTTCCTCTCCTACGCCGCGCCGGCTGTCTATTCTCCATCCGTCTTACGAATTTTCGATCAGGGTCACGTGTCCTGACGCGAGTTTAAAATTTTGTACCCATTACAAAAAAGGGGTATAACGCCGGTAAAGAAGTTTTCACTTCAATAATATACAAAAATATTTGTAGGTATTTATTAAAATATTTATGAATGAACTCAAGAACACATTACGTTGGATTTATTTTAACTTCTTTCTTGTTCTTGTTTTCGTTTCCCTGGCGATGTCTCTTACTGTCTTCCTTGTTTTTGCTGTCGACATCATTATCTTTGAACCCGTTAATCATGACAGCTGGTATTGCACCATAACTAGACAAAGTATTCTGATCTAAAGTGACCGCGTTATTGTTTACTGCTGAAGGTTGTGATGAAGACTGGCTGTTCCCTGGGTTTACGGCTGTATCATGGTTTGGTGCATTCACCATCGCATTACCTTGGTTACCATTAGAAACTCCATCCATAGGTAGAACGACTGCTGGGTAAGTCGTCATAGAAGGATTTTGAGAACTAGCCCCCTGGTTATTACCCTGATTTGACATAATATTTGGTTGTCCGTATCCATTTGATCCGCTGTTTATAGGAGCTGACATAGGTCGATATTGATTGTTTTGGTTGTTTGGTTGGTTTGGCAAGTTTCCCTGGTTTCCTGTCATGGTTGGCTGGTAGTAACCATTAGTAGCACCATTTGGCTGGTATCCTGGTTGTGGAGTTTGCTGATTAACAGGCACATTAACCGTTTGTCCTGGCATTTGAACAACGTACTGTGGATTTGATCCTTGATTATTCTGCGCGGCATACATGCTATTTGTTCCCTGGTTGGGCTGAGCTACATACATGTTATTTGTTCCCTGATTGGGTTGCGCTATATACAAGTTATTTCCACCTTGGTTGGGCACAGTAGTATACATATTATTCGTTGGAGGGTTTTGATTAGCTGCCACATTATTCGGAAGCTTAACATTTGTTCCTTGTATGGGGTTTTGTACATTATTTTGTGGTGGGTTTAGCAGTACACCAGGTATTTGAATCATTTGTCCATTGAAGTAGATCAAAATGTATCCGTTATTTTGATTAACTGGGTTATTATTTGTTGGAAGGTTTGATACGACACTGCTGAATGGGTTAACAAACTGCTTTTGCGAAGTTATTGGTATATTATTTGGTGAAGTGACAACTTGATAGAGTGGTCCTTGCCCAGGTTGGTAAGGGATATACACGACATTGCCTGGCTGAGCGTTGTTTGGTGGAAGAACTGGATTACCGATATTGTTAGGGTTATTCTCATGCAATAGGAACATGTTGTTGCCGTTTCCACCTGGTCCCACTAATAAAAAGTCTTTCTTTTTATCCAGTCCCACTTGATTATTGTCTTTACCTGATTGAGCTGCAATCTCGTCATTGTCTAGATTTGTTTTAGGTGGCATATTCTCTGGGGATTTAGGATCTTTTTCTGGTGCCGTTGCCGTCCCTGTTGGCTTGTTATCTGCTTCTCCTCCATTTTTATTATCGTTTGATCCTTCTGGCTTCTTAGGACTTCCGTTGGGACTCGGTATATTAAATATGTTATTAAATCCAGGCATTCCAAAATTCATGCCTGGGTTAAAGGGACGATTCATAGGCAAACCCATATTACCCATGGAGGGAAATGCAAAATAGGGATCAATTCCACCATCCAAATACGAGTGAAACGGATCAAATGGATTGTTGTTATTGCTGTTAAAGGAGAAGGCATTGCTTGAATGCTTCTCACTAAACTTTTCTACATGATGTTTGTGTGGGACTTCGTCTGATTTCGACGAAAGTGGAAATGGTTTTATGTTGAAAAACGAATTATGGAAGGCATTTTCTGCATTTACCAAAACTGCGCTGATGAGAGGCAATAATATCTGAAATTAAACAAAAATACTTAATATTTAAGATATTATTAATAGGTATTTAATAAGTATTAAAAAATGGCTGCCATATAAAAGTTTTTTTCATAAGTGAGGAATTCATGGACTTCAATTTTATAAATACGATTATAGCCTTAGTTTAAAAATATTGCATGTTATCTAATCAATCAAAGACAATAAAGATTACTTTACTTTAGGATGATATGGCCGTGTGTGAGTTGTCCCAAGATATTATTATTATTACTTTAATATGTACGGTATTGTTTGGGCACAAATAACTGTCAGCATAGCAGTACCTAATAGAAACATCTTTTTATCACTACGCTTGTATGTACCAGGGCGACATACACTTCACTACTTAGTCCAGATTTTAACATCACATTCTCTGATAATACTACTATGCTATTTAATAATTATAAAAAATTAAAAGTCATCCCTATAATTCATTCTGGCCACGTAACTGTTAAATTAACTATCATATTATAAAATTATGTTAAAACCATTTTAAATCAAGCCAAATGGTATAAATCTGTTCTTAGAACTTAAGTCGTTAAAGTATAATATGCAGTATCTTGCGGCCTTCACAAACTTTAACGACTATTATATTATTGTGTAGTAATTAGGAAGTAATTAGGTGGCTTAATGTGATACGAAGAAGACTTATCACAAGTGAATTCGATTTGTGGGGAAAATATATGCAAATGTAACTAAGAATTATTTCATATTATTTTAAGTAACATTTGTATCTATATTTCTATAATCTATCTATATGTATAAAATACTTTGTCCTGAATGACTGACGGATCAACGCACAGCCTAAGCCGCTGACCGTAGATACCTGAAACTTGGAGGGAGAGTTCTTTGTATGACGTAGGCATCCGATAAGAAAGGATTTTCCGAAATTCTACACCTAAGTTTTTAAAATTAAACTGTCAAAAACCATTTTCGACTTCTACGCGGACGAAGTTGTGGGCAAAAGCTCGTCTATATATATAACAAAGTTGGTTTAGTAACACCAATTATAACTCAAGAACGGGTGGACCAAGTTTATGATATTTGATTTGTTGGGTTCGTCTTTACCCAAATAGCCGAATTACAATAAAAACGGTTTAGATACCCCATTTAAAACCTACGAAAGGGTTAGACAGATTTTCATGATCCTTGGTTTAATGGATTCGTCTCGAATAACTATAAATCAACAGGAAAAAGTTATGGAAATGGGAACGGGGACTACTTGCGGGAGTAAGGCATCGTTCACGTGAGTATGCTCACTGTCTGTCACATTGTCAACGTGGACTCAAGTCTCAAAAAAGGCCAGTGAGAGACAGTGACAACGCACTAGCTAATAGTTTATAGTCAGTTCGGTGTGAACTAGAAGTTAAATATATATGGAAAAGAGAAACTGCGCAGTCAGCGGCCGACAATACGTTTCGTCTGAACAGTGCCTTAAACCGCGTGGCACCGCTAGTTTTATTATAGTTCTTAGATACAATAGTGAAGAGTTACATTATATTTCGCTTTAGTGTGAGCGTTGCAGTGAAATATTAACAGTTTATAACTTCTACTACACTTTTATCTGAAACTTTAACACTAACATAGTTTACCTCGGGCACTGACATGTTGAACATTCTAGTGTCACACCCAGATGGATCTGTGCCCTAGAAACCACGTTAGACTGAGCTGGTTTGCGGGTTTAGAGAATATTCCATTCAATTAAATAAGCAACAATCAATACTGTCCCTTATTCTTGATTTATAAACCAATAAATATTAACGAATTTGGCAGCAAAATTTCAAACCGATAAAAACAGTTATTAACTTAATCACACGCCCAGTTAGCGCAACATCAGAAGACCTATAAGAGCAGTCGATCTGGCTATGATTTGGGCTGGTCTGATCTAAGGATAACCATTGACACGAAAGGAGAAGACTTCAACACTTTAATGATACAAAACTTTTAAAAGTCTGTGCTACCTATAAGGCCAGGACCATTTTATTTTTAAATAAAATTATTTGATAAAATCAACACACTTACCCGTATTGACGCAGCCATGTCGCACCACCAAATGATAGTTTGACCACTGAGCGAATAATTTTATTGTACTTATCGTAACGAAAAACCCGAATAAATAGGTAAACCATTAAGTCCTAATTGGTATTTAATTAGTGTCCGCGTATTGTGCGTCAGGGAATAGTTTAATGTGAACTCGTTACAAATATGTTAGCATTAAAAAATAAAGTGAAAGCAATATTGCTAAGTACGAGCTAAGTATTATTTAAAAAGATTATCATTAGCAAACGCACGGTAATCACACAAGTAAAAACTGGAGGTATAATTTATGTTTTGTATTATTATGGTTACTATGTATTTAAACATTATGAAGAATATATATTATTATTGTTTGTTCCAAGGTTTACTTTATCTTTTCCTTTCTCTGCGTCACCTTAAGGTAGACTGGTAGAAAATGCATTTAAGCATGAAGTCAGCCTATGTACAGTTTGGTGCATAAAGTTTTAAATGAATAAATATTTTATTATACGTTAAACAGTTGCAATCCTCACCAAATTGAAATACCAAAACACGTAATCTCCGATAAATTCGTTCAAAATTACGTAAAATGTTACTGGAAACCTATGAAATCGGCGTAACTTTGCATCACATTGATTATGCGTCGGTCCTACCCCCGGGAAATCAGGGGCAAGCGGGCAGCCCGCGGGCCGCGCCGACGTGTTGGTGACATGAGCCCGAAACGTCGCCCATGAATAATTCCAGCGTTTACCGGCGAAAAGGAATCCCGAATAAGTTTGTTAAGGTTTGTTTGAACAGTAAAGCTAAATAATGGTTTTTGTACACTTTGTAAGCTGAGCTGTTTGTTAGCTGTGTAATGTTGATTAAGACTACCATACTTTGTATATCATCTTTTTTGTCTTTTACCAACCAACCTTACTGGTCGACCACCAATCTTACTGGATTCAGCTGAACCCAATTTTTACATACAGCCACTTCCTATCCGACGTCTACAAAATTTAATAAGTAATGCAGCATCCCTTGCCTTGTACATACCGTTGTTTTATGTAACTTACGTTAAATTTTAAAATCACGAATATTTGCTGACAGTGACACTAGTATTTTCAATAGCAAGGACTTGGTAAAGAAACTTTAGCACTCATCAAGATGCTACACCCAGCTACACAAATCTTGTGAAACTCGTCAGAGCATCTTACAATGTTATAAGCTAGCTGTCAGTTACCGGCGCACAAGTAAATGGAGTAAAAGTGTCACTCAAGGCTCCCACTCGGGACCCTTGCACTCGGGAGCTATAACGTACCATGGTACTTCAGTACTATCTCACAAGTACCGACGTCGGGCGCGGTACTTACGCGGTACTTTACTGAAATTCTAAACTCCCTTGCTATAAAAATGAAACGAGTCTGTGTCTGGAAATAGACAACATGTTAAGAAGATAGGTATTAAATATAGGTCTTTGTTTTTACTGAAACTTTGATTTAACCTTTGCTTTAATAAATTCGTGGTGGCCTAGCGGTCCAACGTACGGATTTGTATGCATAAGGTTGCAGGTTCGAACCCACTACAGGCAAGTACCAAAATCAAAATCAAAATATTTTTATTTCGAGGCTTTTCAGGCACTTTCAATACGTTAAATGACTCTAGTTGCGCGGTTCTAAAATGTCACTCCCATGGAGAAGAACCGGCAAGAAACTCCATAGGTTATTCTTTTAAAAAAAGGTAAAATGTTAAAGAAAAAACAGCTTTTTCAAAGTTTTAAGTGCTTTCTTAATTATTCTAAGACTTCATTGACAAATGGTAAAGCAAAACATCGTGCGGGAACCTGCTACATGAGCAGACCTGTGCCCAGCAGGGGACTTTTATAGGCCGGTATTGATATTAAATTCGCAGACTCGAATTTTGCTGATTGTGTTAAATACCGGAAAGCAGAAATGGTAAGCAACTTATTAGGGACCATAATGCAATTTCATTATTAAATTATAATTATCTAAATCTGCATAATTAAGTACCTAATTCCTCATTTGTTTTGTATGAATAATTAAATTCATTTTATAATTGATAAGAATTCGTTCTTCTATGTAGTTATTTTATTCTATATTCTATTATTTGTATTTAATTATTTTAGTCTAGATATACTAACTACTTACAAAATTTGTTTTCTTTTTAACCGACTTCTAAAAAGGAAGAAGTTCTACTGTATGTATTTTTTTTTTATATGTTTGCCGATTTCTACGTCAATTGTAGACCCAATTTTCAAAATTCTTTTTATTCGAAAGGGTATACTTCTAAGGTAGTCCCACTGTCACCAAGTCAGGATCTGATAATGGGATCCCAGGGAAATCGAGGGCAGCCCTCAAACTTTATAACCAAAGTTTTTTTCTAAAGTTATTTAAGTATTTGCGTCTGGTAGTCATCAACTCATGTTGATGAGCTGGTGATAAAAGGTACAACTCCTTAACGGTTAGGAGCTGACAGTTTTTTTTTTTTTTTTTTCTTTAAAGTTATTCAGGTGAGCTGATAAGGGAAGGTACAATGGTTAGGAGTTGGAGGATTATTCTTTAATATAATATTATGGTGACGTATAATAGTTGTACTCTTTCAAGTTATTCAGATGGGCTGATGATGGAAAGTTAAAACTATTTGACGGTTAGGAGTTAAATGTAACTTTACGATGCTGGTATCGTAACCTATTTCCTTAAGGTTGCAGTTTTAGTTGTTTTGTCCTTTGTGCTACTTAATGAATAATTACTTAAGCATATAAATTATTTTAACTTACACGATTATTTACACTCAAAATAGAAAAATATCAAACTTTGAACAAAATACAAAAAATCGACTTAAAAAAAATCACCATATCCAAAACCACAAACAATCGCAAAAAATAAACTGGATTATAATTCCATCTTAGTTACTCAATTGTTAAATTATCTAGTGATCGCTATTTTTTGTGGTTCTAGATAGGAAGTTTTTGAAAGTTTTTTTTTTGAAGTCGATTTAATATTTTTTTAAGTTATGTTATGATTTTATACCAAATTGTTTTAAATTTGACGGGCCTGTTGGTCTAGTGGTTAGTGACCCTGACTGCTAAACCGGAGGTTGTGGGTTCGATTCCCACCCAGGACGAATCTTTGTGTGATGAGCACGATCATTTGTTCTGTGTCTGGGTGTAATTTATCTATAATATGTATGTATTTAGAAATATATAAGTATGTTTATCAGTTGTCTGGTTGCCATAGCACAGGCTTTGCCTAGTTTGGGATCAGATGACCGTGTGTGAGATGTCCCAAGATATTATTATTATTATCTGTATCTCTCTTTTTTCACGGGTTACCCTCAGTATCGAGAATACCCGGTCCTTTGAAAGGCTTACGTGGGGACACAGGTCCAACACGCAGTGGCCTTTTTGAGAACTTTACTCTAAACTGTGATGGGGCATCTACTAGGGCCCATCCACCTCTGCTCTATGGAAGAACAGATATGAACGGTCCAAAGTAGATACAAAGCTATTGTAAATTATGAATGAAAAATAAAAATTTAGGTTATGTGTAGGTAAATGTTAGTGGATTGGTTATAAGAACTAAATCGGAAAACTATGGCACCTGCCTTCTAATACATGTTAATGCAATCAAATAGGCAGGTGGTGACTCGCCAGCTCACCAGATGGGCCCCCAACATAACCGCCACGATAGGCAGCAGGAGGCAACACCAGTGCGAGCGGCTTGGGGTGTCGAGCGGGTATTATTAAATTTTAAATAACTTGTGATAAAAAAAAACATGACCCAATGCTGGTTGACCACATAAATAATACCAGCCTATAAATGTCCCACTGCTGGGCACAGGCCTCTAATATAGAGAAGGAACGAGCATTGATCATCACGCTTGCTCAGTGCGGGTTGGCGATTTCAGATTCCAATTTTTGGAATCCAGGTTTTCTCACGATGTTTTCCTTCATCAATTGTCAATAATGTCTTAGAGTAATTAAGAAAAAACATATAACTTTGAAAAAGTCACATTGGTACTTGCCTGTAGTGGGTTCGAACCTGCAACCTTGTGCATACAAATCGGTTCATTGAACCACTAAGCCACCACGACATTTACGGTCGACCGCATACTAATATTTTAATCTAGCTGCACCCGGAGGCATGCGTTGCAATGCCACATTAACTCAAAGAGTATTTAGTTGCATATTCTGTTTTTTGGGTCAGAAACCCTTACAGGCGTAATGACGCTAGAAGTCCCTACCAAAGTTTCATCACCGTTTGACCAATGGTTAAGAAGACAAGCATAGAGCACAAACATACAAATACATATTTTAATTGTAGTAACATTTTTTTTATACTTATTGAATGACTTTAATCACTGTATCGCGGGTTTCACAAACATTCAATTCACATACACTGAAAACCCAGACTTGGAACAAGCATTTATGCATCACTCAAATGCTTGTCCCATACGGGGATCGAAACCGCAGCAAGTAGCGCACAGTGGTAATTGGCGTGGTGACCTAGTTACCACTCGGCTATCCGTGCAGTCAATAGTGTATTCATTTATTTCGTTGGGTTTGAGAAAGTTAAGTCAAAAAGCGTAAAAACACGATCGGTTACAAAACAGTTGTATTTACATCTGTGGGTCCTTTATAAATGGTCCCAAAACGTTCGGTTTGAAAAAGTCTAGTTTTTAAAGTTTGTTCAGTTCATTACTTAATTCCTGTTAAATGTTGTTATGTTTACAGGTTTCAAATGAAAACGAATTGGTTCCAATATAAAACTTTTAATCGCTTATTAAAAATATTTTACACTGATTTCAAACTAATTACAGCTACTACATTTTACAGACATTTTCTTCTTATTCCTCTCTATCTAACATTCTAACTGGAATAAATATTAAAACTAAGTTATCCATTTTCTTATCCTCTGTCGTTTAGTTTTCAGTTCCCTATACTTATCTTCCTAGATACAATTCTTGATTCTTGACCAAACATTTTACTCAACACTTGTCAAAGATTTGAGTCGGTTGTCATTCCCAACGATAAATTAAAAAAATACATCATTTGATTGGTTTGGATAAATTAATTTAGGGCTAGTCATTGGTTTGAGCTCCTGCTTATCCTTGTGCAACAAGTACTTTTAAGTTTGGAGTGTGCTCTGTTGCGAGTGGGTTCCGTTTCTCATGATTTTGGTTACGACGTAACTATCGTACTTTCTCTGCGGACTTCAATGCGTCCAAAAATAGTTTTATCAAGGGCGAAAGGTTCTGAGGTTGGCTGTTCTGGCTTCTGTTTTCTAATTTAAGAAGTACATTAAGGAAATCAATGGCGAGTGCATCTTTACTACCTTTCTGGAGCACAGCGTTTGACTGTAGGTTTGGAGCGGGTTGTATTACATGTTGTGGCAGTGGGACAAGGTTTGACTTTGAAACAGATTCTGATTTTGGCAGAATGTCTGTTTGTGGGATAGGCTCTGGCGTGGCAGGCTTTGACTGTAAGATACGCTTTGGGGTGGCAGGCTGTAACTGTGGGACGGGCTCTGGCATGGCAGGCTCTGGCGTGGCAGGCAGCAACTGCTGGTTGGGCTCTGGCGTGGCAGGCTCTGGCGTGACAGGCTCTGGCGTGGCAGGTGGCAACTGTGGGATGGGCTCTGGCGTGGCAGGCTCTGACTGTAAGATAGGCTTTGGGGTGGCAGGCGGTAACTGTGGGATGGGCTGTGGCGTGGCAGGCTCTGACTGCAAGATAGGCTCTGGCGTGGCAGGCGGTAACTGCAGGTTGGGCTCTGGCGTGGCAGGCGGCAACTGCAGCTTGGGCTCTGGCGTGGCAGGCGGCAACTGCGGGTTAGGCTCTGGCGTGGCCGGCTCTGACTGTGGGATGGGCTCTGGCTTAGCAGTCACTGACTGTGGTGTAGGTATTGGCGTAGCAGGCTCTGATTGTGGTCCGTGTACTAGCGTAACAGGCTCTGACTGTGGGATAGGCACTAGCGTAGGAGACTCTGGCGTAGCAGGCTCTGACTGTGGGATAACTTCTGGCGTAGCAGGCTCTGACGATGGGATGGGTATGGGTGTAGCAGGCTTGGACTGTAGGTCAGGCTCTGGCGTAGCAGGATCCGACTGTGGGGCTGGCTCTGGCGTATCTAGCCCTAAATGTGGGATGGAGACTTGCTTAGCATGTTCCGACTGCGGTATAGGTTTAAGCGTAACAGGCTCTGACTGTGGGATGGGCACTAGTGTAGCAGGCTCTGTCCGTGGGTTTGGTTTCGGCTGTGGGACAGGATCAACTTTTGGAAGCTGTTGTGACAATGTTGCAGATTTTTGCTGTACAAGAAGTGTTTGTGAAATCGATTCGGACTGTGTTACCGATTTTGCTAATTTATCGGATTTAGGCACAGTTTCAGATTGTGGTGCAGGCTCTGGAACGAGCTCTGGAGCAGGCTTAGACATTAGATCCTTCTGCGTCTGTGGCACGATCTCTGGCTGACGTTCGAAAGTAGGTTGCGGCAGTAACATCGGGACTAAATAAGGATAAGGCTGCAGGCATGGCTGTAAGTAAGGATAAGTTTGAAGGTTTGGAAACTGCCCTAAATACGAGTTAAGTTGTGGGTAAGTTGGTAGAATAGATAGTAAACCGAACGTGTTAAAGAGATTGGTAAGACCTGGTAAGTTGAATTTGTAATTGTAATTGAGATTAGGCTGTAGTGTGGACGGAGTATTTATAACAGGAATCGGAACTTGAATCGGGAATGAAACGGCAAATAAGTCCACAGGTCTTCCATTTGTGACACCAGCTGGATTTTGCATCAGTGTTGTTTGGCCGTTGATCATAACCATTGTGTAGGAAGGAACGCTACCCGACCTGCTGAAATCTGCTATGTCATCCGGTTTGGTATTTAGTGTTTTTGATAAATTCGGTGAGCCAGCGTTTACTGTTGTAGACCCATCACCTGAGGACAAACAATTTTCTATTATTATCATGACTATTATCGCAATCTTTTATAAGTTCTAAAACGACAAAGTTATTAATTAGTAGTAAGTTGCATATAAGCGAGTTTTTCAATACCTTTCTCACAATTATCTATCTCTTTTTCTGTCTTTTTTAGTAGTAAGATTTTTAGTTTTTCACTACTTTTGTTTTTTTTTAAGAAATGAGTGATTGAAGAGATCTGTTAACTTGAGCGCAGGCTTTGACTGCTTCACTGGACTTCAGCTTAATCACTACTATATATAAAATTTATGATATTGGACTTCAATTTATACAGTATACACATTTAAGTTATCAAACATTTACGTAAGCCCATCCACATAATTCATTTGATCACCATCATGACCCACAATATAAGTATAATTCCTATTCAGAATTTCATTATGAAGACATCTGGTTGCTGCCGATCGCTTTGGTCAAATAACAGTACAATCAATGTTTTTTTATTATTTCTAGTAAGACTGGCCACATAGATCATAGTTATATTTATTCTCACCTTGGCACAAGTCATCAGCGTTGCTATTCATTGATCCTTTGGCACCACGAGATATTCTATTTACAGTAACAGAGGCATCACCATCTATAAAGCCATTAGTAAAGGGAATTATTTTTAAAATTTGCATATAATCATGACTATTTATAGGTCGCTGAGTGCCATGAAATAACCCATTAATAATAATGTTGCCTATTATTTCACCGGTTTCAGGGATAATTTCATCTAGTTTCAGATTATTTTGATCATTGATGAGATTTTGGGTGCCAGGAGAAATCGCATTTACAACAAAAGTGCCTCTACTACCTGGTATTTTATGACTTTCAGGAATAATCTCATCAATTTTCAAATTATCGTTATGATTTATGGTACCTTTTGCGCCAGTAGATATTCCATTAACAACAATAGTGCCTCCGCCACCTATTACTTCATGGGTTCCAGAATCGTTTTTGTCTATTTTCATACCATATTTCGTTTTCGTTTGTTCTGTGCCTGGAGTAATCGCATTTACTACAATGCTGTTCATTATTTTATGGGTTTCCGGGATGATTTCATCGATTATCATATTATTCTGATTATTGATTAAATCTTGGGTGCCAGGAGAAACCCCATTTAAAACATTAGTAAAGCTACCGCCGGATATTTTATGAGTTTCAGGAATAATCTCATCAATTTTGAAACTATCGTCATGATTTGTGGTACCTTCTGCGCCAGGAGATATTCCATTAACAACAATAGTGCCTCCACCACCTATTACTTCATGGGTTCCAGAATTGATTTCGTCTATTTTCATACCGTATTGATTAGTGGCAGTTTGTTCTGTGCCTGGAGTAATCCCATTTACTACAATACTATTCATTATTTTATGGGTTCCCGGGATGATTTCATCAATTTTCATATCATCGTGCAGTACGATAGGTTCTTCTGTGCCGGGGGATATTCCATTTACAACAAAAGTGCCTGTACCATCTGTTATTTTATAAGTTTCGGGAATAATCTCATCAACTTTCAGATTGTCGTCGTGTTTTATGGTACCTTCTGGGCCAGGAGATATTCCATTAATAACAATAGTGCCTCCACCACCCATTACTTCATGAATACCAGAATATTTTTCGTCTATTTTCACACTGTAATGATCAGTGGCCGTTTGTTCGGTGCCTAGAGTAATTCCATTTTCTACAATACTGTTCATTGTTTTATGGGTTCCCGGAATGATTTCATCGATTTTCATATTATTCTGATTATTGATGAAATTTTGGGTGCCAGGAGAAACCCCATTTAAAACATTTGTGAAACTACCGCCAGATATCTTATGAGTTTCAGGAATTTCATCAATTTTCAAACTATCGTCATGATTTGTGGTATCTTCCGCGCTAGGAGATATTCCATTAACGAGAATAGTGCCTCCACCACTAGTTACTTCATGGGTTCCAGAATTGATTTTGTTTATGTTCATACCGTATTGATTACTGGCAGTTGGTTCCGTGCCTGGAGTGATCCCATTTACTACAATACTATTCATTATTTTATGGGTTCCCGGGATGATTTCATCAATTTTCATACTATCGTGCGGTACGATAGGTTCTTCTGCGCCGGGGGATATTCCGTTTACAACAAAAGTACCTCTACCACCTGGTATTTTATGAGTTTCAGGAATAATCTCATCAACTTTCAGATTATCGTCGTGATTTATGGTACCTTCTGGGCCAGGAGATATTCCATTAACAACAATAGTGCTGCCACCACCCATTACTTCATGAGTTCCATAATTTTTTTCGTCTATTTTCACACCGTATTGATCAGTGAGGGTTTGTTCTGTGCCTGGAGTAATCCCATTTACTACAATACTGTTCATTATTTTATGGGTTCCCGGAATAATTTCATCGATTTTCATATTATTCTGATTATTGATGAAATCTTGGGTGCCAGGAGAAACCCCATTTAAAACATTAGTGAAACTATCGCCTGATATCTTATGAGTTTCAGAAATAATCTCATCAATTTTGAAACTATCGTCATGATTTGTGGTACCTTCTGCGCCAGGAGATATTCCATTAACGAGAATAGTGCCTCCACCACTTGTTACTTTATGCGCCCTAGAATTGTTTTCGTCTTTTTGCATACCGTACTGATTAGTGACGGTTTGTTCTGTGCCTGGAGTAATCCCATTTACTACAATACTATTCATTATTTTATGGGTTCCTGGAATGATTTCATCGATTTTCATATTCTGATTATTGATGAAATCTTGGATGCCAGGAGAAACCCCATTTATAACATTAGTGAAGCTACCGCCGGATATTTTATGAGTTTCAGGAATAATCTCATCAATTTTTAAACCATCGTCATGATTTATGGTCCCTTCTGCGCCAGGAGATATTCCATTAACAACAATAGTGCCTCCACCACGTATTACTTCATGGGATCCAGAATTGATTTCGTCTATTTTCATACCGTATTGATTACTGACAGTTTGTTCCGTGCCTGGAGTGATCCCATTTACTACAATACTATTCATTATTTTATGGGTTCCCGGGATGATTTCATCAATTTTCATACTATCGTGCAGTACTATAGGTTCCTCCGCGCCGGGGGATATTGCGTTTCCAACAATAGAGCCTCTACCACCAAGTATTTTATGAGTTTCAGGAATAATCTCTTCAATTTTCAAACTATCGTCATGATTTGTGGTATCTTTTGCGCCAGGAGATATTCCATTAACGAAAATAATGCCTCCACCACTTATTACTTCATGGGTTCCAGAATTGATTTTGTCTATTTTCATACCGTATTGATTACTGGCAGTTGGTTCCGTGCCTGAAGTAATTCCATTTACTACAATACTATTCATTATTTTATGGGTTCCCGGGATGATTTCATCAATTTTCACACTATCGTGCGGTACGATAGGTTCCTCCGCGCCGGGGGATTTTGCGTTTCCAACAATAGAGCCTCTACAACCAAGTATTTTATGAGTTTCAGTTATAATCTCATCAATTTTTAAACTATCGTCATGATTTATGGTCCCTTCTGCTCCAGGAGATATTCCACTAACAACAATAGTGCCTCCACCACCTATTACTTTATGGGTTCCAGAATTGATTTCGTCTGTTTTCATACCGTATTGATTAGAGACAGTTTGTTCTATGCCTGGAGTAATCCCATTTACTACAATACTATTCATTATTTTATGGGTTTCCGGGATGATTTCATCGATTTTCATATTATTCTGATTATGGATGAAATCTTGGGTGCCAGGAGAAACCCCATTTAAAACATTAGTGCTTTTACCGCTGGATATTTTATGAGTTTCAGGAATAATCTCATCAATCTTTGAACTATCGTCATGATTTATGGTCCCTTCTGCGCCAGGAGATATTCCATAAACAATAATGGATCCTCCACCACTTGTTACATTATGCGCTCCACTATTGTTTTCGTCTATTTTCATACCGTTTTGATTACTGACAGTTTGATCTGTGCCTGGAGTAATCCCATTTACCACAATACTATTCAATATTTTATGGGTTCCCGGGATGATATTATCTATTTTTATAGAATCTTCATCATTCATTGATCTTTTAGCGCCGGAAGCTGTTCCATTTACAGCATTAGTACCGCCGATGATTTCCTGGGTTCCCGGTATAAATTCATCAATTGCCGTGTTATAATAACTTGGTCTTTTAACAGCAGGAAAAATTCCATGGGTTCCAGGGATAATTCCATCGACTTTGATTTGATTATGACTATTTATCGATTTTGTTAGTTTTTTGCCAGGGGTTGTTCGATTTACAAAAGTAGACCCATCACTAACTATTGCTCTATGATTCTCGGTTATTATCTTTTCAATTTTCAGATCATTATCATGACCATTTATAGAACCTTTAGTGCCAGGGGATATCCCATCAACAATAATAGTGTCTTCATCACTTTTTGTTTCATAGTTTTCAGGATTAATCCCATCTATGTGACTATTTTCATCATTATTTTCTAGCGCAATACCAGAGGGACCTCCATTAACGTTTATAGTGACAGCACAGGTATTGACTTTATCGTCCTTTTTACGTTTTTTCACAACTGCCAGGTTAATTGGAATACCATGATTTGCTTCAAGTAAACTTACAGATTTTTCGTCTTGTTGGTTCGTACATTTGACCGTCAGTGTTATATTTTTATCTACAGGTAATTGGTGAGATGTCAATAGGACATGTAATAGCGATTCCAAAACTGGTAAGGGCTGCCTTCGGTGATAGTTAGAGTTATGTCTATGTTTGGCATGGTAATAGTGGTTTGAAAGCGAATGATGTCTGTGAGACCTACCCGATTCGTAGCGATGACTGCCATAGCACTGCACTGCTAATGCCGCGAGAACAAGAATCGGGATCTAGAAATAAAAATCGAAAATACATATTTTGTTATCGAATTATATTAAGCAAGCAGTTTAAATCGTAAAAGTACTTCAGCTGTTTACATAATTATCATTTGTTCTTTTCAAATGTTTATTTTGGATGACTTAATTTCAAAATCATCAGATATTTAAACGATTAAACGAATAAATGATTTGATTTGATATTTGTAAAAGTAATATTAATCCTATCACAGAACAGTTTTACGAAGAAATTCGCAGATCTCATACATTTTTCATGAATTCATACGATATAGAGGTTGCGGCTCAATGAAATATAATATTCTTTGATCCTAATTCTACGTGGAACGAGCTTTGTAAAATATTGACGATGAATCCTCGCGGCAAAAATGGAAACATTCGTGTATTTGTACAAGAAAATAAATCGAGGAATTTAAAGATTCTTGGAATCAAGTCCAGAGCACCAAAGAGATTATGATGAAGTTAATTATCAATAACGTACTTACATTGCTGGTTGTGTTCATAAGTATTAGCACGTGTGTTCTACATAGTGAAGCCTGAACTGCTCGACTAAGGTAGTTTACCCGGCTTTTTAATATTTTAAGACGCAATAAAATAATGTTACCTCAATTTTTGTAAGTTTAGAAATGTTTAGTGTGGAATAAATTTGAATAAATATATAAAATACCAAAACCAACTTGCAGTTAAGTTATATATTGTATACTTTGAAAAAGTGTACATTCGAATTTGTTACTAAATGATAAGTAACGAATCTGATAACATAAAACAAATACATAGCTATAATGCAAGCTAACGACGATTAACAAAACTCTATACGGCATGGACATTTAATCTAAATTTTGTTACTTGATGGTAAAAGTTTCGGCGGAAATGTAACTTAACAAATCGTTTATAAAGAAAATAACTAAAATAAAAATTGTACTATTCTTTTCCCGAGGGTTGAAATTTACAAGAGTTTAGATATACCTAACTCTGTCGACCACAAGCAGTCTAAGGTAGATACTGTTAACACTAACAATTTGTAATAAACAAACAAGAAAGTTGTACACATTCTCCACTAGTCTGTAACTCGGTGTCGCTTGTACTGTAAGCTCAAAACATCAATGAAATGATAATAGATTATTAGCATAGTCGTACCGAAGTTAGGAAACTAGTTAACAGGCGTCTACCTAAGTTACAAAGGGAAATAATATTTGTAAAGGTGTATATGTATTAAGCTACTTCCAGAAAGGAAAGGCCGTTATATTTTGCCTCGATAGTATCGATAATGCCTGTGTCTATGTATGGATGTACACTAGCAGGTATTCAGAAGTAAGACAATAAGCAGACTAAAAATTTGCATTGTAATTTTTAAAGAAAATCCAAATCCAGACTTAAAGCTTGTCAAGAACTGGAAAATGAGGGATATAATTCCCTAGGATTCAAGTGTTGAAGGAAATAGCAAAGATTTTGTATAGATACTCGACTTATTTCTGAAACTGTATACCGTATATCCACTTTTGTATTTTTGCAGAGCTATTGCCATCTATCGAGTAACTTTGGATACCACGAGTAGTAACTTTGTAAGGGTTATTAAGATGCTTAACTAGTGACTCCTACTGCCATCTATCGAGGATTGAACAAACCACTACCTGATAAGTTTGTCTATTAAACTATCAAACACACGCACTATATAAATACTGAATTTTCCCAAACATCACAAAAATATATACTTATAACTTTTACACAACCAAAGGGCACGTGGCATGACTATGTTCTTGCGATAACGTAACACTAAACTATACACTTTCGAAGCATATTATATTATCACTCACAACAATTAATAAATAATTACACTAATATTAATCAGTAAATAAACTTCGCTCACCTGTGTCTTCCTCGCCATCGCTGCTCACAATATGCTTCCTCGATGCTTTCCTAAACATTTAAAGAGAGCAGCTTATAATTACCGGATGATTCCCTAATGACAGTTTAAAGTTAATCCCATTAATAATTAGATGGTAACCTGTATTTAATTGATGGTCACATTGCTCAGGTATTAGACAAGTTGCAATTAATGATGTGTGTAATGGTAATCATGCAAGCATTACGCTTGCAATTTACCCACAGTAAGACCAAATGTCTTCTCATGAAGAAATAATGATCACCACGCGAGTTGAGTATTTTAGGTTATTCAATTGATAATTTCCTCATCTATTGTTATTGATTGACTAGCATATGTTGTTTAATGATTATCATAAATATACATTTCATTTCACATCAGTTCACAATAATTTTAAATGTTGTTTAATATTTTTGTCTGTTCGTATGTATGTAGGTACCTAATTTGTTATTCTTTACCACTGATGGTGGTCACCGAGTAACAAGTATTGTATGTACGACGTTACTAAATCTAAGTTAAGGTCGTTTTGTTTTTTTAGATCTGTTTTGTATAATTGAATGTTGTTACAATATTACAGTAGGTATATCTGCAACTACAAATACCGTTTATTTTACTGTAACTAGACAAGTATATTATCTATACTAATATTATAAAGCTGAAGAGTTTGTATGTTATTGTATGTTGATTTTGATTTTGTTTCTTTGTTTGTTTGTTTGAACGCGCTAATCTCAGGAACTACTGGTTCGAATTGAAAAATTCTTTTTGTATTGGATAGTCCATTTATTGAGGAAGGCTATAGGCTATATAACATCACGCTACGACCAATAGGAGCGGAGCATAAATGAAAAATGTTGCAAAAATGAAAAACCGTTGAAACTAAAACACGCGAACAAAGTCGCGGGGGACAGCTAGTGATACTTATAAAGTGAGACATACCTACCTAAAAACTTTTGACTTACCCAGATCTTGCATTAAAAACCTGGTGTCATGATGTCGTTTGCCTTTACCGTTGTTTGTTGTGTTTCCAGGATTTAAACACGTCACTGTTTACAGATTTGACAGCTTTTTAAACTGACTTTAAAATCAACTGTGGATCGATTTCAAAAACAATTTTGGTTACCGATAGGGTATACTTTAGAGGTGGCCCTATATAAATTTCATTAAGGTCGGTACCTATTTACATTCATGTGTAACTTTGAACGGCAGTATTATTATCGTTCGTGATATGTGACTTCACCACCTGAAGTCTTTTCTTTAAGTAAGTACTGTAAGTCAGGCAGACGCTTTAGTGTTCATTGTATATAATTTAATGGGCTTACCGTACATTGAGTACATACTACTCAATGTGCATATATTGTACTAAATAAAAATTGTCATTTTTCTATGTTTTATTTTGTTGCTTGTTAGGTATGTAAAATGAGAAAGAGAAATTTCTACTATAAGTCTACCACATGAGGTTAAATAGTTCATGAGTATTCAGTCCATCGTAAAACAAACCCCACCAAAAACACTTTTATGTAAAATGTTGCCAAGACGACACCATATGACTGGCACAGTCACAAAGTTGATCTCATGAAGAGCCAAGCTTCTAACTCTACACGCCATAACTCTACAAGGAATAACTTTACAAAGTCACACTTTAGTCTAAATAATATGGCTTGGCCGTTTCGTTACTACAAGAACTTAGGTACTGTAAAACAGAAAAACATAAACAGATTTTTTTTTTTGCACCTGTATGTGAATGTAGCAAAAGGCCAAACCACATATTATAACTAAAGTGTAGAATTTGAAATAAACAACTGTATAACGGTATAATTATAAATGGTAAATAAAAACTTCGATATTGATGTTAATTTTTACATATTTTGGATAGTACGATTTTGATTTATGATGTACGAATATTCGATTTTTCGATAAGTTTTTGAATTTTTAGATTTAGATTTATTTATAATATTATTCATTTATTCGGTAGTTCTATTATTTAATTATACGATGATCTCGATTTCGATCTCGATTTCGATCTCGATTTCGATCTCGATTTCGATCTCGATTTCGATCTCGATTTCGATCTCGATTTCGATCTCGATTTCGATCTCGATTTCGATCTCGATTTCGATCTCGATTTCGATCTCGATTTCGATCTCGATTTCGATCTCGATTTCGATCTCGATTTCGATCTCGATTTCGATCTCGATTTCGATCTCGATTTCGATCTCGATTTCGATCTCGATTTCGATCTCGATTTCGATCTCGATTTCGATCTCGATTTCGATCTCGATTTCGATCTCGATTTCGATCTCGATTTCGATCTCGATTTCGATCTCGATTTCGATCTCGATTTCGATCTTGATTTCGATCTCGATTTCGATCTCGATTTCGATCTCGATTTCGATCTCGATTTCGATCTCGATTTCGATCTCGATTTCGATCTCGATTTCGATCTCGATTTCGATCTCGATTTCGATCTCGATTTCGATCTCGATTTCGATCTCGATTTCGATCTCGATTTCGATCTCGATTTCGATCTCGATTTCGATCTCGATTTCGATCTCGATTTCGATCTCGATCTCGATGTTGAACCCTAACTGGTGTAATGACGCTAGAATTCCCTACCAAAGTTTCATGACAATTTGATAAATGGTTTAAAAAAGACAAACATACAAGTATTAATTTTTATTTTCATTTTAATATAATATAGGAATTGTAGTTAGCATAAATAAAAGAAACACGTTAGGTTTCAAAACGTTTGATCGCAAAACGAAAAGGCATTTTTGAAAACGTTTGTTAAATTCAATACTTAACTCTGTAAAATGTTGGTATGTTTAGCAGGTTTAAAATAAAATAAAAACAAATAGGTTTCAATATCAAATGTTTATTCGCTTTCATAAAATATTAGATACTTATTTAAAACTAATTACAGTTACAAGCTACTACATTTACAAACATATTCTTCTTGTTCCTCTTTATCTAAATTTCTAACTGGAATGAATATTAAAACTAAGTTATCCATTTACTCATCCTCTGTCGTCCAGTTTTCAGTACCCTATACCTATCTTCCTAGTTACAATTATTCTTGATGCTTGAGCAAACATTTAGCTTAACATTTGTCACAGATTTGAGTTCGTTGCCATTCCTAATTATGCTCAGAACTATGTATATATAACTATGTATATATAACGTATCATACCATACATAGTCTGGATAAATTGATTGCTATTTTAGGGCTAGTCATTGGTTTGAGCTCCTACTTATCCATGTACAATAAGTAAGGTTAAGTTTAGGATGTGCTCGCGGGCGAACGACGTCTCTTTACTTTGCGGGCTTCAAAGCGTCCAAAAATAGTTCTATCAAGGGCGCAAGGTTCTGAGGTTGGCTGTTCTGGCTTCTGTTTTCTAATTTGAGAAGTACATTTAGGAAATCAAGGGCAAGAGCATCTTTACTACCTTTCTGGAGCTCAGCGTTTGATTGTGGGATTGGAGCTGGTTGAATTATATGATCTGGCTGTGTGACAGACTTTGAGTTTGGAATAGGCTCCGATTGTGGTACAGACTCTTTCTGTGGAACCGGCTCTGGTTGTGAGACAAACTTTGTCTGTGAAACAGATTCTGATTTTCTGAGAGATTCTGGTTTTGGCAAGGGCTTTGGTGTTGCTGGCTCTGACTTAGCAGGCTCTGGCGTAGCCGGCACTGACTGTGGGACGGGCTCTGACGTAGTAGGCTCTGACTGTGGGATAAGTACTGGCGTAGCAGGCTCTGACTGTGGGATGGGCTCTAGCGTAGCAGGCTCTGACTGTGGAATGAGTACCGGAGTAGCAGGCTCTGACTGTGGGATGGGTAATGGCGTAGCCGGCTCTGACTGTGGGATAGGTACTGGCGTAGCAGTCTTTGACGGCGGGATAACTTCTGGCGTAACAGGCTCTGACTGTAAGACGTGTACTGGCGTAGCAGGCTCGAACTTTGGGATGGGTACAGGCGTAGCAGGTTCTGAGTTTGGGATGGGAACAGGCGTAGCAGGTTCTGACTGTGGGATAACTTCTGGCGTAACAGGCTCTGACTGTGGGATGAGTACCGGAGTAGCAGCCTCTGACTGTGGGATGGCTACTGGCGTAGCAGGTTCTGACTGTGGGATAACTTCTGGCACAACAGGCTCTGACTGTGGGATGGGTACTAACGTAGCAGGCTCTGCCTGTGGTATGGGTACTGGCGTAACAGGCTCTGAATGTGGGATAACTTCTGGCGTAACAGGCTCTGACTGTAGGGCGGGTACTGGCGTAGCAGGCTCTGACTGTGGGATAGGCTCTGGCGTAGCTGGCTCTGAATTTGGGATCGGCACAGGCGTAGTAGGCTCTGAAGTTGGTATGGAAATGGGTGTCGCTGACTCTGAATTTGGTACGGGAACGGGCGTAGCAGGCTCTGACGTTGGGATGGGTATGGGTGTAGCAGGTTCTGATTGTGGAATGGGCTCTGGCGTAGCAGGCTGTGACAGTGGTATAAGCTCTGACTTAGCGGGCTCTTGCGTAGCAGGCTCTGACTGTAGAATGGGCTCTGGCGTAGCAGGGTCTAACTGTAGGACGGGCCCTGGTGTCGCTAGCTCTGAATTTGGGACGGGCACTGGCGTAGCAGGCTGTAATGTTGTTGGGATGGGTACGGGCGTTGCTGGCTTTGAATTTGGGACGGGAACTGTCGTAGCAGGCTCTGACGTTGGGATGGGTATGGGTGTAGCAGGCTTGGACTGTAGGACAGGCTCTGGCGTAGCAGGATCCGACTGCGGGGCTGGCTCTGGCGTAGCTAGCTCTAAATGTGGGATGGATACTGGCGTAGCATGTTCCGACTGTGGTATAGGTATAAGCGTAACAGGCTCTGACTGTGGGATGGGCACTGTCGTAGCAGGATCTGTCTGTGGGACGGGCACTGGCGTAACAGGCTCTGACTGAGGGATGGGCACTAGTGTAGCAGGCTCTGACTGTGGGTTTGGTTTTGGCTGTGGGACAGGATCAACCTTTGGAAGTGGTTGTGACAGTGTTGCAGGTTTTTGCTGCACAAGAAGTGTTTGTGAAGTTGATTTTGACTGTGTTACCGATTCTGTTAATTTATCGGATGTAGGCACAGTTTCAGATTGTGGTGCAGGCTCTGGAATGAACTCTGGAACAGGCTTAGACTTTAGATCCTTCTGCGGCTGTGGCACGATCTCTGGCTGACGTTCGAGACTAAGTTGCGGCAGTAACATCGGGACTAAATAAGGATAAGACTGCAGATATGGCTGTAAGTAAGGATAAGTTTGAAGGTTTGGAAACTGCCCTAAATACGAGTTAAGTTGTGGGTAAGTTGGTAGAGGAGATAGTAAACCGAACGTCAACAAGGGATTGGTAAGACCTGGTAAGTTGAAATTTGTTCCAAAATTTGGCAAAGATTGTGTCTTATTGTAATTGAGATTAGGCTGTAGTGTTGACAGAGTATTTATAACAGGAATCGGAACTTGAATTGGGAATGGAACGGCAACAGGTTCTTGCTTAGGAAGAACATTACCAGTTAAAAGAAATCCATTGAGAGGGATCCCAGGATCACCGCCTCCAACTAAGCCAGGATAGGTTGAGCCAAAAGAAACAGGCTGGCGTATGGCACCTAAGCAAAGTAAGCTCAACAAACTGGGAAAATTAATCCCGTTTCCAGTCGCCATTTTCCTTAAGTCCACGGGTCCTCCTTTTGTAACACCAGCTGGTTTTTGCATCAGTGTTGGTTGGCCGTTGATCATAACCATTGTGTAGGAAGGAACGCTACTCGACCTGCTGAAATCTGCTATGTCATCTGGTTTGGTATTTAGTGTTTTTGATAAATTCGGTGAGCCAGCGTTTACTCCTGTAGATTCTTCACCTGAGAACAAATAATTTTCTTTTATTATCGTGACTATTATGGCAATCATTTATTAGCTCTAAAACGACAAAGTTATCATTAAAACTATTTAATGTAAGGAAGTTCTTAAATACCTTTTAAACCTGTTGACAAGTCAACAAGCATATCATTAAATTGAAGTGACTCGTTGTTTTTACCACTACCATCAACATTTACTGAACTATGGCCATTATTGACATTGAAATATACATTTTTTTAAGTGAAAACTTTTTTAGCGGCGTTGTACACTTTTTTTGTAAAGGGTAAAAATTGGTAAACTCGCGTCAGGACACGTGACCTTGATCGAAAATTCGTAAGACGGATGGAGAGAGACAGCCGGTGCGGCGTAGGAGAGGAAGTATCCCTCTCTCTTTCTACGGCGCGACGAAAATGTATGCCTGCGTCTGCTGTTTTGTTTAGGCGGCGCATGACGCTTGCGCGAAAAAATAAATGAAATAGAGGCATTTAAATAGGTTCGAATCAAAACTATTCGTTTCTTACTTCAGCTATCATAAACAGATCGTATCAGTTTTAGAGATTGGCGATGATGGTTGTAATAATGATGGTGAAAAAGTCGTCGAAATTATGGATGGAAGTTGATTTTTCTAAGAGATAATCTTTTTAATATTACATAAATTGTCATGTTTGTGTACGCTAGCGCAATAAATAAATTTTGTATTCTACCACATTAATGATAGTACTTTTATACTGATAATTAAAGCAATTCGTGCAAAATTATTCCCTAACCATTCTAAAATATCAAAAATGCACAACGTTAATTTGCAAGTTTTCACTTCTGCCGGCACTCCCAGGAGGGCAACCCGTCGTTTTTTTTTTATCTAACTTATATTATACCATATAAAATAACCTACGATCTTCATCTCCCTGTCTCGTTATAGTTGGAGTTATGTCTATGTTTATCATGGTAATAGTGGTTTGAAGGCGAATTATGTATGTGAGACTTACCCGAGTCGTAGAGAGGACTGCCATAGCACTGCACTGCTAATGCCGCCAGTACAAGGATACGGATCTAGAATAAAAAACAAAAATACATGTTTTAGTATCGAAATATGTTAAGCAAGCTATTCAAATCGTAAAAGTAGTTCGGCTTTATATAATTATCATTTGTTCTTGTCAAATGTTTTGTTTGTGGAAAGATTTTATATAGATACACGACTTATTTCTGATATACGCTGAAACTGTATACCGTATACCTACTTTTGTATTATTACAGTGCTACTGCCATCTATCGAGTATCTTTGGAAACCACAAGTTGTAATGTGTTGTATAAAGATGCTTAACTAGTGACTCCTACTGCCATCTGTTGAGGCCTGACCAAATCACTACCTGATAAGTTTATCTATTAAACTTCTTAATTTTATTATTTAAATACCTATATTTTACACAAATAAATTAAGTTGGCCTGACCAAGACAAAAATTCGAGCAGATTGTAATCATGGCAAAGTTTTTACCCACCCGAACGTCACGCGACAAGACTCTGTTCGGGCGATAACGGAACACTTTTGAAATATATTATAGTATCACAATCACTCACAACTATTAATAAATAAATAAACTTCGCTCACCTGTGTCTTCCTCGCCATCGCTGCTTACAATAAGCTTACTCGATGCTTCCCTAACCATTTAAAGAGAGTCGCTTATAATTACCGGATGATTCTCTAATGACAATTTAAAGTTAATCCCATTAATAATTAGATGGTAACCTGTATTTAATTGATGGTCACACTGCTCAGGTATTAGACAAGTTGCAATTAATGATGTGTGTAATGGTAATCATGCAAGCATTACGCTTGCAATTTACCCACAGTAAGACCAAATGTCTTCTCATGAAGAAATAATGATCACCACGCGAGTTGAGTATTTTAGGTTATTCAATTGATTATTTCCTCATCTATTGTTATTGATTGACTAGCATATGTTGTTTAATGATTATCATAAATAGACATTTTATTTCACATCAGTTCACAATAATTTTAAATGTTGTTTAATATTTTTATCTGTTCGTATGTATGTAGGTACCTAAATTGTTATTCTGTACCACTGATGAGGGTCACCGAGTAATAAGTATTGCATGTACGACGTTACTAAATCTAAGTTACGTATTTGAAGTCGTTTTCTTTTCTTAGTTCTGTTTTGTATAATTGAATGTTGATACAATAGTACAGAAGGTATAACTGCAACTACAAATACCGAAAACCCTGATAGTGAATTAAAAACCTGGTGTCATGATGTCGTTTGCCTTTACCGTTGTTTGTTGTGTTTCCAGGATTTTATAGGTAAGGTCGGAATATGCTAGGCATTAAACACGTCACAGTTTACAGATTCGACAGCTTTTTAAACTGACTTCAAAAGCAACTGTGGATCGATTTTAAAAACTATTTTGGTTACCGATAGGGTATACTTTAGAGGTGGCCCTATATAAATTTCATTAAGGTCGGTACCTATTTACATTCATGTGTAACTTTGAAGGGCAGTATTATTATCGTTTGTGATATGTGACATCACCACCTGAAAGTATTTTAAGTAAGTAAGCACTGTAAGTCAGGGCAGACGCTTTAGTGTTCATTGTATTTAATTTAATGGGCTTACCGAAAATTGAGTAGATACTACTCAATGTGCATATATTGTACTAAATAAAAATTGTAATATTTCTATATGTTTTATTTTGTTGCTTGTTGAGTATGTAAAATGTGAATAAATCTAAAATAAATTTCTACTATAAGTCTACCACTTGAGGTGTAGATACGCTTCAACAAATAGTTCATGACTACTCAGTCCATCGTAAAACAAACCCCACTAAAAACACTTTTATGTAAAATGTTGCCAAGACGAGACCATATGACTGGCACAGTCACAAAGTTGATCTCATGAAGAGCCAAGCTTCTAACTCTACACGCCCTAACTCTACAAGGCCTAACTTTACAAAGTCTACACCTTAGTCTAAATATATGGCTTGGCCGTTTCGTTACTACAAGAACTTACTGTAGAAAAGAAAAAAATTAACAGGAAACAAATTTTGCACCTGTATGTGAATGTAGCAAAAGGCCAAACCACATATTTTAACTAAAGTGTAGAGTATGAAATAAATATAACTGTATATAAACGGTGTGTAAAAACTTCGATATTGATTGTAATTTCTACAATTTCTATATTGTATCCTCGGTCCACGGTACTGATAAATTGATCAGGAATATCCTTAACTCCACACTGATTGATTTTGATGTGCCGTGCTTCACCGAGGCTGTGGATGCCTGGAGACTCGCTTGCCCTAAATAAAATCTACCTGACCACCCATCTTCCCAGAGACAGTGGGATGAGCCGCTCTGCAGGGTAGTTCATGAAAACCTTATGTCCACATCGACTACTACTGAGGAGCGTGCGCGCCTGCTTGCAGTGGGGGAGTGGGTGTCAGGCCTATGGCTCTACCGTCGTCGAACATAGGCACCTTGTTCGACGATACTACTTTCCGCCTCTGTGTTTCACTACGCCTTGGCGCTTCTTGTTGTTCTCCACATCGCTGTCACTGTGGCGAAGTAGTCAACAGCCTCGGACACCACGGCCTGTCATGTAGCCGTAGCGCCAATTTAATCTAGGTGCACCCGGCAGCATGCATTACAATGCCACGTGCAGCAGTCAAAGAGTGTTTATTTGCATATTCTTTTTTTTTGGTCGTAAACCCTAACTGGTGTTTTTGCAATTTGATCAATGGTTTAGAAGGCAAACATACAAATATTCATGTTTATTTTTATTTTAAATATATAGTTATTGTAGAATGTATAACTATGTATTCATTAATTTAGTTGGTTTTAAGAAAGGTAGATCCCAAAACGTAAATAAAAAAAAACACATTAGGTTACAAAAAGTTCGCTACCAAAATTTCTAATAAAAAGACGTTTGTTAAGTTCAATAATTAACTCTGTAAAATTTTGCTATGTTTAGCACGTTTCAAATAAAATAAAAAACGAGTAGGTTTCAATACAAAATGTTTATTCGCTTACTAAGAGTATTATACACTTATTTTAAACTAATTACAGTTACAAGCTACTACTACATTTACAAACATATTTTTCTTGTTCCTCTTTATCTAAATTTCTAACTGGAATGAATATTAAAACTAAGTTATCCATTTACTCATCCTCTGTCGTCCAATTTTCAGTACCCTGTACCTATCTTCCTAGTTACAATTATTCTTGATGTTTGAGCAAACATTTTGCTTAACATTTGTCACAGATTTGAGCTCGTTGCCATTCCTAATTATGCTCAGAACAATATATATGTAACATATCATACCATACATAGTCTGGATAAATTGATCGCTATTTTAGGGCTAGTCATTGGTTTGAGCTTCTACTTATCCATGTACAATAAGTAAGGTCAAGTTTAGGATGTGCTCGCGGGCGAAAGACGTCTCTTTACTTTGCGGGCTTCAAAGCGTCCAAAAATAGTTTTATCAAGGGCGCAAGGTTCTGAGGTTGGCTGTTCTGGCTTCTGTTTTCTAATTTAAGAAGTACATTTAGGAAATCAAGGGCGAGAGCATCTTTACTACCTTTCTGGAGCTCAGCGTTTGACTGTGGGATTGGAGCTGGTTGTATTATATGATCTGGCTGTGTGACAGACTTTGAGTTTGGAATAGGCTTCGATTGTGGTACAGACTCTTTATTTGGAACCGGCTCTGGTTGTGAAACAAACTTTGTCTGTGTAACAGATTCTGATTTTATGAGAGATTCTGGTTGTGGCATGGGCTTTGGTGTTGCTGGCTCTGACTTAGCAGGCTCTGGCGTAGTCGGCACTGACTGCGGGACGGGCTCTGACGTAGTAGGCTCTGACTGTGGGATGAGTACTGGCGTAGCAGGCTCTGACTGTGGAATGGGCTGCGTCGTAGCAGGCTCTGATTGTGGGACGGGCTCTGGCGTAGCAGGCTCTGACTGTGGGATGAGTACCGGAGTAGCAGGCTCTGACTGTGGGATGGGTACTGGCGTAGCAGGCTCTGACTGTGGGATAGGTACTGTCGTAGCAGTCTTTGACGGCGGGATAACTTCTGGCGTAACAGGCTCTGACTGTAGGACGTGTACTGGCGTAGCAGGCTCGAACTTTGGGATGGGTACAGGCGTAGCAGGTTCTGAGTATGGGATAACTTCTGGCGTAACAGGCTCTGGCTGTGAGATGGGTACTAGCGTAGCAGGCTCTGACTGTGGGATGGGTACTGGCGTAACAGGCTCTGAATGTGGGATAACTTCTGGCGTAACAGGCTCTGACTGTAGGACGGGCACAGGCGTAGTAGGCTCTGAAGTTGGGATGGAAATGGGTGTAGCTGACTCTGAATTTGGGACGGGAACGGGCGTAGCAGGCTCTGACGTTGGGATGGGTATGGGTGTAGCAGGTTCTGATTGTGGAATGGGCTCTGGCGTGGCAGGCTGTGACTGTGGGATGGGCTCTGGCGTGGCAGGCTGTGACAGTGGTATAAGCTCTGACTTAGCGGGCTCTTGCGTAGCAGGCTCTGACTGTAGGATGGGCTCTGGCGTAGCAGGGTCTAATTGTGGGACGGGCTCTGGTGTAGCTAGCTCTGAATTTAGGACGGGCACTGGCGTAGCAGGCTGTAATGTTGGGATGGGTACGGACGTTGCTGGCTTTGAATTTGGGACGGGAACTGGCGTAGCAGGCTCTGACGTTGGGATAGGTATAGGTGTAGCAGGCTCGGACTGTAGGACAGGCTCTGGCGTAGCAGGATCCGACTGCGGGGCTGGCTCTGGCGTAGCTAGCTCTAAATGTGGGATAGATACTGGCGTAGCATGTTCCGACTGCGGTATAGGTATAAGCGTAACAGGCTCTAACTGTGGGATGGGCACTGTCGTAGCAGGATCTGTCTGTGGGACGGGCACTGGCGTAACAGGCTCTGACTGAGGGATGGGCACTAGTGTAGCAAGCTCTGACTGTGGGTTTGGTTTTGGCTGTGGGACAGGATCAACCTTTGGAAGTGGTTGTGACAGTGTTGCAGGTTTTTGCTGCACAAGAAGTGTTTGTAAAGTTGATTCTGACTGTGTTACCGATTCTGTTAATTTATCAGATGTAGGCACAGCTTCAGATCGTGGTGCAGACTCTGGAACGAGCTCTGGAACAGGCTTAGACTTTAGATCCTTCTGCGGCTGTGGCACGATCTCTGGCTGACGTTCGAGACTAGGTTGCGGCAGTAACATCGGGACTAAATAAGGATAAGGCTGCAGATTTGGCTGTAAGTAAGGATAAGTTTGAAGGTTTGGAAACTGCCCTAAATACGAGTTAAGTTGTGGGTAAGTTGGTAGAGGAGATAGTAAACCGAACGTCAACAAGGGATTGGTAAGACCTGGTAAGTTGAATTTGTAATTGTAATTGAGATTAGGCTGTAGTGTGGACGGAGTATTTATAACAGGAATCGGAACTTGAATCGGGAATGGAACGGCAAATAAGTCCATGGGTCCTCCATTTGTAACACCAGCTGGATTTTGCATCAGTGTTGGTCGGCCGTTGATCATAACCATTGTGTAGGAAGGAACGCTACCCGACCTGCTGAAATCTGCTAAGTCATCCGGTTTGGTATTTAGTGTTTTTGATAAATTCGGTGAGCCAGCATTTACTCCTGTAGATTCTTCACCTGAGAACAAATAATTTTCTTTTATTGTCGTGACTATTATGGCAATCATTTATTAGCTCTAAAACGACAAATTTATCCTTAAAACTATTTAATGTAAGGAAGTTCTTAAATACCTTTTAAACCTGTTGACAAGTCAACAAGCATATTAAGATGAAGTGACTCGTTTTCTTTACCACTAGCATCAACATTTACTGAACTATGGCCATTATTGACATCGAAATAGATTTTTTTATCTAATTTATATTATACCATATAAAATAACCTACGATCTTCATCTCCCTGTCTCGTTATAGTTGGAGTTATGTCTATGTTTATCATGGTAATAGTGGTTTGAAGGCGAATGATGTATGTGAGACTTACCCGAGTCGTAGAGAGGACTGCCATAGCACTGGGCTGCTAATGCCGCCAGTACAAGGATATGGATCTAGAATAAAAATCAAAAATACATGTTTTAGTATCGAAATATGTTAAGAAAGCTATTTAAATCGTAAAAGTAGTTCGGCTTTTTACAAAATTATCATTTGTTCTTGTCAAATGTTTTGTTTGTGGAAAGATTTTATATAGATACACGACTTATTTCTGATATACGCTGAAACTGTATACCGTATACCTACTTTTGTATTATTACAGTCCTACTGCCATCTATCGAGTATCTTTGGAAACCACAAGTTGTAATGTGTTGTATAAAGATGCTTAACTAGTGACTCCTACTGCCATCTGTCGAGGCCTGACCAAATCACTACCTGATAAGTTTGTCTATTAAACTTCTTAATTTTATTATTTAAATATTTAAATTTTACACAATTAAGTTAAGTTGGCCAGACCAAGACAAAAATTCGAGCAGATTGTGTGTGTGTTGTACCCACCCGAACGTCACGCGACAAGACTCTGTTCGGGCGATAATGGAACACTTTTGAAATATATTATAGTATCACAATCACTCACAACTATTAATAAATAAATAAACTTCGCTCACCAGTGTGTCCCTCGCCATCGCTGCTCACAATAAGCTTACTCGATGCTTCCCTAAACATTTAAAGAGAGCCGCTTATAATTACCGGATGATTCCCTAATGACAGTTTAAAGTTAATCCCATTAATAATTAAATGGTAACCTGTATTTAATTGATGGTCACAATGCTCAGGTATTAACAAGTTGCAATTAATGATGTGTGTAATGGTAATCATGCAAGCATTGCGCTTGCAATTTACCCACAGTAATACCAAATCTATTCTCATGAAGAAATAATGATCACCACGCGAGTTGAGTATTTTAGGTTATTTATTCAATTGATTATTTCCTCATCTATTGTTATTGATTGACTAGCATATGTTGTTTAATGATTATCATAAATATACATTTTATTTCACATCAGTTCACAATAATTTTAAATGTTGTATAATATTTTTATCTGGTCGTATGTATGTTCGAGTAGGTACGTAATTTGGTATTCTGTACCACTGATGAGGGTCACCGAGTAATAAGTATTGTATGTACGACGTTACTAAATCTAAGTTACGTATTTGAGGTCGTTTTCTTTTCTTAGTTCTGTTTTGTATAATTGAATGTTGATACAATAGTACAGTAGGTATAACTGCAACTACAAATACCGAAAACCCTGATAGTAGACCCTTAAAAACCTGGTGTCATGATGTCGTTTGCCTTTACCGTTGTTAGTTGTGTTTCCAGGATTTTATAGATAAGGTCGGAATATGCTAGGCATTAAACACGTCACTGTTTACAGATTCGACAGCTTTTTAAACCGACTTCAAAAGCAACTTTACATCTATTGTACTATATTCTGACAAATAAATCTTATTATTATTATTATTTGTATCTCTCTTTTTTCACGGGCTATCCTCAGTATTAAGAATACCCGGTCCTTTGAAAGGCTTACGTGGGGACACAGGTCCAACACGCAGTGGCCTTGTTGAGAACTTTACTCTAAACTGGGATGGGGCATCTACTAGGGCCCATCCACCTCTGCTCTATGGAAGAACAAACATGAATGGTCCAAAGTAGATACAGAGCTATTGTAAATTATGAATGGAAAGTAAAAATTTAGGCTATGTGTAGGTAAATGTTAGTGGATTGGTTATTAGAACTAAATCGGAAAACTATGGCACCTGCCTTCTAACACATATAAATGCAATCAAATAGGCAGGTGGTGACTCGCCAGCTCACCAGATGGGCCCCCCAACATAACCGCCACGATAGGCAGCAGGAGGCAACACCAGTGCGAGCGGCTAGGGGTGTCGAGCGGTGCGGCCCCGATTTCGCCATCGCGGGTCACAGTAGCGGACCCGGAGCGGGTTTCCTCGCTATTACGCCATTAGACACTTCCACCCCCGAGCATATAGCTCTAGCGACCCCTCTCTAGCCAGCCAGTTAAGGCAAGAAAGAGCTGGGAGCCCTCCTAAGGAGTGACTCCCTGGAGCACTCAGGTCCGTTGTGTCGCTACTCACAAACAGCTCGCCACAAGCTGCCCTGCGGATTTATTATTATTATTATTAACTGTGGATCGATTTCAAAAACTATTTTGGTTACCGATAGGGTATATTTTTGAGGTGGCTCTATATAAATTTCATTAAGGTCGGTACCTATTTACATTCATGTGTAACTTTGAAGGGCAGTATTATTATCGTTCGTGATATGTGACTTCACCACCTGAAGTCTTTTCTTTAAGTAAGTACTGTAAGTCAGGGCAGACGCTTTAGTATTCATTGTATATAATTTAATGGGCTTACCGAACATTGAGTAGATACTACTCAATGTGCATATAATATTGTACTAAATAAAAATTGTCATTTTTCTATATGTTTTATTTGGTTGCTTGTTGAGTATGTAAAATGAGAATAAATCTAAAATAAATTTCTACTATAAGTCTACCACTTGAGGTGTAGATACGCTTCATCTAATATTTGCCAAGACGAGACCATATGACTGGCACAGTCACAAAGTTGATCTCATGAAGAGCCAAGCTTCTAACTCTACACGCCCTAACTCTACAAGGCCTAACTTTACAAAGTCTACACCTTAGTCTAAATATATGGCTTGGCCGTTTCGTTACTACAAGAACTTAACAGTTACTGCAAAACTGTAAAACAGAAAAAAATAAACAGGAAATTTTTTTTTGCACCTGTATGTGAATGTAGCAAAAGGCCAAACCACGTATTATAACTAAAGTGTAGAATTTGAAATAAACAACTGTATAACGGTATATAAATGGTAAATAAAAACTTCGATTTCTACATATTTTGGATAGTACGATTTTGATTTAGATTTTGATTTATAATGTTCATTTATTCGATTTTATGATAAGTTTTTGAATTTATAAATTTAGATTTTGATTTATAATATTATTCATTTATTCGGTTGTTCTATTATTTGATTATACGATAATCTCGATTTCGATCTCGATTTCGATCTCAATTTCGAACCCTAACTGGTGTAATGACGCTAGAAGTCCCTACCAAAGTTTCATGACAATTTGATCAATGGTTTAGAAAAGACAAACATACAAGTATTATTATTTTTTTTCATTTTAAATCTATTCTATAATATTATAAAGCTGAAGAGTTTGTTTGTTTGTTTGTTTGAACGCGCTAATCTCAGCTGCCTTCAGATGTTTTGTGTAACGGCGAGGTCATTGTGCCAAGATATGGAGCGACGGTACGGACGACGGACGGTAAAACGTTTATAGGCGCTTCCAGATAACTGCAACCATTAGCATCTATTCAGGCATCAATAGCAGAGCAAGTCGAGGCCAACGGTACAGAGTGACACTTCATTCCCCCACATAGTCCTAATTTCGGCGGACTTTGGGAAGCAGGGGTGAAGTCTACGAAGTTTCACCTCAAACGGGTAATTGGGGATGCTACCTTGACATATGAGGAACTGAGCACCCTCCTCAACCAAGTGGAAGCTTGTTTGAACTCGCGTCCAATGAGTGTCATTAATGTTACCGATCCTGGTGAACTGTTACCCTTAACTCCAGGACATTTCCTGATCGGAGAGCCGTTAGTAAGTGTACCGGATACTAAATATGAGAGCACAAATACCAGTTATTTGTCACGGTGGCAATTTATTCAAAGGATGGTACAGTCATTTTGGAAGCGCTGGTCCCAAGATTATTTGTCTAACCTTATGAACCGGTACAAATGGTCTTCAAGGGCTCCTGAGCCAAAAATTGGAGACATTGTTTTAATTAAAGACGACGATATGCCGCCAAGTCGTTGGTTGTTAGGTCGCGTAATAGAGAAGCATCCCGGGGATGATAGTATCACCCGTGTAGTCAAATTTTGCGCACTAAAACCTCAACTATTAAGAGACCAACATCTAAACTTTGTATATTACCAGTTACAGATTAATGAATTAATTATATCTTTGTTTTCACATTTTTTTAGTTATACAAATATGTTCATGCCTGTTATTGGTTAAGATTTATTTTATATCATCATTGTTTAAATGATTCATTTATACTTACCATGAAATTTTATGTTTACCCTACCAGTGTTTTAAACCTTGATACTCGTTTTACAATTTTGAAAATGAAAGAAAGTCAGTAGTTCAAAATATTTCTATGTAAGTTTATTTCTGTTGTTAGAAATGGGTTTTAATTTTAGCTCAAACTGGAAGAAGTTGTTGTAAATTTAGAACTTACTTAGTTATAAATGACATTCCGTCAGTAATGTCCTTGGTGGGCGGTATGTTCATGACCATCAGCGATCAAAAGGATCAGCAAAATAAATTGTATTTTGATTTGTGTTCTACAAGACGTAACTAGATGGCGTTGGCGTCGAATTAAAAGTCGCAATCGTTTGGTTACATGGATTTGGTTAGGCTCGTTCAATGTTTTCGAAATAAACAACTAGCTCATCATAGCTATAGTTCAGTATACAAGTTTGGTTTTTTTATTCACATCCTCAATCCTACTAGTATACACATTATAGGTCAAATTTAAGTACTGATTACTATTTTCGGCACAGAACAGATAAATTATCTATTCTGGGATTTTCGGTAATCGGTACTTAACATATTTAACATTTATGTTTAGCAGGTTTAAAATAAAGTAAAAAACGAGTAGGTTTCAATACAAAATGTTTATTCGCTTACTAAGAGTATTATACACTTATTTTAAACTAATTACAGTTACAAGCTACTACATTTACAAACATATTCTTCTTGTTCCTCTTTATCTAAATTTCTAACTGGAATGAATATTAAAACTAAGTTATCCATTTACTCATCCTCTGTCGTCCAATTTTCAGTACCCTGTACCTATCTTCCTAGTTACAATTATTCTTGATGTTTGAGCAAACATTTTGCTTAACATTTGTCACAGATTTGAGTTCGTTGCCATTCCTCATTATGCTCAGAACTATATACATATTTATAACATATCATACCATACATAGTCTGGATAAATTGATTGCTATTTTAGGGCTAGTCATTGGTTTGAGCTCCTACTTATCCATGCACAATAAGTAAGGTCAAGTTTAGGATGTGCTCGCGGGCGAACGACGTCTCTTTACTTTGCGGGCTTCAAAGCGTCCAAAAATAGTTTTATCAAGGGCGCAAGGTTCTGAGGTTGGCTGTTCTGGCTTCTGTTTTCTAATTTAAGAAGTACATTTAGGAAATCAAGGGCGAGAGCATCTTTACTACCTTTCTGGAGCTCAGCGTTTGACTGTGGGATTGGAGCTGGTTGAATTATATGATCTGGCTGTGTGACAGACTTTGAGTTTGGAATAGGCTCGGATTGTGGTACAGACTCTTTCTGTGGATCTGGCTCTGGTAGTGAGACAAACTTTGTCTGTAAAACAGATTCTGATTTTATGAGAGATTCTGGTTTTGGCAAGGGCTTTGGTGTTGCTGGCTCTGACTTAGCAGGCTCTGGCGTAGTCGGCACTGACTGCGGGACGGGCTCTGACGTAGTAGGCTCTGACTGTGGGATGAGTACTGGCGTAGCAGGCTCTGACTGTGGGATGGGCTGCGTCGTAGCAGGCTCTGATTGTGGGACGGGCTCTGGCGTAGCAGGCTCTGACTGTGGGATGAGTACCGGAGTAGCAGGCTCTGACTGTGGGATGGGTACAGGCGTGGCAGGCTCTGACTGTGGGATGGGTACTGGCGTAGCAGGCTCTGACTGTGGGATGAGTACCGGAGTAGCAGGCTCTGACTGTGGGATGGGTACTGGCGTAGCAGGTTCTGACTGTGGGATAACTTCTGGCACAACAGGCTCTGACTGTAGGACGTGTTCTGGCGTAGCAGGCTCTGACTGTGGGATGGGTACAGGCGTAGCAGGTTCTGTCTGTGGGATAACTTCTGGCGTAACAGGCTCTGGCTGTGGGATGGGTACTAACGTAGCAGGCTCTGACTGTGGGATGGAAATGGGTGTAGCTGGCTCTGAATTTGGGACGGGAACGGGCGTAGCAGGCTCTGACGTTTGGATGGGTATGGGTGTAGCAGGTTCTGATTGTGGAATGGGCTCTGGCGTGGCAGGCTGTGACTGTGGGATGGGTACTGGCGTAACAGGCTCTGAATGTGGGATAACTTCTGGCGTAACAGGCTCTGACTGTAGGACGGGCACAGGCGTAGTAGGCTCTGAAGTTGGGATGGAAATGGGTGTAGCTGACTCTGAATTTGGGACGGGAACGGGCGTAGCAGGCTCTGACGTTTGGATGGGTATGGGTGTAGCAGGTTCTGATTGTGGAATGGGCTCTGGCGTGGCAGGCTGTGACTGTGGGATGGGCTCTGGCGTGGCAGGCTGTGACAGTGGTATAAGCTCTGACTTAGCGGGCTCTTGCGTAGCAGGCTCTGACTGTAGGATGGGCTCTGGCGTAGCAGGGTCTAACTGTGGGACGGGCTCTGGTGTAGCTAGCTCTGAATTTGGGACGGGCACTGGCGTAGCAGGCTGTAATGTTGGGATGGGTACGGACGTTGCTGGCTCTGAATTTGGGACGGGAACTGGCGTAGCAGGCTCTGACGTTGGGATGGGTATAGGTGTAGCAGGCTTGGTCCGTAGGACAGGCTCTGGCGTAGCAGGATCCGACTGCGGGGCTGGCTCTGGCGTAGCTAGCTCTAAATGTGGGATAGATACTGGCGTAGCATGTTCCGACTGTGGTATAGGTATAAGCGTAACAGGCTCTGACTGTGGGATGGGCACTGTCGTAGCAGGATCTGTCTGTGGGACGGGCACTGGCGTAACAGGCTCTGAATGAGGGATGGGCACTAGTGTAGCAGGCTCTGTCTGTGGGTTTGGTTTTGGCTGTGGGACAGGATCAACCTTTGGAAGTGGTTGTGACAGTGTTGCAGGTTTTTGCTGCACAAGAAGTGTTTGTGAAGTTGATTCTGACTGTGTTACCGATTCTGTTAATTTATCAGATGTAGGCACAGCTTCAGATTGTGGTGCAGGCTCTGGAACGAGCTCTGGAACAGGCTTAGACTTTAGATCCTTCTGCGGCTGTGGCACGATCTCTGGCTGACGTTCGAGACTAGGTTGCGGCAGTAACATCGGGACTAAATAAGGATAAGGCTGCAGGTATGGCTGTAAGTAAGGATAAGTTTGATGGTTTGGAAACTGCCCTAAATACGAGTTAAGTTGTGGGTAAGTTGGTAGAGGAGATAGTAAACCGAACGTCAACAAGGGATTGGTAAGACCTGGTAAGTTGAAATTTGTTCCAAAATTTGACAAAGGTTGTGTCTTATTGTAATTGAGATTAGGCTGTAGTGTTGACAGAGTATTTATAAAAGGAATCGGAAATTGAATCGGGAATGGAACGGCAACAGGTTCTTGCTTAGGAAGAATATTACCAGTTGAAAGAAATCCATTGAGAGGGATCCCAGGAACACCGCCTCCAACTAAGCTAGGATAGGTTGAGCCAAAAGAAACAGGCTGACGTATGGCACCAAAGCAAAGTAAGCTCAACAAACTGGGAAAATTAATCCCGTTTCCAGTCGCCATTTTACTTAAGTCCACGGGTCCTCCTCTTGTAACACCAGCTGGATTTTGCATCAGTGTTGGTTGGCCGTTGATCATAACCATTGTGTGGGAAGGAACGCTACCCGACCTGCTGAAATCTGCTATGTCATCTGGTTTGGTATTTAGTGTTTTTGATAAATTCGGTGAGCCAGCGTTTACTCCCGTAGATTCTTCACCTGAGAACAAATAATTTTATTTTATTATCGTGACTATTATGGCAATCATTTATTAGCTCTAAAACGACAAAGTTAGCATTAAAACTATTTAATGTCTTAAGCCTGTTGACAAGTCAACAAGCATATTAAGATGAAGTAACTCGTTGTCTTTACCACTAGCATCAACATTTACTGAACCATGGCCATTATTGACATCGACATATATATATTTTTTTTTATCTAATTTATATTATACCATATAAAATAACCTACGATCTTCATCTGCCTGTCTCGTTATAGTTGGAGTTATGTATATGTTTATCATGGTAATAGTGGTTTGAAGGCGAATTATGTATGTGAGACTTACCCGAGTCGTAGAGAGGACTGCCATAGCACTGCACTGCTAATGCCGCCAGTACAAGGATACGAATCTAGAATAAAAATCAAAAATACATGTTTTAGTATCGAAATATGTTAAGCAAGCTATTCAAATCGTAAAAGTAGTTCGGCTTTTTACAAAATTATCATTTGTTCTTGTCAAATGTTTTGTTTGTGGAAAGATTTTATATAGATACACGACTTATGATATACGCTGAAACTGTATACCGTATACCTACTTTTGTATTATTGCAGTGCTGCTGCCATCTATCGAGTATCTTTGGAAACCACAAGTTGTAATGTGTTGTATAAAGATGCTTAACTAGTGACTCCTACTGCCATCTGTCGAGGCCTGACCAAATCACTACCTGATAAGTTTATCTATTAAACTTCTTAATTTTATTACTTAAATATCTAAATTTCACACAAACAAATATAAGTTGGCCAGACTAAGACAAACATTCGAGCAGATTGTAATCATGGCAAAGTTTTTACCCACCCGAAGTTCACGCGACATTACTCTGTTCGGGCGATAACGGAACACTTTTGAAGTATATTATATTATCACAATCACTCACAAATATTAATAAATAAGTACACTAATATGAATAAATAAATAAACTTCGCTCACCAGTGTGTTCCTCGCCATCGCTGACCACAATAAACTTACTCGATGCTTTCCTAAACATTTAAAGAGAGCCGCTTATAATTACCGGATGATTCCCTAATGACAGTTTAAAGTTAATCCCATTAATAATTAGATAGTAACCTGTATTTAATTGATGGTCACATTGCTCAGGTATTAGACAAGTTGTAATTAACGATGTGTGTAATGGTAATCACGTAATGCTTGCAATTTACCCACAGTCAAACCAAATGTCTTCTCATGAAGAAGGAATGATCGCCATGCGAGTTGAGTATTTCAGGTTATTAAGCATCTATTGATTGACAACCATTGCTTTTTTTTTATTTTGTTTTAGGTATACATGTAACTAGCTGTCCCCCGCGACTTTGTCCGCGTGTTTTAGTTTCAACGGTTTTAGCAACATTTTTCATTTATGCTCCGCTCCTTTTGGCCCCAGCGTAATTTTATATAGCCCTTCTCAATAAATGGGCTATCCAACACTGAAATAATTTATCAAATCAGACCAGTAGTTCCTGAGATTAGCACGTTCAAACAAACAAACGAATAAACAAACAAACTCTTCAGCTTTATATATTAGTAAGTATATAGATTTGTTGTTCTTGGCCATTGATGATGGTCACCGAGTAATAAGTATTGTAAGTATGTACGACGTTCCTAAATCTAAGTGACGTACTTGAGGTCCTTTTGTGTTTTTAGTTCTGTTTTGTATACCTTATTGAATCATGAAATATTACAGTAGGCATCTACATATACCGTTTATGTTACTGTAGCTAGATAGGTAGGTATATTAGGACAGTCAGAATTGAAATTTATACTTACCAATTACTGAATTACCCTGACCTTGGTTTTTAACCTGGTGTTATCATGTCGTTTGCCTTTACCGTTTTTTGTTGCTTTTTAAAGATTTTTTAGGTAAGATAGGAATAAGCTAGGTAATAAAGAATTAGTAGCTTTATAAACCGACAACAAAAGGAGGTGGTTTCTCCACAACCAGAGCACTCGGGAAACAAAAGGCTGGCCGAATCAGAGCGCTTCCATAGTATTATTGATGTTTGAAAAGTGCTACTTGGATTGAGTTTTGAATTAGAATTTTTGAGGTTATATTTGGAGGGATATTTCACGCTATTTCCTTTTTTTGGGTGTTCGTTACGCGATTTCTCCAGCAATTCTAAATTCAAATTTCAAATTAGTAAATCGATTTGAAATTCTATTCGTCATCGATATGGTACATCAGAGATGTTCCCATATAAGTTAATGGAAGTCGATTTTTTTATTCAATTATGTATTTAACTGATTAAGTATAACTTAGCAAACTTCGTCCTTCATAAAACGTCAACAACTCAAGTATGTTCTGTAAGTAACACCTGTAAAGTACTGTCAGTTACAGTTCGGTCAAAGGTTTATTTAAGAATTCAGAAATAACGTAACTATAATATAACTTTAAATAATTTATTAGATGGGTAATGTTGCGTATAGCCGAAAGAGTACCTTTAACCATTTTCCAGAACAGTTTTTGACTAAACTATTAAATGTTGTCAATAGGCGGATTGTATTTAATGTAAAAAGTGGTTTTGTAGAATCCGTCCACATTCCATTTATCATGTTTCCATAAATAAAACATTCTTTACAGAACTTTTGAATGAATACAGAAAAAAACAAAATAAAGAGATTGAGGTAGTTCAGAAAAGATGGGAGTTTATAGTTACATACTTCAGTGGGACTGGGTTAAATTTGGTTTAAATATATTCATACCAAATTTTAAAGATCAAAAGATAAAAATAAAATGTATGTAAGTAAGTAAATCTGTCGCAGCTATCTGGTTAAATTAGCCAGCTAATTGGATGCCCAATGCCCAGGCTATGGGAAAGCCCCATGTGAAGTCTTTGTTATGGAATAAAAATTATAAAATAAATAATATAGTCTAATAAATAAGATTCATATTCGCTTTATTTTTTAGTGTTATTGCATAAAAACAGGCATCAAGGTAACTCATGTTCAATAACGTAATTTTGACGCAATACGTTACAAAAATTCAACGCCACAGTACTCGAAAGTTTGTGATATAAATGTACAAGTATTATTTTTTTAATTGAACATTTTTGGAATGCTTATAATCTCCTCAGAACGTTTCGTAATTAAATTGCAGATTTTTTTAATATTTTCATTTCTCGTTTGATACTATTTGTATTAAATTTTTTGTTAATATTACAAAAAAAAACAATTTGTTTTTTATTTCTTATATATTCATGTATTTTTTAGTTTTATTTTTTTTTAATTATTTATTAAAAAATATTCAATGAAAATTATTATTTCCATTAAACTTTATACATTCAAGTAGGTATATGTGTGCAAAATTATAGCTCATTTAGTTTTGAAACAACTAAGATTCGGAGTTTCGAGACGAAACTTATGCGATTTTCTCATAGTGAGACGGTTCATTCAATGCAGTTGGATGCCTAGGCCGATAGTTAATTGAATTCAACCCTTTACAGTCTACTTACATAAAATAGAAAACAAATAAATATATGAGCATCTATAGGTACACACTGGCAGAATTAGCGGAACAAGAAAAAGGCTGAGAATAAAAAATAAAGTGGCTATTGATAAAATAATAATTACACATTTAGTAACAAACCAATTGTCATATTTAACATAGACTACGTGATAATAAAAGTGTTAACAAAATGCAGTTTGTGATCATGCAGGCAGACGGATGACGTTAGGCAAAGCACGAGGGGAAAACACTCGTTGTTAATCATTCATGACACATGTAATGGTAAATCGCTATTCTTACATTTTCAACTGTGTTTGTTTTTTCACAAACTTTCAAAAAAGTTTCATGTTTTTATTTTCATACGATTTTAATTGATTCGTTACTTAATGTCGGAGAATATATATTTTTTAATATACACTTCATTTTATACTCGGACTTTTTTCTACTACAATTCTGTCGGTGTGTGTAGTTATTTAGGCCGTTACTTATACGGCGCCGTTTAGTTAAAAGGCTGTTAATTGAATGTCTAATTTTACTAGTTGGCTGCGACATATTTTTACTATACATTTTTGCATAAGGGAAAAAGTAAGTAGCGTTACACTGGATATACATATCGCGTTTATCTTGCCACTTGCATGAACTTCCGTTACTCCAGGCAATTAGTTATGAATGCTAATTATTATGTGAACATTACAATCATCATAACGTAAGTAGTTTTATTCCGAACTCATTAGGATTAACAAATTAAAAATTTCTTAGCATTATTTTGCGAATTAAACTTCTTAACTTAGGTACTTCAATAATATTTCACTCAAGAAAAAAAATGTAAGGTATACTTATAATTTATATTAATTAAATGATTATTAATTGCTTTTTTCATCATCCAATGTTTACCTACATGAATTAATATAAACGTTATTTTTAGGTAATTACATTCTTGATCGAATTAATCTTACATCTATGACTTATATACGTGTAGTTTCGTGGTATCAGTGAATCGTACAGAGAGCTCCTGCACGGCCATGTTAGGTCGTAGGAACTCTGTCAGGGTGACGATGGTGGGCGAGGCGCGGTCGAAGGGATAGCCCATGGCGCGGCGGTCGGGGTAGCGGCGGTCGCGGATACCGCAATACGACGCCGCGTCGTTGCAGGAGCCGACCATATCTTGCTCCACCTGCAAGACAGAACCTGAATTATTGCAGGCCATATTTCTCCCCAAAAGTTCGTCAGCAGCCAGAACCTCAAGAGGCTATTAAAAGTCTTAAAGCTTTTTAAAAACAAACTCATCACCCGCGACAAAACGGAGATGGTATATGCGTTTCTGCGACGAAAACGGAAACTGTTTGGAAACGGAAAGTTTGTGAGAACACATTTTTAAGTTAAATCCTCTTTAATACAAAGATATCTTTTTATATCGACTTCCCCGTGATAAGTTATTCACGACGACTTGAGAAGATATTCATTGTTTTGTCACGTACTTTGTCCTCATCCCAGTTAGAAATCATGACGAACAACACGACGGGGAATCCCTCTTTATTGCCCTTAGGAATCAGTAGGTGTTGAGGCCAGCCGCAGCCGCAGAAGTCGAAGCCAGCTGACTCAAATGTGCCTGGATCACCGGGACGCTGCCTCTGTACACGAAAGTGTCAATTATTTCAAATGCTAATTGATTTCAGAAGGCAATCGGAACTGCTAATTGCCATACCTGGTCATTGAAGGTTCTCTCATATGGTATGGTAACGGAAGAATCCACACTGCGTTGTCGAATTGTGTTTTTTCCGGGACTCACTATAAATAAAGTTTTCTAATACACATCCAACATTTTTTTGGTAGAACAATCTAAAATACAGCAACATGTAAAGAAAGTTATAAATTCAATAGCAATCAAGAAAGAACTACTGTTTAAAAATAAAAAACAAAATACTATCCTTTTGTAAGCTTGTTATAATAAAATAAAATTAACCGGATGTATTATTAACAACTCCAGTTTAAAGACTCCAAAACCTCCTATTAAGGACATTTTTAAATAATAGCTATCTCTTTGACATACGTGCTTATCTTGACAATTGATTTTTAACGTCGGTAACTACGATGGTATATACAGATTTTTTGTATTATATCATTGGCTTATACATACTGTTTGCCAATTATACATAGTTATTAGGTAAAGTGTTAGTAATGTTACTCACGTGGTGCAGTAAACTTATCCAGTTCAATCATATGCCTCCTCTGCTCATCGTAAGGCAGTGGGTTACCCTTCTCATCGTCTCTCGGAGCCAGGAATATACGCACAGTTCCCATCACACTTTTGTCTGAAGTGTTGTTCACTTCGATGCTGAAAAATTGATGAAAAGATAAGATGGGTTTTTCAGTCTGCTTGCAATCACGGCCGGTGCAATCTGATCGAAACGTTTAGCCATTAAAGGGCAATACATGTTTCACGTTAATTCCCGTTACTTAATACAATTAAAAAGATGCACATAGTCCTAAGTTATTGGTAATTTATCACACTTACACATATGTAAATTCCTCATGCTGTAGATGTGTGAACCTGGCCAGCACAGCTCCTCTGGGAGTGAAGTCCATGCCACGTGCGAGGTCCAATGTACTCAGCTCCCAGAACGTCCCGAGCGTGTTGGCGCCTGCTGGACCTTCTACGTTTAAACTGGTAACTTGAATTCCAGGAAAGACCAACTGTGGATATTAGATTAGCAACATAGTGTTATAAAATTTCCCCAACAGACAATAAGGTTACAGGTTGTTGCAAACTGGCATAAAAATAATAATAACAGATAATTATAAAATAAAACTCTCAAAGAAATAAAACAACGTTATATCTCACTAAACTCCCCTATCCCTTGTGATCGTATCCAAAACGATGGAGGACCCTATTTGTATGTACAACGACAACGACAAAGTAAATAAAACAGTTCGTACTATTCACCTTATCTCCATAGGGTGGCAGATTATATTTATACAGTTGAAATAGGTCATCGATGTAGGAGTGCCAGCGGTAAAACGAAGGATCTCTCATCGCCACCGCCGAGTCTGCCATCACTGAGTATTGCTCCTAAAGGGATCAGGCAAAACAAATTAACACAAAAATGCTTTTTTCTTAGGTAATATCTCTTTATCTCTTTTCGTACATTTCTGGATACCTGAAGGAGGGCATCGCAGTGTAGGTGGCCAGAAAACCCTTAAGATAGAGGTTTGGAAGGGGAAAGAGAGAGGAGACCTTTGCTCTGGAATGAGATCATATTATGTATGCTAAAATAAACTTACCAAATGTTTATGGTCAGGATCATGAGCGTAGGATATAAAAACATGTCCCATGTTGTGGTAGTTGCCATAGTAACCGCGGTTCACGCTGATGGCTGAAGACTCCATTATGTTACCTAGGATGTCGATGCCATTTTCTTCATTCAGTGGGATTGTAAGACCGTTTGGCTGTTTAATAAAAACACGTAATAAATAAAAACTATTAAATACTAAATTAAAGACAATAAAAAAAGACAAGGAGCTATTAAAAATATAGAAAAATAATAAAGACTATAATCATCCATTTGTCAGATCAACATTTGCCAAATTAAGTTAGAAGGTATATATATTATATTATATTATTTATACAAAGCGTAAAATATTTATTCTTCTTGTTATATACCTATCTGCTAATACTATCAATATTCCTGATACGTTATATACATTCAGAGTGTATTTAACGAACGGGGTATTTCCTTACCAACATAACAGTTGCGCTCTCGACGGCGTGGATGAAGCGTTCTCTCCAGATCTCCAGGTCGGAGATCTCCAGCCTGATCAGATCCAGGGGACGGTCGAGGTCTCGGATCATGGTTCCGGTGTGTCTGCAACACAGAGAGACCATTAGACAAAGTTCTAAAGTGTAAGTAAATCATAGCACAAGGACACCAGGCCTTAAATAAAAACTCAAGCTGCTTTGCTCCTTCGAAAAGAACTTAATTTCTGATTTCGAATTAAGAGTAAAGAAAAAATAGGGGATCGGACTACTTTGCTTTATTTACTCGTCACATAGATATTAAAAAATATTGGATACGTATTTTTACTTTTTCTAATTAAACAAACGATGAGGAAGATACAACGAATGGAAATGTCGCGTGACGTCACTTGTGGCTAAAATATTTACCCACAAGTGATGTCGCAAGCCTACTTCAGAACTTTAAAGCGCTGTAACTTTGTCATTTTTCATTGATTTGATAAAAGAAAAAATACGAGTTTTTTTCCGTTTTTATCTATCTGGTGGACTAAATAGATATTTCCTTTTCATACTCAGTCCGATCCCTTATTGTCCTGTTTTCTGTTTCTCAAATATTACCCATAAGATCTTGAAGCTCTTGATAATTAAAATTTCTGTTAGCTTGCCTACATATAAATGTTCAGTAGTTTGAGATGTCACCTGTAAGGCCACGTTCTCCCAGCGACCATCGAGTCCAGCTTCGGAAAGTAAGCCTCTTCCAGAGGTTCCCTGAAGTCAAAGTAGCGCTTCACGCGACCCATGTCATTACACAAGCGCTCCATGTCGTACCTGTTCACATTAAAAGGGTTAAAACGTGCGTTACTGACATCACTAAGTCGCTCTATTAAAACGAAAGCAATCATGAAGGTAATCACCTCTAAATTTATTATCTGTATGCTCCACCGAACTATGAAAGTATCAGTTGCGTCATGAACTGAAATATGTAACTGCCTTCTCTTGTTAAATGTCATGACGATCAGTAACGTTTGCTGACAGATGCTAGACATGGCTTCAGCCTAGTCTAATCTAAGAGTCGTGCAAATAACAAATCATAATACTTAATCAAAAAATTTAAAGATCAGTCAATTGTTACATAATTTAAGTCAGGTCACCTAGCTATGATCTGCTGGTGCATATAGTAGAACAGCTCTCCTCTCCTGTCCTTATCCACGATTGCGATGTCTCCCGCGTCGAAGGGGTACACCAGGTGCCAGTGTCGGTGATGTAGGTTCACGCCAATATCCTCACGGAAGTAAGCGAGTTTCTGTTCAGGCTCGTCGTCAGACGCCGTGAAGTTTACTGGGATTGTCAGTGGCATCTGAAGAGAGATAGAGATAAATTTTATTGTTTTACTATTTGACACCAATCTCAAGTGAGGAAAGCAAAGAATTTTCAAACAACTTTCATCTTCTAATGGTTAAAGAATAATCCGATTTACTTATAAATGTATAGTCTGTTTCGATATTAATATTTTAGCCTTTTTAATTTTTATAATTTATAAAGTTTTAATAGTTTAGTAGCTTACGTGTTATTGTATACGATAGACATAGAAAACCAACAAAATAAGGTATTATTATTCAAGTTGTATCTTTTTAAATAGTCTTGCATTGTAAGGACCGTAATTTTTAAATTGTATGTCAAATACTCCATATTTACTCTTTCTCCGGGATTAAGCACGTGGCTGATCTCACGCGCGCGCCGGAACACCTTGGGGTCCATGAACATGTCCGGAAATGTCTCCACGAACGTCGGGATATCCATACCTTTGGTGTCGGGCCTGCAAAGTACGAGAGAGATAATACGAGATAGTCATAAAGATACGTCCATAGGTATAATGTAACACTATATTTGAGCCGTACAAAATGTAAATATAAGAGTGCGGGTTTACTAAGTTGAAGCTGGAGGGAGCAAAGAAGAGCGCACCGTCAACCACATTTGGCCAATCACATTGCTCCAACTGAAAATTATCCACTACGCGGAGTGGGGATTTAGAGTAAATATCAAAAACCAGATCAAAGTCAAATCAAATAAAATAATGAATACCTGTGCAGTATAGCTACGGAGAGGCAGTAGTTGAACATGTAGGGGTTGATCCGCAGCTGGCAGTAAGCGCAGATTGACTGCAAGTCTTCGACATCTTTCATTCCTGAGGATACAAACATGAGCGCAGAACAGAAGATGAGAGCATAGTTGTAAATACTAGATACCAACTCCAAACTGCGGACGTACAACACTCACCCATAAATATATCAATAAGCTTGGTAGCCATGAGTTTATGTTTTGGTATGAAGATGGAAAACTGCGCGGCGAAAGGCAGCTCCATGGGTAGCGAGAGGTCAGGGATCGCAATGTTCCGGACTGGAATCATTCGACTGGGATCTTCGCCGAAACGGTTTTCGATCGTGACTGTTGCGGTCTTTGCTACCTTCTGGAACTTTTCAGGCTGACAATAAGATTCATACTGTTAGTTTTACATCAGAACACAACAGAAATTCTCTAGAAGCTATCAAACAAACTCGTAAATGTAAGTGAATGATTTTGGTTAATTTGTTTCCCTTTCATGTGTATGACTTTTATACTTTGATTCTTATCAAAATATCCAGGCGGGTCACTACTTAAAATGTTCATACACATCTTTTTTCCGAATACAGACGTAAAGAAGGCTTTTGGGGAGTACAGTAAACTAAAGCTAAGACAAAATGATGACCGTGAATTAAGTACTATAAATATATTTACATAGTAATGTTCAGGTATTGCGAAGGCAGCGTTGTCTTCACCTTTCTTCATGAAGCAGGGCTCCGTGGGCCGCTCGAAGAATAGCAGCAAGTTCTTCTTAGTTTCAGCCATTCTGTGTCACTGGAAATCAAACTTGTCTTAAAATCTGCACTTATACAAGCTAAGCTTTAGCTACATTTTGAAGCACATTTTACACGTGACATGATCTTTGGCTCTCTTTAACTTCACTGTAAGCCTTCACAAAAATAGTCCGTCTGTTCATCACCTAAGACACTATCTTAGGCTTTATATGAAGTAGTCAGAACGTATTAAGGATCTATAAAATAGTTTTAGTTTAGGTTCTCTAGAGGAGCTTTCATGAGAAATTCTTGAGAAGTATAGGCCACGTTTTCAGCTTACGACGTGTTTCCGAGATTCTATGCACTTACTTTAATGGTATCTTAAACTATCAAACACAAAGTAGGTAAATTACTGAACTAAAACAAAACACAACACCTCCTAGTTCAAACCATGGCGCTGGACTAAGGCCCTTAAATCTTAGCAAACAGTTTATATACCCCTAAATTGTAAATGTCGATAAGTCAGAAAGGATATTATTGTGGTCATTATCAGCGCCATAAAATTAACTCCAGCGCCATTGTGGTCGTTCGGTTATCTTTTTTGGGCATCTGAGAACTCCAATTTTTTTTTTACGATATAGATTCGACATCGCAATTGTTTATAACTTTTCTTACTTTAAACACTTTTGGTGCTTTTTGGGTTAATTTGAAACCTATATTTTCTATTCAACCTTCTTCCTAAAAGAGGCATCAGCACCATCAGTATTCAGCGTGTGTAATATGTCAGATAACGTAATTTTCTTATCGCAATACAGTACTCGTAGATACATACTCTTGTTTTAAAGTCAGTGAACCTTGTGAATGTTACTTTTGTGGTTTATTTATCAAAATAGGAAATAGAACATTTACGGAAGTACCTCAAATGAAGAAAACGAATCCATGAAAGGAACATTTAGTTGTCCGTCTGTCAGTTTGTTGATTTTTTTTCAGAAACTCGTGTGGTATCATGTTAAATTTAATGTCTACGGACCCTTGATACAATAAAAAATTCAAGTTTCTATATTCTTGTATGTTGTCGTAATAAATAATAGGGCCATTTATGTCCCTTTCCCCATATATTTCCGAGAAACTCATAACCGGATAGGTACCTACCGACTTTCTGTCGACCTAGAATCACGAAGGGCTTCATGCTAGGTCTAACGTCATAAGTCAGTTATAATATAATATAATATCTTGGGACATCTCACACACGGTCATCTGATCCCAAACTAGGCAGAGCCTGTGCTATGGCAACCAGACAACTGATAAACATACTTATATATTTCTAAATACATACATATTATAGATAAATTACACCCAGACACAGAACAAATCATCGTGCTCATCACACAAAGATTCGTCCTGGGTGGGAATCGAACCCACGACCTCCGGTTTAGCAGTCAGGGTCACTAACCACTAGACCAACAGGCCCGTCTAACAGTCAGTTATTTACAGTCTGTTGTAAATTTGACAGTTTCATACATCCATGTAGGAAAGTACAAGTTTGTTTTTAGAGAATTAACGTGACGATCAGCTAAAATTGTACGTAAGCCTCGGTGCGCGAGTCAAACTCGTACTTGTCCTGTTTGTTTTTCCTTAGCGTGTCTCATTAGACTACTGTCTAGTTCATATTATTAAGTCCTTAAAAAATACGCTTAAACTAGACTAAACTTTACAAAAGTTAGATTGGGGGAACGGAGGACGAAAGGAAGTAGGTGTTGCATGCGGCTCTCCCGCCGCTCGCACACGGCACATAGCTAGTGCACGAACTGTGCACGGGCGACGCAGGACGGGCGCACGCATATAACATGCACGCGGGTGACTCGCACGCTGCACGTTCGCGGCTTCACGCATGCGGGCCCCATCGACTAATGAAAACGGTTACCACCTGCGGTCCCTATAGCATGCTTGAACAAAAATCTACCGCACCCCGAATGCTGGCTCTAACAACCAATGAAAATGAGCCTGAGATAGATATCTACGAACTAACTATAATTTTTTGTGTCGAATTCATGAATTCAAATAAAAACCGGGGCGGGGGTTGTATATAAATCTTGCTGATTATCACGGTTAATTCTCCAAAAACAAACTTAAAGTAACGTATTGTAGTTCTTGACTCGAACCTGCGACCACTGGCTCAACGCGCCAGTCAATCTTTCAGTCAGTAACCTCGGTAGCTTAGTTAGTAAAGCGATCTTGGAAAATTCGCTCCACATGCGTTAATGCTTAACAGATAATTATAAAATAACGATTTAAGTAGAAGTAGTGGCGACCAACCTAGCATCTTGACAAATTTTGTGATTCTTCGACTGGAAGTACCCTATACGTTTTGAGTTACTTGCAATTGAAGATTATATTTAGCTCACACTTTTTACACCATAAATTAATATTATTATATTCTTTACATTTTTATCGTATCTACTTTTTGGTAACACGCTTTAATGCCGACCAAATGACGCCGGCGTCACTTGCGGATTTCACAGAATATCAGTGTTGCGATTTTCTACATTGCAGCGTAGTGATGTCTGAATTTTGGCACTGGTGGTACACACACTTTCCCTTAATTTTAAACTTTTGTACTAGTTTATACATAATTAAAACGTACGGCCGGTTGCCTGCTCACTGGCATTATTCAGTAGCCTTCAAGGCATTTCCGCGTCCGGTAAGTCGGTCAGTTGCGGGAGTTTTGGTGTTTTATTCGTGTTCACACTATCGGACGTGACCTCGATCCGACTTGGAGCAGTTAAAGGTCCGAATGGGGCTACAGAGGAAGACTGCCAACTTGCGTGGTGAAGGTCAGTAGGACTCGAGTAGAAGAAGTTGACTAGAAATAAGCGAATAAAACCTGTTTTCATAGTTTTTTTTCGTAGTTTTTTGGCGGCCGGCCTTTTTGATGCTGAACTGTTTGACGCTTCGCTCCAATCTAACTCCAGAATTAGACCTTGTAACTACTTAATTTCTAGTAGCCCATTAGACAAGTAACAAGTCTAGCGTGTCTAGCTTGACTTATAGAAAATCTAAACATTTGAGCGATTTCTTTCATCGTCTTACCTAAGAATGTCACTAGTCTACTGGGCTGGTCTTATTTCGTCACAAAATGTCTCTCGCTATAAGCTAATCTGTTCTGTTAGACAGTAGGGTTACGCCGGCTATATAGGAACCTACAAATCAATAAACCCAATTTATACGATGATGTACCTACTTCAGCGAACTCTTACTGCTTAAGTACCTACCTAGGTAGTGTAATAGTGGCAGAAAATCAAACTACATACTAAAGTTTTTCCAGTGGTCAGTAGTACTAATCAGTTCATGACATGTGTATCAATCATAAAAATATTGTAGATGTGCATAATACTTAATATAATATGTGACGCACAAAATGCATGAAGCATGTAATAAATTACAACAGATTGACTCTACATTTTGTTCTAAATAATGAAGCTGAAATATGTCATTTTACCACTTGGACCAGTTTACCATAGGAGCAGAAGGCATGGCTACATGAAAAGAGGATTGCACTCAATGATGGGTGCATAAAGGTTATAAAAAATACCAGCCTATTAATGTCCCACTGTTGGGCACAGGTCTCTTCACATGTATAGAAGGCACGAGTATTCATCACCACGCTTGCTCATTGTGGGTTGGCTATTTCAGATTCCAATTTTTGGAATCCAGGTTTCCTCGCGATGTGTCCCTTCGCCGTTTACCAATGGTGTCTCAGAATAATCAAGAAAGTACATATAACTTTTAAAAAGTCACATTCAAACCTGCACCTAATAATAACACCAAAAGGATATAGGTTAACAGTAATTATATTTTAAGGTTTTATATAACATGTTTATTTTTATCGCGAAAGAAAAATAACTTTAAATAATAAATAAATAAATGTGGACAAATTCATACAGTCTGAACCCAAAGTATGTAGCTATGGTTAAGGAATCAGAGACAGCGAAGGTACCACAAACACCCAGACCCGAGACAATGTAGAAAAGTGGTTTTTCTACATTGACCCGTCCGGGGTTTGAACCTGGGACCTCAGAGCTAGCCACACCTTAAAAACCGGCGTGTACGCCATTCGACCGTGTAACTCGTCAAACTATACCTAAATAGTATATACAACTCAGAGCTAGTTATAATACATAGATATAATTTTAATGTTTCTATTGTTAATACAGGTAAAATATACAATAAGATGTAATCAAACAAAAATTTGGTAAAAGGCAAATTTATTCAGTCTTAATAATCCAAGTATTTACACTTTGTACATAACACTTAAAACTATTTAAATTATTTACAGACCCGTTTACTTAAATCTAAATTAAAATAAAAAATATAAAATGATTAAATATAACAGTCAAATCCGTTAAGGCTTGCCAAAGTCGTTCCAGTAACAACATTCGTTGTTCAGATATGTAATTTAATATTAGTTAGACTTATATTAGAAGCACTTTTACAAAATAAGGACGAGAATAGTTGATCACATAGTTCGTCACTGCCTAAGCAGAAACTTTACATTTCGATATTATACTACAAAACTAAGTATGTGTATAACATTGTAATTAATCATACAGTTAAGTAAGTAGGTATATAACTCATTTTTACCCAATTATACTGCCTAAATCAGGACCTTCTAAAGACATGAATTTCATGACAAGTTAAAACCATTCAAGAAAACCACATAATGCCACATAAATAGTTCTTATTTAACCTACTTATATAATTAACATCAAATTATTATACAGTTGGGTTAAATTCATTCAGCTCACAATGATTTGGCTGAGGTGAAGGTTGAGCGAATATGTAACAAAAATGGCGGTTTTAAGTTAACAATACAAATTGAATGAAATTATTCGAATATTTTGCACTGCTTAATAAGATTAACCGGCTATTTAAAAGATATGTTGTTTGTGATCGCACTTGATATAATAGTAAGGTTGTCTAATAGAACCGAGCGGTTTCCCGGGACCGTAATCTGGACAGCGGCAAGGCAGATGGCGCTTCGCTCGCCACTGAGACCTACACACCAAGTTACTTCACTCACTAGATGGCACTAGTAGCTATCAAAATTAGTTTAAAGTTAAGCTTTGTTATTTGTGGTGTATGTCGCGGCAGCCAATTATTTGTTTGTGTTCTATACCTACTTCTATTGTCTCAATATTGTTAAATCGAAACTCAAATGTTTTTTTTTTAAATGGTATATCTTGTTTTCTTGCATAGATCTATATTCTAGTATTGTGGTCTGAAGTTAGTTTAAAAATGTTGCTACTGGTGTTGTTTTAATAAACATACTTCCGGACACCCAAATCGAGCCACCATTTTATTTGTTAGGTTATCTAGAATTTATTTTGTCATATAGGTTTAATAATTGTAGATTTCAATCAGATTTGGCTAGCTTCTAGAACTACTGGTCTTCCGAAAAATAAAAAGCTTTCTCTTTACATGGGATGCTTAAATCGAACTTTACACAATCTGGTTGATACAAAAAAAGGAGGGTGTCTCGATATAAGTTTCCGGAATGTATAACCATATTATTACCTTTTAATTAGTGAAAATGTGTAACAATTTGGATGTCGGTGTGCCTGGGGCACCTACCGCTGCGAGCGCGGGCGCGTGGTGTCGGTGAAGCGGATGGGCATCTCGCGCACGGCCATGTTGGGGCGCAGGAAGTCCTGCAGCGTGGCGGCGGCCGGCGCCGCGCGGTCGAACGGGAAGCCCATGGCGCGCCGGTCCGGGTACAGCCGGTCGCGGATGCCGCAGTACGACGCCGCGTCGTTGCACGAGCCCACCAGGTCTTGCTCCACCTGGGGGAGCGACTTAGTATTTCAGATCAAACCAAATAAGGAAAGAAAATTCGTTAAACAACACATAAGACATGGCCGTCTTATGAAGCTATGAAATTAACAAGTTACAATAAATAACTTCAAAAAATTGTAAACAATGGTACAAAAGGCATTATTCATGCTAACCGTGATAATTAAAGTTTAAGACAGTTATAGAACTCCTCACTCATTAGTATAATAAAAATAAAATACAGAAATGATCCAAGAATAAAAAGTCTTCCAACATGTTCAGATTTCCAACATGACTTAACAAAAACTTAAATGTATTATTGCTAGTTGCTAATAATACACTTAAACACAGATATCAGCAGCTTAAACAAGGAGCATAAAATTAATAAAAATGGAATGAAAACCTAATAATCTCACTAAATATTGGTGTATTTATCACATGACTCACCCTATCCTCGTTCCAGTTGGAGATCATGGCGAACATGACGACGGGGTAGCCCTCCGGCGTGCCCTTGGCGATGAGCATGTGGTGCGGCCAGCCGCAGCCGCAGAAGTCGAACTCCGCCGCGCCCGCCGTGCCCGGGTCGCCCACGCGCCCCGACTGCCGGACACAACACGTGCTTACACGGGTCTCGTGATAGTGGAAACCGAGTTCTACTCAGCTTGGGGTAAGGATAGACAGATAATAGTTCCTCTTCGAAATAGAGGACTCTGTATATAAAGTGGGGCAGCTTTATCTAATTCAAAACTTTACTACTAATAAATACATTTAGATAACCATTTTTTTTTACTACATAGGTTCTATTTGTTGAGAAATGTCTAATTAACAAAATAACCAAGTCACAGTATCATATGATCAATACAAATGCTTTTATATCATGAAAAATCAATAGAACATAACGTCTAAAATGTACTACGGATAAACTTCTTCACCCAAAACTAATCCAAAGCAAAATGACTTTTATAAACACCTTAATTCGTATTTTGACAGTCAATGGGCCTTGCTTCGGGCATCTCTCTTTTACATACCTGGTCTCTGAAGGTCCTCTCGTATGGAATAGTGACGGACGAGTCCAAGCTGCGGTGACGGATCGTGTTGTTGCCGGGTTTTACTGCAAATTTTCAAAATATCAGGAAGAGTCGCAAATAACTAAATTAAAATTTCCTTAAAAATAATAGTGTAAGTATCAAACTAATTTAAACAGTGGTACCCATGAGCATTTAAAATTAAATTCTAAAATTCATATGGGAACAGATCATACCAAAAAAATATATAAACAAGGCTGTCTACTGTACAGTGACTTACCGGTCTCACTTAGGAATCATTTCAGATCTCAGGAAGATTTTCTATTTATAATAAAAGTATCGTCAAACTTAACAAAATTGATAGTGTTATACTAACTTCCAGCGGTAAACTTGTCGAGCTCGACCATGAGTCTCCTCTGCTCGTCAAAGTTAAGCGGCTCTCCGGTCTCGTTGACGGTGGGCGCAAGGAACACGCGCACCGTGCCCATCACGCTCTGACCCGATGTGTTGTTCACCTCGATACTGGAAACGAAAATTGCGTAAGATGATGGCAAGAATTATGAAAATGAACCAAAGTGATAATTATCTTAATCGATGAACATATTTGGATCTAATCTATTCAATTAATTGGAAGACAATTAAGGCAGGGCAGTTAATAAGGTAAGGTTAAGTTAATCTTATGAACATAATTATGCATACGAGGCCATTACGAACTCTGGAACTAAAGAAGACGCCATAGGAGTAAATCTGTATTAACTAATAACAAATAAGACCTATAACCTCGTAGGTACCTAATACCTACTTAAATTGTTGCCATAAGAAACTTTTTAAAGGACCGGGTCCAAGACCCTATAAAAACCCCGTAACCTAGGGGTTTTTAAGCCCTTATTACTGTCGCAGTTTCGATCCCATTCCCAAGCGCTTGTTACCTAAGCCCTATAATGTTAAGGTTTTTTTTCCCTCCTTATCTCTACCCCATACTCACACATAGTTGAACTCCTGGTGCTGCAGATGCGTGAACCTGGCCAGCACAGCTCCTCTCGGAGTGAAGTCCATGCCACGCGCCAGGTCCACCGTGCTCAGCTCCCAGAACGTACCCAACGTGTTGGCGCCCGCCGGACCCTCCACGCTGATGCTGGACACTCGGATGCCAGGGAAGTCCAACTGACAAAACGAACATTTCCGAATCAGAAAATTTTAAAAAAGAAGGAGGACCTATACCTTGAAGTTCCACAAAGTGTCAACTGATCTTTAATCGTTACGTTTTCTTCCTATTTTGTTGGCGTAGCTTCATAGATACCCACTTCCACTTTTTTCTGTCTATTGCAAGGGCATGAACGTCCGCGTACGTTCTTAAAAATAAACTAGAATACAGGCCGTCGTTACGACTGGTGTATTACCTTGTCGTCTCCGTAGGGCGAGAGCTTGTACTTGTAGAGTTGGAAGAGATCATCAATGTATGCGTGCCAGCGGTAGAACACGGGGTCCCTCATGGCAGTGGCTGAGTCACCCATTACTCCGAATTGCTCCTAAAAAGGGTTGGCAAAACAAAATCAGTAAATTAAAAAATCAAAATTATATCAGTTGTTATAAATATGTAGTTAGTTAATAACTCAAGCCATTTTACTTGAATTAATACTTAAATGGGAAGTGGAGGTCAGATAGACAGTCGCTCCAACATAGCTTGGGTAAAAATGTTAGACAGAAGTAATGTTAGTTACCAGATGCCTGTGGTCAGGGTCGTGCGAGTAGGAGATGAAGACGTGGCCCATGTTGTGCATGTCGCCGTAGTAGCCGCGGTTGGGGCTGATGATGGAGGACTCCATCATGTTACCCAGAACGTCGATACCGCGGTCTTCTTCAATTGGCACTTGACGGCCGTTAGGCTAAAGAAAATTAATAAAGAAATGATTAGACTGAGGTATTTATTCCATTAGTTTTAAACTATTAAAAAATTCGAGTCTTTTTTAATTTTAATAGTCTACGCTTTTTTTTGTTAGTTATGCGATATTTTTTTGCTCAAATTCGTAGTATCTATAAACAAAAAGTTCACCGTCTTACCATGGTAATGGACAAGTTTTCCACAGCCTGCACGAACCTGTCCCTCCAGGTCTCCAGCTCGGACACGTCGGCCCTGATCTGGTCCACCGGGCGATCCAAGTCACGGATGGTTGTTCCTGCGAACCTGCAGCATACATCACGAGGTAAGTCTTTATATGCAGTAATAGCAAACAATTATTTTGTTATTTTTAACTGTTTAAAACGTAAGAGCATAAGTGTTTTATACCTGAAATACATATTTTCCTGCTTACTTGGGGACTTCTCCAAGAAAGAAGAAACTACAAGAGCTACTTAGCCCTCCTCGATGGGCTCGCAAAAGTCCTGGTAGAAATAGACCTTAGCTTTATAGTAATAAGGTCGCAGTTACCTCGGCGGCCAGGCACGACTTGCGACCTGCGAGTCTAGCTTGGGGAAGTAGCCCTCCTCGATGGGCTCGCGGAAGTTCTGGTAGCGGCGCACGCGGCCCAACCCGTTGCAGAGACGGTCCATGTTGTATCTGGAGAAATATGATCATCCGGTAAGATGTGGTCGATAGTTTGGTAAGAAACATCAAGGTGCTCTATGTAACAATGGATTGGCTCTTTCTATTTCCGTAATGCGAATCACACACATCAAATCTGTAAATAATTGTTATTTGCAAAAAGACGCTACTCAGTTAAATTATTTAGATATTATTGAAAGATTTTAAGTCCTCTGTTAAATTCTGAATGTCTAAATAAGTAACTATTTTATTATAGAATCTAAGAAATTCTGTTAATTTCTGTGAGGTCATATTAAGACGTTAATTTGATTACTTTGAAAGATTTCGTGGCAATAATTCTATTTAGACAGATAACAGCTCCTCTTTTCGCAATAGAACCATGAAGAATTTCTTTCATAACTTAATGATGCGTCCCCTAGATGATCTTCTGTTTTTCCTTCACCCTTGGTGCTTACCTAGCGATGATCTGCTGGTGCATATAATAGAACAGCTCTCCCCTGCGATCCTTGTTGACGATGGCCCTGTCGGCCGAGTCGAAGGGGTACACCAGATGCCAGTGCCAGTGGTGCAGGTTGATGCCGACGTCCTCGCGGAAGTACGCGATGCGCTGCTCCGGCTCGGTGTCCGAGGCCGTGTAGTTCACAGGGATCGTTATTGGCATCTGAGAACAGAATATTGTAATTTTGACGTTGTTTCTTTGTGTTTTATGTATTGTAAGTAATATCTGTCGTGGCCAAATCGTAAAATTTATCACTTCATGATGTGGTTGGCCATATCATGAAATAAAACAAGTTCACCTCATGATAAAGTTTAGCCAGATCAACGAAAAATCAGTGTTTAACTATTTAAACAGCAAAACGCACGGCTTTTTCATGATGTCTATACCTATGTTTAAAATTTGTGAACATATTCTTAATACGAAATAAGTTACATTATCACGACATATAAATTTTAAAGAAAAGCAATAAATCAAAGTCATCCTCACCCTGTTTCCTGAGGTGACGACGTTGCTGACCTCCCGCGCGCGGCGGAACACCTTAGGATCCATGAACTTGTCGGGGAAGGTCTCCGCGAAAGTTGGGATGTTCAGACCTTTGGTGTCGGGTCTGTATAATATTAGGGAGGAAATAAGTGGCAAGAAGTTATCAAGAAATTATCAAACATCTTTAGACTCTCTGCCTCCCACGATTAGTTTAAATGGATAAGAAAGGCGTAGGTTTAAATACTTTGAAAAGCCCACCTTACCCGGCTAGCAGCAGTAGACCGATAACTATAGACTTAATTGGTTGATTTTAACATTTCTATAATAGTTACATAATCTTCTAAATTGCTAAAACATATAGCATTTAATAAATTGCTTTAATATGACACACTGTTCCATTACTGGATTTTTTATTCAAGGGTGTAGGTTTTAAGACTTGACTAAGTGTAAGGCACCTGTGCAGTATGGCGACAGAGAGGCAGTAGTTGAACATGTAGGGGTTGATGCGCAGCTGGCAGAACGAGCACACCGACTGCAGGTCTTCGACGTCACGCATCGCTGAAAAACAAATTGTTTTCAATGGATACACGTGCTTACAGGCCAGGTAGTGACCGCCGAATAAAACTAACACGATGTCTGTCAGCGCTAAGTAAGCGCTTTTATCTGCTGAATATGTACTTAGTAGTTTAGTCTAAAGTTACAGAAGTACAATTACTGGTTTCCATATTCAAGAAACGATTCATTTTCCTTATGGTCGGTAAAAATTTCTAATCATAGAGACATCAAAGAAAATTCTACCGTCTGTAAGCAAAACCAATGGCGTTGATTAGACACTCAAGATTTCGCAAACCTACGTTTTATTTACACAGGGAAGTCTTGCTTGCGATGGAGGATGGTAAATGATGCTGAACTCTTACCGATTAGAACCAGGGTGCGTTTCCTTCACGGGAATACCGTGTAACTTATTTACTTACTCATGAATATATCGATGAGCTTGCCCGCCATGACCCTGTGCTTGGGCACGAAGAGTGAGAACTGCGCGTTGTAGGCGAGCTCCATTGGCAGTTCGAGGTTCGGCAGCGCGATGTTTCGGACCGGGATGCTGCGGCCGGCGTCATCACCGAAGCGGTTTGCTATCGTGTTGCTTAGGGTCTTGTATTTTTCGGGCTAACAAAAAATATTAAGCGGAGATTGAATATAAATTCTGTTCATGCAGTTTTTTTCTTTGCAGGTTTGCTTGAAGAAGTTATCGCATTTAATAAAAATAGTTTTTATACTCTTGTGTACATTTGTTTCAGTACAAATAAGTGTGTAGGTACAAGTAGTAGCAAAGAAATAATAAAAGGTATTGTATAAAGCAATACTTATACCACAGCAGTTCCAATTTTTTATTAGAAGAGGCCTTTGCCCTATATTGGGACCGTTACAGGCTGGTATTATTCTTGTCTGATGTAAAATAGTTATAGCTATTTGGCTACAAAACAACACGCGATCGCTAAAGTGAAAAAAAATCCTGGGCACGTCTGAAACTGAAGGTCCTTAAAAATGATATTCTAAGTGCAACAAGAGTTGAACTTCAGAAGCATGATAATAAGAGCCAGTTTTCCATAACAACTTACGTAGTAATTTTCAGGTAGCTCGAAGACAGCCTTCTCGTCACCCTTCTGCATGAAGCAGGGCTCCGTGGGCCGGTCGAAGAATAGCAGCAGGTTCTGCTTAGCGTCACTCATCTTGTGTTACTGAAATCATTCAGTATTAAACCCTTGGTAAAAAATATTGCAGCAGTTCCAGCTGCATATTGCAGCATATTGCAGCTCCTTCTAGGTATAAGATCTTTCCGCCAGTCTCTGAAGGGTTTTAAAATTAAATTAGCTGCCCGCCCCGGTTTCGCACGGGCGGTGTGAGATTTTTAAAAGATTTCGATTCGTGTTTTTTATTTTCTTTAATAAATTCCGTGACCATACAAGAGAGAACCGTAAAATCGTAACCCAGGGAAATCGGGATTCATTTTTATACATTAGATAGATATGTTGTCAATCAAATGTGATTGAATGATTAAAAAACTAACGACTAATCACAGCGCTTGACCTACGGTTTGACAGACAAATAACATTTTTTATATTCTTCGATCTATCATTAACCTAGGGTTTCCTTTGATATTGAGGCTGTAATAATACGGTACGAGTAATATTAAGTCATAACTACTTAGTTTTGTAACATAATACATGTGGACATATATGATTACACAGTGCAGTACTATTTGCTTTGTTAAATGATGTAGTCTGATAGTCTAGTGCAGTGTTTCAATAGAGACACGCCTGATTGGAATATTGATAAGATACATTTCGCGTAGTTATAACTTATAATTGTAATCATGTCTGCTTACATCACAGACCGGTATTTTAGATCTACTGACAATGTTTCAAAAATCTATTAGAATATTGTGAAGGATTGAGTGATGTTTATACAACCAATTTATACAAACTTTCAGAAGCGCTGGTTTTCTCATTACTTATCTACTAAAATAAAACGTGAACCAAATTTATAAAGTCTTTAAAATTCCGTTATTGTTCACGTAATCACTGTTCTTTAACTATTATAACGTCCAAACTTGTTTTCGATTGTTAAAGAAGAGACAAAACTAAAGTTACAAACAAAACACCGACACGAAAACTAAGTTTGAAGATCAAGGCCTGTCAAGAAAACAAGAGACTACTTACTTTAATATTTAAAACAAAAGAATAGATTGCAACTTCAAACTTAACAGATTAGGGATAAATCTTCTACATGAAAAACAAAAGACAATCAAAAGTATACTTACCACAAGACTTCTCTGGTCCAGAAAGAAAAACAAGTGGTTCTGTAGTTACAAGCCGTGAGTACCACGGCTCGACTATGGTCTTCCAACCCTGGATGCACGTTATATACCGAAAATGTTGCACACGGCTGCTCAGTACGCAAGTCGTGTGCAAACATAATAAATGTTGTGATAACTAAGGGAGGATATTCGCGGTCACTTTATCAGTAGCTAGGTAGTCACAGGACTCGGGCTGATATCGATAGCATGACATTTTGGGAACCAAATGCTCAATTGTAAAATACTATGTAATGGAATACAAATAGGTATATATCAGCGATACATTACACACCTACAGATATTATAGTACACCCAATATTTTTCTATTAGGCTCAAAGCTCACGTCAATATGAAGATAAGTCTATTACCATTCAAATTCTATTTATTCAGAGATTAAAAAAACACATGACCTGGTTACAGCAAGAAATTTTGTTTTTAAATATGGCATTATTAAGTATGGCTAAGTAAGGAATAAATCAGGATGCCATAGCATGTACTGTAATGTAGCTACTTAATTTACTTACTGTTTTGATTATTTAGGAATTCCATTTAATGTTCGATCAAATGGTATTCGATAGTTTGGCATTCGACATGGCGTAGCACGTCCTGTAAAGGTAGCTATGTCGCTACGATCCTCTAAGCTACAGTATGTGCTAAAGCAAATCAATTCTAGATAAACTAGCGCATCAAAGGAGGTAAATAAATTGTGTCTAGAATTCAATAACTTTGCTTCCGGGAACTAGGTTGTCAGCATTCATCGCTAGGGGAGTAGGGGAGGCCGCCCCTGTACTCCGTGGCCACCCCTTCCCCGGGACGTGTGCGCGTGTCGCAGGATATACGTAATGAATTCCCTCACAACAACGTGAGCTATGACAGTCTAAACACTACATAGCGTTGTAAACCATGTAAAAAAATCGATACTCTACCCACATAAGGTACGATTACCTGTCGCATGTTCTGTAGGTATTATGTCTACTGTAAAATAAATTGATATGTAACCCTTTCGGTCTGATATTTTTTTAAAGAATATTCTCTGCACTGTTCAGAATTTTAGGTACTTATGTAGATAGTAGTTAACTGGTTATCATAGAGAAATCTTGTATAACAATAGGTATATGATGTGAAGTAAAAACATGTTATTAAATATTTTAAATCTAATGGTGTTTGAAACGGCATAGATAAAGTATAGAATAGAATTCTCAATGTCTCTAATTTAATTTGTGTGACGTTTGCGGCCAATCAGTAAATACGTGTCTGAAATGCTAAACATTATTCGTTTAGTCAGACTAATTAAAAATTGTGCTCTTGCACACTCATTATCATTATTATAGCTAGCCAGTATTTTTAACTACTTGCTGACTTCATCCTTGCAGCAAAAACGTGGTATTTGTATACAAAAACTAAAACTTACATGTAAGTATGTGTTAGATAGGTGCACCTACATTATATTTAGAGTAGGTACGTACCTACTTAGGTACTTACTTAGTATGTGTTTTACATCAATGTCATGTAAAAAACGGTGGCCGCAATTACTAACATACCTACCAAATTAAACTGAAATGTATTTGAATATAAAAGTAGCACATTATGCAAGTACCATAGCTGATTAACACTACCCACACCGCGCACCGTAAACATTGCGTGAGTTAAACAATAAACAAAGGCAATGCTAGAGGTCTAGATCGTACAGAGGTAGACCTTGGGTAGTGACTAGCCACCCTGAATTCTACCCCTACATGCATAGGTACAATACGACAACATTCCGGTAAAAAAAACTACATGACCTATGGTATTAAAACCCCACAGAAATAAAACGCCACCTCCAACGTTAGCTAAAAATATTCTAATTAATTAGGTAATAGAATGTGTGGGTAACTGTGGTAACTTGTAGGTATTAATATTTTTAGGGCTGTCTCAGCCTGGGATTATAGGAGTAATTTAACGCCAAAGGTTGGATTTATCATTATAAAAATACGAGGGCGATTTAGAAGAAAATGTTGGTGTAGGTACATTAAATAAGAAGATCTTGTGCCGAGTGTGTTTTATAGACATGAAATAATATTTATAGACAAACGCTAGGAAGAAGGATAAATACAGGATTAGATACCTACATAAATATTTTTTGGGGCGAACTGTATACCTAGGTAATAGTTTTAGGAATTTAATATTCATGCTTGAGCCAAAAAGGGCAATACTGTATTAAAATAGTATTTAATTTAAAATACTGCATGATTCCCATTGTTGGAAAAATTACATTAGGGATCAAATAAAATCAAGAAAATATAAATCTGTGAAAATATTTATTTCCCACTTTCCAACCCTACTTTGAATCCACCCCATAATTTTATTACACCGCACTGCGAGCCTTTAAGGCTAGAACACCTGGGTATACATAGGTAGCATCATTTTTATTATTAGTGTAACCTTGCAGGGATTTATCGATTCTAGTCGCGTCGAGTGAGCCTTTAAAACTCTAGCTCTATGGTAACGCGATCCTAATTGACCTACAAAGCCAGTGATAAGCAAATTGTATCAAAGGCAGGTGTCATTATCGCTACTAGATAGAGCATTCAGTTCCTTGCCAGAGCCAACCACGATAGTTCTAGTGAACGAAGGGGAAACTAGATAGCACTGTCTCTTTTACTCAATCGAATAAACTATACCTAATATTATAACGGCAATTTGTATGGTGTACATAAATGAATGTGCGGCAATTTGGAAAAGGTATTAGTGCTATTAGTAAAGCATAGGAGAATTATTTTCGGTAGTTATTCAAGTTGCTTAGAAACCTACATAAATGTCATGTAAATATAAAATAATCATCTTAGGTACTCATCACAAACGTTGAATGAGAATAACTGCGACTACTTAATTAAGTATACCTATTATTTTTTGCGTATTTTACCTACATAGTTAAAAAACCTAGGTACCTATTAGGTACGTGCAGTCGTAGGTATATGTATATATTAACTACCTATCTAATTAAGGAATGACTGAATGAAAACCGTGATCTGGGGGCACCGTAGACTGTAGAGCCCCGCAAAGCCGAGCCAAGCGAAGCGCAAGGGCACTTATGATTTTCTAAAACAACAAATGTAAAAACTTAGCTATGGAAGTGAAAATATTTATCATCCATCCCGCCAATTCACGCGTATGCCAATGCAAAGGTATCTTCTCTTATCAGGTGTTTAGCAATTACCGTGGAACAATAAATTCATGCATCCATTGTATCTACCTACTTATTAACTACCTACCTCGCTACACCCAGGCCCCCATTGGACACGTAACTTTACTACCACATCCTAAGTAGCAAACTTATTAAACCGAAAGAGATGTCTCCAAAATTATGCCATAATTAGTCTTACGGTCCGGGAGCAAAACCTGCACCATTCTAAAGACGAATGGGGTCAGTTAATCGCTAGACCACTAAAGCCATTATGACATAATGTATTAATTAGATTGTAAGAGCAGACAGTTAACATTTTTTTTTTTATTTATTGAACCATTCATACTATGAATGGTTAAATTATGAATTTCATAGCATAGAAAACTTATGCATAAAATATTTGCACATCTTATTACATACTTGTACTTACCAAATAAGTGCGGTGTAGTGTGCTTGAGGAATTAAAATTCTGCCATTAGCAGGTATTCCCCTTTGCTGACCTTGGTAGCTAAAAGGCGTTGTTTTAAATTAATGCTATCGTCCACTTTCAATCTTAATTAGCATATAGCGAAATAAAGAAATAAAAAAAATAGCGCAGTAAAACAATTGGTCTGCTTAAATTGCATCAACTGAGACCTTAGTTTTTAAGTACCTACTTATATTACACACTAGATGACCATCATAATGATAGAAATTACCCAGTCAATCTAATCTTTAATTGATGCATGATCAACGTACATTAGACCTCTCATCAGTGGTAGAAGCTTAGGGATTAACCTACCTTCTTTCGACCTTCCTTAATGCAATGACTACGGTTTACTGTAGGCAATTCGTTGTTACCGCTGACTGGCGGTCGATTGCACGGTTGCACCGAAGCTTGAACGCACTAGCGAAAAATAGCGCTATCTTATTGCAGTTCTCAGTCTAGCTAGGAAGATGCTAAATGCGTGAAGAAAGGCAGGTTATTTTCCAAAGAAGAGATACCTACTCGGCAGATTGATATGCTGATGTAAATGTAAGTTCAGGATCAAAGCTAGGACTTTGTGACTTTAGGCTAGTTTGCTAGTGTTTAAGCAGTAGAATACTTAGTAGAAGTAAGTAGATCATTACATACAACATCGAATTTAGTCCAAAGAAGCTGTTAATCAGAGCTAGGCGTTTTTTTTCAGGGAGATATCTTCATAGGGACACTTCGTCCTTAGTAGATTAGATAGACGCCATTACAGGCAAGTATTTTTGTATGTTTTTTATACATAGGTATCAACTTTATGTTATACCTACCTACATTCCACGTACCAGCAGTGGAAAGCATTTGAGAATAATTCACACAGGTTTCGTAACTCTACATACTTACACGCTAAGTGTAACTAATGTACAATATTAGGCAAGTATAATCAATTAGCGTTTTGTTAAGCAGAGGCAAGGCTAGCTTCAGTTTGTTCTAATTTACTAATGGTCTACGTGGTGCTTCGGTGACTAATGGACATACGTAGTACCTATTAAAAAACTTATTATTGTGTTATTAGACTTACTTAGAACCTAATTACTACATCTTTGTCGTAATTAGTAGGTAACTTAGCTATGAACCCAATATTCCCAATAACAAAGAAATTATGCCTGGCTGCGGTAACCGTAGCTTAGCAGGACATGTTTTTGTGAAATAACTAAAATCTCGTACCACATCAAAAGAAACAAGCTACAAATAAAAAAAAAAGAGCTAAAAAATACTATTTTTTACGTGTGCGTTACCCCAGCAAAATGTTGTGCTTTAGAGAGATGAGACTATAACCAATAATTAGTGTATCGTGAGGAGCAATTTGTTTAATAATAGCAAAATTTGTGTGGATTGTGGTTTCAAAGTTATTTGTGAAAAACAGATTTTGCTGGAGGAACGTTTAAAACGTTCCCCAGGCAAAATCGTTTTTTTTTATTCAATTTAGCCAGGAACCAAATACATGAATAGATAGGTTTTGTTGCGTAGTAAATGTTTGTAAATAGCAAAATTTGTGTGTGTTATGGTTCTTAAGTTATTTAAGATTTTGCTGCGGTAACGTTTTGGGATTTCGTATATCTCAAAGACGGATCAATGCAGAAGTTTGAAAATAATACCAGTAAAAGACCTTAATTTGTTTAAATTTGTTTAAACATTAGATTTTGATTTGGTCGACGTAAACCAATGTAAATTAACCAGTTTCAAAAATCATAAAATACCGATTTGCAGGTAAACTAATACACTTATAACCAAATAAACAGCTTCACAAAATGCCCATGGTAGACGCTCATAATGTCAGGAATTTTTGATTATGCAACTTTACACGATATGAAGATAAAAACGAATTTCATAATTTCAGACTGGTCATACTTTAGCGGTCGAAAACGCAGTTCTCATAACAATAAGAAACATGGCGTACTTTAAACAAATTAAAGTTATATATGAACATTCGTTCCTGTTAATTTCAGCTTTCAATTACGGCTATTAATAAAGTTATATGAAAAATAAGAATATGCCACCAATTCGCCAATAAGCCGACCAAATTGAAAAGGTCACGTAAAAGCGACCGCCACATACATAAGCGCAACCATTTTTAATAAACTGGATAATATGGATGTTTTTTTAGTACAGTTGCATACAAAAGTTTTCTGGTCGGGTTAGTAAAAATAATAAAAAGGTTATGATTGTTTTTACATTCTCAAAGATAATTGAAAAATAAAACTTTCTTTATCTTTACTTATATTTGCAGGGCTGCTTTGGTGAGTTCGTGATTAACGCTACGCACGTTCATCATACACTTTATTTGAGATTGGGGGATGCAAATTTTAATACTTCTTTATATTTAACGAACACAACTCTTAGGTCCTGAAGGGGCACTTTTCCTTTTCGGCCTGCTATTTTATTGTAGGTACCGGCTGGTACATCACTGGTATGAAATGAAATGAATATAAAATGAACTACCTAACATAAACAACGTTGTAAACACATGCTGCTCCCAAAGCCATGAAGTGCATCTATCTGCAAAAAAATAGCAAAGCACAAATCAAACAAAGACGTCGTCGCACATAGACCACAAGCAAGCACTTCTCTGCAAAATACCTAAGGTTCACGACTGATTTCGGTCGGATGACCCAGCGGCAGTAGCATAGAGCAGGTGACAAAATATTTTGTCTTAATTATACGCTTAAATGTGATATTTATAACAATATTAATTAAAATGTAGTATTCGATAGTACCTAAAGTCAGAATTATTGACGGCACATCTATAGCCTCACGCTATACCTCATTATTAACTGAGATTATTACTTACCTTTTTTAACTCACTTTGAATTCAAATAGTTATGATCCATTAAATTGTTTAAAACTATAAATAAAATGAATTTGATTTTTAAAAGAGAAAACTAGTAGTAATAGGGATGTTGACTGGGTATGAAAAGTTAAAATCTATTTAGTCCGTCAGTTAGATAATAAAAATTTTAGACACGTATTTTTTCTTTTATCAAAACAATAAAAAATTACAAAGATACAGCGCTTTAAAGTTTCGGAGTGGGAGCTTATGACACCTCGCCTTGGTAAAAATTGTAGCGAGGAACGTCACGCGAAATTTCCGTTCTCTGTATTTTGATAATTTTTTGTTTGCAGGAAATAAGAAAAAATACGTGTTCAATAAAATTCATTATTATAACGGGCGGTCATTAAAAAAAAATTAGGAGACATATATTGTATAATGAGGTACCTGCATTTAAAAATATAAAAAAATCGGGTTTACGAATAACGTTTTTCTGCATAACTGTACAAAACATCGGTTACTAAGCTGCTAATTTGCAATGATTAGCCGTATGTATGTGGCGGTCGCTTTTACGTGACCTTTTCAATTTGGTCGGTTTATTGGCGAATTGGTGCATATTCTTATATTTCATATAACTTTATTAATAGCCGTAATTGAAAGCTGAAATTAACAGGAACGAATGTTCATATATAACTTTAATTTGTTTAAAGTACGCCATGTTTCTTATTGTTATGAGAACTGCGTTTTCGACCGCTAAAGTATGACCAGTCTGAAATTATGAAATTCGTTTTTATCTTCATATCGTGTAAAGTTGCATAATCAAAAATTCCTGACATTATGAGCGTCTACCATGGGCATTTTGTAAAGCTGTTTATTTGGTTATAAGTGTATTAGTTTACCTGCAAATCGGTATTTTATGATTTTTGAAACTGGTTAATTTACATTGGTTTACGTCGACCAAATCAAAATCTAATGTTTAAACAAATTTAAACAAATTAAGGTCTCTTACTGGTATTATTTTCAAACTTCTGCATTGATCCGTCTTTGAGATATACGAAATCCCAAAACGTTACCGCAGCAAAATCTTAAATAACTTAAGAACCATAACACACACAAATTTTGCTATTTACAAACATTTACTACGCAACAAAACCTATCTATTCATGTATTTGGTTCCCGGCTAAATTGAATAAAAAAAAAACGATTTTGCCTGGGGAACGTTTTAAACGTTCCTCCAGCAAAATCTGTTTTTCACAAATAACTTTGAAACTACAATCCACACAAATTTTGCTATTATTAAACAAATTGCTCCTTACGATACACTAATTATTGGTTATAGTCTCATCTCTCTAAAGCACAACATTTTGCTGGGGTAACGCACACATTTTTTACTTCAGTCAGATATTTTCATCATCACTTACTTTTCTTATTCAGTCAATTGAGGTGACGTCACGGAGATTTTTATTAAAAAAAGGTTACCTACTGGCAATGTTCTTGGAGTTTACACACATTACTAGCAATCTTGTTAACCGCCCCAACTAAGCTAAAATATGCTTGTCTGGAGTGGGTTCACGTCAATAGTTCAATGGGTGGGTATCGAACCTGTCGATCACAAGGCCGTCACCCTTACCATACAATACCTATTTTGTTTAGGTGGCGACTGCGAATTTTTTATTTTCCGTGTTTTGTCTCATTTATCAATATGTGTAGAAGTCACTAAGCTTAAAGTGCAAGTAGTAGATTTGGTTAAGAGGGCAGAATAAAATAGAAAAATACAGTCAAAAGTAAATGCTTTATTAATTTGATTACACAATATAAAACATTTTAGATTAGTAGGTAGGTATACTATTAGTATCCTAAAGTGGCATAATGAGATTTTTGTTGAATGTTGGTTGTTCTGTAAGTGTAACAGCTGATCGTTAAAGTGTCGCTCATGATTGTGGTAGATGCCTCAAAATAGTTGATAAGATATTATATTGCTTAACTGCTAAAGAGACTACTAAGTATTTACGTGGTAAAGTTTTGTATTAGTGTTGAAATAACCTCAGGTGTATATATTAAAATTCTACAGAAAGTATCAACTAATAGAAACTATAAGGAAATTAAAGTATAAACAATCATAGATGTTTGGTTTGTAAGAAAGTTTAATAAAGAAGTATTGAAAAATATTTTCACAGGGTGTATTAACAAAGAATTAAAACAATAAATTTAGTTATATACTAACATATGACTTTTACGCTATGCTAGGTAATAAAGTCTAGGAATCATTAACTAAAATTTTTAAATATAAATACACTAGAAGTGAATGTTTTACCCAAGTCAATATCGAGTCTTAAATATTAGCTAACACAGTACAAACATACATCGAGTGCGCCGGGGACTAAGAAGTGAAGTTTTTGACGCAGTTAAGTCCAGCATCTGAATATGAAACAGTGGGCGTATAGGCTAGTCCGTACTCGCGTGGCGTGCCGCACACATACAGTCTCAGTCACCGCTCGCTCCGCTTGCTCACAGCTCACTCACTCGCTCACTCACACTGACACACACGACACATGCGCCGGCGGCACGCGGGCCGGCCGCACCCGTCGCCCGGTAATACTGCGTCTGCGCTAACAACATAAAATTTTGAAGGGGCGCCGCCCCGCCTAGCCGCTCTTGAACAGCAGGATGGCCACTTGGCCCAGGTAGAAGTAGATGAAGTGGCGCGTCTCGTGCGTCACGTACGAGCCGAAGTTACGCCCCACGATGCAATGCCACGTCGGGTTGTACTTCTTATCAAACTCCTTCTTGATGAATGCCGCGATGTCCTGCAAACATTACCATGCTTATACTGTGTCCTACATTCAAACTATTGTTTCTAAATTGTGTACAACTGTACAGCATTGTCATTTCATAACAGGGGAATGGACTGGGTATGAAAAAGAAATATCTATTTAGTCAACCAGATAGATAAGAAAAAAAGTATTTTTTCTTTTATCAAATCAATGAAAAATGACAAAGTTAAAGCGCTTTAAAGTACTGGAGTGGCTGGTAACTTCACTTGTGGGTAAAAATTGTAGCCACAAGTGATGTCTCGCGACATTTCCAATCTTACTCGTCGTTTGTTTAATTAAAAAAAAGAAAAAAATACGTGTCGCAGAAAAATGAGTACTATTTTTTAATATCTATGTAAAAAAATTGTCCGATCCCCTATTAGTACAGAATTATGTAAATTATACTTTAGAAAATACACTAACCACAACAGGAAAACCTCACAAGCTTATCAGTTGTGGGAACTGCTCACTGTGGCTTATTGTCCATAACAAATAGGTATGGAAATAAAAATCTCACAAATATTACCATTATGTAAAATGAGGCAAGCTTTTTTGATAATGGTTGAGCAAAGAAAATTTAAATTGAGTTACAAATGACTTATTATAATTTTATTATGAAAAGAGTTTATTATCAGGTAAGTGATACACAAATATTACTATTCCCCAATATGTAAGAAACAACTTGTTTTGCCTATGACGGATGTTAGTATTTTCTTCATCGTGCTTTAGAAAATCAACCACCTGCAAGCAAAACTATTTGTTTCTTGAATACAGGATCCAGGCATATACGACCTAAAATGCAGAGAAATAAGCTAATTTAAGCAATATGACCCACCTTTTCAATGTTAAACTTCTCTAGTGCCTGCGTTGCGCAGTCTACAGCATCCTGCTGCATCTCTTCGCTCATGTCGGCATTCTTGATCACCGCCTTGCGGTCGCACATCTTGGCTGCTATATGTCTACACAAAAGTGATTATGAATTAGTTTCTAGAATTTGAGCCCACTAAAGGGAAGTTTATGTGGAGCTTGTTGGTACTAAACTGACAATAGTTGAATGCTCAGGTAGTTTTAGAAAATAAAACACCTTGAAGTATCATACAAGTTGAATTAAACTGAAGCACCACAGTTTAGAGTAGCCTTTCCCAAAGTGGGCGATAACACCCCCTTGTGGGCGCTGCAGGCCTAAGGGGGCGCTATGAGACCCAGAAATAAAATCAAATCTCCGCTAATATAGCTCACAATAATAAATTTAATTTGAAGTTATAGTGGTTTTTAAGTAGGTGAAAAAATGTGGACGCTAAAATATAATTTATTCTCAAAGTGGGCAGTAGACAAAATAAGTTTGGGAACCCCTGATTTAGAGCAACAGACTGGTAATATCAGATTACTCATACAAGTTGCCTTTTATTTTCAGAAATGAAATAAGAATTACCTTTCAATTGTAAATATAAAAAATCCTAATAAGGCTCCAGTGGATACCTAAACCTAATTCCTTCTCAATTGAACACAAGTGCCAATTGCCTATTTGTAAAATAAGTGATTTATGATGAAATCAATAATAATGCTAAAATTAGTAGCATGCTCATCAATCCTATAATTATTGATTGGTGCTAAACATAGGTTGTCTTATTTGATACTTCTCATAGCTTCTTTTGTTTATGTCAAAGTTATTAGATTAGTTTCTATTTGAACAAGATTTATTACATATCACGAATTGTACGCGCTTGCTTACTTGTTGCAATGATGACTGATAGCGTCAATGCGAAAGGTTAATGTTACCATGCCCTACCGATAACATTCTGATAGGACTGATTTTCTACGTTTTTGAGGGGAGAAACATTAGTTGTTTATAATGAACAAAAAAGCGCTATTAATATCCTCCAGAAAAGGTCAAGCGCGCAATCCAGGACTCAATGCGCGCCCTTTACAAAATGTGTTCCCACCCGCAAAGGAATAATATCTCCAATGTAAAATAAAAATGATGTCATTAAAAACAAGTGATGAGAGTCTACATTACCTGACCTCTTCTATCTGCGAAGGTTTTCTCGTGGTAATTCTAACGGAAGCACTAGCACTAATGCCCGTCATCAAAACAGACAGGAGAAATTAGGAACGAGGCGCCGACATGTAATTTAACTTAGCGAACCAAAAGATAAGGATATTTCATCATAATGCAGATTATCACTATAGTAACATCAGAGTTTAATCAATAAAACCAATTTCGCTGCACATATTTGCGAATATTTGCAGAAAATAAATTGTTCCGCCTTCGAATTTTTGCACACCATTTTGTTAATATCAGAATAATTGAAAACTGGCACTATAAAATAATTAATATACTTTAGAATATAAATAAATAAACACCAAAATAAAGAAATACTCACTTTTGCTTCGGGATAAGAACAAATTCTCACGTAAAGATTTTGATAACCGGAGATTCAATGCCTACTTTCCAGAGGATTCTTTCACAGGCTTCTTTCAGCAAAGATTTCTTCTAATTGCGATAGAGGGCGTTCTAAATTCAAACATATTCGAAAAACAAACTTTATGGTAAATTTTCAAACTATTTATTTTCAGCCAATAATCTAAATAAATTAAAAATAAAATAACAATATATTTTTTTTCCAAAATACACAATCATCTTGTACTTTCAAGTCCAATTTGATATAAATTTTTTCATGTTTCAGAACGTGACAATTTGAAATAGATAAACACATTATTATGAGCTTCTCTGTGGTTGCATTGGTAACAAAACATACAATTTGATATTTAAATACGTCCATGACACGTTGAAAATAAAATAGACGAGTCATCTTAATTTTATGATTTAGATTAACATTTTTGAACGAAATCATTTTAGAAAACGAACGCCATTTGCAATTTACAATGGCCAACCATAGGCAATCTGACAATATTGTTTCACTTCCGTTTCCTTTGAGGCATATTGTCAGTCGCCATATTTTCCTAATGAGATTCGCCGAAGCGTTACCCAAGAAATAAAGAAAATTTGCGATAAATAACTTTTAATTTACATAAGTAATATATCAAAATGTCAGGTGGAAGCAGCAGCAATAGAAACGAATGCAGAATATACGTCGGAAATTTGCCCCCAGACATAAGGACAAAGGACATTCAAGATCTATTTTACAAATTCGGCAAAGTAACGTTCGTTGATCTGAAAAATAGAAAAGGACCACCATTCGCCTTCGTAGAATTTGAAGATCCAAGGTAAAGTTTTAATGTAATTATAAAACGTATGCAATCATTTGCAATGAGATCATTTATCATAAGTTACTCCACGAAGACGTATTTTCTTTGTTGTGTATATAACTTATATAGATATGCTTATTTGACCTACTTCCTTCATATGAAATTGATTGCTAATTGTTTTTTTATTTAATTATGACGTAAATACTAATGACCATGCAGCCATCGTGAATAATTAGAGGGAAAACATTCATAAATTAGAATCAATGCAGGTTATATTGTGCCATTCAGATTGTAAAGGTTAAGAAACTGTTATCAACATTGGCAGCACTTCAATAAATTATTTTGATGTGCTTATGTGGTGCATTATATTATTGTAAGTAGTGTTTTTAAATGTCTGTCTGCCAATAATACAGTACTGCACAGTAATGCACATAATTATTCACTTTCTTAACGCAGAAATTGTCTGTTATACTTATGATTCATAAATTGACTCTCACCTATAACTAAACTAGCAGCTAGCTTCTGCTCTTTGTGGGATTGTAAGTTTATAGACTTAAGAATATTACTACCCTAAAAACTTTTTGTGAATAAAACAATAAAACTACCCTCATTGTTTGAAAAATTCTTAATTACCTCCTTGTAATTGGTTTAATAGTTATGTCATGGGGACCTGATAAAATAGCATTTATGTAATTAGTACTAGGATATGTACAAAGTATTATAATCTTGATAAAAATAAGTAAACTAAAAGTAATTAGTATGAACTGCGAGCACCAGTATTAACAAGTAAAATCGTAAAATTTGTGTCAAAACAAGCATGCCGTTTTATTAAAACTATCTCAAAACCTAGTATTACCTAAATAATATTGGAACTATCGATAATTTCGCTTATATGTCTGTTATTTGACAGAAAATTACTTGTAGTGTTTTATTTTATTACATATTTAACTACCTAAAATGAGCGTAGTACTTAGAGCCTAAAATTTGCTTATACTTGGCACAATGGGCTACTAGTGATGCGCACTCTCTATGCTTGTCTATGTATAATCGAAGATTACTATAGATGTTCAAACCATTTATTTACATTTTGACAGATATGCCTATAAAGTTTCTTGTTAATTGACAGGCAATCATAAACAAATAAATGCTTCATGAACATTGCATTGACTGCACGAGGTTATAGGTCACTGTGCTAACTACCACTGTGCATGACGGGCTGCGGGTTTGATCCCCGCATTCTTGTTCTAACTCTGTTTGAGATTTAAATGTTTGTGGAACCCCTGCAACACCAGGAATAAGTTTCTTAGTCCGGGAGTAATTTTTATGTGATTCTGGTTTTGACAGGCCTACCCATAGGTTTTGAGATTCTCAGAAATATGTATTCTAGTAGACCTGAGTATTTGATATTATTTTTACATTATATTACCACGCATTCTTTAGAACAAAAAAACTTGACAGACAGGCAGACAAGTGATCTTATAAGGGTTCCTTTTGTGGTACAAATTTTTTACTTTATTAACATATGTAGCATAATTTACAGTTAGTTATAATGCATGCATCACACTACAAGTGTATTTTTAACTCTAACCACAATTGAATAATTAACTGGCATTCCTAACTACAAAATGAAATGTTAACAAATATGTTATTGCAATACTAAAAACTCTTTGATAAGGTTGGTGTAAACAGATAACACATTATCATTGTGATATTGTTGTATGTAATAATAATGTTTGTCACTAACTCTGGCAACAGTATTATTGTACTAAGAGAGAATTTTAATCCTAAAGTACCTTTACAAGTATTTATTTACCCATGATATATTTGAACTCAGAGTTTATGGTATTACCTTAAAAAGTTCTATAAATCTCGTAAACAAATAAACTTAAAGATTGTTATTTATACAGAAGATTATTTTAATCAATTATTTCATCTAGTGAAGTAAAAGAGCTAACCCCTAATCTTTATGAATCAGCAATAGACCCTTAAAAGAAAGCATCTTCAGAAGGCATAGTTTTATAAAAGTGTTAAAATTATTTTTAAACTACACAATATGCAGGACACATAAAATTCTTGATTCTACTAGACTAAATCTTGACTGAAATCTTGATTTTATCATGACTATCATGAATTATATCATGGCCTACCATCATCAGAATAATTGTTTTTTACTACCCACAATTACAGAATTCAGGCCACCTTCTAGGACCACTGTCAACATAGTTTGCAGCATTTAATACATTTTTTTCTAACAATGAGGCTTATTTTAGCACATGTTCATTCCAACTTTTGTTATATTAATTAAGGTCATTAACACACAATGATAAAAATGTTAATCACCTGTGACTAGCTAGTTTCTAAATATTTATAGATAACATACAGTACTATAGTTTCAAATGTGTACATGTTAGTTTTAAATGTTAAGAATTTGTTTTTAGGAACCACAAAAGTATGCACTGTCTGCGAAATGTCTTATGTTTATTCTGGTATGTAAAATGTGTACTATTTGGCTGTGTATAATAGATTTTTAACTTAAGGTGTTGGTGTGGTATGTGATACAGGGACGCAGACGACGCCGTACGTGCCCGGGATGGCTACGACTACGACGGGTACAGGCTGCGCGTGGAGTTTCCGCGCGGCGGCGGCGGCGGCGGCGGGCGCGGCGGCCGCGGCGGCCCGGAGCGCTTCGGCGCGCGCACGGCCACGCGCGGCCCGCCCGCTCGCCGCTCCGAGTACCGCGTGCTCGTCACCGGCCTGCCGCCCTCGGGCTCGTGGCAGGACCTCAAGGACCACATGCGCGAGGCCGGCGATGTCTGCTTCGCGGACACTTTCAAGGACGGCACCGGCGTCGTAGAGTTCTTGCGACACGAAGACATGAAGTATGCTGTTAAGAAACTTGATGACTCGAGATTCAGAAGTCATGAGGTTGGTGCTCGTCAAATAAATCTTTCCTGTTTAACCTGAACCAAAGTCACTGAGATTGAGCTAGCCACGACGTTTTTTATACTTAATTTGAACTTCGCTTTAGACCGTGAGGCGTCTCTATGGCCAGATTTTTTTTATCGCGTAGCTAAGATGAGAAGAGAACTTCCTAGTAAAACAGGAGAATGTAAATTTTACCTAAAATTAAATAATTTTCTAGAAACGTCATTAGTGTTCCTGCCCTAAAGATACCATACGACGACATAACGACAGTTGCTCGTGTTACTTTACAACAGTTACACCCCCATTAAAAAAAAAAACAGTGGTTTTCGACATTATATTTAGCTAACATTACGATCTCGATTATTTTGTTAAACTTTCGAAACATTGATATTTAAACTATAAACTAAAAATTGAAAAGTTTTGAGGTAGTTACACTGATGCCCCATCATATATAAGTTTAGTAACTGTAGACATGCAATTATATTGATCGAACTACCGTAGCGACGGCCGAGGTGTCAAGGCGACGCACAGTGGTCCGAAATTCGAGCTCCCTATTCATAGAAACTTAATTTCAGAATTTGATAAAAAAAAAAACAACATATCGTTAGTATACCTCCCTTTAGCTCAATATTATAATATGAAACGTATGAGCATAACGACGCGAGAGAAAAAAAAAAAAACTTTTTTTTTTGTATGAAAAGAAACACTTAGTTAATTTTTTTTAAACTGGTGCGGACTAAAAGGCTGTTGCTCACATGAGGTAAGGTACCTTACACGGCGATCAAGATGACATACAATTCATATAGATATGGATCCAGATTTAGGCGTAGCAACCCTTTGACAATTTGAATTTTCGGTATACGATTTTTCAAATCTTTGACGAATTTCGGACCACTGTGCGACGGTACTATATGAACTGATTTTATCAATAACACTGTTATTGGGGCAGAAAAACTCCAGTCACTTAGTACTGATAATGCTATTAGTATGATAATTAAAAAATGTTTTAAATAGTCATGATTAACTAACTGGAGACCTATATATATTAGAAATGAATCCCAATATCCCTTGGTCACGCCATAACTTCCGAACGACTGCACTAAATCGGTTAATTCTTTTTTTGTCGTTTTCCTTATTGTAAGGAAAAGGTTTTGAGAAAGAAAATAAATGTACGTACGGAAATTTTTGAAAATCGTTTTACGCCTGTGCGAAGCTGGGGCGGGCAGGCAACCATTATAATCATGTTTTAATAAACTTAATGAAATTTATATATTGCAAAATGTTTTGTTGAAATTATTTTTTGTGTAAGTCTAGATTGTATTGAAACCAATATTGACTAACTTGATAGTATCTTAAATGTTCGTAGACTTCAGACTTGAGTCTAGATTGAAATCAATATTGACAGTGTAGATTGTATTGAAACTAATATTGACTAACTTGAAAGTGTCTTAAATGTTCGTATGATGAAGCCACACGAGTGTACATAAAATAATATTGGATAATTTGTTTCATGGCAGGGCGAAGTATCGTACATCCGCGTGAAGGAAGACTACGGTGGTGGCGGCGGTGGCGGAGCCGACCGCTACAGCGGCGATCGTGACAGGTAACGAGCGCTTGCATCCTCTGCCCGTCAGAAGATGAAGCGCCCTCGCAGCCCAGCTGACGTAATGTGTGTGCAGGTCGCGCTCGTACTCGCCGCGGCGGCGCGGCTCGCCCACGTACTCGCCGGTGCGCCGCAGCTACTCGCGCTCGCGCAGCCGCTCGCGCTCGCACAACTACTGAGCACAGGTCGGTACCCTCTGCAGCCTGCCCACTGCCCACCTGCCCAGTACTGACCTATAATAACTTGACAATCGAATTTGAGGTAAAGTCGAGTTCAAATAATACAGCATTCCATTATTTGCTCAAATAAAATGTGTACATAAGAAAAATAAGTTTAGAAATAACATTTAGAGACATTAAATACAAAGACAAAATTGAAATATATAATAATTGTTGACTAACAAATAGACTAGATTGTTACCCCTGCTGCCTTGAGAATGTTACATGAGCTAGAGATATATTTACAGTACTTGTGGAGGGATTCACTGGATATAGCAGTCGACTGCTAATTGAGAATAACACTGGACTTACTCAGGACTTAGTTATTGAACATATCACTGGACATACTCAGGATTTGAGCAGGTTTGCAGGATTGTTTGCAACATTTAAAATTTGTTTGCTACAAGTTAATTTGGCTTCCATTTTATTTTGATCGTTTTGTGGGAAAATTACTTTATTACACTTAAGTTATGTTCTCTCATTAACAATTCTAGAAAGAGGGTTTTATTAAAACACTCGACAGATTTATAATTTATTGAATTCTTATATACTTTTACTGTTTTTATTTTTTATTTTTATATCTTTGTAATCTAATTTCCTCAAAAGACAATCCGGATTTGGTAAGATTTCACTCGATCTTTGGATTTGGTAAGAAACCTTGCCAAGAATCGCTGTCCCTATCGTCAATACCAGCAAGCACAAAGCTATGAGTTACTGGGGCGTCCATACACTCGTAATTCCCGAACCCCACACCAGCATAGATGACGCCAGAATCGTCTTAGGCTGCGTTTTCAATGAGTAAAGTTTAACTGGCACAATTAGCATTTTGGTTCATACATTTTTTACTGGTCTGACCTAAATGGAAACTCTTCTGACCCGATTTTTTTTTCTATTTTTATTTCGGTTTTCATGTTACCTAATTTTTATGAAACTTAACTTTATTGAACCAATATGTTTGAGGCTCCAAGTAGTTTGTTTTTTAGTATGTGGCTTCATAAGTATTTAATTTATTTTTATTGAAACACCTAAAGAATAAACCATTGATGAAAACGTAACCTAATATTATGGCGATTACGGCTAAATGAACAAACAACTATTAAGTGTTCGCAAAGTCACTCAAATATACAAAAATATACAAGACATACGATAAAATATAATTAAACACAAAAAAAAATGTAAAAAAGTAAATATGAAGAATAAAATGTGACGTGAGTGACATTGGTGAACATAATAGTGTGGAGTTGGGTAGTGCTAGTGTGTGGGCGCGGGCGCGACACTGAGGCTCTGTGTTCCACAGCGGGCGCGGGCGGCGGCGGCGGCGGCGGCGGCACTGTATGTACTGGTCCCGCAGCAGACTCCCGCTCTCAGCGCCCCGCCAGCCACTCGGCTCGCGCCGGGTGGAGGGCGGGGCGCCGCGTTCTTAGATAATAAATTGAACACGATATGACTGTTTATAATTAAAAGCATTTTCTTTTGTTTCATCCACTGTGGATTGGGCTCGTTGGATGTGCTTGGCTGGAGGTGTGAGTCAGGATGCCGTAGAGGCCTCGCGTGTAGGATCGGATCGGACCGGACCGCACCGGCGGATCTCTGGCGGACATTTGAATATTTGTCGCGTGGATGTAATGTTCCCTTTCGGATGTTGGATTTCGTATCGGATCGTTGACGATCGGAGCGGCCCGGCGCGGTCGGCGCCACGCAAGTTCCGCGCTGGATCAGGATCAGGACCTTTGGGTATGAATATTCAAATTAATTGCAAAATAACTTATGTTGAGTGCACGCTCGATACAGAGTATTAATGTTTGTTTGGATATCCTTAACTCACACTTTATTTGCTTCTCGATGTCTGCCGTTTATTTATATTAGGCATAGGACGGCAATTCTATTACGAATTATGAGAGAAATTTTATATTAGCTTTGCTCATTAGTATGTTAGACCTAACAATTCTGTGTCATAAGAAAATAATTAGCATGCTTTATGGGCTTTCATACATCCTACCTGCGTGAGAGCGATACGAGTCGTATGTATGGGATAGGCTGACAGAGAATGGATGACGTTCTAAAATTGACATATTATGTAAGTAATACAGATTGTAATTATGGGATGGGATGTGATGTTAGGAACGCGGAAGTTAAATCACAAATTGTATTGTAATGCGAGAGTCGAAGCTCGATATCATAGATGTAATTGTGTGGAAATATTATGTAATTTAGATACTGGATTTGCATTCCAAAGACCAACACAGTTTGATGGACTTAATAAATTCCTTACAAAAGAACTTATTGGTTTTCTTGTCATTACCCTTTTCCTATCCTGTTAGATATGGGCTAAAATCTACATTAATTTACAACACACCACATAAAACAGGACAATAATAGGAGTAAATAAAACACACTGTGCTATAACTATTCTTATATAGAAACCTAACAATTAGATCTTAACAACAACAATACCGCAACAATCCCTGTACAGTTGACGTCCACTATAACTTGAACCCTGAGTGGATAGCACACGTGCCAAACGTGAGGTTCTCGAACGTCACCTGTCTGAAGCCGGCGTCTTCGATCATCGACTTAAACTTCTCCTGTAAACAACAAAATGATTTAGGGATACATTATAGGTAATCTGCATACAAACATTATTTGTTAACGCATTCCCTGCCCCCAACGCGTATGTGCGTTTCATTACGTAATACTATGTGCCCACGACGCACATGCGCGTTTCATACATTTTACTCTAGCCTTTTCTGAGTGCCGCCGACGCGTCTGTGCGTCTATTGTTTACGATAACCAATTCCAAGAACAATGCCTATTGTTATTATGATGTTTTAGATAAAGGTCCTTACCCACTGACACAGACATCAGGAACAATTATTTTACACTAACAACTTGTTTTGATTTTGCTTTGAGATTTTAAGGTGAAAGCGTCAGGGTAGCCCGCGAAATTTAAATTTTACGTTATCATGCACATTGTTTCAAGTTGAAAAATTCTACTACTACTCGTTGTTTGCGCCTTCTTTTGTTTTTAAATACGTTTTTCTCAGGCAATATAGATATCTATGTAACAAATTCGGGTTATAATTTCTTTATAACAAAACATTAAAAGAATGAAAGAAAAGTTCGATAATTATAGCCTATAAATGGCAACAAAAACCAATCTGTCATTTGAAACTTTCATATAACTCCTTCGCGCGAAGAAAATTAAAAACCCAAAAAAGATGTAAGTTTTTAATTTTACTTTAGTATATACTTTTGTCAATTTTATGAATTACATAAATAGTAAGTTGATGCCATCTGCAGTCTCTGCAGATACCAAACTAAATAGAGAATTTTACGTAGTCTACTGAAAACTCTTAGGCACTTATAATTTGTTGTTTACCTAGTCCTATCTTATTAGCTTCTATTACAAACCAATCTACAATGCCAGTGTTTTATTCACTGAGTTATAGTCAGGTATTATTGTCATAAATTATCATTTTATTGTTAGGAATGACGAAGATACCAACCCCAGCGACTGGGTCCCAAAGGAGGCATTGCCTTCGGCATCTGTCGAAGGCAGTACCTCCGCAGGGCCTTGCGATGGCGACGCGAGCAGCCTGTCAGGCTTGCTGCAAGCTGCCCAGGGGACCACCCTTATTGAAAGTAGGCCAGGAAAGAGACGGTGCGTCAGCCCAAGCACCACGCCGAAGCCCACCCCAAAAGGAAAGGGCGTGGGCAAAAAATCAAAAATAAATTAATAAATTAAGTAAAATCTTTTTTTACGAGCTTGTTTCACTAAAATATGTTAGAGAAAGGTGTAATGGTGTTTATTTTTGCTAAGTCTTTGAATTTGGTTAGAAACCTTTATGTAAATAAGTGCTATAGAAGTATAGACCAAAGTGGGATTATTGTTGATTAACTAAAAGGCTTATAGCCAAATGTTACCCAAAACATATACTTTGCATAAATAGACACCATATGCAGATTGTATAGTGTATAATAAACTTGGCAGTGAGAGTAAATTATAAAAAGAAATAAAACCTGACAGACAGCATGCAAAATAGTACTCAAAATTTTGAGTGTCATATATCATATTTCCAGAATCATACCTCTCAAGCTAAAACCCATCAGGCCAGTTAGGCTGTTGAGCGACCATAAAACACAATAGCAGGTTAAATTAAAAAATAGGTGCACTTGCAGCCATGAAAAGATAAACAATTTATTAGATTTCTGTTTTTGGGGCGAATACGACCCTCGCAACAGATTTACCTATCGGTCGGATTGCCAACTAGAAGTTAGGTGAAGGATGAATTGATTATCTGTACAGATTTGTAGGTCAAAATAAAACAAATTTTTAAAATCACAAATATATAATATATACATATATACAAAATTATAAGTTCATTGTTTAATTTTTAGGGAGCTCTACTGACAAATGTTTTTAATTGTCAGTAGAGCTCCCTGACAGCGGTCCAAAGCGGGAGACAGCCGCCCGCCACCTCTCCTGGGCCTCCTCAGCCTCTTTAAAAGAGAGGCGTCGACGCCGAGGCGACTGTGGTTGTGGTCGTGGTGGGCGTGGTGGTGGTGGTGCCCGTGGGCTGTTAGGTGGAGCCGACGGAGACGGCGAAAGCGCGGCTGCATTTCGTCGTCGTCGGCTCTCATCCGTTAGTCGAACACTATAACAATCAATACAAAATTTTGAAATAAAATCATTACATTCATTATATTTAAAAATCACAAGTGTGGATATTATATTGTCAAGACTGACATACCAATTGATGACTATCACAGGCAATACTGAAATAAACTATTATGCTAGTTATAGTTTATAAAATTTTTCCAAATATATATTCTATAGTTTACCGAACACAGCAATACTAGTTCAATAAACAAAAATAAATTGGTGCATAGCAATATAAAATATAATTAAAATTACTGTGTATCCATGTAGCACTGATAGATACCTAGATTATTTATCTTCCGGTAAGAAGTTTTCATTACTTACGAATTATAAGCAGTTGATTATTCTTAAATCAATAATGACAAGTCTAATGGCTAAGTTGTAAACAAGCAGTTCAACAGATCTCAACTTGCATTTGTTTTGGTTTAGTTTAGGTTTGATAGTGGTGGTCTCTTCACGTAAAATTGTCGACGTAGTAGTCGGCTCCAACATAGTTGAAAAATGGTATCAATCTTATATCAGATGAAATAAAGTTAATATAAAAATAATGCTTACGTATTTCCCCACGGAAAAAACCAGCGCCACCACGTGCGCCACCACGTGCGCCAGATGCGCCCTCCTACGCCTCCTCCCACCTCGGCACCTTCTAGGGCGCGGGATACCCCATCCAAAAGTGGTTCTCTGAAATTAAGAAAGTAACCCTTTCCAACATGCAACACAACACAAACGGGAAAAGCACATATTTACAAGTAAAAAGCTAAATCAGCTTTATGTCACCATGTCCAAGCTTCAAGAAAGGAGGCCTTGTTGAAGACAGAGATACACAAGCTTTGGCTGATTTGTTAGTATAGTGCAAGAAACATCAGTATTCAGGTACAAAATTCACCAAAAACTTTATTTTTTGTTCACATACGAGTTCCTAACCAAAAAATTTGAGTTCACCACGTTTTAAGATAATATCATGCGGATGCATAAAATGCATATACATGCAAAATAATTGTGCATCAAATAGATAAAATGTAGTTGTATTTACTCACCTTTTGTCAGTCATTTTTTAAGTAAATTCTTCGTAAGTAAATGCGCACACGACGCGTTGCTAGTTGTTATTGAATGCACTCGCTCTCGTTCTATCATTCGATAAGAACCACAGAACATAATCCTAATCCAAGTACAATTGTACGTAAGTCAATTCTTTAGTTCATTCAATGTTGACAGTACTACGAAATTTAATATGTTTGGGGCTGCCACGCTTAGAATAATTTTACCCTTCCCAAAGAACAAAAACTATTTAATACAAAACATTTTTTTAGTAGTTTTACTGAATTACTAATCTTCTGATAAGTTTAATAAAAAATTGCAAAATGTAAAGAATGATAAATTACGACATTTTATAGAAAGTAAAGTTAAATTAAATTTCATTGCAGTGACAATCGCACTGAGTCTCTTTTTACCAATATTTTTAATTTTTATTGAATTAAATATAAAATCGATTTGCTGCATCGATTAGCACAACGGGCGGCACAAAAAGTAGTTTAAATGTTAATCCTATGTTCTTATTGTTTATTACTTTTCTGAAACATCTGGGTTTTACACAAAAGGTAGTTTATCACTACGAGCGGCAAGATGCAATATTTAGGAGGCTTATCCTGCTTCTATTGTTTAATCTTTTTTTAAGTCGAAACTTTGTTAATCCTTTTGACCGAATTATATTACGTACTAGTACACATGCAGTGTAAGCCTCTTTTATCGGAATATACACAATAGGTTTATGATGACCAGGTGCGGCAGGGTGCAATTTTTTAGAAATCCTACTCTCCTATTGTTTATACATTTTTTTGTCGAAGCCGCCGCGCCATGCACGTGCAACGCATTACATGCGTAAGAGAGACAGCAATATAGTATTTTCTCTTTTAGTATTTTGTGTGTTTTCGAAAAGCAATTAGTCTTCTGCAAATTTTTGTGGAAGGCGCTCGTCTGTTTCCGTGTTGTGAGTGTTGCGAATTGCGATAATTGTGATCCATCCGTTTTGACCCCGGCTTGTTTCACTGTATTTCGTTTCCGCTACTCTTGACGACCCCGGCTGTGTTCTACTGTGTTGATCCCAGTGCTCCTAACGACCCCGGCTTGTGTTTTTTGGATTTTGATTCTGCTGTTTCTGACGACCCAGCTGTAGATTTTAATGTAAGTACTAGATTTATTTTTAAATAAGCTATATTTTGTTCTGGAAATGCAATTTATGTACATAAAAAAAATATTAGGTGTGGTAAATATAACAAACTTATTTGGAGTAAAACAACTATATAAAATGTATTTCTTTTATATTATGTTTTAGTTCTAAAACTTCAAATTAGTTTTAAACTATATAAATAATATTTATATGACTATTTACAATATTATGGTAAATAGTTATATTGTAATTTAATTTGTTCTGTGTTTGTTTTATAGAGAAAAAGTAATATAATCATTTTTATTAGATAATAATTTACAATACAAGGTTTTCTTGTCTATTTTATACTAACTTAATTTTTTTTATTAACCCAAATTAGGTTTTTTTTTAAGTTAGTTTATATTATGGTCTTATTTTATACTAACTTAAATTTCATTTTTTTTTATTAACCCAAATTAGTTTTATTTTTTAAGTTAGTTATTATTATGGTTAATCATTAATTAATCTTATTTTAAAAACATTTTCGGTACGTTTAGATGGATAACGTCGAACGAAACCTCGCCTTGATTTTCGGCGACGACGAGGCCGATGCCTTCAGGGCGGAGAGACGTCGACGACGTACTGCTAGTACGTCTTCGGAGGCAACCTTCCATGGATCGGAACTCTCAGACATGGAAGATTTGGATAGGTATTTTCATCTTACTATATTCACCATTTTCATGTATTTAAAGACGTAGTTGTTTAAAAAAATCAACTCCTTTTTCTTGTTTTCACATTTTTATTATTTAACGATCGTTACCAAAATCTAGCATTCAACTTTTAAGAATTTTTAGTGTTTATTCATGTATAAATTAATCAAATCTCTAATTGACAGGTCGAGTGATTCCCTCGGTTCGGAGAGTCCTGCGACGGACGAAGAGGAAGGCGGCGAACCCTCGAATGGTGGTTGGGTGGAAGATCCCATCCAGCCTGTGGAGTTCCCACTGCGAGGTATTCCAGGCCTCTTAATTAATAATAGCGCCAGTATGTCGCCACTAGAATATTTTAAAATATTTTTTAATATTACTTTTTTAACGAATCTGGCCGAAATGACCAACCGGCATGCCGTAAATATTTTAAATAGGGGGTTTAAACCCCAAAGCCGTCTTAAACGGTGGAAGGAGACGGACGCGGAGGAACTATTAACTTTCCTAGGAGCACTATTTTTTATGGGCACCGTGAGGCTCAGTAAAATAAATTCTTACTGGGCTAAATCCCATTTAGTTCAATTTAATTTAAGTAAATATATTTCAAGAAATAGATTTTTAATAATTCTAAGAATGTTATATTTCACAATTGACAATGCACATGACACGATTTACAGCAAAGTCGATAAATTAATTGAATATTTCAACAATCTTATGAAAAATTGTGTATACCCCGAAAAGAACCTATCAGTAGACGAGTCCATGGTGTTGTTTAGAGGACGACTGATGATACGCCAGTACATCAAAAATAAACGCCACAAGTTTGGCATCAAACTTTATGTATTAGCTGACCCTAATGGACTAGTCCATAGACTACATATGTACAAAGGGTCAGCTGATACTGAAGTTGGTGGTACTGGCCACGTCAAAAAAGTCGTCCTCAAATTGATGGAGGACTACTTAAACGCTGGTCACTCGTTGTATATGGACAATTTTTACAATAGCGTGGATTTGGCCGAAATTTTATTAGGCAAATCCACGCATTGTACGGGTACACTTCAACCCAAGAGAAAGGGAAATCCAGCAACGGTGACCAGCAAAAAGTTGCCCAGGGGTGGTTGTATCTATAGGAGAAATGGGAAGGGTGTATGCGTAATGAAGTGGAAAGATAAGAGGGATGTCCTCACTCTTTCCACGGAGCATACACCCGACCCATGCAACGTACAAAATAGGCGCGGTCGTGTCGTGTCGAAGCCTAAAATTATTGCTGAATATAACAAATATATGAAAGGCGTAGACCGACACGACCAATTGCTAGCATATTACCCCTGCGAGCATAAGTCAGTTCGCTGGTACAAAAAAATTGGGATACATATTTTTCAGACAATGTTTGTGAATTCATATTTAATGTACAAATCCGGGACCGGCAAAACTTCAACGCTGGAAAATTTCCGCAATGAAGTTTTGTCCGGTCTCTTGCCACCAGCAGCTAGAACACTTCCTCCGCAGCTGCCGACGCACATGCCAAAAGAATTGGAAAGGAATGCGAATGGTGTGCTCAAAAGGAGGAAGTGTTCTAGATGCTGGACCTTATATAAAAAAAGAAGGGACAGCGGGATGTGCTGTCCTGATTGTGATGTAGGGTTATGTTTATCGTGCTATGGTCCTTACCATATTGAAAATAAATTGCTACCATAATATTAACAGCAGGTAATATTATGGTAGCAATTTATAAATTGCTAAAATAAATTGCTACCATAATATTAACAGCAGTTAATATTATGGTAGCAATTTATAAATTGCTAAAATATATTGCTACCGTAATATTAACAGCAGTTAATATTATAGTAGCAATTTATTTATGCACCTACACTTCAGTTAATTATTCCCGTTGTCCACCACCGACCTGTACACTATTTGTAACATTGCAACGCTTAAACTAATAATTCTCTCTGTCCACCACTGGGGACAAAAATAGAACCTGTTATATATTAGGTTTCACACCGCTAGTTGTGCCCAAGGATTCCCTTGGGCACAACTAGCGGTGCCTAAGGGAACCACCACCCCAGTGGTGGATAAAGAGAATACTTTTTTAAATCGTTGCAATGTCCACAAGTCGGAGTCATGCTAGTGGCGGACAACGGGCATAATTAACTTAAGTGTAGTAGTGAAAGTGGGTACTGACCGGTGTCACGGGGCGTAATGTAACATGTAGCGAGTATTCGTGCAGTCAGTACGCGTAAACAAGCGTGTTCGTCTTATCTACGTACTGAATGCACGAATGCTCGCTGTGAAACAAGTTAAATTACACCCCCTAACACCGGTCAGTGCCACCCTTTACACACTGTAGTAAAACTATTTTAAACGGGTTTTACAGCGGTTTATTATTTAAATTTACGTTCCCGTCGTTTCGACGTCATTGATTTTACAGTCACGTGTAGATTAAGGTGGTTTCTGTTTCGACAGTTCATGTTGCTCATTATACCTTCATATTTCGATTAAACGATGAAGTTTAGACCAAATCGCATTGCAGCGCTGAAGGATTTCAAGACACTATAAGCTCAAATCACGTAGGTCAGAAATTAATCAAAGTATTAAAGTAAAATGAGCAATATAAACTGTCAAGACATTACCACCTCAGTCTACCCGTGACCATGATATGGTATCGAAACGTCGAGAACGTAAATTTAAATAATTAACCGCTGTAAAAAAAGTTTTATTTAAAATTTAATATGGTATGGATCATAGTACTGCAAGGTGCTGGATGTTTCAAGGCACTTTCAGTTAAGGTGGAAGCATCAGTGTAGCCCTCGAAATTTTCTTACGTTTTTTACAATTTTCCGGCTGTTTACAGGTTGCTTTTTTAACAAAACACGATTTGTGGCTATGGTACGTTTGTATTCACATAATAATTATAATCATTAATATCATCAATCCAACCCTCTAAGTTTATGCAATCTTATTGAATGAGTTTGTCATGAAATATCATTTAATGCGGTTGCATGAACTTAAAGGGTTGGATGGATGATTTTAATGATTATAATTCAGTAAATACAAACGTATTACAGCCGGGAATCGTATTTTGTTCAAAAAACAGCCTGAGATTGACCGGCAAATTGCAAAAAGCGTAAGAAACTTTGAATTTCGCGGGCTACCCCGACGCTTCCACCTTTAGGTCAGTTAAATCTTAAGATTAGACGGACTTCCGTTTGCTCTAAACTGCCTTTTAATGATGATGTGTAGCAAGTAATGTTAAAGCTTTATGTTGAAAAAAAAAACAATATTTACGGATTTTATTGTCGTTTATTATTTGGTTTTAGGTTTCCTTCCTTCGCCTTTGCGGGTGTACTGGTCACGGGTAGACTGTCTACCCGAGACCATGATACCTGCAGAGGCGTCGAAACGTTGGGAACCGAAATCTAAATAATAAACCGGAATAAAATCTGTAGAAATTGTTTTTTTCAATTTCTTGTAATATTCCTGTAAACTTAATTTGTGAAATATTGTGATTTAACTAATATAAAATTTGAAAATGAGTATGTACTTGAATATAAGTTAATGTACCTATATTGTAATTTTCTTGTTGTTAATAAAGATGATAAAATAATATCTCGTTTCATTTCAAATCTGTCAAAATTTTCCCTAAAAGTAGGTAAATTGTAAGGCGCTGGTAACTTGTTCAGTAAATTTACCATTCATTCCTTTATTCTTCACCACACAACTAATGCCATCTTACGACATCGACTAATAATTTAATTTAAGTATTTTTTTTCGCATTTAAAGAATATATCAATAACTTTATCGGCTTGTGAAACTACTTTAATATAGAGCACGCATTTCAATATAGCTACAATACATTGATAAATTTATCAAATGTTTTTTTATAATAGTCATCAGGTGCCCGGGTCTCGTATTAATCTGTGGCTCACCTCACTAATTGTTCGTTCTGCGAGAAAGAGATAGACTAGGAACACAGAGTGAAGTGAACTGTACAAACAACTGTGACATATTCCTTCCTATAGGTACATTATCATATTAAGATTGTAATGTAAGTATTGTAACTTTATTTTTTTTCTAATATGAGTAGTAGTAGGATTGATTGGTTTGACTTCTGCACCGCCTTTTCTCTTTATCTCGGCGTCTTTCTAATGCCTAGCTATTTACTAACAGCATGCAAGAACCGGAGTATTCTCCGGAGGTGGTGCCCGACTGCAGGAAAGTTTTGCGTAGGAGATGTGCAGACGGGCACTGCCATCGTCGGCAGTGCGGGAGGGCGCACTGCCGAAAATACTCGGGTATCGGCAGGCGGCAGTGCTGTGACCGGCACTGCCACAAGAGTCGATGTACAAACGTCGCCTGCCAGCGACGCACGTGCGCCAGGCGGCGCCTTAATTTTTAAATAAGTACATTTTATTTTCATTTTTAATTTGGAATTTTATTTATAAAGACGTATCAAGTTATCAAATCTAGGTAGGTCCTACTCGCGCACGACAAGTTAAGTGAAAACCCCGACTCCCCTCACAACCCCCTTGTGCCCCCGCGTAATCCGATATGTGACGTCACCGCGCTCAAGTCTAAATTTGTCGCGTACGAAGTTTTAGAAATGGCAGAAAATCGGTTCAATTCACTAGTATATCAAACTACCTACAGATTAAAAACGGAGACAAGATTAAATTTATTTTGCATTCAACCTAATATGGCGATAATGTGTGATGTAAAGGTCATTATATTGTGCATAAAATGTTCATAGGTAGTAACTAACGAAGTTAATTTTAATGAAATTAATTTATATCTTAACAGCCCAACTATACATTTAAAATAGGTAAAGTGTGCTATCCAAACACCGTTCGACAGTTTCGGTTAGTTTGTTTGCCTTCTGACGGACAGATGTGGCGTTGCGCGGCGCCGCGAGCGGCCGCGGCGGCGGTGGCGGGGTCTCTGCTCTCTACTATGCACCATTGTTTGAACGTATAGATAAAAACAAGATAAAGGTAGATAAAAGATTACCTACATATACTTTAGATCGCTAAAGTATATGTAGGTAATCTTTTATTTACCTTTATCTTGTAACTTTAGCGATCTAAAGTATATGTAAATAGATAATGATTTAAATAAATTTAATTACAAATACGAGACATAAATCGATGTCTCGTATTTGTAATTATTAATTTGAATTTGGTCAAGAAATCAACCTCAGTGGGTAAGGGCCTTAAGTTTCGATAGGTACTTCTATTTTTTATACGAATTTTGTACAACGCACAGACGCGTCGAGGGCACTGGACGAAAATTTTGCTAACGCACTAACGCGTCAGAGGCATACGGCGAAAGCTCTTCAAACGCGCATGCGCGTTGCGGGCACACAGAAACGGTAAACATTGGACGCAATAGTGCGGGCGGGGCATTGTAGTAATGTCTATATTTTGGGGCACCTTAGAAAGCCGCTGGGCAGTGAATGCGTTAAAAGAAGCGTACCTGATTGGGAAACTGTCGGATACTTTCGACGAGGTATTGGTATGGTTTCCATTGTCCCGCAAATAGCTGCCCCAGAACAGGGATCACTTGGAACGAATACTGATCATAAACCCTGCAAACAGTTGTGTTATAAAAATCATGTGTTTTGCAATTTCATATCTGCTTATAAATCCAAACTCTCTACAGGAAGATAAAATAACCTTAATATCTGCTATTGTCGAGATTTTTATAAATAAGGCCGTAGATGTGGCGATATAAACACGAATTTATATTTTTCATAAAATTGGGACAGGAATCAGTAAGTACGACACATACCACTGTAATGTGTTGTTCGGTAACTGGCTAAATTCTAAGCACATAAAGCGGCCGCCTGGTGTCAGCACTCTGTAGGCTTCCTCAAGGACCTGAACAGAAAAATAAAATTTTGTACACTATTTTTTCTTTGTATCATGTTCTTTTAAGGAAAACTAGCTACCTATATATGTAACAAATATCGATAAAATTTACCAGTCCTATTTTTAAAGGAAGCTTAGTCTACCTTTTCAATATGAGTACAGTTCCGGATGCCGAATGCGATGGTGTACGCATCAAAGCTGTCGTCGGGCAAATTTAGCTTCTCCGCGTCTCCGCACACCCAGGAAATGTCTACACCACAGGTTTCTGGAGTAAAACCCAGTCTGGAAAAAGTATTTTCTTGCATCATTGCAAGTCTAAGAACAAACAAACTGCCTGGTTTGTATACCTATTGTATATATGTGTGTGTATAATTCAATTAGTTACTTTATATTATTACTCACTTTAATATTTATGATTAATGAATAAAGTAGGTAATAAAAAATATGTACGTACTTGAGAGCCCTCTGCTTGCCGACATCCAACATGGCCTGGTTGATGTCGCAGACCGTCACGCTGCTGCGCGCGCCCTGTGACGGCTGCTGGTTCTGCAGGTACTTTATGTATCTGAAGGTTATGTCACCTGAAATACGGAACCTAAGTAGATAACAGACACTAAAAATGTTTATGTAAATTGCACCTGCTAGTACTACTGAGGTGATAGTAGACCTGACCACGTAAATACCATTACAGGATATACTTTCTGCTGTATTATGTTTCCTCTTCCCTGAAAAGTAGGTGTTCAGATAGCTGAACAGCTACTTTACTACAAATAACGGTTGGATAATTATAAAATTTTGAAAACACGAAATGTAACTCCGTAACAAACTAAGGGTGTTCGCGATTATAAATCTACTAGGTTCGCTACTCTTGCATGTGTCCCATCTGTCAATAAGGCACAAGCTACTGGCTCATGATTGGTGGAAAAAGGCAGACTCAGCGGATTTTAAAAACGCGAACACCATCATTGTAATAGGCCAGAATTTCAAATTATAATATAAGCCTGGATCCCTCACCAGTACCACCAGCCATGTCCAGGAGTTTGGTCTCTGGTGTAGGAGCTAGCCGCTGCATGAAGATGTCCTTCCAGACCCGGTGGATTCCCATGGACATGACATCATTCATTAGGTCATATTTCTCAGCTACTGTCTCAAATACTTCATGAACTGTGGAAAGAAATAGGAAATATCATTACACATTATAAAACAAATTCCTTTGCCGTGTTTGTCTGACCGTCCCTTCGCGATAAACTCGAAAACTACTGCACTGATTTTTATGCTGTTTACACCAATGTATAGAGTGGTTCTCGAGGAAGGTTTGAGTATATAATTTGTCAAGTTTTTGTATATATTGCTATAATCCCAAAAATATTTTACATGAAAATGTTTTTGGTAGGATTATATTTTAGCCAATGTATACAAAAACTTGACAAATTCATATGACTGGCACAGACATAAAGTTATCAGATCTCATGTAGAGCCAAGCTTCTACTTGAGATCTCTACACCTTAGTGAAAATATGTGGCTTGGCCATTTCGCTATGCTATAGCAAATATTTATTTTAATATTACTAAAAAGAAAGTCAAGCTGCAGTAACTTTACCTCAGTAGGAAATGTTTTTGTGAAATAACTAAAAAACTATAAGTGCAACCAATTTAAAAATGTGCGCAACACAGAATCTCGTCAAATGATTATCTATAACATTAAAATTATTATTTTTGACATTATTGGCCATAATTATAAAAATCTCGACAGTGTTAGCACTTGCTAAGAAACTTCTAAATTCAAATTCTCTATAAAAAAATTAAAATAAGTATCTGCTAATCAATTGCTAATCATTGTCAAGATATTTATTAATAAGGCCATAATATTATGTATTTAGCTGGACACCGCACCACACACAAAATCTATGCTTCGTCTTTACTATGTGAGGCATAAGAAGATATTTTTGGTAGCCAACTAAAGTTATTCTTCTTTATAATATATACAAAACAAAGTCGGGTTCGTTACACCATTTATAACTTAAAAACAGATGGGTTTATCTCCACTCCAAATAGCAGAATAACTATTAGAAGATTGCGAAAAAAAGTTTGTTTTACGGGAACGGGGAGCGGGGCATCTTTCATTAAAAATAATAAAAGTTTTTGGTTATGTGTATACGCATTCCTTATTTTCTATGACTACAACATAAGATAAAGTTAGAATTGAATTTAAAAAAACTAACACATTGTAAGCTGTTTTAGTTTAGACTGTTGTAGATTGATAATTTTATACCTTTTTTGGTCTTTTCCTCCTCTTCCACTTCTTGAAATCCAAAATGAGTCTTGCCAGGTTTCATTTGCTCCGAAGGTTTGGTTTGTGTGGCCAGAGCTCGCCGCGCTAGTCCTTGCAGCGCAGCGCATCTTATACTTAGAATTTTAGTTATCCCACTTCTAAACGCCATAGCTAAATTCTGAAAAACCTAAATAGCCGCTGTCATTAAATCTCAGTCACACTCAGCTGTTTGTCAAATTTTCAATGAACTTTTTTTATTGGCGACAATAACGTTTGACACAGTAGAACCTTTCGCTACAAACATTACTTTTTTACACGTATAAACCTGAGCTACAATAATTATTTTATTTTAGCTATACTCTATATAATACAGCTTAAACGATTGTTGGTTAAAACGCGTTAATCTCTGAAACTACAAGTTTTTTTTACATTTAACAGCATACAGCAGCTGGTGAATCCGCGGGACTCAGAAATATTGTGTTGTGTGTAAAAAACTAGACTAAAAACGGGAAGAAGAAGATTAAAAACGGGAGGTTTAAAAAAGCACCGTATGCGCATTGAAACGAAACGTGTAATTAGTTACTAGATTTTGTAACCTGTGGTCGAACACAAAAGTGACAAAAATAATTGACAATAAATGTCACAACAAACTTCTTTCAAAGTTTCAATGAGTCAAATTCTCTGTAAATAGGAAAAGAAGATACAAAAAATAAATAAATATGAAATAAATTTACAAATGTGACTGATTTTAATGGTTTAGCTAAGCTACCTCACACCATGTCTGTGTCAGCAGAAGACGAACGTAAGCCATTTATTTGATATTCATAGGTAACAGTTTAAGTTTAAATGAGTAGAAAGATATACATTTCTTATTGTATTATGAGTGGTTGAATACTTCACATTGTAAGCATACAGGACAGCCAATGAAGCTTAGCTTCTTAGCAAACACTTCAAATAAGAATATTCCAACAATTCAAATATAGGCAATAGGCATGAATACATCATGTTAATATCAGCTATTTACTGTTCGTACTGTACTACGTGCGGTTTTCATTCTGAGGATGACCTTTTATGGCTTTAATTCGGGTTAATAAGAGTGTTTGTCTCCCAAATGTAATATTCAGATAATGTTTTCAGAATACATAGAGCACAAGCTAGAACACTTCCGACAGCGGTACAACTGGGACTGCGGAGTGTCATGCGTGCTGATGCTACTGCCGCCGCCGCAGCGGGAGGAGATGCTGGACCAATTTGAGCAGATCTGTCAAGATGAGGGCTTCAGACAATCCACCTGGACCATAGACCTCTGCTATTTGCTCAAGAGGTTGGTAAAAGATGTTAAAACAGAAAATAATTAAATAGTGCCTAATAATTACTTGCAAAAGGATAAGAAGTTTATTATTATACACATTGGACTTGATAATAAGGTGATGGCAATGTTTTTTAATCTTAATAATATTTTTTCTTTTGTCTCAACATCATGTGCTACAACTTTTGACACAGCATGAAATCACAAGCCCCACTTTTGAACTTTAAAGCGTTTTATCTTTGTATTTTTTATTGTTTTGTTGAGGGAAATAATGTAGGTAATATATTTTTTTTATCTATCTGACAGACTAAATATATTTTTACTTTTTATACCCAGTCAACATCCTTAGTTAAAGTGTCTAGAGAACAATCACCTAGTTTTTAGTGACTAACTGCTGTATCTGTCAACAGATTTGGTATTGAGCACCGCATGTTTACCATCACTCTTGGAGTAAATGAGGACTACAGGCGGCATCTCTATTATGATAGGATTATTCATATGGTGAGAAATATTAACAAGTGTTTTGAAATATTTAAGACATCATCAGAGAAGACAGTTGGAATATTGATTAAAATAATATTTAAACATGTATTTTGTCTCTTTTCCATAAACTCACTCACTCACGACAACGAGCATTGATTTAAAACGTCGCATGACGTCACAGTTTTTCACGATTTCTGCAAATCGTGCCATCATAAGCCCCCACTCCTGAACTTTGATTTGAAATTTGACCGATGCTTACACATGATTACTTAAAGCAGCGTTTCGTAAGCTTTTTTAGTCCACGGACCCCTAGGAAATCAAGCATAGTTACAAGGACCCCTTATAACGGCATTAATTTCGGACCGTTTATTTTAGCATACTATACAAGTACTTACTACTTAGTCACCGCACCTTTATTATTGTTAAATAGTCCATAGATGAGACTGCGGACCCCTACACATATGTCCACGGACCCCCAGGGGTCCACGGACCACAGTTTAAGAAACACTGGCTTAAAGCCTAACACAACGGCCAGCCCTTTAAAAAAGCCTCTCAAACTGCGTAATGTAGCTTGGTTAAATATCCAGGAACTTCAACTCCCTCCCTAGGACCGTGAGCGCGTCAAGCGTCGCTTCGCCGATGCCAAGTCCTACGGCATCGCCGTTAAACAACACTCGCTCAGCCACGCGGAGCTGGTGGAGCACCTGAGCACGCGGGGCCCGGCTGTGGTGCTGGTGGACGCTGGGTTGTTGGTCTGTCATCTATGTAAGCACAACAAGTTGAAGGCCGAGTTTAGGTAAGTCGAATCTTTTTTTGGCACAAAAAACATGCTCGGCCAGCCTTTTAAATAAATAAAAGATAAAAATCAAGCCAGCTACCTAACCTGTATTGTACCGTGTGTGAAAAGTGATTTTGGCCTCATATCTTTTTTTCCCAGATAGGCATCTAGTTCTTAAGATCACGTCGCCTCATTTGTGCACTGCCCCATCTCTAAATCGCCGTTGTAGGGCGCCAATCCTGTACTGTAAAGAATTTTTCAATTATAATTTATTTTGGAAGCTCTCATGATCAGCCTGATGATGAGTTTAATCATCTGTAATCGTAACTATTAAAATAACTAATGTCTGTTCCGATATTCAAGAAACAATTCGTTTTACTTACGGACGGTAGAATGGACCGGACCGGGCCGGGCATAAACCGAGTATACTCACATGAAGATATCGGAGGTGTCCGACTAGTTTTGGAATCAAACGGCCCCCTTCATCGTCAGCTCATTACGTGTCGTTGTCACAAAACTTATTATATCTGAAATCGTCGCAGCAGTTCTTTAACTTATTGTCTTTATATCATTCTTGTGGCATAAATAGGCTTCTTGTATGGTCTCTCTCTCTTCTTTTCCATTTTTATAATTTTTTGAGTCGGTCAGTGTGTATTTTTCGTCATTTCATTCCTACTACTCATCGTCTTAGCTCTTTATATCATGACGTTTCTGGTACCACAAACTCTAGGCCACAAACAGCAGCGCATTCTAATATAGTTGGTTACTCAGACGCTGCTTTGGCGGCTCGTACTCCGGGCACTACATCGTGGTAGTGGGCGCCAGCCGCGGGCGCGTGCTGTACCGCGACCCCGCGCTGGCGCCGCGCCTGTGCGCCGCGCGCGCCGCCGCGCTCCGCCGCGCGCGCGCCGCGCCCGGCACCGACCACGACGTCATCCTCGTCGACCGCGCCTACAGCTAGCCCGCAGCGGCCACAGGCGCGACGGAACGGGGGGTGTTAGTCGGCGAGAGTTTGAAGTCATTCGATTTTCACCATGAAAACAAAATGAAGGTATTGTGTGGAAATCATCAGGATTTAGGCTGTCCATGTGGTACAAGGCGGATTAGCGCAAAAACTATCGACAAAGATTGGTTTAACGGATGGCGCAGTGATATAGATCACCACGCCAACTACCAGTGCTCTCGATGCTGCGGACTAAAATGCGATAAAATGTTCCAACTCTAGATGTTTTTTATGTACAAGTGATTTGAATATTTGTGAAATCCCCAGGGATTCAATGCGCTAGTGCCGGAGTCGTTCAAATAAAAGTAGATAGCTAAGAAATTGGGTCACAAATTGTTTTAGTGATGCAGCCTGTACTCACGTTCAATAGATGTAATATCGATGTAATTATGAGTGTATGGTGTAATGGTGAGCTGGACAGCTTAAAATATACCTAATGTAAATAAGTACAATCGAGTATAATATTAAAAAGGTTTATTTATTTATTTATTTATTTACAGTTTATGCACACAAAATCAGTACAAAGGCGGACTTATGGCTTAACCAAGGGTGGTGGGTGCAGTGACGACGAGTGAGGTAAATGTTATGATAGATATAATCTGATAGATAGGTTTAACTTTCTTCATTAATGTGGAATAAAGTACTTAAAAAAAACGTACGTAAAATCCGTCCGACCTAAGGGATTAATTAAGAATAATATTTTTGTTATTATTGTAACGATTACTTGCCATTACTGTGACGATAGCATAATAATTTTATGTACTTAGTTATAATTAAATATGTATGTAAATTTATCTATAATTTGCAATGTGACAACTTAAATAATGTTAAGTACTAGTAAACCCTAACAACAGTCCATTAAAACATAAGTAATCATGTAAATAAGTTTAATAGAGTAGGTAGGGAATTATTCGTACTAAAATATTTATAGTACTTGGACTCTGTAGAGTGACAGACCAGACCATGTGCCAACACATTTGGTTTATACTTGGACTATTTATCAGGCCCTACTAATAGTGGCAAATGTATTCAATTATAGCTAGTAATATGGACTTGCATACTTTGTACTATGAGTTTATTTTGTGATTGATTTAGCATTTAAATACTTAAATAAGAGGGCAAACAGGTCAATTACAAAAAGTCGTACAATTTGTTTGTAAGGCGTATGTTACGATAATTGTTGTTCTGGCCGTTTCGGGGGGTATAAAAATAGATGTCTAATTTCTATTTATGTTATTTATGACATTACAAAAAGTGATTAATTATCTATACTAATAGACCTACAGCTTTTTTGTTTGAACGGGTTAATGTCTGAAACTTAGTCAGATTTGAAAAATCCTTTTATATTGATAGCCCAATCCTCGAGGAAGGAATACAATAGGCTATTTAACATCACGTTGCTTGCCTTAGGAGAAAAGCAAGGCGAGTGGAACCGCGGGCCACAGCTAGTTGTTTAATATAGCTATCAAAATATCAGCCAACTTTAAGCATTTATAAGTTAAAAATAATATAATTTATTACTCACTTAATGAATGTAATTATCTATTTACTTAATGTTATGTTTCTTTTCTTGGCATATTTTTTTTTCCTTAAGTTCCAAAATATAATTTTCTCCCAGTGTACATTACGCGCTGGTCCACTTACACATCGAACTAAAAATTTATTATTTTCTTTCTATAAATCGATGATTCCATTTTCTACTTCTTTCTTTGCTCTGCTCTCTATTTCATTATCAGTAATCACTGTTCGACGCACTTGAAATACGACAAACAATACACCAAATAACGATAATAATAGGTAGGTACACTAAAAACGAAAAGAACATCGTCGTGTATAAAATGTACTACAGTGCCAACTGAATATATCTGCGTTGCTCAGTCTGTAGCGTAAAAAAGAACGTGTTTACACCATAGTCTCTATTGATTTCAATTGTCATTCTACTTTCGATTTTTAAAAGAGAAAGAATTGGAAATGTTTTTTTTTAAACTTAAGCTACGATTTCCTATCTACAGTTACATAATATTCCAATAACTAATGAAAACAATTATATTCTTTATAATTACATATCGACATAGACAACGTAAAAATACCGACGTTTGAACTGCATTCCAAATGATTGTAAAAGATTTTAAAGGATAAATAAAACTAAATTCTTTGCGGAAAGACATCTCTCAATCAAGCTATTTGTATATTTTATTCGTGAGACTTAAAATATACCTACTTAATTTTAACTTAACATAGGTATTTCTAACATAATTCAAGAAAATATTTTACGTCACAATATGAATTGTGTTAACAGATTTGCTTCTGTGACCATAGAGATAACACATCTAAAAGATCTGTCTATCTTTGTCTCTTCTCGGGAAGTTCCCAGACTAAATCGATTAATAATACGTACTGACACATGACACTGTCCCTTATTTCTTTAGCAATAAGATTGATTTTAATTTGAATAAATTTTTTAGATGCATTTGAACTGGTAATGTGCTTTTCATTCATTCCTGCACGTGGATTTATAACAAGGGCCCTTGACCTTATAGGGAAAGGGTTCGATTAGATTTACGATGTCGTTTAATGTAGCATAGCGTTGTTGTGAAAATTATGTTTGTAGGTATGATGAAAATCTTAAATGATGATGAAATGTTTTGATTTTGATAAAGATAAAATTAGACGTATGTTAAGAGATGAGTAACATTATTGTTTATAGATAAGTGTTATTAAATATTATTGCGTAATACTAAAATGGGTCAGAGAGTAGTAATGGATGTGCAATGAAAAAAAAACACAATTACCTAAATTACTCTTTTTTTTTCATAAAAATCATAAAAAATCAAATTATTTATTGCGTTCATTTGCTTATCAAGCCGTTGGGACCCATTGGGAAGTGGGTTACCGTTTAAAAAATAATATTTTCTATTCGTGTTGTGAGTAGAAGAGTTGTCTACTGATGTTGTGGTGGTGAGGCTGTGACTGTGATTTACAAATTATTCGTATTATATATTAACTTATGTTTAATTTGAGAAACAAAAAATATTTTTCTTTTTGTGAAAAACTACATATCTGCAGTAACTGTAACTGCTGGGAAACCATTGTTTCCAAGTATTGGGAATATTATGTAAAGGTTTATTGCATTTCTTTTGTAAAGATCAATTATTATTATAATACACACAATTAATTATTATATCAGTTTTGCTTAATTGTAAGTTATCGTGCAAATATATCTATTTTTGCAATTTAAAAACGTATTTTTATTTTTTTATAGGGAGGAACTAGGAAATTCATAAGTAAAACCGATAGGAATATTTTAAACCTATGTATATAATTTATACCCTCAATAATTGCTCGAAAATATGAATGGCGGAGCCTGCTGCCAATCGGCCTTCAGTAGATAGGGCAAAGGGCCATTAAGGTCAGGAGATGAAAATCACAGGAAGTAATACACAATATCTACGCACTACGTTTTATTCGCAGTTTGGGGGAATAACCCGATAATAGACAATTAAACAAACATAAGAGAAATTAGATAAAAAGTATTATCTCTTTTACACATGGGGTCTAAACGATATGTTAGAGAAAGCACGATATATTATGAATTAGGTATAATATTTTTACACCCACTGTATTTTTTAAAAGCAACGGAACATAAGCATTGTTCTTGTCCTTTTCCCACTATTCAATGCCCCAGAATGTCTAAAAGGGTGCAATACATTATATCAGGTAGAAATTAGCTTTTTTTAAAATAAATACGCCTACCCAAGAATATACAGTCAGCACAGAAAACATCCTAATCTTGTTTTTAGTAATATTAAGTCAAATTACATTTTAATTTATTGGATTCTATGAGTTTATAATCTGCCTATTGGTAGTCCTACATGAAGCTGACAGAAAATGTAAAAGCTCAGGAAAAATTGGGAAAGTATGACAGGCCGTAACTCCATGATAAATAGGCTCTGCAGAGACTAAGTAGTACCCACCTAAATAACTTGTACAACTTTGACAGTTAGATGGACCCCTTATGTTCTAGGTAGGCACTAGAACAAACCTAGGCAATACCTATTGAGAAATACATAACAGCTATTTATCTCACATCTGTAATAATATCCAGTATCAAGTATATCGATTGCACGCATTAGTCAATATTTAAGATATTTGCAAAAATACTTTTATGTTTTGCCACTATTCTATGCGGCTAATTGTCTATGAACACCTCACCTTCATAGCCAAGTAATCTTAGTCTCTGTGGTGGTGCAATAGCGGCTATTATAGGTAATGCGTTGCTCAGATCTCTGGCGTATATATGCAGGAGCTTTTGAAATTCTCGTCTGTTTGGGGTTGTGTGTGTCAGTGAGGGCTCGTGCTGATCAGAATACGGAGCGGAGTACCTACACGAGTTAAATCGTAAGTAAATATCTGTACTTGTGAATTGTGATCTTGTGGTTCCTTTGTAGTTACCTATAGGACTTTTACTACTTACATACTTAGACACTTATGCCATAAAAACGAATAAAAAGCTATTTTGTTATAATCGAATGGAACATAGTGTCTAACTGCTGGAATTTCAAAATTAGTAGGCAGGTATGAATGATGAATGCTTAGGTAGAAGGCCGAATAAGTTGAGGTAAAATTTGAAGTGAAGTACAATTTTATAAACATACCTACATAGCACCTAGGCACGATGCATGTTTGATAGCAAACAACAATTTTAGGTGCATACATACTACAATGGAATCTAACATAATGTGACTAATAGTACCTATGCTTAAGTGGCTTCTTTGAATTTATAGTCATAATTACGCATAGATAAAATAACCTCGTAAAAATAGTAAAATAATGAGACGTGTTTTTTCGCCTTTTTGCTAAAAAGAATGTTGTACGAGATAGTAACTGTTTTGTATTATTATAGAGAGGGAACGAGTAGTTCAACCACATATGCTAACTTTGAGAGCAATAAAATGCTTCAAAAATATATTTTAGTGTCTTTGACCTCTCTTCGGTGGGCAAGAGCGACGCATTGAGATGTGAAATGTTAGGTAAGACAATATTATGTTGATTTTTTTGCTATACGAGTAGAATATTATCCGTTGTAATATATTTTTTAGGTAGAAATAGACAAATCTAGAGGTTTACTTTTATCTTAAACCGTTGTAAACAATTTTAACAGATTACCCGCTTTTAACACCATTGAAAATGTAAATACTAGCGCCATCTAGTATCAGTATAATAAACTAACAGTTTAATGGAATCGATTACTTATTTTTTTGTCTCTAGAACATAGCATTCACACTATTCACAGTGAAGTCCGTTTTCTAATTTTGTATTATTGGTGATCTTAGACATCAATCAAAGATAAAACTGTGACAGTGACTTGATAATGATAAATTAAAATAACCATACGAAAAACATACAAACAGATCTAAACAGCTTAGTAAATGCACATCATTGCCTTTCCATTTACTAGAGAATGGGCAATATATTATAGTAGCTATGTAAGCCTTGATAAACGTTATTTCTATTGAGTAGGCTATTGCTTAGTTCTTGCTGGTTATATTAGGTATGTAGGTAGGTGCCTACCGTAATGTATTTTGAATAAAAGTCAGAAGTCACGCGGTCTCCGCCACATCTGTTTCTAATGAAATGAAGCACCTATTTTGTACGTAGGTATTTAGAATGGAGTACTTAGAAGCGAGTTTCCGGTCACACTAAATGCACATTATGTGATGTGACCGATTATTATAATTATGTAGTCTATGGTTTTGGGACGCAAATGGGCTAAGTTACGTAGGTAAGCCATGTTATACTATTAACTACACATAGGTCCTGAAAATAAAATAAAAACGCAAAATTAATATGGGCATATTAATTTTGCGTTTAGATTAAATACAAATATGTAGTACTTAGGAAAAATTTAAACCTCAGGCAGGACTCGAACCTACTAGGTACTTCAACGCATAAGTTTGCGTTTTTTTTTTTTTTTACACTGTACATTTTTACATGTTGATGATACATACTATAAAAGCTTATTAATTAAGATTAATTAATTAGTTGAAGACTACTCTTTCTGTTCACATACCTATTACATAGTTACTCTTATTGGTGGATCTGTAATCGTTGATGCAATAATAATTTACGTTTAAATAATATTTATATCGTTTTCAATAATATTATTAGCGTTTGAAAAAAAAATCTCAGTTCTGGAGATAAAATATCTATCTTTGAATGAGATTTGCGGGGAACACCCAAGTAACCTTATAATTGTTATTTTTTTTAACATTAAGCAATAATAAGTACTTATTTTAATTAAGATAAGAGATAAATGGTTGACTAAATGACATACCAATGTAACCGGAGTATATAAACTTATGTCGGTAATGTTTTTGATTAGTTACGCATTATGTTTACGATGATCGGCAGTTTGTTGGCGTTTGTGATTCATTCATCATTACTCGTTATATCAGATGGGGTGAGTTACTATTAAGTTATTTGATTTTATAAGTGAACTACTAACCTTAAGGTAAATTAAGTGGAACGAGGAACTCTTGAGCGGCTAATTTCCTCAGATACGTAGGTATAGGTCTAGGTACCGCATGGGACAAATATATCTACCTAGGTTACCTAGGTAACTATTTTATTTATTCCTTGCGTTTATCGAACCCTTAACTCAACCTCTAGCACAGAACCACTTAAAATTAATTGTTATAATTATAAAATAATGTTGTAAGTACCTACCTACTATAATTCATTAGTTTAAATACTTATATCTAAAAAATATTTTCTCGTTGACTAACAATTTAATAGAACCACTCAACACTAGTAATACAACAAGAACAACAATAGTAACTTTATATTGAAATACGTGTATTGTGTCTATTACCTACTTACTCATATTGTTACGGCAATTTACGTTTACCATGATTTGTAACCTAGAGATCAACAACAATGTATGTATGTTTTTATAACTAGCTGTTACCCGCGGCTCCGCCCGCATGTGTGTCAGTTGTCGCGGCATAGTAGCCTATGTCCTTTTTTAGGTTTCATCCAAATCGGTTCATCAGTTTAGCCAAAAAAGCGTAACAAACACGACAGAGATACTTTCGCATTTATAATATTAGTCTGGAAATATGGATGTATGTAAGAATATTTAACAATAAGTAATATAATAGACGGACCTATTGTGTTAATAAACAATGCACATACCTACGTAGATAGTTCTGTCTCATGCGCAGGGCCATGTTAACCAGCAAGTGACTCGAGTACCTAAATGCGATCAATAATTATTTTGGTGTTTGTAAGAATTATAACTTATACCAATATTTGCCTACCATTCGTTACCCTACAACATTCGGAAATATACGGTTTGACTCATTAAATAAATATTGCAGGCATAAAGTTAAAGAACATTCTGGAACAATTTTTTATTGCGTATCCCATCTGGGGATCGAACCCGCAACTCGCCGTAGTCTGGCTTGGCTATCCGTGCAATCGTTTTACTAGGTAGGTATAGGTATCTATAAATACAATTATGATAGCCTAAATTAATAAGTTCAATACCAAGCGTTGCTCAAGTAGTCAATAGTGTAAATGAAGCTTTATTATACACATGCGAAAGTACCTCCCTCTGTCCGTATTTTTGTCTGTTACTCTTTTACTGCTAAACCGATATTGATTAAATTTGTTTTGGGGTAAGCTAAGAACATCCTAAAAAGGGACATAGACATTTACTTTTTGCCGCGATCACCGACACCCCGCAGGCGCTCGTTCAACAGCTAGTTAAATAAGTATAAGTAATGACTGAAGTGGCTGATTAATTTACCGTTAGCGTACAGGTACTACACTACGCGGTATTACAATGACTACCACTACTGTTTAGTCATACCGCACTGTGTTTCCCCTTTTCCACTGTCCGCGGTAAATGACCTAGGCTCTTCTCCAATCTAATTTTAATTCTATTCCAATGCCAATGCAAAATTGTTATTAATTTAGCAGACACAAAACAACACACAGTACATAAAATACTCAAAATGTTAAGATTCCAGTCAGTTCCTTCCATTGCCATCGTTTTTATTTAAAAAAACTGAATCTCTTGCCTGCTAAAATAATATCAATGTTGCATTGACATTGGATTAGAATTCAAATTAAATTGGAGAGTAAGGTTACCTTAGGTTCTCGACTTCTTTCCTCCTTCCAATACCTTTTGTCTTTTTTATTCTTATTCTTTATTGTACACACATACACAATATATTTTTTTATGTGTGATAGATACAAGATTTGAACTCTACTTTGCATAAATATCGATTGCATACAGGATTTCTGAATCTGGAGAGAAGATAACGTAATGCTGGATGCAACTTTTCAGTGATTTTTATGTGTCAGGTTTAAAGTTAAACCCACTAATAAACTTGCATTTCGATGCACAAACCTAAGTACCTATTTGTAAAGGTCGATTACGCGTTTTTGTTTACCAGTTAAATGAGTAAGTACCATACCTAGACACTTTAGTATTTGAACAAAAGATTGTGTGAATAAGTTGCGTTTAATTTTTGCACGTTAGCCGTTACTGACGTCTTGTATGCGTCTCTTTATTTAATAAGTATTGTTTACGCTTTAGTCTGCGCACGAGTTGATCGAGACAAACTGTGCGAAACGATATCTCATGAAGTTAATGGTGTTTATTATAATTTATCTAAAAACATATATTTTTTTGCAATTTGTGTAACGTATTTTAAAATTGATAAATGTGTGAATGTGTAAAATATACATGAGGTGAGATTTAATTGCTTATTTTCTTTTAGATATCAGATAACAAATATTACCTAGTGACAAGATGTTTAATAAATTATTTGAAAAAAAAATTGCCATTAATAACCTTTTTTCGCTCTAGGTATTCCGTATAATATCTACAACATACCTAATTTACTAAAGTATTAACAAATAATGGGTAATCGCTATGGTGTTTATGTGATAAATAGAACCTACGCACAAAGACCAACTTTTATCTTACACCGTTGAATTTAAACCGCCCCTAAAATGTCACCAGATAACCTGTAAGTAATTACAGGTAGGACAATTATTAATTCATAAATTTCGTAAACTTTACAATGAATTGTATAATAATTTGGTATCTCTTATCTTAGATAGTGTTATCAGTCGCTACATAGAATGTGTCGCCAGTAGTTTGCCGCGCATCGGAAACAATAGGTATGTTCGTAATTCTAATTAACATTATAATAATAAAATACGGGTTGTGCGAATACAAAATAGATTATGTAACGGTAACTTACGGATAGTCGTTTGCTGTTTCGAAAGGTGTTACATATTATGTTATAGGCATTTATGTTTGCCAGCCTTGTGTTTTTAACCGCCCGGCACATAAAGAGAGGATTATAACTGTGATTATAAGACATAAGTTTAACCGTGTATGTGGCAATGTAGATCCCAATTGGGTTAACCGATTTTATTAGCCTTCAAAAATTACCGGAGTGCTCCTCTCTTTTCTGTTACCGGGGACCATGCGGGAACGCGGTACAAACTACCTCGAGTCTAGGTAGGCTAACACACTAACTAGGTCCAGTAACAACAGTGTTGTACCTAGTTTGTTACAGTGTTGTGTTACAGTTTGTTTACAGTGTTCTTTTTTTAAGTTTTAATTATTCCATATCAACAACATTTACGTCTTAATGCTACCGTTCGCTCAGTTGCCAGTTTTTTTTTAATGTGAGGCGAGTGTCGGATATTTCCTGAGCGCAGGATATTTTAGTCGAAGTTTAGATTTTTTTAGTGATTATTGCAGTTGCTATTTAAACTGTGGTTATCTATGAATCATGAATGATTGTATCAGGTATATTTAGGTAAACCTAAAGTAAAAAACAGAAGTTAAAACATGTCCAAACTAAGTATCTACTTATGTAGGAAGTGGAAGGTACCTTCTTAACACTCAGTCTGTTCGACCTTTTGCGACTAAACAATTAATTTAACTAGTCTGGACCTAACCTGTAGGACCTGTAGGACTCTATATTTTAATTAATGTATAAAATTCAGGTGTTGACTAGACTCACACCGTAAAACCATTTTTTACATCTAATCTTGTCTGTAGAACTTTCATCTACAGTTCTGCGTGGAAGATGGAGGGTCAAATAAGACGCGTTCAAGTATATACAAAAAAAAATACTTCGTGAAAAAACCCAACCGCTAAAAACGATTAAAAAGTTTCAGTTCAATCACAGATCTGAGGCCACAACCTTCATCAGAATGCTTGAAAAGCATTTTTTTTTATTTCTAACATTTTAGTAAGTTACATTTTTGGAATCGTCTGCTCGTGCCCTTTATTTTGATACCCCACTTGATTTTTTCAGCGATGGCGTCAAAAATCTGCCAAATGAATATACATTCATTCATACATACGTAGGTCGAAAAACATAACAGTAGTCGGGTAAAAAGGAGCGGCATCAAATAGCCGTCAACAGAAACGCGTGGAGAGAAGAAAGAGAGGAATTTGCTTCAAGTGCAGGCTTAAAATAAATAAAAATAATACGAATACTTAAATCACTATTTGAGTTGATCTACAGTTAGAGAAATTACGACAACTATCGTATCAATAACTTTCTAGAACAAGATAAAATACCGAATTAATTAGATAAAAGTAGGTAGATACCTAAATACAAAATCACTTAGATGTGTGATCAATTATCGGTTATCATAGGGAGTGGCGGTGATCTGATTGTGGCAAACAAATAAACAAGACGGGACGGAGATAAGGAGGCCTTAATCAACATAGAAACAGTTACGACATAGGGCAGCCAGATAAAGTAGATGTCCTACATGAGGTCAAACAGGCTGCGTTTCTGCAATTGGACTGCTCGGATAGCCAAGTAAAAGGTTAAAACAAGACTCCTGCGCGACGTGATCCGGGATCCATGAAATAATCAATTACACAACTGACGATTCCTTACTTAATCATAAGTAGGTAAGGAATCTGACTGAAATGGACTGAATCTTAAGCTAAACGCCAGGATTCAAGTCACAACTAATCTTCTTACATTACCTAACCTAAGCTTATCCAGTATTTTACTCTACTCCGAATATTTAGCTTGCCACTATACGGAACACAACAACTTAATTGCCGTTTGTTACAGAGAATCATAATGGGCCGCACAGTCTTGAACGAGGGCAACAAGGGGCTCGTAGAGAACTTCTCCATCCCGGCAGAACTGCACGAGCGAGACGGCAAGAGGTTCGCCAGCTTCGGCTCCACCGTGCCCATCCACTGCTGTACTCCAGAACAGGTGAGAGAGAGACAGATATAAGTCATGAAGTGTCAAGTGACAGTGTTATGATGATTGAAACCCATGCATAAACCAGCACATTGGACTACGTTGATTTTGTTAAAATGGTTAAGCAAAAGAAGGCCTCTTTACTTAGATAATAAGGTTCCAATTGTAATACAAATATATGAGTTTGAAATTGTTGCAGGTGGCGGAGTTTGCGAACAAGACGCACCACTACTGCGATGTGTTCACGGAGCAGCTGCTGGCGCCGCTCGGGGAGCTCGTGTATGTCAGGATCGACGAGACCACTGCTGAGAAGGTAATATTACTAAGTAATACTAACTGGCCTATTGGTCTAGTGGTTAGTGACCCTGACTGCTAAACCGGAGGTTGTGGCTTCGAATCTTATTATATTATATTAAAAGAGTGACTGGAAGGTTGATTATGTCTAGTGCCGTTTTCATGATGGCCGGTAAAGGTAATGGAAGATAAAATGGTTTCCGAAGATACCTTTATGGCAGCATCAGGTACTACAGTTAGTTCTGGCACTAAACTCCTGGTCTCCGGCAGGTGTTCATCAACCGCAGCAAGCGCATCCTGCTGGTGTCCAGCGACGGCGTGCTGGCGCAGTGGCGCAGCGCTCCGACCTTCGAGTCCAGCAACAGGTTCGTGGCCGGCACGCCCATCGTCAGCAAGGACGGCGAGCTGGTGTCTGTTGTTACCGCCCGGAAGGGGAACCACTACGCTGTCTCGACTTTTGAGGTAAGAGCACTTTGAGGGATATCGAGTTATGGGGACAATATCAAATGGGCTTTCCTTAATTATATACTGATACTTTTATCATTCACCTAAATTTCAACATGAGATTATACATGCATAACTTGCTCTTTACTTTTTTTTTATTTAGCCTTTTAGTGCACATATTGAACTAATCGGGGCAATTGTCTCTGGCTTAGGTATATTTGGTATTTATGCTTTCGAATACCTAATATACAAAAACACACTTAATTTTGTTTAACGTTGAATAAGTTCCGGGTCCAAACTCAAGGCAATTAGTGTATTCTTAAGTATGCCCGATTGAATATCGTCGAGTTAGTTCACTTCTGTCAGGATAAATCAGCCGCTATTAAACAACATTAATGAAAGCAAAAAGTAAAGACTTCTATTACTGCATGTAGATAGTGCACACTTGTATTAAAATTATATAACATGTACTGTTCAGGGTGAAGGCGGCTACTTCGAGACGACCCAACCGTGGAAGATCCTGGACACGCCTGAGGGCTCGGCAGTGTACGGCGACCGCACGTTCCCGTCCCGCGACGAGATCCGCGCCTACATGAGCACGCTGCCGCCCTTCAGCGTGTCGGGCGCCTGCCCCACCACGCCCGTCCTGCACCGCGGCCGCACCGACCGCATCGTGCTCGTCGACACCCACGGCAGGCAGCTCTCGCACCACTACCTGCAGGGCGTGGCCACCACCGACGTGCAGTACCTGTGACCTAGCCTCCAGCCCCACACTATCCCACACCGCTGCCACACCGACAGAATGTTGCCAGTGCTAAATAAATATTGCACTAGTATTGCGTATTGTGTATATTTTGTAAGTACGTTTTAAGGCTGTCTTTTGGCAAAGATTTTTTCTATTTATTCTAGTAATACCTACTTCATAAATGTACAAATACATTAAAAAAAATATATATTAAGTAGTTATTAATTTTATTAATTTGTCGACAACGCTGCACTAGGCGTACAATGAGAAGTACTTATTATGTTGTATGTTTTTCTTTCGTTCTCAGAGTGTTTCAGGTGTATTGTCTGGCACAATCCCCCTGGGATGTTCCGGGATGGAAAGAAACGCATATAATGTAACAAATACGTCTCAATGCGCGCTTATTGTGTACAAACTGGCACACAACCATGAAATGCTAACAGTATTGCTAGTAGTATAGTTTTCATGTTCACAAGTACCTTGAATGAACCTTCGTAGTTTTAGTTGTATAAACATAATTTTTCACTTTTATACATAATTTACTCGTAAAATGATGTTTTCAATATGTTATTTGTATATAAATGTAAACTATACAGTGTACAAAAACTATTAAGATATTATTAATTAAAAATCATATGTAATCTAAAAGAGTAATATCGTAAAACAAAAAAACTTCGTGTAGTTAAAATACGATATATTAAAATAATATGAAATAATAATAAAACATTTAAAGTTCATATTTTGTTTTATTTAAAACAATAACGTTACATATACAAGTCACCATAACGTAACCAACTTTCTCCCACAGACCATAAATAAATAAATGATAACATTAACACTTAGTTCCATGATTGTACCAAATACATACAACTATAGACTTTAATTAAAACTAAATAAAGTCTTTATTCAAGAAATGAAATTAGGCTGCTTTCTCAGTCTACAAAATAAAGTAATATTACAGGCAACACCAAGAAACAATACTAAGATAACACCATCCCTTTATTACAACATTACCAAAACACACTAATTATATATATTACGCTTTATTCTTCTTTCAAAATACAAAATTACTTAATGTCCATATTAAAGGTACACAGTCTCACCATTACATTGTTACTTACAGTTGTTAATATTGATACACGTTTAGTTTATAGTTCCACAACTCAAAATTACTGTACCTATTTACAATGTAAACAGTTATTTTTAAAATGTTTTATCTGTCAACATCCATTATTAAATATCTATTAAATTGAAAACTTATAACATGCAGCATATTTCAATTAGCCTTAATTACATACTTTATATTTATACGTATGGCAATATTTTATATGAAAACGTCACCAATGATACACAACCTATCGGAATACCACAAGTAAAAATAAATTGTATTAAAGCATTTAATATGTCTGATAACAATCCCTGGTATCTATCTTCTCTTAAGTACCTACTATTCTTAAATACCAATAATTTAAATGCCTTGACAACTAATAAGGCATCTGTATCCAACGCAGTCACAATCTAAGATAAAATAACTATGTTTTAAATACCATAGACTATTCTCATGTATGAAAATCTTGTGTCATTATAAATTACTTTATATTAATAATTTATTACAGAGTTATCACCGCAAGATTTACTTGCCAAAGTCTTTCATATGTCGAGCCACACACCTCTAGTCTGTTATTAAATCTTTGAATGTCTTAATCGCCGTTGTTACATTATAATCGACTAATATCGATTAGCAAAAGTTTTCTCGATTACAAAGTGATATAGCATTACTACACATAATCGACTAAATAATAAACAGATAAAGTTTGTCTACACGATTACTAACTTATATTTAGGCGAATATTAAACGCGTCAATACTTTTAATTAAATTGACTTTGTATTAAATAATCGTCTTGACTATAAAGATGAACAGTCGACTAATAAGCGATTAGTTGTGCACTGCGTAGTGTTGTGCTAGTCGATGTAGAGACGTACGAGCGAGGCCTCGGCCGCGGGACAGCGTGTGACGGGGCACGAACTGTGCGCGCGCACGTGGCGCGAGATGCAGATGTAGCAGAATATGTAGCTAGGAGCGAAAATATAACACACCACATTTATAATAACCTACTAGCTTATGCCAGACTAGCTTTTCATGGAAGAGGTCTATCACAGTGAGCCTGAGCGCAGGCTTTGACAGATTTACCGGAAACCCTGTCCTTTCTGATTCAAGCTTACTCCATTATATTCAGTATATTTCCATATATTCAGTAGTTAAATCGTGTCAAATGTAAATAGTTCTTGCATAATTGGGTAACAAACATTAATGGCCTTACTTATAAAAATCTCGACGATGGTTAGCAATTGATTAGCAGATTCTTATTTTACTTTTTCTATAGAGAATTTGATAAAATAAATGTAAATAAATGACACAAATTGCTTAATATCGTCGAGATATTTATAAATAAGGCTATTTGTAAATACTTAATGTGTGTTTGCACAAACGAATGGATTAATACTTTATTTTTTTCTGTATATTTTAAGTGGTTATACTACATAATTATTTTAAAAGAATGCTTACCCTGATACTGGCAACACTGTTGGGATTTTCCATGACTGAAGACATAAAGGACACTTGTTTTTCCAGCGGAGTGCTTGATCGTCACGCTGATGGAAAATATAGGCAGATTACTACAATAAATTAAATTCAAAAACAAAAAATTTTTTGGAAAGTTAAATTAATTATGGGGTAGATGACATCTTTTTTAATGTTTGACAAATTAATAAATAAAGAATAAATGACAAGTTTTTTTTTTTTTCGTAACTAAAAACTGATGACTATAGATTGATTTGAAATGTCGCATGACGTCACCAGTTTGTACATTTTGTACGAAAGCTTGACGTCATTTACCACACCCCTCAAAATGATTCGCTTTATCTACTTAGTGTTACCTTATTTAAAAAAAAAATGAAAAACAAAACATAAATTGTATGAAATATAAAAATAAAATGATGCTGCACAAGAGGTCTTTGTTTAGGCGTTCCCATCGCCAAAACATCTGTTTTTGATACATTTTTGATGCTAAATGATATCATGCTTGGTGGTTTCCATCATGATGTTCGTGTTAGCCTGTTAGTTCACAGTGTAATGTGAGGAGCAGGAAGCAGCGTTACCGCGGGCGGCGGCGGGGCGGGCAGGGCCTGGCGCAGCGGAGCCTGCGCGCCCCACCAGCGCAGCAGCTGCACGCAGAACGCGCCCCACTCCGCGCCGCGCAGCGCCAGCGCGCCCAGCGCCGGCAGCGACGCCGCCGCCGACCTGCACACGCACGACATGCTCATCACTATGACTAACATTTACTACGGGACCAATCATACATAATTAGTTACTTGATTAGACCGTTTACATGGGTACATTTTTCATCTTATCGCATCTGATTATATGTAAATTAAGAATTCAGTTCTTTTCTAAATTATAGCTCGACAGACAACTAACTGGAAACCATTAAGTACTGACTACTTTATGATGCGATTATTTATTATTTTTTGTTCACTTCACAATTTATGAGATAAATTCATCGTTAGATTTATCTTTTTGTGACAATGCGTTGATCTTATTATCACGAAGAATTAAAAGCCCGAACACCTGTGACAATCTACCTAAACAGAATGCTTTCATATCCGGACTGTGCGCGAACATGTTTAAAGAAGATTGTTATGAAGCTACATGTAAGCAACACCATGGCTGAAACCGCCAATGTAGACGCCATGGCCGAAAACGGCTAGGTTGTCATCATCGTGATAAAACTCACCCGATCTGCCCCGTCATGAGATTCCTGAGCACGTCGGTCCAGGAGTCGTCGTCCTCCCGGGGCGGCGCGTCACGCAGGGTGAGCGCGAGCGCGGCCAGCGCGGGCGAGTGCGCCGGCGCGCCGCGGGCGTAGCGCGCCAGCTGCGCCAGCCGCGCGCACGCGCACACCGTGTGCACCACGGAGTACGTGTGGACGGCCGCGCGCCGGAGCCGGGCGCCTCGCGACTACAACGTACTGTGCTGTACTCAACTTATATACCGAAACGAAACTATCGAAATTTAAATTGAATCCCAATCGCGATTAGGTACATTGTTTTTTAATGCACAATTATTTTTTTCAAATACAAATATTATTGGTACCGGCGATTTTAGTACATTAATCGCTTTTGCATACATCCTATCTACTTTCTTCCTGGTTTCTGGATGGTACATGGACTGAGATCACCCAATAACTACATCTGCAAATTAAAAAAAAAAACAAAACAATTATCAATATTTACCTTGCCCAGCCTCCCCTCGTCATTATCCTCTCTCCAACGATCCACGACCTTCTCGACCTTATCCCTGACATACGGCAGCAGCACCAACACGGCCAGCGAGGCCTTCTCCAGGTGGAGGGGTAACTGCTGGCCACTGCTGAACTCGCTACTGCTACTGATGGGCACGCGAAGCAGGCCATAGAAGCTTTCGGAGAATGATGCAGCTGGAATGTTGGGGATACACTGTAGATGTTATTACCTAGTCTTACAAAACAGCTTACAGGCCTGTAAATATAGTCTTATAGATAGCTCGACACACCAACAATCACTGCAAAACCTGTTACATGTTTGGTCATTGTATCACACTTGAATATAAGAGGAAATTAATATATCATTGGGAGTACCTTTTTCACTAATAATAAAAATGTTTTGCTTGTGTAAAGTAACTCACCGTAATGTTTGAGATAGTAGTACTGCAGGCAGCAATCAAACAACAGATACAGCTCATCATACCAGTCCACACACCATCCAAACTTGTTGGGGTATGTTGCAGCTAGAAACTGGAAAACATATAAAATTTAATTGCTAATACACTGAATACATGCACATACGCATGAGTATACTAAACAATGAAAATTCCTTTAAAGTATAAAAATTGGTTATTCAATTTCCACCATTCCACCCATTATTTAAAACACTTTATCATGGTCTAAGTTAACTAATATAATAATTAAATTTACAGAGCTTTATTAGGACATAAAAACCTTGTATATAAAATATTCATAAAAATAAATCTAGATTATAAAGATAAACTAACAATTGATACACTTATCACTTTATGGTCAATATTTATCTAAATTTTCTATTATCTAAGAATATATTTGACACAATCTATAGGTATAATATGTGGGATCATACAAGTGATAAATGAAGGTATTCACTATGGACTATTTTTGCTCTATAAGGATTAATAACCAATCTCCCTCAGATCCCATCATTTTGAAGGATACCAAATTGAAATATGCTTCAGTATAGGTAACTTATTTGATAGTTTATTTCACAATAATGTTGGATATGAACAAGCTAACTGAATTATTTATTAGAGTCAGAACTTTTTGTTTCAATAAACAGAAAATTTAGTTATGAATTAAGATTTTAAAACTATTAAAATACATAGTCATTAAAAAGTAGGATTGTACTGTATTAGCTAATAAGGAATGGTGTGAAAAGTACTTATCCATAAAGAGCGTTATGTTCTAAGATAAATAAAATATTAAGTTTACCTCGACAACTTTCTGTAGCGCGGGTTTAACAGTTGACCCGAGAGCTTCCTGCGCCGTCACTTGGAACACCGACGGCGTACCCTGCAGCGTCCTCGTTAAGTGAGCCGCGTACACCGCCATTATTACACTATTTACTACGATAATCGATATCTTACCAATAACTTATGCACATGGGAAGTTTATAAGATCACACAACTGGTTTGGTTTTATCCAACTTTGTTTATCATTTGGCAAATGTCACTGTCACGTCAGACAGCTGTCAAGAAACGTTTAGTTTATATTCCATTAAAATTTTTAAATTCGATGAAAATAATAAACTTAATAATGTGATTTTCAATTAAACATACATTATTTTAGTAAATAGAGATCTAGATAATTAAACTATGGTTTTGTAGTCATTATCTAATGTAACACATTCCCATGAAAAATATCGCTATATATTCCTTTCAAAATCATGACAGGTTACTAGAATAAAAAAAAGGCGATCATAGTATAGTCTCATCAATTACAAAGTTTAAGTCATTGATTTATGTGTGTTGCGCAAGAGACGTGTATTATGTACTTCCGAGATTTGGTGATACGTACTTTGTTTTTGTACTTTATTACACATGAATCATAACTTTAGTAATGAAAGCCCAATAATCAAGTTTAAATTTATTTTAAGTTAGTAACAGTCGAGGATTTAAAGAACCAATTATAACAAGTTAAGTGTTATAAGAATAAGGAACAATATACTTATTAAATAGTAAAATATTCATACTTAATTATGGTGATAATGAAAACAATCATTTACTAAAATACTTTATTTATTATTAAAATTTACATTTATTATACACAAAATACTCGTATATCTACAAAAGCATTCATATAGCACCTATAATACATTTACTAAGCGCTTGTAACTGACTGTGCACATTGTGTTACTTCTAGCAATGCCTGTGATGTATTATTGAAAAGAAGAAAATAATCTTAACAATATAATTGAAATACATCTCTCGTTATTTGAACACAGAAAACCGTTAATCCATCACAACAGAAATTACAAACTTTTTTACACAAGACTATTATTATTTTACTGTATGTATTTATTTTAGGCCTTTTAATTAGCCACCTTCAAAATCTTTCCCGCAATAATAAAATATTCAGCTTATTGATAGCTACGTAATCGTCCAGCTTAATCTAATACAGTATTATAAAACATTTTGGTCCATTCATAAAAATAAAGTAACACCGCTTATGAGCATTACGTACCTTCCTAAGTGACTCGCGTATATGGCTTATACAATAGGAACGATTTTTTTTATTTGTGTCAAAATGTTGCCTGATTATAAAATTACTATTTATTATTTATTAAGTGGAGGTCGTTTTACAGAGTGTCCCAGAAAGCATGTCTTCTGGCACACTTCTACATCTTCATGTATATAAAAAACAAAGTCGGGTTAGTTACACTATTTCTAACTCAAGATCGGGTAGGCCGATTTTCATTATCATAGATCAAACAGTGTTTTAGAGTAGTGTGTAGCAGAAATTCGACCGCACTACAGTTTGGATTAATGCTGCGATTACATTGTGACATAAAAAATACTAAATCAGAAATTTTACATAAATAATACAATATTCGCTTTACGCAGAAAAATTTCTATAATAAGGAAATACATAAAAATATATTGTTAAACATTGCATTATTAACCCCAATCTGTTATATATTTATTACATTTCAATAGACACAGACTTACATTTTTAAGCTTATCAAAATATTTGGCAGGTCTAATTTTCAGACTCCAAGTAGCCTAAAAATATGTAATTTCAAACACAAATCAAAATAATAAATCAATAATAAATTTTTAATTTACTAAACACTGGCAATCTTATTGTGTTATTTTAACAATATTACAAAATATTAATCTAACATCAACATATGCTCAACTGGAAATGTTATATTGAGCAAAATAAAAAAAAAGAACGGAAGAACGAGTTCTTTTAGCCACAAAATATTTTAGATTCAAAATTAAGGAGAAATTATATTACTAGAAACAATTTGAGATTTATGTCACGTTGCGAAGGTGAGCAAAATGCAAAAAGTCAACCAAGTTAGAAAAAAATCTTCTTTCGTTTAGCCTTTTCGCAAGCTAGGTTGTGGTCGGCTTCCAATCTTACCGGATTTAGCTGAATACCGTATTTTACATGGAGCGACTACCTGTCTGACCTCCACAACCCATTTTACCGGGTAACAGAGAAAAAGTAATAAATAAAAATAAATAGTTTAAGTACAGAGTTAGTAAGTACTCTTCAATGAAAATAAAGAAGAAACGGTGAGTTTTCCCACAATAGTGATAGATAAGATTACCACAATTTTTCCAATTGTCATATCTAGTCTTGTTGGTACTGTTAAACTGACAGATTGTCTTGATTTAAAGTTTTAGTTACAAAAAATGCATTAATTTACTAAGTAGTAGGTTATTACTGAAGCAATACATAAAATTTCATGCTTGTTAATTAAATATAATTTAAGCAGGTCTTGCGTAACCATAAGTAGCTTTTAACTAGCTTTATGTTGAAGCTTTAGGAATCATAATATCCACTTTTGTTTATTTAATATCATTTGTAATGCGCTAGCTAATTACCAAGTTCATGAAACAAGTACTTTTGCAGTTTGACTGCTGCAGAAAGACATTTACTATAAGTATTTCTTACTTGGCCTTTTAAAGCAATTGTTTAAAAATATAACTACCTTCATGGTGCTTTAATATTAACCATAGACATTTTGGTTTTTATAAAGTGGAGATAACAGTGATTATTTAAGTCTTTATATATTTGATGCCAAAATTCTTTAGCTAATAAACAGCTATTAAATATTTTTAATTGACATTGTCCTGAACGTGATTATTAATATATGGCTCTCGGCTAATATAAATCAGGTTCAATTTACTTAAGTCAAGGCATCTTTGTTTCAGTCTCGAAACATTATGTTAATGTTAATTATGACCCAAATATCCTTTAAACAAGATACCCGCGAAAAACATAACCCCTCCTTGGCAGTCGGGTAAAAAGCGTGTTAAAAAAGTTTTTAACTAAACAGTGGATCGCACGTCAGTAACCAAGTACAAAATGAGCCTTAATACTTTCACATAAAGACTCTTTTAAGGTTAAAAATGTTTTCACTGATGTGAGGTTAACTGTACTCAATTACTAAAACTTTCTGTATAACTATTACATATTATGTATTACATTACGTCATACCGATTCAATACTTTTATATAAAATCTATTTATTTGATTATACTGCTTGTCTTTAAAAGTACTGTGATATACTAATAGTGGCCAGTAGCGAGCAATGAATTGCTAAGTCATAAGATTTCATCTAAATGTATATTAATTAATTATTTGATATAAATATATTTATGAAAGGCATTCTCACTTAAACTTAATCAAAATCTCATTCACATTCCATTACCTCGTCCCAAATCAGTTCAAATTCATTAACTGTACCAAACACGCGATGTATATAAAACGTAAATCGGATTTGTTTAGTGCTACCCTACCGCGTTCTGTAGGATTGGGGAGCGCGCGGCCGCGTCCTAGCTGGCCGAGTTGTTGTACTGCGGCCGGCCCGCCAGCTCCAGCAGGTACCTGTCGGGGTGCTCTATCCAGTCCGCCGCTGATAGCTTTACCTGAAAATGCATAATGACATTAAGTTTTATAAGATAAAAAAGCTATGCAAGACTTGTAGCTGGAAGTGTAGTGTAAGCTGTGACGTTTGCAAATATTGGTAGTGAAATGATTTACAATGTTAATAAAAAGTTCATAGTCAATTGCTGAATTACTTGAAAGAGCTGATAAACATCAAAAGGCTGAATAAATTTACGTGTAATGTCAAGACGTCAATGAAATATTTACACTTTATGGTCAAAAGCTTTCGTATTCAAATCGTTGTCAAAATTGAACGTTACAAATAATATAAGTAGGTATTTATGTAACACATATTATGAAGTAGTGTGGGTGTAATATGTAGTGTGCTCACCTGTCGTTGCCTCTCGGCTTCCTTGACTTGCCACTTCTTGACCTCCAGTTGATTCTCCCGGGAAGCCTGGTCGCCACAGCCCCATACCTGAAGAACAACCATCAGTAGTTAGCAGATACCGGATACTGCGTACACTTAATCACATAACTTGTTACTAATGAGAAAAGAGTAAATAACTATCAAATTGATTTAAAAAAAACTCTCGTTATTTTATATCGATCCAGGTGATAATGTTCAAATGGTATAGATTTCTTTATATTATAGCTAAGAACACTCTTTATAAAAACACATTTCAAATAAGGCAATGAAATGTAGCCAATAAAAATTGGTTGACCAATTTGGACTGGCTTTACTACCGCAACCAGAGGTACAGATAAAGATATACAAGGTCAAAAATAACGTTTTTCTTGGCCGGAGCTTCAAAAAAAAGTGAAGAAAAAAAAGGCAATAACTTAGAGCACAAAATACAAATGTATAAAGAGATATACAAGAGGGAGAGAAAAGGAGAAAGAGAGAGTGAGAGAGAGAGCGAAAGTAAAGAAGCAAACGTAATATAGCACATGTTTGTGTACCTCAATAGCCTGCAGCGAGTACGGCACTCCGTTGAAGGTGAAGGAGTCGAAGTCTTCGGGAATGATGAGCAGCGGCTTGCGCGGGTCCGACCCGGCTCGCAGGCCCTTCGGGTAGCCGCGGATCGACGTGTTCAGGTACAGCATCTTCGGCGCCCTCTCTACCACCATGAAACTGGATTGAGATAGACGATGCTGTTATATTCCTGTTTTTGCACGGGGATTTTTTATGGCCCTTCCCTTCCCTTTACTGGGGACCATGCTGGATCGCGCGATATGCTGATATAATCCGGAGCCGATACATGGTAGTCATACCTGATCGTCATGGGGTTATAAAGACGAGAAACAGGGCCCATCTAGGCTTTTTTAAGTCCATTATAATAACCTTATACATAGATGGCGTACTACAACAGAAATTCGACATTATTTGTACGGCGCTTAAGTAAAATTTCCCTAGTAGGAGAAGCCATATAGATAGATTATTATTATTAAATCAGTGTAGCTAAAATTTATTTTTGTTTGGCAATTTTTAGACCACGTTATTATGAAGTGCTTTCTGGTGACCATTTATGTCAAAACAAAGATGATGTGTTGTTTGTTATTCTGGCCTCTTATCTATGTATAAAACTTACTACATATCAGTAGTTTACCTACTTCATGCTAATAATAGTATTTATGGCTAGGTGAAACCGATACAAATTATGTAGAGGACATGAAAGTTTTGATTCAACTTAAAGATTTTCTTAAATGTGTCAGTTAGGCAGTAAGTAGTCTCAGATACGTTTCCTGAAAGGGATAAACTCAAACTACCTGTCAAAGTTCATGTTAATTTAATTAGATTTGTCAATATATTAAGTTGAATAACCTATCAGAATCCGCGAATTATTAATCATTGTGTTACTTCTGTAAGACATCGACTTTTTTTCGTGATTTTTCCGATCTTTATATTTTGATGTACGGGGTAGAGATAAATCTAACAAATTAATGAACCCGATTTGTTTTATTATAAACATATGTTTATGTAGTGTAACTTACGTGGGATGCAACTGCACCAGAGCGCATTCGGGTCCGCCCCAGTACTGGTGCGTCTCGCGCCACTCGCACGACGCGCATACCACTATCGTTATGTCTGTTGCTTGGATCAGCACCAGCGTTGGGCCTCTGTTGTGAAACAATATTCACAAGTTTAAAAAATATAAGAAATTATTGTTTTCGTTTTAAAAACAAGAGAGCCTCTTTAAGTGCGGTTTCGCATTGCATAAGATTCGAATCCTAAAAATTAGATGCAGTGTGAAATCGCTTTCAGCGTGGTAGCGAGATATTCTCGTTTTTTGTATTTGATTCTTTGTGGACTTTCATTGTTAGATATGTTAAATTTAGTAAGTAAAGAAGCAAAGAAAGTATCTTATAATGCATTTTGTAGTTTTCGTTTTAATGAAGTGAAAATGTGTGTAAAAATGAACTGTGTGTAAATACAGATACAGGTGATACTAGTGGGGCGGGTACGCACCGGTAGGCGAGCGTGTGGTGCAGGAAGCGGTTGGCGCCGAGCCCGTGGTCGCGCGAGGCGTAGAGCGGCGCCCAGTGCGAGGGCACGGCGCACACGAGGCGCGCCAGCCACGCGGCCGACGCCAGCGCGCCGGGCGCGGCGGGCGGCGGGCCCCCCGGCCGCGAGTACAGCGGCGGCGCCGTGCCCGCCAGCAGCCACGCCGCCGACACGGGCAGCAGCGCCGACGCCGCCTGCCACGCCACGCGCTCCAGCACCGGCGTGGCCAGCTCCAGCCCCGCGCCGCTGCCGCTGGACTCCAGCGACAGCTGCATGTCGCGGTGCCGCGTGGCCAGCATGTGCACGCAGTACCTGCGCCACGCACGCGCTCAGTGCACTGCCGTCTCAAACGTCGGGTAACGGTTGAAACGGTCTAGCAGTACATTATACGCAAAAGTACACCAAAAATACAACACTATCAACCTTCTTATTATCAAGAAAAGAAGATTGAAAAAAAAAATGCCTTATAACTACTGTAAGAAGTTTCACAAGGATCTATTCTTTGACCTATCGAATTTATAACCATTGAAGTTCTTACCTATGCACTGGAAATATAAGTCTGTGACAGTGTTCCTCAAGCCAACGAACTACGAAGCCGACACTATGCGCGTCTTTTTTGTTGAAGCATCCATTTACTACCGATGATAACGTCTTGTTGATCTGATAACAAATATTAACCTTAGCGTAAAAACAAAAATCAAATCGATTTCACATGTGTATGAAATGTGTCATAATATGAACTATAATTACTTACCATAAGACAAGTTTGGGGTCCCTCAGGGTAATGGTCCATGGAAAGCTTGTAGCTGGTATACAGAAGACATCGAAGGCCTTCAGGGGTCACCATGTTTTCATCTGTTTCCGCGCCGAACATTCTATATGATAAAAATCATTAATGTTTTATACAGTCAAAAGTGTGCCTATTGTTATCTATCTAGATATTTCTAGGTTCCTACTTTGTCTTACCTGACGTAGGTCTCGATGATCAGCGCATCATCCAGCATGGAGAGGATCTTCTCGCAGTGCTGCTTGAACACGGCCAGCGGGATGTGCTTGTTCTTGCACTTCCCCATCCGGTGCACGTACTTGTAGAACTGTCGCGCCAGATCCGGGTACATTGGGAACAGGTACTTCTACAACGCATACAACAGTAAGCATTCATTTATTTGGATGTAATTAAATTTTAACATATCATACCGTCTGCTTTTAAGCCAGCTAGAATCGACTTTTCTGACAGTAGAGAAGACATTTAATGTCGAAACATACGAATTATATTGGTATAGGAATTACATGTATTTTTTTTATCTTATGTTTTTATTTTTCTGTGTGTGTCTATTATGGAGACAAATTAAATCCGTTTTATTCCTTTTTCTTTCTATGTGTCGTTTAAACTTATTCAAATTAGTGGCCTTTTCTCACAAAGACTAGACTGACTTAGAACAGACATATTTGTGCATCACACAAATGTTTGTCCTATGCGGGGTCGAATCCGGAGCTCGTCACGCACTGTGATAATTTGCGTGGTGATCTATATCACTTGGCTGTCCGTACAGTCAATCAGCCATTAGAGTAAATCGATTGAATTTGTTCGTCGACCCTGCTCCTTTGATCTTGAGGACACTGTTTACCAAATTTATTATGAAGGTAGAATATAAAAAAAATACCCTACATAGACTGTAGAATTTTGAAATGGCTGGCTAATAAGGCAAGAGGAGATGACTGCCAACCTTTACAAGTCAGTAAAAGAAAAAGAAAGTGATGGTACCAAACATACTTACTGTGAATGATTTTTCTGTGACTCCATTGATGCCATCTTCTTTTTGAGACCTCTGTGCGAGCAACTGTAACAAACAAAACCGAAATGTCAAACATCCAGATAACAATCAGAGCAGTTTGAGACGGAAACACGCTTCGTCTGATTGAGATCCGGCAGGAAGCAGGAAATAACGGTGGAGCATCGAACTTCAACATACACATATTTATGGGAATATATGGGTAATTTCCACACACCCCTGGTTAGGCATAAATAACGTGAAAATGTATTTTGTTTCCTGTAGATAGTGATAGTTGCTGATTTGTTGTTTTAAGTATATTTTAGGGCTGGACCCATAATGTGAAGTTCTAATAACAGTCTAAAATAACCAATTAACCACACTATACTAATTACTTTTACATAAAAAATACGAAAACATTATATTTTCACGGTCTGCACGCGGTATTTCGTTGCGTGTCGACCGTAGAAAAAATTGATATATGAATCACTGGAAAAGTAACTAAAGGTTTGCTCTGTCACCTAAAATATCAAAAACAATAAAACTAAATGCTATAGCCAAAGAAATAGCTACGTAAAAACCGCGTGCACGCCTTGTAATAACAAAATATTTGAAGATCACAACACGTAACTCGTCACATGCTAGATGAGTTCGTAATAATTTATTAATATCACGTAAACAAAGCTAATGGAAAACGTTAATAATGTTATAAAGCTTAACGCTAATAATGTTATATTCCACAATATACGATGTAAACAATAAACACAAAATTCGCAACTCTACGTATTTTGGAGGTCGTATTACTGGCCTTCAACATATTGTTATAATATAGTTCTAGTCTTTGTCTATTCGAACTACATAGTGGCCAGTTTGAAACTATTGTGTTTTCCTTTAACTTCTAGCATTTTGGTGGAAATGTATGTAATCTATGTCAATCATCTCATTTCCTTTTTATTTTTAACAAAGCATTCTTTCCAATTACACTTTGACTATCCATATGTTTAAAAATGAATCCCGATTGATTGAATGAAACGATTTCCCATTGGTTACGCCATAACATCACGACTGCACTAAATCGGATAATACTTTTTGTTATGTTCCTTATTGTAAGGACAAGGTTTTTATAATATATAAAAATACGGTAGGGAAATGTTTTGAAAATCGCACACCATCCGTGCGAGCAGCTAGTAATTTATTAAAATACGAAGACGAAGTAGCAGACGTAGCCGCGGATAAAGATGATGATAAATATTTACCGTAAAAACGTATAAAAATATTCGGTAAACTGTTTGTTATCTTAACAGTATTATTAGCAATCAACGTCAAATGCACGTTTCGCGTGAAATTCGTTTACATTAGATTACCGCGCGGTGACGTCACAACGCACCATGAAACTCGTTAGGCCAGCTGATTGGGCACTGCTCAGTTCCACCATGGAAAGATTTAACGGATTCATGATAAACGCTATGGTGTTAACTCTAAACACTCTTGATAAGCAGATAACATGGAATTATGATTGTGAAAGCTGAAATCTTTAAGTGATTTTTGCAGCTTAGTGGTTTGGTGATAGCACTTATGTAAATGAAGGCACGTGGAGTGTGGCTTATATAATGTCAAATTAATATATTAGTAGTCAATTATGGCTATAGGCTCTAAATTTACACGGTTAAAACAGTCTGGCGAAATTAAGAGCTGGCTTTTTGGCACTTATATAGATATTATGGTCCGCATTTGGACGCTTCGATAGGTACAAATAAACAATACAAATATCTTAATTTTTCACCACAGACATAACTAATTCCTGCAGTGTGTCAATGAGCTTTTTTATAGCACATTCTCAACCAAAGAATTTCTTACAAGAAAGCATCAACACCCAACGTGGGGCTCGAACTCAAGCTTATACACTTGATCATCATTTTCAGCCTCGTATAACCCACTACTGGGCATAGGCCTCCCATGGGTTATGCCACTTTCCTGAGTCGCCTTTAGTTATTGCCAGTCGCCAATAAGTATGATCGGGGTTTCATTAATTAGCTATCAGTCATCGACGTCGCTAATGATGATTACAATCGATCGATCATAGCATGTAGATTAATGAAATTAACGTTTACAAAGACATTTATTTATATTTGTGTACAATAATTATTAAATGCATTCTCGTTTATTAAGTTTTATTATTATTGACGAAAAAATCTTATCGTATATAGTCTAGCCCACATACCACCGAAAGTCAGTTTTAAAACAATATGCAGTTTTAATGAAATGTAACTATCCATAATCCGGCTGGACCTATATCTGTGGTCTGGTCAGATTATGGTTAGTTAAATTTCACAAAAGCTGCACATTGTTCTTGTATATTGTTTTCTAAAAATTGTTTATAACATGAAAATGACCCACAAACTTGCTTTGTACATACTTAAGGTAAGGTTATAAATGCCATAGGATTGCTGAAGAGGGATTACACATTATGCCAATAACGCATAGGTTCTTAATAATAATTTAAACGAGGCGTCACGGCAATTACAATATTCATAAGTTTTATATATAAAATGGTGTAGATACCTATATCAACATACACGATTGTAAGTCAAATCTTAATGATCGGATAACCTATGTAAGAGCAAGAGCTTGCTTAGTTTCTGGCAGACCACACCTGGCCACTAATATTTACTAGCAGGAAAACATTACATTTTTTTTATAGACCGCGCGAGCACCTGGCCCGGAATGCTGTGTCGAGTGGCGCTGACCTTACCGAGCCTATTGCGGGAAGGATAACAGAGGACAGGCGAGGGCCATAGAAAAAACTTAGTTAATAGGTATCACATTGAGAAAGAACATATAAACAAGAAATAGTATAAATTGGTAAACTATTGTGAAAAGAAAGGATTCAAAGATTCAGAGATAGTATCACTCAATCTTTGACTGATATGTTTCAGTGATTATAACACCGTCTTTAAATTTTTCAGGTTTTCATAGTATATGTATAAGTTAAGTAAAGCCCGTTTACGAACATTATTGAAAAAAAATAAGCTAAAAGTAAAAGTACTAAGTTTAAAACCTGTTTTAAACTTAATACTTTTGACTGGTTAAGAGTTTTTACTGCAACCCTATAGGTAGGTACATATATACCTACGTAATACGCACTTTGCAAGTCGGCGCCGCAGTTCTCTTCTTACTTCCGTTAGCCGGGATGCCGATTTTGAGTCGAAGGGTTTTCACTGCTCCCTTCCATCGATCCATATTTAAACACACTTAATCCAAATGTCAATAACTATTAGGACTGAGCTTATTATTCCACTACATAATGCGCATTATTTATTAATCGCAGTTTTGGTTAACTTCTTGATTTTTTTCTGTTACTTTAATTGACATTTCAGTTTAATTATAGTTAAGGAATATATAATTTCTCTAGAATTAAATATTATTTATTTATTTGTGTACAATGTCAGTCAACACAGAATCAGTGCTATCAATCAGATACTCGCGATAAGATTGCGCCTCGCGAATTATTCGACATTAACAAACATTAAGATATCACAAATAGTGTTGATAAAATAAAGGCGAGTGCGAAACGATTGGTATTAATCGATTAGTATTGAATAGCTTGTTCATTCGACGACGATTAAACATTAATCGAGCATTCGTGCATAAATCAGATGACTTTATTTAGAAAACACCGAAATAATTTTAAGTCTCTGATAAACTGATGCATTGCCATCAAATTTCTAATGGCATATTATATGAACAAGCTAGAATCTGAATGAGATCTATATTATCCGTAGTTATATTTTAACAAAATAGTTAGTACATGAATCATGAATGTAAAGAAGAATGGACCGAAATATCCCGCGGCCACTTTAACTGGCTCGCAGATATGTCACACATCCTCTATTTAAATCATTAAATTGTTGGACAAATAGAGCAAATTCTGACTAGGAGAAGGCGTTCCTACTTATATACAACTAGCTGTCCCCCGCGACTTTGTCCGCGTGTTTTAGTTTCAACGTTTTTTCATTTTTGCGACATTTTTCATTTATGCTCCGCTCCTATTGGTCGTAGCGTGATGTTATTTAGCCTATAGCCTTCCTCAATAAATGAGCTATCCAACACTGAAAGAATTTTTCAAATCGGACCAGTAGTTCCAGAGATTAGCGCGTTCAAACAAACAAACTAACAAACAAACAAACAAACAAACAAACTCTTCAGCTTTATAATATTAGTATAGATTTGTGTGGGAAACCCATATCCAGTATGGAAATCTAGGTATCCCACAGTGGGTTACACATATTTTAGCATGCGTATCATCATCATTAATCATTGAGTGTGATCAAAACTGACCTTAAGTCTACGCCGTTCTTTTTTATATTGCCCGAATAAGATGAGTTTACCACGCCTCTATTCACCACACCACACCCATTTCGTGCAATAGTCTTACAATATATTTTGTGCCAGGCGAAAATCTCGTGTAATTTCTAAGTCCTGGGATAGTGGGTCGGTAAGAGTAGGACGGGTATACCGGAACTGCCAGGAATTTTACCGGCAAAAACTATCCGGGTGATTCAGCTTTCCTTTTTCCGGAAACCAGGCATTGCTATCAGCCTACACATTTTTGTGCTTATCTCAGCCAAGCCTTCAGTAAATCGTGGCGAGAAAATACAAATAGCCAAGGGAATTCGATAAAGGAATATCGATTGCGTCGCAAACGAGAATGCAGAGTGCATCTATAGTATAGTTTCAATCAGCTGAGTCCCGGCTCCCGAGCTGTTCATTAAGGCCGTAATTTTGCAGGCGTCATGTGATAGCCGTCACATGATGCAGATATGATAACAGTGCTAATGATGCGGTGTGGCCGGGTAATGCTTCCACATTACTTTTCTGAATATGTTTAAATAGTTCGATAAACTAATGCAAGAAAACGAGTAAGTTCCAAAGTATTTGTTTTCTTTGTGTGTCGGTGATTTTCTTGCCCAGATCTATTAATATAGGACGAGGGAAACAAAACAATAAGCTTTGTTTCTGTGCCGCGGTGTGTGTGCGCAGGTAATCACAGAAGGGTCAGTTCGTATTTATCATCTCTTTTGAAGACGGTTTATTGATTTACGTTTGAGCACCTAGAAACGTTTTTACATATTGATTTTGATCGGGGTAGGTAAGTAAATCATAATACCCCGATACATGGAAATTCTCCTTACTTATAATACACTTTTTTCCATTTTTATTGCGTTTTTAATCTACAAGCATGATCCCATTTGAGAATCTCATAGCAACAGGAAACAAAATCTCTTTTATCCTTCCGGAATATGTGCCAATCTTTTGTAGGACATATAAGTCGCCATAACATTGAAGTCCTTCACTCGTAACGAGACGCGATAATAAGTTCACGCACACACGCACAGGCGCACGCGCTTGTGTGATGCGTCTTTGTCAACACGAAGGTGTGAGGAGCATTGACAGGTAGCCATCAGCACATTCTTAGTATAATTAGAGGCACGACTTTGTCTACAATAATACCCGCCTGTTAGAAGCATATGTGATGAAAAATAAACATACATATAGAGAACAAGCTGTTTTCTGCAGCTCTGCCCGCGTGGACGTCGGTTATCGCGGCAAAAAGTAGCCCCTGTCCTTTCTCAGGCCTTAGACTATCTGTGTACCAAATTTCATTTAAATCGATTCAGTAGTTTTGGCGTGAAAGCGCGACAGACGGACAGACGGACAGACAGACAGAGTTACTTTCGCATTTATAATATTTGTAAGGATGAAGTAATAATTTAAGTTCTGATATTTCAAAGTAATACTGTTATATTTCTTTATTGTGATTCTACATTTAAACATTTGTTTTAATTTCCACTAATATAATTATAATTATTGTGAATTTAGCGATAATTATTTCTCTCATAACATCTGCAAACTACCAGAATACTTCAATATAAATTAGTCATATCTGAAAAAATAGTTGGTGTCTTAAATAGAAAATATTCAGTTAGTGTTATGATTAGACCATGCAAGGTAAATTGCGAGTCACGACATCGATCGCAAATGAAATTGGTGTTTAGTCAGTACACTAATCGCTGTCAGTAAAAAACAACTGCCAAAAATCAATCATCTTTAATAATAAATGCTTTGTTAACTAGGTTTTACGGTTATAGCCTGCATTTTGTAGTGAAGAATTGCAACTCAACAACTGTGCCAATTTGCTTATAACATGAAACATAGTAGTTTCTACATTTAAGAGCGTATATCCTCCTATGTAACTAATCTATACTTAATAATATAAAGCTGAAGAGTTTGTTTGTTTGTTTGAACGCGCTAATCTCAGGAACATATGGTCCGATTTGAAAAATTCTTATGCATTGGATAGCCTATTTATCCAAGAAGGCTATAAGCTATATAAAATTACGCTGCGACCAAAAGGAGCGGAGCATAAATGAAAAATGTTACAAAAATGAAAAACCGTTGAAACTAAAACACGCGGACAAAGTCGCGGGGGACAGCTAGTAGATAGATAAAACGCCAGTTTCTGAAAAGCTGATCACTTTCATCTTTTGTCATATCAACTGATCATTACTGTCATTGGTTGACCTAACAACCAATCATAGCGCTTAACATGAGAGCTCATTTTTGAGTTGATCAGCCTTTCAGAAGCCGGGGGTTAGTCATAAAGCCAAACATTTAGGTCTGAATTAAAAAACAAATGTAGTAGTGAAAATTGCCTGAAGGTATATTCTACTCAATAAAAGATAATTATTTAAATCAGTTCACAATTACCAATGGTATTGTGCACAAGAATCTTGACAAGTGCAAGTTAAACTCGCCACTCAGGGTTCCCAACTATTCATACCATTTCATGTACGAGAACCGTCAATGATTTTATTTAATTTGTATTATTTGCTGTTCTTGTAGCATACATTCTCTTGAGAAAATATTTACTTACTATCTACATACTACACTTTATGAGATGAAGTCCATTGACAAACTGATGGATGTAAAAGACCAGTAGATAATGCATTAAATACTAATAAAAGCTGAGTTTTTTTATCATTGAATATACTATATATCCTATATCTATCCTAATATATATCCTTTCACCTATATAACAAGTTGATTAAATTATGGGAAGTAAAACAAAAATCTGTTAAAAGATAGAAGTTTACATTTGTACATGATTTAACAAAATATTATTTTATTTGATGTTCATAAATAAACAGTTAATAGGATATATTGAAAAACTAGTTTTTATCTCCTGGAGAATAACAGGTTGTTTTAGTTGAGAAAATATACATTACTTTGTACGCAGTCATCTCGAATATTGCTCATCTATTTGGAATCCTAATTATAATGTTTATATTAATCGTATTGAAAACATACAGAAAAAATTTTTGAGGTTCGTCCAGTATAAGTCAAATTTGTATTTACCAAATTATTTTAGTCGCTGTAAGAAATTTCACATACTGCCTCTATCTGAACGTAGAAAGATAACTGATTTAATCATGCTATTCAAGGTGGCTAATGGCACAATTGATTGTCCCGAGCTCGTAAGCAAACTTGGGCTTCGAATACCTTCTACTCTGTTAAGAAATCACCAGTTGCTGAGTATTCCATCTGTGCACTGCACTTACAGACAAAATTCTTATATGATAAGAGCTTGTAGATCATATAATTCTATGGCTGTTAATGTGGATATTGATCTGTTCCACACCAGTATTTCTGTCTTAAGAAATTTGATTCTCAAACACTTCTTCACCTCGCTGTAAATACTTTTTACTAAGTTTCTATTTAACTGCCTGTCTACTGTCTATTTCTTTTATCATGCTACAGTGCTATCTGTGAAAACTTGTAATTGGCCTTCCTTTACTAATGTATACACTGTTCTTAAGTTAGCTGTAAGTTTTCCAAATAAAATAAAATAAAATAAAATAAAATAAAATTATAGTTGTAGTTGATAATATTACTAAACCTTTGTGTTAATAAAAATAACCAATTCCCATGTGCTTGTGCAGTAAATCATTGTGTATAAACAAAAATTAATCACTTCAAATTATGATTCCACACATTTTAATTAATGATAATTGTGTAGTGATATAGACAACCTTGAAGACAGAGGTCATAACAAGACCTCTGGCAGGCCAACACCCAAGGTCAAGTTCAACTGTTTGATACAACCACTAGACCATGAAGATGACTTTAATACCTGATGTACACCTATAAATTAACAACATACCTAGTTAACCTACTACAATCAGTTAATAAAATGTTAGAATATTATTTAACTATGTTAAATATATTAGGGAATGTATATTATATACTACATATTTATATCTTACCAAGAACTAAGTAAAAGTTTTGTACAAATCCCAAAGAATATCTGATAGTAGATTCTTTGTGAGTCATCTGTCTTGACTTATCTAATACTTATAAACTATTAGCCAGGGCACGGCACGTATTTAGACACGCCGTCATAAAAACCGAATGAATTCAAATTATTTATAAAACTTTCCAGCAATTCATTACTCACAGGCTTTTATTATAGACATCTCGAGGTTCGATCAAACTCGCGACCCACTCCACATCTGTCAAACACGTCGAAGATTTACCGATAATACGTTATCAACGCGAATCAAAACAAACAGTTGATGTTAAACGTCACTAGCCCTGGCGATGACCCATCGTTTCGTTGCGAACATAGCCCGCGCTTACCTTGCCGAGCTTCTCTACGGGCACCATGGACGGCGGAGCTTTCTCCTTGGCTTCGGCTAGCCCCTGCAGATCGCCGCCGGAGCCCGAGCGCGAGCCAGAGCCGCGCTGCGAGCCGCGAGGACTGCTAGTCCCGCTGCTCGCCTGCTCACCCCCCACCTTCGGATCGTGGCTGTGATGGTTACCCATCGCCTCACTGCACCACTAACACTTTAATTACGTAATTTGGCAGGAGTTGGTCCTGCAGTCACAACACGAAGCGAGATGTAAGTGAGCTGATGATCATCAATCAGACGGACCAGACGACAAATAGAATCATGTGCTTGACAGGTAACTCACGTCAGCTGTCAATGTCAAGTGGATGCGTTCGGATACACGACAAAAAAATATTATTGTAAATTGCCGGAAAACGTTACGGGCGCGGCGTCATAACGAGTTTTTATAATAAAACTAAATATTCTATGACGTACTGTATTATATTGGTTTAGATAGATTAGCAGGATTATTTGCTATGGCGGTTTTCAGGCAAAGCGGTAATCGTTTTATGTGTTATGAGTTTATTAAGTATGGTCATCGATGTTAGCCGGTATTGTAAACTGAATAAAATACGATAAAACTACTACTACTGCTTACTTTTACTTGTATAAATGTCGCATAATTACAAGCTTAAATTAATTATTGGAGACACGACATTGATATGGAGAGGTAAGAATAAAAGGCAGGTTATTTGACATGTTTATACTTAACAATACGATTTTCCTTATCAATATGTACAATACTTAGGTACTTACAATCTCTAAATTATCACAGTTTCACTTATATACTTTACATCTAACTAAGGTAATGCATTACCTTAGTAATTATGCACAACCTTACAACATTTAATTAATGATTGATACTGACTCCAAATGTATTTTTTACATTACCTAGGTACCTACTGCTACACATACATCACAGTTGTGGAAGAGGTCATGGGGTTTCTAGTACATTACCTAACTAAAACAGTTACAATAATTTAACAAATTCCTAATTAATAAGGAACTAATATCACTATTAATATGAGAAATACGTAACCTACGTAGGTACTTATAATGTAGTTAGGTTCCTAAATAGTTTTATTAGGTTGTAAACAATGGTTGTAAATTATTATCAATACTCAAACGATATACACTAATTTATCATTGAGTGTAGGTACCTATAACTAATAATAAAAAGTAAGCAGTTAAATCATTATTATAATGAAGTCGGGTCTAGACTATTTATCTAAAAAAAAACCACTTTACTATCCGATGGACTAGATTATGTCTACTTTGTCAGAGACTGAAGGAATTTCATAGCAGGCAGTTCTATAAGCAAGTGTAGCGGTAATGCAGCGCAATAGGTCAGGAATATTGTAGACAACCAGTGTCCTCCCTGTAAAACAAAGATACGTTTATTTTAAAACCTTAATTAATAGATTTGTACAATATAGATACAATAGTTGTTGCATCTATCTACTTTGGGCCGTTAAAGTCTGCAGGGAGAGAGTAGAGGTGAATGGTCCGTGGTAGATGTCCCATCCCATATTAGAGATTAAAATAATAATTAACAGTAAGGTAATACACATTAATATAATTGAATATCAATGGTTTACTAGACATTGGAGAAAGTGCCGAACTTCTCATATGGATGCTGCTTAAATCATCTTCAAAGGCTTAGAAGTGGGGCCAGTACATGTTGTGTTTTAATTTCCATACTTTAAGTAAAATCTATTTTCGGGCACACAAATTTTCTGTTTTCGAAGAGGTAGGTATAACTTACAATTTCTAATACGGAAACCCTGTTGGTGTTTGTTTTAAGAGCAAGAAGCTGTACGGAGACCAGCCAGTGGATGAGAAAGATAGAGAGAGACATTCGTCCCAATATCTCCCAGCCTCGCCACGACAGAAACTTCCACCAGAGGCCTGCGAATAAAGTTTTAGAGTTATTAGTCTCTTTTGGTAAATAGATGGGTAACTTATGCTTTACGTATGACAATGTGTAAGGTTCGCGCACTAGAGACAGCGCCGCGACGCTATGACTTTCGTAAGGATTTATAGGTATGGTCAACGCCACTGAGGTCGGCCCAGGAAACAATTGCGGGCCCTGGATGTGTACACACAAAGTGTACTGTCTAGTTTTTATAAGAACTGTTCCAATATTACTATAAACTATTCACAACTCATAAATATCATGGAATTTTACTCACTGTCTATCTTGTTGATGAAGCCATACATTGCGATGGCCGTGAGCGTCATGAAGATGGGCCTGTCAACTGCGGCATACAAGGACGCCAACAGGGGGTTTGTGACTCCTTTCATCCAGAACCCTCCGAGCACCCAGGCGAACATGCCCGGCACTGATATGCGGTACAGGATCCGTATCCACTACGATATAAAGAAAGTGAAGCGTTATTGTAACTAGTCAACAGCAGGAAGAAGAAAGTAAAGCTTGCATATATATTTAACATTTCTCGTTGCTTGGTATGCCAAGTTTCATTAAAATCGGTTCCGGCGTTTAGCCATGAAGGCGTAACAGACTGACAGACAGAGTTACTTTGGCATTAATATTATTAGTATGGATTATTAAGTTGAGCTTATACTATAGAAAAAATAATTAGATTAAGTACTATCAAATTTATTATATAATTATTTATGTAAGCAGTTAACTCATTGCTATTCATAACCATCATGCATCTTTTGTTGCAATAATCACATAAAAGATGTTTATGTTGTTACGTGCAACGCTAGTGACAGCCTACTGCCATAGCTAAACCTGGCAGGGAGGCGCGCCGGCAAAACGTAAATACCTTAATTGCGAAGTGAAACCTCCGGTTATACATAAAACCTTTACTTACCCTGCTCTGCGGCGAACAGAAGTTTTCTGTTTGCTGCAAGTGATATATAAAAGCGGCCAGTAGACCGATTAGCGCTGAAGGTAGACTGTCCCAGGGCGCCGTGTAAAGCAGTTTAAACGATCTTTCGTTTATAAACTGTGTTCTCATAAATCTGAAAAATAAAAACATTTACGATATACATTATAATACGATACAGGGGAAGAGGCAGTACAGTCAGACAGTTGCAATATAGATAGAAAAGACATTTAACGACACATCAAAGAGCGCGCACAATGATTTATTAACTAACATGACATAAAAATAGCATTTGATTGTAGATTATTAATGAACTTTCTATAACAACTAGCTACGATGAATACTGGAGCATGTTTAACTTACTCTGGAAACATGAGCATGACCATCGGCTTGAGCTGCCAGCAGTACACGACCGCGAAGTTCACGAGCATGGCGCCGAGGATGAGAGCCGGCAGCAGCCGGGTGGCGGCGCGCGGCCACCTGCCCAGCACCAGCGTCAGCACCGCGCACACCACGTACAGCTGCATGTCCACTGCTAGGAACCTGGGAAAACGGATCGGAAATTCTTGAATTTTTTTACTAAACTAAACTGCTTAGGTTGTAGTTTTTTTCTTTTGTCGATTAATTGTGACCTTCCTTATTTTGAACGTTATAATCGAAAAGCATTCAGCCTATAGTATCAATTTTATGTCATAGGTTATAGTATCAATTATACCTCGTTTATTTACTTCAGCTGACACGGTTAGAAATCAAAAGATATCAAACGAACTAAAAAGGAAACTAAAAACTTACAAAAATAAAAACAAAAAAAAAAATACTAGTTATGTATATAAAATAACTTAATTGCCTTTTCATAAAAAAAAAAAACAGGGCACGTCATAATAATTAATAATTTGTCAGCAGAGTAGGTACCTAATATAGTATTGAAGATCAGATAAACAGTTAATCTATGTAAAATACTACTAATTTTTTACTGTTTCCAAAGAGGCTGGAGGCTGACACAACGCATAATTACTCACCATGTATGTATAAGGCATCGGTCTTCTCCCTCCACAAAGTTGTTGATGTACAGCGCCTGCGCCCACCACGTGTCCCTGCAGTTGTCCACCTCGTCGGCCACCAGCGGCTTCCACAGCGGCCCGTCGCCGGCGTGCGCCCACCAGCTGGTCGCCACGCCGAGCACGAACAGGTACAGCGGAGAAATCCTGCGCAAGGATAGGTATAACATAGATAAGATAGGTATAGTAATAGATAATGATGATTTTGGAAACTTTCATAGACATAAACGGCACGCGAATATTGAATACAGCGTTTCACAAGGAACTGCTGTTTTAACGTTTGTGATTTAAAGTCCGCCCTTTCGAAAGGCGTTCAAAGTATCGAGTTTTGTAGAGACAAAATTATTACTTGACATACCTAGCTATCCTGTGCATCAAGCATTGCGGCAGCATTTTCAAACTGAGCTGCTTCTTAGGGTTATCAGCGGCGTAGATGAGCAGGTTGTATGCCAGCAGGAAACTGGAGATCATGATGAAAGTTTGCACTATTGATGTGCCGTTCTGAAGGTATATCGATAACCAATGGTAGCTACTCTGAAAGGAACAGTTAACGTGAAGTCAGCAACTTTAATTTACGTATAACAAAGATATTGCCTGAATACTACTTACGATCTCAAGAAACCGTGGGTTGTAGATGTATGTGCGGTAGTACACAAACACGGCGTGAGCTAGCATTACCAACAACAAGGTTAGAGCTCTGAAATTAAAATATTTTCAATTACTTTTAGAATTACAAATTAAATAAAGAAGATTTTTTTACAATTTCATAATCCTTGAATTGTCAACGCTTCAAAACGAATGTTCTTTAAAAATAGATCTGTTGGAAGTCTTACTTCATGCCCTGCAGAGGTACGAGGGTGGTGAGTCTCGGGTCTTTGTCGCTGTGATCGGCGGTCAACCGTCGCCAGTTCGCCACCATAGACCACGCCGTCAGGAAATTAAGTGCTGTAACAATGACAGAAAAAGGTCTTCATTTTACTCCTAGGGTCCTTATTAAAGATTTACATGGAAAATAGATAAATCCAATCCAATTAAATACAATGGACAGAACCCTGATTTGCCCACCCTTCACCGCTTGCTAAGTGCTCTGGCTGTAGAGAAGAAACGGGGCAACAAGTTCCTCAGCAATTACAATAAAAAAAAATACAATTTAGGGCTAGACCGCCAGTGAACAAGGATGGAGAAGGAAGAGGCCTTTACCTTAACAGAGGACCATATTTCAACATTAAATAGTTAAAGAAACTAATTTTACTAAAATAATTTAAACAAACTTACTAACAAATTACTAATAACATTTGAAATGTAACACAAAAATATGGCATAAATGGCTTATTTATTATTATTTATATTTAATATTTATATTTATATAATTTTGGTGTTAAATGTAGCATACAGCATCACTTACGATTTCCCTTCTGTGGCCTTAATACATCATACGCTGTTCCAATTACATTCAGCAGCAGGACCGCACCAGCGATATACGCAAAGCTCAGGTCCCAGGAGTCCACCGGTCTCTTCCGCTCAGCTGTTTTACAGTACTGGAGCTCAGTCAGGTTGGCGGCAAGCCCGTACTGGCTGCGGGTGTGGTTGTCCACGCAGGCTTGGAACCTGCCGCGTATTGAGGAGGACTGGGTGTGCGCGCAGCTGGATGACAGGCACAGCCCGCGGTGGATCCGTGAGTGGTTAAAGTGGAACTTGTTGGATGAGAATTTCTGAAAGAAGAACAGTTTATTAGTGACGAAAATGCAGTTTTATGTGATTGAGCTGCATGTGTTATTTCTTAGACCTAGGTATATTATTTCTTTGAATGTAATTGAGAGTTCATTAATAATAAAGCAGTCACAAGTTTGTACAGTACCGTTTCTGTATTTGGTTCTATAATCCTTTTGATTTATAGAACAGCCTGGTTACACAGGTAGTCAGAATTTATTCTAGTAGCTCAGCAAAGTACATCAATGTGCTATAAAACTTAATAAACATTTTTTTTTATTAGCCAAATTACGATGTCAGCTTTTACTTCAAAATCCAGAGTGATATAACAGTATTAGCACCTACGTCTTTTTTATGTAAATAAGGTAGATGTAAATTAGTTCTAGTATACCTGTATATTTCTAAAAAGCTGGAGATTAGTCTGCGGGGTGAGGTCGAAGGTCCCGACACAGAAGTGTCCCCGCCGCGTCGCGCACGCCTCCCAGTCGTCCAGTAGGAACAGGCTGGGCATCGCGTGGTACTGCTCGTCTGGGAAGCGGTAACATCATTTACTATGCGCGTTAACTGCACGGATAGACGAGTGGCATACGTCACTGCGCCCACTACCGTTACGCGACGTGCTGCGAGCTCGATCCCCGCACATTTGTTTGATTCACAAATACTTGCCCCAAGTCTGTTCTTTGATTATGTAATTACAAAAGCCCCACGTTAGGGAAAAAAGCTTTTTAGTGAGGAGTTTTAGTTGGTTTTAGAAAAAAGCGTTTTAGTTTCGTGAGGAGTATTCGTAATTGTTTAAACCAAAACGGTTTACTCACGCATGTTCTCTACTCGCTACGCAGCACGGTGCGGTGCCGCCAACATCAGTTCGACTCGCGACGCCCTATTGAGTCTGAAACTAGTCGGCCGATACCGAGAATATGCGTGAGTAAACCGTTTTGTTTTGAATATTTGTTTAAAGAAAGACTAATAATTTATATTATATTATAATTAGGTATGTAATTAGCTGTCCTGTGTGTAATTCTATTGATCTGACTGATCTAATGTTGTTAGGAACATAAATGGAATAATGGAAATTCCACTCCATTTCTCTTACAGACATCATTAATTTAATAAATGTTTAACTGTATTGAAACGTTTTATTTGAATTTAAGACACCATTTACTTCAGTGTTTGTTCACATAAGAAACTAGAGTAAAGTTTTTGTTTGCCCGAACACCTACTACACCTACACCTACCTATATGATGAATGAATAACCCATACACAATCCGCCTCTAGCAAGCATTGCTTAACTGCCACATAGTCAATAATTCACACGCAGCTGGATTTTAAGTCGTCGTCAAAATGTGACATGCTTGTATTCGGGCGATAAAAAAGGCTTTGATTTAGCCGGCGAACCTGTGTTTTTGGACACATATTGATACTATACCTATAGTATTTACTACTTCTTAGTGATCATAATAAAACTTAAAAGGAGGTAATAATGTATCGGGAAGCCATTGTTAATAATAGTACTATTGTAGTAGTTAGCGGCGCCCATAGTGGGTGGCAGGCGTGTGTCATTGTGAGAGGACTTCCTGATCGCTCAGTAGTTGGACGGTGAACTTTCTATCGTACGTGTCGCGTTTATATCCTGTGTACACACACAATTTGTATTTAAATTGTTTCTAATTTAAGAATAGTGGTAATGTGGTTGTGTCAAAATTCCTAATAACTTGCAAAATCCTAAATTAGAGCATCTCGATCACGTCAGCTTTAAAACAAAAAACGCTCTTTAATCGAGCCCTTCGTTTAGGAGCTACGATGCCGCAGACAGAAACACAGACACGTCAAACTTATAACACTGTCTGGGCTTAAAAATGACATGGCTTAGTATTACTTTCTCAGATAAGGTATATGTATTTTACTGGATTTTAACTTGCTTAAACACTAACTAAACCTGTGTCCAATGAATCTGGAAAAAGTTTAATTAATAACCGACGGGACTCGAACCCGGGCAAAACTTTAGTATCCGCTACGTAAATTTTTACATTCAAGAAACACCCGATTCCTGTTAAAAATCAAATTATCTTATGAACACAACCAAATAAGGAAAACGAGAGAAAAGAAAGCATAAATGTTTATTATTACAGACAGCTCCCTTAATTTCCACTCACCAGTGAGCTGGAAGCCACCGACGGCTGCCACCATCCCCGCTACCAGGAACACCCACATGTTGTTGTGTCGGCAGTCACTTGTCACTACCACGGCGTAGTACCGGCACAGACGGACTGAGCCGGCGGTCCTCTGCGACCTGTTAAATACGGAAGCACGGAACACCGCGCCTTGTTTGCGTGTTTAGATTTTTATTTCTTTCTAAGAGGTCGTCATTCGTCGTCAAATCGTTAATCATATTCTGAGGAAGCAATTAAAGAGTTTTTTTTTTTTAAATAATTTGAACCGGCGAGATTGAGCCGATGTTGATAAGGTTTAATGTTCAAAATAGATACCTACGTTAAATCACGGGATCTAGTAGAGTACTAAAAATTATAAACCTTCTTCTGCCTAGACTATTTCCCGAGCTATGGTCTGGTTGGCTTCCAGCTTATCGGATTATATATTTTTAATTTCATTTATTAAAGGACATTTTTATCTTTACATCGAATAAAAAATGACTGTCAACAAAACCCGCCTGCTAAAGACGGCTAATAAGTTTCAAACAAGTGATTTTTCCTTAGTTCTGCAGCATCAGACTGATTGAAAAACGACTAGTTTGAAACTTTTCAGGTACCCGTACCCAAAGGATAAAACGGAACCCTATTACTAAGACTCCGCTGTCCGTCCGTCAGGCCGTATGTCACCAGGCTGTATTTCATGAACCGTGACAGTTGTTATTATTTCCAAAATTTTTGCGAGTTACATTTTTGGAATATTCTCTTCGTGCCCTTTATTTTAATACCCTACTTGATAGGTATTGAGCATAAAAACATTTTTGAAGACATCATTATGGTGCCAAAAGTGAGTCATTTTTTTTTAATGTAACCAGTGTCATTCTTACAATTATCACTCTTTCAATTTTGACGAATCTAACGACAGCTCTCAAGATAAAATCCATTATGATGTTTTGGCTACGGAGCGTGCCAAAGAAATATATATACATACATATACGTTACATACTTACATATATATACCTACGTTACATACTTACATATATACATACATACGTACGTACATACCCTTCTTTCACAGTCGGTTAAAAAGGGGCTTTATACTGAAGCCAGTGTTGCAGATCACCAGGCTATTTTCTCCGATAGCTACTAAAGTATGTAACTCCTTCGCCCCCAGCCTGAGCCAGCTTCCAGCACATCTAAAAGAGTCATTTGATTCAAAAACTACGTTTTCAGCGCCTTTTACTATTTACTGAAAATAAAAACATTTTGATTGTCCTATTCTTTTTCTTCTACGAACTAAAAACGGAAGTAAATTGTCTCTGTTTATTATTAATAAATATCTAGTTAATTGTGATTATTCGAAAAATAACAATCACAGTTCGCGTCGTAAATCGTGATTTATGCGTTTTAATAAATATTGTAATTACGATTAGGTAATTGAAAACACAATACATATAGCATATACCTATGTGTCTACATAATAAATGTAAACCTATAATAAATACACATTACTGGTATATTTTTAGAACTGACACAATACATATTTCATTACAGCAAGCATGAAATAACGTACCTATTAATTATATATTTGACATGCCTACGAATCAATATGTATTTATTTTATTTTATTTTTAGCAAATCTTTAAATAATGTTGTGTTTATTTATTACTCCACCAATAGTTATTTCCAGTTATCGTTATAACTGAGTGGTCACCACGCCAATTACCACTGTGCGCGACGCGCTGCGGGTTCGATTCCCGCTTGGGACAAGTATTTGTGTGACCACAAATGCTAGTTCTAAGTCTGAGAGTTCTTTGTGAAAGCGATTTGTATGCGATGTATATTTTGTAATACATACTTAATAGTATAATTAAAAAAAATATATGACAATGGCTAGTTCGTACTTAAACTTTTTAAATACTACTTACAGATAAGCTAAAAATACACATATATCTACGTATACATATATAATTATGGACCATTTATCATTTATCATCGTTTTAAATTAGCAACTAGCTAACTATAAAAACATGATATAAAAAAAATTGTTACGTTTGTGAAAAACAAAACAAGACGTCAATATCTCTAACTAACCCTTCGAGAAGTCTCGCGATATTATTCTCAACCTGTTTATTCCAAACCATTAATTTATCAAGAGTTTTTTACTAGTTTATATGTCAAAACGATATAAGTTTCGAATTATTTCCGGCTAAACATAAATAGCACAGATCATATATAAAAACAGCTGCATGTACCTTACTATTAAGTAATCTTATAATTATATATTCATAGATGAAACCGGTTGATCGCGAATTTGCTTCACGATAATGTGGATTCAAGCCTACTTTGTTAAAATTTCACGGTTCAAATATTGTAGGAATTATTTGTATAAATTTCTTCAGTTTTGTAGTATGTTAAAATTAATAAGAGCACCTACTTATCATAAAAACCTGTGTTTAATCTTTATAATCTATTATAGTTTCTAGACCGTCAATGATGTTTAGGATACCTTAGAAAGTCCTTATTTCGATAATGTCATAATTTACTAGTCTGAACAAACTAAGAATTTAATTAGAAGAGAGAAACTAGTCATTAACAATCACTGCGAGATGGCATAATTATGACTAATCCTAGGTCTAATAAACAGCGCAAATTTCCTAGATCTTCCGCTGACCCACATGGAAATAAACACAACAACAATACATTATTATGTACTTATGTTGCTGTAAAATACACGTGTACGATAACTACCGCATGTGACGTTGTGTCGGCTATGGCGTCATTAACACAAAACTAACCCGTTCAGTTTTCTATAACATTCCACTAGCTCGTATCTATCATAATCCATTATCATAGTTGCTAGAATTTTCTCTATCTACTTACTTGCTCTAACAATAATAATTCTTAGTATAATTACGTCACCATTACTTACTCGGAAGAAACGGGTGTAAATGCCAAATCCATTGTAGCTATATTTTATGAAAAACTTTAGTAATGCAAAGATAATATTTTTTATTTAAAGTGTCTCATTTCACTTGCAAGTTGTAACGTTTTAATATTATATTTACATACCATCGGTCAACATATTCAATTGAAATACTTATAGAGCTCAACTCCTGAAACAAGTAGCTTATATAAATCGATAAATGGAGTGTTGTATTTATGATGCTATCTTCGATCATCGAGAATAATAAATAAGCTCTACCTACTGACTTAAATAGAAATCAATTTATATTATAATCATCTTATCATATCATTAATTTAACAAAGTTATACAAAAAACCTTGAATATCAGCACAATACATTTTAAATCAGTCTCTTCAACTCCTAGTGTCCTGGCTACATCCTCATGGAGGAGCAGCGGAACGGACGGAACCTCCTCCTCCAGCCCCTCTGACGTGGAGCCCCGGTACTGCTGCTAGAGGGGAGGCTGGTGGAGCTCGCCCGGTGACGTGGCCGGTGCCTGGGGAAGCCGGACCCTGCAACATTTAAAGTTACTTTTGTGAGCAGATGCATTTGTCGTAATTACTGATGAAAATTGTTTCGAATATAATTAATATCTAGTTTTAAACAACTAAACCTATATATGTTACTTTTATGTGTTGAATGAAATCAGTGGATTAAAGAAGATATTTAGGTAAGTTTTTTTTTAATTATCATATTAATTTTATTGTTTTTGACTTTTTTACATTATTTATATCTTAAATATTTACAAACTTAACTATATATACACTTTAAACAAAACTAAACTTAACTAATAAAATCTAAGTTTAGTTAAGTTTTGCTCAATATGACAAAAATACTTGTACAATATATTCAAAAATGGAAAATGATTTAAATTATTTTGATAATGTTTGTTTGATACGGTTTGTCTTGAGTCACTAGAAGTTTATCATACATATAAGGGCGCGTTTCCACTATGTTTTAAAGGGTAATTTATCGTTTAGCGTTCTAGCCTAGATTCCCCCTTGGATCGCGAACTACATTTTATCGTTTCACGGCAGACGCCTCTACGGCGTTTATACAATGGACGGAAGACGTAATTTTAATAAAACACATGGTTTTTCGTTTTCTTATCGTTCCCATTGACTTGACAATCTGTCGTCACTGCAAAAACAGTCATGAACGACAGTTAATCGTGTCGTCTTATATGTGAACACCTCTTTTTAAATAAACCCAAGACACTTAAAACTACATAATAATCTGTCGTCACGACATAGTGGGAACGCGCCCTTAGGGTTATGAGAGCAAGAGCAAATCCAGGGTAACCTAGTAAACAGGGTGCCGCCTCCGGCAGTGGAGCCTGCTCGCTCGGTAGCACTAGCAGACAGCTCAGGACCTAAATAAAAAATAAATATTATTATGATAACATTTGACAACAACCGCGAACATTAACGATTAAATATTTGTAATTCCATGTAGGTGTCGTTATTAAATAAATGAATTTAACCTTTAAGGGTCTGACGTTTCTACCTGGCCCTTAAAGATTACATCCTTACTAACATATGAATGCGAAAGTTTGTAAGGATGTATAGATGATTTTAATGAACTTTATAATAATATAGCTTATACTTCAGAAAAACACATAGGCATATTCATAAAGATATTGTGTGTATCGTCCAAAATATAACGATAAGTGACAAGTAAGTAGGAAAAAATTCTGCCGTCTGCGAGCTATTCTAGCGCTGTAAAAACCGTGAGTTACACGCATGTATAATGGAAATGTTTTTCTTAAATAGTCCTACAAAAAAGACCGCGATAGCATATTATATCTATCTTTTAAAATTAACTCACTGTAACCTTTTTTATGGTAATCAAATTTGTTCTTAACATGATATTAATTCAATATACCTACATTACACAACACATGAAAAACCATTGGAACTTAAACACGCGGACAAAGTCCGAACGTCAAAGTCGAAGTCAAAGTCGGCAGCTAGTAATATATAAATTATATATTTATATCGACCTACAAAAAACCAACAGCCTTTTTTATAAAAATCTCGCCACTGTTTAGCAAGTCAAATTTTTATTTTAGAATCTGTTAAGCACCGTCGAGATTTTTATAATTAAGGCCCTAATACTTTACCGAGCACCGGGCGCGGTCGCAAGTAAAACGTAGTCATTACTTGCTATGCGGTCGCAAGCAGACTGGAGAGGCGGTGTCAACAGGGCCGGTGCGGTGTCACAGCTGCGGTGCGTAAGTAGGTGATTTTTTAACTGCTCCCAGTTCTTCAACTACCCTTAATATCGGCCAGGATTCGCTGGACCATTGCCGATGATCTCACTCAGTTTAAACTGTACTTACGAATAAAGTAGAGAATCTTTGGTGTTCCTGAGATGGTAAATTAAAAATTTATATCACTAAATACATCTTACCAGTAAAAAGAAAGTAAACAAGCTCTCCATTTTGAATTCACTGCATTGACGACTGAAGACAGAATAATAGAAGACTAGCTCCTAAGATGCAATAGAAACATTATAAACATCTGAAGCACTGTGTAAACAAGTCTATGTAAATACCTAATTTATAAAAAAATATTGCAATATAGTGCTGACATCCGATTTTGTTTGCAGAATTATATTTTTTGGCGGCTTTAAATTGGCAAAGGCTGAGTTTTTCTGCATTGTCGTGGTTAGAAATCACAATTGAAGGGAACAAGTCAAAATCAATCCAAATGAAGTAAAAAAAGAAGTTAAAGTTAAGTAAAGTTTTTCAACTCTTCAGTGAGCACTGAAGAGATTAATAATAATAATAATTGTTATTAGCAAAATAAAGAAAAAAATAATAATATCTTGGGACATCTCACACACGGCCATCTGATCCCAAACTAGGCAGAGCCTGTGCTATGGCAACCAGACAACTGATAAACCTACTTATATGTTTCTAAATACATAAATATTATAGATAAATAACACCCAGACACAGAACCAATAATCGTGCTTATCACACAAAGATTTGTCCTGGGTGGGAATAGAACCCACGACCTCCGGTTTAGCAGTCAGGGTCACCAACCACTAGACCAACAGGCCTATCAAACAGGTTATCTATTAAAAGTTATTGCAAAGTAGTACTAAATACATTAAATACTTTAAGGTTTAGTTAATATTTTATAGGCAATCAATAGTGAGCTATTATATTATTTTACAAACCAAACAAAGAAAAAAACGACGACCTGTATCGAGGTGACATTAGCTATAATGATATTTAAATAAATATAACAGAAATAAACAACATGTAATGACATGCGTACATAAGCGTAGTTTGCACAACTGTTCTAAAAGCGTGCTTTTGTCCTTAATCTATACTAATATTATAAAGCTGAAGAGTTTGTTTGTTTGTTTGTTTGTTTGTTTGAACGCGCTAATCTCAGGAACTACTGGTTCGAATTGAAAAATTCTTTTTGTATTGGATAGTCCGTTTATTGAGGAAGGCTATAGGCTATATAAATAAAAAATGTTGCAAAAATGAAAAACCGTTGAAACTAAAACACGCGTACAAAGTCGCGGGGAACAGCTAGTGTTTTATACTTATTTAAACGGGGTGAACAGAATTCTTGTTACAAATAGGTATATACTTCACTAGTGTTACATTTTAGTAAAAAGTGGTTTAAAAAAATTTTCTACTTAGCGCCATTTTTTATTAATAGTTATCTAAATTTAACTATTATTCACAGCAGGGAATGTCTAAAATAATCAACAAACAATAAAGTATCTTATTACCTAGGTAACGTGATTGCAAATGTGTAGGTATGACTTTATTTATTCCAAAAACGGACAAGTTTTTCTCTTCATGACCGCCTGAACATAATATATTGGCAACGATTATCTAGTGATTTAGTTGCTGTTAAAAATTCAGTGCGTGCAAGACAGGTTTACGACTTACATAATTAAATAATTAAGCGCCATTTGCCGAACGGCCCAGCCCTTTTGAGGGATTAAGGTAGACACATAAATGAATATTAAGCTCATGGAACACTACGGTCTTTACGTAAATGGTTTACGATACAAGATACAGTAACCGATAAAATAAATAACACAAAAATATAGAAATATTTTAAGACTAACAAATAATCATTGTTCTCGTTTTCTCATTACTGTCGGGTATCAGGATTATGTATTATCATATTTTAGACCTCTTTTTTTCAGGCGCATTTTACTGAGTGACTACTAGAAACAAATATAAAAACTGGTTTCATCCAATTGTCCAAAATTATTAAAAGTTTATACGATGCTTAAGTCTATCTAAACACTAAATTTGTATTTAATACAGGACATAAGAGACAAGAGTTTTTGCATTGTAGACAATCTCACCCAAAACTTACATTTAATTAAGACTTTTCTAACAAATTACACTCATTTTTCTCTAATCTATCTATTTCTATTTCATAATTCACGGCTATACTCCTAACAGCGGTCGTAGTCCATTGAATAATTTTTTAACGGGCTTAGTGAAAATGTTATTTAATTTATTTCTATTGTTTCCTAGTGGTCTATGGCATGGTGGCACACTGGTCACGCTATCGGATAAACACGACGCAGCGTCAGTCGTAGTCGCGCTAGGATCGGTTGTGGTCTCCGAAGCGTCAGAAGAACACGACGCCGTAGCGTCAGTCGTGGTCGCGCTAGTATCGATTGTGGTCTCCGTAGCGTCAGAAGAACACGACGCCGTAGCGTCAGTCGTGGTCGCGCTAGTATCGGTTGTGGTCTCCGTAGCGTCAGAAGAACACGACGCCGTAGCGTCAGTCGTGGTCGCGCTAGTATCGGTTGTGGTCTCCGTAGCGTCAGAAGAACACGACGCCGTAGCGTCAGTCGTGGTCGCGCTAGTATCGGTTGTGGTCTCCGAAGCGTCAGAAGAACACGACGCCGTAGCGTCAGTCGTGGTCGCGCTAGTATCGGTTGTGGTCTCCGTAGCGTCAGAAGAACACGACGTAGCGTCAGTCGTGGTCGCGCTGGGATCAGCTGTGGTCTCCGTAGCGTCAGAAGAACACGACGCGATAGCGTCAGTCGTGGTCGCGCTAGGATCGGTTGTGGTCTCCACAGTGTCAGAAGAATACGACGCAGCGTCAGTCGTGGTCGCGCTAGGGTCAGTTGTTGTTTCCGTAGCATCAGAACACGACGCAGCGTCAGTCGTGTTCGCGCTGGGGTCAGTTGTTGTCTCTGTAGTTTTATTCGAACATGGAGTAGCACCAGTTGTATTGACACTGGGGTCTGTAGTGGCCTCCGTTGTATCAGATGAACAAGGCGTAGCAGTAGTTGTGGATGCATTAGGATCAGCAGTTGTCTCTGTATTATCATTCGAACATGGTGTAGCACCAGTCGTGGTTACGCTGGGGTCAGTAGTGGTCGTTGTAGTATCGTTGGAACACGGCGTAGCAACAGTCGTAGTTACGCTGGGGTCACTAGTAGTCCCTGTAGTATCATTGGAACACGGCGTAGCACCAATCGTGGTTATGCTGGGGTTAGTAGTGGTCTCTGTAGTAGTATTCGAACACGGTGTACCACCACTCGTAGTTACGCTGGGGTCAGTAGTAGTCCCTGTAGTATCATTGGAACACGGCGTAGCAGTAGTCGTAGTTACGCTGGGGTCAGTAGTAGTCCCTGTAGTATCATTGGAACACGGCGTAGCACCAATCGTGGTTATGCTGGGGTTAGTAGTGGTCTCTGTAGTAGTATTCGAACACGGTGTACCACCACTCGTAGTTACGCTGGGGTCAGTAGTAGTCCCTGTAGTATCATTGGAACACGGCGTAGCAGTAGTCGTAGTTACTCTGGGGTCAGTAGTAGTCCCTGTAGTATCATCGGAACATGGCGTAGCACCAGTCGTGGTTATGCTGGGGTCAGTAGTGGTATCTGTAGTATCAGATGAACAAAGTGTAGCAGTAGTTGTGGTGACGCTGGGGCTAGTAAGTGTCGTCTCCGTAGCGTCAGACAAACATGGCGCAGCACTTGTCGTGTTCCGACTGGGGTCAGTTGTAGTCACTGTGGTGTCAGAAGTGGTATCTTCAGGTTTACATGAGGATGAATCAGTCGTAGTCACTGAGGGTTCGGTTGTTGTTTCATTATTGTTCGATGTGGTAGCTTTACTTTTAGTTGTAGTATCTTTTGGAACCGAACTGCATGTTGAAGATTCAGTAGTGGTGGTAGAATCTGCTGTAGTGACTGCAGGTGCCGTCGTGGTTTCTGCAGTTTTGCAAGTTGTAGAGTCAGGTGTGGTTGCTGTCGTTTCTGAAGTAGTTTCATGAGGGTTAGACGTGGTCGTTGTCGGCTCAGTGGTTGTCTTTTTAGGATCAGGTGTAGTTGGTGCAAACTTAGTAGTGTTTGCAGAATGGTCCGGGCAGCTGATCGTTGGCTCAGCTGTAGTCTGCTGAGGGTCAGGTGAGGTCACAGCTTCCGTCGTGGTTTCATTGGTAACAGTTGGAGTTGTCACCTCAGGTGTAGTTGCAGGATCTGAAGCACAAGTTGTGGATGCAGACGATGTTGCAAGGTGTGGAATGGGTGGCAAGAGATTAGGGACCGGTACTGCCTTTGTTTTCCTGTTAATAATTGCTAGTATCTGTTGAAAAACAATCGATTATTCACTAAGCCTAGTGTGTCTTAAATAAGTAATGTAGAGCAAAAATATCCTAAAAGGAGAATAAAGTTTCAATAGTGTGAAAACCAGAGGACAGAATAAAATGATTTATTGAAACTAAACAAGTGATATTTATTATTAATGTATTAAACTAACCAATAAAATAGAAGCCGTGGTCTTCATTATTGCTTCAAAGAAGAAAGTGTTTAAAAAAATAATATTCAACTTTTATATGGTAAATAGTGTATTGTCTGGCACCTGTTCAGTAACAACAAAGGCAGTTGCTACGGATATTGTTGATACGCTTCAAAAACATTTGAAAACAAGTGTTCTTTGTGTACGAGCGCCTGTGTTGCCGATTTCTTCGTCATCAATTCTGTTATTGAGAGCTTTGATTGTAATGACGCTTGTCTAGATTTGACACGGCATATAGTATGTCTATTTACGGAAATTATTAAATTGTAATTGGTTTCTTCCTTTGGGAATTTTGTCAATACTTAAAGTAAGCATGGGCTGGGACGTGCTGTTGGAAGCGTCTTTGCCATAGTATAGAGATAACTATCAGGTACAAGTGTTTGACATTTCTTGAATCAACATTAGTAACTGTTATATTTATTCATGTAGGTAGTGTTAGGATTAAATTAAATCATTAAAAAAATGTATAGCTCAATTTCTTTACAGCTATTGTTAAAAAATGTATGGTGTCTAATTTGATAGCGATGTAAAAGATTATGATCAAAATCCGTCTAGACCACGTGTTTACGTACATTATGAATTCACTCTCGTTCAGTTAAACGTAAAATAAATTAGTTAAACAATTCCCCACACCATTTATGTTTTGCGTCGCTTTAATGACGCGCTCGTCATCTTTTTGGTATTGATTGACGTGAAGACTTTTAATGTTATTCACGTGGCATAGGAATGCCACTTGTTTTTTGTATAAGATACAACTAAGCATTTTTTTTCAACCAAAGTTAATGTCATGCTCCATGAAATGATCCCAAATTTGGGTGACCTGTACTTAAATTGCAAAGGAGATTAAACGCAACGATATATATTTTTTTTTTTTCTTTTTTAATTTATTTTGTTTATTTCTTATATTGATGACAATAGCAATTTTTTACGTATTACAACAGTTTCGAATTGGCGTAGTATCTATTAAATTTAAACAAATAAAGTAAAATATTCGAAAGAATGTAAATGGGCAAGGAAAAAAAAATATAAAAAAAAATATTCATCTCTACTCAGATGCCAGGAGTCTAGTTCAGAGAGTAAAAAATGTTTTATGAATATCGGTTCACATACTTATTGAAAACAAGATAGTCACACTACAAAATTAATATGATACGGACTATGAGAAAACACAAAAAAAAACGAATATCTTAATTACGAAGTTAGAGCTGAATGAAACTTCTGGAACGGAAGGTCCACCAAGAGTGTGACTGGTACAGCCAAGAGATACGTCAGGAAGGAGGTCGCCAGCCAGTCCACCACCTAGGAAAATATGGCAAATATGTATTATAGAGCTTCGTTTTTATTTTAGGTTCATGTCTCCTCTTTATAACCCTGATTCCAAATCGAGAAAAGGCGATCAGAGCCAGACAGAAATTACTTTTGCATATTCCAAAAACAATTCTCACTTTAGTTTTATAATTCCTCTGTGGCTTTCACAAATATTTTAATCAAATACATAAAGAACAGAACACCCTAATTTAGAATGCACAAAATTCGCATATTACACGTCGCTGTCGCGCAGTGGTAGTTAGCGTTCGTCGTGCATTCTTCGTAGGACAAATTGAATGCTGAGGAGTTAAGTGACTATACTCATTATGGAGTACGGACCACATGTAAGGCGGTGCTGGTGATGGGGGTGAGCCGGGACGCAGCTATTGTGGTGTTGATGCACCAGTGCAGCGTCATGGCGGCCAGCGACACGCGTCCCAACGGGTACCAGCCGCGCCATCTGAATATGTGCTTCAGGAACCCTGGAGACCAGTGAATATGATGAGTGTGGCTAACTCACGCCAATAGATACGTAATGATGTACAAACTTACCAGTCGTCTGCGTCATCGACACCTTGCTATCTGAAATGTAATAAATCATATCATAAATAAATCGAATAACGTATTTTTGCAATTTTAGGACTAAGTATTTTACATTGGTAAAATAACCGAACATCTCTATGTTACAAAAATACTACAAATTAATAATTTATAGTATTTTAACTGTAGGTACTTGTGAATGAAGACATAGCATCATATGAAATTTCTTGTTTTTGAGTCCACGGAAAGTAACGCATAGGTTTTGAGTTGCTCGAAAAGTATCCGAAAATCGACATAAATGGCTGTACTTTTTTATTGCGTTGACATAGAAACTTCATTTTTTTATTGCTTCAAAGGCCCGCAGTTTATTTATATTAATTTTAATATGATACAACTGATATCCACTGGTTATTTAGAAAAAAAAAAAAAAAACGTTGACAGACAGACGGAGAAACAAGTGTTCGTATGATGAGTTCTTTTTTCCCTCTGAATTGAAAAAAAAATATAATTGAGTATTTTTTTTACTACTTAACAAAAGCTGACAGTTGGCACACACTCATACTAGTCGCTTATAACAATAATTTCATATTAAAAACGTTATGGTAATATATTTAGAGCATCGGAGTTTACCATTGTGTTTTATTTAAATGTATTCAAGTGATCTTACTATCACCTTTTTTAGAAGCACCATTATAAGCACCAAAGAGAAGCACAGCAGCTATAAGCGAGAGCACCGGTCGCTCCAGCGCTATGTATATAGCCTTGAACTGGCGCGAAGACCAGTGCCGGAACAGATGCCCCGAGCTGACCAATGCGGGTAGCAGCGGCACCGTCAGCTGACACGCTGTGATCAGCCACTGGGGAAGGTGGATGATCTTACAAGGAGCAAGTAACGTAGAGAGTTGAAGCGGAACATAGTCTTAGTTATATATGTGGAGGTTTCTGCCGCGCAATCAGAATATTATTTGGTTTACTTTCGTATAGGTGACTGTAAAAAACGAAAAATAAGTCAAATAAAGTTAATGATACGTTCTAAATCAAGATTTTCCCAAGGTGCGTTGTAATACCAAGAGATACTCTTCAATTAATAAATATAATACACACCTTGTGCTCAGAAGGTTTGAACCCCGTCTCCCGGAGGCGGTGATGCAGGAACGCGAGGAACAACCCCGCGAGGCATGAGGGCAGGCTGGCCGCGGGGCTGGTGTAGAACTGGCTGAACGAAGGTTCGTGTCGGAACATGGTGCGAATGTTACTGGGAATATGGAAGACTAAGTGGAAAGAGCCTGATAGACTGTGTACTGAGAAATAACATGCAAGATAAGTTTCTTGAAGTGTAAGTAGTCTAGAAAATATATGACTTCAACTTACTCTGGACCAGCTATAAACATCTGTGAAGTCCACTGGTTGACGTAGGCTCTGATCAGGTTTGTTACGCAGGTGGCAACAAATGCTGTCCCCAACAGTGGCATCGCGTAGCGACGAGCTCTCAACAGGCACAGCGTAATGAAGCAGCCTACCACGTACAACTGCATGTCCACTGCCAAGAACCTGATAAAGAAGTTGTTCCAGGATTCTATTAGGTAAAAAGCTTTAATTAGTTAGCTACTTCTAACATTCCCTAGATTTTTACATTACTTTGTGTATCAGATCTGTAACTTACCAGGTTTGCACAAGGCAATGCTGCTCAGGTTCCACAAAGTTGTGCAGGAAGAAGGCGTGGTACCAGAACTTGCGCCGGCACACCTCGCTCTCGGCTCCCACCAGCATGGGCCACATCGGGCCATCGAGCGCCAGCGGCCACCAGCTCGCAGCAAAGCTTATCGCTAACATGTACACTGGGACTATCCTGGAAACATCAATGACTACTCAATCATTCATTATTTAAGAGTATTTCACTTTATTTTTCATATCTTTGTAAATAACAGTTTAAAAAATGACATCCCAAACTGATAATGTTATGATATATATACTACTTGCCTGAAGATTCTCTTAAAAATAAGCTTGGGTAGCATCCAGAAGCTAGGCGTGGGAATCATGCTGACCAGGGAGTGAGCCAGTAGGAAGCTAGATAGCAGAATAAACATCTGGATGGATGAGCTGCCGTTATGTATCAGAATCATCATCGGGTGATGGGATAACTGGAAATGAAGACTACCGGTTAAATGTAACTGAAACTAACGTTGCTTTTTCATCATAATATCATTCAGGCATTGGATCATCTAAATATTTTGCAACTTAACTTACAAATATATTTACTGTTTTGTTGCTTTGACTTCCAGCTATACATACCTCTTCGACGTACTTGGGGTTCTGCAGGAACAGCATATCGTGCACGATGCCGGCGTGCGTTAACATCACCAGCAGGGTCATAGTGACCCTGAAACATACGCACAAGGCACAACGTGTTGCACTTTAAACATATAATCATAAATCCTTAGTAAATAAAAAAAAATTACGCTAAGTGTTTTAAAATAGACAATGTTCATAAACCATGATTGCGTGATTTGCGTAAAAAATAAACTTCAATTAGTTTGCTCTTAAGGCCATGAAGTTATAATGCTATGCTACTAATTTATTAATGCTACTTTTTTTTCATTCATATCCATATATTACATATTCATAAATGAAAAATAAAGTAAAGCCATGAGACCTCACCAAAAGACAGTAATTCCTGAGCCTAATGACGGTATAGAATACAAAAAGTGTATAAGTATATTATGTATTACCTGAAACCTTCAACGGGAAGCAGCGCGGCCAGCCGGGGGTCTCCGTCTGGGTACGGACCCAGCAGTTCCTGCCAGTTCGAAACCAACGACCAGGATGCCAGTATTTTACTCTCTGGAAGTTGAACATTTTTAGCTTAACACCTACTACATGACCGCGGAAGCCAGGAAATGTTATGACTTAAGTATTGTGTATGTATTTATTAAGTGTAAGTTCTTACTTACTTTTAACATTGCCTCTCGTAGCCACTTCATACACAGTTCCAAACAAATTTAAAGCAATAATTACCAGCATGGCATATAGAAAAACTTGGTGACGAGTTTCTACGGAATAACTTAAGTCTTTCAGAGTAAGATCCTGCTCATGCGTACGACAGTAGCTGAGCTGGGTGAGTGAAGCTCGTAGGTTATGACGTCGAGCTAGTTTGGAGGCACATCGCTCGAAGTAGCGCGAAGAGTTGAGCTCGCGGAGTGACGGGCAGCGAGCGCTGACGCAGTAGCCACGGTGGAGCAGGGTGCGGTTGAAGTTGTGCGGGTCGGAGGAGTACGCCTAAAATGTTGTGAGTCAAGAAACTGTAGAGTTAGCTTCTGTGAGTTACCAAATACGGGTACGGACTGGGTATGAAAAGGAAATATCCGTTTAGACCGCCAGATACATAAAAAAGAAGGTTTCTTTTATCAAATCAATAAACAATTACAAAGTTATATAAGAAATAACATATAAGTATATAAGAGTATATAATATAAAAGTATAAAGAACTAGCCAAGACAGACTAATAATATATACAGAATATATTATCCTAAGTTATGAGAAGAAATGATATTTTATGTTGTTATAAATTAATTTCAGGACTGACCATTGAACTAGGCACCTATTTATATCTCACTTCTTTTGTCGTTGAAGTCAACAACCAAGGCATATATCATAGTATTGAACTTGGCTCTCATTTTACATTTATGTTTTTGATGGGATGTTTTCAACTTAACGCAATTTATTTTCGAGAGATGCCTGGAAGCGTCGGACGCCCCTTTTTTGCCTGTACTGATATGAGACTGTACTGGTCACTGCCAAGATATTTACCTGCATCAAGTCATACGTCGGGTGGGGCTCATGCAGCGGCCTCACGTGGAAGCTGCCGACGCAGTAGAGCGCGCCGCTCTGCAGCAGACATTCCTCAAACCCGTCCAGGTGGAACAGTCTCGGAAACCGAGCGTACTCCGCGGCTACAACAGTTACTACAGATGAAGGCCGTTGCTAATAATATTGTAATTGCTAAATTGTTCTAGCTTTTACTTATATTTTTATAGAGCTTTGTCTGTTAGATTTTCGTTCAAAGATAAATTCAATTTTCATACATTCATGCGACTGGCGGAATACGATTCAAGTAATTTCCGACGTAACTTTTGTAGTGATCAAAGCGGAAAAAAAACAAAATACTTACAACTAATAACTAAGTAGTAAATAGTTACAGTACCAGTCACATTTTCAGCCACTGCTCGCGCAGATCCTGCCACAACCACAACCAGCAGCTTGAAGACCGCCTCCCCCAGCATTATATGAATACTTTACACTAATACCTATCTAAATCACTGGCAATAAAGCCTAAAATTGCATCAGTGTTTTAACAAAATGTTGCAATCTATGTTCATGACCGTACGGTAAGGATACGACTGATTGTTATTTACGAAAAATGTTATTATATTTGGCTTGAAAATATATATTCTAAGGAAGTTTGATCAACGCAGCATTACTTTAGAAAAAAAAACCAGACAAGTGCGAGTCCAACTCGCGCACTGAGGGTTCCTTACTTTTGCGGAAATGCGGACGGCTTAAGAAACTATCGCCCCCCTTTAATTTTCATAAACTGATTAAGAAGAATTTAGAAGATGCGCCCTATGGTTTTCTTTTTTTATCAATAGTTGTCAAATTTGCGGTTGCAAAAAATTTTCTCACATACATCGATATATGAGACTGTCTATTTTTCACCTGTAAATATAAGTTTCTTCTTCTCACTGCCCTGTTCCCAATTATTTTTTATTAATAATATATAATTAGTTACTTGAACAACCTACAAAACTACATACAAATTATCGTTTTTTTTTACCTTTATTATTATACGTTATATTATGTAATACGTTAGAAATCATACCGAATTTCGTGATTCTAGTGAGTATTTTTTATTTGCGTTGACATAAAAGCTTGATTGTTATATGTCCTTAAGGGAAATGATATTTAATAATAATTTCAACATAATATAACATTTCAACCACCACGCCATCCTGAGAAGAAAATCCTATACGGGTTCCTTATTTCCTTTTGCAGAACGGAACCATCAAAATAAACACAGATTGTCTTAATGTTCTAGAGTTAAGTACAATCATTATTAATATTCATATTTTAACTGTAGGAAACTTAATAATAAACGAACTAAAGGCTCCACATTCAACGTAATTTAGTTTTTATTTCGATAAATTTAATAACGAATACATATTTTTTAAATAAAGAATTGTTCACAACAATAACAACTATCAACAACAATTCCAATGAGAATAAATATTAACTGGTATGTTAGCCTCAGTCTAATAAATTTATAAAATAGTAATACTAAGTACTTGCAAGAAAGACCTTCAGAAATGTTAAAACACACGGAACCATCTATCTTCTAAGAATGTACTAATATGTTAGGTCTGTAAAAGAACACAAAGCGATGCTTAAATAAAATCGTTATTAGGACCAAGTGCAAACACCTGTCTTCCTCAGAACTTATTCATATAATATGTAAAATACAATTATTATTGTAAAAAATAAATAACCTTTAGACAATGTAGTAAACTTTTTCTAACAAAAAACTAGGCTACATAAAAAAATATGTAATTTTCAAGGACGTTAACCATTTTTTTATAACAATTAATTAAACATAGTCGTAGTGATAGATGTCTAGCAGGTGAATTATTCATTAGGTGCTTTTAAAAATTTTGCTACTTAAATCTCTAAGGCCAGGTTAAAAATAAGTCATCATATACAAATAAAACAACAATGAATATAAAGTTTTTATTTCGTTAATTCTGTACAATAATATTATAAGCATTATTTCTAAATAGCCCTGTAGTAATCTAGAGGCCTTCACTAACCCGTAATTACCAGTCTTTAAGTTGATTAGTGAAGAGCACGTGTATATTTAAGTTTAACTTACGTGTAGATCATAGGATTGGTTTGTGTCACCTCCGGCTTACACCCTTATAATGCGTAATGACAACTGCATCTCAGGCAGATTTAACCAACAAAATCGTTACCAAAAGACGTGTCGTATTCCGCTGTTTTGTTTTCTAAAACTGGACTGTCAAATTATTTTAGGCATTAAAATTTAGAGGAAAGGTATGTCTACACTTCTATCATTTTCTTTTTTGTTAAAATCCTATCATATTTGTCCTATAGGCGTCAAAAAAAGGTACGAACGGGCATTTTTGAAAACATATAATTTCTCTATGTGTTTGATAATTGATAATAAATAAATAAATGTTTTGGAAGAATCGAAAATCGAATAGGGGCACGTATTTATTAAATTTAGATCTTTTGCAGAAGCATTTTGCACGAAGAAAACAGCGGAATACGTTTGGAAGAAGACAGAACCAGTCGCGTCCCCTCTTAACGAATAAGTATCTTAGGACAGTACAATACAATATTTTACATATTTAGTTAATAAATATAGTAGTAGGAATCTTAAGTAAAATGTAAAACAAAAATATATATATACCAACTAATTATTTAAAACGATTTAAAACTATAATTTATATTTGTCACTATCTCTATAAACACCATTGTTAAAATTAGTGACAAGGCAACCTAAAACTACCTTTAGTTAGTCTTGAGCATTTCAACTTTATTCGTAAGTAGCACAGATAAACTTAGCAATCACTTTGTTTTTGTTGCGAGCAGATTTAACAAGGAAACCTGAGCAACAATTCACCGCTGCTCCGTAACTCGCGTGGTAAAGTATATATCTTGGTGATGTTACTGCACGAGTGTCGACACGAACCTCTGCACTGGCATCTGCACCATCACGGTGAGTGGGATCGCGATCACGTACGAGAACCAGCTCGTCGCCAGCCAGTCCACTGCCTAAGGATCAAAAAGACGAATGAACCATATCTAAAACACCTACGAAAAAATTTAGATAATTTAGGAAGGCTGTGCCTACCTGGTTGAATTAAATTAGTTTAGCTGCTACTTTTTTTTTCAATGTTCTTTTTAAATTGAAAACTATTGTGTTTGCAGGTTAATGTAAACGTAAAGGAAATAAACACAAAACATGCATTTACCTTTAACAACTTCAATACCCTTGGACCAGGATGCACGGTCGTTGTGGCCGTATTCCCTGGCAGATTTTCCTTCTGGGTAAGTGCAAGGTAAATACATGTTTTCAAAGTACTTAAACTAAAATCGTTGAGTTTCACTTACCACAGTGAGTAAGGAGGAGTGGATAGGCTGATGCCTCGAGGCGGCGATGAGCATGTTGACGCACCAGTGCACCATCAGCACTGCCAGCGACATGCGCCCCATAGCCTGCCAGCCGCGCCACGCGCACACGTGCTTCAGCCAACCTGCGAACATCACAGTCAGATATTTTTTTTTGCGAAGATAAAATGTTCATTATAGACATCGTGCTAAGTTAGGTATAATAAGACCCAATAAGAATAGTATGCCATGTCTGCGGGCAACAGAAAAAAAGCCTATCTAAGCATTCGTTCATATTTTATCTTTCAGAATTATTTCTCACCAAGAAAATATTCTGTCATACATGAAGGTAATCTCACCCATGTGGTCAAAGAGAAAGAATATCACATTCAGTAACGTTCACCTTCCAATCCATTAAACATGCCTAACAGCACGACTCCGCCCAGCAAGCTGAGCACGGGCCGCTCCAGCGCCACGTAGCTGGCCACGAACCAGGGCGCGGAGTACTGCCGCAGCCAGTAGCCCGCCAGGATCCACGCCACCATCGCAAACGGCGCCAGGTGGTACGGCAGCTTCAGCCACTGGATGCAAGAGAGGTGCAAATTGGTCCGCGGATGGGTGATAATATGTAAACATACCGAGACCCGGAGTCACGGAGTGCCTCGGAAATCACTATAACTATAACTGTGTTACCCAGTAATATCGATTGTGGGGTTGCACAATCGATATTACTGGGTAACACAGTATCCCATAGTAGTAAAATCTGTTGTGGAGCTAGTAGGCAAAAGAAGAATAAGAGAGTACTTTTATAATTTTACGGCGACAATATAATGTCAGGAATATAAATTTTAATAATCAACTGCGAGAGAATTCTGTATCATAGTAGAATAACGTAACAAATGAGGCTTGACCACTCACTTTGTACGAAGACACCTTGACTCCTGCTTCTTGTAGCTCAAAGTGCAGGAAGGCGAGAAACAGCCCCATGAGGCAGGGCGGCAGACTGCCCCACGGCGACTGGTAAAGCCAGGAGAACGACGGCATGCCTCGGTACATCGTGCTGAGAGAGCTAGGTATAAAAGAAAATCATTTTAAAAATTGTCTTGAATGCCTCAAATAATGAGATCCTTGTAATTAGACTTTTTATTTCATATGTCACACAATATATTTTGCAATTAAATTTTTTGTTTAGAATTCATTTATTTATTACGGTACACGTCCGTCTTTGGGTCATCAATTTACATAATAATATGTGTACCTAATTTCAACTCTGTCGGTTCAATTGTTTTGATCGGATGTACAGACACTGTGCATAAGGATTTCCTTTTTACCTTTTGAGGTACTGAACCTTAAATATTTTGGATTTGCAAAATTTGAAAGAAATAATAACGATACCTAGGATACGCGATATACATGAGTGACTTCCAATCGAAGACATAGGCGAGGGCGCCGTTTAGCAAACACGAGGCGGCCACCAACCCCGCCAGGATCAGCAGCGCGCGCTCCCGGCGCGCGGCCAGCCACACGGTCAGCGCAGACGCCAGCAGGTACAGCTGCATGTCCACGGCCAGAAACCTGACGAAATTAGAAGATTTTTTTTACTTGGAGTAAGACTTCATAGAAGTCTAGCTACTTAAATTCTAAAGCTTTGATTTTGGTTTTCCGATCACTTGTCTCGTTGTAAACTGCCTCGTTGATCTAGTAGTCACAAGCGCGACTGCTATTGACGACCTGTCGGGTTGGAATCCCGGGTCAGGCCATAAATAATTACTGACATTTTCTGATGAGGAATACTCACGTGCGCTCGGAGTCAGACGATCTGGGGTATCTACACCCCCGTGCCTCGGAAAGCACCTAAAGTTTTGATCCCGATTTTCATATTTTGATCTAGTCTATGGGTTAATTTATTCCTTAGTAAAATAGCAGTCGCTTCATGTGAAATACTGAATTTAGCTAAATAAGTGGAGACTGTAAGCCGACCCCTACATAGCTTAGGAAAAAGCTAGACAGAAGAGATTGAAAAACCTTGAAACGTGGAATCAAGAATGGGTCGACAATTCGAAATAAATAAGTGTGATAACAAATTTTTGGCCTATTTTGTCAATCGAAAGCTTTTGTTATGGTTAGTACTACGTGACTCACCAGGTTTGTACGAGACAGATATCATCAGGATCGACGAGGTTGTTGACGAAGAGCGCGTGCGTCCAAAACTTCCTCCGGCAGGCGTCGCTCTCCGCGCCCACCGCGGCCGGCCACAGCGGGCCCGAGCCGGCGCGCACCCACCACGTCGCCGCGTACCCCACCACCAGCAGGTATACTGGCGATATCCTGGAAATTACACCAGTATACAATGAAGTACATAGTAGTAGCAGATTGAAATGGTCTTCCCCAAATCTCAGTGAATACGATGATGGTGAACCTAATATTAATTATGTAATATCAGTTTGTAACTGTCCTACTGCATCTTCGCTCATGTAGAAGAATCTAGCGATTACTAACGAAAGCAAAAAATTTGATAACAACTACAACCAAAAAAAGAAACATAAAAAGTGCAGTTATATTTTTTACTTTGCTTCCATCGATTTATTTTGTAACTTGGAATGTTTAAAACACATTTACAAGTCGCTCCCTTGACGTTTTCTTTCTGATTACACTACTTTCTAGCGTCTTTCTTATGTTTGACGTGAGTACCTGGCGATCCTATTGATGGTGATGTAGGGCAGCATCCGGTAAGAGACCTTCCGGGTCTTGGAGAAGAGCAGCAGGTTGTAGGCCAGCAGGAAGTTCGATAGCATAATGAACATTTGCACCACCGACGTGCCGTTCAGGAACAGCATGAGCACCGGGTGGCGGGATATCTATGACGGACGTCACAAATTACGTTGTGTCATATGTTTGTTTGAAAGCACTACATAAATAAGAAACAAAACGACTTATCAAATTCTACAAATATATTTTTTGGTTTGGTTATCTTTTATTATTAGCCGAAAGTCCTCTGCAAATAATAATAATGATAATAATACCAGCCTATAAATATCCCACTGCTGGGCACAGGCCTCTTCTCATATAGAGAAGGAACGAGCATTGATCACCACGCTTGCTCAGTGCGGGTTTGCGATTTCAGATTTCAATTTTTGGAAATAGTTTCCATAAATAAATAAGTGCGGTCACCTGTTCGATCCACCTCGGGTTGTAGATGTAGAGCGCGTCCACGATGCAGCCGCTGTGGGTCGCCATGATGAGCACCATCAGAAGGACCCTGAGGAAAGGTATGAGTCACTTGTTAACGTTAACATTTACGTGTTTTTGGTGTGCGCTAACAAGGGTTATTTAGGAAAAGTGTTACTTACTCATTGTTTCTTTTTCGAGAGTCGAGTATTATTTTGTAACTTCGCGACTAATTGCATGTAACCTAGTAAAAGGGGAAAAAGTGAGAAGCTATGGTGGTACATCAGCAGAGTTACCCCAAGGTTATACCCCACTATCTGACAGCATGAAACAGTATGTCACCTGACGCCCTGCACGGGTGAAAGCGCCGACAGCCGTGGGTCGCCGTCCTCGTATGACGCCGTCAGTCGCCGCCAGTTGCCGCGCACCGACCACGCCTCCAAAGCGGCGTGCTCTGCAATACGCCGAGCAAGAAGTTAGTCATGCTAGATAGAAGAGACTAGAGAATGAGAGGTTAAAAAAAGAGAGATTCAGAAGCTAGATAGGCAGCTACATGTAAAAAACTGGTATTTAGTAAATTTGGTAAGAAGCCGACCCCAACATAGTTTAGAAAAGGCTAGCCAGAAAAAAAATGAGACGGTAATAAGATTCGTGCGGCGCTATACCAACCACTAGAGTTAAATGTTCAAATCTGAATTTAATGAGGAGGATTTCTTTTTTTATTCACAGCAACTGATATTAGAACCCAGACTTCCCGAAAAAAAGGCCAGCAATACCTGACACAACTCGTCTTTTTCGCAATTATGATAATGTTATAATGGGCCTGTTTCCTATTTTTTTTTTAAAGTCCGTCTTGTAGATTAATGAATTTTATTGGACACGTATTTTTTCTTTTTTCCTGCAAACAAAAAATGATCAAAATACAGAGAACTGAAGTTACGCGTGACGTCACTCCTCGCTACGATTTTTAGCGAGGCGTAGCGTCATAAGCCCCCACTCCGAAACTTTAAAGCGGTGTATTTTTGTATTTTTTTATTGTTTTGATAAAAGAAAAAATACGTGTCTAATATTTTTTTATTATCTAACTGACGGACTAAATAGATTTTAACTTTTCATACCCAGGAAACACCCCTATTATATTATATATAAAGTATGTAGTAGTGTTATGTTCTTGAAATAATGACGACCGTTTGTTACTTACTTTATCTATATTATTGAGGTAGGTTTTATGTAAACTATAAGTTCTGTTATGTGGGAAAACGGAAACCCCACAAACATTGTCACTTTTAAATACACTATATTTGTATAATAACTATCGTGAGGAGTATTCATAATTATTTAAAACAAAACGGTTTACTCACGTATATTATCGGGATCGCCCGACTAGTTTAAGACTCAATAGGAGCGAGAGTTCGACTCGCGACACTTGGCGAGGGAGGTGCGCAGTGCGAGGCGGCGCGCCCAGCCGCCGGCGCAGCGCTCGAAGCGGCGCGAGGCGTTGCGCTCGGCCGCCAGCGCGGGGCAGCGCGCGCTCACGCAGTAGCCACGGTGCAGCCGCGTGCGGTTGAAGTGGTGCGGGTCCTCCGAGTACTCCTGTGAAACATGTTAGTGCCTTCTAAAAACTGCAACAAGTTGTTGGTATTCTAATAGAACCTGTAAATGTAAATTTTACGGTAAACTTCTTTTTGTGTCACAATTGCTTAATTCATGGCCCTCGTGGATGTGCCTCATGGCTCCCATGGCTGTCACAGAGCCATTTGAAGAACTGTGGGGGCACACCAGCATGTTCCATGGTTAGGATGGCTGTGCTGTGTTTAACGAGGCTATGTCTGACCTTAAGCATAGTGTAGATGGAATTCGGTTCCTTCGACGGTGCGATGTGGAAGGAGCCGAGGCAGTAGAGCCCGTCGGGCTGCGCGAGACAGGCGGAGTAGTCGTCCAGGTGGAACAGACGGGGGAACCGGCTGTACTCCTCATCTGGAACACGACGAGGCGTGTTTTTAAGTGGATGTACTGAAAGACCCAAGTAATTAGCTGGGGTAGCGATATTAGTTATTACATTTGAAATATTTTTGGTTAGTTCGTGTTTAGTTTGGATACTATAAATTTGATGACAACGATTAATATGAGAAATAAAGCATAGAATGCACTTAGTTGCTATATAAATCAGAATCGAAAGAGACGTCGCGACGACTTTTACACACGACGGTTACATCTGGAGTATATACAGGCTTAGTGACTAAGCTTAGTGATATACTGTATTTCACTGCAAATGCGAGTTTGTCAAATCCCTCATGTCTATTCAAATGCCAAGAATATTCTAGAAATAATACTTTTACCACACATTGGCTTATACGCCGTTTGCTCTCGAAAGAGCCCGGTTTACAAGGTCGCCAGTTCGATACCCGAGAGGTAGACTAATGCAGCAATGTTATAATGTAGTTAGAATTTTACCCGTTCATTAAGGTAGGTACTTGGTACAGAGAATAGTATCAGGTAAAGCCCCTGGAAACGTTCTTAAGTTTCGAATGTTCTTGCAAAAAAAATTTGGTTAAAACAGATTTGACTTTATAATACACAAGTCTGATAAAAAAGGAACGCGCCATAACTCCTAGAATAATACAACCATCTTCCTAAAAAGTATGTGTTCCTAAAACATAAAAGCAACCTAATATGACATAATAGTGGTACGATGGACTATTATCGTGATGGTTAAGGCCGAGGTTCGTTTCCAAAAACTATACCTGCGTTTAATTCTTACCTTATAAACCTTTAGGTATTGGTATTTGAAGGCATAGTGGCAATTTTATCTTATGATTGTACCTTCTTCCTATATATATATCTTAGGTATATATAAAAATGAATTGCTGTTCGTTAGTCTCGCTAAAATTCTTGTTGTTTTGATCGCTAGAATACAGGGAAGGATTCAAAAAAAAAAAAATAGGTAGGGTAGAAAGAGTGGGGTAGAGTAGGTAGCCAGTTGACGGGAGCGAAGCCGCAGGCACGGCTAGTGTCTATATATATTAAGATATATTATGATTTAATTAACGTAGAACATTATAATTTTTTTTGTAGTTCTAAATTTTTTTTCTTGTTTACGGTAGGCCCAGCAGGTGACGTCGACTTCGTTCTGGGTCGTTAAGTGATATATGCTTATTTAGATACGATTACAAAAGCATTGTCTTTAGGGTTCCGTACTCAACTGAACCTTATTAGTAACTAAGCCTCCCCTGTCCGTCCGGCGGCGGGCTGTTTCATTTAAACCGTTATTTATTTAAACTATTGATTTATGATTATTTATACAATCGATATTATTCGTTTACAATCAATTTATAGGTTTTCGTAGAGGGTGCCACTATAGAAGCCACATGTTGATTTCGATGTTAAGGTCTTTGAACAAATGACTCATAGACAGACACCATATAAATATTTTTTGGTATGTAATGTAAGTTTTTTGTTAAATAATCGGTGGCTACTTGGGTATCACAGTCATGCAATTTTATTTATTTGTATAATAAAGCCTGTCTGTATGTATAAGTACATACATTTTCAGTGGATAGGTTCTACCATTTCGGTGGCCAGTTATTACAATTCAGTGTCCGACTGATTTATTGACATCTAATTTTAAACATGTATACTCTTGCGTTTATTAAAATATTTGAATGCCTTAAAGTCCTCACACAAAGGATATCAAAAACAATAAGAAACTATAGTTAAAATAAAGAAAAACTCAAAAATAATAAAAGTCTACCGAAAATTACAATTAAGTGATTTTCATTCTATGAAAATCTAATTAATTTACATTTGTATAAAAAATCTCATTTACTTTGTGTTGATTATAATAATCCACCTTCCTACTTAAACCTAGCTCACTGAATTAAAACGGATGAATATGGATTATAATATAACATACCATGGTTCAGCACCTTTTTTTTTTTGTATATTTTTTTATTTGTTCCTATTTTATTAGGTACTACTCCATATAAGGAGTTCCTGTCATTGTAATTAATAAATTAGCTTTTTTGTAGTGTTACGTATTATATGTATGTAGTATTGTTTTTTAAATATACTTATTAAGGGCTATGGACTGTGACACCTCGACAATCTGTTGTGTGGTTTTAAATAATACCTACGTGATTGAGTACCATTATATAATTTATTATATTTCCTGGATATGTATATAATTGAATGAATGGAGAACCGACTGGTACAGTCAACTACGATACCTGACCTCACGGATAGCGAATTGGCACAGGTCACCTTCCCAACTACAACTGAGCGCCGTGCTGCGGGTTCCCCCGCATGGGGCAGTATTGAGATTCACTGGGGACTAGGGACTGTATTTATTAGTAATATAATAATAATAATATAATATCTTGGGACATCTCACACACGGTCATCTGATCCCAAACTAGGCAGAGCCTGTGCTATGGCAACCAGACAACAGATAAACATACTTATATATTTCTAAATACATACATTTTATAGATAAATTACACCCAGACACAGAACAAATGATCGTGCTCATCACACAAAGATTCGTCCTGGGTGGGAATCGAACCCACGACCTCCGGTTTAGCAGTCAGGCTCACTAACCACTAGACCAACAGGCCCGTCAAATAAATAAAGTACCTAAAGAAGTAGGTAGTTGTTAAGTTTAATCAGCTTTTGTTTTGGTCAGATTTCTGTGGGACCACTCATACAATTTTTGGAAGAATGGGGGATGAAACTTCATAAGTGACTTTAATAAATTTCGAGGTCGGTGTTTTTCCTACTAGGTATAGAGAGTATTTTTATGTGCAAGCTTATTGTTTTAATCTCATTCATGTCCGATTTTTACACTGATGAAGGTACCATAAGGGGCTAAAGCTGGATTGACCGATCTTAAAAATAAGCTGCTCTCATTGCGCATGGTGCGTGCGCTGACTTTGACTGTACGGATAGCCGAGTGGTCACTATGCCAATTATAACTGTGTGCGACGTGCTGCGGGTTCCACCCCCCATGAGACAACCATTTGTGTGATCCACAAATGCTTATTCCAAGTCTGGGGTGTTCTTTGTGCATGTGATTTGAATGTTTGTAAACCCCCCGCGACTCAAGATCTAAATTCGTTAGAGAAGTAGTCGTAAAGAAACAATCTATTGAGATACCGAGACCCCTGACCCCGTCATGTGACCATTGACGGTCATTAACTGACAACCAGACTCACCAGGGGGTTCAGAGTAAATAGGCAGTCGCTCCATGTAAAATATGGGATACAGCTGAATCCAGTGAGACTAGAAGCCGACACCGACGCGGATTGGGACAGGGCTAGGCAGAAGATGTCGGTACTTAGGTGAAGTTTGGTGAGCTTACCGGTAACGTCCCGCGCATGCGCCAGCGCTGGCATCAGCAGCAGCAACACGAACACTTTCTCCATCTCTAGGCTTCTTGCTATGTCTGCGCCTGCGCACTGACTCTACTCATTAACTAACACGACGCTATGTATTTTATCATCATTTTATATTCATCTTTATAATTTTATTCATAATAAAATGATAAAAAAAAATCCTAATGAGTGACTAAGTATCATTTGATGTAAATGTATATTCACACTTTTTATTATGAATACCGCGATGTTGGGTAAGGGATCCGCGGAACTAGATTTAGAAACAACAACATCTAAACTTAACCCTGTGTCTGAATTTCGGCACAAGTCTTTCTTTTATCGACTATCTATGAAAGGATTTACTTTTGCAAAAATAAAAGTTTACATTTGTTTACAGAAAGCTGCAACTTAGAAAACATAATATGATAAAATGAAAAATAAAAACTGTTTAGCGATTTTAAAACTGATGGCTATTTTTCACTTTTGATCAGCACTTATTATATTTTTATTTAGATTACACTAAACAAATAAACAAGTATGAACAACACGACTCTCGTGTGTGACTGCGCAACATGTTATATGTGGTATGCGCCGGCGCAGCACAACACTAGCTCTCCGGCTCAATGTCACTGTCACTTCGACTAAGATGTGATCCAGGGCCTACGATTGTAACAGTACCATGTAGGATAGTAAACACCATCGGCAGAGACACCGATACTAATGGTAGCAGGATAAAAAAGCTTAATTCCAGAACTCCAAACAAAAAAAATATAATGATATCTAACACTGACCTTTCTTATAACATACTCACCTACTGGATGAAATGCTGCGCAATTCAACTCATTTAATTGTAAAGAAAATAGTTTTGGGATGGGTGTAGGGATATAAAATGAATTGAAAATTTCGGCAGCGCTAAAGACTCTACCGTTAAAGTGCTACACTTTCGCTCTAACTAAATAGTGGAGCGTCAAACAGACAAGCACTGGCGACTGGTTAATTATGCCCGGCAAGTAATCACGCCCCTATTCCTACATGCTCTGGTCCCAGTGTGCAGCGGGTTTTATCACAATGTTTTACAGTCAATGGTGTGCTAATTCTAACAAATATCAATCAGTATTTAGGAAACTACCTATCCCTGTTCGGCGATTTATACCTTACATCTGTTTGGACAAAACGCTCAGCTACGCAGTCGTAATTTTATAAATTATACTCCAATTAAGTTGGTTTCGCAATTCAAAGTATTTGAAGACACAAGTGCTGGCTGTTATGTAACACATGGCTATGTTAAAGCTTGTTTAGGCATGCATTGCAAAACTCTATGTTTTGTAAACGACTCAAAATATTGCAATGTTATTAATAGCTCAGTGATCTAGTAGACTGGTTTTATCACAAGGTCAGGGTTCAGTACCACGACTGTGTAATCTGTAGACAGTGTAGAGAGAAACCTAGTCTATTTTTTTTTTTAAATAAATGTTTGTGTTATGGGTTATGTTTTCTTGTCGTGCAATCAATGGTTGACTGTTCGGCTAGAATAGTATTTTCAAGCCAAACATATATATAATCAATAATATCGGGTGAAATTAAAGACAAAATCCAATTTTGGAGGAATTATACCTCACGGCAACGGGAAGAACGCGAGTAAACAGCGGCGCAACTAGTCCTAAATATTTTTTTTGACAAAATCGTGGAGGCAGATAGCCCTTTAATAGTCAAATTATTGAAACGAGCTTTTCCCACATTTTTCATATTTATTTAGGACTCAAATTAGACGTAGGTATATGTCGCGCACAGAGTGGTATAAAACTAGAATTAGCAATTCATATCGGAAATGTGTTGACAGAATCTTTCACATTACCTGCTCGAAGTGTTGTTGAGGGCAATCAACATTACTGCTGCATTTGCATAACTTATGTACTACGCATATGTAGGAAACATACTACTACATTACATTAAGGCATTATTGAGATCCCTTATCAAGAACACTCATACAAATAGCAATAATAATCAGGCCCTCTTTTGGATCTAATAAATAGTCGGCATGAAAGCGAGCAATGAAATAAAAAAACTCGTCTTCAGATTGTTTTTAAGAATCTTTTTGTGTATTGATAATTATATTGTTTGTTCCACCTTCAACTAGGTATTTGGCAAAGGCGAGGTCTACTAGTCAAGAGACTAGTTATAAAAATAATGCCCAAATGTGGCTCACATGCTAGATTTGTGGTGGTAGGGCCAAGTTGTGGCCGTCAGGTCGAATGGCGTATCTGGTAGTCGTTACATCTGGGGAAATACCCTCCCACTTAATACCAACGTAAATTGGAAATAAGTTAGGGTAATTTATAGATTAATCAATAACATTGGTGTTTCCAAAAATCCCCGCATACATTACTGAGTTACCTTAACCGCGCGTCAATGTTACCGTGAGTCAGCCGGCAATGGATCATGCTCAAGGCATCATCTGTTGGGCAGATATTAGGGCGTGGGCGGGATGGCCGACATTGAAGCTCGGTCAATGTCACTGATACTTCATGTTTCAACTTTCGTTGAACTTGTTCGGTGTTATCAATAATTATATAACACAAAATTTTAGCTTTACCGGAATTAAAATCTTAACTAAGTTTTTTCATACGAAGTTATCTGGATAGTAAAAAAATTCAAAAAAATTAAAGGTCTGAAATTTTTTAAAGTTTATGTTTTCGCTGTATAATTTAAGTACACATTATGCGAGCCATATTGCACATGGTTGTTTTTAAATTGTGTTTGAGTTTATATTGGTTATAAATATCGTCATAGTTACGATTGACTGAGAGGCTGAAGCTCAGTGAATATGAAACTTTCCAATTTTCCTGATTGTCCTATTAAAGTTAAATACCTACTCACATAAATAACAGTATGTACTCTAACATTGATAACATCTCCGTCTTAAGCCTAAAGTTGTTTAATTTTGCTCTTTTTTATATAGTTATTATTTATATATTATATATTATGTATATATTATATATATTATATAGTTATTTTATGTAGTTTTTTACCTACCTGTGAATACTGTAGACTTTATTTTTTGTTAGTTGTTGTGCACGTCTGTAATTGATGTAAACACTAGTTTTAAGACTTGTGAAATGTTTATTTTTATGTTTGTGTTTATGTGTTTGATGTGCCTAAATAAATAAATAAATCAATAAAGTCTCGGGCCATAACAAATTGAATAACATAAAAATCTTGAAATAGTCAAATAATAAAGTGATTCACATTGAATCTAGTTCGAGGGCACATCCTAATCAGTCTCCTGTAAGGTCTACCGATAATCACAACTTATTTGGCTACAAATCCTTGTGAATGCGAATATGTCAAAGTTAGATCATATTTTCTAGTTAGATCGTATTTTGGTAGTGGATGCCAGCACCAGCAGGTCTTCGAAACATCCTATACCTATGGTTCACCTGACAATGATATCTGTTTATCAAAATATGTACCTATTTATGTATGTATGTTATCTCCATAAATCTACATATATATAAAATACATAAATTGATGCAGTTCTGCTTAAAACTATAATCTACCGTTAACCTGTGTATAATAAATTTGTCCCGCTACATATATTGAACCTTGTGCGTCACAATTGACAAAGGATATAAATAAATGGGATTGTCTGCCATCTTATACAAAAAAGTTCAACCTTTGTAAATAAACACTAGTAATTAGTACAGACCTAGAAGTGAATGTCCTGTACATGTTAATAAGTGTTTATTATTCGACTTTTTCTCATAGAAGCTAAGCAAACAAGTGCGATAGGCGACGACACACAGCATGCGATCATATAATTACATTATTATTCAAGTGTTTCACCTGATACAATGTGGTGTATTTTTGTATCACCACATTGTATCACCAGTGATACAATGTGGTGTATTTCTTATGGCTCTTTGTCCTTACTGGAAGGATTGCGACATATTAAAATACCTGAACAGATTCATTATATATTTTATTTATGTAAATATGTTTGTACATGTTTACATAAATCTCTAACACAAATCAGGAAGTCCCTCGTTTTTGTACCCACATAGTAATATCTTGTTTCATACAGAGGAACGCACCGTAGCTTATTAATAACGTCACGTGCACTAACAAGTGTGCAATTACGTAAAACTTAGCATAGATTTTGTAAAAAAAATAATAAGCTCCCAGTTACGCCATCTACATTTAATTTTTTACCTTATTTTAAGAGCCCTGAAATGTTTTGTTTGTTCCCTAATTTTACCAGCTGCGGCAAGATTTTGTGTCCCTTCCCGGATATGATCTTCAATGATGTCAATCCTCATAATTTGACATTTGACGTGTCCACCTGACGTAAATACAAACCACAAAGGCAGGTACTAAACTTGGTAAAAATGTGGCCGATCTTATGTTGCTGTTGACATGTTTATTGTAACAGTACATAATGTAAAGTGGACGCCTTTCGCGCACCTGTCTGCCGATCTTCCTTATTGGATGTAAATGTTACAACATTTCCATAACAGTTTAGTGAACATATGATACGCACTGCAAAATCATTCCTTGGAGTTGAATTAATGAGATTTAAAAGGATTGTAAGATTATAAGAAATATGACATAAAAATTACATATTACCTAGTGTTTTCCCTCATCTCACAACAGGGCAAGGTCCAAGGTCTGTCTGTCTGTCTGACTGTTACGCTTTCAGGGCTTTACTAAATAACCGATAGTAATAAAATTTGGTATGTAGGACTTCGAAAGGACATAATCTTTTTGCCGTGATAATCGACTTACACGCGGGCAGAGCCGCGAGGTAAAGTGCTATTCCTCGAAAGTTCAGTCTAGGAGATAGGTGCCTGTACATTTTTTTTTTTTTTTGAAAAAAATAACAACAAATCTAAAAATTATAAAGGAGAAAAACAAAACCTTTGAACACCTTCCTTGGAATTTGTTTTTCTTAACAAACATTATATTCTGTCACTCTTCAGTAGGGTGAACATCGATCGCACGCCGGCTTCTAGGCTAGGGAAGTTAGCTTATCAATTTTATTTAAGTGCTATGTAAATTAATTGTCAATTCAACTACGGAGTACGGAGGACTACCAGTGAAAACTTCAAATAATTGCTGTAACTTTCCGTTTTGGTAATAAAAAATATAAAGTAAAGCTCTTATTTGACGATTAGATTAATGTTGCGTCTTACAACTGATTGCTGTTACATATTATATAGGCACTTCTGAATTTAACAATTTCGAAACGATCGATATTTTTGCATAAACATCTGTCGTCGCACAGAAAATCACTTAAATCAGTAAACGAGCATAGTACCTATATACTTACAGCTATAAATTTGCTTTCGCTCGGCACAAGGGGCTTCTAACGATGCGCACATAGGTACTATGGTTGTCCATGTATTCTCTAACGTAGCACCATTTCGGTTCGATTCCTGAGCGTAGCAAAAGTTTTCATAAAAATCTTTATATGCAGTCTTGTTTCATTTTAAAAATAAAGTAATGTTTCCTTTCACTTTAATTTGCTATCTTCAGTATTTAGGATACTTTACCACCAGGCGGCAATAAAACATCCATAGGTATCAATACTATTATGTGGACAGATACTGGTTGTGTTTATTTACTTGTGTGTCTCTCCAGCCTCGCAGCGTGTGGATGAATAGCGTCCACAACGTTACAACTGGCAGGACCTTATGGTCGAGTAGTGTTATGTAACCACAACTTTCCTTCGGTAAATACCTGCATTTATTTATTAAGACTAGTGGACCATCTGGCGGTGCCTGGGTTCCACTAAGTTTCTCATGTTGACTATACTTTAGTTAACTCTCCTTCGTTTTGGACCGTACTGTAATTTTCTTATTATGCCTTAAGTGAAACTCGAAGGCAAAAAGTAATAAATAATAAATGTACGTGTTTATTGTTAATTAGCAATAAAAATTAAACTAAATGTAATTGTAATGGACGACTATAAACAGTGGTCTCCAAACTAAGCATAGCTTGCATCATGAAGACCAGATGATAATGTCATCTGATTTTGATAGCACGGATAGCCGAGTTGTTTAGGTCACCACGCCAATTACCACTGTGCGCGGGTTCGATCCCCGCATGGTACAAACATTTAGGATGAAATTCCTTAGTGCGGGAGTCGTTTTAATTTAACAAAATAATAATGGTTTGTGATTGCTTCTTCTATTTATTCCGTCAAAACAGGTAGGTATTATATTATGGTAACTCCGAACAAACTTACATAGAGCGCGGGATACCAGTGATCAGGAAGCGTGCTACCTGACGTAACGCCTGCTATGAAGCTGTTGACCAGCTGTTAGGCCGAGAGCTGGGAGCTATTGCGTTACTGCTAGTTGCCGGCAAGATATTGCAATAGTGTGTGTTACGGTACTTAGGACCACTATTACTACATATTAGCAAATATAATTAACTAATAGGTGATAGAAAAATCTAGTACCTAACAAAGAGTCCGCGTATGACCGAGTGGAATAGGTCTCGTGCTGCGGGCTCCATTCCCGGAAGGGGTGATTTAGTTTAGCTAATTAAATGATGAGACTAACTGACTTAGCTGTTCTGGTGGTGAGAAACAATCCTGCTTAATACAAACAGTAGGCATTGTCAATAATTTAACATTTTTTTTCTTTATAGCAATTGCTGATTTAGTTTAATTACAAGATTATAGTATCTGTACCTGTATAAGTACATTTTGAAATAAATTCTTTACTAGGTTACATAGGTATGTTTACTTAGAAACCTGGTCAGATCTAGGACGCCTCACGTAATCCCTGACGAGCTGCAGTCCTGGCTACTTACACAGCTTCCTGGTGACGTCACATAACGCTAACCGGTTGTCACCGGTAGGTTATTTCCACTGGTATTGACATCGCGTATGTATTAAAATGAACTAATAAATTAATTACCTAAAACTGAAATGAACTTACCTACCGATTACTTAAAATTACAAATATAACAGTACGTAACTAAGACTGACATTACTAAAGACCTACTAGAACTCATACACGTGTCTTATATTTTCATGTCCGTAATCGCTACACAAAGTTTCAAAATTGTAAGTATCATGAATACTACCAAAGTTACGAACTTGTTTTCTTGCCTCGTTCTTTATGAAAAACCATGTTCAAAGCGCGTGCCTTACATGTCGACATAATCTAATCGATTCCTTCGATTCGGCTACTGTTTCTGACCAAACTATTTTCAGATTTTGTTTATAGTATAAATAAGTATTCAGGAATAGGTACATTTCAAAATATCTTATTTTGCAAATATACATAACAAACCTGAAACAGCGGAAACTTGCCGAGAACCTTGAAAAGAAAGTTCTAGCACGCAATACATTGATAAGAGTGTAACGGAAGCGACCAACATCCAGAGTGCATCGCTATCTGTTGCGGCGGGTCAGGGACCCTCGGTATCACGCCGGAGGGCCGCGCAGGGCCGGCAGGGCCGTGGTAGATAACTGGTCACAGCACCAAAACCGATTGCATACGACTGGTGCTTAGTAGACCGCGGTAATAGGTCATTGGTGCTCGACTATTGACGCGCGAGTATTGAACCTACTGACTAAAGTTGGTCAGCGTTTAGGATTACATACAAACTACACTTAGTTAGTGTCAGTGGTTATATTAAGCCTTTGCGTAGAGGGCAAAATATTTTAGATATCTGGAGGGAAATCTTATTATGTTATCTCGTTATATAGTTGTTGGTTTTATTAATACATCAAGATTTAGAAAGTTAGTAACTTACTTTGCTACGAAATAAAAACAATTCAACAGGTAATGCAAAGACGGTTACATATTTTGTCGTCTGTACTTTCCTTTTGTGAAAAAAGTATTATAATAAAATTACCTTGTTTACTCCGTAGTTGTTTCCTGTCAACTACAGTCCGTCAATTTAGGTCTAGGTCCACCAGTATTACCATTACCTATGTACTTTTGCTCAAAGAGTTCTTAACTAAGTTTAGGTTCTCCAAGAGGATCCGTGACTGTAGAAAAGTTTAATGATATTACATTATAACGCTAGTATACATTCGGGAAACTACTCCCTTCTCTTCATTTGTTTTGACAGATGTGACGTTACACTGAAACAAAAATAATGTATGTTATGATACAGTGTGCCGCCGTGTTTGTGTGAGACAACGTAGCGAAAACATCTTACTGGTCACAGATGCGTGTGTTTTGTAAACAGATAGTGGGACGTAATGTTAAGAAAGAAACATAATTACATATATCTTTTATTTTTATGCAATAACATGTTACAAATCATAAGGATTTTGATTCTTACTCCATGGTTATATGTCTATTACGGCGAGCACGTTAAGTTTCTGACTTTAAATATAAGATATAGCTGTCCCCCGCGACTTTGTTCGCGTGTTTTAGTTTCAACGGTTTTTAATTTTTGCAACATTTTTTATTTATGCTCCTATTGGTCGTAGCTTGATGTTATATAGCCTATAGCCTTCCTCAATAAACGGACTATCCAATACAAATAATTTTTCAATTCGAACCAGTAGTTCCTGAGATAAGCGCGTTCAAATAAACAAACAAACAACTCTTCAGCTTCATAATATTATATTAGATAGTATAGATAGGGCAAAAAGGCGTGTGCGACTTAGGAGCGGCCTATGTCCAGGATTGGATCACAAAAGACTTGACTATCGTGTGCGATGCGTGATTGACAACTTACATTCCTGTACTACCTAATTCCATCCCACTGGAACAGGTGGTCTATTCAAAAGTTCAATCTTTATTTTCTTGTCCAGCTTCTTGCTAGTACATCTTCCTGTTGTGTATGATATGACACGCACTGTGCAAGCGATGCACGCTAGGCCTAGTGGTTATCACCGCCGACCGCGCACTGTTCATCGCCGCGTTGTATACAAAACACATTCTACTATCATTCATCGATACGCGACTGTTGACGCCGACGCCGCAGGGCTGTCGACGATACTTTATAATAGCTACACAAACAGAATGATATTTACCACAAAGGTGTTATTTCAATCTTCATGCTATTATAGAGAGAACTTCAAAGCAGTGTAGGAATAAATATAGGCAGTTCAGTCAGTGATTCTATGAACAATGTCTTCTTGGCAGTCCTCGTAAAGGGCTAATCGATAGTTTTAATGTCCTGAAAAATTTACTATCGCCCCATTCATATTGCTTTTTTGACAATATTTTAATGTCATTACATTTCAAACTGAAAAAAATAAATGACTTCTGTTCTTTGATTAGGTATGATCGTTTGCTATCAACAAATCACAGTAAGAGCACGATCTCAGAAAGTCTGTAAAACGTGTACCTATTACATAAACTTCTAACCGCCAACTGTCCGCGTCATCGCAACAGAACTAATAGACTCGTAACCGCCGATCTTATTTCTAAACCATTCAGTTAACAAGACGAAAGTAGAACATCAACGTTTAAGAAAGACACACTTACTAATTACATTGTCGACATCCCTCACATGTCATCCTTTTAATTCAATCAAGAGTAAAAGATTTATATTCATCAAGTTGTCAATGGTTCTCACAAACCGTGTAGCGTGCCCTAGTCTTGTCTAAACCGTCTTGCCTGACGTCTTCAACAAATGACAGTCACGTTTACCATCATTAACTTAAACTGGTCTACAGATGCCATCACTCATGCTACCTTCTCATGTATACAACCAACTTCTTTACAGATCTATGTACGTTACATGTAGCGTACCTACATGTCTGTATGTAGTAAAAAGTATTCTGTAGGTTCTAATCATGACAGTATTAACATCTTCCTGACGTCCGGCGCTTCCTCAACTATTAACTAATCCCTTGAGATTCCTCCTTTTCTTTCTAATCCTTTCTCTACAATACTGAATACACAATGCTATAAGTAGAGCTTTTCTGCCATTATAGCCGTAAAAAAGTTTAGCCATAAACATATTCTTAAATAAATAAACAAGCAAAAGCTTAATTTGATTGCAGTTACATAATAAGCGCAGGAACACTATACAGTCAATTATCCCGGTTTCAATCACAAGTAAAGCCATGGTAATACATATGTTAGGTCACCATTGAAGAACGAAGATTAAAAATATCAGCGGTGACCCGTAGCATCCCTGCTTGTCGGAGGAAAGGCCGGCGGCGGTGTTACGCAAGCGCGGTGAGCATGCGCGGGCGGCAGCGGCGGCGCGCACAGTGCCCGCCATGGACCCGACGCGCGCGCTGGCTGCGCTGGCGCTGCTGGCCCTCGCACACGCACAGACCGATGTCATCCTAGAACTAACCGGTAATCAGTGATCAGTGAATATTACTAATTGACTACTATGTTTTAAGTGAAAAAATTCTGCTAATTTTATTTTGACAGCCTTTATTTCAATTTGTGTCTAAGTATTAATTGCGAGTAAAAGGGAATTTGTTCTTAGCGTTTGAAATACGATTTAAGTGTCGAAGGTTTGCGCTCGTTAGCTAGAAACGTCTCGGTTGTAATCTAGGCTTCCGCTGCCCCAGAAGTACTACCTATAATGACCGTCTTATTTAAGGGATTTTTCGTTTCTCTGAAAGTCGTTCTGTTTTAAGGCGGATTGCACTCAAGTACTTGCTGACAAGCTAGTTTCTAAAACACATGTTATAGGAACTTTGTACATTCTCCATTTTCCAAAATATTGTGGGTAGTACAGATTCAATCACAAAAATTATTCAAATGCTACATTTTAAATATACGATAATTTCGTATTGAATTATTTTTTTATTAGATGGCAAATACTTAATCTTATTTAGAGAGCTTTTCTTTTCATCTTATCCTCTAGCTGTAGGAATCCCTAATTATTAAAATTAAGACATCACCACACACTTGTCGTGGGTTCTCATTATGGGAAAACATGCCGGTGCCCAAAGGGTGCCAACGGGACCCTATTACTAAGCCTCCGCTTTCCGTCCGTCCGCCTGTCCGCCTGTCTGTCTGTCAGCTGGCTATCTCAAGCTATAGACTTGAAATTTTCACAGTGTGTATTGACAACAAATAATAAAAAATAAGGGGGCTCCATAAAATGGTACGGAAGCCTTCATGCGCGAGTCCGACTTGCACTCGGCCGGCTTTTTTACTTAACAAATACACAATTTTTAACTAACGAACCGAACCTCTAACGCGAAGTTTCAATCATAACGTACTATATTTAATATATAACTACATAACATACTATATATTTCAATCATAAGGTACTTGTTTTAAACACACGTTGCGTTTTTACCTGAAATTCACGGTTCGGATCCAAAACTTTGAAAAATATAGTGATCTTAGATTTAGATAAGTGTAGACATCTTGCATGTTACATCATTCATTGGATCAAATTACCAAACATTAATACATAACATAGTCCCTCGGTAAATCTCCTCCGACACAAAACAATGGCTTCATATTATTATCAAACATTTTCTCAGACCTAGTAATTTAGGACCGGCAATAAATAAAACATTTGCGCGCAATATTTACTTAAAGTTGTTCGAAAGTTCGTATAGATTTTGTTAAATGGGTTTACAGATTTAGAAAACAATTTAAAATTCTTTAATATATTTGCAGTCCACGGGTAAGTTTTTTTCTCACAAATTCCTGAAAACCCTGACTTGATAGCGTGTTGTTGCAGTAGTCACTTCCGGACTGTATGGAATCCGTACTTAACTTTGTCGATCATTTAGTTTCACCTATATATTACGAGTTTCAAGTACCTTACTATACTTTAACTCTCCAAGCTTGAAGGCAGCTTGGAGATATTCATCGATGTTTTCTATCTATTCCATTCATTTAAATACTAATTAGAATAAACATTGATTTCCTTAGTCGCAAAATAAGACTATGTGGTGTGCCTACACTCTACAGTGCGGTCCGCTGGGGGCGAAGGGAAAAGGCCTGAATACCGCTAGATTTCTACAAACGAGTCTCAAACTGTGTTAGTACTTGCGACGAGACACGCAACCAACTTGCTACTAGCTATAAGCTAGATAGTAAAGGGAACCATGTCGCTTCTGCTGTCCTATATCTTGTTAAGTCTAGTTAAGTATTTTAAAATATTCCTGAAAACTGTGAACAACATTAAGGTTTTGCATAGTAATCTTGATTTGAAGTAATCTAAGAGAATAGGTTAGAAATACCTACCACTAAATATGTTCCAAATGAAAGTTATCGCTGAGGTTAAGCATAAAACTAAATCTTAAAAATCTGTTAATTACGCCAGTAATTAAATATTTAACAGACGTCGTAGCGTAGACAGAGACGACTGTTGTTATTCGTATAAAATATAAATATACTAGCTTTTGCCCGCAGCTTCGCCGGCGGTTGTCGCTTATCGCGGCAAATAGTAGCTTTTATCATTTCGTGGGGTCAAAGTGTACTCCATACCAATATTCTCAAAATCAGTTCAGTTTAGCCGTAAAAGCGTAACAGACATACATGTATAATATAAGTATGGATTTCCTCGAGAATATAATATATTTCTAAGTCTAGACGTCCTCAACCACTAGGTACCAGGTCTAGCAATTGTTGTGTCAATGTCTTTCTTTGCAATTTGGGTGAAGTGTGAGTCTTTTATTAGCAAACAAACATAACACTTACACGTTATCTCAAACGGTTAAAAAGTTGGTTAAGTGAGCGTTTGACATGAATAACAAGTTGGTGTTTAATTTAAAAAAGATATACTGTCCTGTACTTTTCTTCAATCCTGGGTTCGTCAAAACAAGTATCGACTGCTTGTTTGCTCAAGTGGGATAGCTGTCAGTTCTATAAATTTCTCGAGCTATGAGCTAACGCCTACGTACGGAATGCCTAGACAGTCCCAATGTATCTCTCTAAATAGTAGAAGCTAATTCATTTCGGATTAAGTCATAATTTTTGGTGTCTAATATTGTAAATAAAGCATATGTCAGGAAGTGGGTCATGTTTCACCAGGTTTATCCAAATTCAGAAAGGATTTTCTTAAACTAAATCTGTACGCTACTTATATTGTAAATATTGAGCTATAAACTGAGTTACCGAGAACTTAAAACCTCATTCTCATGAATAGATGTTTAATGTGGGATCTTTATTGATTTGTCTTAAGTACATGCTAAGTACTTTCTCAAATAGATCTTAGAACTGTTATGTACATATATGAACTGCGCATGCGTCAGCTGGGGAAAGCTGTGAGCGCTGCGCGGAGCTGGCAGCTTTGTGCATAGTTCTGCGACTTACGTTAAAGTTGAAAGCAACGCGCGAACACTTTATCTGTAATATTGCTACTTTCTCGATCGTCACCATCGTGACACTTCACTGCTTATAGCACTATAATGAGCTTTCTGAATTATTGCTATCATCTAACTAAGGAATTACATTTGGTTGAAGAAAACTGCGCGTTAAACTCTTTCTTCGAACAGATACCGCCGCAAATAAGGCGCTGTTCCAGAATACGTAAGACAATCTAGATTGTGTTCCTGAACAGACCAATAAAATTAATGAAATTATGAACAAAAATTATGTGTTAATTAGCTCTTAATATTATTTTTTTATTTTTAAGACAGCTTAAATACAGACGATAAAATATTTTTATACTTACAAAACTTCTACATTTAAACATAAACACATTTTGAGACTGAAAAAGAAACATAAGAATATAACAAAAATAAATAACAAAAAAAAAGTAAAAAATAAATAAATGGGCCAACATCACGCACTTGTGTTATAGGCTCAGAGACTACGAAGATGGTGGTTTTCTACATTGACCCGTCCAGGGATCGAACTCCAAACTAACAAACTTTATCTCAGAATATTATTATTATAGATTTATATGAATAAAATATAGATGTGTATAATAACTTTCGTGAGGAGTATTCATAATTATTTAAAACAAAACGGTTTACTCACGCATATTCTCGGGATCGCCCGACTAGTTTCAGACTCAATAGGAGTCCCTAATTATGAGCTGACATATAAAAGGCTGATATATAAAATATAGATTTTCAATCAAATTCGGTTTTCAAATTAAACTATGTCTAGACTCGACTGGTTCTGAACTTGACTTACGTTATTGTATGCTAAAGCAGTAGTTATACTACCTACACACAGTGTCGGTGCGCTAATGCTATTAACCCCTCACCTCGCCAGGATGCGCCGGAGGATGTGACGATGCCGCGCCGATGCTAATTCAAGTTCGAGTTCAGTATTATAAGCATTACAATGCACTTACATTGTGTTTATGCAACCACACGTCGGTAATCAGATATCAGTATTCGGTTATTAGGCTTTACAATTTTTTTAAGCTTTAATTATGTCCACATGTAATTTTTTTAATCGATTTTCTAAAAATAATAGCTACCTACCTTGATAGAATATGTATGCAATCTTTTCTATATAGAGCTATACCACACACTACGCCAGTAGGTGCATAATGCATTGTTTAGCCGAGTAAGGGTAGCTCATCCTGCATGAATGTTATTATTAACAATAGAAACATTCCAACTGACGGGTTCCACATCTGACGGTATCAAGCAATCCAAGTTCCGATGACAAGTACTTGCAACAGATATCATATTCTTTTAACAGTCGATAGTTTTTGCAAACAACATACTTTCTCTCAATTCGAGCATTGAAGGTAAAAGGTTAGGTTAGTTATTAGTAGATATGTGTACAAGCCAGTGTTGGGCACTCGATGGCACCGACACATCGCGGTGTTGCATCGCCCACACGTTGAGCAAGGCGGCCCCGATGCGCAGCCGCCGACATACAGCGCACACCACATTGTTGTAGGTACAGTACATTTACAAGTGAGAAACACAATATTTACGATTGATTTATTGATCGAGTGGTCGAACGAGCTGCTGCGTTAGCAGTTAGTGAAAGGGCCAACCATTATGCTTTTGTACGTTCTAACTTGAAGCAATGTGTTCTTGTAACTCTACAGTCCTTTTAACCGACAAGATTTATGCACGTCCCTCTCTACCTCAAATGATATTCCAAAAACTAATTCTAAAAGTATCACATATATGGAAGTGGATTTTTGTGAAAAATGCTAATTTTGTTTTTTGCCAATTACCCTTTATATTTAAACCAATAAGTTGTGCTGTATTCTTAATCGGAAAAATTGATTAGATCTTCATTAACAAGCGCTTGTTTATAGTACACACACTGGGCGGTGGCGAGGATTACCATAACAATAGGTCGCACAGCGCGGATGCAATGCCAATGCCGGCCGCTGCACTCTAATTGTCTCATGTCTATGTTGCCCTGGTACTTCGATCGATATAGGTTACGAAGATATACTTGGATGTTTTGTATTTGTGTCGCAAATCCTTTTTGTTTTTTTTTCATCAAATTCGTTATCGATTTGATCAAAAGGTTCGTGTATATTACACACGGGTGCTGCTAACTAGTAGATTAGCAGCACCCGTGTAGTAGTTCTTGGTTTGAACTTGTCTTAACACGCTTCCGCGTCTATAGTTGGATGAAATCCCTTGAAATGGTTAAATAGAATATTTTACTATTTGTGGCAGACTTAGAGCAGCCCAAGATTACTTCAGACCACCAAAAAACTGGCCAAGTGCGAATCGGGCTCGCCCATGAAGCTTTTCCTACCATCAGACAAGATTTAAGCTGTCAAAATATGTAGCAATATAGAATAATAAGCATATACCTATGATTAACAAAGCTAGTTCTTTGTACCGTTCAAAGATTATTCTATTCACTTCTAGAAGATGTTGTTGTACAAGGTAGTGAGTGTTGGTTGTGTTCCAGACGAGCAGTACTATGAGATGCCGCAGCTGTTCGCGCTGGACGAGTGGGCGGGCTGCCGGGCGGCGCGCGGCGTGTACTGCGTCGGCAGCTTCGAGCTGAGCGCGGAGCGGCGCCCGCACGCGCTCTACGACGTCATGCAGGTAACGTTACAATGCGCGCGGGTCTGCCTGATTAAGCCTCGATGAAGTGGACACAAGGTGAAGAAGTCTGTCACGGCAATCTTCCACTCATCAAGTGATTTTTGATGACATGTTCTTTAAACTCGGTCAAAATGACAACGACCGCCTTGCCGTCGTTTTGTCGGAAATCTTAGTAGTTTATCCAATAGCTTATCGATAAATTAGATAACCGATGTTTAGGAAATTTGCCCAGCAGTGGGACAACATGGGCTGATGATAATAATAATAAAGTATTTTGAACGTAAGCTGCAACTTGGTCCTTTAGGCATCTCTATCCAATATTCAAAGACTGATAAAACCTGGACCATGCCACAATCCATTACTACCTAACGACTGAAAAAAAAAATAAGAGAGTCGTATGAACCTCTAACATAATTATGACGTCACTTACCAGTCGACGGTCTCGACGGATCAGAATAGAAACCTTATTACATAAATAGTGACCTCAATTAGTCCTTACAAGTACGAGAGACTAAAACACAAAATCATTTAGTACTTATTAAGGTCTCGGGTCATATAGGGTTGAATAACATACGAACGCCACTGGTGTCATTTTTTGCTTCTATAACCCAATAATCAACGTCATTTTTTTTTATCACTATTTTGGAAGCTAATAAATCATTTTTATTAAATAAGTATTCTATTTCCGCCAACGTATTGTGAGATATTATGGAAGGCCATTAGCTCGTCATTTGTTTAATGCGGTAATATCAAAATTTTCGTCTACGCATTACCGCATAAAATAAACTCTAAAGTTTGGCACCGAATAAGATCCTTTCACTTCAATTAGTAGAATAAATACCTATAAAACGCGCGTGAAATATTGTCTTCGTCTGCTTAGACATACCGAGATCTTTATGTAGGTCGGTGGGTATGTTTCGCCATTTCCGCTCCGTAAAATCGTGTAAAAAAGTTTTCTAGTTTAAAGTCTAAAAAAACAAAATCCACTTACGTCCCCATAAAATAATATTTCGATTTAAACTTTAGCTTATTTTTAATCAAATAATATGACAGGCTATTAGATAACTTGCAATGAAACCGAAGATTACTGGGATTTATTTCGCAGCTTTTAAATCAGTTAGTTCGTTCAAATGTTAAAACTACATAATTACGTTTACTTCATAATTTAAAGTGATTAATGATACTCATGACGTGACATCTCTTGTGCTGTATATACTACCTGGATGAGTGTTGTAACAAAGGTGTCAACTAGCGCTCACTGCGTCGCGTGATGAGCTAATCTGTTTGTGTTAAGGGCTGACGTTCGGACAATGTGCGACATACTGAATGACATCCATTAGTCTTCCAGACACCTTACATTCATAGATCTATGTCGACGTAAGTTTGTTATCTGGTTAATGTATGCCTTGTATTACTGTTTACTACTTACATATTTTAGAATGTTTGCATATAGTAATCATAATTGAACTTACCTTTAGATTACTGGTCCTTCCGTCCGCAAGTGTGCCATGCAAAAGTCTTATCATTGCATGAGTTTCTATTAATTATATAAGCATTGAGTTATAACAATAACCGTCCATATTAAAATTTGTGGATATACCGGGTTAAGTAATTAACATAAATAACTAATAACAACTTCCGCAGAAGAAGTGTTTAAATATTTAACACTATAAGAAAGCGTGGTCCTTTGTCACTTAGTAAACATATTTTGGTCCTCTGAGTGTAGGTGCTAAGCCAGTCGTGTTGCCACAGAGTACTTTTATATATATCGTGTTGCGAAATACGAATAAACTCCGAGAGAAGTCTGTTATATCACCATCGCTGTCAGATCGGAAGGACCTATTCAATTTGATAACAATATAAACGATGGTGTACCTACTTATGTAACGTGACCTAGATTTGTTTTGCAAACGAGTTTTGCGTTTCACCGTCAAATAGTTGCTAACCATAGAGACGTGCATTCTTCATTTATCTTGAAATGAATGACGGCTATCGTTTTTGCGCTCTTCATTTGGCGCCACTGGCGCTTCATGGCCAGGTATCAAAGCCAGGCCAGCTGTCAAAATGTATTACTAGGTAGATACGGGCACGAAACAAAGTTTAAATTTTAATAACATTTGATATAAGCACACGTTTGACAAAGCTTGTGTTTGTAAACAGTAAGCTCTCAACTATGCACTTCTTTCTCGTAACTCGGCTTTCAAAGCACTAACAGTCATTGTGATTCGTATCTCATATTTTCCATAATAGTTTATTGAATAATACTACTAAACCCGCGTATCCCACCAACAGACTATGGCATTTGACATTTAGGCGACCTGACGCGCGAACATCGCCTGTACGACGAATTTATACACGGGAGCCCCTGATAAGATATAAGGAAATAAACTCCTTAGGTGTTAATCAAATTAATCATACAACCACTAGACGAAATGTTACATCACACAATAAACACATTTTATGCAACATATCTATTATATAGTATTAAATGGGATTGCACTGAAACTATGAAATAGTATTATACAAGGGAACGGCGCAGTGAAAGGAACCCAGTAGGTAGGGGGGGGGGAGGTCAACGGCCGCCGCTCGCGTGGACCGATGACCGGCTGAGCTGTGTTTACCTTATGACGCAGTAAATGCAGTTCAGAAGGTTCACACTAGGCGACTAGATCACTCTATTGTAAGGACTATCAAACTCAAGACTTGTTATTACATGTACAGTATGAATTTTACAATATACAAAACTTTGTAGCTGAAGCTGTAAGCTTTTATAAGTCCCCAAAACCAATAAACCGACCCTTATTTAAAGTGAGAGGAAGCATAACAATTAAGTTAGACTTTATTTGCATAATAACTTTTGTGAGACATAAAACAATACAACACACTTTTACAAACTGTGAATATAACAGCTTCTCACTCGTGAGATCCTCCGCAAGACCATTAATACAATTCCTTATATTCTGGGATAAAACTAAACGTGTTCGCACTACCAACTAAGACACTTTTACCTCAAGGTTTTGACAGTGTGGCCCTTCTGTATGTAGTTCTCTCTACAATTAATTAGTATTTAACATACGCGCCCAATCTTCTGCACTGATCACTCGATTTTTTTGGGTCAAGGTTTAAGCTATGGAATAATGTAAAAACTCTGTGCTAAAGCAGGGGAACGTCCGTACGTTACGTTAGGCAAACACAATTCAACAACATGCTCATTTTGTGTTTAAAGTGTTAATTATTGCTTTTATGAGTGTTATACTTTCCACATTTCAGATATTCGGAATATGTACAAACAGAAAAATAAATATCGCAAAAACATGTCTTAAACTACTGCTTGATTTGAAGTTTTAATTTTATTTATGTCTATAGGCCTAGTTACGATTTTAGGAAAGGTAGAGATTCATGAATATGCTTATGTAACGAATAAATTAATACATAATATTGTAATCTAAAGCGTTCACACGCAACGTATACCTACCTTAACACATTCGCACATCTTTATAATTCGCAACATTAACAATAATAACAATATAATTAATTATTTTAATACAAATAGTAAACAAAATACACGAGAGTTCAGAATTCGAGCGATTTTTGTTGAAACGTGGTATTTACAGCTCGTCGTCCCTTATTGCTCAAGAGTGTGGCGGCGGCTTGCGGCAGTGGCTTGTATTGAGCAACCCGCGCTAACTGGCGGATTGGTCCTAACAGATACAGTTAACAACGACAGTAATAGGTATTAAGACCCCATGACCCATGTTTCTTTATATTATGGTCTTGCATAAGTATGCCCGATTTTTTGGACCAAAATCCGAAGTTGATCCCACTGTCTAGTGTTGAACGTAAAAAAATAAATTGATTTAGGTTCGCCTACTAATTATGCCAACCGTCTGTAAAGCTATTTGTTTCTGTCACATAAATAATGTTAATGTATTTCGGCGTTTGTTGTTTTCCTTATACTGGCTGTTATATAAACATTGTTTACATACACATTCAAACATAACAGATTTAATAAAAAAATGTGTTAGTATTAACAGGTTTTTTCAAAAGCTTTTTAATTATCACAGAAGTAGTATATATTTCTGAAAAGAAGCTGCACAACTAGTTAAATTAGGAATTTTCCTTCCTATGTTTTCCTAAGCGTATCGATTAATCTTAATTAGATTTGAAGCCGACTTAAGTAGATAATCAATATTATGTATTTATTTATTAATGTCCACCAATATAAACAGTAACGAATCGTGATTGTATCGCTACACAGCGCTACTCGGCGAACTGGGTGGACAACTTCAACCACACGCGGCTGCACCGCGGGCTGTGCCTGCCGCGCAGCTGCGCGGAGCACGCGCCCGCGCAGCCGCGGGAGGAACACTACGCTACCTGGTAAGCTCTATAGCTAGAGGGACTGAGGGACCCTACCCACGTCTATATGTAGGGTCTCTTAGAGAGAGACTTTGTTGAACAGATTCTATTATTTCCGATTTTTTTAACTGTGTCTGGATGTGAAATCATGGTCAAATAACTAAAAACTTCTAAAATTATCTCTCTCAAAACGATCTATAATATTTGTTAACATGAATCCCTATTTCCCTTGGTCACGCCATAACTTGACAAAGGCTTACCCGACTGCATAATTTTTTTATTAATTTTCTGTAATATGTAGAAGTTAGAAAAAAAAATAGGATAATTACGCAGGAAATTGGAAAATTTTAGAGAACTTTGCGACTATTTTTTGTCATAATGTGAATTTAGCAGACAGCTGTTTTTGTTTTTGAAAGATATTTGTGTAAACAAATAAAAAAAAATGAAAAAAAAAATTTAACATTTTTAGTTTGAGATGAATATTAATAGCTAGGACAGGACAACGTCTGTCAGGTCAGGTAGTTATAATAAATCTAAATGTATTTTACATACAAAATAAATAAGTTTGTAAAAATGTGAATATAAATTAGGAATGTTTTAACGAAAATTTTCGTCATGTTTTTATGTAAACGCGTTGATGTCTTTTGTATGAAACTGTTTTAGTGAACACTGATTTGTGTTTGTTTCTGTTGTTACTCTAACTTCCCTTTCCCTACGCTATCTACCGCTTGCTTGCTAATCTCAAACCAGTTGTAGGTGTTCGATCTACGGTATATTAATGACCAGTTAATGGTTAGTCGGTGCTTAGTTTTGTTAATTCATGACTTGTATTGAGGTCAACTGCAACAATTCGGCTTTTTATTATGAAATAGGTTACTATAGTACTTGGTACATTTTGTAACAGATATGTGTGTCACTCGCGCATTCTGTCCAACATACCCAAAATACATGTTTTATCACTATTGATTGTATGGGAAAGCTACTCAACTCACATGTTATTCCCTCAGGTTTGCAACCTGCGTGAACGCGTCCACCTCGGCGGCCTACAACCTGTCGGCGCAGCTGACCCGGCTGGAGTACTGCACTCGCGAGGGCGCGGGAGATGACGTCACTCCGCTCACCACCAACGAGCGCGCCTTCGCTGGCTTCGTGGCCGCGCTGCTGGCGCTCGCCGCGCTCTGCACCGCGCTCGACCTCACGCTCTCAGACCACGCCAAGAAAGGTACCAAGTGATTGTCACTGATCACGGAAAACAGCTAAATCTTAGCATGAAGCCTTTAAACACCGTGTCGGTCTCACGTTGTCTGCTAAACAATTGATATTATCAAGTCTTGGCATGCAAAGTGTTCAAGACTCTACTTGAATCGGACACTAGTCGGTTGTTACTGAAAAGTGCACCTGAGTAAACCGTTACATTGATAATTGAATTATTAATTCGCCTCACAACACAACCTACTTGGCCCAGATTAGAGGAGTAAGAAACAAGTTTCTGAAAACCTTTTACGTCATTACTTAGTGGTAGCCGGTAAGAAACCAGCGCCTTGCGTTCCCTAGCGCGGAAAATCCATTATAATTTATACCAGGACAAAAAGTATCAAAATCTAAAAAAATACCGATGAAGTAATCAGGATTTACAAAAAAAAGTGTCATAAAATTGTGAGCATGAAAGCATTACATGCAGGTGGTGTAAGATTAAAAAAAGCCTCGATTTGTGTCATTGCACACATAAATACCGGCAATCGAACACATAAGTAACTAGTAATTGGTGGAACCTATTACCATTGCAAAACCTTTCGCTTAGCAAGCGCGTAGAGCACGAGTTCCGTAATCACTTCCTACTGCCAATGAGGTTGTATACATGTCTCTAATGTCTAGATCGTTCTGAGGAATAGCTAGAAAAAGACTTTTATCATTGGAACAATAGGCTCTTCGTAACAAGAGTATTGCATGCGTAGAACGCAGATACCAATCTTAGTATAGTATTATCAGAATTCCTATAGAAAGTGGACAAAGCTACCTGCTACCTAGTTACCCGGTACTTGGTCGGAGCCAGGTGCCTCGTCACGCTAGGTAAACATGGCGCAACTACGTTTAAACCTAAACGGTGTGACGTCACAGCTTAGGTACAGGAAACGACAATCATGGCCGTCGATTATATGCATCTAACATTTAAATTGTCACTTATTAGAAAGTATACAGGATATTTAAATTAGAAGAACAACTTATGTTTGTTTACGATTAGATTATATCGTACTAAGTCAGCAAGTGCTAAGTCATTTTAATATAACATTTCAAGCCCTTCCCTTTTGTTAAGACTTTAAAACTTCCTCACATGTGAGCTGCGTGTCGGTAATTACAAACAATTGGGCTCAGGTTTCATCACAAATTTTCTTTCACCGTTACTCAGTGGAGCCATGGAGCAACGTAGATGATTACATTGTAAACCTACAGTTTGAAAGTCCCTTACATTTTTTATTTAAAACTAGTACTCGTTACTCTATGGCACAATAAAATTAGTTATTTAGGTTCTCTACTAGAATGCATTAGCATTTTGTTCCAAAAACGTAAGTCCAGTGAACCGTTGCGGCGCAGTTGAGTAACAGACAACAAAAACGCGGCGCTTAGAGACCATTCTAAGAACGGTAACAATGTCTTTAATTCCGTTTTCAACATAACATGTTCGATTCAATGAGATATAATGTCACGTTGTCACGTCATGTCATTGTCAATCTGCTGTTATTGTTAAATAGGCCTGGATAAGCGTTAAAATTTCAGCATCAATAATATAAGTTTAAGATGTTTGCGGTAATTTAAATTACGATTAGGTACTACTACTACTTTTTGAGAAGGAACTTATTTTTAAGGTTTATTGGTACGAGTAGGTAATCTGATCAATTTTGTTTGATTAAATATAACATAAAAGCGCCGTCTTCCTTAGGGGCCATGACCATGACCATGTATTGTCAGCAACACGTCTAACACGTCTTTGTCCAACACAACCACTGCTGATATAACCACGAACCCCGGTCCCCAGTTTTTTGCGGCGTTGTAAGTGGACCGCGCGAAACTTTCCTCGGACCGCCGCCGCCGCCACCGCCGCCGCCTTGCCGTGAAGCAATGTTTGTGGCGCACTGACACAACAGTTACAGCATTGTGATCAATGGATGACGTTTGAACCAAGTGATAATAAGTATTTATGACTGTTCAATAAATTCAATTATCTAGAGAAAGTGTGACTCAATTTTCCATCATACCATTTCCTAATAATTGCAAGCGTAATTAAAATTATTGGGGCACCACTATTTCTTATTTATGGTTTTACCTTTAAGACCCTAATACTGGTCTTGTATATGGAGAGGATGAGATCAAAGCCGAGCAGTCAGTAGCCAATAACCAATCTTCATAATGTAGCACATAGACATGTAACTTACTAATTTTCCTAAATTGTTGAAGATAAAGATCTTACCATCTCGTTGGCTTTAGGCGCAGAATGGGCCCTAGCGTGGTCGATCCCGGCGTGCTGGCGCGCGCTGCACGCGCCGCCGCCGCGGGCCGCGCGCACCGACCTCGCTTCCTTCGACGGGCTGCGCGTGCTCACCATGCTCGTCGTCATCATAGAACACGTCTGCTGGATCACCACGCACACCTACCTTACTGACACCCGGATCTATGAAGAGGTAAGCGGTCGATCTTATAGATGAAAAGAAGAAGCAAACAAGAATCTGGAAAGCTGTGTCGTGGAAGTCAGACAGCCATCCGCTCCACGTAAAATACGGTATTCAGCTGAATACAATAAGACTATCTGATCAAACTTAATGAGTAAACCTCCTATCTTACTTTAGAGACATAAATCATTGAACATCGTATTCAGGTTCAGTCAGAGGCAAAGTTAAACGATTATTTAGATCCCTAAACTCCTGATAGAAGATGTCGAGTTCCTACGCCAAATAATATAAACTCGTTATTGGTTTGGCAAAGATTTTAAGTCACATTTCTTCTATTATGTTGTCAACATGATTCACGTCGGTTTCAGATCCGCGGCGGCGTGGACGTAGTGCTGATGACTAACAGCACGCTGGTGGTGCAGATCTTCTTCATCATGTCGTCGTTCCTGCTGGCGCACAAGCTGCTGCAGCAGCGCCGCCGCGGGGAGAACGTGCCGCCGATCTCTACCTTCGTGAGCACCATGGTCAACAGGATTATCAGGTCACTTGTAACTTTATGTAATAGTTTTTATTGTGAGTTACGTGGTGTGGTTGCGTTGTGTTTTCGATCCTCGTATTGTCACCCACATATTATAAGTTTGGGGTTTGATGTTGGTGAAACTTGGGGCTAAATTTCGTTAATGGAGGAATTATTTTAAAAAAATGGTTTTTTCTTTGTCTATTCTTTAAACTTTTTCTAGTAGATATCCCTTGCCATCTAAGTAATGAATGGCTGTTACTTGCAGGCTGAGTCCCTCGTACTGGGTGGTGGTGTGGTTCGCGGCGTCGTGGTGGGAGCGTCTGGGGCGCGGGCCCATGTGGGGGCCGCTGGTGGCCAGCGAGGCTGCCGTCTGCCGCCGTAAGTGGTGGACACATCTGCTGTATCTCAACAACATACTGTATGCCGACGACAAGTGCCTCATACAGACCTGGTAAATATCTTGACGGCTAAATATTATCAAACATTATATTACTAGCTGTAGCCCGCGGCTCTGCCCGCGTGGGTGTCGGCTATTACGGCTAAAAGTAGCATATGTCCTTTCTTAGGACCCAAGCTAACCCTATACTAACGTTTTATTAAAATCGGTTCAGCACGGCGGCGGCGGCTCTGATAGCGTCGCGGCGGCGTCGAACGGTTCGCGTGTATATTACTTGTTATAACTTCGAAATTAAATGTCCAATTTGAATTAATTAAAAATTATTTTACTGCAACATAAATACCCTTGATGATAAAACTATTTATTCGAATAATAATTAATACTACGATACGAATGTGACCAACTTTTGTTTCTTCCGGCAACCTTACTTAATTTTGGAACACAAAAGCTACTATATTATGATTGTTAGATATATTCCTTTACTGACTTTTTTGTAGGTAATAATGAGTAGGTACTTTAATCAGTATTAATATGTAGTACATAAAGTAAGTAAAGTAAGCGGAGTAATTTTAAAGCAAAACACGTCATGCCATTTAAAAAGAAAAAGATTTAGTTATATTTTACAACATCGTGAGGAAACCTGGATTCCAACAATTGGAATCTGAAATCGCCAACCCGCAATGAGCAAGCGTGGTGATCAATGCTCGTTCCGTCTCTATATGAGAAGAGGCCTGTGCCCAGCAGTGGGACATTTATAGGCTGGTATGATGATATTTTACTGTAAACAATAGCTGTAATCATTATAAATAAACATAATGATATAGAAAGAACAGCAGTGGAAAATCCTGAACCAAGTGAAGTTATAAGCGGTATGTGTTGCGTCAGGTACCTGGCGGCGGACCTGCAGCTGTACGCGCTGTGCCTGCTGCTGACGCTGGTGCTGTGGCGCTGGCGGCGCGCGGCGCTGCTGGCGCTGGGCGCGCTGCTGGCCGCCACGCTCGCGCTGCTGTTCGCGCTCGCCTACTCCTGGCACCTTGTGCCCACCTTAGTCATGCACAGCCCTGAGTAACTTACATTTTTATCTTTTTTTTCTACCTAGCCTTTCCCCAAGCGATGTTGAAAACGGCTTACATTAGATTTAATAACAGATAGAAGTTCCTTCTAGACCCAAGGATATACCACAGGCTCTATGAAGATGACGGTTTCTACAAGAAACGAAGAGCAATTTTAAAGAACTAACTGGTATGGAAAATACCACACCAAACTTATGTGTCGTACTCCCCCAGGTCGGTGCGCGTGTCGTACAGCGGCGACGTGTCGTTCAACTTGCTGTACCAGTCGCCGCTGGGCAACGTGCCGGGCGCGCTGGCCGGCCTGCTGCTGGCGCACCTGCACCACGCGCTGCTCGACAACGACGTGCAGCTGCCCAGATACAAGGTACAGCAACACCCTGCACTATCGACATAGATCGTACAACTGCAAACAGATGCCCACTGCTCTTTCGAATATTGATCTAGGTATAACGTATGCTTATACTTAAAATATATAAACAATATTCGAAACACTCCTCCACTTCGGCCTGGGCCTTTCCCAAAGTATGTTGGGACCAACGATCGACATGCGGATAAATTTAAACTAATCTCTAATTATAGTAAGTACCTAGGTACCTACAAATAGGCTAACCCTCTGTCAAAATTCTAGCTTATCACCATCACCATCAACACTAAATGTTGCCTGACTCCTCGGCATATGGCGAAGAAAGGTAGTAAATTGCTTGTGTTCTACAACACGTTTTGAAAATAGCATGATAAAATAAATCTAAGCACATAATATTTTGTTTACCGATTTTATGTATAAAATATAACTAGGTTCTGAAACCTCACTGAATGTTTATGTAAGTCCCTAATAGGCCTACCATTTCATAATAGTGTACAATCAACATTTTATACAATGTGCAATTTAAATAATTAATGGTGGAAGCCATCATCTAAACTATTTGTCCGGAAGTTGACATGATATCGACACGTTGATGAGTGTCATTACAGTGGAGGGGTGGCCACTGGCCAGCAAACAATATGTAATTGACGACAGGCTATAATCAAAGTTGACACGTGTTTGTTTATGGTCAGTTAGTATGTGCACGTTTATAGGTAATGATATAAGGTTCAACAATATTCTATGGAAAATACCTGCTTATTGTACATAATTGACATACCTACCTACTTATTATTTGCTTTTTTTAAAGAAATGATCAAAGGCTGTGTAATTGATATAAATAAATTTATTTATTGCCTTATATAAATTTAAGGACCTTCATCTTAGGTAGGTGCATGGATGTTACCTTTAGTACGAGGGTACTTAACATTGTAACGTGCGTGTTGCAGGTGTTCAGCTGCCTGTCAGTGTGGTCCGTGCTGCTGGCGGCGGGCTGGGTGTGCGTGTCGCCGCGCGCGCTGGGCCGCGGCCCGCCCGCGCGCCTGCCCGCCGCCGCTCTGGCCGCGCTCGAGAGGCCCGTGTTCGCGCTCTTCACCTGCATAGCGCTACTCGGAGCTATCAATGGAGTGCCCTGTTAGTATATCCTAAATACCTATGGTGAATAGTGTTTACCGAGATTACAAAACGAATAATTATTATCATAAAAAGATAAATTTATTTGTAAGGATATGGTACAGTTAGATGTGACAAAAAATTTCGAGCCATGCATGATATTCAGCCGTTTCCGGCACAAAAATATGTAAGTAGGTACAATATACCTAGGTAAGTATTATAGTGAGAAATACTTATATTAAAATCTATTATACACAAACAACCAGTTACAACAACCATTACATATAAACAGTAAGACAAAACATAATGTCACTAATATATAACATTTCCAATCCGATTTCTCATTTAAAAAAACCATTTATTGAGTAATAACATTTATGTACGTAAAAGGAATTTAAATAACTTATTTTTAAACATTCTAATATCCATTTCTTTAAAGCATACCGGTACCTAATTTATTAAAGATATTTATTCCAATGCATAAAAAGTTTTTTGAATACAGATGTAGGTATTCTTTGGGGTATATTCAATTTATGTTTTTATCGACTAGCCCTATAAGTAGGTACCTAGTTACTTAATTAATATTATTTCACTACCACAAAGAACACTCAGCTTGGAACAGACATTTGTGGATTACCTACACAATTGTTTGTTCCATGTGGGGTTCGAACGCGCAGCGGCCGCAGCCCATTGCGCACTGTGGTACCTAACTAGCTAATTACCTATCACCACCCGGCTATCCGTGCAGCCAAACAACTTCAAACGTGGTAGTAAAGGTGAAAGTCGAAGGCGTTGAGCAGCTTGTGCAGCATCTTATTCAGTTTTATTTATCTAGTATACATCTACAAAATAATACAATGTCGTTACCTACGGAATATAGGTAGTGTCATTACCTACGTAGATTTAGTTATCAACATGGATATAAAAAAAAAAAACTGATTTACCTACTGTGAAATTTTCCATCGGGGAACTGTTTCCTATTCGGTATTGCTTCCTGATTGCTACTCTCATACCGCAGACCGTAGCTCGCGCAGCTGTCTTACACACGGCATCGGCACACGCAAATGCTTGCGTAAACAAATTTCAGCATTTTATAATTCTACTAAGATGAACTTCAAAAAGATAATTATCTTAATTTAATTAGTAATTATGAGGCATTATTACATTAACACATTATTCAAGTAGGTAGCTACTTAGGTAGATTTCTTCTTTTGTAGCTACCTAATTTTATCTTATTCATCATTAAATTTTATGCTCAATAAAAATTATTTAGTAATGTAGGTCCTTACGTAACTCTGTCAAATTCAAATGAAACAAAATTCGAAATTTATAAAAATATGTTAGACGGTTGGCATAATACCATACAGACTTTATAGGTACGCAACACATCTTTTCAGGGTCGTAGTCTGAAAAAGGCAGATAAGTAGTTAATCTAGCACACGTTATAGGTTTCCTATTTACAAACAACAGCGATATATTTGAACAATCAAAATGTAAGCGGTTCCGTCTATTACCGATACTTACTGACACATAATATTACCTACTTAATTGTTTTCGCACCTACAATACCGTTTGCCTACTTTGGTGGTTGCCAAACCGTCTCTACGGAGAAGATCGAAGGATTATGGCAGCTCGTTTTTAATTATGTAAATCTTAATTACTTATTTAAATTAATATGATTATAACTTATTATATTTCTCAATAGAGATGTTGACTGCTTTTTTAATGTCCGTCAGGTAGTAGATTTAAAACTATTGTCGTCTTACATTTTTTTATTTTAGCATCTAATTTACGGACTAAACTGATTTTTAGTTTTTATACCCAGTTGACATCCCTATTAAGTATCTACCTAATCGTGCAGACATAATAGACAGCTGTAGAAACCAGCCCTTAAAACTGTTTTTGACTGTTGGGAGAATGTGTGGTGAAGTTATAATGTAATAATGCTGGATCGAGATAACTAGATACTTTCATGAGGAGTATTCATATTTATTTAATACAAACGGTTTACTCACGTATATTTTCGGGATCGCCCGACTAGTTTCGGACTAAATAGGAGTCCCTAATCATGAGCTGACGCGGCGGCGGTGGTGTCTCGAGGTCGACTCTGACTCTATTGAGTCTGTAACTAGTCGGGCGATCCCGAAAATATACGTGAGTAAACAGTTTGTTTTAAATAAATAACTAGATACGCCGAGAAATCAACTAAACAGCCACAGTAGTTGGCAACTTGTTAGCTATAAAATGATTAATTACTTAAGAATATAGTTCCTGCCGTCGATTATTATACCTGGTTCCTGGATAGAAATCAATAAAGATAAGCGAGAAGCACTGGAGTGGATCTACCTAGCTAGTAGGAGTCATATACACCCCTCCACCTTCTTTATGCCCAAGGAAGATTTTAGGCTTAGGACCTATACAAATGTACTAGTAGGGTCATTCGGGTCAAGAGCACGCACTTTTTTTTTGATGGCCTCTAAGACCTATAAAGAATTAGATAATTGGCATGATATGATATTAATTCAGTAGAATATTTAATATACTTTCACTATTTCAGAAAATTTACCATCAAGGTTAATTAGTTTTAGTCCTACATAAGCTTAATTTAAAACTTTGCCAATGCGTACTCTTGACCCGTCATGTGGGTAAAATTACGTATGTCTTAGGGTAAAGTTACGCACGCGGGGTAAACGTACGCATTCATATTTCTAGCAGAATACAACTAAGGTTGGCAGTAATCAACATTTATTGAATCTTGTTAATAACATAGTAAGAATATTAACATTAACAAAATTAAGAACTCTTTGTATTATCTATTATGAACGTTGTCTTAAATTAGGTATTTATATTGGCAATAATCACACTTTGAGATCAAAATTATTTGTAAATAGTCTATGGTTATTATTTTTTAAATTAAATCTAAGGTTAGTTATTAGGTACATAGTAAAATTTACTCATTGCAAAAGTCGCATCGAAATATTCCGTTCTCATACGCAGTACAATTTTCATAAAACCAGTCATTGCAAATTAAACATTGGATCCAATCTTCTGTTAATGGTTCTTCATATTATATTTCACCACAAATCGGACAGTGTATTAACTTATTTGTTTTATTAATAACCTTTTCATTTCTTTTCTGTTTCAATTTCTGTGTTGACTTATTATTGCTGCGTTTTTTGTTTTATTCCCGATGGTGATGGTTGGGGTTCAAAAGCTACCTTCTGACGAACTTTCTTGCTATTTTTCAATCGCTTTTCCTCTTCTAATTTTTGTTCTTCTTCCCGTCTTGCATGAGTTTTTTCGTCTTTATTATTTGGTCATCTGAGATGAGGGTCCGCTGAACGGCATTTTGCTGTATGCTAAAAGATTAAACAATTTTTTATTTTTTTATATTTGGGGTATAAGTACGCGTGCGTACTTTTAATCTCGTACTCTTGCCCCAATCGGCAAATATACCAAATGATCAGTCACAACACACACGTTAAATACTTTTTATGAATATGATAAACTTACATAAAAACCACTATAAATGAACAATAGAAATAATGTAAACTTACTGGCACAGAGTTATTCATTTAACTACAGCACACTTTTCTGTGGCACAAACCTTAAACGAAATAAGCGTGCTACAAATATTCGGCGACGTGTCGCCACCAGTACTAAACTTGCGTCGGCGCACCACGTGGCTCCTAAACAGCGACACTATAGCCACTCAGTTTTACAAACACAGACCTCAGCCCTCCCTCCCCTGTCGGAGATCGGGCCACCGCGTACTGTTACCCGCCGCGTGCTGTTACCCCGAATGACCCTAGGTAGGTATTATACAACGGTGTGTTTCAGCGGCTGTGCGGCGGTGCCTGTCGTGGCGCGGCTGGGCGTGCTGGGCGCGCCTGTCGTTCGGCGCGCTGCTGCTGCACATGCCCATCAACAAGTCTCTCGTGGCCGCCCGCCGCATGACTTCGCAGCTCGACCGGCAGACCGCGGTAATACACCACACAAATCACCTTACAGCATTTCCAAAAGATGTTTTACATGCTTTGGTAAATGAACAGATGCCTAATGCCGAAATTTAAATTCCATCTGCTTTTTTTGATCTGTAGTTAAGGTACAGGAGTAACGAGTTACCGCAGTACCTGTGGTGTATTGTTATTTACCAAGCCTTTACTGGTGCAAGTATTGTCATGTGTCGTGTTTCCTGCAGATAGTGGAGTGGTTCGGCGTAGCGGCGGTGTCGTACCTGGCGGCGCTGCCGCTGGCTCTGCTGGTGGAGCTGCCGGCGCTACGCCTGCACCGCGCGCTGTGCGGCCCGCGCAGTCCGAGCCCGGCCCGGGCCCAACCCGCGCGGCCTGCCACCAACACCGACAAGCAAGACTTGTGAGCACCGCGCGGTGTAGGTCCGGCCCGTGTCCAACCCGCGCGCCCTGCCCCCAACACCGACAAGCAAGATCATAAAAATCGTGCGCTGTGCGGCCCACGCGGTGAAAGCCTGGACCGGGCCCATCCCGCGTGGCCCGCCTCCAACACCGCAAAGCAAGACTTGTAAACTCACCAGGGCGGCAACAACACTAACTTATTAATTTATTATTACGAAAACTTATAGGATTGTACTCAGTACGGCATAAAATATTTACTGTAGTTATAATGTTTCCGTGTAATTAAATTACGTCTAGGCTGGCCCTAGGCTGATATTGGTAAAGCAAAACTTTTAAAAAAATGTGCAAACGATTAGGTATCTGGTTTTCATCACATACTTTATTTAAACAATCTAAATAGTTTGCTCTCTACCCTATTTAACCCGAAAATGTAATTCCTATCGATGCATATGTAGAGTAGTTATGTTTTTGTATAGGTGTATTATAAGATGTTAGCTATAACTGTCAGGCATGCATAATCAACAATTAAGCGTAAAAATCTGTAATATTTAGTGTGAACTAAGTATGGACAGAGTTTACGTGATGTCATAACATCACACAACTTGGCCCAGACCAAGCTTATCATGAGACCGAGTTATGAACCCCATTATAGTTTTAGTATTACTTTAGACAGGCCTTTGGCCTGATCGTAGATTGCAGCCTACGGTAATTTATGATAACAGCTTTATTGAACTGCTTACATAAGAGTAAGTAACAATTTATTCCCGAGATGTGTACTTACTTATTTGCATTGTGCAAACTTTTTCTGCAAAAGTATATTGTATAATTTAAAAATTAGCGCTAGACGTGACAGCTTCCTTAGAACACAAAGGAACAAAGACTGTTAGGTTATATAGCTATTACTAACATAATGTTCCGTCAAAATAATTTGAAGTAATAACAAACTGATTGAGTTTAATACAAAATACATTTGTATAATTGTACCAATTTGCATCCAATGTGACCCACGAATGCGTAAAAAGAAACTATAACATATTACTTTGTGCTCTCAGGATACAAGTTCAGTTCAATAAAGTAATGTGTACATAATGTGTTGTTTTATTTTGTTAGACTGCCTTCCATAGATACTTTTTATGACTGTGTCTAAAATAAAAGCTTGGCATGGAGCTGATCACACACACATAAATGCTAGGGGTGCCGACATGTGAAAGACTACCTAGATAAGCAATTACTGACAGAAAAACAATAATTTCACTATGTAGGTACTGTAGACAATAATAGAAAACAAAAGATTATTTTAAAATCTTTATTGTGTATCATACACACTGATCAATCACAACCTCGGACTTGAAACATAAATCAGTATGCACTGCACTTCATATAAGGCAGGTGAAACCATCTCTCTCATCCACCAAGCCGAGATTAAGAAATCTATAAGACGACAATTACATATTAGAGAAATATTGAATTAGTTGAATTAGAAACCATGTACATGGTACAAGGTCTCTCTTTTTGAAATACAACTAACAGTGTGGGAGTTCACCAACAATTTTTCATAATACAAAAAACACCTAGACTTGAAATAAGCAATTGTGGGTAACACTGTGTGACGATTGTCCCATGCGGGGATTGAACCCGCGGCACGTTGCGCCCAGTGGTAGTCGGCGTGGTGACCTATTACCACTAGGCTATTAGTGCAATCGAATCATAATGTCATAATTATAGTTTAGTATACTATAAAAATTGCAATAACTGCAATATTAGGAGTGTAATCCACTGCAGCCATTGCATGTTGCCCTTAAATGTGCACAGCTTCTAGTGGCTCAGTTCTGATCAGTACTACTCACATAGTTGTAAGAATTTTAACAACCAATATTAGCCAAAGTAAACACAACTCAATTTTTTACAGCTATTGTTAATAAGTTGTGGAAATGTTTTTATAAGTATTTAGCAATTCAATTTAGTGCAATGTTGATTATATATCATTAAATAGTTGTGAAAATCTGAATAGTTAACATAAACTATCAAGTTAAATCAAACACAGTTACCTTGCATAGTTCATATTACTGAGGACTTAAATAAAACTTACAATACCTACTTTAGATATATTATACTTAGACACAAATTATCACTGTTCTGTGTTATACAGAGATGCAGCTGACTTAGACCTAGCGTCGCGAGGGCCCTGACCCGCCTTGCCAGCCACCTCTATGTCCTCCACCGCGCCCGCCCGCCCGGCCCCGGCCAGCAGCTGGAAGAGATAGCATTAATTACTATATATATATACTATACAAATAAGATGCAATGTTACAACACAAAAATATTTGATAGTTGTGTGTCTGTTCAATAGATATTTTATTTAATACAAAATAATGTTAAAGGTTAAATAGTTTACTGACCACCAAGCCCAGACCTGAGAGTAAGTACCTACATACAATTTCCTTTTTAGGGGAGTCACTATTTTTCATTTCAGGTTGCAGTACACCCTAAGGATTTTGCTTCCCTAAACTGTTATTTAGCTAGTGTGTAGCCGTAAAAAAAAATCACGTAATATTATCTTACTTATTGTAAAGCAAATATCTAATTCCTAACATGGATAGATTAGGAATAAGAAGTTACACAATCTGAAAATAACTGGAAAGTATTAAAGATAAAATTAGATAAAATTAGTATAAAAACTAAGTTTATCTAGTATAATAATTTATGTTAAAATAATATCAACTCAACATCAGTGCCATATTATGACAATCCAATACTGGAAATAGTAGTCTTTTGTCTCTTTGGTCAGTAAAGAGATTGCTCCGAACTTACTTAATTTGGTCAGTGAACTTGTCCACCTATTAGTTCATGACATCTGACCAAATAGCATAGTTTGTCATATGGTCTTACATTCAATTGTTGTTCGTGAACGGCAGATAGATCATTTGGCACGTAAAATTGGGTTAATAAATATAACTGAGAGGTGAATACACAACTTTGGAAAAGGGATATATTTTTATTGTGTTTCATGAATATAATTTTTTAACAGTTTGACAGTCCTCATAATCGAATTAATCCTTAATCTGTAAAATGTAAAAAAAGCACAATTCTATATTCACCACACTGAACCGTTACTGTACTATTATGATAGAATAAAATAGTGCAATAGCTCTTTCATTAAATTAAATTTGCTATTTTGGTCAGATCTCAGGAATGAGTAGGTTCTTGGTTAGGAAACATTTTCTAGTTTACTGGTCAGGTAATTTCTTTTAGTTTGTTCATTCTCCTACCTATAATAAGTTCTAAACAAGATAAGGAAATGGGCTAATCATAAAATAACATTAATATGACAAATTTTAATACAATGTTATTAAACAAGAATGTATTATTCTCTCCATACTCATGTTAGTCCGCGGTACCAACGAATTCCTATGAATTAGTATAAAATTACAAAATTTGGAGGTTAATGACTTGTTGGGCAGCAACAAAACATTAACAATCATGCTAAGGTTATATTTTATATATTTTGTTTTATTAATTAACGATAAGCAATATGTTTTGCGGTCAATACTTACCCTGTGCTCGTAATATCGCACTTTTGCCTCTGCCGGCGGTCGGTTTGTTTCCTTGTCGTTTAAACATAGGAGCATTCTTCAGCATATCCGGTAATATTAGGAATCTGATCTTGGAACCTCTGATGTAAACATTTTCCAACTGCGCTACGCGCCCGTCTCTGTACGTTACTGTAACAAGCGTCATCTGGCAATTCATGTTATCCTCGGCTTCAATCAGCTTCCCGCGATAAACTTCGCCGGTATTTGTTTCACAGGTCACTACATGGCCTTCCGCTTCGTGAAGTACTTTAATAGGTACACCGATCGACATTTTCGACAATTGTGTAGCACAAACACTTTAAAATATCAACCAATAAACGAAGAAAAACTAGATGATTCTGGATTGAAATTCACAATTATTTGGAATTGAACATAAAAACATATACCTAATCCAAATTCCAAACAAAATAATCATAGACATCCATATATATAAAAGTACTCTGTGCATAGACATAATACAAGTTTTTCTTTCAGCTTTTAGCTTTGACCACAGATTAAAGGTTAATAGGTTTGACGTCGCATCGATGACAAAAACTCATAGATATATAATATTTTTAAATAAATTTAGAAAGTTTAGGCCTGTCCAGACCATTATAAAACTAGATCCAGAATAGATAAATAATAAATAATTAAAATAAAATAAAAACAACCATTAAAAATGTTTTTTAAAATAATAAACTTAAAGCCCGGTTTCCACCGCGAGCGGAACGGACCCATTAATGACTTCGTTAAACTCGCAAACGCAAACTGCATACTTGTATTTCCACCAACAAATAGTCGGACGGAAAGAGCCGAGCGTGTAGAAAGAGTAGAAATGAGCTCGCTCAGTTCTAGGGAGCGGAGCGGAGTACTTACGGACTCCGCTCAACTCGCAATTACAATTTATATAGTAGCGTTTCCACACAGAAAGTGGTGAGCGGTAGCGTTTCATTTTGCAGTGGAAATCAAATGACCAACTCTTCGTTGGTGGAAACGCAAACCTATTTCCTTAAAAAGGAGTCCGTTCCGCCTAACCATTTTCCGCACATTACCCTTTCGCAGTGGAAACCGGGCTTAACGGTTTGCTGGCAAAGACAATTTTGGTGTAGTCTGTACCCAATATACCTATCATTCATAATTTCTTCATGTCAATATTAAATTGTCAATTTACTTTTTGTTGTCAAAAAGTTCTGACTGACTTGTGGCTTGGATTGAAAAATTCTAAGGAGGTCGCTTTGTAAAAGCTTTTTTCTATTATAAAACAGATATTCAAATATTTTGTTTGTAAAATAATTGTGTTATCACTTGATTGAAGAATCGTAAACAATGGCGACTGAAGTAATGAAAGTCGAGTTAGAGACGGAGACTTGCTGCATTTGCGGCGGCAGTGGCGAACTGTTGTCGCCGGAAGAGCACGATGCTGGTGCTCTACCGATGCAGGTGCCGTTGCGCACTATGCTGTTACACCTCAACTCCAATAAGGTACAACTGACCGAATGCACCTAATACTATGTTGACAAAACATTCCCATAACCTAATCAAATCCTTTGGGCGGGAACTGGGACAAGTATAGAAATATGATTCTAACTGTTATGTACTTTATTCTAAAGATCACCCATAGTTCCGAAATATTACACATATCTTAAATTTATTTTAAAATGGCTTACAGCACACACATGCTGAAGCTTGGCTGCTATTGCCAGTTATGGATGTAAATTATATAGTACCTACATGTTAAACTAAGTGTTTATGTAACATTTGTCTATCTTACAGGTGGTTCCAGAAGGTCGACTATGTGGAAGCTGTATCCGGCGAACCATGGAGTCCTATGAGTTTAGTACTGCTATCTCTGCTAGAGGAGTCCCACCTCTCAGTGAGAAGATTAGAGCTCTGCGCAGAAGGTAAATCTCATAGTTATGTTTTACAGTGCTTTTCAAGCAATCTGTCTTGATATCTGTTTAACACTATTATTATATAGCAGGTTGTATAATTATATACTATGTGAATAAGAGACAGTTAAAGTTGGTATTTCAATAAAAGATAGTCAAATCAAATCAAATCAAATCACAATATTTTTATTTCAAGTAGGCTTTTCAGGCACTTTCTAAATGTTAAATGACTAGTTGCGTGGTTCCAAAATGTCACTCCTATGGAGAAGAACCGGCAAGAAACTCCATAGGTTACTCTTTTTAAAAAAAGGTAATATGTTGGTACATTCAATGTAAAAAAAAATACAATTATCTTAAAATATGCGACAACAACGTAAATAGCAAAATGTAGTAAATAGTATAGTAATTTTACAATTGAAATGTTGCATGTTTTCCCTTATATAATTGTGTGGTGCCGTTATGGATATTAAAAACATAATCACAATTTATAAATCTACTTGAACCTAATATATATTTTGTAACTTTTGAAATGCCTGAGAGCATTTTGATCAATGTTAAATACTACTGTTCATATGCTATTATTGCAGACTGCATGAGCTGACACAGAAGATTGACGTGTTTATAGTAGTGGGAGGGGCTGGTGCAGGTGGTGCTTATTCTGAAGAAGATATAATCATGGTGGAGCGTGATACACTGGCTGCGGCTGCTGCTGCTGATGATGAGGACCTGGAGCGTGCACGAAATGCTAGAGGAGACTCTGTGTACCAGTGCTCAGTCTGTCCACAATCATTTCAAGTAAAAAGATTTGTCAATATGTATGATAAAAATAGATTAAATATTATGCAATTGGAAAAGGAATTAGGTGAAGAAAGTTTTAGAAGTTTGACAAGCTGTGAATATGAAATACTATAACATTATATTTGCTGTTTAATCAGTTAATTCAGAGGTCAGCAAGGTCAAGAAGTCAGAGGTGTAGTCAAATTTAATAAGTATTAATAAAAAGGAAAAATATAGTACCTATATTTTCTCTTCTTTTGATGATCTCCGTGGTCGAGTGGCATACACACCGGTTTTCAAGGTGTTGCAAGCTCTGAGGTCTTGGGTTCGATCCCCGGCCGGGTTAACGTAGAAAACCACTTTTCTACATTGTCTTGGGTCTGGGTGTTTGTGGTACTTTCGTTGTCTCTGAATTCCATAACGCAAGTGCTTTAGCTACTTACTTTGGGTTCGGAGCAATGTATGTGATGTTGTCCACAATTATTTATTTATTTATACTGTAGTAGAAAATAGGCGAGAGCCAAATTATACCTTTATTTACATTATTCAGTCAGATCTGTAGTTGTCATTGTAATAATAGGATAGATAAGCCAGATGTCGTGCGGCAGCGATATTTTTTTTAAAGATTGAAGTTAGATTAGTGAGAATGTTGCGAGTGTGGCACTGAGTGTGTGGTGTGGCAGCGCGTGGCGGAGTACCGCGCGCACGCGGCGGCGCACCCGGCCGACGCGCTGCACTCGTGCTGGACGTGCGGCGCGCAGTTCCGCGCGCGCGCCGGCCTGCGCGCGCACGCGGCCGGCGCCTGCGGGCCCGCGCCCGCCTGCGCGCTGTGCGGCCGCGCGCCGCACGCGCGCCACGCCGCCGCATGCGCGCCGCGCTGCCCCGCGTGCGGCGCCGCGCCCGGCTCGCGCGCCCAGCTGGCAGCACACGCGGCCGCGGCGCACGGCCGCGCGGCGCGCGCCCCGCACGTGTGCCCCGCCTGCTTCCGCACGTGCGACACGCCCGAGCTGCTGAGCGCGCACCTGCTGCGCCACCGCCAGGCCAAGCAGTTCGTGTGCGGCTACGACGGCTGCATCCTGCGCTTCGCCACCAGGTGCGCCCACCGTACTCACCCTCGTCACTACGACTTTCCGACTCTGTTAAATATATTATTGACCGAGCAAACATTCTAGGAACAACCTGATGTCTCACATCCGCAAGTGCCACTCGGGCGTGGCGGAGGCGGCCGCCCCGAGCGATGCGGCCGCGCCGGAGCCCGAGCCCGAGCCCGTCGCCCCCACTTCCACTTGCGACACCTGCGGCCGCACGTCAGTACTCTGTCTACATATTCAATAGTCTTGCATTATTACACCTTCATGCGCCTAAGCAAACGAATATTCCCGGCAGGTTCGGGTCGGCGGCGGCCATGAAGCGTCACGCGCGCGTGCACCGCTCGGCGCACGTGCCGCAGCAGCTGGCCCCGCAGGTAAGTCGCGCCTGTCGCGCCACTGTTACTGTACGCTGTACACGTTACTGTACGCTGCTTGTCTCGCGCAGGAGGACGCCGCGGACTCGCAGGAGGGGGAGGACATGGAGGGCGAGGTGGAGTATCTGGAGGTGGACGGGCTGGAGGATGCAGACTACGCGATCGACGAGGACGCCGACATGCACTGAACACATACCTAACACTGCGGGAACCAGAACAGGACAGACATAATTATTGTAGTTAAGATCTATTTCAGTATTAGTATTACACCTTATTTCAAATGTACCAAACTTGTGTTTAACATTATTTAAAATATAACAAACATATTCGAAATTGATGTCTTACTGAGACCTGAAAATAATTAATCGAGTTGTATTTTTTCTGTTCTATAGTTAACTGTTTAGATATACGCTGAGTGTATTTCTAAACAGTTAACTACATAATTTTTAACGATGTGCCGACTAAGACTTCGGCCTACTGGCAGATTTGTCGATTGTAAAGAGGCCGACTAGTCTGCAAAGCCGATCACTGTTTTGAGGGAACTCGAGAATTACTGTGCCCCTTAGTTTACTGCTGTTTCGCAACATTATCACAATACTGTTATTATTCATTAAATGAAAGAATTCAATTCAAATTTCTCAATCATAATTTCTCGTGGCAGGGAACATAAAATGTTTAAAACTGATTCGTAAAAAATACGAGTTATTTTTTGAAGTTAAAACTTCTTTGGCGGCCTTGTACACTTTTTTTTGTAATGGGTAAAAAATATTAAACTCGCGTCAGGACACGTGACCCTGATCGAAAATTCGTAATACGAATGGAGAGTATGCAACCCGTCGTTTTTATTATCTATCTGGTGGACTAAATAGATATTTACTTTCCATACCCAGTCCGATCCCTACTAGGCAGTGCCTACCTTCTAAGATCCAACTACTTAAGGTGATACATTGAAAAAAATTTGGTTTTTCGATTGAGTGTAAGTTAACATGTACGTAGTACCTATAGGGATTCTATATTTTGATATATGTTTTTTTATTCTTTTTTTCTAGGATCCTGTAAAAGGAATACACGATTGAAGGAAATTTTCTCGATAAAAAAAATTGCAAAGTTGTATCCAATTTTTTCGTCGTCACGGCTCAACGCTTAAGAGTTATTCAATGAAATTTACTTTATAACATAGAGAATAATGATATCTAAGTTTTGTAAAACCAGTTTTTAATTTAATTCATTAATTTTGTTAAAAAATGAGTAATACGTTTTGGCACATACGTCGTTTTATTCTAAGCGCACACACATTATAGCCATCTCTTCTTTTGGTCAGCGCTGGCTTGTCTCGATTTCGGCGCCAGTCACTGGATCTGTGTAAATCTGCCATTATTACATCAATAATTTGACAAGTACCTAATAGTGACAGACTAAGAGACATAGTAAGAGCATGAAAAGGAATAGAGTCGCACTTGGATTGTGAAAAATTAATTTCGACTAAATTCGCCCGAGTTTAGAAATAGACACAGAAAATTAAAATGAAACAATGCAGAAAAAAGAAAATATGTATTGAAGTTCTGGAACAGAAAAATTCTATAGCAAAAAATGTTTTTTCAGAAACTTATTTAGATTTCAGTTTTCATTTTTAATCTTTATTTATAAAACAAAGTCGGGTTTGTTACACCATTTATAACTCAAGAACTGTTGATCGATTTTCGTAATCTTTAATTTGGGGTTGTCTTTACCCATAATAGCAGAATAACGATAAGTAATCAAAAAGATGTCTTACGGGAACGTGAACTAGGTAATTACGTGGGGCACCGCTAGTTAAAACATCAATATTTAAAAAAAAGTATATTAAAATATATACAGGGTTTTATATATGCATATAGATTTATTACGACTGGCCTGTTGGTCTATTGGTTAGTGACCCTAAAAGCTAAACCGGAGGTAGTTTGTTCGATTCCCACCCATGACAGATCTTTGTGTTATAAGCATGATTATTTGTTCTGTGCCTGGGTGTAATAATTATCAATAATTTTTAATATGTATGTATTAAGAAATACATAAGTGTTTTATCAATTGTCCGTTTGCCATAAGATGCGTACCTACTAAATGAAAAAAAAAATGATAATTATATTTTTGTATTATTTGTTTACTCCATACCTTCTGTGTGCTAAAATTTAAAAAATTCAAAGATGCGCGTATTTCTTGTTTTTCCCGCGCACACGGTTCGGCTGTAATCGTCACCATCCGTAATCAGTCAGAAAACCAATGCCCGCCACTGAGCCGCGAGATGGTCGGCTTTACGGACTAGTCGGAACATATCTAGTAATTTTATTAAAATAGAAACATCTTTTCTACTAAATATCTAAATTAATCAGAAGTTGTATTTCTTAATCTAAGATAGATAATATATATTAAGTTAGTTTTATGATGTAAGCAAACATTGAAGACTTGTTATTAGTATGAATATTAAGCACCTGACTATAAAGAGGAAAATAAACCTAATGCTGTAACTAAACCTGCGAATAAACCTGCCTGTTTCTACACTCCGTAACAGTATTACGGAGTGTAGAAACAGGCATCTATGAAGAACTATATTCATCATTTATTTTCATCATATCCTCTTCTATCTAGAAACGAAATTTTAAGTGAAGTAGTTTTATAGTTGCTTAATAAAAACGATGTGAAAATAGCTAAAGAATGGATTGTATGAATCTTATTTACTTTAGAAAGATACGTCAAAAACTGTTTGATAAATAAAAGTCTATTGAAAAAATTCGTGAAAATATTCTTTTCGTTTCTCATAATACTTAGGTACTATTATTTTTTTCCCAATTTATTCAAATAATAAGTATTGTGATTATTTGCAAAAAAACACAAAACTGCCAATCTCGCGAGATCTCGCAGTAATGTTATTCATAAACTCGCGAGATCTCGCTTGAGCCCCAATCTCGCGAGATTTGCATTCCCTAATGCACACTCTTCTCTTTTGTTTTTTTTTTTTTTGTTTAAGATTTATTTTTTTGATTTTTCGCAGTTAGCCTGAGCGCAGGCTTTGACTGCTTCACCGGACTTATTCACACGGGTCGCACACACATAAGTGTAGGCACGGTTTTGCTGCGTTTTTATAATATAATGAACTAATTGTTTCATGTTTCACGTGTCTCGTGTTAGAAGTCTCCGTTTCTTTTTCCTGTTTGTATAGTTTCTCTGCTATGCAGGGTGCAGGGAGAAAAACCTAAAAATCAAAGAGAATGACGATCAGTCCTTCCGTTGTTAAATTATAAATAGCGTAACTTACCCGACTATACAAAAATATACCATCTGAATTTTGGGAACCTTTTATCTTTATCGGGTTTTACGGAAAACGAGCCCAAGCTCAGCACACTTAGTTCTACTTGTCGAGGAGTTCCGATATCAGTCATGGAAGTACAACCTCAGGTCACTCCATCAATTCCGAGACTAATATGTATTTATAAATCCTACTTACTTTTAGCGAAATACAATGTAGGTATTAAAAATATGTGATAACTAGCTTTTGCCCGCGACTTCGTCCGCGTTTCCGTCGTTTTTCGTAAAAAAGTAGAATATGTCCTTCCTCACGGTTCAGTGGTTCTGATGTAACAGACAAATTAACTTTCGTATTTTAGTAGGGAAATATAACCTGCCCAGGAGTATAAAGAATAATTGTACCAAGTTTCGTTAAAATCCGTCGATTAGGTTTTGTTTCTATAAGGAACATACAGACAGACAGACAAAAATTTTACTGATTGCATTTTTGGCATCAGCATCGTTCATCAGCAGCATTCACTAATCACCCCCTGATAGTTATTTTGAAAATATATTTGATGTACAGAATTGACCTCTCTACAGATTTATTATAAGTATATAGATAAAATAACCTTATCAAGAATCAAATTTAGTTTATCGAATATTTTGTATTTATACAGGTATCTTTTCAACACGAGCTGCAAACAGGCGATACAGTGTCCACTCACGATGGCGGACTGAGTCTGAGCTGAGATCTCATTCGAAATGTTTCTGACAAATCAAGACGGCAACCAAAAATAAAATAATGCAATTGATTAAGATTGACCCGTAATTTCAAAATAAGCGGAACATTTATGTTAATGGGTTTTTTTTCTGTGTCGATTAGTGAAATTTTGATATATGAGATTTAGAGTTGAATATGTCTGCCTACTTCCTTTACTATTGTTAGAAATCTTAAAATATGATCATAGAACAAAAAATGTTCCTAAATTCAACCCTGTAACGTAAAATTTGTGAAAGATGGTAACGAATAAAAGACATCGTTTTTACACTATAAAAAAAAATCAACATAAATACGCCAAAGGCGTTTGAAGATAAAGAGCCAATCTAGTTGCGTCGTGTTAGTTATATTTAATTTGGTCTAGTTTTGTCACTTAATGTACCAAAAAATAACATAAATTTGCCTGAATTGCAGACTCGCCCTTAAGTTGTTGGAAAGTTCTTTTTATTATAAAATTGTGTTTCAATACTTTGGTTTTATTTATGTACAATTTACTTACCTCATGTTATAACAGAAGAAACAACAAAATGAACAACAATAATACTTTATTATAACAACTTCATAAATTCTAAACAGTCATGTAAAAATACTATATCAACTAACAATATCACATTTTTTTTTATATAGCTTCACCATGCAGGGCGTTGTCTCAATTATATGTTCTTAACCCCAACAGATTGTTCCATTTATCATTTGGTCATGTAGACAATAGTGGCAGGCTTTTCGTTTTTAACTGTCGGACGTTATAGTTCTAAGTCCTTGTCGAGCTCCCGGCGCTCAGAGCCGGCGGGCTCGTGGCGCTCGGAGCCGGCGGGCTCGCGGCGCGGCCGGCTGCGGCAGATGACGGCCACGCGCCGCAGCCGCGGCAGCCGCTGTCCGCGCCACGAGCTCTCCTCCGCGCCCAGCACCGCGTGCGTGAAGTCGTAGCGCGCCACGCCCCTGACATACACACAACTGACTGACTTACCCTATTATTAACTTATTAATAAACCTGTGTAATCATTTTCATTGGGTTGCTCGAAATAGTCCACGTTTCAAGTGAGTACTACAACACTTTAAAATTAGCAAATAATTAATTTACTAAAGAGTAGGTACAGTGTATTTAGCCAGAAACTCAAAAAGACGGCAGTAGGGTGTAATATAGGTTCATAAAAAGAATGTCGTACTTCATGACGTAGAGCGAGCGGCGGGCGAGCAGTGCGTCGAGCGAGAGGTGCGGCTTGCGCGAGTGCTGCAGCCGCATGACGGCGCTCGACACCAGGCACAGCCCCGCGATCACGTCGCCGCAGAACTGCACACGCACCACGGCACAATTACACTCGTGTACGACTCATGATAGGTACCTATTGTGTAGAAGAACAATATAAATGTACCCGCACGGCGTCGACGTGCGGCTTGATGTGGCCGGCCGCGGCGAGGTCCAGCACGTGCACGTGCGCCAGCGGCTCGCCGCCCTCGCCGCCAGCGCCGAACGCCAGTCCGCGCACGCGAGACAACACCACCGAGTTCTCGGACGTCCACTGACTTCGCTCCGTCTCGCGATAGCCTTGGATTGCCTGACACAGATAGTTACTTTTATCTATTTTAATGGAATTACTATAGGATTAATGAAATCATACTTCAGTACTATAGCAACTTACATTATCCCAGTGATCAAACTCGTATCTCATGCGTCTCAGCTGTGGCTCCAACTCATTCAGTAAAGCAATCTCCTCCCGTTCTGTGATGAACTCTGGGTACACCTGCATGTCTCGCTGAACTGCAGTACGCAATTCTTCATCTTCAAATTCCTTCCATGTTGGACTTATTTGCAGTAGATTTGGATCTCCTGTAATTACAAATAATGATAAAAAATAATCATTAAATATGTACATAGGTATAAAAAAACATGAAGATAAAGAAATATATTTGGTTTGACATTGTTGAAATTTTAACTAGATGTAGAGATCAATAAATAATATTTTCGAGTAAGCTTGTATCATTATTAACCTTTTCGGTGCTTGACTAAAAATCAATTGCCGTGCCCTAGCGCGCGGCTACAAATGGTTTTCAAAACTTAGAGCTATGAGATATAATTTTAAGTAAGTATAGTAAAAAAGTATCTTCATTTAATAATAACCATTAGGTTAGTTGTACCACTTCGTTAATAGAACAACAAAATTATGCATGTTCTCTGGTGCAGAAATACGACACGAGCAGTAGGGGCACGGAAATATGTTTCGCATTCGCATAAATGCGACCCAAGTGGTCAAAAGGTTGAAGTGATTAAAGTTAGCTGTTATTTACTTAAAAGATGTTAGGTTCTTCATATTATGTTAAATATACTGAGCGTCATTTATTCAACAAGTTATACCCACGTATGGTATGAATTATCAACCTACTTTTCACTTAAGTATCGGCCGTACCGTTATACAACCACAATGGGACAAGCCTTTAGCTATTTATCAGAAAAGAAGAATAAGAGTCGCTGGTGTTCCATGGGATTTGACTATACAAATAATAATAAATTCATCCTTTCAAACGGATTCGTACTAAAGTACTTTAAAACCACCAAACCAAGGCTCACTACAGGACATTAAAATTTAAAAGCAAAACCATATTCTAACCTGAAACGGGTGCGACGTCAGGCTTCAGTACACCGCTTAGTGAACGCCGCGCTGTGCTTATTGACTTAAATTTACAGTTTTTCAGTAATGTTACTGTCAACAAACGCATTTTATGCTCGATTCAACTCAAACAACAAACAATTGCAAAATATATTTTTCACTTTGAGTGATTTTAAATGACAGTGACACTGACAGAGGCAGATGACATTGACAATTATGTATTTTGTATTTGACACTTGATATGATGACACAGCAAATCACCACAGAGTTCTACTGACAAACTATCTTATTATCGCATTATTTTATACTTTAATTTTTGAAGGTAGATTAAGATTTTATTTCAATGTTATCAGTTTATCTAATAACGTAAGTATGTCATTTAGGGCATGGACTTATTAACTTCAAATTTTGGATCTCATTCAATATCAAGTATGTCTTCTTGCTAGTTTTAGTTTATTTACCGAGGTTTGGGTATGTGTGAACTTGAGAGAATAAATTATTATATCTAGGTATAAATTCATTGTATTGTGTGGTGGGGTGATTTTAATGTGATGTCTGTGATTGTGTATACTTCGGGCTACTCCACCAGCGCGCCGCGGCCGCCAGGCGTCAAGGATCAAAGGTAAGTTAACTTTTTCCACTGTCTACTCTAAAAGTCCAAGTAAATTTGCTGATATAATAAATTTTATTAGATGATATAATTATATTTTAAACTTATATTAAGTGTTTAAAAAAACGCCGATTAGCAATTCTGTCGTTCTTCTAAATGCGCCTACACATTCAGAAATAACACGAATGACAGTCTTGGTCGAGACGTCGAGAGATGGAGTCTCGAGACGCAGGCGCTTTTACGCTATGCTTGATGATTTATTGAAAAAAATTTTTTTTTGAAGTTTAACTATAACCATTATACCTAATATTATTTATTTTTTATAACCTAGCAAGTCAACATATACTGAGCAAAAATATGTGGTTACCTATCTGATATAAGGCTACAGTGTTAACAAGCAACATATTAAACCCACGTTAATTAACAGGCAAATCGTATGTGTCCTGTTTTACTTTGATAACCGATTGTTATAGTGTCCCAACACATATTAACTCAGGGCCAACATTTAATTATTGTTTTGTAAACACATTGTGCATAATGTTTCGTTAAGTGGTCAGTTAGGGCGCATTAGCAGTGGCTACAGCTACAGCGGCTCATTACAAAGCGTCAGGCGAGTGATTACGTCGGCCGTACGTGCTCACCAAGCAGTTTATCCGGCGGTCGGCCGGCGGCGGCGGCGGGGCCGCAAGGCCTGGTCAATGTCGCGACCCGGTTCCACTCCACACACAATCAAAGCCGTGAATGAAATACTTTAGCAGATCGCTATCGTATATGCTTGTCTTGTGGCGACATTGAGTGCGACTGCGCAAAACGCTCAGCAGCTGAGTACCATTTTAGATTATGAGATTGGCAAGTTGAGGAAGTTAAGAGGAGCTGAGGTTTTTGAGAAAATTGAAGAAATATTTAAAAGTTAATTTAGCGAACTTTACGAAAGTTGTTTTTTATTGTTCTCGTAAACAAAAATTCTATTTGTACATGCTGTCGAGGAATTTATGAAAACATGTTGATTTTGTTGATAACAACCTATTAAAGGTTTTCATATCAGTTGGATTGGAACCAATTAATTCATTACAGATTATTATTGTAATGTCATGTACTTCTTAGCAGAATAATACGACGAATGCTCTTATCTTGCTTCTTATCTCGTGTTACTATACGCTGACGACATGAAGGTTCATAAAATTATAGGTGGCATCTCCGATACTCACCAGTTGCAAGCTGATCTTAATAGATTTGAGGAATATTGCGCACGTAATCTGCTTCAGCTAAATGTCTCTAAATGCTTCCATATGACCTTCACGCGTCAGAAGTCTGCAGTGAATTCAACATACACTCTCAACCAACACACCTTATGTAAAGTTAACAGTATCAGGGATTTAGGCATTATACAAGATAGCAAATTACTATTTGATCAACACATCGAGGGTATTGTAAAAAAAGCTGCGAAAGCATTAGGATTCATAATAAGAACCTCAGCCTGTTTCCGTTCTCTGAAGCCAATCAAGGTTTTATATTGCTCGTTCGTACGCAGTCACTTGGAGTATGCATCTCAAGTCTGGAACCCTCAATATGAGATCTATAAGTTGCGTATTGAGAGTATCCAGAAAAAGTTTCTTAGATATCTCGATTACAAAGCGCACCAAGTATCTATAGATTACGAGCACCGGTGCAAGAAGTACCATTTTCTACCACTTGATTACAGGCGGCTCATCAATGATATATGTTTTTTGATTAACATAGCGAATGGGTCGATTGACTGCTCTGAGCTCGTTTCTAAATTGGCATTTCGAACTAACCTTATTGGGTTGCGTCGGAGGCCCCTACTGTGCGTGCCTTCTACCTCCACTAATTATAGGCGTAATGCTTATCTTATTAGAAGCGCTAGTTGCTTTAATGGATTATCTCGTGAGCATGATATTGATATTGACTTGTTTTGCACTGAGACGAAAGTAGCAAGAAAACTTTTAGCCAAATCATTTTTTGCGAATGAAGCACCGGCTGGTGGTGCTCAAGCACGCATGTAGCAACGGAAAATTAAAAAAAAAAAAAACAAAAAAAAAAAAAAAAAAAAAAAACCATCCCTCAACTTTCAAGCATTACTTAATCGTTATTATTATATATCTGTGGAGGCTTGTTATTAGCAACTTAATTATATAAATTTGTTACCTATTCTGTTATTAGTCTGTAAGCCTTCTTAAAATAATAAAAATAAAATAAAATAAATAAAATCTTATCTCTTTCTAAATACTTACCTAATAGGTAAGATAAAGATGTATTAGATACATATTTTAAATAATCTACATGACATAATGATAAATCGGTATGAGTATAACATTACCGCAAGTGAAGCGCGAGAGCGTTCAACAGCTCAAGCAATCCGTGCACGTTGATCACTGTCTAACTGCTCGAGCAGTCCGTGCACGTTGATCATTGTCTAACTGCTCGAGCAGTCCGTGCACGTTGATCACTTTCTAACTGCTCGAGCAGTCCGTGCACGTTGATCATTGTCTAACTGCTCGAGCAGTCCGTGCACGTTGATCACTTTCTAACTGCTCGAGCAGTCCGTGCACGTTGATCACTGTCTAACTGCTCGAGCAGTCCGTGCACGTTGATCACTTTCTAACTGCTCGAGCAGTCCGTGCACGTTGATCACTGTCTAACTGCTCGAGCAGTCCGTGCACGTTGATCACTGTCTAACTGCTCGAGCAGTCCGTGCACGTTGATCAGTTTCTAACTGCTCGAGCAGTCCGTGCACGTTGATCACTGTCTAACTGCTCGAGCAGTCCGTGCACGTTGATCACTGTCTAACTGCTCGAGCAGTCCGTGCACGTTGATCATTGTCTAACTGCTCGAGCAGTCCGTGCACGTTGATCACTTTCTAACTGCTCGAGCAGTCCGTGCACGTTGATCACTGTCTAACTGCTCGAGCAGTCCGTGCACGTTGATCACTGTCTAACTGCTCGAGCAGTCCGTGCACGTTGATCACTTTCTAACTGCTCGAGCAGTCCGTGCACGTTGATCACTGTCTAACTGCTCGAGCAGTCCGTGCACGTTGATCACTGTCTAACTGCTCGAGCAGTCCGTGCACGTTGATCACTGTCTAATTGCTCGAGCAGTCCGTGTACGTTGATCACCGTCTAACTGCTCGAGCAGTCCGTGTAAGGGCGTCCGAAGTGTGTCAATGTACTTATACCTGTATGACATGATAATATTTTGTCATATAGTACTGTTCAAAACTTTAGGCCGAGCAGAGCTAAGTGGAGCCCTCATAAATGGAGAGTCGTATCGCAGCGTGGAAGATTTACATTAAAAAAGCCTAACATTTATTTTTATTACAAAGACGATCAAGTATTTTTACTTTATTAAACTATCACTCAAAATGTTTTGTGTCCATACAAAAAAGCAAAAAAATATCAAAGTGACAGCTTTTATCAATTTTTTTCTTTTTAGTATTGTTTTTATTAATGTTTGATTTCTGTGATACGGTGTGATTTTTTATTTAAAAAGGGCGCCACTTGGTCTCCTTGTCGCTGAAGGAACTCTGTATAATCAATACATAAAATAAATAAAATTGAAGTGACTGTTTCTATGTCAAAATAATAGTTTTTATTTATCATACTGTTATTTGCACGATACCTATGCCTAAAAACCAGTTTTTAGAATGTTTATCTGTAAGTCTGTCTGTTTGTTTGTTCCGGCTGGACAAAATTAGATAAAAATGTACAGGCAGGTAGCTGACTATTTAGGGAGTATCTAACTTATGCTATATTTCTCTCCAAAATGCTTAACAAGAGGTTTGATAGGTGATTAAAAAATGTTTTTGTAGATCAGCGTTTCAGAAACTAGGTGTAAAAAAGAATATTATGGTGATCTGCTATTTGGAAAAATATAGAACAACAGTTGCTATTTTGTTTTTTTCTAAGTCGGCTTAAATAAATAAACTAGTCGGTTTCTACTCTAGCTCGAGAGTTTTGTTTTGTATTATGTAACAACCCGATAATTTAAAATATCAAAATACGACTACAAGCAGTGTTACGAAAAAGAGGTACAAAAATTAAGCGGTTTGAAAGAACAGCTAATTCAGAGGAAAGCTTTTATACCAACACATATTTTGTGAAAAGTATGCTATTAAACATGATTTGAACTTTCCTTTTGTACCTGGACCTAGTAAATTCTTTAATAGCTTTACATTACGACCCGACGCGCCAGTGGCGCCCACTGGTGAGCGCAATAACGGTAACTGTTATTATATAAGTTTCAAAGTTTGTTTCTAGCCCTACTAACGTGTTTCTATTTCAATTTTGTGTTACTTTCGCGTGGAAATAAATTACTCTTTAATTAATTATCGTAATGTAATTGAATAGTTTTAACACATGTGGACAGCAGAAACTGCCTTGTTGCCTAATTAATTTTAAAGTACTTAATTTGAACTTTTTGGATGTGTTTGTATGGAAGTAAATGTTTTCGTTTGTTTCTCTTTTGAGATAAAGGAACGGGTCGTGTGTCTCTGTAGTGGACCATGTCCAGTGCCCGGGTCTCCCGTTACCTAAAAGAAGGAAGCTGCATCAACTGTACAGTCGCTCATGTGAAGCAGACGAAGTACATAGTGAGCGTTGTGCGTGTACATAATGCAGCGCTAGCGGGCGCATGCATGGGGCGGAGCTGTGTCTGTACATCCGGCGCGCAACACGCGTCGCCGCCGCGCGCCGGCGGCGCTCGCAGCCAGCACGCTGTGACTGCAGAAATACCACTCTCTAGGAACCTTGCCTGTGTGTATTTTATCTATAGGTTATTATATTCGGCTTTGATTTTTATTTGGCTTCGAGTCCATCTTTATGCAACTTCTCTATATCATCTCCCCAGTCATCAGTCAATGCATACATACGATACATTAGTGTTAATAATACATATTATTTGGAATATGCCGTTTGATTTCTGTCATTTTTTCGTGTGCAAATGGATCGTCGTCCCTCTAGTAATTAGGCAGTTACAACGACCCAGCATGTTTTGAAAGAGTCATCGTCCATAGACTAAGTATTTAAATTTATTTTTCCCTATCAATATAAATGTTAAAATTTGCTATCATATTTCGTTATTTTAAATTGTTTTCATTATTGTTTAGTTTTTTCTTTGTTCAATTATATTTAGCATAACGTGTTAGATATTAAGTCTGTAGCTGTACACTCTTTTATATTTTTATATTTATTCCGTCCAATGGTTGCCTGGAAGACATTGCCGTGCGCAATAAGGCCGCCCTTTGTACCACTGTTATGTTTTTCATGTTTATTTTTGTTTACAGTGTACAATAAAGAATAAATAAATAAATATACCGTACGCACTATGAATAGGGATAAGACTAGACTTCCGTTTCGTTTACAAACTTGTCTTAGGGATTTTGAAGTAGACCTTTTGTTTCACCTACGTTGTGCGTGCCTCCGCTGCGACTTGATCACTGTTATCAGCTCCAGCCGGCTCGCGGCAGCTCCTCTACTTACCGGTGGCGAGTGACAGTGAGACGCGGCACGTTAACAGCCATCCTAGTTAGCTCGTGATGCTGACACACTTACACCTGCCAGTACCACAGGAAATACTTACTGATTACTATTACAACCCTGTAACGCTAGACTATACTAGTCTATACAACACGTTGTGGTGATAAGCAGTGTCTTAGAGTGGAAGACAAGCCGGACTCGCGTTCGGTAAATGCGTGTCCTCAGTTAGGGGCGGAGAAACATGTCGTTTTAGCCGGTACGAGTTCGACACGCCCCTCCGCCATTCCTCTGAAGAAAGCTGGCTATGAATGCAAACAATAATATTTATTAAATTCAAGTACGCGGTACCTGCAAAGTATGTGGCTTCCTATATGTTGTATGTAATAAATTGCCCAACACTATTGTAATAGTTTGTATGCCTGGTCTTGTACTTAAGTTTCACGCGATGTGCGGTAGATGGCGCTGCACAGCTACCACTTTCTAAAAGTTTAAACTTAAACGAATGTGAATGTTAGTTACCTAATAAGGTCTCTACTAATAAATTAATGTGTTTGTCAGGTTTATGTATAATGTAGAGATTCTGTACAATTTACTTGTAAATATTATTATTTTAGATATTTATTTGAAGAATAATATATTTAAATAAATATATACACGTAGGGTAAAAATGGTTCTGTTTAAATAATTCTAATTAACCTTTGTTAAAAAATAGACACTTTTACCAAATCTCTGTCAAAATACTTCACAATTCTCTCTTTTGTTTTACATGTGACACTAGCTGTCCCCCGCGACTTTGTCCGCTGGTTTTAGTTTCCAACGGTTTTTTATTTTTAAACATTTTTAATTTATGCTCCGCTTTTTTTGGTCGCAGCGTAATGTGACATAGCTTATAACCATTCTCAATAAATGGGCTATCCAACACTGAAAGAATTTTTCAAATCGGACCAGTAGTTCCTGAGATTAGCCCGTTCAAACAAACAAACAAACAAACTTTTCGGCTTTATATATTAGTAATAGATTAGTAATAGATAACCTCTCTTGCATGGCAACCTGTCGGCATTGCCGGGATGTTACGTGCGCGGGCCGCAGATCCTGAGCCCCAGCGTATCTGCGCCGTCTGTGCTTGACTTCCGAGACGCTGCCAAGCAAGCACCGCGCGTCAGGGCTGCCGCGCTCGGCCTTCACGCAAGGCTAATTTGTTAAACAAACAATAAAAGATTGACTTTGAATTGGTGTTTGATGATTATCACCATCATGATGTGTACACAATGACGTGCCTACACGTTCCGTTTTCACTGTATATAGTCGTGGAACTAAGGCCTACAGGTGAAATATAAGAAATTTTATAGTCGAGATCTGGCCTGCCTACAAACACTCTTAGGAGCAAGTTTTTAGGTAGGGCATAACGGGCACAGTGCATTTACAATATAAATACATGTATAAGTTGTAATGTAAAACGTAAGGTGCAGTTGAATATTTCTATGATTGCTATGTAATGTTCAATTACGTTTCATATTTCTGGCATCAGTTCCATAATCTTATCGCAGTAAATTGTTTCTTGAAACATGAAAGTGAACAATACCGACGCAGGCTGTCATTACACGCAATAAATGTAGTAATTAATACGAACAACATAGGTTTGTCGGGACGTGTGTAGACTCTGCTATGCTAAGTGCTCAGGTTTCCATTTGTTAGATAATCTGCGTCATGATGCATGCCGCTCCGAGACACGATCACAAGTGGTTGAGTGCTGGCATTCGAGGGCTTCTTAGAACTAATATATGCGTGAAGCATGTTGTACTCGGTAAGAAGATAAATAACTTTACATAACAACTTGCGTAGAAGGATAAAAATCGGCGGGCCTTACACCTAAATAAATGTTGTATCATCTATCGCCTTACCTCTTTGTAATCAGCTTTATCCAGCAGTTCTGGTAATTTAAATAAAACTTACCTGCGTAAAAGAACATATAGCTGACGTTAAACACCGCCGCTCAACGAAGTCTGCAATCGCCGAACATGCTGAAGGCTCCAGTCATTATATTAGATTTGATAAACCATAGATCCTCGCTAAAGAACACAAATTCCTACCTAGGATGTTTCGTGAGGCTATTGAAATTAAAAAACATCCTAATTTCAATAGAGAAGATCGCTGGAAGATATCACCTACTTGGGACCCAATAATACACAAACACAAAACCAAACCCATGAGCAGCGCTGCAAGACCTAAAGACACAGTGAGCTCATATTGCGTAGGTCAAAATACAAATAATTATTTAAAATATGAAGGTAAAACGAGCAACATCACCTGTCGAGACGAATACCACCTCAGTCTGCCCGTGACCATGACACCTGCAAAGGCGTCGAAACGTCGGGAACAAAAATCTAAAAATAAACCGCGATAGAAGTAAGTTAAGTAAGTTCTGGTAATTTGATCAATACCTGTTACTGCTACTATGACATCTGCTGATTCACACTCTCCATATGTGCTCGGGTATTGAAAGGCTCCGAGGTAGCCCTGCGCAGCTGCCGCACGTCTCTGTGATGATATGTACGCGAAAGGGAAAGGTCGCGGCATTTGCAGCACACCAGCACAGTACACACATAGGTACTAGCTGGGAACTGTTGTGCAATCAGCCCCCTCTTCAACCCGCGTCTGTACCATCCCGCGCGACCCCAGGCCCCTCTTTAATCCCCAGCAAGAGAGGCTTAATATACTATTGGCACCATGTCATATTTAGCCAAGTATTTAGTATGTAATCGCTATGATTCATTTCATTGAGGACCTCAACTGAAATCACCAATCCTGTCATTTAGCTGTTGAGACAAGTTACTTACTTTAAGCCTATTCTATGGTGACGAAAACAGCAATCGCTAAATGAATTGAAACGTCGAATGATAGTATTTCAAAAACACGAAATAAATAAATGAAATGTCATTGTATTAACAGCACATATTTACTAAAGCTGTTCTAAAATGACGTCCATAACTAATTGGAAGGCTTAATTAATATTCGTTTAATTAATCAATCAAATATTTGTAATAATAAATTAATAATATGGCTCTACACCCCTGACAATAAGTACTCACTCGACCATGAAATTGACAAACATAATTAAATTGTATGAATATATTTAAAATAAAATACCTATACGTACGTACGAATATGGTTTTCCTGGCGCAACAAGGGTACAAGGTGACACATGAGGTACAGCCCCGAACAACCGACTGAATAAACAACCCCGTGGGCTCTTAAACTGTTCTAGATTAACTATAAGAGGGTTCTCGAGCAGAGGAAGTCTTTAAAAATCATTACGCTAAGCATTAAACGGGCATTGATCAATAGAAACATTTGGGTAACCTTGGCTGATGTTAATTGTGCTAGGAATGATAATGTTAAAGGAAAATATAAGGGAGTAGTTTCTCTAACATAGCATCCGTACTCTTATGTAGAGGCAAGTAACAAGTAAAGTGTGGGGATTTATTGATACAACCACGTTATTGATAACACTTACATGCCCATAAAATTATGTTAATAACTGTGTTTATGAGCTCGAGCCTACGACTGCCTATTGGTCGACATGCGGGCTGTGCGGTGTGCTTGCCAGGTAATTAACATTTTTATGCATATCTCAGTCCTTACCAGAAGGATAATTGAACGCTGATGTCACGAGTATCGCGGTTCTGCGCAGAGCACACAATGTATGATGGAAGACGTCGTCGCGTCGTTTACAAAGGTCGCCACAATACAATATACAAGTTATCTACCAAAGTAGACGCCTCAATGGCGGTCCTTGTGCAATATTTTGGTTCGTTTAACGATTCTTGAGGACCATTAACGTCGAAATATACGTATTTGTTATAGCGCTGCCTCGTTAAACTGTATTGAGATGACGAATCTGGCCACTTTAGTATGCACTAGACTACTAGTACTTATGTTTAGTTCCTACATAAATATGCGAGGAAACGAGTGTCTTAAAATTAAACTAGCACTTTGTCAACATCAGGTGATTCAAGTGCTGTAAAGTAATTATAATCAGACGATAATTTTAGCAACTAATGTGTTGTGTAGCTCCTGCTAATTACCCACCTTTACGTGGAACTAATAGCTTTACCAAGAGCTCATTATCAAAAGTTTTATCACAAACATGGGTTTTGTAAGACTATGAACAGCTGCAATTATGCTCTTATCGTAGAGGATGCGAAAGTTTCGGGGAACTACGATCAATTTTAAGAAGGTTAAGCCATCTGATGTTTTTGGTTAGTGATGATGATCATGTGCGTACGGTACTGTCGTGTCGTTGACTTGCCGGGTTTTGAGGTGATGCGGTGATACCCAGTATTCAACACTCCCCGCAGATGTCGCAGATTATGTATGTAGAACACACAGATACCTCACGAGGTATAGCACGCGCTCATACATCGCAACTAGAATCGTTAACGTTTCAAATGTTATTACCTACTTGTAATAAAAACACTTTTATTTTGATATGGAGTCCTTCGGATAACCACAATATTATTATAATGAAGGGCAATGAGAAGACAGGCGTAGCTCAAAAAGTAACTGAGTTTTCGACTGTTAAAATAATAATAATTGTGCAGTCATGTTCGAACGATAAAGTACCTTTTACCTAGATATTTGTGTATGCGTGTGTTTATTAGATACGTAGCAAGTTAATTCTCTAAGTTTTATATACGCTAGCAGAACGTTCGCCGGACGTGCGCACGCCGCCGCCGCTTCCGCGACACATTCACTATTACGTGTGTTGGGTATACTAAGCGGCATCCGACAGGTTGATAGCCGCACACAGGTCTGCCCCTGCGCAGCTAGGGTCAAGTTCGGACGCTCGTTAACATTCGCCAGTTTTTCCACTTCCTGCGAGGTATTTTGTTAATTTACGAAATAATAACTCGTTTTTAGATTGTTTTGTTAGAACAGCGAAATGAACTGTACTTCTTGTGGCTAGACCTGTTTGTCTCTGAATATGCACGCTAAGCGGTTGTCGGCTTGTTCTGTATGTGTGTCAAGTCAATATTTTCCCTCCGTCAGCGTCGTTTTGAACTAGTGACGTGCGCCGTGACGGTCACCGGCCGGGCCGGGCCGGGCCGGCGAGGGAGGGGAGATTAACAAGTAATTGCTTAATTGGTATTTATTTATCTGATCGCTGATTCAGAATTCGTAAATTTACATCACGAATGAAAATAATTGAACGACCTGATTGGATATATCGCAATTAACGCACTACTATAATAACTCTACAATAGGTGCGATATCATTGCAAATGCGAGTTTTCTTTTAGAGTCAGTATTTTTGTAATTCCTCATCAGCAGCTGTCTGAGGTTGTGATTTATACTTTTTCATGAGGTAATAAAGTCGCCCATACAGCCAGCTATGACGAAACACCATAGGTACTTACTTACGTATATTTATGTATTTCCTACAGACACCAGCTTTTGATCAGTTTCTATTGTGGTAAATAATCGAAAAAGGTGTCGGTTAGGTACCCTTTCAAAGAAACTTCGTAACCAAGAGTGTACTTAAACGAAAAACCAATGACGTTATAAATAAGTTCTAAGAACCAGCTGAGATGAGTCACCACCTTCGGACGGGCGAGCCACGCCGCCGCGCCGCCGCCGCCGCAGCGCTGCCTCGACCGGGAATAACTCGCTAAAGTATACTGAATGGGGCTTTTATTGCCAAAGGAGAAACACATGTGCGTTGTAGGCCACTCATATTTCTTAAAGTTCATAGGGGTCTGACAAACAGAACATTGAATAACGCATGTGTAAACTTATTATGTAGCAAAAAAACCCAACAGTGGGCAGTTTTATGAAATGCTAGAGCCCTACCTTAGAATCTAAGAGCCATCAATCATAGTCAAAAACGATATAGAACTATAAGTTTGTCACTTAAACAACTATGGTTGTAAAACGTAATAATACAGCCATTGATAAATAAACATTACAGTAAAGTAACCTCGTCAGTAGCACACGACGTGACCTGTCAAGAATCATAATGACTCAGGTCACCGCCACTTGCTACATTAGTATTCCACGCACAGTACGGGAAAGGTGGCAGTGGAGCCGCGGGCGAGCACTAGTGCCGCGTCTTGACCTACCGTAATGTGCCTGTCATATGGCGATCCACGAGCCGTCATCATAATAGGATTATTGTTCATATTTAACTCGAAAACTTGTGACTCAAGTTTTATTTATAGATAGTTGTAAACTTCAGTGAAACATGTTTGCGAAACCATTTATTTTATTGGACGCGCCTCGAGGCTATATGAAAGGTGAATACGTGTCGGAATATAAAATATTTAAATATAGGAAGAATATTTTTTGTAATCAATTGCCGGTGTAATTTGATTATAAAGCTACGATTCTTTATAGCAATGTACTTTGCATGCTGTAAAAAAATATATTTCGTAGTATTTAGTTCAATTACGATTTAGTTTACTATTTCAGAGCAGTTCTTAATCATTGACAATTTCTTGTATAAGTAATGTGATTTCTTGATCGCCTTGATTTTCGATGTGTTTATAAACAGACAGTCACAACTAAAACGGCTCATGTTTCTCGTAACGCGACAAAGCAAATTTTAGAATGTTTGAATACAACTTATGCTGGCTATGCAGTGTGCAGTGTTCCTACCCACATACCTAGAGGAGACACAGCTTGCACAGATGCCAGTTAAAGAAACATAATCAAACAATTGTGTCGGAGATGCCGACTGTTGTCTGCTGAATAGTTCTAACTGACAACTTAGTAAAAGTGGGTGAAAGTCATTAAACAGTGTTAATAATCTGTCAATTAGTATGTCAAGAATGTTTATTTATTTATTTAAATTTTATGCACACAAAAGCAGTACCATAGCGGACTTAATTAACGCCTTATGCATTCCTTACCAGTCAACCAGGATAGAATGGTGTAGAGATTAGTATGACAGGTGCAGTGAAGTCGAGTGAGGTATATGTTATAATAGATATAATAATTAATATATTTGTATAAATAAATACATATATTAATTATATAATTATTATATATATATTTGACAACCTCAGTGGTCGAGTGGCACAGTACACACCGGTTTTTAAGGTGTCGCCAGCTCTGAGGTCCCGGGTTCGATCCTCGGTCGGGTCAATGTAGAAAACCACTTTTCTACATTGTCCGGGGTCTGGGTGTTTGTGGTACCTTCGTTGTCTTTGAATTCCACAGCACAAGTGCTTCAGCTATTTACTTTGGGTTCAGAGCAATGTATGTGATGTTGTCCACATTTATTTATTTATTATTATTATATACCTATAAGTAATATTTATAAAGTCTTGAAATTTTGATTGATAAGACTCTGCTAATTTGTTGAGAAAATGTTTACGTAATTTCCGCTTAAATGCGTATCGTCTAGCGGCTTTCTTGATATCCGGAAGAAGAGCATTCCAGAAAAGGATGGATTGTATTTGAAAAGAGGAGTGAAGAACATCAGAAGTATCAGAAGGACAGAGGAGAAGTTTTTAGAAGAACGAAGCTTCCTATTATGTGAAGAACAGTGATAAAGAAAGTTAGGCATTAAGTAAGATGGAGGAGTGGGAGACTTTAGCTGGGAGAACAGCGTGGTCAGCGCACGTATACTCCTTCTCTGGGCATCCATTTGAGCTCAGATCGATAGCTATACATGATCATATTTTTGCAAATTGTAAATAAACCGGATGCAGTTGTATGTTGGTTGTAAGTTTGTTGGTCAAACCACAGAACAGAAGAGAGAGCTTTCTTTTGTTCTGAGGTTACCTATCACGTAAAATTAAATTAAACTTCTGTTCAGAAATCAATCCGAGAGTTAGTCTTGCTTCATGGCTCATCAGTAGTCATCGGTGAGGGTACCTCATTGTAACTTCACTGTAGCTGGTGCTGTGCATGCAGGTCGTGCGCCTCGGTGCGTGTGACCTTGCCCCCTTCCCGCACTTCCTCACTCCGCACCTCGCCCCCAGCGGCGACGCGGAGCCGCGGCGTCATGCCCGTAACCTCGCGTTCCGCGTCCGCGACCACCGCCGCCAAAATACAGGGGACCAACAGAAGTGCTATTCAGCTAGCGTGTTAGCCTTAAGTTCAGATTTTACGTCATTATAATACAGAAACAAGAGCCTTTGACTGCATTTCTGCAGTGTAAAGGCCTCTCCTCATCCGTTCAAAACCCAAACCTTACTAATACGAATCTGGTCACAAACGACTTGGCCACCGCATTTTTTAAATCCTGTTTTCACTTCCTGAAATGCTAAATGTGTTGTCTAAAAGCACATTGTACAGAGTGAGCCTTCTGCGCATCACCGGCAATGGCAGCAGCGTGATATCCACAGCAGCCGATGTAACACGATGATATAACAGGCGACCTCACCGCGATGCTATCAGGCCCTGCTGCGGTGACGCTCCACGTTCCACGCCGCACCCACCAGCAGTTCCCAGGGGGTCAGTGGCGTCCTCCGTGATCATGATACGTGCATCATTCATACAGGAGAACGATCACCTTCCGGCGCTCGGGGTCTATCAACTGTGATCACTGTCAATCACACCTGTGTTGGTATATTAGAGGAGTAAATTTCAACGATGTTTTGTTTTACGTTTCACGAATTTGTTTAAATAATAAATGTAAACGGGCCACCTGATGGTACCTGCCATAAACAAATAGGTACTCAATTACTTTTCGATGGCAAGTTGATGATGAAGTTATAACTGTATTAATGTCTCATTATCGAGGAGCCAAACAAACAAAATCTAGCGCATCAGAGGGTTGCCAGTTTAAAATTGTAATAATATGATTATGTATGGACACAAGGTAACTTTAATTTATTAAGGCATCGGCCATGTTGCGTGGCTGTAGCGTGTTGCGGGAAGTTCCTGCCGGTTCGGCTGGCGGAGATATTTACGTTCCTACCTTACACTTACTGACCTGCGTGACTTGTGTGAGGTAAGTTCACGGCCCTCCGCCCGCGGCGCCTGGAACAAGACTTGCTCAATGAGGAATGCGTAAATATTTAGAGCTGCGATTAAGATTAATGGCGTTTTTAATTATCAATTTATTTCACCTTTGTCCCAAATTCTGATAAGGCCTCCTTATTATTGCAATTGCACAATTAATATTAAGTGGGTAACTGGCAACCATAACTATGTATGGAACTATTAATGAAATATAACCAGCGATAAGAAACGACTAATATTAAGGTACTTACCTCACACTTCAATAATTTAAAACTGTTATTATCCTGCTCCCAATATTGTAAAATCAATATTCAGTCGTTAATTGTCAGCAATTCCTTAAAAGTAAAACAGATTATTTATAGTTTTGTGTTGAGGTTAGCAGGTAGCTCGTAACTTAGACGGCAGGTACTAGGCTACTGTAATTACCCTTATAATGAATAGATCATGTAACTGCTGGCTTGTGTCCACTTAGCTGATGACTGATGGTTCCTCGTTGGCGTCGAGTAATGACTTGAGTCCGAACAAATGTAACGATGTCTGTGCACCGTGGCTGCCGCGCTGAAGCAACTACTTGTTAGGACTAATATACCTACTCCCATGAAAAAGCTTCTTAGGTGATCGTGAAGTGCGATTACTCTAACATGGGTGTTTAGTTCCGGTAGTAGTACCGGTTCTCATCGTTCAGCAGCATTTGAATGGGCAGGTACCTACTATTGGATATTGACTTCTGAATCATGTGTTTGAACTCTCGCCCAACTGTCAATGATATACAGATTAGAATGGTCGTCATAGAGTTTTCGATGTAAAGATAGATGAAGAAAAAGCTTAGTAGGTACTTATATTACTATGAGATTTCAGAGATTATTAAACCAGTGATTGGTGAGCCACTACTCATGACGGGGACCAAGATACCTGTTTTGATCAAACGATGAAAGCAGTAAGTACGTCATGAGATAGAGATGCTAAGATAAAAACATTTAAAGGAAGTCTTAAAGATGTAGGTTAAAACGTGGTGTTTACAAGTTTGTGTTAAATATAGCTTCATTGCCACGTTCTTTGTTTAATCAATACAATTTATTAATGAATGTGTGCGCAGGTGAGGCGTGTATGAAAGCAGTTGTGTGTTCGTAAGCTGTCCTTGATATTCAAGCGCGCGCATGTGGCGTGTGTGTGGTAGCGGACGGTTGGTCGCACCACGTGCGGCGTGTGCTGCTGAAGCGAGCAACAGGAGGGCGACTGTTCTATACCAGTGTAATAACAAATTATTCTATGTATCTATTTGTTAAGTTTGGTGAAGGTGTCCACCTCCTACCACATAACTCCACCAGGGTAAATCGCCCTTCTTTCTTATATGCTTCTTTTACCGGAGAGAGGCATACTTGCTGTGATTACCAGAGGTTATTAGAGCATAAAGGCAAATTAGTCGGCTCCGTATTCTGTAAACATTACTTAGATGAATTTAAATTTCGTTCTGCGACCCTGAGAGAAGCCACCACAAAAAGCCATGACGCAAACAATGAATTGAAAAAGTTTTTTTTTACTTGGTTTTTGTGATCTGTTGTCAAACAACATGGTGTTGCTCTACCCTGGTGCTGGAATGTACTAGCAGTGAAGTAAGAAACCCTGCTCATGTAGAAACCACTTGCTGTAATACTTCGTGACGAGTGCCGACTTGCCGGAGTGTAGTAGAAAGCTCTGCACGGCGCGCGGCGCATCTGTCCGACGAGGCGCGCCGCCGGCCAATTCAAGATGGCCGCCTAGTCCCACTCCCAGGCCCAGACCGGTATTCAAACCTCTTTACTATTACACGTCATAGATGCATGATTTATCATCTAAGTAACTGCCTAAGGTTGTATCAATCCTAAATTATGTTAGTTTTTAAATTAGATTGCAATGTTTGTTTATCTGACTGTTATGGCATCTGACAAAGACTTAAAGACATAATGTTTAGTATGAACATGAACATAATGTAGAAAATGTCGATACGTAACTTCACAAATCTTTACTTGACAGTTGAACTTCTATTACGCACGACGTACCGTATGTACTTACTTGAAGTATTATTTTAGAATTTGTGCAACAGAGTTATAAATTTGCTGCTGACATAAACCCGGGTACTTACTCTCCATCGCATCGAGTATCGTTTATACAATTATGTAATTACTGGTTCGTCGGTACCGGCAGCGTGACTTGTAATGCATCACCCGCTTCCACCAGCACTAACGGCACACCGCGGAGATGCTGTCCTCGTCACCATCAGATGACACGCACACATGCATAATGCATTGATCCGCTCTGGCCCACTGAGCACTGACCTTTACACATAAAGACATTTGATACGGCAGTGACCAGGCATCTCAACTTCATAGGATTAGAATATATAATAATAATAATATCTTAGGACATCTCACACACGGTCATCTGATCCCAAACTAGGCAGAGCCTGTGCTATGGCAACCAGACAACTGATAAACATACTTATATATTTCTAAATACATACATATATTATAGATAAATTACACCCAGACACAGAACAAATGATCGTGCTCATCACACAAAGATTCGTCCTGGGTGGGAATCGAACCCACGACCTCCGGTTTAGCAGTCAGGGTCACTAACCACTAGACCAACAGGCCCGTCTACGTCAACGTATATATAAAATCGTTTAAAATAGTTACGCGAGTTTAAGAGTAGCGTAGTTATAATTTTTTCTTTTATAGATTAAATGCAATATCGTGACATGGATCTATTAGAAAATTAAGTTGTTATCCAAGAAATATTTATAATAACTAGCTAACGTTCACCGTGTTATCTTACATGATCAAACAATGTTAACGATTACAAGCCTGCAGTGTCCGGGTGTGCCGACACGTCGGGTGGCCGACCTACTCCGGTGAAATCTGCCGTATTGTTAGCGAGCTGAGCTGTGACGTCACAACCACTGTGTTTTGTGCTAATACTCGGCTCTCGAGTTGGCGAGCATCGTTGTCGCCGCTGTAGTGTACGCAGGTACGCAGTGCGTACGTAAGTGGCCGAGTGACGCGGTATTACCTATGGTGTTTGGATAACTTTCCATTCCAATATGCAAGCCGTTATTTACCCAGTTTGAAGTTAATTTGATGTTACGCAATACACTCTCGATATTTAGGTATTTCTGTTTCTGCTGAGCCGCGCTCCTCGCGGTCGGCGCGGCGGCGGCGCTCCGTGGATGTTACACGCCACTTACTATGGAGGTCACATATCAGTAATTTCATGTTTCCTTGTCCAATATCTCAATGCCAATGATTTGTATAATTCATTGCGTGGACGACACTTTACGCGTTGACGAGGTTCTCCTTTGTTTACGTGGTTTTTGTAAATCAGTTGCATTTATGAATTTTCATGGTGTTTAGTAAATAGTTAGCAGATTTCGACAGTTTATAGGCCTTCGACATGTTGTCACATTCAGTCTTGCTTAAGGTTCGTCAGACTGCTTTGAATTGAGAGCTATAGAGAGCTGGTACTTGTGATTGTAAATTAGTTACAATTAGTAATTAACTGTAGTTTTGTGTTACTGGATTGTATTTACCTGTCCAATGTTCTGCGGCAAACCATCAAATAAAAGCTAATTAAGTAAACAACCGTCGTTACTGATCCTAATTGCAAATGATTTTCGTGGCTGCGCACGCGTCGCTTGATCTGTATCACAGTCCGGGGTCCGCAGTAGGGCGTGATCAGCGAGCGCCGCTGCGCCGCCGCGATGGCCAGTAGAACGTGACCACACATTAGCCACACTCCGCGAGCTGCGAGAGACCTCACGGGACTCCGCGATACGCAGCACTAATTGGTAATATATGCGGTTATTGTGTCCATAGAAATGTGTACAAATTTTGGTTGCGTACAAAATACTGTGATGAGCAAGGACACGTCACGACTGTATACATGTCTTCTAAGGCCGAAGATGATTGACACGTGGATGTGAGTGCGCGTGTAATTAGCGCGGAGAAGCTCCGCGGAGTGTCAATGCGGCGACCTCGGAACACTCACCCAGTGACAGTGGCGTGTGAGAACACTCAGGCACGGTGCCTACTTTCCCGCAGCGTGTCGCACTGTGTCGCCGTGTGTCGCATTGTGTCGCCTTTTACTTGTATTGTTGCGTGTGGTTATGTCAGCACATCGGTAACTGTTATCTCAGCGCGCCTGCGCCCGCCGCGCCCCGCCGCCGCCGCGCGCTCGACCGCTCGGATTAGCATGCAACGCGAGATCACTCGTTTGGGTGTTTATTCTGAAAGGAATTACAATTTCGTCCTACTTTGCACGAAGAAGTTGCTTCAGCCTGAGATAAGTAGCAGAATACGTGTGGTTACTACTTGCACTCTAATATCTATAGATATAGATGTTAAGGACAGGTCATTTGTTATCGCAAAATCTACTTGGCACGGAACTTAGAGCGATGCACATAGATCATTAATAAAAACTGCATTTCTGTCATTTACCTATAAGTAGATAGTTGCCTTGTGTGAGGTTCCGACGCCGACTCTACTTTTTGCTAAATAGTTATTTAAAATAGATAAATATGTATTATTTGTTTTCTTGTCATAAAAGTCTACATTAAGATCAGCAACGGCTTTAGCTTGTTCAACGAACCCTTCAGTTCCGAGAGTATAGAGAAACCTTTAGTTACATCTGATTTAAACTGTGTTTGTGTTGCACTATCTGACGGATAGTGCAACACAAACACAGTTTAATGTTTACACAGTTTATGCCCATTCTCTAGTTAATTATTAATAGTCGTTACCGACACATGACGAGCAAAGGTCAGCTTATTACAGTTTTTGCGCTAGAGAGGTACGACGTGGGTTTCAATAATGTGTCCGCGCGCGATCAGTAAACACAGGCAGTTGCAAAACAACCTTCTGAAAGACGGTAATTACCTAATTATGCACCAATCGTAGAGTTGATTAAAGCGTTTTAAAAGTTGATGAAGGCTGTTTTTATAGAAAACCAAAGAATATTCTAAATGAAATGCATTTATGCAATTGCACAAGTCTAAGACAAATGACCCGCACGCCGACAAGATTACAGGCACAACTCGCGTCGCCATGGCAACACGGTGCTGCTAGCTCGCAAAACACGTGCAATTTGTGTAATGAAGGGTATTCGTCTTCAGAACTAGTCGCGCGGCAAGTACCTGCGGGTGGCAAGGACCGGGAACCCGGCGCGAACCCGGACCACGGACGTTACACCACACAGCATAACACGCCAAAAGGCTAACATAGGTACCACGGCGACCATTTTAGTACCACCAAAATCACTTGACCAAATGTTTTAACATCACTCATATCAATGAGTAATCATACCACGGTTACTCATCGGTTTAAATAATTCGTTTTTGAGATTATTTTTCATGAGAAAATGCTTTTATTCCACGTTAGAACAGGACAGGTACTGTATTAATGTCGCTATGTGCTAGATGAGGTTTTATATAATTTTATTTTCAGTGGTGTGTTGTATCAAACCTTCTTTGTTTACCGGTGTTGCGTCGCGTGAGCACTGCAACCCGACCCTACTGCAGTAGGGTGACTATAGCGCAGAACACACTCAAAATAATCCTATTTCTATGAAAATGTAGCATTGTACGAGCTCTATTAGATTAAAACACATGTTAATTACTGGTCGTCATAAGCCCTAGTCGTAATAAATAAGTCGAATATAGTTGAATTGTCGGGTAAAAAAACTACTAATTAACAAAATTATGGGCTTACGTTGCAGGGACAACATAAGCCCATAATTTTATTAATCCAGTCATGAGATTCATAATCATCTACTGTGTAAGTGTATTGCCACTGTATTTTTTCGTAACCGCAGTAGTAGAACAACGCCCTTATTTCGTTGACAATTTTTAATTACATCCGTATCAGTGGGTGAGGCAATAAGGGCATCATGAGCTGGCATCAGCCGGCGGAGAGCTATCGCAGTATCGAGGGAAGCGGGTCGCCTAACAGTACCTACACAAGTTCTCACGAGCCCCCCGCCGCCGCCGCCGCCGCCGCCGCCGCACACACAACACTATATAAAGCCTATCTTTAACCTAATACGTCGCCGCCTACTAGCCAGAGTTTGTTTACGTTCAGTGTAAACACACGACATCTCTAGCATTGCAGATTATTCATACTCGTGCAACTGCATTGTTCACTATGTTCACAATCGATCTGGCTATGTTTTGGGCTTGGTCAGATCTAAAGATAACCATCGACACGAAAGAAGAAGAAGCAGCAGCGACCGGAGCAATATGTGCTATCAGCTATCAGCAGTCAAGCAATCCGTCCCGTGAGCCGGACAACCATAATGAGCACATCTTCCGTAGCTCTACATGCGTCAATTCAGTTTTTGTTTAAACGTTTAGCTTTGATATGATTAAATATGTCACAAGACATACATTAGTGCGCTGATTGAAGCTGCTAAACCAAAAAATATAATAACTCCAAATCACTACAGATCGCTACATCGAGTGTTAAGTATTAAGTAATCATTGAAAGCTTTGCTCCCAATTCGCAGCCTTCATGCACGAATGTTCACTTTCATATTTATTTAGATTGTAACTAGAGTGAACTAGACATAGTGCACGGCTGCACCACTACCGACATACATAAGGGACGTTCTATCGCAAACCTAACAGGCTGTTTTTTTGTGTCATAATTATGTCAACAATTACAACTGTCGGTTTTAATATAAAACGGCACTGCATTTGACGCTGAATGTTTAGAGAATGGTACTGCTGGAGACCACAGCTGCTGGAGCGAGGAGCGCAGTGGTGTGCGCCAGCGGCCGCGCTCCGCCAGACACTCAGCTGCTGGCCCGCACTGGTGACGCAACATAATTCCATGCGATTGTCTCAGATGATTGAAGCGATTGTATTATCGATAGGTAACGACGGGATGTTCCCCGTAAAGCTTCGTTAGTTCAGGACTTCACGTAAGTACTGTTGGCAGTCTCGCCAATCAACATCAAAGTTCCAACATTTCCGCAGAATGTGTCGAAGTTGATATAACTTTTACGTTTCCTGTCGATGTCTGACCTTTCATTAGCGTGCGCCACCTTGAGCACCGACTACCAATTTATATAAGTTTTATTTATTTCGTAGTTTTGGAATAAATGTTATTATAGCACATTACATAATCTAGAAAATTTGCCAGAGCTATACAAGTTTTTCGCATCTAGACTATTACAACCGGAAAATGTTAATCCCCCCGTTTGCCTGATATAATTGAAGTAAACTATAGAAATAGTGAGTTACTCGTGGAATATGTCGTCGTGTCCTGTGTAGTCCTGGGCAGTGACGTGGCAACAGTACCGCCCTCAGCTCGAAGGACCGGTCCTGCCGGCCGCAGTAATTACAAAACAGGACATTTATTACTTGTTCTGCCATTTTGTCATGATTGTTCAGCATCGTGGATAGTTGCAGTATTATCACTTCAAGCAAAGTTTAATATAAAATATTTTCATGAATAATATTATGTCAGAGCAAGTAAATGGATCTTTTTATTATCATAATATCTTCAGCTGGTAGGCGTATAAAAATGTATTACTTAATTATGTAGACTTGTAAATCAAGTGTGTAGTTTACCGCATCGGGTGAAACGGTGAAATAATGACTTCTGTACTTTCCTGTGTAGTGACAACACTCGTTACTTTAAAACGTACACGCAACGTAACCGTGATAATTGACAACAGATGGTAATTTGATAAAATCGAGTCGTTTCTGTTGAATTTAAATGGTTATTTACGATAACTCATTGGCTCAGCCGCCGAAGCCGCCGCCGCCGGGAAGCAGGAGCTGGCGATAACATGTGACGCCGGACGTGAGCTGCGCCAGAACACGTCCTACTGACTAGATAGTGTGTATGTTTTAACATCACCTTTCGAGTATCTGTAATCACTCACACATCCAAGCGATCTAACTTTATAATACCCTCATAAAGCCTGTGAACAACAGCTATGTTTCAAATCTATTTATTCCACTATGTGCGACTTTGTTAAGTTTACATACGTTTATCATAAGTACTCTGTACTAGTTCTATAGTCGTATTTATGTACCTACACAAGATGTTTTCAATCAAGTGTTTGATGAGAAGTTTTTGATATGACAATGTTTGGTAAACACGTCCTCTCAACACATGTGGGATTAGATATTTTCTTTGTGATTGTATCACAGCCTACAGCGGCAGGTCTCGGCGGATCCTGTGAGTGTCGGACATTGTCGGCGGGCTCCACGCGCATGCGCGGCGCCCGAGCACTGCTATCGCACGATCTCGTGTACGCGAAGTGAACGCGTAATTACACCTAACGCTGGTTACTTATAATGGCATTACGTTCGAATTAGTTTTACCTGCCGTAAGTAGCAGGCGACCGCGATGCGACACGCGCGCTGTGCTGTCGGCTTGTGGCTGCCGGAGGCCTGGGAACAGGTCACCTCTGCTCTGCCGCATAATGCATAGTCCGAATAATTCTCGAGAGTAGAGACTTGGTAATGCGTCACGAGCGTTTCCCGACGCAATACTAATGTTTGCACCTGCAGCATTCGTAATGCGCGTGCAGTAACTGTTGTACAATACGCACTCTTCATCGTCTAACGTCCATAAAATGCGATTTAGATATATCTAAGGGGTTCATTAAGGACTTTACCCAGTCTGTCAAGCCTAGTCAAATTAATTTCATGTTTATTAACTGAAAGGTTGTAGGAATTATCGTGACGCATGCTCTCTGCACAATATTGCAGCTTGTACTTATTCAAGTTTTGATGTATGTAATTCGAAAAACCTATTTCTACTAGGCGATTGTTCCATATATTGTAAGCACACTTAATTGCTGTTAATAAAGATGTCTGTAAGTTAAGCCCGATTGTAAGTAGCTATCTATCTGGTCACGTCAATTAGGTATTACGCGAAAGGGTGTGTTGTTCCTGCCATTTCATCCTTACCAGCACATTCCAAGTAGATATGTTTGTGGTTTGCTAAGCTGTAGACATGGTCTATTGATGTCTCCGGCCGCCGCACAGTCGGCGATTGCCGGGGGCTCATCGCATCTAACGCAAGGGCTTTAGATATCATGATTATCTAAGCCTGCTAACGTTACTCACAGTTATTATAGTACGAGACTAGGTACTATTGTTCTAGCTAGAAAAGCAAATAACAAGTATTTTGTAAAAGTATTACGATACGGATCGTGTTCCGTGCGTTCTCGGAAATACCGGACGTACTAAAAACATTGGCGATGTTATCGTATAAGACACCGCGCATGCGCGATATCACACACTTTTATTTTCAGCAAAGTAATTCGATTCTATTTACCTTTACCTAAGTAGTACAAATAGCATCCCTTAGACAGGTATAAAATCCCGAAGCGTTTGTGTGAAATTACATCAATGATGGAATAATAACATGTATGCAATGCAATGAACTCGTAGGTACCTATAATAAAATAATTAGGTTAAGCCTTTTATTCCAAATAAACAAGCAGTATTTGTTTCGTTGTTGTTAGATAACAGAGTTATTGTAGTGTTTGTGCGAACGCTTGTTATTGGCTTGCTGTCTCGTTGAGCAGCGACGTTTGTTAATTCCACCTCCTTAAACTGCCACAGTTGCCTGTCGTGCGCTACAAGATGTGGGGTGACTATACCCTCACGTGTGTCGGTGGATGCCATCAGAGCACCAGGTAATTGTGCGCGCCACTAATTATCCACACAAGTTGTGCGCACACGCATCTCGCTCACGCACGTCGCACAAGCGTCCGATGACAAGCGCCTGCGCGTACCATACCGATAATATCAGTGTACATAGATCTTTTAACTGAACTCATGCGTGACGATGTCGTATATAAGATCAGAACAAGCACTCTGATTGACTCTGAGGGGATTCCTCATCGATGAGCACACATCAGTCAATCACCACGAGGGACATTCGTCCTCAGCTCTGTGAGTCGTAAACATTTCGTCAGTCGTCACTCGTCAGGCGAGATCAGTGCAGTTGCGCCACCGGCCACCGCATGCGCTTCAGCTCATAAATACTGCGCTAAATATACACTCCGCTCCAGACATCACTCAAGTTACTGAAACAATACCGCGACTCTCTCATTTTATCCACACTTAGTGAAATATAACGTGTGACGGCGTTTGTTATAGCATGATTTATCAAATATTGTATGTGAAACCAATCACTATTACCCATTAGGGAACTGATATACAAAACAATTTATTATTTGATATTTAAATCTGGAATCCGGCTAGGAAGGAAGTAGAGAGCCTCTTTGAGCGACGATCACTAACCACTAACACTAACCAGACCATACACAACAACTTTCATCAGTAATTGTCGCTCTCATACTCGTCTTTGCCAGCGACGTGTGTTGTCATATTACCTCGAAAAGAAATACTCCAAACAGTCACGCTTCACTGGTAAACAACAATAGTGCACGCCTCCATTCTCCAATATCTGTGTATTTGTTAGGCTTTGTTTCCTTGCAATGACTTGTGCATATTAGGCGAATCTGTTTCGTTAGTAGGTATAGGTTTCTATTGTAGCATTGTGCGATCGTGGAATGTCGGCTCGTTTCAAAACGAGCAAGAAAATAATAGGTATTTAAGTAGTTCGCGCAGCCCCCGGCGGCAGCGAGCTGCCTGCGCCATTAGCTAATTATGGTGAATAGTCTGTGGCTCGCTAATAACGCGTCATTATCTTGTTCATCTAACTAACTCCGAGAAAATCCTATAAGAAGAGGCATGGTATTGCTAATCGCATGTATTAGGCGGTGACCCCGCGGGGCGCACCTAGTATGCGGCTGAGCGCTGGAGCGGCGCCGGCGCACATGAAGCGTCATGACAGATATCATCAAATTACACGCGCTAATCGTGGACACTTCGCTCGCCCGAAACACAACGCTCAGTCCAGCACACACGAGCTGCCAACAGGAACCGCATATCATACAGAGGCGCAGATAATGGCGGCGCGCAACACGCTGCCATTAACATAACTACGACTTGCTCCCAATCTCCACGCTCTACGCAGAAAGTAATTCAGAGGCGAAGAGATTTTTATTATAATCTGTAATCATATTAATGACTCCAGAAATGAAATTAATTGTGTTGTTTTAAAAACTATTTCACTTTTGATGGCCGTTTATATTCAATGGCGAATTTCGTGAAGCAATCAGAATGGAAACAATGAATACGATTCTTTTAATTAGTTCCGAATTGTGCGCGCGCCGCGGGCGAGTGGTGAGAGTCGCGACTCGGACACTGGTGTGGTGCACTGCCGAGGATATTGACGAATGTTCTTGATTGATTACATCACAATGTGTATGTGCATGTATACACATGTAAAGTACTAAATGACCCGAGTACTGAGTAGCCACTAGAAGCCTACTCAAGTCCGCGCTCTATGTTTGGCGAACTCTCTAACAGTTAGCCGACCGAATCCCGTTGTAAACCTTAGCTAGTTGTGCAAAGGACGGCGGAGATGCGCAGGCGTCGCGCTGCACTGCAAGGAATGTGTTGCGCCACCGCTGCGCATGCGTAGTGCTGTCGGTATGTCAACTCCGCTGTTATGTGTGGCTGCCTGCGCCGGCGCAGCCTCGACACCGGCTTCTCTCATAGGTCACAGTAGTCTCGCAGTAAGATGCGCCTTGTATTGTTATATTAATAATGTTTGCTATCAACTTTATACAACCAACATTGGTGCAGCGGCAGGCACACACACACATACACGAGAGAATGTGGGACACACACATGTGTCGGCTTGGTTGAGATTTGATGGAAATACTGAAACAGTTTGTGGCGAGGCGGAGCAGCGCTCACGGAACTCGTTGGTCACCTAGTGTAGTACCGCGGCGTCACTCGCTAGTGACATCACAACACAATACTCGTGCTGACCACTAAATTTTAGGTACAATAAATAAATAAAAAAAATTAACGTAATGTCCGACCTTCAAATATAATGTAGGAAGATGTAATAAACATAAAAGTTGAAGTTACTCAAGAAGTCGTGCTGACTGTTGACTTCACATTAGAATGGGTCACCGAGCAGGCGTGCATTTGCTGAAGGCTACGCGTGCGCACAAATAAGAGCTTATTTTTATTGACATTCTAAATGATTACCTACTGGTGAAGACGCACATAGTACGTAAGGTTAAGTGAGCTAATTAAACTTTGTATTAAAAGTCAAAATATAAAGTTTGGTTTTTATTACAATGTATTTATATTTCTATTGCTAATTTGGCCGGCTCGGGCCAGCTTGATCTAGGGACGGGGGGCACTGATAACTAATCGTTAGCATGGAGCGCACTAATAGTCCTTTCCCAATTATGCCCATTGTGCTTGTAACTGGGTTTTACTCCGAAACAAGCCGAGTGTGAACGTTTATATAGAGACTAACGCTCCGTGAAGACGTTCAATTAAGTGGTAATCAGACCATAGTATAGGTGAGGCGAGAGAGGGCCGGGGCCGCGCGGGGCCGCGCGGGGCCGCGCGGGGCAGGCTCTAGCGTTGTTTGTTATGTCAGGTCATGTGTCGAGCTCGTATTGATGCAGGAAGTAAAGGCAATCGTCCACGGTTAGGTAACTTAATGTGGCTGGCAGAGTGTCGGCTAGGCGGCGCGCGCGCATCTCCGCGCGTGTCGTCACCGCGGCGGGTACTAGTGCGCGCTAACGTGGCGAGCGGAGCTAACTGCGCGCACGCACGCTCGGCTAATAACATGTTATACGATGTCTTCACCATCGTGTTTGTACAGAAGGCTCAACTGTAGATGTCTAGAAGGCTGTGCGTGCTGAATGACACACACCAACGGAAAACGCGGTAGACGGAGCTCGCACACGCTACCCGCACACTCCCTCGAGAGAGTGAACACTGGGAGGATTACCGCGCCTTAACTAAAAAATAAATAAACAACGTGTCACTAAGGTTACAACCAACTTAAAACATGGCCAATGTCGTTTGCGTAAGTAGCTTCTAACGAGCACAATTTTTATTCATTTATTATCACAACATAACACCATTACAATTTAAAGGTCTCAAAGTGTTGCGTAAATAAACTTTTTAACTAAAAAAAAATGAAATAATTTAAAATAGTACCTATAACAAAAACATAAACACTGAATATTTAGATTAATTTCAAACGGAAGAACCTCGCGGGCCTGCTAGAGTCACTTTATGACTGTTTCTTAATATCTGTATTTTCTGATACTAAACATGGTTGGTCCGACGGACGTATATGACCTTCGGAGCGCATCTACATTTGTGACATCGGTGAAACATGTCGAGTTCGCAATACCCGGCATTAGCGAGCTTCTTGGAAGCTGCGGCTACACCACACAGGCACCGCGCAACTTACAGCTCCTAGCCTACACACTACCGGGTCGCGCTGCGCTGCTGGCTGTACGCCGGCGTGTGTGGGTGTGCGCGGGGATAGCGTTCACTCAATTATATCAACAACATATTATATGAATAATGTGCTGCGCGCCTGTCGATGCCAAACCAGAGCGGGTCAACGATCCCTGCACATTGTCGAACGATCGATACTGATGCATGTTGCAGACGATGCAGTTTCTGTTGTGTATGTAGCTAATACACATGTAAGGTTGCGCTAGTGTGGGAGCACGTGTAAGGGTTGGTAATGCTGTCTAGCTGACTATTGTTTTAGTGATACCATATTACAATTTTAAGCAAAAATTATATTATTGGGTATTACGACAACTTATTTTTCATAAAACTTGTTTATTACCAAAACAGGAAACTGTAGGTTTCAATTGAGACAAAGCTTGCCACGTTGTGGTGTAGGGACCTTAATACTAACCATTAGTTGTCAACCGGTTCATCATCAATAACGATCAGTCCAGCCGCGGCCATTACTGAGCGTTTTCTAGAGCACGCTCGTGTTCCGCCATCATAATTGAATTAACTCGGACAGTTTAGTTTATAGGAGGTAATGGATAAATAACAACGTACCAGCATAGACAACACACATACAAGCTCTAAGTACTATGTGCTGTGAGTACTCGCGGCATCCAGGTCACAAGTTCATTCCCGGCAAAATGGCCGCATATGCCGTCTCGCATCTAAATGCATCATTTACATCTGATGCATGTGATGTTGCGCAGTGCGTGCGCGTGCGCAGGGCTCGGACAGTTAGAGACATGATAGGCAGAGGGTGTGGCCACCACCAGCCACCGGGTGGCATCGAGCCAGGAAACGATATGTGACGATGGTCGCCATTTACATACACCTGGATTATGTGGGTAATCTTATATACATAACGTTAGAAATCAAGTAGCTCTTCTGAAACAGTAGCTAACACGGAAAGCTAGGCTACTTATAGCGCCGCTTGAAGTTGACAAATATTTATTCAGTTATTTTGAATATTTACATGTGTAATGTGTAAGAGACAATCACATTTAACACTTCACTGCAATGGTGTGAAGCATGGCGGTGATGTCACGGCACTTGAACATAACGACATCAATAGCCGCTCTCGTCACAGCCGCTAAACCGCTCAGTTAAGAGCCTCTTGCAACGCGACCGGTGCGTGACCCTCAGTGTTAGGGAGTAGGAATAACAACAATAATACTAAAGTTATTAATCACACAGCAACATAAAAGTCTATCTCGTAAGCTAGTACGCAATGCGTATGCGTAATGTGTGACTTTTAACAAACAACAACAGCGGAAAGCTGAGGCGACATAAAAGGCGACGTGTCGTTGCGACATTGTTGTTCATATATTTATTTGATGACCAAGGATTTATGACTTTACAAAAGTTCATAGCGGGGACTAATCTTTAGGCACGTAGACCTTGGAAACACAAAATACTGTCCAAGATTGTTCCGCTTTTAACAGATCTCTTTTAGATGTTGGATCAAAAATGTGTCCGATGTTAATTTTTCAAAGAGATAGTTACGGATACATCTGAATCTCGACGATGGTGTTCTACTTGTCTCGCGCAAGTGTGTCGGCACGCGAGGGTCAGCAGAGGCGCAGCTCCATGTAGTACACAGCCGTAGTGAACAAGATTACACGCCTACCCAGCCGCAGTGTGTCAACGACAGCCAAGCGACAATGTGGAGCACATTCACTACATGTTTGGTAAGAACAAGACTGACGACAATGGTCTCCGGTTATAGTTGTGTTAACACTCCAAGCAGTTCAAGCAAGTCACGTCCAGTTTCTCAATAACTTAGTTCATGCTGTATAGAGTCTCGTGGTAAGGCGACATGGTAGAGTCGATCTGGCGCGATTCAGGTGAGTACACGCCAGCTATGTAGCTCTACAATTTACAGCAATTGCAGTGTCATCATGCACCATACCATTCTCGCATATTTGTCAAGCGTTAGCGTTGTGCAAGCGAGTCCAAGCTGCCAGTATCTAGAGCTGGTTCGCTGCGTTATGCACTGGTAACACTGGCAGCCGGCGTCGCGTCGGCGCTAATTATTCTGGAAGCTGGCCGCGCTCGCGCACGCAACCCGCTGCGTTTCCTATTACGTACGAGCCTGATAGCTATCCAACAAGCTCCACTCGTACTTGACATGCAACTTATAACAATATAGTGTTACAGTCGGTACGGCGGAGAGCATCCGCGTACCGCAGCCGGAACTTGAGCCTAACTTAATATTTTAAAGAACATTCTACGGTGACCTCCAAACACTAAGTGCTCATCATTATTTACAATAAATTTTACTTTTAATAATGTATATTTTTTATTCGGAAGTTGCGCATTTAAATAATTTATAAAAAAAAAACACACGAATGTTATTCAGGAGTATCATTCGATGTTTTTTTTTTGAAGAGATTTACGCAGTTAGTCTGCGCGCTTTGACTACTTTACCGGACTTTATCATTCGATGCTCAGCTCAGTAATGTGTACATATTACAGGCAGGTACGGCATTACCTGACTGATACTGTGTGTTAACGCGTCGGAGGACCGGATAACACAGAGATAATTTCGGCCGTGACGTCACGCGCGGGATCATTGTACACCACTCCCAGGTACTGGGCATACCACAGATTATGGCATCAACAAAGATAACAGCAATATTCTAAAAGTTATCCAAGATTTCGCTAAGATATTAGCCAGACAGTGCATTGACACCAAGTTGCAATGTAGGGCACTTATATTCGTTACTAGTTTCATATCCGAAGCACCATGACTCAGTTGCAATGCTCAGCAATAAATAAATAAACCATTAACTTGAAGAAAGTTGTAGAATGTTCTAATAGAAAATCTAGACATTTTCTTGTTGAATGGAATCAGTCGAGTCACTACAAACAGTTTATCCGACATGCATTGCAGGCTGATTGACTCTGACATTCAGATAGCAATGCGCTTGCGCATGTAATATTACCTTACGACTAGATCGTCTGGGACCTAGGAGAAGCTGGTTTGTTTTAAAATGGGAATGGCACTTAGCGGTTGCTTATTCAGTAATAAAGGAATATATAATATGTAAATTCGACCAAAAATGAATGTACATTATTAGATAGCATATTTCCCGTGAAGTTATTAGACGAAAGCCGTACGTTATCAGTACTTCCCCGCGGCGACGGCCGGCTGCCCGCTGTCTGGCTGTTTCGTGGCTCTGTATGTGTGTGCGTGGACCACATCTGCAGTACCGAGCGCTATCATAAGCGATCGGTACGTCACCAGATACATTTGTAAGCGGTCGTAAGTGGGTCACAGCTAGGAGCGCGGCAGATCACAATAGGTGCGCGTCTCTCGGCCCGCTTACAGTGCTATGGCGGCGGTATGGCGGCAGAGTTGTCTCACTGCTACTGATTGGTGTCGTAAGCTAATTGACGCTCCTCTTTTTAATTATGTGGCGGTACGCGTGCTTTACGCTCGACTGAAGAAGCTCGTCCGGGCCGCCGCCCGACGCGCACCCGGGCCGCCGCCCGGCTGGAGTGTGGCGAAACCTCGCACACAATACTCTCGCGTGCCTACTACCTAGCCGAGAGCTTTACAAACTGTGAGCACTGTAATGTATGGCACCAACTTCATACAAACCGGCCTTCGATCGTCTTTCGTACCTTCTTTAGGCAAGTTCTGCTAGCGTCGGTATCGCCAAACGATCTTTTTTGAACATCCATAAATGAATTGAAAATTATAAGTCATGCAAAACGTTTCAATTTATTACTGATCAGTCATTTAATACAATAATATACGTTTTGCACATGCATAACACGTAGTGATTAAGTCAATTAAAACTAGTTAATAAGCTCATGCCCACGTACAAGTAATAAGGTTTTGGTAGCGAGGTGACCTTAGTGCCGGAGCTTGATCGTCATTTCCTGCACTGTTTTATTTTCTTCGCCACCGAGTTGTAAAACCAAATATTTATTATAATCATTCGGCGTGGCGAGGTCATCCGTGCATAACATCACGACTGCTCGTGTGAATGTTGATGAGCTGATGTCAGTCGATGATGATAGTGATGTTGTACATGTGTGACGTCACTATTTCCCATCCGCAGCTAATCGATACCAAAGGTCGACAAAGTTGAAGTCAATATAACTCCTAATGTCGCACAAAAAGCACGTTGTTTTATTAACGCATAAATCAACAATATCATAAAAATATTTCTTGAATACACAGCTAGGGATTATAAACTGAATGCGTACGTTTGTATAGTGCGCTTTACAACGTAAACCACATAAACTAAAGGTGGTTGAACTGTAGTGTTGTGTCTCCAGCGCTCGCTGTTCGCCAGGCGACTCCACCCCGGTGTGGTATTATGCTAGGTACATCATGTCGCATCACATACGGCATTATTCCTGAACATCGATGGTTCCTGAGTGCCGATATTGTGACGTCACTTCCTTGTCGGGTAAGACCACATCGTGATCGACAAATACAAGATAACAAACACATATGTTAATATTACATTCACTAGATATATGTGTGAAGCGATGTCGCACAAGAGATTCATATCACTAATATTTATTTAGTTACTGATTATCTAGTACACGGCTGAAATTATTAATAACAAGGTATTTTGAGTAATAGAGTGAAATGTCTCATTCTATAACAATAGTCCGGCGCCCGCGCAGGCCTGTGTCTCGCGCCGGCGCCAGCGCGGCGATACTCACACATTTGTGGATAACATTAATTAATCCCGCTCTCCAGCACTCTTACACATTCCCCGCTATATAACTCTATTATACCAACATGCTTGAGTCGATATTAATCAACCAGAGTGGTTAACCGACTTGAAGCACGGAGGAGGTTCTTACACCACGGCTCATGCGCGCTCGGGTGGACGTTCTAAACGGATGTGGGTTGCTATCGATACCTGCATTAAACTAGTTAACCTTTAATGTGCTCGTGTGTTCGTGCTTAACATGAGAGAAATATTTATTAAACGCTTTACGGAGTGTTGTGCGACTCTACAATAGTTATTATTAAATTTCCCCAAATTCTATTGTTTGGTACAAAGACATTTAAATTAGGTACCTACACCCAATTTAAATGTCTATCAGTCATCAATCATCTCATGGTGCAAAATGTCTAAAAGATATTTTCTTATCATATTATTATTATGTAGATACACACGTTGTGTTAAATTAACCTAATTCTCGTGAGTGTAGACTAGTTGGCATCGTTTGTTTGGCCACATATACATTGAATGTGTACGAACATAATATTAATTACGCGTCGCGTCGTGTAACTACATACGCACAGCTTGTCAGATATCGCATGCGCGCGTCTGTCGCGGCCGGCGGCGGGCGAGCGGCGGCGGACGGCGCGGTGCGAGGTGCGATCGTTTCTGGTTGTATTCGATGAAATCATTGGAAAATCCTCGACATTGATTATTTATGAATAACGTTCATTGTTTCATATATTTGGCGAGAACTGTTCACATTGTCAATTGTTTTCGTGTTACCGAGGACGACACACTTGTATAGCGACACTGCGAACTAAGTAGCTATCAACCAGATAACTTCTTTTAAAACTATATACGAGGGTCAATGTACTCTGGATTTATGCTCACAGCACGACTAGTATCTAGCGTAAAAATAAACGTAAATAGTTATCAGTTGTAATATGGCGGAACAATGAGAAGACACAACTATACTATCATGCATTGTAGAGATTTGTTATCATAAGTACGATGGACCTATATGGTCCGGTTACAGCTATTAACTTAACTATAATATACAGTTATCAGACTCGGGGAACACGCTACAGTCAGAAATGTTATGGTACAATGGTTGCCTAGTCGTTTTCAACGTTCGTTTAGACGCACTTCGGTACAGTGGCATTACATAATGAATTCTTCTTCCTTTCGTATCGATGGTTTTTATTAAATCATATACATAATACAAACACAATAGTTTTGGGATGTATATTATTTACAAAGCGTGTGAGCGGGCGCCGCCCGCCCGCGACCGCGCGCTGGGAACCCGCGCCGCGCGCAGCTGAGCCACTTCCGGCACAACACTGCGACAATCAAAACAAACAACTATTATATCAATACGACTGCATCAATGACACTTTGTTACACCACAGCGCCGGAAGCGAACCCGTGAGTGTCTGGGTCGCAGCCCGCCGTAAGCGCACAGGTAGGTACCCAATGTGCTGAGAGAGTAACAAGGCGTGTGCATCTGTGTGTAGCACGCGGCGACGCGACGAGGGAGTCTCGTTATCTACATCTATAATAACGTTAGTTTATGAGATTCACGCACAGACACACGAGTCACAAATATTAGTCTTTTACCTGGAGATAACATACAAAAATGTCGTCGTCTAAGGGGATGATAGTGACCCAGCTCCGCCCAGCGGTGCGTCACATGGAGAGATGTGTGTGTGGTGATAACGTAATGTTCTAGTGTCGCCGCAGCGGCGCGGTCCGGCGCGGCGGGAGTCTGCGCGCGCAGGTGCACGTAGTGTTGTTGTACTCCTACATGTTACATTAATAGATGATGTTGTTAAACTCTATTATTGTGACGGCGAAGGGCAATGACATCGCTAAATTCAGATTGTTGTAAAAAAAATGGCGCTTGCGGCGTGCGGCGCATGCGCAGTGTGGGCAGGGAACAAGACGCCGCACACGTCACACGCCGCGCGGTTACGTGCGAGTGTCGGGTGGTACGACACCCGCGCGGCGCTCGCTATCAACACATTACTTATAATAACTTTCCCCAAACATTCAGTCTCGGTGTCACCGAACAATACTCCTTAGGTACTTGCGTTTGGACTCGCGTGACCTCTGCGTGACTTTTTTTTAATTTTCTACAAACATGCCAACGACAGCTGTGTGTACAACTTATTATATTAATTAGAGATGTTAAACTGGTGTGAGGATCATTGCTCCGAAGTAACGGCGCACCAAGTGAGAGCACTCGTTCTAGGTCGGCCCACTGCTGGGATAACACACACACACCCGCAACCTGTTGGAAGTGAACAGTTACAAGTCGGACGTGTTCCGGCGACCTCGCGCGTGACGTCACCGCCTCTCAGTTGCTGATGACTTGCGGTTAACGTAGCGACTGGAGTGTGACGTCATCTCACCGGCTTCACACAGACAAGCTGATAAATTGACAAACAACGGTTTGATGTTGTACCTACTACTTAAACAACTCATTTTGTTGTATTTATTTGGTTTTGTGTAATGTATATGTGTGGCATAAATAAATGGTTTATATTATTTAAACAAAATTTAATATTTACTTACTTATTGTAACGTTATGGAGACGATAGATATTCCTCAACGTACCAAAATCTTTTAAACAATATTACTAAGTACGTTGACATTTAAGTTTATCTCTGCGGTATTTAATGCAGAATAAAAATACAAATGAAAAAATAGAATATGGAGACAACGATTTCTAGAACCTATGGCTGGCTTAATCCTGCCCAATATTTAAAGCATTATACTATAATCCGGAGTCAGAGCTCTCAACTGTCTGTGACCTGCTCTGTGGACTTAGCTCCGGCACTGGGCTGTGTGCTCTCCGTAATCTGAGTAACAGTAAACACAGGCCGAGCCGAGCTCGTGTTAGTATTGAGTACACTGGAACTAGAACCACTAATCCAATCGCTGAGCTCACGGGGATTATACCCTAGCTTGGTGCAGACCTAACGGTAAAATATTTCAAGAATTATTGCTTTATTTGAGAAATATTCGTGTCATCGTCTTGTGTGGGCTTGTATGGGCTGTGTAAATTGAAAAACATTTTGTAAAATTAAGAACTTAGGTACAGGAATTAGGTTGTACTTTACAATACTTTATAACACGCAGAGACGTAAAAAGTTGTAAACATGTTCGGTTATTTTTTGCATCTTCCTCGTGACCTCGTATTGTAAATGATACGCGCACAGTAACGTACACACTCATACACTGTGATTCACAGTTGGTTTGGCAGGGCAGGGCAGGGCAGCCGGCCGCAGATTACATGACCCAAAGTAAATACACTGGTAACAATGCTACTCGGTTTGCAAACATTCAAGAAAACTTTTATAACCCAGTGCACACTGCAGTCCGCTCGAGTCGGGCGAAATTAAAATATTTTAATAATCTTATCAGTGTTATCAGCCTACTTGTCCATCGGTAAATGCTCTCCGCTATAGATGGTAATCCCATGGGGCCGGGTCTTATCATGTATCCCAGAATTGTTGATCTCTGAAATCTGTTTAGATATTAAAGCGTGTTTCATTACCTGAACTCAAAACTTCCACATACATAACTCTGAACAGAGATTGTGATGGTTTAAATAAAACAGAGACCAAACCCTCCGCGTGTTTGTGTGTAAACATACAATACCACTCCAGGGTAACTACTAGCTGGTGGTGCGGCCTCACCTTACACGAGCGCCGGTAATCGGAGCCGCCGGCGCCGTGTCCGGTGGCCGGCGCGGCGGTGCGCACGCGCGTACAAGCTGCCTGGCGAGCAGGAGCTGCTCGTAAGGTGAACAGCATACTAGATTACATTAAGACTTCCAAGCGGTCTGACCGTGTTTAGCTCATTTGATTTGCGAATCGTGAACAATATTAGATCTCAAGCAATAATAGATTCGTCCCAACAGTTGCGATTCGCAAAAACTTAATGACTTAATCGATACTACATTAGATAGTTACGACTCTATGTTATATTATGAGTAATAAAACCTCTTCCACGTTAATTTACTAAAACTCAGTAATTTTTTGCCAATTAATATAAATTGCGCAGCAGCCGCGTAGCGTGTGTCGGCGCACGGTATGCGCATGCGCTGGCTCTAGGTCACAGGTCAATTATTCACTCATACGACACAAAACATACCTATTGATTAACATTTTCCTAAACTTGTCAAGGCTCTTATTAGGGTCAAATGAGAATTATAATAAATAAATAAATTTTACCTGAAGACCATTCGACTCCGCCTCATCAAGAAATGTTTACATTTAACCTAGAGATAGTTTCAGTCAGTCAGGGTTTGGTTGTTTAATACGACAGAAACCTTTGATATACCTAATTCTATCCCTCCCCCCCTCTCTCTTCGGCCGGTGCGATGGCATGCCGTAGATGAGTCAGGAAATGCTAATGACAGAAATCGTTAGTAATGGGCTTATTATCTAACCTTAGCAAGGACACGCGCGGATGGTCGGTCGCTCCATGTCGAATACGGTATTCAACTAAGAGATTTAACGTCAACTGACATTGTCACTAAAGAGACTGTCTTATAGAACATAAGATTTTATCCATTTATTATTTACCATTATGATTTTAATAGAATTAAGACGTTCAACGACTCTCCTATTACAAGGGTTAGTGCCTGGTAGTCCCCGACGCAGAGCGGCGCGTGGTGATGTGGTTATCCCACAACCGGCGCGGTCGTCCCGCGGCACATAATCACGAGTATCAGTGCGCATGCGCGGGCTGCTCGCGACATGCAGTCACACTCAGTTGCGCTCGTTAGCCCACATCAACAATCACATCGCATACAAATTGCGCTAATTTGTGCTAATGCTAATAATAGCTTCAGCTGTCTGTACCTTTACACAAATGATATCCGACATAATTGTTCAATTGAACTACAGTAATATGGTAAGCGCTTATAAATACTAATCAATAATATATACTAATTGATTACCGTAATTCTTATTGCTTCATGTTGTATAATGTCTCTATCAACACGTAAAGGTATTCTGTGAACCAGCCCATTCTCTCTCAGTTTGTCTAGCTCAGCTGTAATCCTTGTGTTGCGGGGGTTTCATAAACATTCAGACTTAAAACAAGCATTTGTAGATCACAAAAATGTTTGTACCATACGGGGATCGAACCCACAGCACATCGCGCATAGTGGTAGTTAGCGTGGTAAGCTATACCACTCTACGATAATCACATGATGATTATAATTTTTCTCCATCATTTCGATCGATACAACAATCGCGGCAGTCTACCTAATTCTTGACTCATCTTTCCTCTCATTAACTACCTACTTTCCAATCTAATGTTTGTTTAGTAGAGATCGTAGATATTTCGTACACACGACTATTTAATATTGATGATGTGTCGATATTAAGCAGCGAGGTCACAGGTCACGGGTGAGAAGTCGCGACCTTCTGCAAATGTCTCCTCGGCTCAGTAACATTACGATGACGACAAATATCTATAGAATCCTTGATCCATTTACTTCCCAGTCCTTATACCTTATACATTTGAAATGATGATAAGAACTGCAATGATATGCAAAGCCGAAATCTGTTTTTTTTACTTTTTCGCCAGTAGTTTATTACGCTACGGAATGCTACGGTGTAGCTAACGGGTCACAAGGTTTCCAATTATTATTAAAACCTTTTATTTGTTATTTGAAGTTGTATATATATATTTATGTATATGTATGTTTGCTTAGGTCAAATATTACAAGCTAAATCAGAAACACTTCTTGACATTCTATTAAGAAAACAAAAATACATACAGACTTAAGTATATCAGTTTAGTGACTTTACAACATTGTGGTACTTTGGAACGGGAGTGACCATAGAAACCCTGTAACAAAACGATGCAATCCCATCGTGTTTGGGCTTGTTTGATTTGTGTTCACATACTGTGAGAGTAGCTGATTTAAAAGATTGTGTTATTTTTTTTTTTTCATCTAAGCTTGTTTATTTGTAGTGTTGTAGTGTGTTGGGAAGCAGGGATAATAGAGACAACAACATCTTCGTGCTCCGTGTTGCCGATACAATCTACTTCGCGTTCTGTAGTGACCTGCGCAGGCGCAAGCGCGCGCTTCTCCTTTCTAAAACTAAATCAGTGTAGTTACACAACAACAACACAATAAAGTTTGTATTTTACAAAAACTAACTCACATGTATCAAATTTCTCCAGATAACTTGTGTGTCGTATATGTAGCGGTGGTGTCACGCTGCCCACACTCCTGCACTCTATCTACTACGTGATTGCGCCAATCTAGTGCTGCTCTAAATATAGCTTCCGACTGGACGCTCGACCTTCAGGCAGGCCTGCTCCCCCCCCCTCCCCCCCGCCTGCCTGCTGCAGCACCTACTAGACATGCAATACCTACAAGCACATTTTTGACGTCGCTACAATACAGTACTAACACGAATGTGTACGATTCGCAGACCACTTCGTATGCTAACGTCAACAAACGCAGAAAAGCCACCAGCAGATACGTGTATTAGTTTTATTAAACTCATCATCAATTCATTTTAAATGCATAGAATATAAAAGATATGCAAAGTCGTTTGGTGATGCAACGTGCATATATGTATTTACATACCTATAAATATCTGCCGAGCGTACATCAGAAATAACTGTTGTAAAATTGGAAGATTGCTCGCTCGACTTCCGCTGACGATGCAGGGTGGGGGAGGGGGGAGCGGGCGGCGAGGTCCGGGGGAAGAGGGGTCTACAACATACACTACTCGCTAAATAACGCTGTCGAGCCGCGAATTTTGATGATATGTATTATTGTAGGTGGTGAGTAATGTGAACGTCACACAAATTAATTAACCCCAATTAGCGCAGCCATCGTGCTTCACCTGACACCGCGGGACATGTCGACCTTATTAGAAAATGTGAATGCTCCTCGTAATTGTCAAAGTGATCGCTGGAGCTCGACATGTCAGGATATGTACCTCCACATGTCACCTCGGGCTGTAGCGACGTGTTTGTGCACCTCTTGCCGCGCTGAACAACCAACGATATTTACAAGTCATTCAACAAACACATGAGGCCATGAATAATGAGTATTATTGAGTAATATTAATTTCGTTTCTGTAAATATTTAAATTGTGTCGTAATTACAGTCGGTAAAACAATAGCAGCTGTGGATACAATCGTTTGCCACCCACAGCCGATCCGACTCGCTTCAGTTTGGTCTCGTCTTCACGATATTCATACATCGATACCAAATAGATTACAAGATACAAGGTCCAGGAGCGGTACCCTGTAGGAAGTATACCACAGTACTATACAATACACTCGCCTTATGCTTGGATCTCCTGAGCCGTGAGCGCGATTGTCGCAGACTGGTCTTCAACTCGACTGTGTGGGATCGTGCACAGTGCTCCTGATGCTTACTGATCAACACAAAATAGAATGTAGTTATTTATTTACAATCAATGTGCAAGCATTACGTGTGTCAATTCAATAGTTAATCCTTGTACAACTGATTGGTAATAAGTGTATTTAAGTAAGTGTTTTTACTACACGTGGCCTTCGATGGCAACTCTTGATATTACATAGGACTTAATAAGCCCGACCTGGAGATGTAAATATTGACGTCGGCGCCGCGCCCTCGCGCCCGCATCCCGCGCTCGCCCACTTGCTCTAATTATATTGTATACCGCTAACTATTTGGGTGGCTATGATTCGCCCATTCAGTGGATCTTGTAAACACAGATATCTGATAGCATCGTCTGCCAAGCGACGCACACGCGCATACAGGTGCGGGGCGCCAAGTCTCAGTTGTTGTAACAACTCTGTTGCGAAGGTTCGTGTTAAAACAGATTTCGGTCAAACTCTTGACTGAGTTGAACTTTGAATGTCATGTGGTAGGTACTCATGTAGATAGAGTAAATGAGGTCCTTGTACTGTTTGTGTTTAATACATATATATAGATAGAGTGTTCCAAAAAAACAATATTATAGCAATGTTGTGTTGAAGATGCGGAGCCTGTATTTCAAACCTATGCTAATTATTATAAACATGCGAAAGTTAGGATAGACAGATGTTTGTCACGGAAAACTTTTTAAACAGATCTGGATGAAATGGCCGTAGAAGAGCACCGACCCTAGAATAGCCGTGGTGAAGGAGGTCTGAGGCGGGAATTTGCAAACATTTGTCCGGAGCCGAAACAGCGGCGGTAGAAGATGCCACAGCCTCATGTGGTCGCGACCCTAGGTCATAAGGATACGAGGAAGAATAAGATGAATATTTTATAACTTAGAATAGTACATACATAGGCTACGTTATGTCCCGAAACAATTAACGGTTACCGTGGGATTATTAATTAACGAACTAAACGTAAACAAAGGTGTAACCATGGTGACAGTTTTGATGTTCGCATAGTTTCTATCCAATTTTAAAGTCGACGTAGACGATGTCGCTAGCGGAAGCGTGTATGTAATACGAGTAATAGTTATCATTTATTGTTTAAACAGCGACGAGAATTAACTAACTTAATTCATACAGATTTTTAATTTTATTGCTATTGTTTCAAGATAAGAGATTATTTTGAAACATTTGTAGACATACTAACTTTTGCCCGCGGTTTCGCTCGCACGTAATAGGAAAGTATATAGGGAAGTATGTGATGTAAAATTTTGATAAAAGTAAGTTAGTTTTATTACGTTTTATTTTTTAATTTTATATTTATTAATATTCAATATAATATTCTTTGATACATCTAACTGTGAAAATGAGGAAATTCCATAGAGATATTTAACCTCAATCTTTTCTTGTTCCACATCTTCGTTTCCCGAGAAAAAACCAGCTGTCCCGGTCCGAGGGTTCAGGCGGGGAGTTGATGAGTCTATGTCGATATCGATTTTATGTTATTTTTACCATTGAAATTAAATTTAAATTTTTACAATAATAAAATTTCTTAAAGTTGTGTATACTTTTTACAGTCTTCAGTGAAAATTAGAGCCAAGAAAGTGGAACCTGAGGTGTATGACCGCGCGCGTCGCCGGTTACTCTTTGTCACGGAGCAGGCCACGCTCTCCTCTTCCGGAGCTGGGATGCTGCTGCAGATACAGGCTCCACCGTATGTATAAAACACACGACGGTTACATTTGATATTCACTAAATGTGTGTATTTGATACAATCATAACAGACATGCCCCCGAAATCGTTTGTAATCCAATTAGTTGACTTTTTCCTGCAACTCCAAGAATTTTTTATTCGATCCTCTCACAAACACACTTTGCCTGCCACGAACCGTGGCGCACGCGCATTTGTTCCTACAAGAGTTGAAATTAGGTCGGCGGAGTGTTGCTCTAGTGGCGCTTAAGTAGCGTGACCTTCTGCCATCAGCGGCACTTCGATGACGACACCAATCGTACGAACTGTGAGGAGTACGCACCTACTTGCGAAGAGATTAGCTGGATCCAGTAGTAAACTGTTTGGTTCCAAACAATACGACCTTGTCAAAAAGCAAACGTTAATACATAAATATGTAACCGACGAAGTCTTGTACGTTCCTCCAGCACCGCCAGGCGCCAGGCCCGGCGCGCGCTCGTCGAGGACTTCCTTCTGCAGCCTGGTCGCTACACACGAGCAAGGGGATATACTAATTGTTCAAATTTGTTCTCGTCTTCAATATGACTATAATCGATCACACTAAGAACCCTGTCTAGGATACAAAGGGTTAGGTCCAACAAAAACTGATAGACGAAATACGGGCGTGAGCAAACTAAAAACCATTACTAACCAGATGATTATTATATAATAGTTGGAGTTTAGACATAAGCTGGCGTTGCCTTGAGTGCTTGAGGTTTCTGTAATCTAATAACAATTTCAGTAATGTATGTAAATGTGTACGTACACATAAATTAATTAACATTCAGCCAATTAACGTGACATGTTAATTTAACATTAGACGCATTAAGTTATAGGATGCAGAGTGAGACGTAGGATAGAACAACTCGTGTCTCGTATCCACTACACAAAGTTCTACATGTACAGGTACATAGCTATGGTCACAATTGGGACCAAAAATTATTGTAGAGCTTCATGGCTGAAAATATATTCCTACTAACTTTAGTAAGACAGGTCACAGTGGTTACTTCCGGGAGGGCAACAACGACCACTGACTGCGGTGTCTGAAAACAAGTATCGAGTTAATGTCAACAGCGAGCCGCACACAACCGCCGCTCTTCAAATAACCAGTTGCCTTCGCCCGGCGGAGTTGATCCGTAAAAGTTGATTTATGTGCCCGCAATAAGTTATATCCCTATACTGGATTATTAGACTACACTCTTTCTTTTTTACCCAATCTCATCTCTCTCTTCTATGACTTTCAAAAGTGCGTGAACCTTTTAAATACAATAAGATAATGTTGTGCCTTATGAAGCAACGTTTTCCGTAATTTACTAAACGAGTCGCGAGTCGCGACCTTGTCAGTTTTGTGCAGTTGCGCAGCGCACGGGGCAGAGTTCTGCTGTAATGTCGCAGTACAAGCCGAAGACACCGCCGGGCGCGCTCCGACCTACAAGCCCATTGAGATGCTGAAAGCTCTATTCTGGCGCGTATCACCGCGCCAAACTTGAGTTTTATTTCTAACGTGTTGTACTAATAATCATTATTGTGTATGTAAATATTTCAAAAACGTTTCAATTGGCTTATAAATATTTTATCAAAATCTTGACACCATCATCATAAAATGTAAACAAAGCAAAGCAAACAAAGAGTGTAGTTAGTACAAGCTTTATGAAAACCTTCAGTAAAAGGTAACCAGAAATCCTAAGATCTTGCCTGCAAGGCCAAGGTCTTCTTCCCAGATTACAATACTGCGAGCAATGGACACTTTCCCGTAAACCATTAGCGCAAGAACACTTGGAGGACAACATAAACAATCACTTTTGCCGCTTCAGAAATGTCTCCATCGCGTAAAAGTTTTTATCGAAAGCTTTCTTTTACAGAAATGTCCTTTCGAGTTAAATGCCTTTTACGGAAGCTGATTTGACGGTTTACCTATTTGATTTTATTTGCATTTAATGTAAAGTTGGAACTTCGTTACCCCATACAGGTAGCGCGAAGGACCGAGTGGGTGGAGTGGCGTGAAGTGTATGTCTAATTGATAAAAATGGAAAAATTAAAATAAATGAGAACACCCAGATCGTTGGGTTATTGTACCACATTCTAGAGTTAGACAGCGAACACACGCGGAGGTTACCGCTATCAAATAACGACATACAGCCAGTGTAATCATTACCTAACGGTATTGACTTTCGCCAGCTCAGCTCGGAATCTGCGCCCGCGGGGTCTGCCGAATGCGCGGCGTGCAGCGCGGGCGCAGCCAGCAGCGAGAAGCGCGCTGCAGATGCGCCGGGCGGGCGCGGCGGGGAGGGGTGGGGGCAGGGGGCCGGGGGTAGGAGGCGGCGGGAGCGGTGGGGGCGGTCAAGGCCGCCGGCGCACGCGGCGCTGGGCGCGGGTGCCGGCGCAGTCCGTCCCGCGATCTCCCAGCAGTCAGTCGCGCAGTCGTCAGTCGCGAGTGTTAGTGAGTGTGTTGTACAGTTACGCGGAGCAGCAGGTCGTCGACCGCGCGAGTATGAGCGCTCGTCCGCTCCAGCCGTCGCGCCCCCGCCCTCTCTGCTGACGGTTGCACTCAAGGTGAGCTCCCGAGCGCCGCTTCCTACCCCCGGCCGTCGCGATGGTAACCGGTTGCACGCTCCTCGGAACATTCGCAGCGAACGCGGAGCGAATACATTCTATCATTATTATAGTAAATTGTCTTAATTTGGAGCTGATCTATAAAGGTTCCGTATCTATCGATTAAAAAGCTGATTGAAACGAACAAGCTTCTATGGTATTGATAAAACATTGTATTCGCCGATGCAATTTGAGACGCGACTGGACGGTGTCAATTCAGTTAATAGTGTTGTGCTTACTTGGATAACGGCTGAACACAATGTTCTTCATGTCTCGGGATCAACATCACTAGTCGCAGGCGAATGTGTGCGTCATTGGCGGGCAAACAGTGCTGTTCTATTGTGTCCACGAGACGGTTAGACAGCGGACTCGAAACCAGTTGTGGTAAAGGTGTCAAGGTATGTTCTTACAAACACGACTGACACGGGTACATTTATTACTTTTTACAGATTTGATCTACAAATACTTACTTACATTTAGATTTTCTTAATTTCTAAATACCTGCGTACCTACCTGCCAGTATTTTAACTGATTAGTAATCATCTCATAAAACTTGGTTAGTAATCATCAGAATCGGGTGTTGGTCCCACTTGTATTGTTCATACTCCTGCAAAGGGAGCAATGTCCGGCGTCTTTCTATAATTACAATGCAAACTGGGAAGGGGCGAGTAGCTCCCGAGCGCCCGCAGCGAACCTGTACTGACCGTGGAGATCGTCCTAACAAACAGATTGCTTGTCAAGTGTTTTTTCTAACGCTGCCGATGTGAAATTACTTTGGCCATGATCAAAGTGCCTATTTTATTTCTGCTTATTGAGATCCAAATACGGGGTTTCAAGTCCAAACAAACTTCACAAAAACCTCAAGAATGTATTTAAGAAGGGTTGTAATTCTTAAACTGTTGCAAAGCTTTAGTACAAAGCTCGGCAGACCTTTAAATATCAGTTAAGCTTGGATGTTTAAGAACCAAGTGAATAAATTACAAGAACTGCAAACTGGCTGCCCATTAGCAAGTTAAATGCTATCGGAACGTGCGCGCCATCGATGGATATATGGAACCCTCGCACCTGATGCAGCCGAACGATGAGAGTTGTTTAATTAACCATCTCACATCTGGTAGCTAGGTTATTAGGGTTCTTATAGATCTTGGATTGTCAAAAGTATTAATCCTATTCAAATCAGATGGAAGACACATTTTGATTGAAGCCTTCAAAAGCTTAATTCGCGGTTCGAGTCACATTCGCTGGTTGTTGTGTGCTATATCAGCAGTTCATCAAAGCAAGGCTCCGGTTTATTTACAACCAATTTGTATTCTATTCACGTTCTAATGAAGTCAAAACACTAGTTACACCAGTTAAAGTACTATCTAAGACTATTACAATTTCCAAAGACATCATGTTTATGTCATTTTGGGCCAACTCGAATGGAAAAACATTTACCATTTGGTAAAAACAGATGATTTGCCAAATCCAATTAATTTGTTGGTAAAAAGGTTTTATTATACTAACGTTAATAGTTTTTTTTGTAACTATTTTCGTCATCGTCATGAAATGAATGAATTATTTTATTCGCATACTTGACAGAAAAACACTTGTGTCTACAATAAAGACCTATTGGGGCGCGACCCGCGCACCGGCGCCGCGCCGGGCTGCCCTGTGGGACTCCACCGTATATCCATTTGCTTTTTACGCAGGGAGTCTGTCCGGTAACATGGTTAGAGGATTCATATGATTATAAAGTATTATAGTGAATTTGTATAAATACCTTAACGTTTTAGTTCGTAGCAGTGTGTGCGTGTGTAAACAGTAAAACCTGTATTAGAGTGATCCGTTACCCGGTGTGTCCTATATTTACCGTCGTACTCGTCCGTTGGTCGACAATATGGAAATGAATATGCTAATGTCTACATTCTTATTTACATTATATTAAAATATTTGATCCCTTTGGCTGACACTGTTGTTATGTGACTATCCTTGTAGATGTAGTTGTGAAATGAGCAGTGAATGGGATCGCGATAACACGCGTCCGGGCAGCAGCGATACGGTGCGGGAGAGAGCCCGTCGCGATGGAGCTGGAGCCTCTTTTTTGTATTGTGTTTTCTGAGCGCAGGCTTTGACTGCTTCACCGGACTTTTGACGAGAACCTTAAGGGCCTCCAGCCAGACCAATAGAGAAACTAACTACATCGGCGTTTACTAACGGCACCCTCTGTCGGGTTCGGACCTCTACTTAGTGCGTTGCTAAAATCTTAACAGAAAATATCAAAAAAGAAATATTAATAAAACACCTAGTTGCAATCGTTACTAATATTTTAAACGCGAAAGATTGTATGTATGAATGTCTGGAACTTTGTTACTCTTTCACGCAAAATCTACTAAAAGGATTTGATTGAAACTTTACAATAATATAGCTTATACGTCAGACACATACACACATACGCTATAAGTAATAAAGATATTGTGTGAATTGTCTAAAATATTAAAGATAAGTGTCAAGTAAGTATAAAAAAAATCTGCTATCAACGAGCTAACCTGGCGTGCGCTGCAAAAACCGTTAAAGTTACCCGTACCTATATAATGTAAATGTTGATGTATCTATCTTTGAAGTGTAAGTCATTATCTCCAAAATAGTGAACCATAAATACAAAAAAAAAATGTAGATTTATTTCTAATGCACATTTGGTACTAACATGTTACCTACTAACCGAAATGAACCTATTTTGATAAAACTTTGTATCTGGTAAGCTTGGATCTAAAGACCTAATCCTAATCCTGCTGTATCTGGGCGCCATAAATGCTGCATTATATTTATACGTTATTTTTAGAATTTCTGACTGATTCCTAATTACCATATAACCTATGAGTAAATTTTGGTAATCTTCGAGGTTTCAGGCCATAGTTATTATTTAAAGGAGGTTCTATGCTTTATCAGTACCTAAGTTATTTCATACATAAGGTACGAATCTAATACAATTTCCATATAAGTGCATGTCGTGCGAAGGCACAGCTCAGCCTCAATCTCGAAAACAGTTGGTGCATTGAGGCACAGTAGGTAGACTGTAGGCTGGTAGAGTAACACAAACTCTAACTGTCCCGGGCTCCAACAGCGCCGGCGCAGCTGCCGGCACCTACCCTCGCAACTCACCGGCCTCAAGTGAAAACTTTCTGAATGGACTCTCCTTACAAGTGACCTTTTGAAAACTGGAGAGCTACTGTCACTTCAGAAACTCATTACTAGCGTCGAGTGTAAGTACTGAGGGATTATAACTATGTGAGATGATTGTGTTTCTGCTGCATTCTTCTCCAAAAAGAATTAATCAATTATTCATTGAAATATATTTCACATTTCCACGCATGTTGTTTATAAACGTATTTATGTAATACCTTTTATCAACGAGTACAATCAATATTATGAAATGAAAAAAAATAATACATCAAAAACGTTAATCGTCTGTCTCTCGGTCAGCAGCCGGCACACCCCTGGCGGCCTCGACTGACCGTTGTCGCGCAACACTAACAACAAGATTCATTTTAAAGTTTCTAAAGCACCTGTTATGGTTCACTACAAATAGGAGCATTTGATTTAGAAAAGCTTAAGTTTTAGTTGGTATTTGTTCGTAGCGGCCATTGCTGTATGTCGCGTCCCGTGCTGCACGCGCAGCGCGCACGCGGGCGCTGGCGTTCGCGCCGCCGCCGTGTAGGAACAGGTAGAGTGTCGCGCAGTGAAACGCTCCGGTTTCTCCACAAGGTGAAACTAGTGCCTGCGCAGCGACAATACGCGCGCTGAGAGCGTTCGCACGCTGATCATAACATAACGATTAAATAATCAACACCAAGTCTATTATGTAGAGCTGCCCGCCGCGGCCTGAGACGCGGAGAGGTGAGGGGGGCTGGACGGGCCATTGTGTCCGCTATCTGGCATCAGCTGAGCAGGCCGCCACTGCCGCCGCCCTCGTCTCACCCCCTCCTCTAGCGGTGTTGGTGTTAGGCGCGGGCCTTCCTCGGCTATCACCAAAGCTACACCTCACCTGACAGCTCGAGCGAGGACGGTGTCCTACCTCTCGTGTAGTTCGTCGACTACCTACGATAATAGAACGGGTCAGCGGGTGCCAGCCGCGTTGCCCCACACTTCTTTATAAGATTCCTACTCGTAGATCTAGTAAAGCGAGTTGCGCAACATTTGTGCATTAAGTCATAACCTAACAATCACCGCCGAGCTATCGCCGAGACGAGATCTAACGAGTGTGTGTCCGTGTGCCGGACCGGACACAAGTAGTCTGCCTGAGGTAGAGACATGCTGAGCTGATTGGAGCTCGGCTATCTTATTTAATAAAAAATGTATTCGTTCGCACGTCGCTCTTGCAAGACAATAGCAGCCTCGTCACTATGATTACCTAGATTAGTATTTGAAGTTGAATTGTAGAGAGTTCGCCAGATACGTGCCTTACGTATCTGGCGAACTCTCTACAATCACAACGAAAATGATCTTATAAATCACTGAGTATTTTTATTTTCGTGAACGTCAATAACATAAAACAATACCAAGGTCATCTCCCACCAGGTCTTATAATAAATTCAGCATTGTTCATATCATTCATTTTTTTTAATTGAATTGTAATTTAGTTCGCAGCACTCCGCAGTAACTCAAGCTAAACATCCCAATGACACACACAAACACTAGTAGAACATCCCGAGTGTGTGTGTGGGCCCGCGGGTCTGCGTCACTTACGATGCGGCTGGAACTAGAACATACCCGAGGCACTGCAATGTGATCACGTATCTGTATCACAACTCTCTATGATGGAACTCATTCAAAGGTTAAGGGGGCTAATGTCTGTCCGTTCCTAATGAGTGTCTGAAACTAAAAGCCTTTCCAGCACAAATGCTTATGTATACATTAACGTTGTTATACCCCGTCCGATCGCAATAAGGCGACCGCTAGCTATCACGGCGCTGGCGCATTCTGCGCAACCACGCGATAGTGTGCGTATTGCAACATCACCGACGTGGTGCAGCAGCTGTCCGGTCGTTCAAAATGTGTTACGGTTACACGTGAACCAGAGACACTCGGCTCGGCCGTGGTGACGTCACGCCGAGCCACGTGTGCGCCGCCGGAAGTGTCCAGCAGGCGCGCCTCCCGCTGCTTATGTACTTATATTTAGTAAATAAAATCAAGATTGTTTAGAAACCGTCCAGAGCGCGCGAGATGCTCGTGCCACATATTGTGCGCATTAGAATATTCATCAGTTCGCTGAGACGCACTGCGAGCGGGCGGAGGCGCTTTCTCTCCGCCGCGACCACCGCCGGCAGCCGCCTCTCACGACATTGTTACCCTTTGACATTCTAACTATATGTATAGAGATCACGTTTCGACGACGGACCTTACGTAGCACTCACCACTGACGGCCGATACGCCCTCGTGACTCTATTCATACGTATAACAGTATAAACGACGGCATGCAGCCCTGTTGCCGGGACTTTGATATTTATTCCTACAAGCAATAGTAAAATAAGACGGGCGGGCGAGCTCTATGTAGAGCCATCTCTACCAGCAGTTAAGCACATATCGAAGGTCTTACAAGAGGCCGGTGACTCTTAGCTATGTAGTGTTAACCTAGAGAGTCACACACTGCGGCCTGCGCAGCGCTCCTCGCGGCTGGTGCGGGGGCTGCCGGTGTATGATTTTAATTTTATTTTGTTGCTACTTACCCATTCACTTTAATTATTAGAATGGAAGTAATTTTGTGATCGCGTGCGCATGCGCTTTCAATATTAATCTCGTTTCAATTCAATACTGTTTTTTCATAAGCGGAATCCGCAATTTCTTTTAAATTGATAATTGAAGTCACATTCGTATTAACTTATTATGAAAGTGCGATTGTTCCTGCGAGATACAACCACATGTTATTAAGGAACGCAGTTACGTTGTGAAGCTGGCTGGCCCACACTAATCTAACACAATCTAGCGAGAGCTCAAAAGTAGCAAATACTCGACATTATAAAGTGTGGTGCATAGTTTTGACATACGCAATGGAGCGAATACCTAACCAGTAGAAGCCGGCCATGCCCGCGCCGGCACTCGCCGGGCGGAAGCCATCCGTGAGGCGCGCGGCTCGCGCTCGCGGCCAATGCTGGGCTAACCAATAGGTGCCAGCGCCGCGTTTGATGTGACGGACGCCAGCCTTGACAGCGGCATGCGGTGCAGGAGCAACAAGTGCTGCGCTATTTGTGCACTCCTGCATAGCATGCAACACAAACTGATCGTTGAAGAAAATAATCCGTCTTTTTCTTCGTAGTCTATACCCAAGCTATGTTGGAGTCGGCTTCTAGGCTCACCGGATTCAGCTGAATACCATATTTTATATGGAGCGACTGCCTATCTCATCTCCATCACCTATTTCGTAACATGAGCGTATCTCTGTATCCTCGCTATACAAAGTATTTTAACTAAGATCATTATCAATTAAGTTCCGTATTTCAATTAAGCGTCGCGATAAGGATTGAAAGTAATTGAAACACTTGAGCAATAGCGTCCTTATCGAACACAAATCAGCTAAAGATTGTACCTAATGTAATCCTATACGTTAGTGATTCGTTGAGATTTATTAGTTGTTTAACGTCTGTGTGTGTGAAGTGTGTTGCGCTTGCATACCATGTAATGAGATGTGGCATTCGAAACCCGATTCAGTAAACATTGACACGGCGCGAGCGTGCGCCAGGCCGGGCCGGGCCGGGCCGGGCCGGGCCTGCGGGAGCCGAGGCCTGCCTGCAATATCAACGCACTTAAATATCACTCACGGTAATACATTTATAGCCGACCATTTAATACGACATTATCGCGCGCAAATGAGTCTCCCACTGAAGTACAATGTTTAATGTTATCCGCGTGCGATAGCAATCAGTTTTTATGTTTTCAAGATTACGTGTTATCTAATGAACTTGTATCTACAAATGTTACATTGCAGATTTTAAGATTAGGGTCGTAACAGATATTCATTTTGTCGTATTACCTTTGGTTAGACACTTTACTCTCCGACTCTCTCAATCAACATGAAATAATTTGTGCGACCGTTGAGCAGACAAGTTGGATAGGCTTCCTCGTCCTCACGGCGCCGTACCGGTGCGCGACACCAACCAATCCACACAATATTGCTATGTGTTAGGAGTAACCTGCTCGCGTACGCAGGGACCGGCTCGGTGCCTGAACTGGATCGTGATCATGTGGTGTGAGTGCAGCGGTGAAGCTCACTGTACTCGCTGTGCCGTCAGGAAGCGAGTCATGTGTTCGCTGAAAACAGCTTCCCCAGCTGGCTGCGGGACAATGATTGGCTGGCGACGCGGTGCGTCACACGTCACACGTCACAATTTTCTCCTAATTTATCCCTATAATAAAACTAGCCTATCAGAGAAAGATTAAAAAGTACAAAAATTAAAGATTAAATATCTTATATCATCTTCGTTTTAGCTTGTTTCCAACACAGAAATAACAGCTTATGCCGTGGCCTAGAGATTGTCAGCATTCTTGTAGACATCGTTCAGATCAACACGTTGATATTTAGGTTCTTTGGATGACGATGAGTAAGTAGTAGGCGGCGACGCGAGGTAACAACTTGTTTATTTACTAATTTGCTATATTCCGAGTGCAGGTTGCGAAACTGTGGAGCGGAGCGCAGAGCGCAGTGCCAAGTGTTATATTGAGCGTTGTTAATCGTTTGCATCGAGCGCCGACGGGAGCTGGACCAGTAAACACGCTCTGAAGCGTGACGCGGCCGCATCTGGGATGAGGACGATTGTCGCGGCTATATAGCTATCATTTGTAGCGAACGAACGCAATGTGTGTTTATCAAACGACTGCATCTATGGGTTGTAGCATTTAAAAAAAACTAGTTACAAAGTTATTTGAAGTCCAACAGTGCGTGCCGCGGCGAAGTGTGGACAGCCGGGAATGAGGTCGCTTGGCGACACGCCTGCGTCCGCGGGACAAGCGCCATTCATGTGTACATTTACTAAAAAGTAAAGCATATTTTTTTTTACCGGCCACACAAAAACAAAGTTTTAAACTGGACTCTTATTATGTTATTCCATGTTTTTCTCAGAAATTCTCAATGGTACTGTCTTATCCCAACTGAGGGAACAGTGCATTAATGTCTGAAAATAGGTTTTGTGGTTTGAATGAATGAAAGGTTAGTTGATGAAAGCGCAAATGTTTAAATCGTAACAGGAGCGTCCTACACATGCGCCGCCGCCGGCTCCGAGCCAAACCGATGCCACGCACGTCAATCATGTAGCGATTAGCCCGCGGTCGGGAGCTGCCTCACAGGCATAGTGCAGACTGTAGGATATCCTTTGTCGTTTGAAATATATATTCGATTTGAATAAAGATATGTAAGTACATTTCGTCGACGTGTTTTCTCTACCTACTTCGTACTAATGATCTTTGTTAGTGGCGCAGTGTCCTAGATGTGGTAAAAACATTGTAGACAAGCGTCCTCCACGTAACCGCCACACATATGTTGACTCGGTACAGGCGCACGCGGCGGAAACATTTAATTCGGTATATTACACGGTTGACCGGTGTCCACGTCACCCACGACACTCGCTAGTCTGAGCGGTGCTCACTGTTGAGGGCAGACACATACACGACCTGGCCTGGCGGACAGTCGCCGGCAAGCAGGAGGTGCCAGGTGCTGCCTTCACGCCACCATTTAATTAATACATTTCCTAAAGTATATCTCATTACGTATTAAGAATTATACGACATTTCTCAAAATCTATGGGTGAGAGTTATGCCCGCAGCAGGCATTCTCTACAAACAAAGAGCGAGTGCCTGCGCCGCCTGTCCTTCACTCGAGCGTCTCCACTTAGTTCTGTGGGTACAACAACAACGACAAGGTTTCGGGCCGGTGGCAGATGAATCACAAGCCGTCCGTTGACCTTGACGTGCTGCCACGCCGCGGCTGCAGGCACCCGAGTCACGTTAAACCTAGTCACCGAGGGGTGAGTGGCGTTGGTGAGGGAGGGGCTCTCCCGGCCGACGACCCCGCCAGCCCGCGCAGGGCGCAGACATTGCCATTTAATTTGACGACTTTGTATCATGCAGCCTTGATAAATACAGCACTGGTATTCACTCAAAGTTAACAACGTCCTGGAGGCGACTTCAAACTAACATTAAAATCGGCGTTAGTATGTTAAAATAGCAGCGACTGACTCTTGTCGGAACGAAAGAACAGCATAAGTAAAATCATTCACATTGTACGGTTTCCGTACAATGACTTTGTTGCTGACTATGCGACCCCAATTTACTTTACATTAATTTAATTCCACTATTTAATGTTAGTTGACAATTTGCATTCTCTGCGATTGGCACGGTGGGCAGCCAACTTATAACTATTGTGTAACTTTGCGGAATAAACTATTTTTAGTGCTCTACCGTGTTTTACCGTCAACTCAACTCAACTTAACTACACTCAACTTCAACTAGCTCTGAGCCATACACACATTAATTTCCATAGTAAAACAGTTTACTTTTTAACGAATAACGAAATACCTGAGGTCATATTAACTGGCTTTTCCAAACTTTAAGATATAAATAAAAAATGTATCTGAAGATCTGTACGTGCTCGGGGGTGGAAGTGTCCAATGGCGTAATAGCGAGGAAACCCGCTCCGGGTCCGATACTGTGACCCGCGATGGCGTAACCGGGGCCGCACCGCTCGAAACCCCGAGCCGCTCGAACTGGTGTTGCTCCCTGCTGCCTGCAGTGGTGGTTGTTTGGGGGCCCATCTAGTGAGCTGGCGAGTCACCACTTGCCCATTTAATTGCATTTGTATGTGTCGAAAGGCAGGTGTCATAGAACTTTTGTTCAAAGAACTAATCCACCTTAACATATATTTAACATAGCACAAATTAGTTTTAGCACCACAATTCGCAATAGTTCTGTAGCTACCATTCATGTCTGTTCTCCCATAGAGTATGGGTGAATGGCCCCAGGTAGATGCCCTATGTATTTGTATTTATTCTATGTATTCTCGTTACTGAGGATAGCCCGTGAAAATAAAAGATACAATAGAAAAACAAAACCGCGCCGCTATCTCCGCTTTAAGTGTAACGTATTTAATGCTAGTTGCTATGAAACATAAATAAATCTAAAATAATTTACATATAAACTGTTTAAATAATTCTCATTAAGCCCCCTTGAGGCTCTCGCCGAGTCTACTCTATGGGCCTTCTTTGCTGACTGTCAATGTGTGACATGCGTCACGAGCTGTCGCATCCATGACCTTAGTAATTTAAGTAGCAGTGTAAGGATGTGAGGGTCTTCTCAGGGGAGCATCCGGTTCGAGGGGGTTCTGTTTGTTGTAGTATATTATGACCAGTTCCATGAGCAAATTGTAGTGAGCGCCGTCTGAGCGAGAGCGGCATGTGAGCGGCGGCGGCGGCGGCAGCGCGCCTCACGAGTTGAGTGGCGGCCCAAGCGCGGCGGAGGGGCGTGTGATGCGCAGCTGCTGACAGTGTGCTCGTGTTGCAGGTGATGCGAGGGTGGTGCGTGCGCTGGTGCGGTGGCGGGTCCCGCGCGCGCCTGCGCTGGCTGGCCGCGCTGCTGTGCTGGGGCGCGCTGGCGGCGCTGGCCCTGCCCCGCCTGCAGCCGCCCCCGCGCCGCGCGCCGCCCGCGCCCCCCGCGCGCCTGCTGCTGCAGTCGGAGGCCGCGGCCTCCACGCCAGCGCCCGTGCCTGCGCCCGCGTTGCCCGCCACGGACACGCGCGTGCTCACCGAGGCCGAGCTCAGGGCCGACGCCGAGCGCCGCCTGCCCTCGTTGCCGCTCGCCTATTGGCATAAACATAAGAATGACAAAAACAAGTTCTTCAAGAAGAAGGATTGCGCGCCCTTCCCGTCCATTTATGACCTGGAGTTCCACAACACTTATTGGCAGACGATGCACGCCAGCGAGGGCGTGTTCCACATGTTCGGTGCGTACTTGGACGCGCGCAACACATCGCGCATCGGGCCCGCCGTGCGCATCCTGGCCGTGCACGACCGCATCCGGCCCACGCTGGCCACGCACTGCCAGCTGTGGTTCGAAGAGCGCGAGGCGCCCGTCGTGGTGCGCAACCTGGAGTACAAGTACGTGTGGAACAGTAAGTGGGGCAACTACCGCGACCGCGTGCTGCAGCCGTACCTGCTGGCGTGCGTGCTGCCTGCCGAGGTACGCCACCTGGTGCCTGCGTCCGTGTCGCTGGTGGAGAACCCGTGCGATCGTGCCACCAACAACATGCGCGTGCACTACGACCGTCCGACCCCGCCTGCCCAACGCAAGGATTTTGCCATCTGCGTCAAGGGGTTGGATTTTCAGCACGAGGACCTGTCCGTGCGGATCGTCGAGTGGATCGAGCTGGTGCGCCAGATGGGTGCCGATAAGATATTCTTCTACGAGCTGCAGGTGCACCCTAACATCACCAAGGTACTGGACTACTACGCAGCTGAAGGCGTGGTCACAGTGACGCCCATCACGCTGCCGGGCGGCCAGCCCAACCTGCCCGGCCTGCAGCACATGTACCTAACGAAGAAGACGACAAACAAGCGCCAGATGGAGCTGATCCCGTACAACGACTGCCTGTACCGGCACATGTACGAGTACCGCTGGCTGGCGCTGCTGGACATCGACGAGGTGATCGTGCCGCTCGAGGACCCCGACTGGGCGGGGCTCATGCGGCGCGTGCTGCCGCTGGCTGTGCCCGCCGACGGCAAGCCGATGCGTTCCTCCTACCACGCGTCCAACCTGTACTTCCTGGACGCGCTGCGGCATGAGCACGGCTGGGAAGAGGGCGTGCCGCACTACATGCACATGCTGCAGCACGTGTACCGCACGCGGAACTTCACTAAACCCGGGCAGTACGTCAAGGTACGTAGACATCCCTACCGGTCCTGAAGCTCTACCTTAAGGCCATTTGCTGTATTGTAACCTTTGCGCTTTTTCCAGGCGTTCCACGAGACGGACCGCGTGCTGGCGCTGCACAACCACTTCCCGCTGGCGTGCCTGGGCGGCGCGTGCAGCTCGTACGCGCTGGAGACTCGGCACGCGCGCTTGCAGCACTACCGCGCCGACTGCGTCACGGCGCTCAGCAAGAGCTGCGCGGAGCTGAGCGCGCAGCCCGTGCGCGACACCACGCTGTGGCGCTGGCGCGAGACGCTGGTGGCGCGCGTCGACCGCGTGCTGCGCGCACTCTCCTTCCTGCCGCCGCACCGGTGACACGTCCGCACACACCCTTATGTATTAAATACTAGTATTAAACCTATTTTTATAGATATTCTCAGAGTTGTTTCATTGAGGAGTGTCACAGCGGCTGGTCTTCCCCAGGACACTAAACAAAACGACGTCAAAATTAATTGTCTGTCTTGTTTGATGTTTACTTTATATTCCCATAATTGGGGCTGACTGCTATGTGTGTATTCACTACAGCCCATCCCTTTGTATTAATAGCCCAGCAGACGTATCCAATTGAATTAATCACATGTGTGAATTAATGTGACAATCAAGAGAGTCAATCGGGGGTCTATTTCCGGTTATTTCCACACGCCGACGTGCCCCCGCCGCCTGGCCAGGCATTCGCGTCCTCCTTCCATCGGTCGTACGTGAGTGATCCTGGTCCGTCATGTAACCTCTAATCCAATTAATGCTAAATGAAACTAATTCAGCCATATGAATGAAACTCACTGAACGTTCCCAATAGTAACCGTCCAATAATACCGGCCTATAAAATTTCTTCTTTTTCCCAAAGGTTGACGCAGTGTAGTGCTGTCTTGCAGGCGGTACTCACAGGCAAACACATTAAAATGCAGAAAATGCCTAGTGGCATTAAGTCCACCATGTGTACCGTTTTAGTACATGAAGTTTTAATTAAATGAATAAATGTATAACTGCAAGGCACGTGCTTCTTCTCATATAGAAAAGGAACGAGCATTGACCCCCAAGCTTGCTCACTAAATAAACGTGGTAATTTCTATAATAGCATACAACAAGACTGTGTAGATGAACAAAAATTACCGAAGATCTGGTGACCGTCGACGTCGCCGTCCACACGGGAAGCTAGCTGGCGCCGACTAGATGTAGGAGAACTAGGTCGCTTAGTTATTTACATACTAAAATGAAAACGCAAAAGAATATACTATGTCCTACAGAACGAATTTCGGTCAGGCCACCGTGACCTCAATCCGTCCGGTCCTCTCAACAGAGATTCGCCATCTCTATGTATCTGCGCGGAAGACATTTCAGTGCGCGAACATAATTATGTTGTGATGCACTTTCTATTCCTTCCCACTCATATTCCGATAGGACGGCAATCTGACACGATCGGAGAGAGATCAGGCGCAGGACCAACGGCTGTACGGCACCGAGGCACGGGCCGAATTTGTTATGCTGTGTTTTTATTTACAATTAAATGGATGTTTAATGATGTTGGTATCAAATCTTACCATTAGATAATCTAGGCAAAATCAAAACTGTAACAGTAATATCACAGGCAGTGAGGGACCCCTCCCACTGCCTGTTTGACTCAAGCGTCAAGAGTCTAAGGAGAGGCCAGTACCTTATTGTAGTCGTCATGCAGAAGTGATTGATGGCACACCCGCCTTTATCGAATCTTAATCCAAATAAAAAAAATAAAATAAGAGACCGTACTCTCGTCAACGTTACCTGCATGCTGATAAGTAATTCATGTAGAATAATGTCTGGCTTTACTTGCTGTTCTAAGCTTTTTAGGTACCTACTCGACAAGGGAACTTTTATACTTTTACTATTTTATTATGTCATTCATAATATTAAGTAAATAATTAAAATATTATAATAGAGGTACGTTATTTTCCTATTATTTTAGTTAATTGACATTTTTATAGAACTAAATATTGTAGTAGAAACTGCTCTAGAAAGAGTAGAGTAGCACAAGTGCGCATGCGCGAGCGCGACTCTTGCTATGACTTGAGTGTCAGGCGCTCGAGACGTGAGCATGTTATTATCAGCTGACCGGGAACCGACCCCGGGGGGCGTTTACTTTTTCTAGGTACTGGTAAGTATTGTTTACTTAAAACCAATAATTCGCGTCCAGAATGTTCAAGCTGTCAATCCATGGCTCTCAATCGGCCGCGAAAATATTACTTAACGTTAGATTTACCTCACATTTTCTACAAAACACAGAAGTGTGTGATTATATTTTCTTACTTGTGTAGTAGGTTATTAAATTAAATTTAACGTTACCCTATCGCTAATCTTCGATGTCCGTCTGTCCATACGACCTTTAAAACAAAACGTTTAAAAGGTGGCCAGTGCAAACCTTGACAGGGTAAAAGATTAACACGGATTGATAAAATAAATAAAAACCAAAAATCACGGCGGCCTACTATTTTCCAAAACACAATATGATAACATCAAACTACGGGATACATGAGTGTTACACATTGTAACAAAGTCATGATAGAGGTATAGATATCATTGGATAGAACGCGTGTATAAAATGTAGGCACTGTACAATTAAATAAGATCACGACAGAATCCGAATGGTTTTTGTTTGTCATTCGTCAATGTCAGATAAGTATCTATTTAACAGTAAGTATACCCGGCTGGCTGCTGTCAATCAGGCTGTATGTGCGAGCAGGTGGAGAACGAGTCTCTCTCTTGAAGGCCAACTGAGACACGCTAGAAATAAGTAGAGCCAGCAGGACTCGATGTTTTGCAGGAGGGAAATTGTCCGCTCATGTATTTTTATACAAGGGTATTTAGGGTATTTATACATTGGTACTTAGACTGTTTATACATAGTTAATTAGGGTATTAATATACATTGGTACTTAGGGTGTTTATACATAGTTAATTAGGGTATTAATATACATTGGTACTTAGGGTGTTTGTTTATACTCAGGTAATTAGGGTATTAAAATATTGGTAATTAGGGTTTTTATAAATAGTTAATTAGGGAATTTATAAATTGGTACTTAGGGTACCTATTTAATTTGTGTTTCATCGCATTTGAAAGATCAGGACATCGTCACGAAGGGTTTGGAAACTTTAAGAGCTGACTGTTGCTAAGCCATGGAACACTACACCCGATATAAATCAGTGGTGTTTATAATTTCATTTTATTAGCGCTGATTTAGACATGAACAGACTATAATTATGACACATAACATGACTTTTACTATGAAGAAGAACTTTACTATGGCCCCCAGACTCTTGTCAGTTCTACTAAATCCTGACTTCTTTCTATGTAAAATAGGAATAAAAGATACAAATATTTTATTTTACATCTTCCTTTTTAAAGAGATAATAATAACTTTCCATTGATTGAGTGGCGTCCGCTCGAGGCGCCCGGATCACTGTTATAGCAATACATCGCTCGGAGTGGCCCGCGATACGCTAAGCTATTTTTTGTACATTTATTATATGTACTTTACGACTTTAGGCGAGAACTAGCGGGCTTTCTTTTAAATTCCGTTTTACGGACAATACAATATCAATGATACCTAATTCAGCAGTCGATTGCATATTCTAGTATCATCGGAGTGCCTAAAAGAAGTTATTAGCAAAGACGCAGGTCTGCGGGTGCCGGCGCTGACGGCGCGACGGCGGCTGGCCGCTCTCGTGCACGGACGGGTTAGAATAAGAGCATTCCACTAAAAACTCTCTGTGTGATAGAGTGAATATATCTATCGGGCACTTTGCGAGCATATTGTTGTTTATAAAGAGACTTCATAAAAACAATAAATACTAACTTGCTTTTTCCAACCCTGAGATACCTATCCATGAAAAATGTATTTGAAGATCTATGCAGCAGCATACATCCATAGGGCTACTCGTGGCGAGCTGGTTGTGAGTAGCGACACAACGGTGCTGAATACCCCCGGCGGTCAAACACTGCGAGGACTAGTAGCTCTTGCCTTACCTGGCTGCCTAGAGAGGAGTCGCTAGAGCTATATGCTCGTGGGTGGAAGTGTCTAAAGACTTAAAAGCCAGGAAATCTGCTCCGGGTCCGCTACTGTGTGTTTACATTTACATGTGTAGAAGAGCAGAGGTCATAGTGTTTTGGTAAAATTAAAGAAATCATCCCTCAAAACATACTCACCATAACAGACCAAATTCTTCAGTAATACCGAACGTTAAACGGCCCAGATATAAAACAACGCTTCTCCAAGAAGCATTCGAGTTAGCTAGCAGTAGCAATAATTATAATAAACACAACCGCCATTTATTACGTCCTCACCCCGGCGAGGCCCGTCGCGTATGTATACATATAATGTTATTTTTCTCTGTTGCTCTGGCTGGAAGCCTCTTAAGGTTCTCGCCAAAAGTCCGGTGAAGCAGTCAAAGCCAGCACTCGGGATAAATGCGTAGATTTCATAAAAAAAAAACAAATAGACCAAATTATTTTTTAAACCATTATGTACAAGTGTACGAGGCCGCCGCGTGTTGGAGCTGCGTCCCCACGTTAGCCTTATACAAATACTATATTAATACTAGTTACTACTACTTGTTATTCATACTATTACCAGTACTATTATAATTATATTCTGTGCTATTACTATACTACTAAGGTTAACCCGTGAAAAATAACAGGTAAAAGACAATAATAACTTTATTGCAGTAAATATTGTTTATTACTTACACTTAAAAAATATTTATAACAAGTCTATCAATCCAGTGAAAGTACAAAAATGATTTGTGAAGTTATACTTCTTTAGGCGCGTTATGAAAAAATTATGAGAGTGAAATTTTAAGATGTGCGCGCATCTGTGACACAAAATTAACAGTATGAAGCTGTCTGCTTAACCGCTCATTAAGTCTCGAAATAAGATGCGCGTGCATCTGTGACACATCTTGACATATGACATTTTTAACATTATATAGTTTGGAAAAACTAAAATGTTGACTACCTAGCTAACTTCATCGTTTTCGAGAATTAATGAGCGGTTTCTAGTTTATACATTCACAACACGTGTTTTAGTTTCATACAAGTGCGAATTATATATGTGCTAATAAATTATATTCAGTAGTGATTTAAATTGAATATTTTGATTGATATTACTAACAATTTGTGAATATTAGTGAAAAAAAATGTGCTTATATACTTTTTCAAGTGCTCCAATATAATTGAGGTTAACTATCCGTATGTATTATTTATTGATATAAATTAAAATACTTTTATTTAATATAATTAACACTAAATATTATTAAATTATTAATGTTAAATACTTATTATTGGTTATTTAATATTTACAAAATAAAGAAATAAATTTAATACAACATTTAATAAAAAGTTTGTGATAAAAAATAAAATTGAACATCAAATTATAATATTAATTTTTAATATTTGCTATTAAATTGAATAAATAATAAATATTTATAAAAATAACTAAATAAATTTAATGAAAATTTTTTGATAAAAATGAAAAGTGATTATTAAATTAAGAAATCAATAAAAATATTTAATTTAATGATGCCAAAGAAGTATAACTTCTCACGCGCGTACATAAGTACACGCACCCATTTTTTTTACTGGACTTAGGTAAACCATAGTGGTAAACAATCCTCTCTTTGTAAATGTGTGTGTATGTGTTAAGGAGGACTAAATTTACAATTACTTTTTTTTATCATGGTACCTACCGCTAAAAGATTTTGTTTCTTCGTATCCCAGACTTTTTAACTACGTTGTTATCTCTGTCCTGCATTAATTTCTATTTAGGCTACAGAAGAAGAACTTGATAAATAAAGTGTGAAACTTGTTGTGACTTCGTTGTCTCTGCCTCGGCCACATTTCGTTTCTTTTGCGGATCATGTTGTTGATCATAATATTTGTATTACTGTGAGGTCTTTGTGATTCATCAGTGATAGCTAGAAGTTTTGGTGGCTACAGGAAAAACATTTTTAGTTCTATATTAAAAAATGAATTACTTTACCAATTACTTACACGGGTTTATCATATTCTTTTGACGTAACTACATACCTTCACCCTGGATATTTAGAGATTTTGGTACTCTCGAATATATTAATTATGATCACAATGGACTAAAATATAAATGAATATAATTATGTTATGTGCGGTAGTTGTTGATAATGTTCACTGCAGATGTCAACAACAATGTGCTATCATACTCTGTCATCAGTTATCAGGGAGGCGGCGCGGCGCTCGCGTGACCACAAACATGTAGCGACCGAGTCAGACCAAAATGTTAGTTCTATAAATGTGGAGTACCTGCACGCAGTGACTCGCGCACAAAGCACCCGCAAGCATCGAACCTGCTACCTGAGCACACCTGCGCGCGCTCCACCGCCCCGAGGAATAGCGGTGGGCTGAGCTCTAGACAAAGCCCTCGTGTATTATGCCACTATTACTTACACTTGTCTATTGTATCAGGTATCTACAGGTATCTACTTAACAATGCTATAGGGACTCCGACGTGCCTGCCCAACTGTAACTCATATTTTAATATAATGGCAATACAGCAAACCGCACAACCTGAGATGGTCGTACCTGATCTCAGCACACTGTCTGGTTCCTATAAGCCTCATTGGCGAAGGGTCAGGGGGGCGTAGCTTACACGCCGTCACGAACACTTCGGGCAGGAGAGGTTTTTAGATAAATCCGTTTCCGACCAGGTGGACGGAAACGGGCTTAAACATTGCAATATTTGTCTTCTCTTTTTTTATATATCTGAATGAAAATATATGATGTAATGGATTAATTAAAACATATAGTAAGTACACTGACATTCACACTACAGAGACCTAAATTGTGGTCGAAAACTAGTTTTCATAAAAAAAAACGCGCCAGTTTCCGACCGTTTTTAAGCTAAATTAAGATTTTAAAACTATATATTTCTTTACAATAAGAATTATTTACATTTTAAACTTTTTGTTGTTTATTTAGCTTACAACATGCGGTTATATCATGTTTAAATGTTTTCGTCAAATGCTACTCGTCGCCTATACTACAGACGATATTGTAACTATACAGTGGTAGTATACTCGTTATAGTAGTAGTCATTTTGTTTTCGTCGACCCTTATATTCTGCCTGTAATGGCCTACGATTGCGAAACGTAGTGACATACAGTAGGGATAGTCCACAAAAAAAAGTCGCTCTACACGTCGCTAAATCAGACTATATATTATATCTGATTGACAGTGCTAGTAGCCATATAACAGAGGCTGAGATTGATTAATTGGATTTGTATGTGCCCAAGTTGCAATAAAAATGTTGATTAACATTATTTTTTTAATAAATTACTAATTTATCTAAACAAATCCCTTACTTCAGAAAGTGGACGAAAACTGGCAACCCCTTGGACGCAAACTGGATGTTTTGGACGAAAACTGGGAAAAACGGCATTTTGAGCTTTATACGATTGTATAAAAAAACCCTTGTCCAATAAAGCTGTAACCTTTACGTTAAATAAAAGTTAAGTTTACATGAAACAGGTTAGGCTTACGTTTTATTAGAAATTTATTCAATAACGTTTTAATTTTGGTTAAGAAAGTCGGCAACTCCACTAACTGGACGTAAACCGGCGAACTTACCCTACTACTTTTGACTGAAAATACAATTAAAATTAGTTTTTCCCAATGCAGCTGGTTAAAGGTAGTTTTGCGTAATTACGTCAAAAGTGGTTTTGACTAGTTATATAGTCATACTAACTCTTAAAAAGTTAAGGAGGTCGATAAATATGTTCTTTTGTTGTTTTTTTTTATTCAATTATAGTTAACGTAGGTTTCTTATATAGGTACTCTTAATATAGGTACCTACTTTGTTTTTATAACCTGTATATTTTCTGATTAAGTAACTATTTTAATGACAATTTTTGAAGTGTACTTTTGTTTATATTTATTGTAATACCTACCAAACTTTCGTATTTAAACGATTTCACATTTAATAAATAGGTACCTATCTTTATTTACATTGTAACTACCTAGTTAGTACCGCTTTTGACTGATGATTTAGCATTTAAAACTAGTTTTGACTAAGAGTGTCAGTTAAAACAACTTTTAACCGCAAATAAGTAAGTATGCAGTCAAAAACATTATTAACCAATGATTTTCAGTCAAAACCACTTTTGACCAACATATTCAGTCAAAATTAATTTTGCCTACTTTTTTCATTTAATAGTACCTACTTTTGACTGGTTAAGAGTTTTGACTGCAACATACCTATCCATAAAGTGAAATGAGTTCCCATACGCGATGCAATGTGAATAGTACCTAGGTACCTACCACAATTTACAAAGTTTATGTTCAGTTCAGTATTCTGCATCTCTAGTGTAACCTTAACAGCTGACATGGCATGTACCTAACATATACATAGGTATCTATAAATTGCTCGATCAGCTAAGAATGTAACTACAAGTGAGTAGGTAGGTACCTATATACCGCTGACGCTGACCACGTATGAGGCGGCGACCTTGACGCGGCTCCAGACTACGGCGGGCTGCGTGTCGGACGGAGCCGAGGATCATAAAATTACTTTGACATTATTCATTCATTTTATCTGTAACGTCTAACGTATCTAGTTTGCAAGATGACCTTCATCATATCTTAACTCACTTTACCTGACACACCAGGTGACCATTACAACTTACCGAAGAAGGACAACGCCTTATTTGAATTCTGTTTAACTACAATGCAAACTGGTACAATGTTCACATTGTCTTTGAGTTGACTCTCAGCAGGTACCTACCTACTGACTAAAATAGTTGAAGTAAGTGATAAGAACCGGAACAGGATGCCAACAAACTTGTAGTAGGTACCTACTACCTAATGGTTGAAAGTGATTACGATAAATCAGCGCGCTGACGTACTACACTGTGGTATAAAGAGCTGGGAGTTAGGTTTATGTTGGCAGATATTTTTACCTACTTCTACTAATACACTGTCCGCCAGCCAAACTTAGCAAATATTTTCATGATAAAAATGTAGATAACGTGGTGCAGATGTCAAAGGCCGCTCAGTTCCGCGCGATACCGCCCGGCTTCTGCTGGACGCGTAATAGGTAGGTACTTTGGCAAAGTGTGCGCTCGGGCGAAGGACTGCACACGCTGACCTCGCCGTACTCCAGGCGTATTGAGCTAGCATTACGGAGGCTACACACGCGCCGCTTCGATGATTTCGGCTCCATGTGACAACTTGCAAACAGATTGACACAAAAGACTCGACCAGGCGCGTGCGGCCTTCAGCGGGGACTTCCGCAGACACTCGCGCGGCGCAGGGCTGGCAGCGAGCTGTCCTCGACGAGGACAAGGAGTCGTGTGGAACTAGGTTCCTCGCATAACTCAAGGAAATACTATAAGTTACCGACTACATTGGAACAGATTTTAGTAAACTGACCCAATAGGAACAACTCAAAAGCATCACTAGCGCTTTTTTCATAATAAAAAAAGTAATTCAATAACAATAATCACTGCAGCCCTACGCATCTCAACTTAGAATGTTTTATGATTATTGATGCATATATAGAGAACAATAGCGCGGCGGTAACCTGTGGCGGCAGGTGCGGCGGCGCGCGAGTACCCGCCGCGCCCGCGAACTCGACGCACGCGCCTCACATCGCCTCCTCGTAAGTATGGCCTGGACTCCGCCATCCGCGGCACTCGCGCCCCACGCCCCGCTCCCTGGACCCGGCGCCTCGCACGCCCCGCGCGCCCCGCCGGCCTGGTCATGCCGTGTCCCCGTGTAAAAGATATGGAAAAGTTAACACTCGTTACTGATAGCTAATTAATAACTATTTGCATCGTTAGCCTGTAATAGTTTACTCAGATACGGGTGCAACGTGCCAGCCGGGCAGCGCGGCCCGGTCACGCGCGCCGGCCGAGCGGCCCGGCTCCAGGCGACATGCTAATCTACACTTAAACTCATAGGCAGCTTACGTGAGTGTATCTGCAGCAGTCAGATCAACCGTCTTGCTCGAAAATATGTGACATAGTGCTCGCATCTTCTAGGCAAAGTTTTCAGATTTGAGTAAAATTATTATGTAAGTGTATCAACATTGTGTCAAAGGCCACGTCCTGACAGCTGATGTAGTTCAGGGCTCTCTTATCAGCACCGCGAATCGCGGAGTCAATGTACGAGCGCCCATCAAATATACCTATAAGCAAATAATAATCCATTCATTCTTCATAAACAGTTACGAGATAGAAAAGACGAGTACGATTCGGGAGTGTAGGCCTTGAACATGATATGCGTGATTACAAGAAATTATGAAGCAGACGGCAACAATGTGAGAGTAGGCGAAGGAGCGGGTCCGAGGAGCGAGTGTGGGGGGACGGGGGGCGCTATCAGCGCAGGTCATAGGTCTAGGCCGACACGGCGTAGGTACGGCGGATACGCGCTCAGCGGACTCTGGCGACCGCGTGTAGGCTTCTCCTCTTCAAAACATATCAATGTCATAGGCACTACTTGTGCTCATTTAATACCTACAGTCCGAGAACCAAGAAATACCAAGACATCCATGGGTTCTCAAGAGCACTAAAATCGAAGAACAACCGCGACGTCCTCCCTGAGTGCTGACCGATCGTTCTGCTGCTGAGGCAATACACAATAACGGTGTCTGCACGCAAACACTTCGGTAGTGGCGGAACGGGCTTCGTTGCAATGCCTTCATAAAGACCTCTTTGTTAGTTTTATAAACAATAGATTTCACAAAATAGTAAAAGTACCTGAGAGAATGGTCGGTTGTGTTTTGTTATCGATTTATTTTTCGGAGCCAGGTACCGTCTACCGACGCAGGTACCTTACAGCGTTCAACGCAAATAATACACTAAATCGTTGGCCACAAAAACCTGTTAAATTTTTATTAATTTTACAAATTCTACATTTAACTATCGTCGTAAACTCTCACCTACTATATGATATCAGTTGCTATACTCATCTTCCTGCCCTGTTCCCCATTATACGGGGTCAGCGCTAGGCGTAGTAGGCGAAAATACAATAATTTGTAAAGATACAACCATACAAATTGGAGGCCGAGCATTGCAGGGTCCTGGTACTTCTGGACCTGGTACTAGAGCGGGGACAAGTTCAGCGCACGCGCAAGGATGTGTGTCGTGGCGTGCAGCGCTGTGCATAGGGTACGTAGCGGCGAGCGGCCGCTATCGGCGGTCACCGGCGCGCACCCGGATCACTACTTGTTTGTAAACACGCCCTAGGTGAGAGGGCAGGGCCACGGGCAAGGGGCAGCAGCGAGGGCTAAGGGGCGCGGGGAGCGGGTGAGCTGCGGAGCGAGGGGTAGTGCAGGAAAGTTTTCCCTGCGGGGTGTCGGCTTGCCTCCCGGCGTCGCCCGCCTGCGTTATCGCCGCCTCGTTATCTAGGAGCGGGCTATATAACGGGCGGGCGCGCATCTCGCAGCACAGTCACTGTTGTGTTTCAGGCAGACACACTTGATCTCGACCTCGTCACTGAATATTGGATAGCTTCACAATGGCCGCCAAATTGTTGGTTCTCGTCGCTTGCATTGCGCTCGTAAGTACCTCGAACGCCCGCTGTTCTTCTTATTCCCGCTGCCTGTGTCGCTAAGTATCATGTGTTGTGTTGTAGAGCCATGCCGCCATGGTGCGCCGCGACGCTCCCGCATCCAACCCACTTCAGGACATAGAGAAGCACGCCGCCGAGTTCCAGAAGACCTTCTCTGAGCAGTTCAACTCGCTCGTTAACTCCAAGAACACCCAGGAGCTGAACAAGGCGTTCAAGGAGGGCTCCGACTCCGTGTTACAACAGCTGTCCTCTTTATCCAACAGCCTGCAGGGCGCGGTGAGTTCGAGAGATACCTTCGTGGACCTTGTGTTGTGTACAAGTATACCACAGTCCGTGCCAGTCACCCCCGGGTAGTGTCCTCACAGAGTGCGTCTTTTACAGTTGGCCGACGCGAACGGCAAGGCCAAGACAGCACTGGAGGAGACGCGCGCCAAGCTCGAGCAGACCGCCGAAGATCTGCGCAAGGCACACCCCGACGTGGAGAAGCAGGCCGGAGCGCTGCGTGACAAGCTCCAAGCCGCCGTGCAGTCAACCGTGCAGGTACGTACCTAGGCCGCGCCGCCATGTGCTCGCCGCTAAGTGAATGTCACTCACGCGTCTTGTTCAATGTGCAGGAGACACAGAAGCTCGCCAAGGAGGTCGCTAGCAACATGGAGGCCGCCAACGAGAAACTGGCGCCCAAGATCAAGGAAGCCTACGACGACTTCGTAAAGCAGGCCAATCAGGTGCAGCAGAAGCTGCACGACGCCGCCTCCAAGCAGTAAGCACAGCCGCCGCCCTCACTATAGCACACAATAAACACCCTATCTAACTACTGTGAGACTTTCATTAGCAACCCTTTCGAGTCATTTCAGCCTGCGCCACGTGCAAGCTGCAGGCTGCTTTGTTTCTCGTACAGTATTCATTCCTACTATTCACTACTGTGTATGATCTTCTTCAGCATTACTTGCCAGTGGTTTTAGTCCTCCATGGCTAAGCAGAACTTCGTAAATACACTATACCAAGTGTCATCTGAGGTAGTCTGTGCGTACGCAGTCTATGATAACCATCCAGGAGCGAGTTGACACTCCGTGCGGATCGTACCAGCTTACAATCCGTAATATATTTAGGGTTCCGTACCTTAAAAGGTAAAAACGGAGTCTTATAGGATCACTTGAGTTTGTCCGTCCGTTTGACACAGCCAGTTTACTTCGAAACTATTGCACTGATTGAGTTGAAATTTGGTACACATATACGTAAATCGGTGGCTCAAAGAAAGACGTATAACCTAATTAAATTATATTTTTTTTTAACTTAAAAACAAAACATCTGCGAACTATAGTGTAACATCATCCTTTTTTTTATAATGTATGTGTGTAATATGTTAGAATAAACAGTGTTAAAGTTACCTTTTTAAGAAAATAGGCCAAAACTTACCATTGCACAACCACCAAAAACGGAAAGCCGTTATTTTACTATATATTAGATGTTGACAGAAAAGTTCTAAATATTGAGGATGACAAACTTATATTAATTGCAGCTGTTGGATATTATAGGTAAATCGATGTATGAGAGATCATACTGCATTTTTAACTGCAAAATTAAGTTTGTTTTGAAGAATCAACCGTGACGATCAGCTTGTACGGAACCCTCAGTGCGCAAGTCAGACTCGCACTGGTTGCAGTTTTTAATATAACAAAGTCATTCGGTTTGTATTACTTATCACACCCTGACTTTCTGTTATTATTTCTCGTATTTTATTACGGGTTAAAAGAACGCCAAAGAGATGGCAGAGGCTTAGTAGTAGGGCTACAAAAACATTTGGGTACAGTACCCTACATATAACCTCGTGTAATACTCGTGAACTCTTTGGGCTCTGTAGATTATACTTTTAATTTCATAGTAGTACCTATCGACCTTAAAAAACTTGTTTATTTGCGCAGTCCCTAAATTACATTTATTATTATTATTGTATACGAAATGACAGCGTGCTGCTGGGGAGTTTGTTGCGCCGTTTCTTCTCCACAGCCAGAGCACTTAGGAAGCGGTGAAGGGTGGGCGAATCAGGGTGCGGTCCATTGTATTGACGTTCTTAAAGTGCTACTTCGTAGCCTAGTTAGAATAAATGAGTTTTTGATTTTTTACCTGAATTACCACCTAACTACCTACACGTTATCTACTTCAGCATAATATATTTGCAACATTAGACGAATGATTCATTAAGTTATGATAGTGATTCAATCAAATGCAATATTTATCTGTTGACCCAGAGCGAATAGGGTCGAGCGAAGAGCGTTGAGGTCTACGATAAGTAGTCAGCTTACCTTCCAAGCATACCTACATATTATCACGCCACTGTTAGCCATCCGAGCTTACACTATGACAATAAAGCACAAAAAGAAATCGACTTAAAAAAATACACTAACTGAAAATTAAGAAATAAGATTTTTATAGTAGTAGGTAGAACATCGGGGCCTACAATTTTTTTGGGTTGGCGCTAAAAACGTAATAATCTAATAAACTTCCCTCAAATCAACGACCTCAACAAAAATTGTAGCCCCTGACTTACTACCTACTAGGTCCTACCATAAAAATATTATTTCTTAACTTTCAGTTGGTGATTTTTTTTTAAGTCGATTTAATTTTGTCCGAATTAACATGTTTTTTTTTACGATTATTATTATCATCATATGTAAAGAACATATGATAATAATAATAATATATATGTATAATATATATTCACGTATTTATTATATTATAATATTAATATACAATGTATACATATATGTGTATCATATATTCACGTAGATAATATATCTTACGTATAATAGCAGATTTGTTTTAAATAACTGCACTACAATTTGACCAAGATTCTGAGTTGTTGTCCCTCAGTCACTACTTTCAATTCAATTTCAATTCAATTTCAATTCAATTTCAATTCAATTTCAATTCAATTTCAATTCAATTTCAATTCAATTTCAATTCAATTTCAATTCAATTTCAATTCAATTTCAATTCAATTTCAATTCAATTTCAATTCAATTTCAATTCAATTTCAATTCAATTTCAATTCAATTTCAATTCAATTTCAATGCAATTTCAATTCAATTTCAATTCAATTTCAATTCAATTTCAATTCAATTTCAATTCAATTTCAATTCAATTTCAATTCAATTTCAATTCAATTTCAATTCAATTTCAATTCAATTTCAATTCAATTTCAATTCAATTTCAATTCAATTTCAATTCAATTTCAATTCAATTTCAATTCAATTTCAATTCAATTTCAATTCAATTTCAATTCAATTTAATTTTAATTTAATGTTAGGTTTGGTTTAACAAATTTAGGTGTGTAAATATTAAGTTTGAGATCGTTTGGTTTCAAATTGTTAGGTTAAAAAATGTAAGGTTTCACAAGGTTAGATTTGTGAATGTTAAGTTTGAGAGCGTTAGGTTTCAAAATGTTAGGTTTTAAATTAAATATTAAAGAATGTTATGTTTCACAAGGCTAGGATTCGGAATGTTGAGTTTTACAAGGAAAGGTATCGGTATCGGTATCGGTATCGGTATCGGTGTCGGTGTCGGTATCGGTATCGGTATCGGTATCGGTATCGGTATCGGTATCGGTATCGGTATCGGTATCGGTATCGGTATCGGTATCGGTATCGGTATCGGTATCGGTATCGGTATCGGTATCGGTATCGGTATCGGTATCGGTATCGGTATCGGTATCGGTATCGGTATCGGTATCGGTATCGGTATCGGTATCGGTATCGGTATCGGTATCGGTATCGGTATCGGTATCGGTATCGGTATCGGTATCGGTATCGGTATCGGTATCGGTATCGGTATCGGTATCGGTATCGGTATCGGTATCGGTATCGGTATCGGTATCGGTATCGGTATCGGTATCGGTATCGGTATCGGTATCGGTATCGGTATCGGTATCGGTATCGGTATCGGTATCGGTATCGGTATCGGTGATAATTAGTAAAAATTATAATCGGCTAAAAAATAATAAGCTAAAATAATAATTGGCTAAATTTATAACCGGCTAAACCTATAATCGGCTAAAATAATAATTGGCTTAGAAAATTACCGGCCAAATTTCTAGTCGGCTAAAATTATAATAGGGTAATATAATAAACCGGCTAAATTTATAACCGGCTGAATTTATAACCGGCTGAATTTATAATCGGCCAAAATAATAATTGGCTTAAAAAATAATCGGCTAGATTTCTAATCGGCTAAAATTATAATTTGCTATGATTATATCAGCTAAAAAAAAATTGGATTAACTATAGTCGGCTAAAATTATAATAGTGTAATATAATAAACTGGCTAAATTTATAACCGACTAAATTTATAATTGGCTAAAATAATAATCGGCTAAATTTATGATCGGCTAAAATTATAAGTGGCTAAACTAATAATCGGATAAATTTATAATCGCCTAAAAAAAAATTTTGCTAAAATACTAGCCGGCTAAATTATTATTGGCTAAAATAATAACCGGCTAAAATAATAATCGACTAAAATTATAATCAGCTTAAAAATAATTGGCTAAAATAATAACTGGCTAAATTTATAGCCGACTAAATTTATTAACACATAAACAAACATAAACATAAACATAAACATAAACATAATTATAAACATAAACATAAACATAAACTTAAACTTAAACATAAACATAAACATAAACATAAACATAAACATAAACATAAACATAAACATAAACATAAACATAAACATAAACATAAACATAAACATAAACATAAACATAAACATAAACATAAACATAAACATAAACATAAACATAAACATAAACATAAACATAAACATAAACATAAACATAAACATAAACATAAACATAAACATAAACATAAACATAAACATAAACATAAACATAAACATAAACATAAACATAAACATAAACATAAACATAAACATAAACATAAACATAAACATAAACATAAACATAAACATAAACATAAACATAAACATAAACATAAACATAAACATAAACATAAACATAAACATAAACATAAACATAAACATAAACATAAACATAAACATAAACATAAACATAAACATAAACATAAACATAAACATAAACATAAACATAAACATAAACATAAACATAAACATAAACATAAACATAAACATAAACATAAACATAAACATAAACATAAACATAAACATAAACATAAACATAAACATAAACATAAACATAAACATAAACATAAACATAAACATAAACATAAACATAAACATAAACATAAACATAAACATAAACATAAACATAAACATAAACATAAACATAAACATAAACATAAACATAAACATAAACATAAACATAAACATAAACATAAACATAAACATAAACATAAACATAAACATAAACATAAACATAAACATAAACATAAACATAAACATAAACATAAACATAAACATAAACATAAACATAAACATAAACATAAACATAAACATAAACATAAACATAAACATAAACATAAACATAAACATAAACATAAACATAAACATAAACATAAACATAAACATAAACATAAACATAAACATAAACATAAACATAAACATAAACATAAACATAAACATAAACATAAACATAAACATAAACATAAACATAAACATAAACATAAACATAAACATAAACATAAACATAAACATAAACATAAACATCAATTCAATTTCAATTCAATTTCAATTCAATTTCAATTCAATTTCAATTCAATTTCAATTCAATTTCAATTCAATTTCAATTCAATTTCAATTCAATTCCAATTCAATTCCAATTCAATTCCAATTCAATTCCAATTCAATTCCAATTCAATTCCAATTCTATTCCAATTCAATTCCAAATCAATTTTATTAATGTTAGGTTAAGTTTGACAAGGTTAGGTTTCCAATTGTTAAGTTAAAAATGTTACGATGTTCCATTTCCATTTCCATTTCGATTTCCATTTCCTTAACCCCTCTCTCAGGTTAGGTAAGGTTTGACAATGTTAGGTCAATTCCAATTCAATTCCAATTAAATTCCAATATAATTCCAATTCAATTCCAATTCAATTCCAAATCAATGTTAGGTTAGGTTTGACAAGGTTAGGTTTCCATTTGTTAGATTTTAAATTGTTAGGTTAAAAATGTAACGATGTTCCATTTCCATTTTCAATTGGAATTCAATTTCAATTCAATTTCAATTCAATTTCAATTTCAATTCAATTTCAATTCAATTTCAATTCAATTTCAATTCAATTTCAATTCAATTTCAATTCAATTTCAATTCAATTTCAATTCAATTTCAATTCAATTTCAATTCAATTTCAATTCAATTTCAATTCAATTTCAATTCAATTTCAATTCAATTTCAATTCAATTTCAATTCAATTTCAATTCAATTTCAATTCAATTTCAATTCAATTTCAATTCAATTTCAATTCAATTTCAATTCAATTTCAATTCAATTTCAATTCAATTTCAATTCAATTTCAATTCAATTTCAATTCAATTTCAATTCAATTTCAATTCAATTTCAATTCAATTTCAATTCAATTTCAATTCAATTTCAATTCAATTTCAATTCAATTTCAATTCAATTTCAATTCAATTTCAATTCAATTTCAATTCAATTTCAATTCAATTTCAATTCAATTTCAATTCAATTTCAATTCAATTTCAATTCAATTTCAATTCAATTTCAATTCAATTTCAATTCAATTTAATTTTAATTTAATGTTAGGTTTGGTTTAACAAATTTAGGTGTGTAAATATTAAGTTTGAGATCGTTTGGTTTCAAATTGTTAGGTTAAAAAATGTAAGGTTTCACAAGGTTAGATTTGTGAATGTTAAGTTTGAGAGCGTTAGGTTTCAAAATGTTAGGTTTTAAATTAAATATTAAAGAATGTTATGTTTTACAATGCTAGGATTCGGAATGTTGAGTTTTACAAGGAAAGGTATCGGTATCGGTATCGGTATCGGTATCGGTGTCGGTGTCGGTGTCGGTGTCGGTGTCGGTGTCGGTGTCGGTGTCGGTGTCGGTGTCGGTATCGGTATCGGTATCGGTATCGGTATCGGTATCGGTATCGGTATCGGTATCGGTATCGGTATCGGTATCGGTATCGGTATCGGTATCGGTATCGGTATCGGTATCGGTATCGGTATCGGTATCTGTATCGGTATCGGTATCGGTGATAATTAGTAAAAATTATAATCGGCTAAAAAATAATAAGCTAAAATAATAATTGGCTAAATTTATAACCGGCTAAATCTATAATCGGCTAAAATAATAATTGGCTTAAAAAATAACCGGCTAAATTTCTAGTCGGCTAAAATTATAATAGGGTAATATAATAAACCGGCTAAATTTATAACCGGCTGAATTTATAATCGGCCAAAATAATAATTGGCTTAAAAATAATCGGCTAAATTTCTAATCGGCTAAAATTATAATTAGCTATGATTATATCAGCTAAAAAAAAATTGGCTTAACTATAGTCGGCTAAAATTATAATAGTGTAATATAATAAACTGGCTAAATTTATAACCGACTAAATTTATAATTGGCTAAAATAATAATCGGCTAAAATAATAATGAGCTGAAATTATAATTGGCTAAAATAATAACCGGCTAAATTTATGATCGGCTAAAATTATAAGTGGCCAAAATAATAATCGGCTAAATTTATAATCGGCTAAAATTATAATCAGCTTAAAAATAATTGGCTAAAATAATAACTGGCTAAATTTACAATCAGCTAAAATAAAAATCGGCTAAAATTAAATACAGCTTAAATAATAATCGTCTAAAAATAATCGGCAACGACAATAATAACCGGCTAAAACTATTACCGACTAAATTTATGATCGGCTAAAATGATAAATAGTAAAAATTATAATCGGCTAAATCTATAATCGGCTAAAATAATAACCGGCTAAATTTATAATTGGCTAAAATAATAACCAGCTAAATTTATGATCGGCTAAAATTATAAGTGGCAAAATTTATAACCGGCTAAATCTATAATCGGCTAAAATAATAACCGGCTAAATTTATAATTGGCTAAAATGATAACCAGCTAAATTAATGATCGGCTAAAATTATAAGTGGCTAAATTTATAACCGGCTAAATCTATAATCGGCTAAAATAATAACCGGCTAAATTTATATATGGCTAAAATAATAACTGGCTAAATTTATGATCGGCTAAAATTATAAGTGGCTAAACTAATAATCGGATAAATTTATAAACGGCTTAAAAAAAAATTTTGCTAAAATACTAGCCGGCTAAATTATTATTGGGTAAAATAATAACCGGCTAAAATAATAATCGACTAAAATTATAATCAGCTTAAAAATAATTGGCTAAAATAATAACTTGCTAAATTTATAACCGACTAAATTTATTATCGGCTAAAATAAAACATTAACAAACATAAACATAAACATAAACATAATTATAAACATAAACATAAACATAAACATAAACATAAACATAAACATAAACATAAACATAAACATAAACATAAACATAAACATAAACATAAACATAAACATAAACATAAACATAAACATAAACATAAACATAAACATAAACATAAACATAAACATAAACATAAACATAAACATAAACATAAACATAAACATAAACATAAACATAAACATAAACATAAACATAAACATAAACAAACGTAAACATAAACATGAACATAAACATAAACATAAACATAAACATAATCATAAACATAAACATAAACATAAACATAAACATAAACATAAACATAAACATAAACATAAACATAAACATAAACATAAACATAAACATAAACATAAACATAAACATAAACATAAACATAAACATAAACATAAACATAAACATAAACATAAACATAAACATAAACATAAACATAAACATAAACATAAACATAAACATAAACATAAACATAAACATAAACATAAACATAAACATAAACATAAACATAAACATAAACATAAACATAAACATAAACATAAACATAAACATAAACATAAACATAAACATAAACATAAACATAAACATAAACATAAACATAAACATAAACATAAACATAAACATAAACATAAACATAAACATAAACATAAACATAAACATAAACATAAACATAAACATAAACATAAACATAAACATAAACATAAACATAAACATAAACATAAACATAAACATAAACATAAACATAAACATAAACATAAACATAAACATAAACATAAACATAAACATAAACATAAACATAAACATAAACATAAACATAAACATAAACATAAACATAAACATAAACATAAACATAAACATAAACATAAACATAAACATAAACATAAACATAAACATAAACATAAACATAAACATAAACATAAACATAAACATAAACATAAACATAAACATAAACATAAACATAAACATAAACATAAACATAAACATAAACATAAACATAAACATAAACATAAACATAAACATAAACATAAACATAAACATAAACATAAACATAAACATAAACATAAACATAAACATAAACATAAACATAAACATAAACATAAACATAAACATAAACATAAACATAAACATAAACATAAACATAAACATAAACATAAACATAAACATAAACATAAACATAAACATAAACATAAACATAAACATAAACATCAATTCAATTTCAATTCAATTTCAATTCAATTTCAATTCAATTTCAATTCAATTTCAATTCAATTTCAATTCAATTTCAATTCAATTTCAATTCAATTCCAATTCAATTCCAATTCAATTCCAATTCAATTCCAATTCAATTCCAATTCAATTCCAATTCTATTCCAATTCAATTCCAAATCAATTTTATTAATGTTAGGTTAAGTTTGACAAGGTTAGGTTTCCAATTGTTAAGTTAAAAATGTTACGATGTTCCATTTCCATTTCCATTTCGATTTCCATTTCCTTAACCCCTCTCTCAGGTTAGGTAAGGTTTGACAATGTTAGGTCAATTCCAATTCAATTCCAATTAAATTCCAATATAATTCCAATTCAATTCCAATTCAATTCCAAATCAATGTTAGGTTAGGTTTGACAAGGTTAGGTTTCCATTTGTTAGATTTTAAATTGTTAGGTTAGGTTAGGTTAGGTTAGGTTAGGTTAGGTTAGGTTAGGTTAGGTTAGGTTAGGTTAGGTTAGGTTAGGTTAGGTTAGGTTAGGTTAGGTTAGGTTAGGTTAGGTTAGGTTAGGTTAGGTTAGGTTAGGTTAGGTTAGGTTAGGTTAGGTTAGGTTAGGTTAGGTTAGGTTAGGTTAGGTTAGGTTAGGTTAGGTTAGGTTAGGTTAGGTTAGGTTAGGTTAGGTTAGGTTAGGTTAGGTTAGGTTAGGTTAGGTTAGGTTAGGTTAGGTTAGGTTAGGTTAGGTTAGGTTAGGTTAGGTTAGGTTAGGTTAGGTTAGGTTAGGTTAGGTTAGGTTAGGTTAGGTTAGGTTAGGTTAGGTTAGGTTAGGTTAGGTTAGGTTAGGTTAGGTTAGGTTAGGTTAGGTTAGGTTAGGTTAGGTTAGGTTAGGTTAGGTTAGGTTAGGTTAGGTTAGGTTAGGTTAGGTTAGGTTAGGTTAGGTTAGGTTAGGTTAGGTTAGGTTAGGTTAGGTTAGGTTAGGTTAGGTTAGGTTAGGTTAGGTTAGGTTAGGTTAGGTTAGGTTAGGTTAGGTTAGGTTAGGTTAGGTTAGGTTAGGTTAGGTTAGGTTAGGTTAGGTTAGGTTAGGTTAGGTTAGGTTAGGTTAGGTTAGGTTAGGTTAGGTTAGGTTAGGTTAGGTTAGGTTAGGTTAGGTTAGGTTAGGTTAGGTTAGGTTAGGTTAGGTTAGGTTAGGTTAGGTTAGGTTAGGTTAGGTTAGGTTAGGTTAGGTTAGGTTAGGTTAGGTTAGGTTAGGTTAGGTTAGGTTAGGTTAGGTTAGGTTAGGTTAGGTTAGGTTAGGTTAGGTTAGGTTAGGTTAGGTTAGGTTAGGTTAGGTTAGGTTAGGTTAGGTTAGGTTAGGTTAGGTTAGGTTAGGTTAGGTTAGGTTAGGTTAGGTTAGGTTAGGTTAGGTTAGGTTAGGTTAGGTTAGGTTAGGTTAGGTTAGGTTAGGTTAGGTTAGGTTAGGTTAGGTTAGGTTAGGTTAGGTTAGGTTAGGTTAGGTTAGGTTAGGTTAGGTTAGGTTAGGTTAGGTTAGGTTAGGTTAGGTTAGGTTAGGTTAGGTTAGGTTAGGTTAGGTTAGGTTAGGTTAGGTTAGGTTAGGTTAGGTTAGGTTAGGTTAGGTTAGGTTAGGTTAGGTTAGGTTAGGTTAGGTTAGGTTAGGTTAGGTTAGGTTAGGTTAGGTTAGGTTAGGTTAGGTTAGGTTAGGTTAGGTTAGGTTAGGTTAGGTTAGGTTAGGTTAGGTTAGGTTAGGTTAGGTTAGGTTAGGTTAGGTTAGGTTAGGTTAGGTTAGGTTAGGTTAGGTTAGGTTAGGTTAGGTTAGGTTAGGTTAGGTTAGGTTAGGTTAGGTTAGGTTAGGTTAGGTTAGGTTAGGTTAGGTTAGGTTAGGTTAGGTTAGGTTAGGTTAGGTTAGGTTAGGTTAGGTTAGGTTAGGTTAGGTTAGGTTAGGTTAGGTTAGGTTAGGTTAGGTTAGGTTAGGTTAGGTTAGGTTAGGTTAGGTTAGGTTAGGTTAGGTTAGGTTAGGTTAGGTTAGGTTAGGTTAGGTTAGGTTAGGTTAGGTTAGGTTAGGTTAGGTTAGGTTAGGTTAGGTTAGGTTAGGTTAGGTTAGGTTAGGTTAGGTTAGGTTAGGTTAGGTTAGGTTAGGTTAGGTTAGGTTAGGTTAGGTTAGGTTAGGTTAGGTTAGGTTAGGTTAGGTTAGGTTAGGTTAGGTTAGGTTAGGTTAGGTTAGGTTAGGTTAGGTTAGGTTAGGTTAGGTTAGGTTAGGTTAGGTTAGGTTAGGTTAGGTTAGGTTAGGTTAGGTTAGGTTAGGTTAGGTTAGGTTAGGTTAGGTTAGGTTAGGTTAGGTTAGGTTAGGTTAGGTTAGGTTAGGTTAGGTTAGGTTAGGTTAGGTTAGGTTAGGTTAGGTTAGGTTAGGTTAGGTTAGGTTAGGTTAGGTTAGGTTAGGTTAGGTTAGGTTAGGTTAGGTTAGGTTAGGTTAGGTTAGGTTAGGTTAGGTTAGGTTAGGTTAGGTTAGGTTAGGTTAGGTTAGGTTAGGTTAGGTTAGGTTAGGTTAGGTTAGGTTAGGTTAGGTTAGGTTAGGTTAGGTTAGGTTAGGTTAGGTTAGGTTAGGTTAGGTTAGGTTAGGTTAGGTTAGGTTAGGTTAGGTTAGGTTAGGTTAGGTTAGGTTAGGTTAGGTTAGGTTAGGTTAGGTTAGGTTAGGTTAGGTTAGGTTAGGTTAGGTTAGGTTAGGTTAGGTTAGGTTAGGTTAGGTTAGGTTAGGTTAGGTTAGGTTAGGTTAGGTTAGGTTAGGTTAGGTTAGGTTAGGTTAGGTTAGGTTAGGTTAGGTTAGGTGTAGGTTAGGTTAGGTTAGGTTAGGTTAGGTTAGGTTAGGTAGGTTAGGTTAGGTTAGGTTAGGTTAGGTTAGGTTAGGTTAGGTTAGGTTAGGTTAGGTTAGGTTAGGTTAGGTTAGGTTAGGTTAGGTTAGGTTAGGTTAGGTTAGGTTAGGTTAGGTTAGGTTAGGTTAGGTTAGGTTAGGTTAGGTTAGGTTAGGTTAGGTTAGGTTAGGTTAGGTTAGGTTAGGTTAGGTTAGGTTAGGTTAGGTTAGGTTAGGTTAGGTTAGGTTAGGTTAGGTTAGGTTAGGTTAGGTTAGGTTAGGTTAGGTTAGGTTAGGTTAGGTTAGGTTAGGTTAGGTTAGGTTAGGTTAGGTTAGGTTAGGTTAGGTTAGGTTAGGTTAGGTTAGGTTAGGTTAGGTTAGGTTAGGTTAGGTTAGGTTAGGTTAGGTTAGGTTAGGTTAGGTTAGGTTAGGTTAGGTTAGGTTAGGTTAGGTTAGGTTAGGTTAGGTTAGGTTAGGTTAGGTTAGGTTAGGTTAGGTTAGGTTAGGTTAGGTTAGGTTAGGTTAGGTTAGGTTAGGTTAGGTTAGGTTAGGTTAGGTTAGGTTAGGTTAGGTTAGGTTAGGTTAGGTTAGGTTAGGTTAGGTTAGTTAGGTTAGGTTAGGTTAGGTTAGGTTAGGTTAGGTTAGGTTAGGTTAGGTTAGGTTAGGTTAGGTTAGGTTAGGTTAGGTTAGGTTAGGTTAGGTTAGGTTAGGTTAGGTTAGGTAGGTTAGGTTAGGTTAGGTTAGGTTAGGTTAGGTTAGGTTAGGTTAGGTTAGTAGGTTAGGTTAGGTTAGGTTAGGTTAGGTTAGGTTAGGTTAGGTTAGGTTAGGTTAGGTTAGGTTAGGTTAGGTTAGGTTAGGTTAGGTTAGGTTAGGTTAGGTTAGGTTAGGTTAGGTTAGGTTAGGTTAGGTTAGGTTAGGTTAGGTTAGGTTAGGTTAGGTTAGGTTAGGTTAGGTTAGGTTAGGTTAGGTTAGGTTAGGTTAGGTTAGGTTAGGTTAGGTTAGGTTAGGTTAGGTTAGGTTAGGTTAGGTTAGGTTAGGTTAGGTTAGGTTAGGTTAGGTTAGGTTAGGTTAGGTTAGGTTAGGTTAGGTTAGGTTAGGTTAGGTTAGGTTAGGTTAGGTTAGGTTAGGTTAGGTTAGGTTAGGTTAGGTTAGGTTAGGTTAGGTTAGGTTAGGTTAGGTTAGGTTAGGTTAGGTTAGGTTAGGTTAGGTTAGGTTAGGTTAGGTTAGGTTAGGTTAGGTTAGGTTAGGTTAGGTTAGGTTAGGTTAGGTTAGGTTAGGTTAGGTTAGGTTAGGTTAGGTTAGGTTAGGTTAGGTTAGGTTAGGTTAGGTTAGGTTAGGTTAGGTTAGGTTAGGTTAGGTTAGGTTAGGTTAGGTTAGGTTAGGTTAGGTTAGGTTAGGTTAGGTTAGGTTAGGTTAGGTTAGGTTAGGTTAGGTTAGGTTAGGTTAGGTTAGGTTAGGTTAGGTTAGGTTAGGTTAGGTTAGGTTAGGTTAGGTTAGGTTAGGTTAGGTTAGGTTAGGTTAGGTTAGGTTAGGTTAGGTTAGGTTAGGTTAGGTTAGGTTAGGTTAGGTTAGGTTAGGTTAGGTTAGGTTAGGTTAGGTTAGGTTAGGTTAGGTTAGGTTAGGTTAGGTTAGGTTAGGTTAGGTTAGGTTAGGTTAGGTTAGGTTAGGTTAGGTTAGGTTAGGTTAGGTTAGGTTAGGTTAGGTTAGGTTAGGTTAGGTTAGGTTAGGTTAGGTTAGGTTAGGTTAGGTTAGGTTAGGTTAGGTTAGGTTAGGTTAGGTTAGGTTAGGTTAGGTTAGGTTAGGTTAGGTTAGGTTAGGTTAGGTTAGGTTAGGTTAGGTTAGGTTAGGTTAGGTTAGGTTAGGTTAGGTTAGGTTAGGTTAGGTTAGGTTAGTTAGGTTAGGTTAGGTTAGGTTAGGTTAGGTTAGGTTAGGTTAGGTTAGGTTAGGTTAGGTTAGGTTAGGTTAGGTTAGGTTAGGTTAGGTTAGGTTAGGTTAGGTTAGGTTAGGTTAGGTTAGGTTAGGTTAGGTTAGGTTAGGTTAGGTTAGGTTAGGTTAGGTTAGGTTAGGTTAGGTTAGGTTAGGTTAGGTTAGGTTAGGTTAGGTTAGGTTAGGTTAGGTTAGGTTAGGTTAGGTTAGGTTAGGTTAGGTTAGGTTAGGTTAGGTTAGGTTAGGTTAGGTTAGGTTAGGTTAGGTTAGGTTAGGTTAGGTTAGGTTAGGTTAGGTTAGGTTAGGTTAGGTTAGGTTAGGTTAGGTTAGGTTAGGTTAGGTTAGGTTAGGTTAGGTTAGGTTAGGTTAGGTTAGGTTAGGTTAGGTTAGGTTAGGTTAGGTTAGGTTAGGTTAGGTTAGGTTAGGTTAGGTTAGGTTAGGTTAGGTTAGGTTAGGTTAGGTTAGGTTAGGTTAGGTTAGGTTAGGTTAGGTTAGGTTAGGTTAGGTTAGGTTAGGTTAGGTTAGGTTAGGTTAGGTTAGGTTAGGTTAGGTTAGGTTAGGTTAGGTTAGGTTAGGTTAGGTTAGGTTAGGTTAGGTTAGGTTAGGTTAGGTTAGGTTAGGTTAGGTTAGGTTAGGTTAGGTTAGGTTAGGTTAGGTTAGGTTAGGTTAGGTTAGGTTAGGTTAGGTTAGGTTAGGTTAGGTTAGGTTAGGTTAGGTTAGGTTAGGTTAGGTTAGGTTAGGTTAGGTTAGGTTAGGTTAGGTTAGGTTAGGTTAGGTTAGGTTAGGTTAGGTTAGGTTAGGTTAGGTTAGTTAGGTTAGGTTAGGTTAGGTTAGGTTAGGTTAGGTTAGGTTAGGTTAGGTTAGGTTAGGTTAGGTTAGGTTAGGTTAGGTTAGGTTAGGTTAGGTTAGGTTAGGTTAGGTTAGGTTAGGTTAGGTTAGGTTAGGTTAGGTTAGGTTAGGTTAGGTTAGGTTAGGTTAGGTTAGGTTAGGTTAGGTTAGGTTAGGTTAGGTTAGGTTAGGTTAGGTTAGGTTAGGTTAGGTTAGGTTAGGTTAGGTTAGGTTAGGTTAGGTTAGGTTAGGTTAGGTTAGGTTAGGTTAGGTTAGGTTAGGTTAGGTTAGGTTAGGTTAGGTTAGGTTAGGTTAGGTTAGGTTAGGTTAGGTTAGGTTAGGTTAGGTTAGGTTAGGTTAGGTTAGGTTAGGTTAGGTTAGGTTAGGTTAGGTTAGGTTAGGTTAGGTTAGGTTAGGTTAGGTTAGGTTAGGTTAGGTTAGGTTAGGTTAGGTTAGGTTAGGTTAGGTTAGGTTAGTTAGGTTAGGTTAGGTTAGGTTAGGTTAGGTTAGGTTAGGTTAGGTTAGGTTAGGTTAGGTTAGGTTAGGTTAGGTTAGGTTAGGTTAGGTTAGGTTAGGTTAGGTTAGGTTAGGTTAGGTTAGGTTAGGTTAGGTTAGGTTAGGTTAGGTTAGGTTAGGTTAGGTTAGGTTAGGTTAGGTTAGGTTAGGTTAGGTTAGGTTAGGTTAGGTTAGGTTAGGTTAGGTTAGGTTAGGTTAGGTTAGGTTAGGTTAGGTTAGGTTAGGTTAGGTTAGGTTAGGTTAGGTTAGGTTAGGTTAGGTTAGGTTAGGTTAGGTTAGGTTAGGTTAGGTTAGGTTAGGTTAGGTTAGGTTAGGTTAGGTTAGGTTAGGTTAGGTTAGGTTAGGTTAGGTTAGGTTAGGTTAGGTTAGGTTAGGTTAGGTTAGGTTAGGTTAGGTTAGGTTAGGTTAGGTTAGGTTAGGTTAGGTTAGGTTAGGTTAGGTTAGGTTAGGTTAGGTTAGGTTAGGTTAGGTTAGGTTAGGTTAGGTTAGGTTAGGTTAGGTTAGGTTAGGTTAGGTTAGGTTAGGTTAGGTTAGGTTAGGTTAGGTTAGGTTAGGTTAGGTTAGGTTAGGTTAGGTTAGGTTAGGTTAGGTTAGGTTAGGTTAGGTTAGGTTAGGTTAGGTTAGGTTAGGTTAGGTTAGGTTAGGTTAGGTTAGGTTAGGTTAGGTTAGGTTAGGTTAGGTTAGGTTAGGTTAGGTTAGGTTAGGTTAGGTTAGGTTAGGTTAGGTTAGGTTAGGTTAGGTTAGGTTAGGTTAGGTTAGGTTAGGTTAGGTTAGGTTAGGTTAGGTTAGGTTAGGTTAGGTTAGGTTAGGTTAGGTTAGGTTAGGTTAGGTTAGGTTAGGTTAGGTTAGGTTAGGTTAGGTTAGGTTAGGTTAGGTTAGGTTAGGTTAGGTTAGGTTAGGTTAGGTTAGGTTAGGTTAGGTTAGGTTAGGTTAGGTTAGGTTAGGTTAGGTTAGGTTAGGTTAGGTTAGGTTAGGTTAGGTTAGGTTAGGTTAGGTTAGGTTAGGTTAGGTTAGGTTAGGTTAGGTTAGGTTAGGTTAGGTTAGGTTAGGTTAGGTTAGGTTAGGTTAGGTTAGGTTAGGTTAGGTTAGGTTAGGTTAGGTTAGGTTAGGTTAGGTTAGGTTAGGTTAGGTTAGGTTAGGTTAGGTTAGGTTAGGTTAGGTTAGGTTAGGTTAGGTTAGGTTAGGTTAGGTTAGGTTAGGTTAGGTTAGGTTAGGTTAGGTTAGGTTAGGTTAGGTTAGGTTAGGTTAGGTTAGGTTAGGTTAGGTTAGGTTAGGTTAGGTTAGGTTAGGTTAGGTTAGGTTAGGTTAGGTTAGGTTAGGTTAGGTTAGGTTAGGTTAGGTTAGGTTAGGTTAGGTTAGGTTAGGTTAGGTTAGGTTAGGTTAGGTTAGGTTAGGTTAGGTTAGGTTAGGTTAGGTTAGGTTAGGTTAGGTTAGGTTAGGTTAGGTTAGGTTAGGTTAGGTTAGGTTAGGTTAGGTTAGGTTAGGTTAGGTTAGGTTAGGTTAGGTTAGGTTAGGTTAGGTTAGGTTAGGTTAGGTTAGGTTAGGTTAGGTTAGGTTAGGTTAGGTTAGGTTAGGTTAGGTTAGGTTAGGTTAGGTTAGGTTAGGTTAGGTTAGGTTAGGTTAGGTTAGGTTAGGTTAGGTTAGGTTAGGTTAGGTTAGGTTAGGTTAGGTTAGGTTAGGTTAGGTTAGGTTAGGTTAGGTTAGGTTAGGTTAGGTTAGGTTAGGTTAGGTTAGGTTAGGTTAGGTTAGGTTAGGTTAGGTTAGGTTAGGTTAGGTTAGGTTAGGTTAGGTTAGGTTAGGTTAGGTTAGGTTAGGTTAGGTTAGGTTAGGTTAGGTTAGGTTAGGTTAGGTTAGGTTAGGTTAGGTTAGGTTAGGTTAGGTTAGGTTAGGTTAGGTTAGGTTAGGTTAGGTTAGGTTAGGTTAGGTTAGGTTAGGTTAGGTTAGGTTAGGTTAGGTTAGGTTAGGTTAGGTTAGGTTAGGTTAGGTTAGGTTAGGTTAGGTTAGGTTAGGTTAGGTTAGGTTAGGTTAGGTTAGGTTAGGTTAGGTTAGGTTAGGTTAGGTTAGGTTAGGTTAGGTTAGGTTAGGTTAGGTTAGGTTAGGTTAGGTTAGGTTAGGTTAGGTTAGGTTAGGTTAGGTTAGGTTAGGTTAGGTTAGGTTAGGTTAGGTTAGGTTAGGTTAGGTTAGGTTAGGTTAGGTTAGGTTAGGTTAGGTTAGGTTAGGTTAGGTTAGGTTAGGTTAGGTTAGGTTAGGTTAGGTTAGGTTAGGTTAGGTTAGGTTAGGTTAGGTTAGGTTAGGTTAGGTTAGGTTAGGTTAGGTTAGGTTAGGTTAGGTTAGGTTAGGTTAGGTTAGGTTAGGTTAGGTTAGGTTAGGTTAGGTTAGGTTAGGTTAGGTTAGGTTAGGTTAGGTTAGGTTAGGTTAGGTTAGGTTAGGTTAGGTTAGGTTAGGTTAGGTTAGGTTAGGTTAGGTTAGGTTAGGTTAGGTTAGGTTAGGTTAGGTTAGGTTAGGTTAGGTTAGGTTAGGTTAGGTTAGGTTAGGTTAGGTTAGGTTAGGTTAGGTTAGGTTAGGTTAGGTTAGGTTAGGTTAGGTTAGGTTAGGTTAGGTTAGGTTAGGTTAGGTTAGGTTAGGTTAGGTTAGGTTAGGTTAGGTTAGGTTAGGTTAGGTTAGGTTAGGTTAGGTTAGGTTAGGTTAGGTTAGGTTAGGTTAGGTTAGGTTAGGTTAGGTTAGGTTAGGTTAGGTTAGGTTAGGTTAGGTTAGGTTAGGTTAGGTTAGGTTAGGTTAGGTTAGGTTAGGTTAGGTTAGGTTAGGTTAGGTTAGGTTAGGTTAGGTTAGGTTAGGTTAGGTTAGGTTAGGTTAGGTTAGGTTAGGTTAGGTTAGGTTAGGTTAGGTTAGGTTAGGTTAGGTTAGGTTAGGTTAGGTTAGGTTAGGTTAGGTTAGGTTAGGTTAGGTTAGGTTAGGTTAGGTTAGGTTAGGTTAGGTTAGGTTAGGTTAGGTTAGGTTAGGTTAGGTTAGGTTAGGTTAGGTTAGGTTAGGTTAGGTTAGGTTAGGTTAGGTTAGGTTAGGTTAGGTTAGGTTAGGTTAGGTTAGGTTAGGTTAGGTTAGGTTAGGTTAGGTTAGGTTAGGTTAGGTTAGGTTAGGTTAGGTTAGGTTAGGTTAGGTTAGGTTAGGTTAGGTTAGGTTAGGTTAGGTTAGGTTAGGTTAGGTTAGGTTAGGTTAGGTTAGGTTAGGTTAGGTTAGGTTAGGTTAGGTTAGGTTAGGTTAGGTTAGGTTAGGTTAGGTTAGGTTAGGTTAGGTTAGGTTAGGTTAGGTTAGGTTAGGTTAGGTTAGGTTAGGTTAGGTTAGGTTAGGTTAGGTTAGGTTAGGTTAGGTTAGGTTAGGTTAGGTTAGGTTAGGTTAGGTTAGGTTAGGTTAGGTTAGGTTAGGTTAGGTTAGGTTAGGTTAGGTTAGGTTAGGTTAGGTTAGGTTAGGTTAGGTTAGGTTAGGTTAGGTTAGGTTAGGTTAGGTTAGGTTAGGTTAGGTTAGGTTAGGTTAGGTTAGGTTAGGTTAGGTTAGGTTAGGTTAGGTTAGGTTAGGTTAGGTTAGGTTAGGTTAGGTTAGGTTAGGTTAGGTTAGGTTAGGTTAGGTTAGGTTAGGTTAGGTTAGGTTAGGTTAGGTTAGGTTAGGTTAGGTTAGGTTAGGTTAGGTTAGGTTAGGTTAGGTTAGGTTAGGTTAGGTTAGGTTAGGTTAGGTTAGGTTAGGTTAGGTTAGGTTAGGTTAGGTTAGGTTAGGTTAGGTTAGGTTAGGTTAGGTTAGGTTAGGTTAGGTTAGGTTAGGTTAGGTTAGGTTAGGTTAGGTTAGGTTAGGTTAGGTTAGGTTAGGTTAGGTTAGGTTAGGTTAGGTTAGGTTAGGTTAGGTTAGGTTAGGTTAGGTTAGGTTAGGTTAGGTTAGGTTAGGTTAGGTTAGGTTAGGTTAGGTTAGGTTAGGTTAGGTTAGGTTAGGTTAGGTTAGGTTAGGTTAGGTTAGGTTAGGTTAGGTTAGGTTAGGTTAGGTTAGGTTAGGTTAGGTTAGGTTAGGTTAGGTTAGGTTAGGTTAGGTTAGGTTAGGTTAGGTTAGGTTAGGTTAGGTTAGGTTAGGTTAGGTTAGGTTAGGTTAGGTTAGGTTAGGTTAGGTTAGGTTAGGTTAGGTTAGGTTAGGTTAGGTTAGGTTAGGTTAGGTTAGGTTAGGTTAGGTTAGGTTAGGTTAGGTTAGGTTAGGTTAGGTTAGGTTAGGTTAGGTTAGGTTAGGTTAGGTTAGGTTAGGTTAGGTTAGGTTAGGTTAGGTTAGGTTAGGTTAGGTTAGGTTAGGTTAGGTTAGGTTAGGTTAGGTTAGGTTAGGTTAGGTTAGGTTAGGTTAGGTTAGGTTAGGTTAGGTTAGGTTAGGTTAGGTTAGGTTAGGTTAGGTTAGGTTAGGTTAGGTTAGGTTAGGTTAGGTTAGGTTAGGTTAGGTTAGGTTAGGTTAGGTTAGGTTAGGTTAGGTTAGGTTAGGTTAGGTTAGGTTAGGTTAGGTTAGGTTAGGTTAGGTTAGGTTAGGTTAGGTTAGGTTAGGTTAGGTTAGGTTAGGTTAGGTTAGGTTAGGTTAGGTTAGGTTAGGTTAGGTTAGGTTAGGTTAGGTTAGGTTAGGTTAGGTTAGGTTAGGTTAGGTTAGGTTAGGTTAGGTTAGGTTAGGTTAGGTTAGGTTAGGTTAGGTTAGGTTAGGTTAGGTTAGGTTAGGTTAGGTTAGGTTAGGTTAGGTTAGGTTAGGTTAGGTTAGGTTAGGTTAGGTTAGGTTAGGTTAGGTTAGGTTAGGTTAGGTTAGGTTAGGTTAGGTTAGGTTAGGTTAGGTTAGGTTAGGTTAGGTTAGGTTAGGTTAGGTTAGGTTAGGTTAGGTTAGGTTAGGTTAGGTTAGGTTAGGTTAGGTTAGGTTAGGTTAGGTTAGGTTAGGTTAGGTTAGGTTAGGTTAGGTTAGGTTAGGTTAGGTTAGGTTAGGTTAGGTTAGGTTAGGTTAGGTTAGGTTAGGTTAGGTTAGGTTAGGTTAGGTTAGGTTAGGTTAGGTTAGGTTAGGTTAGGTTAGGTTAGGTTAGGTTAGGTTAGGTTAGGTTAGGTTAGGTTAGGTTAGGTTAGGTTAGGTTAGGTTAGGTTAGGTTAGGTTAGGTTAGGTTAGGTTAGGTTAGGTTAGGTTAGGTTAGGTTAGGTTAGGTTAGGTTAGGTTAGGTTAGGTTAGGTTAGGTTAGGTTAGGTTAGGTTAGGTTAGGTTAGGTTAGGTTAGGTTAGGTTAGGTTAGGTTAGGTTAGGTTAGGTTAGGTTAGGTTAGGTTAGGTTAGGTTAGGTTAGGTTAGGTTAGGTTAGGTTAGGTTAGGTTAGGTTAGGTTAGGTTAGGTTAGGTTAGGTTAGGTTAGGTTAGGTTAGGTTAGGTTAGGTTAGGTTAGGTTAGGTTAGGTTAGGTTAGGTTAGGTTAGGTTAGGTTAGGTTAGGTTAGGTTAGGTTAGGTTAGGTTAGGTTAGGTTAGGTTAGGTTAGGTTAGGTTAGGTTAGGTTAGGTTAGGTTAGGTTAGGTTAGGTTAGGTTAGGTTAGGTTAGGTTAGGTTAGGTTAGGTTAGGTTAGGTTAGGTTAGGTTAGGTTAGGTTAGGTTAGGTTAGGTTAGGTTAGGTTAGGTTAGGTTAGGTTAGGTTAGGTTAGGTTAGGTTAGGTTAGGTTAGGTGAGGTTAGGTTAGGTTAGGTTAGGTTAGGTTAGGTTAGGTTAGGTTAGGTTAGGTTAGGTTAGGTTAGGTTAGGTTAGGTTAGGTTAGGTTAGGTTAGGTTAGGTTAGGTTAGGTTAGGTTAGGTTAGGTTAGGTTAGGTTAGGTTAGGTTAGGTTAGGTTAGGTTAGGTTAGGTTAGGTTAGGTTAGGTTAGGTTAGGTTAGGTTAGGTTAGGTTAGGTTAGGTTAGGTTAGGTTAGGTTAGGTTAGGTTAGGTTAGGTTAGGTTAGGTTAGGTTAGGTTAGGTTAGGTTAGGTTAGGTTAGGTTAGGTTAGGTTAGGTTAGGTTAGGTTAGGTTAGGTTAGGTTAGGTTAGGTTAGGTTAGGTTAGGTTAGGTTAGGTTAGGTTAGGTTAGGTTAGGTTAGGTTAGGTTAGGTTAGGTTAGGTTAGGTTAGGTTAGGTTAGGTTAGGTTAGGTTAGGTTAGGTTAGGTTAGGTTAGGTTAGGTTAGGTTAGGTTAGGTTAGGTTAGGTTAGGTTAGGTTAGGTTAGGTTAGGTTAGGTTAGGTTAGGTTAGGTTAGGTTAGGTTAGGTTAGGTTAGGTTAGGTTAGGTTAGGTTAGGTTAGGTTAGGTTAGGTTAGGTTAGGTTAGGTTAGGTTAGGTTAGGTTAGGTTAGGTTAGGTTAGGTTAGGTTAGGTTAGGTTAGGTTAGGTTAGGTTAGGTTAGGTTAGGTTAGGTTAGGTTAGGTTAGGTTAGGTTAGGTTAGGTTAGGTTAGGTTAGGTTAGG